>CM053141.1:17108332-18358332 GCA_028571685.1 Heterohyrax brucei | reverse complement strand
CTTTTATTTGATTTATTAAAGACTTTTTCATAGTTCTGTTGGCAAAGAGTCCAAAATCAAGGCAATCACTGTGTTGGTTCCTTCCTATGACTTTGAGAGATAACCTGCTCCATACCTCTCTCCTAGTTTTTGGTGACAGCTGGCTGTCCTTGTCATTCCTAGGGTGGTAGCTGCATCATTCACTTCTTTGTGTCCGTTTTCACATGGCTGTCTTCTGCTATATGTGTCTCAGTATTTCTTCTCCTCCTTTATAAGGACATCACTCAAAGTGGATTAAGTTTCTTACTCCAGTATGACTTCTTCAAAGACCCTGTTTGCACACAAGGTCATGCTCACGGGAACTGGGGGTTAGGACCTCAGCATGTGTTTTTAGAAAACCCAATTGCTTGTATAGCCCTGGTTAACAATATCTCAAGCACAGCGCGATGACACATCTACCAATGCACCAGACAGTGTACAGCATACAGTGACTCTAAGCAGATACCTGTTATTAATTAATGAATGTTGTGCCAGCACAAGGAAGAAAACACCACCGTAGAAAGACAAACAAAGTCACTGCAATAAGCAGAGACAACACTATGTTTTCAGTACTGTGACAAGTGGTTCAGCTGAATGAACCCAATTAAAACAGCTCTAACAATGCAAACTGAAAACATTGTTTGGAGTCTTTTGCACTAACACGTGATATTGTTGTTAGGTGCTGTGAAGTCAGTTCCACCTGATAGCAGCCCTGTGTACAACAGAAGGAGATGTAGCTTGGTTCTGTGCGATCCTCGCAGTTGTTCTTCTGTTTGAACCTGTTGTCATAACCACTGTGCAAACCTGTCCTGTTGGAGGTTTCCTTTTTCACTGACTCTACCAAGTAGGACATCCATTTCCAGGGACTAATTCCTTCTGATAACGCGTAGAGTAGTAAGACCAAGCCTCACCATCCTTGCTTCTGAGGAGATTCTGGTTGCACTTATTTCAGGATAGGTTTATTGTTTGTTGAAGCCACTGTGTATTTCAAGTGACTTCCAAGCTGAGTGACTCAGCTTCCGGTGCAATAATGGACAATATTGTTAACCAGGGCTGTGTAAGATTAAAAAATAATTACTGCCATGGAGTCAATTCCAACTCATAGTGACCTTATGGAACAGAGTAGAACTGCCTGACAGTGTTTCTGAGGAGCAACTGGTGGATTTGAACTACGAGCCGTTTGGTTGGCCACTGAGTTCTTAACCTCCACACCACCAGAACTTTTAATATAGGATAAGCGGGTGTATTAGTTTTTTCTGTTACCATAACATATTACCATGAATTTTGCTGTGTCTGGGTGCCATTGAGTTGACTTCTGACTCTAGAGACCTGGTGTGATCGGGCAGAACTGCCCTCACAGGGTTTTCTAGGCTGAGGAGTACTGGAAGCATAGTGGTTAAGAGTTCAGCTGTTAACCAAAGGGTCGGCAGTTTGGATTTACCAGGTATTCCTTAGAAACTCTATGAGGCATTTCTACTTTGTCCTATAGAGCTGCTATGAGTTGAGACCAACTGGGTGGGAACAAATTTGGTTTTTGGTAACCATCGCAGAAGCAGACTTCTAGGGCTTTCTCCCACAGAGCTACTGAATGGGTTCTAGCTGCCATCCTTTCACTGAACAATTGGCCACCAGGTTTCCTTGTCACATAGGGACTTGAAATAACATCTAGCTATTAAACCATTGCTTTTGAATTGTGGTGTTGGGAATGAATACTGAATATAGCCTAGACTACCAAAAGACCAAACAAAATCTGTCATAGAAGAATTACAGCCAGATTGCTTCTTAGAAGTAAGAATAGTGAGACTACATCTTTCATACCCTGGACACGTCATCAGGTAGAATCGGTCTCTAGAGAAGGCCATCACACTTGGTAAAGTGAAAGTCAGTGAAGAAGAGGAAGACCCTCGATGACATGGGTTGACACAGTGGCTACAACAATCAGCTTAAGTGTAGCAACAATTGTAAGGATGGCTTAAGACCCGGCAGTGTTTCATTCTGTTGTACACAGGGTTGCTATGATTCAGAACTGACTTGATGGCACCTAACAACAGTAACAACATTAATTCATCTGAGAAGTCGTGGCTGAGTTCTTTGCTAAGAAACTAGCAAGATTCAAGGTAAGGTACTGGCAGGTCTGTGTCTAGAGACTCTGGGAAAGAACTAAGTTCCAGGCTCATTCAGGTTGACAGCTCCATTCAGGTTGATTCTAGCTCCTTGTGATTGTAGAGTCCCTGTTTTCTCCTGGTTGTCAGACGGGGATCTCTCTTAGCAACTTTAAGTCCCTCCCATGTGGTCCCTTCTGTCTTCACTCAGCAACAATGTGTTCAGGTCTCTTGCTTCAAAACTTTCTGACTTCCTCTTCATGTTTCCTCTTCTGCTTTTCTCTTCTACCACTAGCAAGAGAAAGTTCTCTACTTTTAAGGGCTTATGTGAGTAGATTAAACCTGTTCTGATATTTTTAAAAAAAGTTTCTGGTAATTCCAGTTCATATCGAGTCTACACGTGTGGAGCAGAACTTCTCCTATGGGTTTTAAGGCTGTTACCTTTCAGAAGTAGATTACCAGGCCTTTTATTCAAGTGGCTCCTGATGGACTCGAAACACCAATCTTTGGGTTAGAAGTGAGCCCTTACCCATTTGTATAACCCAGGGACCCCTGCCCCAGATAATCCTGTCTTTTTAATGTCGGCTATGTCACATAACATATTACAATCATAGGTGAGACCGCATGTCACATCCACAGGTCCTGGGGTGTAGCATGTAGACCCTTGGGGGCTACGCTTAGAAATTCTGCCTGTTGCAGTGAGTTGTGGAAAGTACACAAAAATCTCTTACTTTATGAACCCTGAAATTAGAAACACATTCCTGGAGAGATTTTGGTGTTGAGCCTTCTTTCAAAGACTGATTCTGATGGTGAAAGAAATTGAGCTCAAACTTCCGTAATTATTTTAGCATTTAAGTTTGTTTTTTCTTCTTCGAGTAATTAGCCACTCTGTTTTGAATAGTACTTCTTATGTCAAGATGACCGTGGTTTTGAAAAAGCAGAGTTATGTTTTTAATGAGTGTGAATTTTATTTATAATAAAATCTCTCAGCTGAAACACATCCAAGTAATGATTATTTTAGTATAAAATATCTTTATACTTTCTTTTCTGGGGAGAATACCTCCTAAGAAATATTATTAGTATTTGTTTTCAAGGGTTCTGATAATAAATTACCACGGATTAAGTGGCTTAAAACAATGGAAATATGTTCTTTCACAGTTATGAAAAATCACACCAAAAAATCAAACCCATTGCCTTTGAATTGATTCCAGCTCATAGTTGATTCCAACTTACAGTGACCCAGTGGGACTAAACAGAACTACCCCATAGAGTTTCCAAAGAGTGCCTAGTGGATTCAGATAGCCAAGCCAAGTAGCCAAGTGCCATGGCTAACCCTTTTTTTGGTTCATAGCCACAGATCTTAACCACTGCGTCACCAGAGTTTTCAGCTACAAAGAATAGAAGTCTGAAATCCAGTGTCAGCAGGGGCCTGAGGCTTCCTTGCCTCTTTCAGCTTCTAATGGCACCAGGCTTTTCCTGACTTGTAGCAGCACTGATAGCAATCTATGTTTTCATTTCCATGTCACTGTCTCTTTGTGTCTTCTCCTCTTCTTAAAAGGATGCTTGTCCTTAGTGCTAGGACCCACGGGCTTAACCCAGAACACTCTCATCTCAAGATCCTTAACCCGTTACTCATCTGATGGAGACTGAAGGGACCCCTGAGACTGTGGCCCTGAGATACCCTTCTGCACTAGTACTGAAGCCAGCCCTGGAGACCACCATTCAGTCAAACCATAAACAGGCCAAGGAATGTACTGCTTAGAGAAATAAATCACATGAGATCAAAAGGGCAGCATTTGCAGAAAAGAAAAGATGAGAGGGCAGAAAGGAGGGACTATCGGGATGTAAGGAAATGTGGGGGCTAGAGGGGAAATGGGGGAGCTGGAGCAGAAATGGAGATCCTGGAAATGGGGGAGCTGGGGTGGAGATAGGGAAGCTGGAGCAGAAATGGAGATCCTGGAAATGGGGGAGCTGGGGTGGAAATGGGGAAGCTGGAGCAGAAATGGAGATCCTGGAAATGGGGGAGCTGGGGTGGAAATGGGGAAGCTGGAGCAGAAATGGAGATCCTGGAAATGGGGGAGCTGGGGTGGAAATAGGGAAGATGGAGCAGAAATGGAGATCCTGGAAATGGGGGAGCTGGGGTGGAAATGGGGAAGCTGGAGCAGAAATGGAGATCCTGGAAATGGGGGAGCTGGGGTGGAAATAGGGAAGATGGAGCACATCTGGGGGGAATGGAGTGGAAATTAGGTAACTGGAGCAGAATTGGGGAAGACAGAGCAAAAATGAGGATACTAGAATGGAAACAGGGAGGATGAAGGAGAAATAGGGATGCTAGAGACGAAGTGAGGCAGCTGGAGTGGGGGTGGGGCATGCTGACACATTGTGGATATTGAAACCAATGTTATGGAATATTTAAGTAAAAACGATTGAGGAGGAGACTAATTTGCTCATTAATATTCACCTAATATACATTTTTTTTGAAAAAGGATCTTTATATCTGCAAATGTAACTCTTTTCAAATAAGGTCAGATAACAGCTACAGGAGGTTAGGACTTGGACATCCCTTGGGGAGGGATGTAATACAACCCACTATAGGTAGATATTTCTTGGGCATAGGCTTTTGTAAAGGTCATGATTTAATCTGAGGAATATCAGAATCTGTGGAATATTGTGACTAAGGCTAACTATATAACTATGTGAATTTCATTACCCTTTCTGATCATACTTTGGGAATTGTCAAACTATGAAAGCTTGTCTTACACCTGCCCTTACTTGTGCTTATAAATATCCTTTCCTTTATTTTTATCCTCTCTTCTCATCTTCTGATGTATTGTATGATTCTTTATTTATTGCCTTTTTGGCTCTTCCCACTCCCATCCAGAATGTAAGTCCATGAGTACATGAACTCTTAATTTATTGTGTCTGTAATTCCTGCGCCTAGAACAGTATCTGGCACACAGCTGTTGCAGTTAACTGACCTTATTTGAAAAGAGTTACATTTGCAGATATAATTAAAATTTTTTTTTTAAGGTATGTAGGTGAAAGTTAACAAGCAAATTAGTTTCCTACTCAATCATTTTTACATAAAATGTTCCGTAACATTGGTTTCAGTACCTACAATGTGTCAGCAGTCCTCATCCCCACTCCAGCTGCCTCATTTCGGCTCTACCATCCCCATTTCTTCTTCATCTTCCCAATTTCCAATGTGCTATTCAGTCAATTCTGAATCATCACATCTCTAAATGATGGAGTAAAACTTCCCCATTGGGTTCCCAAGGCTGATGTCTTTACAGGAATAGATGACCAGATCGTTTCTTCCATGGAGATGCCCATGGGTTTGAACTGCCAATATTTCAGTTAGCAGCCGATCGCTTAACCATGGTACCACTAGGGCTCATTTGGCACATAGTATGTACCCAATAAAAGGGGGGTGGGGTAACATTGCCATCAAGTTGATTCCAACTCACAGCAACTCTATAGGACAGAGGGAAACTGCTCTTAATATTTGTTAAATGAACAAACAAGTGAAAAGTTATACAAGCCACTAATTTTTCCAGAGGTGCTTCAAGCATCTGAAACCATTTATCTTGATTTTACTAGAAGCGTAGGCTTGGAGAAGAGAAATGCTTCAGATTATTTAAATGCCCACTGGGGACGTGTGTGACATTTGGTGCTTGGTACTCAAACTGGTCTTTGGGATACTTCAGAAAGAGAAACAGACAGACTTTCAGCGAGTTGTAACTTTTTTAAGTTGAGCAGAAGCCTGGTTGTGCAGTGGTAAGATCTGAGCTGCTAACCAAAGGGTCATTTGTTCAAACCCACTAGCCACTCTTTGAGAGAAAGACAGTGGCCGTCTGCTTTAGCAAATATCACAGCCTATGAAACCCTATAGGCCATTTCTCCTTTGCTATTTAGGATCACCATGAGCTGGAATCGACTCAACAGCAGTGGGCTTGGTTTTTTGGTTTTTATGTTCGATGAGTAGTACAGCCAAGGTTTGTGTCTCATAGGCACCAGCACCTATTACTGGGGACATTGTCAGTGAACTGGAGACATGGCAGACTGTCAGGATTCTAAGAGTGAAGACATTTCAGAATCTAATTCTAGTGCTGCCACTTAACCTATGGATAAGCAAATTTCTTAACTACATTTGTTCTTTGATTTCCTCTGTTCCGTGGAGATGATAACAATGTCTCTGTTAAAACTTTGTCATGAGAATTAAATGTGTTTGTATATGTAAAGCTCTTAGACCAGTGCCTGCTACAGGGCAAGAAATGTGTGTCACCTCTTGTTGTTCAGTGTAACTTCTGTCTTGCTGGCTCTTGACCCTCAGTTCCCTACAGGGTCTGCTCCAAGTACTTCTCCTTGTTCTGCCATAGTACTTTGGGGAAATTTAAATCATCATAGAAAATTTGGAGTAGGTGGAATCTTGGAAGATCTCTGGTGAATTCTAAATTCTTTTCCTTCAGAAGCCCTTGTGGCATAGTGGTTAGACGGTATAGCTGCTAACCAAAAGGCTGGCAATTCAAATCCACTAGGTATTCCTTGGAAACCCTGTGGGGCAGTTCTACTCTGTCCTGTAAGGGTCACTATGAGTCCAAATTGTCTCAATGGCAATGGTTTTGGAAACTCTGGTGGCGTGATAGTTAAATGCTACATCTGCTAACTGCAAGGTCGGCTGTTCAAATCCACTAGGTGCTCCTTGGAGCAGCACACAGACTCTCACTAATTGTTTCAGACTTTGTGTGTGGTTTTGAGCAGTCAAAAAGAAAAGAGAAGAAAAGAAACCTCATTGCCCTGAAAGGCTCTGGGTTCCAGTGCTGGCCAGCCTCTCAGTTCTGACAGCTGTTCCCAGCTAACCAAGTTGTGAGTGTCAGCACCATGGCAGACCAAAGAAAGAGATGCAGGATCTGCAGATGGCATTCTCTTCCCCCCAAAGCCAGGTATCCGCTCGGTGTCCCTGACACCTGCTGCTCCCCTTTGGAAAGCTGATGACAAGCTCCAGTGCTTTTCACTGTTCAAGTGGCTGGCAGAACCCCGGCTGCTGATGCCTTCCAGAAAGGCCAAAACAAATTAAACATCTTGTGGAGAAGAATGTGTGTTGACAAAATGACCTGAGCACATTTTTCAAAGTAGAAATTGAAGCTGTGCTCTTAGAAAATGCAGACACGGATCACTGAAAGACAGTTTAGCTTAAAGTAGTAAAAGGGCATAGTGCTTCCTGCTTCAGCTCCTCTATTATTTTCAAAAGGGCTAGAGACAAGAGTACTATCTAAGGAAATGGCTAGGTGTTCTAGGTTGAATTGTGGCCCCCCCAAAATGTGTGTTAACTTGGCTAGGCCATGATTCCAGCATTGTGTGATTGTCCACCACTGTGTCATCTGGTGCAATTTACCTATGTGCTGTAAAACCTGCCTCTATGATGTTAATGAGACAGAATTAGAGGCAGGACTCAGTCTACAAGATTAGCTTGTGTCTTGAGTCAATCTCTTTTGAGATACAAAAGATACTGAGCAGAGAAACAAAGGGACCTCAGATCACCAAGAAAGTAGGGCTGGAAGCAGAGCACATCCTTTGGACCTGAGGTCCCTGTGCTGAGCAGCTCTAAAACCAGGGGAAGACTGATGATAAAGACCTTCCCCCAGAGCTGATAGAGAGAGAAAGCCTTCACCTGGAGCTGGGCCCCTGAATTCAGACTTCTAGCCTCCCAGGCTGTGAGTGGATAAATTTCTGCTTGTTAAAGCCATCCACTGGTGGTGTTTCTGTTCTAGCAGCACCAGGTAACTAAGACAGCTTAGGTACGTGTCGTCTAACCACATAAAGTTATGTAACAGTGAGACTCACATCCTTTGTAAGAAAGAAATCACCAAAGTACTCCATAATCTCTTTATTCATAGGATCTTCTCCTTAAAATAGAGGAAAAAAGAATTTTAAAGGATTTTTTTTTTTTGTCTTTGCCAGACATTTTAAATAATCTTCAACAATCTTTCTATACTTTTTCTATTTATAGACAGGGTGATTACTTGCCTAGGCTTTTCCAGTGAAGACCAAGGTTGCTGTTGTTGCTGGTTACCATGATGTTGACCCTTATGTATAACAGAACAAAATATTGCCTGGCCTCAGTCCATCGTCACAATCATTGTAGGGTTAAGCCCATTGTTGTAGCCACTCCTTCAGACCACCTCATTTAGGGTTGCCGTTTTCACTGACCCTCTGCCCTACTAAGTGTGATGTCCTCCAGCAATTGGTCCTTCCTAGTGGTGTGTCCTGAGTAAGCTATACAGTGTCTCCCCGTCCCAGCTTCCAAGGAGCATTCCGGTTCTTCCAAGACTGATTCGTTAGCTCTTCTGGCCCTCCATTGTGTATTCAATGTCTGTTACCAACATGGCAGCCCAAAGGCATCCGTTTTTTTTCTCTTTCATTTTGCAACTTTAGCAGGCATAAAAACAAACAGACAAAAGCAAACTCATTGTCATTGAGTTTATTCCAGCTCATAGTGATCCTACAGAGTAGGACTACCCCCATAGAGTTTCCAAGAAGTTCCTGTTGGATTTGAACTGACAACCTTTCAGTTAGCAGCTGTAACACTTAACCACTGTGTCACCAGGGTCTCCTTAGCAGGCATGCAAGGTGATTAAAAAGACCAGGACTTGGGTCAGATACACCTTCGTCATCAAAATGACATCTTTGCTTTCTAATAGTTTAAGAAGGTCTTTTGCAGTAGAGTTGCCCATTGCAATATATTATTTGATTTCTTGACTGTTGCTTCCATGGTTGTTAATCTAAGTAGAATGAAATCATCAATAATTCCAATGTCTTCTTCAGAGACGAAAGTGAACAGAGCTAAAAGCTTCCAAGTAGTTCCCAGATCTTTTGGCAAATTTCACTCTATGATAAAAAGAATGTTTCCTAAATGAACCAGCACACGTGAGTGAGAAAGAAGAGAAAACCCAAGGAATTGATGTACGCATGACTGCAAGGTTATTCTGAGGATTTCATTTCAGATTGTAGCTGCGTGGCTTAAGCACCTTTATTAAAGAAGGAAAGACTATGCTATAGGCAAAGAGTACCAGTGTGGCTGATCAAGAGAAAATAAATGGAAACCCATAGAGAAAAAATGTCAAGGCTGGAGCACTCAAAGTGCTCAAAATTTACATCTTTACTAGTGACTTTCTTCTTGCCTGCCCTGGGATAATCTTCCTAGTGGAATTGGTCTGGAGAAGAGACCTCGTGATATCATTTAACATTTGTTAATGATGGAAGATGTTTATTTTCAAAATGTTTGCAAGAGGCAGAAGATTACAAGCAAGACAGAGGGAATACAGGCAACCAGTAGGCTAGGATAACAATAAAAACATCAAACCAGGCAAAAAGAGAAAAGATGGCCTACAAGGTGGACTTAACACACATGCTTCCAATCAATTTCATGCGAGCTGCTTTGCCATGTATCATCTTTTTTTTTTTTTTTTTAAATCCCACTGTGGTTAAATCAATTCCAACTCATAGTGACCTTATATGAGGTCTGACAATTTAGTTCATGAACTCATCCTAGAAAAAGTGCCTCATACCTCATCCCTGAATATCACTACAGCCACCTTCGAAGCACTCCCTTTGCCAGCACCTAGTCCACCCTTCAAAGCAATTTTGGAACTCTCTTTCTGGCATGCCCATCAGAGCTGTCATCGTATAACACTTAGTGTCCTAAATTTCATCAAAATGTTTTCCTTTCAATATTTCCTTGATTTGGGGGTAAAGAAAAAAGTCATTGGAGGGCTAGATCAGGTGAACAGGGAGGTTGTTCCAGTATAGTTATTTGTGTACTGGCTAAAAACTCCCTCACAGACAGCTATAGAATTAAGTTTGTGAACTTCCCACCATGCAACTGTGTGCAATGGCCGTTCCAGAAAGGGTTTCAAAATTACTTTGAAGGGTGAACTGTGTGCTGGCTTTGGTGCAGAGCTTCCCAACAGGAGTACTTTGAAGGTGGCTGTAGTGATATTCAGCACTGAGGTATGTAGCTCTTAGAACAACTGAGTTTGTGGACTTAATTGTGGGATGTCATAGGACAGAGTAGAATTGTCTCACAGCCTCTCCAAGGAGCGCCTGGTAGATTTGAACCACTGACCTTTCGGGCAGCAATCATAGCTCTTAATTACTGTACCATCAGGGTTGTCCCGTCATATCTAGGGTTGCAAACATGGGTGGGAAAAATTGCATTCTCATTTTTTCAATTTCTAACTGAAATTGAGTTTTTCCTTCAATTGTAAATATGGGTTTTATAGACTGCTGGAGGGATTCATGGTACAAAAATGGTTAAAACCTTTAGATTAGTGAAGTCTTCACCAAGAAATGGGAAATAAGAATTCCTTAGAAGTTTATGTTGAAATACCAGTGTATTCGGCCAGTCAGTGGATGTATCTAGTAAGAAATGTTTTACATCCAAGTTTAATGGTACCCACCACATCCTAAGCAAGTATCATCTTAGTTTTTGCTTCTGATATTTTCCACTGATTCTGCTTGTTTATTGAGCACCCAAGGAGCACTGGTGGAATGAGGGTTAGGAGCTTGATTGCACACTGACAGGCTGAGGTCTGAACTCACCCAAGGGCCCCGTGAGAGAAAGACCTGGTGATCTGCTCTCCTAAGGACAACAGCAAAGAAAACCCTATGGGGCAGTTCTCCTCTGTCACATGGGGCCTCCATGAGTCAGAACCAACTCAGTGTCATTCAACAAAGACAACATTGAATATCTACTGTGAAGCAGGCATTATGCAAGGCTCTTAGAGCTACAGTGGTTAGAAAGGCTAACAATGTTTTGGAAGAGGTTGTTATGTGTGTGGAAGTCTGGTGGCACAGTGGTTAAGAGTTCAGCTACTAATCAAAAGTTGGCAGTTTAAATCCACCAGGTGCTTCTGGGAAAACTTACAGGGCAGTTGTACTCTGTTCCATTGGTTTGCTGTGAGCCAGAATTGAATACAGTGGGTTTGGTTTCTTTGATTTGGTTATATATATGATTATGGTGAAACGAATGATGTAATGATTTTTTTTTTAACCCAGAAGTAAAAAATAATTATTCAGTAACTCTCTCACACTCTGTATGTATTGGCAGATGCTTAAATCCTCATAGTATTCACTTATGCTTTCTATCATTCCTTTATAGACCCAGTTTTTCAACAGCCCATCTCATACAAAGCAGAAAGCCAGCATAGGGGGATAGTGCTTTTGTGGGCAGGTAGAGACCCTCAGTGCCCTCCCACACATACAAAGCGAACAAATGGCCTGGTGATCTCATCCAGTCCTATCCAGGAAAGGTCACTTCTACCTCCCTAAACTTAGGTAGAAACCTTGATGTTATCAAGTTGGTTCCAGCTCATAGCAACCCTATAGGACAGAGTAGAACTTCTCTATATGGTTTCCAAGGAGCGCGTGGTACGTTCAAACTGCTAATCTTTTGCTTAGCAGCTATAACTCTTAACTACCATGCCACCAGGGTTTCTAGCGTTAAGTAAAGACCTTATTAACTAACATATTTCTGAAAATATTGTCAGGCCTTAATAACTAGCTTGTCTTTGGAATTCCTACCTCATGAGTTCCCAGTGTGCTTTGTTTACTGGTGAGTAACTATCTGCCTTGGGCTATTGGCAGGTTTCCCCCCACCCTTGTGTATGGCAGTGCTGGATCTTGATCTAGACCAGAAACTATTTGAGGGCAGGATGTGTGTCTTGCAATCTTTTTAAAGGCCTTTACTATCAGTGTTGTTAGATGCCACTGAGTTGGCCCCAATTCTTGTTGATCCTGAGCACAATGGAGCAAAATACTACCTGGTTCTGTACTATCCCACGATAGGTTATAGATCAGACCACTGTGTGATCTCCATGGTTTCCATTGGCTGATTTTTGGATTTAGATCACCAGGCCTTTCTTCCTAGTCTGTCTAAGTCTGGAAGGTCTGCTGAAACCTGTCTGGCATCGCATGAACACACAAACCTCCAATGACAGAGAGGTAGTGGATGTCAGTGAGGTACACTGATTGAAAACTGAACCCAGGTGTTCTGCCTGGAAGAAAAGACTTCTAATACTGTTACTTGTAGTGAGTGCTCAGTGTTCACTGATCAATTGCTGGTCACTCTCATGCTTGTGCCTTGGAAAAAGCATGACCAGAATTCTCCTTAGAAGTGAAGTGGCGAGTCAACATCTCCCGTACTTTGTTCATGTTGTCAGTAGCAACCACTCCCTGGAGAAGGACATCATCCTTGGTAAAGCAGAGGGTCAGCAAAGAAGGGAAAGACCTTCAACAAGATAGATTGTCACACTGGCTGCAACAATGGGCCTCAGCATAGCAGCAGTTTTAAGAGTAGCACAGGACCCGGCAGTGTTTTGTTCTGTTGTAAAGAGGGTTGCTATGAGTTTGAGCTGACTCAGTGGCACCTAACAACAACAACTCATGCTTAGATCAGGTAAAGCAAGTGTGTGCTCACAGGCAACCAGCCAGGACTATTTCTAGGCAGCATTAAGGTCATTTAATTAAGGTATTTTTCTGCTTATATTCGTATAGGAACTCAAAGAAATGGACTTGGAAAACCATGGCAGTCTCCAATAGGTCTGTGAGCATGTGTTCAACAAAAACAAATGGCTTTAAAAAATTAGGAACATTATCATTTGGTCTATCTAATACAAAAAAGTCCATTTGATTTTTTAAAATATACTTATACAAAATTGATGAAATTACCCAATTGTTTTGTCGTTGTGTAGACAAACCCTGGGTTTCTATTGGTGAAAACATACTTCATGCTCTTGCTCAGAACCAGCTAGTGTTCACCGATTTGAAACGACTTAACAAAGTATTGATTATGCCAGCTCAGAGCAGTTGGAATCAACCACCCAAACTGTGGGTGGCAACATCATTGAAGGGTGATGGTGGAGAGAAAGGTGAATTCTTCTGGAAAGCCATAGGTGTGTTCCCAACAACATGAGTATCTGAATCAGATGCTTTAGAATTGGAGCAATGAATTATTTAACTGGAGATTAAAAATACAAGCTCATTTCGCTCAACTGGAATTCTGAATTGGAACTGAGTCACACGCATTGCAGAGAGCATAAAAGTTTTAAAACAAAAAACTAGCCAAGAGACGAATTACATGGACAAATGATTTTTCCAAGCCAATATTTAGTTGTTCAAACTGGAAGAAACAGAGAAAACCTTGGAGTAGAAATTAGACTCTAGGGAAAGGAAATAAAGGAACTCTTCTTTTGCAGGTTGCCTAAATACTCCCTGGTGGCTTTTAGTGAGCTGCATTATTGCATCTCGGTGCTGGGGTTGGATGGAGCTCTGCTATAAATTAGCAAGATGGAGGCAGTTCTAACGAAGCTTCCAGAGAGGCAGTCATGCTGGAAACCTCCCTCTACTTTCCATTTGGCTGAATTCTGATTGCATGAAAGAATGGTTGATATACTGAGTGCTTCCTAAAGTCACCCAACTTTGCAAAGAACTTTCTAAAATCCATGGGCCACCAACTAATCAGGAAAATTTACCTTGACTGGACACATTTGCCTAAGCTACATCTCCACATTTTTCCAAGTCACACTGACACCTTCCATAAGAAAACACAGCCATTGACTGAAAAAATGAAATAAATTTGGTCCTCTCCAACAAATGCGAAGTGCTTCTATTACAAAACAGATTGGGACCATCGAGGATGGCACCATACGCCACCAGAGTGAATGGGCTGGAAGCAAAGCAGCCCAAGTATGAGGCCATAAAGAAGACTTGCCATCGAATTGCATATGGAGAGGCCTCCTGGGACAAGACAATGGCCCAGACAACAAGTGAGCATCCCTCTCTAGGCAGTTTTTCTGTTTCCTCCCTGGGTGGTACACATAGTTTGTGAACTTGGCTGCTAACTGAAATGTTGGAAGTTCAAATTTACCCAGAGATGCCACAAATGAAAGGTCTAGCAATCTACTGAAAAATCAGCCACTACAAACCACATGGAACACAGTCATACTCTCACACCACGTGAAGTCTCTGTGAGTTGGAGTAAACTCCATGGCAACTGGTTTCACTTTCAAGGAAACAACTTCTTAGAGTCTTCTAACTCTCAGGGACTTAGATTCGACTCGATGGCACTTGGTGGGCTGGCTTTGTTTCTAGCAGATTTTTTAAAGCAGTGACTCTTGGGATGGGGGGGTGCTTTTGCCTCTTGGCACATTTGATGACATCTGGAGGCATTTCTGTTCAGTGCGGTTCAGAGGTGAAGGATGCCATTGGCACCTGGTGAACAAGGGTTAAGGATGCTGTCTAGTGTCCTACAAGGAATGAGACAACCTTCCAGAATAAACAATTATCCAGCCCCAAATGTCAACAGTGTAAAGGGTGAGGAATGTGGGAGGAAGTGTTGATTTTCAGTCACGGAAGAATGGATGAGAAATTGTGAAGGACAAGTTCTGCTGACCACAGAAGGAAAAGACATACCAGTAAGGTGAGGCAAAGACATCTCAAGATGATGTAACATTCTAGTCAGTGTGTGGAGTTACTGGCCAGAGATCTGTCACTATGTGACTCTGAATTACCTTGGCTACCTGTCCAGAACCTCAACGATGTAACTGATTTACATGTAGTAATGTGCTGACATAAACACAAACAACAGTGGCTGTTTTTCCCTTGTATTGTTTCCATCCCTCATTATCATTTTGAGCCCTGCAACTGTTCAATATATGTATTTCAAAACTATTCACATTTGGGTTTCTCTGCTTGTGTTAAAACAATACCTCACCTATCTACCATCAACTATTCTTATCAAAATATTTTCTTTGTTTCAGAGACAGAAGGAAATTTCTTAAGGATCTCTTGATTTTCCAGGTGTAAATTAGTACAAAAGAGATACAGAGTGGGATGAAAAATATGTCAGTGATTAGACTCTAGTGAGCCTCGGCTTCATGCTTTTAAAATATTAGCAATTGCAAGGAGCTTAAAGAGTTTTACACGCCACAACCTTAACCAACATTATCCTAGGTCTGTTTCTGGCCTCTAAGATGAGGACATTGGCTCTGATGAACCTACTTATGTGTTAAAATACTCCTCTCTGTCCCTCCCCAGCCTCCTAAGCATCAAAGACTGTTTTCTTCTGAGCTTAAACTGTTTCTTGAGTCCTTACAATAGTGGATTCATACAATATTTGTCCTTCTATGACTGACTAATTTCACTCTGTGTAATGCCTTCCAGATTCTTCCATATTGGGAAATGTTTCTCAAATTCATCATTGCTCTTTATCATTGTGTCACATTCCATTGTGTGAATGAATATACCACAGTTGGTTTATGCATTAATACTTTGATGGGCATCTTGGTCGGCAGAACTTCGAAGTACCTTCCTACCTCCAAATGTGGAGTTCTGTCCTTCTCTTCCAGCCAGTAGAGGGTGAGACTGTTGGACCATGTGTTCATCTGAGCAAATGATTTGTAATCATTTATTTCAGGCATTTCAGGAAGATGTTGAAATCGAATACTATTTTGTTTTGTTTTTAATATGGGCACAGATTCATTGCCCAAGGTTAAGGGTCCAGAGAATCTCAAATAGTCTGTGACTCTTAAAAAAGGTTAAGAACCACTGAGTAGGATGTGATACTAGGAAACTCAGAATGACACGCTGGCACTCTCTGTGGCTATCAATTTTAAGTAGAAGAACTCTATCTTGGCCCTCGAGACCTCACTTCTGACTCCAGAACTACATGCAGAGGTGTGAAATTGCTCGCAGAGTGATGAGGAGAAATAGCTTAGATGGGTTAGGACCTCCCTCCGACCCCCTGCATCATCTCAACTTGCCATGATGTCACTGATAGAGTTGCAAAGAAACCTCATCAATCAGAGATACATGTGGGTTTGAAGGACCAATAAATGACAGTTGTCTTTCTCTCCAGATTTTGGGGACATGAGCAAAGTGTTTAGGTTCACAAGAAGTTAAGTGCTCAAAGACTAACCCAAAGGTTGACAATTCTACCCCCACAGAGGTACCCGGGAAGACAGACCACAGCCTCAAAATCCCCATGGAACAGATCTACACAGCATAGAGTGTGGCAGAGGGGGTTTTTGTTGCTGTTGTTGGAGACAGAGAACACAGACAAATAGGGAGTAGAAAGAAACTCCTTTTTATTATTGATTAAGCTGATGGGAAAATGTGGATTTAAATGCAGACCAACCAAACTAAACCAAACTTGTTGCCATTAAGTCTATTCCTACTCACAGTGATCTCACAGGACAGAGCAGAACTGCTCCGAGGGTTTGCAACGAGTGGCTGGTGGATTCACACTGCTGACCTCTTGGTTACCAATCGAGTTTTTAACTATTGTGTCAGCAGGCTCCAAATGTGGCCACCACAGGCAAAATAATACCCCCTGGAGTTCTAAAGAGTTACCCCCACCCATTCCTGGCCCAGTTGGATAAGGACAGGTGGGCTTTCTCTCTTCCCCGTGGAAAATCTGATGGTGACCATCTCTCAGAAAGAGAGTCATTGTCAGTCAGGCTGTCACTCCTGGGGGAGCAATGAGTTTCAAGGGGAGAGAACAGGTTTCCTCAATAATTTTTCCTTCTGTGGAGTTGAATGCATATTTCCTGCCCTCTTCAGAAGATAAGGAGTTAGGAAGAAAAGACTTTCCACATTTAAGTGCATCTCAGGTTTAAAAACCACACGTTGGGGAAATAGCTTGAGTAGCTTATTTCAAAAAATGGAAATAATAGCCCTTCAAGGTCACACGGAGCAGGAATAGAATTGATCAGAAAGGTTTCTTGAGACACTGCCCACAGTCAGGCAGATCTCTTTTACTGGTGGATGAAAGTTAGACATTTTTAGGTAGAGTTAAAATTCACTGGGAGGAAGTGCTTCAGCTGAGAACCACAGACTCAGGCAGGACAGAAAATTGCTGAAGCCATGTCAAGTTCTGGGAGGGATGCTTACCTCTGTTTTTCTTTTGTAATTTTAATTTCCTTGCCTATTCAAGAAGTTCTGTGATTTTCTATCACATATTCTATAAATTCTAAGTATTTTCAAATATTAACAGTAGTTATCCTTGGGAAAGATTTGAAGACCCAGCCCTAATAGGGAGGCATGAAATTCTCAAAGAGTTTTGAGGTTCACTTTGTATGATGACTAAACTGCCCACTTTGCTGGGTTAATTATTATATTATATATCATATTAGTGTATTATAGATTCCTATTATAGCTATTCCTCCACTTGTCTATCAGTTTGTCATACCGTGGGGATCTGAATTACTGGCTGAGGGCTGGGGACAATGGTCTCAAGGAGTATCTAGCTCACTGGCAGAACATAGTTTGCAAAGAAGATTCTGCGTCCTACGTCCTACTTTGGTGAATAGAGTCTGAGATATTACAAGCCTGTGAGCAGCCGTCTAAGCTGCTGTGCTGATTGCACTGTGTTTGAGGCCAGAGAGAATGAGAAAAACCAAAGACACCAGGGAAAGACTAGTCCAGAGGACTATGGGCCACAACCACTACCACCCACACTGGACTGAGTTCTACACAACCAGGTGATGCCCGGCTGCCACCACTGACTGTTCTGACAGAGGTCACAACAGAGGCTCCCGCTCAGAGCTGGAGAAAAGTGTAGGCCAAAACTGTAACTCATAAAAAGAAGACAAAACAACCAAAAACTCAGGTTTAGAGATCTGTCAGAGACTGAGGAACCCCTGAGAGTATGGCCTCTCTACATTCTTTTAACTCAGTACTGCTGCCACTCCTGAGTTTCACTCTGCAGTCGAAAGTTAGACAGGCCCATAAAGCAAAAGTGAGACTAAATGGGCACACCAGCTCAGAGGCAAGGACAAGAAGGCAGGAGTGGACAGGAAAGTTGGTAACAGGGAACTAGACAGCAACAAAGGGAGAAGGTTGACATGTCATGGGGTTGGCAAACAATGTTGCCAAACAATGTGTTGTTTAATAAGAAACCTGTTTGCTCCATAAATCTTTACCTAAAAAACACTTTTCTAAAAAAGAAAAAGAAGGTAAATATTTCTGAATTAATCAGTAAATTGACACTCCTCAGAGACTTCAGGTTGTCCTCTCTCTAGTGTCCCTGGCTTTGCTCTCACAACCTCCTGGAGGTCCCCAGATGTAGCAAATACAGCCAACACCTGGCGGTGCAGGGCCTGCTGGGACTCTGGCCCTGCTCACCTTGTCAGCTGGCGCTGCTCTCAGGCAGGCCACCAAGTGTCCTCAGTGCCACCCCTGAGTGCTCGCTAGCATCTCCTTCTCTTTAAGGTGCTTCGACAGAAACCTGGCATGGGCTTGCCTTCATTTTTTGTTTTTGTTACAGATGTCAAATTAAACCGCATTCCTTGCCATTGAGCTGATTTTGCGTCAGCAACCCCACAGGACACAAGAGCTGCCCCTTGGGGCTTCCAGGGCTGTAATCTTTATGAAAACAGACCATCACGCCTTTCTTCCACAGAACAGCTGGTGGGTTCGAACACTGACCTCTCAGTTAGCAGTGACTAGTTAACCGTTGCAACACCAGAGCTCTTTAAGCATCAGTTTACTTCCTACCTTAGAATCCAATTTAATTCTCTTCTGATTGTATGTGGATGTGTGTACACAAAGCAATGGCCCTGATACATGTTTTATCGTTTAGGATGTCTTCAGTTAACATTGCTCTTTAACAATTTGGCCTCCTTTAGAGATATTTTCATAAAACAAATTATGGAGCTTTGTTCTAGTACTGGAAACCCTGGTGGTGTAGTGCTTAATTACCACGGCTTGCAGTTGCAATCCGCCAGGCACGGCTTGGAAACTCGATGGGGCAGTTCTACTCTGTTGTTGATATGAATCAGAATAGTCTCTATGGCAGTGAGTTTGGTTTTGGTTTTTGTATTTTAGTACCCAACTGACAGATTGTCAGCCCAGTTTGGGGGTGACTTTGGTAACGGGGAACTCATGTTCCCTTGTGGTCAGTTTACTTGGTGGTATAGATTACACAGGATGACTTATATCTCTTTGTCATAAGCGTTCTTTATCACGTACAGTGCTGTTTGATGACCAGCAGCAAAACAAGTCTCTGTCTGGAAGATCTTCTCTCCTCTCCTCTCTCCATATACGTCTTGACAAGCCCTTCCGAACATCTGAGAAATGGCCGTGTGGTCCTGATTCCCGTCTTAGGGCTGTCATTTGTTTTGCACGCATTTAGGTTATCAGCTATTTGGGTGAGGCTATCAAAGGAAACCGTGGTGGTGTAGTCTTTAAGTGCTATGTCTGCTAACCAAAAGGTCTGCAGTTCAAATCCACCAGGTGCTCCCTGGAAACGCTACAGGACAGTTCTACTCTTTCCTGCAAGATTGCAATGAGACAAAATTGACTCCACAGTTCCCCCCCCTCTTTTTTTAAAAATCAGAGGAAGGGAGCCCTGGTAGCTCAGTGGCTAAGAGCTCAGCGGCTAAAGAGCAGCAGTTCACATCCACCAGTTACTCGTTGGCAACCCTGTGGGGCAGTTCCACCCTCCCCTCTAGGGTTGCTGTGAGCTGGAATTAACTTGACACCAGCAAGTCTTTTTATCAAAGTAATGACTGAATGAGCAAATGAAGGAGCCCGGTAGGATTTTTAAACTTTGTAGAAAATTTGCAAAATAGGAACTTTATGACCCCTCATTGGCCTGTATTAATATTTTATAACAGCAAAGATCAGGAATGTCCTCCTTAGGTCCAACTAGACTCTCTCTAGCTTTAATTTAAGCTAATTTATTTTTCTTCAGGTCTTTCCGTGAATTTCCTTTGTCTGGCTCCATCCCCAGGTCACCTTTGTGTTGACAGGGAAGAAGGAGAGAGAAGAAAGGTCGAATGTGTTACAGGACCCCGGTCTTTTAGAGAATGCCATTTATTATCAAACTTACCTCCCCACACAGCAAAGGCAAGCATTCTCCTTTATTGTTCTCAATGTCTGATTGCATTAAAAAGTAAAGAAAAAAAAATTACTTTAACTTTCCTATATTTTTCATTTTGTAACAAAAACAGAACAAACCCAGTGTTACTGACTTGATTCTGACTCATAGTGGCCCTACAGAACACAGTTAGAACTGCCCCATAGGCTTCCCAAGGAGCGCCTGGCAGATTGTAACTGCCGACCTTCTGCCCAGCAGCCGTGGCGCTTACCCACTATGCCACCAGAGTTTCCCAAAGCAGCCCATAGATCAGGTTTAAATATTCAGAATGAAGAGAAAGACTGTCATTTTAAACACTGAGGGCAAAGTGTTTGTTAGTTTTCCCAGGGAAACTACATGTTAACAATCAACGCTCAAATCTGAAGTAATAATTTGGCCTCTTGGGATTGCCCTTATAACTTCTAATTAGGGCAGTTAAAATACCCACTGTGGTCTTCCCAGAGCATTATTAAAGAAGAGTAGGAGGGCACTTTTGTCACCACACACTTAGTTAGGGGACTTCTAGTGCTGGTTATATACAGAAATACTTTGATGGACTTGTTAGTGGCAAAGCACTTGACCTTCATTCGGCTCTTAGTACTTGTTACTTTGGAAAGGAGGAGACCCTGGGTACCCCAAATGGTTAAATGCTTGACCAGTAGTTGACAGCTTGGTGATTTGAACACACCCAGAGGTGCCTCCAAAGAAAGGCCTGGAGATCTGCTTCTGAAAGGTCACAGCTTTGAAAACACTATGGAGTAGCTACATGGCATTGCCAGGAGTTTGAAATGACTTGACTGCAAATGACAACAACTTCTGAACAACAGTCAAGCTACAACAGATCTTAGAGAGCTTGTAGTTTAACCCTCTTGCTTTGCAGAAGAGGAAACAATAGCCTGCGTCTTGCACACATGCACTCCGTACATCAATATCCATCCTCAAAGATTATTAAGTGGGGCCACACTGAGAGTAGGGTTTACCTTGCTGGGTGCATCTCAGTGGGATCAATCTCCTGCCACCAAACCCTGGTGGCCTCCAGCAGTTAGAAGGGGAGCTACAATGCACCCAATGATTCTGGCTTGGTATAACAGTCTGTTAAGAATGTCAGGCTCTTTTTACATTTAGTTCTGTGATTATCAAACAACCTTTTGATCTCAGAGCAGTCTTGCCTCCTAGGAGGGAGTCCCCAGTGAAGAACAGAGGTAGACCATTCTGATATATAAAAAAGAAATCATCACCATGCTCCTTTTTAAACCATTTCTTGATGAGTTTATTTTGAGTTTTTTTCTTCAAAGCTCTCTATAGACTTGAGTTTCCTTCATGGGTTCTGTTTAACAAACGTTTGTTTATTAGCTACATTTATTCATTAAGTTCGAATTTGGTGTTCATTGTTTTTACAGCTACTCTAGGTTCTAGAGACATATTGGCTCTGTGTGCTGTTGAGTCAATTCTAACATGTGACAGGTCCAAACTGTCCCACAGGGTTTCCAAGGCTGTACTATTCACGGGAGCAGACTGCTGCGTGTTTTCTCTCATAGAGCCATTGGTGAGTTCAGACTACTGACATTTTGGTTAGTAGCTGAGCACTTAACCATGGCACTACTGGGCTTCTTTCTAGAGATTTAATAGTGTCATGGGTCAAATCATATTCCCCCCAAAATATGTGTATCAGTTTGATTGGGCCATGATTACCGGTGTTGTGTGATGTTCCTGTATGTTGTAAATCCTGACTTAACAGGGTTAAAGGAAAATGGACCGTGGTTGGGTTGGTGAGGGAATAGTCTGCAAGCCTGAGCTGTGTCTTGAGGCAATCTCTTGAGATTTTATAAAAGAGAGAAGTGACCACAAAAGGAATACTGGGAGCAGAGCATGCTCCTTGGTTTAGTGTCTTTGTGCCTGAGAAGTCCCAGTTGAGGGAAAGATTGATGACAAGGACCTTCCTCCAAAACCAACAGAGAGAGCCTTCTGGCACCCTGAAGGTGTCAGCTCCCTGAATTTGGACTTGTAACCTACTAGACTGTGAGAGAATATATCTGACTTTGTTAAAGCCATACTCTTGTGATATTTCTATTACAGCAGTACTCGATAACTAAGACAAATAGTAACATTCAGGAAATTCCTATACTTGTGGAGCCTTTGTCCTTATCACAGAGACGAGTGGACAGACAGACAATGTCCTTGCCTTCCTAAGCATGGAGTTTGGCAGAAAAAATGTAAATCTGGCAGAAAAATTTAAATTGATTGCTACAGTTAGTGTTATAAACATTCATGACGGGAATAACAGGATATACGGGTTGGTAAGAAAGCAGAAAACAAGAGATTGAAATTAAGTTCTAGAGTTTGGAGAGGCTGCTCAAGAAAGGCAAGAAGAAACATTTAAGATGTTGTCTAAAGGGTGAGAATGGTACCTTCAGAAAACTAGAATGACCTCAGTACGACTGGAGCAGTGTGTGATGGGGCGAGAGTTAGAAAATGAGTTGCTGTTGTAGAAGGCATTGCCAGCCACCTTAAGGAGTCTTCATTGCTTGATGGGTGATGAGAAGCCACTGAGGGTGTTTGAGCAACTTTGCGTTGATTCTAGGGATCGCTCTTGCAGGAACACAATTAAGAATGGAAGCAAACAAAACTAGACTCCAGGTGACTAGATTACTAGAGGGTGGATGTGATCTAGGTAGTGGGTGGTGTTGAGCAGAACCAGCAAGGCGTGGCAGAGGGAATGCAACTAAATGGACAGACTTGAACAGCATTAGGAGGGGGAATGATTAGACATAATACAAACAACTTGAGTCAATAACTAACACTGCATTTGAAAGACTAGTTAGGGTGACTTTTGGAATTTGGGTTACTGGATTCAGCCACCAACAACTCTCAAGGTTAAATTCTAGAGCTGTGTAATTTCCCACACCTCAATTTCTCTTCTTTTTTCTAAAGTCCTTCCTGTACTGTTCAAATCGGGAGAAAGCCCTGGCAATCTGCTCCCATAGAGACTGCAGCATAGAAAACCCTGCAGTCCAGTTCTATGCTGTCAAGTGGGATTGCTATGAGTTGGAATGGACTTGATGGTCCACCTAAAAACACCTGTTAAAAATATCAGTTAGCTAGCCAGCTAACCAGCCACCTTTTGCAGGCCTTTGTGACGTAAACAGCCTCCGTGTCACAGGTGAGTTTGAGTTCCAGGAAGACCTTTGGGTTAATAGAGCCATTAAATCTCCTAGTTAGGTTTCAAGGTGGACCAATAATCCTCTGGATTCTATTCAACAGTGAATATTGTTACACTGATGCATAGGAATCATTGTGTTGGAATTACCAATGACTCTGTCTACTTCAAGGATTCCTGGTGGCACAATAATTAAGCACTCAGCTGCTTGGTAATTGAAAATGGGCAGTTCAAACCCACCAGCTGCTCCATGGGAGAAAAGACTTGGTGATCTGCTCCTGTAAAGAATACAGCCTGGGAAACCCCATGGGGCTGTCCTACTCTGTCCTCTGTCCTCAAGTTCACTATGATGCGGGATTGACTCCACAGTGCCATGTTTTTGCTATCTACTTCATGTTACCCATTAACCATGTGACTCACTCAACCAACTCTTCCACTCAAGTAACAAGCTTGAAATTCTGTTTTCCTTTTCTAAATTGCCTGGTTGTTCAAGGCAGAATTGTACATTACTCATTGCTTTCACATTGTGAAAACTCAATATATCTACTTCCCCACTGAGTCAGAAGGGAACAGTGTGGATTAATATTTTATTATTTCCAAATGCCTCAAAGATATTGTCTGATTCATACTCTCCACGATACTGGGAGACAAGAAGGAAGAAACAGGTAAGTGTGTCCTTCCTATCCTTTTTTCTTAATGACAAATTTAGTGCTGTTTGGTCCAAGATGAGCCCTGATGAAATTATTCATGTGGCATCTAATTGAAACTCATCATTCTTGGTGACATTTATGACTTGCTTCTGGCAGGAACTTTGTTTGTTGTAACAATATGAGGAATAGTGGACTCTTTGCATTTGAAGGTGACACAGCTATCACCCCCCAGCCATTAGGTAGGCGTGTGCTTTGAGATGCTTTTCCAATACACAGGACAGGTTTTTGTCCTCTCTCTTGACATTGCGATGACTGACACACATTTCTGATACCTAACCTGGGATAGGTATTCCAGCCATCACCACACACAGAGCAAAATAAATTACCTGCCTGGGGATTTGAACTGATGCCACTGGCCTCGTTACAGTGTATGAACCAACTAGGGTTGCCATGGGCATGCAATTATAACATGGCGTGGATGAAATCTGTGCAGGGTCCTGAAATTTAACCTTTAACACGTCCATTAGCCAGAGCAGATCTCTATGGAAGGATATGACCTCTTCTTAGACACATACTGCAATGGCTTGCTGTTACCATTGAGAAAAAATTATTTTTCAAATTTAATAAAGAAAGGAACATTAGTGAATCTTGAGGAAATAAAACTGGATGTTTTTGTAATACTATGTATTGATCCATGAATGGTATTCACAAATATGTTATCCATCTGTGACTATTGTTTTGAATAGCCTCTGTTTCTGGTAAGGGAATACCTGAACCACATCTGAACTTGTGTTTATCCTGTTTTAATTTTCATGTGTGGGAGGAAATAACATCTTAAAATGAGATCACACGTGGGAGTTTCACAAAATGCTAGAAAGTAGAAAGGAATCCAGGAAGGCATTATTTAAAACAAAAAACAAAAAACACATTCTGTGCAGTCAATGTATTCCTGCAAACGATTTTGAAGTCAGACACGTAATGACATTGTACCACACAACTTGTGAGAGCCGGAACTCAACAGGACTGCCTTCTTTTTCCAGATCTCACAAGGTTTCTGCCTTAGACAAGGTGCTGTCTCGCCATTTTTCTATCACTCATTTTAGTCGACAATATTTGAATTTTGTATAAGACAGGTTTCTGTCTTATACAAGTTTTGCCTTCCACAAGATGTACCGTAATTATTAACCACTGAATACCAGTGAAGGTTATATGGACATAAAACCTTCAAAGGAATTGAACACATCATGGAAATGGATATTAGATATATATAAGCTCAAAGCAGATTGACTGTTTTGATTGACAAATGCCTCTGTCTCCCTCTGTTCAGACGCTCATTAAGTTTGTTGATTCTGCCGTACAGCTACTGCCCGAAACCACACAGCTTGTGCCACGGCAGGACCAATGTCAGATCTAGACTACACTCATTTCTGATTGGCTGTGTTGCAGCACCCTCCTGTCTCCTCACCTCTAATCCTCTCTCCCTAGAAATCCATTTTCTATCATTTAGCAAATGCAGACCAGAGTACACCTCTTCCTTTACCTCTCTCCAAGAGTTCTCTCTACTCTTAGGATAAAGTCCCAGACCCTATCATGCTTTTCAAGAAAAAATGTTTACATGGGTGTTGTGTGGGCACTGGGCAGTGCATGTGTACGTGTGTGTGTGTTGAAGAGGGTTGGCCTCTTGGTCTTAGAAGATCTCAAATTTAGACTTCTTGTCTTTTTTACTTACAGAGTCACTGAAGTTTATGTATTTGTGTTGAAGCATTAATTTAAGTGCAAACATTTAAAATAGCTAATTATATAACCTTTCGTTATTGTGGTTAAATGAAAGTATACAATCCAAATTAATTTTGCACGCCCACCTGTCTACAGCTCTTTCTGCTATCCTTGCCCCATGACAACACACTCCTCCATTTTATTCTATACTTGTAGTATTCTCTTAACAAGCTCCTGCCCCCCCCTCTACTCTTCTCTCTCCCATCTAAAAAGAGACCAGTAAGACAGCATCCTATAAATGCATAAAGTACATACACCATATGATCACATTGTGTCCCCAATTCCAGTCTGTTTTTGTACATAGAGTTGACCTCAGTAGTGTTTTTGGGTCAGGGGCAGCAGCAGGTCTAGGAGCCATGCTCCCAGGGGATCCCCCAGGCTCTTGGACCATCATTTGTGGTCTTTCAGTAGAGTTCCTGAGCTGCACCCCTCTTTTTCTCATGTTGCCATAGGCACTCAACATTGTGTGCCCCGTCGTGACTGTCTTTGGTGGTGGCTGGGCACCATCTTGTCCTTCTGGTCACGTGTTGACATAGTCTCCCATTCACACAGGTCCTTCTGTCTCCTTAGCTCTTTCCCTTGTGTCTTTGTTGTTCTCAGTGATCTGGATGAGTTGAGACCATGTGGTGTACCTAAGAGGGCAGTTTCCTAGCTTTTAAGACCCCAGATGCCACTCACCAATATGGAGTACAGAAGACTCTCTTAGCAATAGGCTAGTTATGTCAGTTGGCCTTGATGTCCCATGAGAGCACGTAAATAACCCTTTTTTTGACATTTATCTAGTTCATAGTATCTTAGTGCTCTAATTCTGCTAGAACAGAAATACTACAAGAAGATGGCTTTAACAAAGATGAATTTATTTTTTTCACAGTCTTCTAGAAGGGTCAAAGTCCAAATTCAGGGTGTTAGCTCCAAGGGAAAGGGTTCTTTCTCTGCTTGCTTCTCATCAATCCACCATTGGACTAGATGGTTCTCTGTGCAGGAACCCGGGTCTAAAGGATGCTCTCTCCTCCTGGCACTGGCTTCTTGGTGGTATGAAGTCCTTTGGTCTCTTTGTACACTTCTCTCTTTTGTATCTCAAAAGAGATTGACTGAAGACATAATCCAATGTTGTACATTGAGTCCTGCATCATTAACATCACTGCCCCCTCCCCCTCCTCACCACCACCACAGAGGCAGGATTTCAAACACATGGGAAAATCATATCAGGCTGCAAAATGGTGGACAGTCACACAATACTGGGAATCATGGCCTAGCCAAATTGATGCATGTGGTTTTTTTTTTTTTTTTTTTGGTGACACAATTCAGTCCATGACACTTAGTATACTAGGACTCTAAGGCAGTGGCAGTTCAGTGGTAGAATTCTTGTCTTCCATGCGCAAGACCCAGGTTAGATTTCCAGCCAGTGCAATTTATGGCACTGTCACCAGCCATGTGGAGACTCGCATGTGGCTGTGATGCGGAGTAAGTTTCAGTAGAGCTTCCAGAGTAAGAGGGACTGGGAAGAAAGCCCTGAGGATTTCCTGCCAAAAGTCAGCCAGTAAAAGCCCTGTGGATGACCATGGTCTGGCTGTCTTGTACCTGGGGTGTTCATGAGGCAGGGGTCAACTTGACAGTACCCAACAACAAAACAACATACAGTTACTGAAATTTATACGTTTGTGTTGAAGTGCTAATTTGATCACAAATGCTTAAAATACCCAATTTTTGTAATCCTCTTTGGACATTACTTTTCAGTACTATAGACCTAAGGAAAACCATATTGACTTGGACTTGACTTCTGCCAGCCCAGAGGCCCCGCTCACATGAATTGCACATTCCCAGCCCCCCAGGCCTATTCTTTGTCTCTCCTTTGCACATCGCTGTGAGCCCTAAGCTCTTGCCTTCGTGAACATGCCTCACTTTCTCAACCATTTCATGTTCTCTCTCATCTGTGGACCTTCCCACATGGTGTTCTCATTCCCATGGCCTCTCAGCTGACTGAATTCTACTCATCTGATTGAAATTCTCAGTTTAAACATCACATTCTCTTTCTAGAACTTCCTTTGATAAGGCTAGGCACTCTCATCACATGCTCCTCATTCACGCTTTAGTATCCTGTCTCTTACCTCCCTGTGCTGGTAGATTCGTGTCTCCATCTGGACTGCGCAATCTGTGAGGCTAAGGACCTTGACAACCCTGCATATCAATATCTCTGGAGTCTAACATACAACTAACCGTCTCATGGGCATAGGACACATGTTTGCTGCATGGGAATGGCAACAGAGGCCTTCCTTTTTTTACTACAGGATCCCCAGCACCTATGACAGTGCCTGACTCAGTAGATCATTGCCATGGAGTCAGGGCCAACTCACAGTAACTCCATGTGTCATAGTATAGGACTGTCCTCCACAGGATTTTCCAGAGATGAGTTTTTGGAAGCACATCACCAAGGCCTTTCTTTGGAAATGCCTCTAACCAAACCAAACCAAACCCTGCCATCAAGTCAATTTCAACTCATAGTGAGCCTATAGGACAGAATAGAACTGCCCTATAGAGTTTCCAAGGAGTGTCTGGTTGATTTGAACTGACAAACTTATAGTTAGCAGACTTGGCACTTAATAACTATGTCACCAGGGTGTCTAAGATGCCTCTTGTAGAAACTCAACTCTCCCGCATTTTGGTTAGCAGTTGAGCACACCACTGGCTGATAGCAAGCCCTTAATAAATATTTTCCGGCTGAGTCTCACCCAAGTAATGGGACTGGCGTGACACCACTGAAGAAGCAGAGACCTTTACTGAGTGCCACAAATGTCCATTCTTCATATCCATATCCAGAATACAGATGTCATCCTCTTGCAAGTATGGATACATCAAAAAGCCAGTCTGCTACATCCCTAGTGTACGCTATGAGCTATCCGTGATATGTCCTTAGAGAGCAGAGAGCCATTCTCATCAGCTACCGATCTTCTTTCATAATGTACATATATTTAAAGTTTTAATAAATTTAAAGTAACTTGTGTCAGTAGGAAAAAATAATTGGTGAAAAATTATTTTACAAAAGGAATGGTCTTTAATTTCATCTCATGAAAACCTGGCTGCAGTTTTGCTCAGATAACAAAAGCCTCAAATTACTGAAACGACAGCAGACCCTAATTAGCTAAGAATGCCAGTAGGGCTTCGCGCTGAAATTTTTCTACCATAGCTCAGAAGTCATAAATATAGAAAGGAAAAGGCTACCCACATGGCTTTTAACTCATTAAAAATAGGAAATAACACTTCAGTGTTAAAAATGTTTCCAGAGGCAAAATTTCCCAAGACGGTATCTATGATGCACAAAGTTATGAAAAAGACCCAAATAGTTTCTATAAAAGGTGTAGACTAGGGATGGAATAAAGGTTGACCAGATTCGCAGAAGATTGTTTTATGTCAGTTGGTCATACCTGGGTATCCTGTGTGTTGCTGTGATGATGGAGCCTATGTCGTCAGTTTTCAAATACCAGCAGGACCACCCACGGTGGATTCCAACATACCTATGACCATGAAGATGGTCTGTTAGACATAAAGTCATTCTGTTAGACATAAAATCTCTCTGAGTAAGAACCAACCCAACTACGATGACATATGCTCCATTGTCATAGCAACATACAGGATACCAGGTGTCACAAACTGAGATAAAAGGATGTTAACTTCTAAGAATCTGGTCAACCTTTACTCCATCCCTAGTCTACACTGCAGTCATTTCAATAATTTGAATCAACTTGATGGCAGCTAACCATAACAACTTGTTGGCATATTCAACCACATCTCTGTGGTCTGGTCTAGAACCGTGTATCAAATTTGGCTTCTAAATAGATGGCTTGGCTGCCCCATAGGCATCTCTAACTCTATGTGTCTGCATCTGCACTTACTGTGCTGCTGAGACCTTTTCCTGTGTTCTAGAATTTAACGATCACTACGCTGGTGATGTAGTGGTTAAGTGCTATGTCTGCTAATCAAAAGGCCGGTGGTTCAAATCCTCCAGGCACTCCTTAGAAACTCTATGGAGCAGTTCTACTGGGCCCTATAGGGTCGCTATGAGCCAGAACTGACTCGATGGCACTGGGGTGTGCTGCCATCACCCTAGTCACCTAAACAATGAACCACATATGTTTCTTCTCTGTCTCATTGACCTGCTGCACCTGTTATTTGAACAGGTGTCAAGTCCTATAGATTTCTCAGCTTATTAATATCTACCAAATCTGTCTCTTCTTTTCCAGCTCCTCATCCCTTGTTGCCTGGATTATTCTGGTAGCCTCCTGAAGTGTCTCCTTGTCTACACCTTGGTCCAACTCGATCCACTCTATTGGGAATGTCGTTTTTAAAATCTTCTGATAATCGAGTCCCTTTACCTTTAAGAAAAGCTGCACTCAAGTGTGTGTGCTTATCTCTCGTTGATTCAGTTCTTATTTCCGGGCTCTCGTCATTTCCTCTATGATCTCCTATTCGTATTTTGATCTGCTTTTCTCATCATGGATATTGGAGTTTCATACATCTAGAGCATTCATCACTCCTTCCTGAATGTTCTCTTTCCCTTCTTGATCCAGACAAGTCCTTTCAAAACTCAGCCAGGCCCATCTTTCCAGGATTCTAGTCTGTTCTTTTATAGCTCCTTGCTCATGCCGCAATCGAGTAATGACCCCATTCACCCAGAGGAGCTGATTTATTCACTGTGTCCTGAACTGGACAGTGAAGAGCAGAGTCTATGTGGATGTACTGCTCTACATCCCAGAGCTGGTAGTTGTAGGTATTTATCGAGTTGTGGAAGAAGAATGAATAAATAAGCAGATGAGTAAGTTGTGGCTTGGGAACCTTTGTTGTATGACAGTTCTTCCAAACAGTAGCATGCTGATGGAAGTGAGTCTGGGAGGCACATGGTATGGGTTGGAAGCCTCTGAATTCAAACAACAGCCTGTGGGGCAGGTGTAAATCTAAGCAGTGGAGCTGAAGGAGAAAAAAGAGAAAGAAAGAAAATCAAAATCAAATGTTAGCATACAACAGGTAGAGAAAGAACAAAAGTAAAGGAGAGGGAATGCAGAACAGGAAGCAAAAAGAATCAAGTAAAATAGGTGATGAGCCCAGGTAGATGTGATTGGAACCTCAGGTATTCTCAGCAGCAGCAGCAGCAGCAGCAACAGCAGCAGGAGCATGAGATTCTTGTCAGTCATCTGAGTGTGGACCTGTGTCAGGACCTGGGATCGTTTTGCTCTTAGGTCCAGGCAGCATAGGCCCCTGGGCCGAGCCTCTTGCATGACAGGGCCCTCTCTGATATGGACTGTGTGCACCCTCTCCTGGGGCAAGGAGTCTGCAGCGCCATGCGGAACTGTCCACTATCACTCTGTCCCTTGACCCTCAGCCTGCGTTCTTTGCATAGACATTCCTGCTGGTAGACTCACCCTTAGACTTTACAGCACTCCTCATTGGGGTCACAGCTTTTTGGAAAGCTGTCCTCCTGGGCCATTAAGGCCATTTTGAGGCCCCAGACAGACAGCAAAGAGCCCTGTTGGTGCGTTGGTTAAGTACTCAGCTACTAGTAAAAAGGTCAGCGATTCAAAGCCACTAGCCATTGCATGAGGGGAAGACGTGTCAGTCTGCTTCCGTGAAGACTGCAGCCTTGGAAACCTGAAGAGACAGTTCTATCCACTCCGTCAGACAGTCTCTGGGAGTTGGAACTGACACCATGGCAACAGGTTTGGTCTGGGGTTGGACAGGCCATGTGGACCTGGGATGACTCTAAGGTGTCATTACATTGAGGGAAGAGATGAGTCTTAGGATGTCCAGAATCTATCCTGCTTCTCTACCTCCTGTTCCCCCCTGGAATTTTACATGGATCTCACTGGCTATCCTGTAACCAAACCAGAAACCAAACCCAATGCTGTCAAGTCGATTCTGACTCCTAACAATGCTATAGGTCAGAGTAGAACAGCCGCATAGAGTCTCCAAGGAGCACTTGGTGGATTTAAACTGCTGACCTTTTGGTTAGCAGGCGTAGCACTTAACCACTATCCCACCAGGGTTTCTGGCTGTCCTATAGGTCCTCTGTATTTCTCTTTTCTTTCTTAGAAATATGAAAAACAAAAAATATTGAAAAACTCAATCATTCATATTCCTTCCTCCAAAGTTAATGTTGTCAACCTGTTGACATGTTTACTCCTGGTCTTTCTTTCTGTGTAGACACTATAAACAATTATGCAGGTAATACATACATATGTTATGATGTTTGGTAACTTTTGGAGAAGAATTTCAAACATGAAGTAGACTGACAGAACAGTACAAAGAACTCATCTACATCTTACATACAGATATATCAGTTGTTAACTTATTACCTCATTTGCTTTCTTATGTTCTGTGTGTGTGTGTGTGTGCGCGCACACACACATGCGTTACTTATTCTCTGAACCACTGGAGGCTAACTTGTAGTATTCATTTTACTCCTAAATACATCATGTGCCTTCTGTAAGAATGAAACCAAACCAAACCTATTGCCGTCAAGACAATTCTGACCCACAGGGACACTCAAGGTCAGAGTAGAACTGCCCCATGGGGTTTTCAAGGAGCACCTGGTGGATTCAAACTGCCAAATGGTTGTTTAGCAGCCATAGCTCTTAACCACTACACCACCAAGGTTTCCTCCCTAAGAATATCCTAATTATCAAAATCAGGAACTTCCGTTGATACAACACTATCATTTAAGTCACGGTCCATTCAGATTTTTCCAACTGTGCCAATAACGTCCTTTACAGCTATTTTTGTGGCTGGCACAGAATCCAGGCTCCAGTCCAGGACCAGGCATTGCATTTAACTGGCCTGTCTCTTGAATCACATTCTCAGCTCCTCTTTGTATTCATGACCTTGACCCTGCTGAAGAGAACAGGGTAGTTATTTTGCAGCCTGTTTCTCAATTTGGGTCTGCCTGATTTTGCCTCATGATTCAATTCAGGTTATTTATTTTTGGCAGGAACACAACAGACTTGATGTTGGATCTTTCTCAGAACTTGGGGATAAGTAGCTTGGAAAAGTACAAATAAAACAGATGTCTCTTGTGACCTCCTCCACCCGTTCTGATTCCTATAGCTGCCTCCTACGTTCCCTTCCCCACCAACTCAAGTACACCAGCATTGTTGATTCTGTTAGTTGCTCTAAACTTGGCTCTGACTAAAGGAGACCTTGTATAACAGCTGAACAAAAAGGGAGACCTTATGTATAACAACAGATCAACACATTGCCTGGTCTTGTGCCATCTCTCTTTTTCTTGGATACATTTGAGTCGATTGTTGTATTGTGGTTGTTGTGTCAACCCATCTCATTGAGGGTTTCTCTCATTTTTGCTGACCCTCTACAAAACATGATATCCTTTCCCAGACACTGGTCTTTCTTGATGGCGAGTCCAAAGTAAGCAAAGGAAACTCTTACCATCCTCACTTTTAAGGAGCATTTGGGGTGTAGTTCTTTTAAGACTGACTTGTTCATTCTTCTGGCAGGCCACAGAACAGTCAAGATTCTTTACCAGCACCACAATTCACATGCAGAATTCTTCACTTGTGTCCTTTTTCATTGTCTAACTTTCATAGACGTATGAACTTACTGAAAAGACCATGGCTTGGGTCGGGCACACTGTAGACATCAAAGTGACCTTTTTGCTTTTTAACACTTTCCAGAAGTCTTTTGCAGCAGACTTGCTCAATGCAATATGTTGTTTGATTTCTTGACTGCTACTTCCATGGGCATCAAGAATCTGTTTTAATTCCCCTAGCATCCAGATTTCTGGGTCCATGGAGTTGGAATGATCTACACAGGCCACTGACCTTAGGTGCCCTTTGGAATAAAACCTCGAGTCAAGTATTTTCCTAAAGTCAAGCCTGTTAAGCAGCTTATCAGAGTTGGTCTGACCCTAGACAGTGGGATCTTTTAGACACTTGTCTCTCTGTGTAGCAGGAACCCCAGAGTCTGACTAGAAAGCACATGGTATGACCCTCGTCACTCCGTTTTTACAACCGATGACCCTAGAATCCCGCATTGTGCTTCCATGTTCTCTCCTGAGAAATTAACACGACAATGACTTACATAGCCAGCCTTTCACTGTCCCCTCTTAGGAGTGCCTTCCTGGCACTTCCCCTACTCACAATAAATATATTCTGGGCCACTGATTTTCAGTGTCATTCTGTACACTTAGGTTTTTGGCAGCATTGACGATTTTCATTTTCTTTATGCTTGTTTGTCATCTGTACAGAAGACTGCAGTCCTTGACTTTCATCAGTAAGTGCTTCAAGTTGTCTTCATTGTCAGCTACTCTGTCCCTTATCGGGAAACCCTGGTGGCATAGCAGTTAAGTGTTGCAGCCGCTAACTAAGAGGTCAGCAGTTCAAATCCACCAGGCACTCCTTGGAAACTCTATGGAGTAATTCTTCTCTGTCCTATGGATGGCTGTGAGTCAGAATCAACTTGATGGCAATGGGTATGGTATGGTACCCGTATCTAGGAATTTCATGATGTTGCAATGGTTACGGGTTCGGCTGCTAACAGAAAGATTGGTGGTTTGAATCCTCTAGTTGCTGCTAAGCAGAAAAAGACCTGCTGATTTGCCTCATAAAGATTACAGCTTAGGAAACCCCAGGAAGTACTTCTACCCTGTCCTTTGGTTGCTGAGTGGTTAAGGGCTGTAGCTGCTAACCAAAAGATCGATAGTTCAAATCCACCAGGTATTCCTTGGAACCTCTATGGTGTAGTTCTAGTCTGTCCTATAGGGTCATTATGAGTCACAATCAGTTTGACAGCAATGGATATGATATGGTATCCCTTATCGAGGAACTTCATGGTGGTGCAGTAGTTAATAGTTCAGCTGCTAACAGAAAGATCAGCAGTTTCAATTCACATACTACACCCAAGCAGAAAAAGACATGCTGGTCTGCTGCATACAGGTTACAGCTTAGGAAATCTTAGCAGGTGCTTCTACCCTGTCCTTTGGTGGCTGAGTAGTTAAGTGCTACAGCTGCTAACCAAAAGATTGGTAGTTCGAATCCACCAGGTGTTCCTTTGAAACTCTGTGAGGCACTTCCACTCTGCCCTATAGACTCACTGTGAGGCAGAATGACTAGACAGAAATAGGATTAAAAAAATAGGGTCACTACCAGTAGGAATTAACTCCTTGGCAATAACCTGTGTCATGGATTGCACTATAGCCCCCCAAAAATGTATGTACTGATTTGACTTGGCTGTGAGTCCCAACATGGCGCAATTCCTCCCATGTGTTGTGAATCCCGCCTCTGTGATATTGATGACGGACAGTGGGCAGCAGTCGCGCTGGTGAGGCAGAACTCAAGCTACCAGCTGTGGGATAGAAGGGAGACAAGTGAGCAGAGAGAGTCTGGAACCTCAGACCACCAAGAAAGGAGCACTGATAGCAGAACACGTCCTTTGGATCTGAGGTTCCTGTGCCAAGATGCTCTCACTGGATTCGGAATCAGCCTACTTGACTGTGATAATTTCTCATTGGATGGACTTGTAACTTGTGAACGGATCTGTGGCTAACTGGGCTGTGTCATTAAAATTTCTCTTCATAAAGCCTTTCACTCATGGTATTTTCTGTTGGAGCAGTACTAGGTGATTAAAACAACCTCTCTTCTTTGGGACCTGTCTGTGTAGGAGCTCCATTAATGTCTGCTGAATGGACTGGAATCAAGTGCCAGGATCAGAGGAGCTCTCCAGGCCAGCCCGCGGGTATCCCCCAGGCCTGGCTCTACCAGCCCCAGCAACACCCGCCGATCCCCCAAACGGAGACAACAGCTCCCGGGTCAGATAATACCGATAAATGAAACCTCATCTTCCTGAAAGTTTTCTTAAAAAAACTGCTTTTGAATTCCTGTTGCAAGAATAGAAAAGGTTATCACGATTGATGTCAGCTGCTGGATGCATATACTTCCTTTCTGTCTTAAAAGAGCATTATTACTATTAAAGAACAGCAAGTCTCCATATATTGCTGCTATTAAACCTTCAGCACAAAGCCCTTTCAGGATGTTTTAATGATCAGCGAATGACTTAATGAATGTTGAGCTGCAGGCTATTAACCCCGACTCTGACCTCTATTAGCTAAGAATTAAGGCAGTGATGCTAGGGAGCTAGACAGGGATTAGAGTAAATATGGACAGTAATTAAGCTTCAGCGGATCCTCAGATTTTTGCATTTCCCGTAGTAGTAACCTGTATAATTGCCAAAGAGAGCTGATCTCTGTGAACCTCAGAACCCAAAGATGTCCGAGTCTTTGATCCTGAATTTGCATGCCCATGGAATGAAGTGCGTTTATCTTTTCACTTTGAAGAGAGTGGCGGGAAGAGAAAGAAGCTTCTGTAGGGGTAATATGGATGAGACAGGAAGGCAAGTACATAACCTGGTTGTCTTCTGTGGAAATGGCTTAGTACTCGGGTTTTCCCTCAAATTACAGCTGTCTGCAGCTGTCTGGATTCCTAAGTACTCCTGCTACTCTCATATCCCCATTGCTTGGTCCAATTTCTCAACTTCCCTTTGATGTTTAGGGGTCCTAGTGGTTGTGAGAGGAAAATAAATGACAGCATTTAGGGTCAGTAATAAGCTTTATTTAATCAAACTACACATTCACAATTAAGCAGCGGGGAAGAGAGGTGCTAGCTCCAGGATAGAAAGCATTCTTATTTACATTACTTAAGAACTATTCTGTACATTCACATTGGTTAGGAACTCTCATTTACATTAGTTAAGACATAGGTTCCTCCGGGTCCCACAGGGACTGCTGCCATAATGTTAGTGTGTCAACACACTCACTTCCCTAAAAGTGGGGTTCACTCTAAGAAATTTAAGGATTGGCTATGCTCTCACTGTTCTGACATCTGGAGAATCCAAAGTAGAATTTTACAGTGACAGGACGTCTCCAAGCCGAAGCAGGCAGGAACACCACACCAGGTTCAGGCACTAACAGAAGGCTTGTCGCAGTCACTGGAAGCAGGACATTTAGACATCAGGAGAATGATAAGGCATCTCAGAGGTAGATCGGCCAACAGAGACAGCACAGGAGACTCAGACAGAAACGGGAAAACAGTCACAGCCACTCAAACCAACCTTCGATGACAAGCGGATGAGGTCTCAGGATCAGGTCACAGCACAGTGGACATGGACTCTCAGGAGGAGGTTGGGCCTCAGGCCTTTGAAGATGAGGCACAGCAGCAGACCCCTGGCGCAGACACTCAGAGGGTAGTGTGCCCCAGGCTAAGGGAATTCACTAAACAGTTAAACACAGAATGGCTGTGCTTGAGCTAAGTAAGATGAAGAGAAAATACAAAGTCGTGGTGAAGAAGTACAAGTGAGGATGAGGCAAACCAGGTCACAGCAGCAGATAGGAGGCACCGATCCCTGGAGGGACTGCTGTGCCCCAAGTTCAGAGTGCTGGGTTTCTAAAGTTGTTTGCTTGGTTCTGGTTGTTATTGGTCAGTCCATAAATCTTATCTTCTAGTACCTCAAGTTGTTGACTTTTTTCTGATTGGTTATGGTCCTTATCATCTCTCTGACCATCTGTGGCCCTGTCCATCTGGCAGTTGTTTTTCTCATTTTTACTTCTTCACCATGACTTTGTATTTTCTCACTTTATTTCTTCACCATGACTTTGTACTTTCTCATTTTCACTTCTTCACCATGACTTTGTATTTTCTCACCATCTTACTTAGCTCAAGCATCTTGTGTTTAATAGTTTAGCCAATTCACACAAGACTCCCTTTTACTATACATTCTATTATATATATAAACACACACAGATATGTATATACATATGTATATGTATATATACATACACACACATATCCTCACTTTACATGTGGACTAGATTCATCTGTTCTTTTGGGTCTTTGTTGTTAGAGGGGTCATGTGAAGTGTCCATCGGTTCTGTCACCATGGTCCCACTCCCCAGAGATGTTTTTCTATCCCACTTTTTATTTTAAAGAAAAAAATGAAAATATTGTTAACAATAATCAAAATCTAATGAAATTTGGATGTAAGGTTTATTCTGAGCAGTTACTCTATATGTATATAGGGTGATCATTTCAATTCCAGAAATGGCCCAAGGCCATTGCCATCAAGTCAGTTCCAACTCATAGCAACCCTACAAAGAGAAAAAAGGAAACAAATATAGAAGAATCAACCATTAGCTAATCTTAACATGACTGATGGAATCTTGCCCTATCCCTTTTACCGAGATCAAAGGATATGAGGTTTCAGTATGGTCTCTGCCCCTCCACTCAGCCATATCTTTTGAAATTCAAATTCAGCAAGCCTGGCTTTGAAAGGGGGTGGGATAAGGAATGGGGTGGGTGGGTGGGTAGGGTGTTGCAGCTGGGAGTAGAGGAGGCTTTGCTGAGGGAAAAACCTCTGGCAGGATCAATTTGGTCAGGAATTTCAAGTGAGCATTTGGTTTTGTGAACAGAAAAACCCCAGATCAAGGCAAACTTTTCTTTCCCTTTAACATAAGGAAGAGAGAAAGAAAAATAATATTTAAAAAAAGAAAGAAAATAGACCTTTTTGTAAAACTAAGAGAGAGTCCATTCATTTTTGCTTCTAGAGGGCACCTAACTTCCCTTTGCATGAAGGATGCGAGGATCCCCTGCATTGTAGGTGGGAAAATTCACACCAGGAGTTGATTATTAGTGTTCAGTGACATTATTCATGAGGAAAATGAGACTCATGACCAGTTGGACAATGCACAGGGTTTATGACAATAGCTAATGGGCATCTCCTATTTTTTTTAAAGAAAGAAAGAAAAGATGAGGGATCACAAGAGATAAACAGTCTTCCAATGGAAATTTTTAGAAGACCATTTCCTCTGTTTTCCTTTCAGACTTGGTGGATTTCTCAAAAGTATGTGCTAAGAATAGTTGCTGAAAAGGTAAATAAAAAGAGAAATAGATTATATATGTATGTCTGTTTATATGCATAGATATAGACATAGGTATATAAAATTTGTTGCTGTTGACTCTAAACAGCCCTGTAGGGCAGCGTAGTACTGCCTTATAGGGTTTCCAAGAGTGACTGGAAGATTCAAACCACCAACTTTTCGGTTAGCAGCTGGGCTCTTAACCTGCCATCAGGTTCCCATGTATACAGGAAGCCTCCATCTGCTTTGCCATCTTGACCCTGCCTCCCCAGAGTTTTTTTATCCCATTTTTTAATTTTACACATGTACGTTTATATGCACAGATATACAAATGTTAGTTGGTAGAAACCCTAGGTTCTTGCTTAGCATAACTTGCATGGACCAATACATGACAGACTATAGTGGGAAGATATGAAGCCCCCTTTATCTTTTTGTACAAGGAAAAGAGTCAGTTGGAGTTGCTGCTGCCCAGATTGCTCCCTGAGGTCAGGCAACCAGTTACTTTTAAGTGGCTTACAAGCAGAGAGCTCATACAAGTTACATCAACAACATTCTTAATCACACCATGCAGGTACGCAGGTGTGATGAGGTTTACACTTAACTTCCTAACAAAAGCAAGGTGCAAATGCGAAACTGGGTGAGAGTCTGGAGGAAGCCTAGCAAAGGAAACAGGATTTTTTAAATACAGCACCATGGGGACTCTGTCTCTACAGGTATGCATATATACACAGCCAGAATATTCCTTAGAAGAAAGGATGGTGAGATTGAGACTTGTCTACCTTGAACAAGTTTTCAGAAGGTACCAGTTGCTTGAGAAGGACATCGTGTTTGGTAAGGTGGAGATCAGTGAAAGAAAAGACCTTCAATGAGGTGGATGGACGTAGTGGCTGCATCATTAGGCTCAAACATAGCAACGATTATGAGGATGGTTCAAGTCCAGGCAATGTTTTATCGTCTTGGACATAAGGTTGCTATGAGTTAGAAACAACATCACCTAACAAGAACAACATACACATACACACACAGATACCCCAAACTCAATGCCATCAAATGGATTCTGATTCATAGTGACCCTAAGACAGAGTAGAACTGCTCCGTAGTTTCCAAGGAGTGCCTGCTAAACTTCAAACTGCCAGCCTTTTGGTTAGCAGTTGTAGCATGTGACCACTATGCCACCTGGGTTACACACACATGATTTCTCTTAGCAACCCTCTCATCATGCATGATGGAAGCAAATGCTGTCCGGCCCTGTGCCTTCCCCATGACTGGTTTTAGATGAGATTGTTGTGACCAGTAGCGTGTCACTGGCTGATTTTTTTTCGTTCATGTATATGATCTTGTTTTTTTTTTTTTTTTTTTTTTTTTTTTACCATTTTCCTTCTCTTAAAATACTGTTATGCTTTATTCACTGCTGTGTTTCTTCTGAATGAGTTTTCCTTTCTGAGATGACGCTTTCTTTTGTTTCTAATTCTTAATTCTGAATTTTTACAATTTTATTTCATCTAGCTTATTTTGGAGTCATAGTTAACAGTTTTGATCTAGGTTGGGGCATGCCTTTAGGATGTACTTTTATTATCTCTAAACAAGTCATTCTGATTTTTATTCCCTTTTCTTTATAATAAATTTATATGGGAGTTGATGCTGATATTTTTTATGACTCCTTTTGTATTCAAATAATTTTTCTGTACTTTTATAATGGTCACATGAATAGAAAAGTTAAATGTTTGGCTACTAACTGAAAGGCTGGTGGTTCAAGTCTACCCAGAGGAATCTTGGAAGAAAGTCCTGGCAATCTACCATTGCAAAGTGGACTACTGAAAGTCCTGTGGCACACACTTCCACTATAATACACATGGGGTCACTATGAATCAGAACGGGCTCAATGGTGACTGGTATAACAAAGCAGAATTAACAAGAGATTTTCTAACCCTGGTGGTATAGTAGTTAAGAGCTAACTAAAAATTCAGCAGTTCAAATCCACTGGGCACTCCTTGGAAACTCTATGAGGCAGTTCTACTTTGTCCTATAGGGTTGCTATGAGTTGAAATAGACTTGATGGCAGTGGATTTTTTTTTTTTTTTTTTGGTTTGGTTTGGGTAGGGTTTTTAACTTATCAGAGAGAGTGTAAAATATATAACGATCAAAGACACAATGGCTTGATTTCTGAGATTCTCTAGCGCTGATCCTTCCCCAGTTTGGGCCTGAACCTTCTGTTTTCTCCATCTCTCTTGTCCCTATCCTGTTCAATGTTTATTTCATTTCTGACAGTTTCTTGTCAGTATGGGGCACTGTCCCAGAACAGACCTCCAGTCTTGTGGGTTCTTCCCCTGTGGTCCGGTGCTCACCTGATGTTGGAGAATGAACCTGTTTCTATTCCTACCCTCACCCCCAATATTCATGACTATTCTCAGACTGACTAGCATTGCTTTCCAGTGAATATCTGTTGGATATTTGGGGGGTACTTTCGAGTCCGTGGAGCTCTTGTGGAAGAATGGTTAAGAGCTCACCTAACCCAAAGCTTGGCAGTTTGAATCCTTCAGCCACTCCTTGGAAACCTACGGAATAGTTCTACCATGTTCTGTAGGTCACTGTGTGTATCAGAATCAACTTGATGGCAGTGGAGTCTCAGGTCCTTCAGACATTGTCTGTTTGCCTGTCTCTGCTTTGTCTTGCCAGACACCACTGTCTGCAAGTTTTATGACTATCTTTGGTTTGTCTACACTAAGTGTATTTTGAGGTTCACGGAGATACCTCGTACACTAGTGTTTTTTGTTATTAATTTGTTCTTTTTTTCACATGTGGGATCTGGAGAGATTAGAAAAAATAGTTGTTGTTAGGTACCATCGAGTTGGTTCCAACTCATAGCCACTCTATGAACAACAGAATGAAACACTGCTTAGTCTGGCACCACGTCCACAATCGTTTTTTATGCTTAAACCCATTGTTGCGGCCACTGTGTCAATCCGTCTTGTCGACCTTTTTTCTTTTTTGCTGACCCTCACTCTACCAAGCATGATGCCCTTCTCCAGGGACTGGTCCTTCCTGACAACGTATCTGAAGTATGTAAGACACAGTCTTGCCATCTTTGCTTCCAAGGGGCACTCTGGTTGTACTTTTTCCAGAACAGATCTGTTCTTTTGGCAGTCCATGGTGCATTCAACATTCGTTTCCAACAAATTGGAAATGTTTTATTTAAGAATACTCTGTATGAATACTCTCAAGCCAACAATTAGGAAGTAGTAATTGCACACGGTAAAAATAAATAAATAAAGCAATTAAATTTTAATTTAAGATTCACATAATATAGTTACTCAAGAGAAATCATTAGACAAATTAAATTATTTTGTGAGATTAGACTTCAAGTTATGGCTATATATCTTATTTTTTGTGGTAAAGGAGTAAGTTACCATTATATTAAAGGCAAATTAAAAGAATATTTTGGAAATTTTGTGTCTGTGCAAAGAGTGAATTAAATGGTCCTTCCTTACATTTGTTTCATAAGTCAAGTAAATTATTATTACTCATGTAAATATCTGAAAGTGTATAAATGTCAACCTGGGATGATAGTTAAGTTAAATTATAATTTTAGTAATCATGTTTCCACAAAATTGTTCTTGTAAAACTCTAACAGTATTGTAGTAAAGTATGTGCCTTTGTAAAAATAATCCATTTAAACTATCTGGGAAACAGTTCAAGTTCTTTTTTTTAAGATTCTTACTATTAAGTGATAGTATTATTCTTGAATATTTAAATATATTTTCTAAAATCTCTATTGAAACAGTAGGACTTTAAAATGATTCAATATTTAAGACATTAATGGTCTACATTTATTTAAACTCTTCTAAAGAATTAAAAGGCACCATACAACAAGTGGAAATCCTGGTGGCATAGTGGTTAAGTGATACGGCTGCTAAACAAAAGCTTGGTAGTTTGAATCCACCAGGCACTCCTTGGAAAAACTCTATGAAGTAGTTCTACTCTGTCCTATAGGATCACTATGAGCTGGAGGTGACTTGGCAGCGATGGGTTTGGTTTTTATACAACAATTGGGAAATTGGTGGCATAGTGGTTAAGAGCTACAGCTGCTAACTAAAAGATCAGCAGTTCAGTTCCACCATGCACTCCTTGGAAACTCTATGGGGCAGATCTACTCTGTCTCATAGGGTCACTCAGAATTGACTCAACAGCAACAGGCTTTATACAATAATCACTAGTGATAAAAGATAACTAAATAGCTAGCCAAGGGCCGTCAAGTCACATCCATATATAACTAAATAGCAGTTATGACTATATGTTATTAAATATGTTTATTTTAATAAATAAAAGATTGCGTTCAATGGGGTAGGCAACATAAAATAAAACAAAACTCTGAAACCTTAGAAAAAGAAAGAAAACAAAAGCATCAGGATGAATAAAGTTGTCTGGCATAAAGCACAGAAAAAGGAATGCTTTTGTCTCTATCTAGTAGAAAGAGGAACCCACTGGCTTTGCCTCTCAGCTTAGATCATTGCATAGTTCGCACTTCAACTTGTGCTGGAACCCTGAGCTCATCTCTGAAGTGTGGAAAGGTCTTGTCAACTCGTGAGGAAAGCTGGTCTTGGTGTATGCTGTCTGCAAAATGACAAAGTGAAGATTGTTTGCCTTTTGAGTATCCTGTCCAAAGGACAAACCTTGTTGTCCTCACTTTAGTGAGGACTTCTTTAAAATCTGTTCATGTTTATAGAGACTACAGATGACTGGGAAAATGCTCCTCAGTGTATTTATTATTAAATATTGCTATAGTGGCTAAAATATGTAACCGTGACTGTCGTTATAGATTGACTTATTTACCCTCAAAATGTCACCTTGGCTTAGCTGTGATTCCCAATACTGTGTGATTGTTCACAATTTTGTAGTCTGATATGATTTTTCTCTTGGGTTGTAAATCTTACCTCTATGATGTTATTGAGGCGGGGTTAGTGGCAGTTACGTCTTAAAGATGTAAGACTCCATCTGCAGGATTAGGTTGCGTTTTGAGTCAATACCTTCCGAGACATAAAACAGAGAAGTGAACAGAGAGAATGGGAGATCATAGACTACCCAGAAAGTAGTGCCAGCAGCAGACTGTGTCCTCTGGACCTGGGATCTGGGTAATGAAGAGCTCCCAGACCAGGGGAGGTTGATGACAAGGATCTTTCTCTAGAGTTGAAAGAGAGAGAATGTCTTCCCCCGGAGCTGGTATCCTGAATTTGGACTTCTGGCCTCCTGGACTGTGAGAGAATACATTTCTCTTTGTTAAAGCCATCCACTTCCAGTATTTCTGTTATGACACCACCAGGTAACTCAGACAGCTGTGGACAGTCCTCATTCTGAAACTCCACCTTTGCCCCTATATTTATTAATTGATTATTCTCTTCAGAGAATCTTTCACAAGTGCTGTCCTTCTGCACGATCAGTTGTTAATGTCACAAGGGTGTGCACATGTACACACACGAGTTCTGGAGATGTACAGGCACTACCTTGAATCGTTGAATCATTTTGGGACCTTCCAGACAATCACTTGGCAGTCTCCTCCCCTTGCTCTTGTCCTCTTGGCATGCACAAAGGACGAGAAGGTAACGACATTAACGGAGTGTGATGTGTGCACTTTGTGTGTGACTCAGCAGTACTACCAAAGCTGTCTTTAAAATTATGCACAAAACTGAGCAAAGCCGTGAAGACAGAGCTAATTCTTTCCACTGGGGATCATTTGTGTATAATCTAGTTGTATTCATTCATACGGAAGAAATGATATTATTGGAATGTCTTCTGGTGATCGTATATGTATTCTTAGTGTAGCAGAAACACATACAAGAGCAAAGGTAACAGGACCAACTGCCTTCAAAGATAAGATCAGGGTTTCAGAACAGAGTGATCCAGCAGCTACATCATGATTCAGGCAGGGGGACAAGGCCAGTGCCTATCATGAAGCTAGATTTCCAAAGTGCTTTATTCACAAATTCAGATTATTCTGCATATTAAAGCAATCTTGTTATTTGCCACTGTAAATCAGTCCCTTAATTCATGGTGACCCCATAAACAGTAGAATCAGATCATTGTGATACTTAGGGTTTTCACTGGTTGGTTTTTGGAAGGAGATCACCAGGCCTTTCTGCCTAGTCCATCTTAGCTGGAAGCCCCATTGAAACCTGTTCAGCAACATAACAGCATAGAGGCCTCTCTGATAGATGAGTGACAGCTACACACGAGGTGCCTTATCTGGGAATCGAACCTGGGTCTCCTGCATGGAAGGTGAGAATTCTACCACTGAACTACCACTGCCTTTTTGATTATAGTAATAATTATGTCAGAGGTAAGATTGTAAAAGAAATTATTAATGCCTGGTAGGTTCAACAGTGCTTTCAATGCTCACATTATTTAAAATTCACTGGGATAGTAAAGCATTGGAAAAAAAATTGAAAAACGCAATATCTACAGTTTGGGTTTCTATAAATCGGACAAAGTGGCCAGGTGTTCTACTCTTTTGTCACAAAATCTAAAACAAATCTGTGTGTGAGCCTGGTTTCCCTGAAAGCAGAGCATGAACCAAAGGCTCGTAGCCTCCAAAAAAAACCAAACCCAGTTCTGTTGAGTTGATTCCAACTCATAACAGCTCCGTGGCAGTTCATTTGGGAATATGATTACAGGAAGCAGGAAGGCGGGCTGTGGCGAATGAAACGAGGAAGAAAAGATAGCCGGTGCAGAGACAAATTATTGAGTTGGGTGGCTCGTGTTCTGGTCTGCTAAAACTTCTGAGGTGCTTCGTGAAGTGTGCCTCAGAACAGACCACATGAACCATGAAAGGAGGGACAGTTTCTCCCATGGGCTCCAGCATCTTGTTTATTTGGAGGAGCTTCATAGGAAAACCCATCATGCCTTTGAGTCGTACCTTCAAGAGGGGCCAATGTATTCTATGGGCATCCCGAGCAGCAGAGAGAGAGAGCATCCCCAGGGCAGAAATCAACCGAGTTGTGCACAGGCCTGTGTAAAGTACTGTCTTAGTCATCTAGAGCTGCTGTGACAGAAATACTGTAAATGGATGACTTGAACAAAGAAAAGTTTATTTCTTCACAGTAAAGTAGGCTAAGGGTCCAAATTCAGGGCATCAGCTCCATGGAAGGCTTTTTTGGTTAATTCTGGATTGGGAGTTTCTTAAATGCAAGGACTCCAGTCCAAAGGATGCTCTGTGCTCCTGGCACTGCTTCTTTCCCCATGTTATGAGATCCACAACTCTGCACTTGCTTCCCTTTTCTTTACATCCCAAGAAATTGCCTCAAGGCACATTATATTTTTACAGACTGAGTTGTGCCTAATCAACCAACCACTGCCAATCCTCCCTCATTAACGTCAGAGAGGTAGGATTTACAAATACAAGAACATTATATAATAACAGGAACCATGGCCTAGCCAAATCACCACACACATTTTTGGGGACACAATTCAATCCATGATGGATACCACTGTGTTGAACTTGCATGAAGCTGGTAGGACATACATGGAATTGGGAGCCAGAGCTGAAAGGTATTGCAAGTGATCACAGTAGTGTGAAAGAGGTATCTGATGCAGTTGATATTAGTCAGTTTTTACCAGGTATGCTGCAATGACAGATAAGCCCAAGATGTCTGTGACTTACAGTGACAAAGATTTGTTTCCTGGGCTTCCAGACTGAAGCAATTTAGGACGTGACATTCTCATAGCAGAGGGAAGAGAGTAAGAGAGGAATCACATAGTGGCTTTTAATGATTTTTTTTTTCTTTAACCCTGACAACACACATCCACTTCTGTTCATATTCCATTGGCCAAATAAAGCAAACTGTTTGGACAAGTTATATAGGAGAGAGAAGTAAATGCCTTCCACAGGGAATCATGGCAAGTCACATGGCAGCAGGAACTACAGAGCAGAATCAGGAATCACAATATAATTGAAGGTAGGGGATTTTCCTATAGAAGTATCTACAGGAAGGCCTATGAGACTTCTTAATACTCCTCCAATAATTGTAAAGGATTTCATGTTACCAAGATCTACAATCAACACACATGGAGCAGCAGTCAAGAAATCAAACAATGCATTGCATTGGACAAATCTACTGCAAAACACCTCTTTCAAGTGTTGAGAAGCAAAGGTATCACTTTGAAAACCAAGGTGTGCCTGATGCAAGTCATGGTGTTTTCAGTGGTCTAATATGAATGCAGAAGTTGGACAAAAATAAAGAAGACAGAAGAAAGAACTGATGCCTTTGAATTGTGGTGTTGGCAACAAGTACTGAATATACTACGGACTAGCCAAAGAATGAACAACTTTGTCTTGGGAGAAGTGGAACCACATTGCTCCCTAGAAGCAAGGATAGAACGACTCTATGTCTCATAGTGTGGGGCATGTTTTCAGGAAGGATCAGTCCCTGGAGAATATTTGGTAAAGTAAAGCCTTAGTGAAAAAGAAGACTGTCAATGGGATGGATAGAAACAGCGGCTGCAACAGTGGGACTTAAGCATAACAGTGATTGTCATGGTGGTGCAGGACAAGGTGGTGGTTTGTTCTGTTGCCCATAGGGTGGCTGTGAATAGGAACCAGCTCAACAGAACCTAACAACAGCAAAAGTGATTCTTGTCATTTGCAGGAGTTACGCTCCATCAGGAGCCCTGGTGGCCCAGTAGTGTGTTCTGTGAAGTCCCAGCACACCTTCAGTTAACCAGATAAAGTCGATTCCAGCTCCTAGTGACCCTGTAAGAGAACTGCACAGTAGGGTTTCCCAGGCTGTGGGGCAGTTCAGCTAAGCCCCATATGGACACTATGAGTCAGAGTCAGCTCGACAGCTACAGGTTTAGGGATTATTTTTGGTTAGTCTTTAATATTCAAATTAGTTATCTCTAATTTTAGAATACAGATTAAAAAAAACCCACTGCCACTGAGTTAATTCTGACTCATAGTGACTCTATAGGACAGACCAGAACTGTCTCAAAGAGTTTCTAAGGAGTACCTGGCAGATGTGAACTGCCAACCTTTCAGTTAGTGGTTGTAACACTTAACCACTGCACCAGCAAAGTTTCCAGAATGCATATAAGACCCGGTTTATCTTTGTTGCTAGAAGAGTTTTGGAATTTGCTTCCTATCCCTTCATGAATAAAGATTTGTTGTAATGGTGACTCCCTACCTTAAAATAATTCAAGCAGATACCTAATTATCACAGGCAAGCACTTTCAATGTTGTGTCAGAGAGGTAGGGTGAACATATACAATGTAAGAAAAGCCATTATCGGGGACTAAAATGAGCCTTAGAGGTAATGAGGTGACATGGGAGGTGACAAAGGAGAGATACCAGTAAGAGTTTATAGGAGGTTGGGGAAACTGTAGCTGGAACATTCCAGACAGGGTCTTTCCTTTGGGCTTTTGTGTATGAACATATGTATGTATCAGGAAGGATCATACATAGACAAGAACGTAAACATATGTATGTATCTACAGGGTCGTTATGAGTCAGAATAAACTTGATCAAAATGGATTTGACTGGTTTATTTAAAATATATATACACATATGTGTATATATGTGTGTGTTTGTGTGTAGATATATAGCTATAGACGAGAGTCTTGGTAGTGCAGTGGTTAAGAACTTGGCTGCTAACCAAAAGTTTGGAAGTTTGAATCTACCTGTAACTCCCTAGAAACCCTATGGGGCAGTTCTACTTTATCCTGTAGGATCAATATGAGTTGAGATTGACTCAATGGCCACAGGTTTGGATTTTTTTGGTCAATCTACTTGAAAGCAGACTGCTGTATCTTTCTTCCACAGAGAAACTTGTTAGTGGAAGCTACTGACTTTCGAGCTAGCAGCCCAGCATTGAACCACCCTGCCATCAGGGCTCCTTAAACACTCCATTAGTAAGTAACAAACTAGGGACTCTTTAGCAAGGGTCATGTATATGGGACACCTCCAATTTTTCACCAGTGCACATGCTTGTGTCTGAACAAGCACAGATTTGTAAATAAGGATTTTTAAAAGAAAGAATTCATGTGGGGTTGCAAAATGGTCCAGCCTCTTTGGAAGGCAATCTGGCGCTTCCTTAAAAAAATGGATATCGATATACCATTTGACCCAGTAATTCCACTACTTGGAATATATCCTACAGAATCAAAGCCTTTCACACCAATGGACACATGCACCAGAATGTTTATCGCAGCACAGTCCACGATAGCAAAAAGATGGAATCAACCCAGATGCCCAACAATAGAAGAATGGATAGGTAAACTGTGGTACATATACTCAATGGAGCACTACGCAATGATAAAGAATAACGATGATTCCAGGAAACATCTCCTAACCTGGTTTCAACTGGAAGACACTATGTTGAGTGAAAGTAGTCATCGACAAAAGGACAAATACTGTATGAGACCTCTATGATAAGATCTCAAAAACAGACTTGTGTATAAAAGAAAAGACTCTTTGACAGCTGCAAGGGAGGGGAGGGCGGGAGGGTGAGGGGGGGAGGGTTTAGTTTAGATAGTTACTAGAAATCTAGTTGGGAGAAAGCGGTGATGGCACACATTAGAAACAAGAACAACATTAAGTGGACTTCAGCATAACTTGAGTACTCCTTCCATCTTAACTCAATACTGCAAGGAGAGTAGCTGGGGTGGGGGGCGGGGGACCATGCTCTTAGGCGAATTCCAGGCCAATTGGCACAACTAGCATTTTGCTAAGAGGGCTCTCTGCACCCCACATTGGTGAGTGGAGTCTGGGGTCTTAAAAGCTGCCAAACTGCCATCCGAGGACACAGCAAATGGTCCCAACTCAGCAGGAACGGATGCTCACCGAGGACCAAAGTGACATGCGGTAAAGACAACCAAGAAGACAGACAGACCCACAAGAGTGGGTGCCTACATTGACTTGGGACCTGAAGAACCGGATGGTGCCCAGCCACCACCAGTGATAGCCACGATGGAGCTCACAGAGAGGCGTCTCATTGGCAACACAAGAATAAAAAGGAGTGCATCATGAGATCTCCACTAAAAGACCTCAAGTGATGGTGTAGCAGTTTTGGGATTCCTCTGAAAGCATGGCCCCCAGCCCTGATGCTGCCCTTTCCCATAAATTATAACAAAGGTCCACTCTTTGGACAGGAATAAATTGGACTTGGCAATGCAGAGTGACCATATATTGGAAGCACTTTATGGTTCTATACTTCTATAGGATATCATCTTGCTGACCTCCGGCTGGAGGAAGGGAAGTGGACGGAGAGGAGGGGAAAGGAGGCTGTTGGGAGGATGAGACATGTATGGAGCAGTGATGAATAGTGTGCAGTCACTGGACAGGGAGAGCAGTGGAAGCTGCATATAGGTGGGCATGTAAATGTATATGTGAATGTACATTTTCACTCAGTTATGTTAAATAAAAATAAAAATTAAAAAAAAAGAATTTATGAATGATGATGCTCAACTGTATTCCATTCACGGGTATAAGGAGCCCTGCCCACTGAGCTTAACAAGTACGATAAGATGCAGAGCACAGGGAATGGGTACATCTTGAAATTCAGCAAAGACATCATTTTCCAGCGGCCACTCAGGCTGTAGTCAAGAGCAAATTCTTCTGTTGTCATCCATGCCTCTCACTAAAAGAAGGCAATGGCCTTTACATTAAATATCTGTATGTATGTTGTACATACATGTATGATAGTAATTCCCCTTCTTCTCTTAGACACAGACTCAAGATTGAAACTCCTGACCTGAGCATCAGAAAGGCGGTAAATTCCACAGAGACCTTTGAGTGATCAGAGATGGTTTGCTTCCAGCTCTTAGATCTTCCTCTCACACCATGACCTGTTCACGGATGAAAGGCAGCCATAGTTTCAGCACCGGCTAGCTACTGCCTGGAAGCCCTCCACATGGGTTCTGCCCTGTGTACTGAGAGAACAGATTGTTTTACACGGGGGGTGGGGTGGGTGGGTGAGGGGGTGGGGGTGGAGGTGGGTGTGTATCATAACTTTTCAATAAGATCTTTATTGATTGGTCTCGGCTATTTCCTTTTTTATTTTTTGTTTTATTATCATAATCAAACACTATGTAAATATAATTATAGAAAAAAGTTGTAATGTAGAATTCACTAGTTTATCATGTTTTATTCTTCATCATAGAAAAAAAAATCAGACACGTTGCCACTGAATCAATTCTAACTCATAGATTTTTCCAAACTGTCCTTCCAAATGTAGTTACAATTTATATTCCCTTCTAAAGGATATAGAAGTGCCTGATTCTCACACCTTCACCAACTTATATATCATTGGTGTATGAATCTTTACCTCTTAGGTGTTTTTTAAAAATGGCCTTATTATTGTTTTAACTAATTATTGTGAGGTTTTGTATCTTTATGTATGAACTATGTTTTCTTGCCCATTGCAGATGATTTGTTAGTGGAGAAGATAGAAGACTGGGTGACATTTCCTTCTGTCCTATGTAAGGTCTCAGTGAACTGTCTCAAGGCAACTAACAACAACCAAGTAGATTATCACTATTTTGATTTGAAAGAATTATTTGTATTTTAATAACATTTTGTTTTTCAAGTGTATCTTTTTAAAACCAACTTCTTTATACAGAGAAGAAATGTTCATTTTTTACACGCTTATTTTTTCCCAACAAGTTGAAATCTTTCTGACTGATACTCATCCTTGTGTATCTGAGGTTCATCTTTGGCCATCCCTAAACTGGATCAAGAGACTACAAAGTTTTAAGGCAGATACTGTCTTAATTATCTCTCTTCTGCCAGATAGTGTCTTAACCATATTCCCATTGGAAAACAAGGCTTTGGAATGGCAGATCTTCCTGACTAATTATTCTGGCATCAAGAATAAAGCTGGGCACATAAGACACAGATGTAGAAATTCTAAATGGCAAGGCCATTTTGAAGAAAAGATGTAGATAACCTGGAGGATAAAAATTGTTTATGAGAATAAAGTGCTATTCTAAATTTAATAACTGTAATAAATTGTTCTTTCCGTGTGTTCAGTGACAATGCAAATTGTCTTCAAAGCTGGACTTCAGAGATTATCATCATGGCCTATGTAATATGTCCTTTATTCCTAAAGAAGCTTTCGGTATGTTAATTAGTCATCAAGGATGGCAATATTCAAATTAATATCTGTAATTTTAGAATACATATAAGCCACAGTTTATCTTTGTTTTCCAGGACACCTTTGGAATTTGCTTCCTCTCCCTTCAGGAATAAAGATTTATTGCAATGGTGACTTCTTATCTTAAAACAATTCAAACACATAGCTAATTACTGTTACATAATGGGAAAGCACCTTCAGTGTTGTGCCAGACAGGTAGGGTGAAATAAAGAATGTAAGAAGAGCCATTACTGGAGAGTAAAATGAGCCTTAGAGGTAATAAAGTGACATGGAAAGTGAAAAAGGAGAGATGCCTCTGAGAGTTAATGGGAGATTGGGAAAATTGTAACTGGAACATTCTGGGTAGGCTCCTTCCTCTGGGTTTTTGCATCATCAATCCTCTCTGCGTGAAATGTTTTTTCTTTCAGTGTAAGTGTGTGTATGTGTATGTCTGTGTGTGTGTTGGGTCTCCCATGGATGACAAAGATACTGTGTAGACAAATTCAGAGCAAAGTCAAATGAACAGACCATGAAATAGATTCAAGGAGGGAAAGTTCAGGAATGTGGACAAAAGCTCTAAGGATCCAGGTGACCATAGAACAGAGGCAGCCAGAAAATAGAGGCAGAACAGTTCACTAGCAGTGATTCTGGTCACTTGGCTGTGTGCTCCTGGTGGAGGGCAGGATCCCTGCAGTAACAGCTAGAGATTCCCCACTTGACTGGACATGCTGCTCAGACTTCCTCCCCTCTCGCATTTGCCCAGGGCCAAAGTGACAAAGGAAGAAAAATGAGAAGATGCAAATAACCAAAAGAAGAAATGAGATGAGTGGCATTATAATAGAACCACCTGAGATAAAAAGAATCTTAACAGAATAGTATGAAAAATTGTACTCCAACTAATCTAAAAACCTGGAAGAAATGAACAAATTTCTAGAAACACACTTCTTACCTAAACTAACACAAATAGAGGTAGAAAGTTTGCATAGTGCCATAACGAAAGAAGAAAGTGAAGAGATAACTAAAAAAAAAAAAAAAAAAAAAAAAAAATCCCAACAACAAAAAGCCACAGCCCAGATGGCCTCATTGGAGAGTTCTGTCAAACATTTAGAGAACAGCTGACATTATTCCAGAACTATTCCACTAATCCCAACCATTCCAGAACATAGTAAAAGAAAGAATACTCCCTAATACATTCTATGAAGCCATCGTAGCCCTGATACAAAGCCAGGCAAAGTCAACAATGACAAAAAAAATTACAGACCAATATTAGCGTTATAGAAGCAAAAGTTCTCAACAAAATTCTAGCCAACAGAGTTCAACAGCCAAAGCCAAGTGCCGTCGAGTCGGATCCATGAGAGTTCAACAGCACATCAAAAAAATAAGATGTCACTGTCAAAGGGAATTCATGCCAAGTATGAAAGGATGGCTCTGATTAAAAAATCAACACAATTCACTACATAAATAAAACAAAGGAAAAGAATTACATGATTATCTCAATCAATGCAGAAAAAGCATTTGATAAAATCTAACACCTTTTCCTCATAAAAACTTCCAGCAAAATGGAAACAGAAGGGAAAATCCTCAACATAATTAAGGGTATGTATTCAAAACCAACAGCCAGCAACACTGAAAAAGAAGAACAAAGTAGGAAGTCTCTTACTCCCCATTTGCAAAACTTACACAGCTACAGTAATCAAAACAGCCTGGTGCTAATTCAATGACAGGTATGTAGGCCAATGAACTAGAATTTAGAACCCAGAAGTAAAGAGAAAAACGGAGAGCATTCCTCTTGAGCATGGGAATGAAACAAGGATGCCCTTTATCAAGAGCCTTATTCAATATTGTACTGGAAGTCCTAGTTTGAGAAATAAGGCAAAAAAGGGAAATAAAAGATACCTACACTGGAAAGTAAGAAGTAAACCTATCTTTATTCACAGATAACGTGATCTTATATACAGAAAAATCCAGAGATCACACAAGGAAGTTACAAGAAAGTGGCAAGGTATAAGATCAACACTAAAAATCAGGGTTCTTGTACACGTAAAAGGAGGACTGTGAAAAGGAAATCAAGAAAGCATTACCATTTACAATAGCCTTCAAAAGGATAAAATACCTAGGAAATAGACCTAATAATAAAATAAACCTAATCAGAGATGTTAAAAGGCTTATACAACAACTATAAACCACTAGTGTAAGAAACTGAGATCTATGTAAATGGAAAAATATTCCATCCTCATGGCTTAGAAGTCTTAACGTTGTGAAAATACCACTACTGCCAAAAGCTATCTGTAGATATAATGCCACCTTGATCCAAATCCTAACAATATTCTTCAGTGACATGTAAAGAATGAATCTCCAATTTTATACGGAAAGAAAGAAGGCCCCAAATAGCTAAAGCAATACTGAAAAGGAAGAACAAAGTAGGAGGCTTCTTACTCCCCAGTCACAAAACTTACTATATGGCTACAGTAGTCAAAACAGCCTGGTACTGCTGGTTCAACGACAGAGACCAATGAATAGAATTTAGAACTCAGAAATACTAGCAGCTGATCTTTGACAAAAGGTCAAATTCCATTCAGTAGGGTGAGAAATAATTTCTGTAACAAATGGTGCTGTCAAAACTGGTTTTCAATATGCAGAAAAATGAAACAGTATCCATACCTCACGCCATGGACAAAACTTCAAAATGAATCAAAAACCTAAATGTTAAGGCTAAAACTGAAAAATTGCTGAAAGACAACATGGAGTCAAAACTAGCGGACATATTTTTTGGCATAAATAGCCTATCAAACAAAACTAAAAATGCCTGAATGACAGAAGAGAAATTAGATAGCAGGGATCACCTGAAAATTAAATGCTTATGCTTGTCAAAAGACTTTGCCAAGTGGGTACAAGGAAAACCCGCAGACTGGAAAAAAAACCTTCATTAAAGACATATATGATAAGGGTCTAATCTCTATGTAGAAAAGTTTAAGAACTGTACTACAAAAGGAAATAATCCAATCAAAAATAAGAGGAAGACATGAAGAGACACTTCATCAATGAGAACATTCAGGTGGCCAACAAATACACAAAGGGATGCTCTTGGTCATTAGTCATATATAAAAAAAAAAAGCAATGCAAACCCACTGCAATACAGTTAATTCTGATTCATAATGACCCTATAGGACAGAGTAGAACTGCCTCATACGGTTTCCAAGGAGCCCCTAGTAGATTGGAACTATCTCACTTTTTGGTTAGCAGCCATAGCACTTAAACACTACGCAACCTTTAGCCATTAGAGATATGCAAATCAGAGCTACAATTGGATAATATCTCCTGCAAAAATGATAATGATCAAAAAATTAGAAAACAGCAAGTGATAGTGAGGCTGTGGGGACACTGGAACTCATGCCTTGCTGGTGGGACTATAAAGTGATGCAACATTATGGAAAACTATACGGTACTTCCTTTCAAAGCTAGAAACAGAAGTATCATATGATCCAGCAATGCCATCCTGTGTATGTATCCTAAAGATGTAAGAGCAGTAACATGAATAGACACTGTTACATTTTCCACAACAGCAAAATGATGGAAACACCTGAGTTCCCATCAACAAGTGAATGGATACAGTATGATGCATACACACGATGGAATACTACCTGATAATAAGACACAACGATGAATCCGTGAGACATCTCACGACATGGGTGAATCCAGATGGCATGTCACTGAGTGAAATGAGTCAATCCCCGAAAGACAAATATCATATGGTCTCACTATTATAAAAAGTCAAAATAGATAGACACACAGAAAGCAAAGTTCTTTCACAGTTACTAGGGATGGGAAGGAGAGGGAGAAGGACTCACTTTCTAAATGGTAGATGGTTAGTTTTGATGATGGAATGACAAAACCAAATATGGGAGAAGGGAGTACAACTTGACCAAAATAAAACAAAGCACTACTTCCCCATCATTTATAATTTTAAAATGCTATAACATACAATTTTACAAGTAAAACCAATCAAAATATATGTTTGTGGTTAAATACATAAAGATAAATGTACATGTATGTATAGAAAGGCATATGTAAGTAAATGCACCTTTATGTACAGGTGTATCTGTTGTTGCAAGCACTGTCGAATCACTCTGACTCATAGTGACCCACGTTCAACAGAATGAAACATTGCCTGGTCCTGCGCACTCCTCACCATTGCTCTTGAGCCCATTGCTGCAGCCACTGTGTTGATGTATTTTGTTGAGGGTCTTCTGTTGTTTTTTTATTTTATTTTATTTTTTGCTGATCTTTTACTTTACCAAGCATGATATCCTTCTCCAAGGACAGGTCCCTCCTGTCCTTGTTTAAAGTAGGTGGGATGTAGTTTAACATCCCATGTTTAAAGTAGGTGGGATGTAGTCTTTCTATCCTTGCTTCTAATAAGCATTCTGGTTGTACTTCTTCCAATACAGATTTATTCATTTTTATGGCAGTCACTGGTATGTTTAATATTTTTCACCAATATTGTAACTTAAGGGTATCAATTCTTCAGTCTTCGTTATTCGCTACCCAACTTCTACAAGCATATGAAGTGACTGAAAACACCATAGCCTGGGTCAGACACTACTTAGTCCTCAAAGTGACATCTTTGCTTTTCAGTGCTTTAAAGAGATCTTTCGCAGCAGATTTTCCCGATACAATGCAGCATTTAATTTCTTGATTGCTGCTTCCGAGGGCATTTATTCTGGATCCAAGTAAAATGACGTCCTTAACAACTTCATTCTTTTCTCTGTTTATCATGATGCTGCTTATTGGTCCACTTGTAAGGATTTTGTTTTCCTTACGCTGGAGGTGTAAACCGTACTGAAGGCTTTGGCCTTGGATCTGAGTCAGCAAGTTCATCAAGTCCTCCTCGGTTTCAGCAAGCAAGGTTGTGTCACCTGCCTGGGGCAGGTGGTTACTGAGTCTTTCTCCAATCCTGATGCCATGGTGCTGTTCTTATAGTCCAGCTTTTCGAATTATTTGCTGTCACTGTCTGTCAATTTGTCATCCTCTGGTGACTTGTGTTTTGCTGGGATACTGGAAGCTTTGCCACCAGTAGTTCAAACATCCACAGTATTACACTTGCTGAACAGGTTTCAATAGAGTTTCCAAACCAAGAGTAGGAAGATGGATCTGTAGGTGTGGGGAACTGAACTGTGTCTTACCAAAAAAATTAAAAAAAAAGTGTAACTCAACTAGTTCATGATTTCCAGCACTGTATGATTGTCCACCATTCTGTCATCGCATGTGACTTTCCTGTGTCTTATAAATCATACCTCTGTTATGTTAACGAGGTAGGATTAGCGACAGTTAATAAGGCAGGATTCAATCTTCAAGATTAGATTGTTTTCTTCCTTTCCACCCAGTCTTTGCACCCTGCAGGGCTGAAACATTCTGGTCCTTCTTTTATGTCATTTGGTCTTATTTTCCTCAAAGCCTATTTGGATTAAGCATTGACTCATGATCTCCAGGTCTTCCCTTCTGCCTGCAAGTAGATGATGTAGACACGTGCGGCGTGTGTGCACACATGTACTTCCTTGAAATGAGGAGAGAGCCTAACTGAACAACTGATGAATAAAAACATCTTCTAATTTGTTCATAAGGCCAAAGTCCTATAAGTGAACAATGTAGTGTGGTAAAAAAAAAAATAAAAGCATCACTTTAATTCAAGAAAATAGAGCTCAGCTGTCAGCCTACACATGCTGCTATTTCCCACGGTCCAGAAAGTGATTCAAGTGGTCATTTGGTAGAAACGGCTTTGTCAATACCACCACTCAGGCTGTATTCTCCCCTCCTATTCTGAAGTGCAAATAGACTTGGTAAAAGATCTCAGATGGATGGAGGTTAACAATTCTCAGTACTTGAATGGAATTCCTAAACTCAGTTTTCAGAAGACAATGAGGATATTTGACTGTAGTTGAATACCCACTTAGAAAATCATATGCAGATTCCCCAGTTCTGCCATCACAATGCTAAGACTAATGGGGACAAATGGGATTGAAACACCATAGCTTATTGTCAATATGTGTCATTCCTCCAGTGCATGTTAGAGTACAGAAATGAAGAAAAATAACTTCCTGAGAATATTTTTCTTTATGTTGCCAGTTTAAGGCTCTGAAGAATTTTGTACCCATAGACTTGAGGAGGGGTTGGATTAACTCAAAATATTTTTGTTAACTGCTCACAGTATGCCGAGTATTGTGGGTAACTCTTAGAATACAGTACTGAAACTCAAGTCCCTTTCTCAATAAACCTGAGACCAAATATATTAGTTTCTTGGAAGAAGTTGTAACAAATTATCCAGACTCCGTGGTTTAAAACAATAAAAATATATTCTGTCATAGGTCAGGAGGTCAGAAGCTTGAACTCAAGATGTGAGCAGGGTTGGTTCTTTCTGGAGTCTTTGAAAGAGAAAGCATCCCGTATTTCTCTCCTAGCTTCTCTCGGCTGCTGACTGTCCTTGGAATTCCTTGGTTTATAGAGGGATCACTCCCACCTCTACCTCCAACTTCACATGACCTTCTTAACTCTGCGTGTCTCTGGGTTCTCTCCTCTTTTTATAGTGACACCAGTCGTCAGATTTAGAGATCACTCCAAATCCAAGAGGTTTCATTTTGAGATCCTTAGCTCAAGACATTTATAAAGCCTTCATTTCCAGATAAGATCATGTGGTGAGGGTCTAGAAACCTTGGTGACACAGTGGTAAAGAGCTCAGCTGCTAACCCAAAGGATGACAGTTCAAATCTACCCCACACTCCTTGAGAACTCTGTACAGCAGTTCTGCTCTGTCCTATAGGGTTTCTCTGTGTTGGATTTGACTCTATGTCAATAGTTTTGGGGTTTTTTTTGGTGACGTTCTGAGGGAACAAACATTTTGGGGAAGATACAGTTCAACCCACTACATTAAGAAAATATATAAGGAACAACTGAGGAGTACATCTTAAAATACAGCCTGGGGACCAGTGGCAGCTCACATGAATTTTCTCTGCATTTGACCTCAACCACTCTGCAGGCCACTTGTGTTAATGGGAAGGATGCTCAGTAATGCCCTTCACACAGTGAAAGCAGCTCTGTCATCCCCATGATTGCCTGGATACCAAGCCCAGGAGGGAGTTAATAATTAGACCTGATCTCCCATGTACTCCATGAATGTATCAACCTAATCACCATGCTTTACATTCCACCAGGAATCCAAGTGCCCAGGCCACCAATTACCAGGACACCAATTCCCACCTATCCACAAATCCAACCAATCACTGTTATCTGAATTCCCTCTGCACTGGAACTATTGGTCTACTATCAGCAAAATCCCCTATCTCCAACTTCCTCTTTGAAGAATTCTTTGCCTCTCTGATCTAACGGAAACTCATTCCTTAAGGATCCCTAAAACCCCCTGCAGTCAAGTCAGTCAACTCACGGAGACACAGTAGGACAGGGTAGAACTGTGTCATCGAGTTTCCAAGGAACATCTGGTGGATTCATACAGCTGACCTTTTTGTTAGCAGTCTTAGTGCTTAATCACTACACCATCAGGGTTTCCCTTAAGAGGCCAGACTCCCCTATAAATTATTCCCATGGCAACTGCCTTACTCTCACACACCATATCCTTGAAGGCCTTTTGCTCATTACTACTTGTAGACAGTGTCTTGTCTCTTTGCCCTCAAAATTCTCTGAATTACTCTTCAGAGTCCATCAAAGCTGCCTTTCCTGATTGTAGCCATCCACAGACATGCTAACCCATCCTCATTCACTGAGGTTTTAATGCCTGGCTCATCACCCTTTTCTCCGACACTACTCCAGGTGTGTCTTGGAAAAAATACAACCAGAGCATTCCTTAGAAGCAAGGATGGAGAGACTACATCTCACATGCTTTGGACATGTTGTCAGGAGCGATCAGCCCCTAGAGAAGGACATCACGCTTGGTAAAATAAGCCAGCCAAGTGCCATCGAGTTGGATCCAACTCACGGCGGTAAAACAAAGTGTCAGTAAAGAAGAGGAAGACTCTCAATGAGATGAACTGACACAGTGGCTGCAACAATGGGCTTAAGCATAACAACAATTGTGGCCATGGCGCAGAACTGGGCATGTTTCCTCCTGTCGTGAACAGGGTTGCTACAAGACAGCACCTAACAACAGCTACATTCCAGGTGGTCTCAACATCTGTGTACACAACCTAATCACCCTGGTGTCTCACAACCTTCACCTCACTTCCTGGATCCTTTCCCCATGCTCAATACACCTACCCCTCTAGGACAGCATGGGTCAATAGCAGTAACAAGGGAGCAGCAAATGCAAGCCATTTGTGTAATTTTAAAAGTTACAGTAATGACATTAAAAAAGTCAAAAGACACAGGTGAAATTAACTTTGGTAACATACTTTATTTGACCCAGCATATAAAAAATATTAACTATCGCAACAGTTGCCTCCGAGACCTATTTGTTCAATAGTACTTCATTATGCCGTAAGTTATCAATGTACAATTTTAGGTAATTTATGAGTCGGATCCGACTCGACGGCACTTGGCTTGGCATGTGTCACATTATGTTTCATAAAACTAAACTTTATAACTCAAAACTAGCAAAGCAAATCTTGCTATACCAAGGTTAGCATGTAAGATAGACATTACTCTACTTCAATCGAGTGTAAAAATATGAATTACACTCATTAATGTTTTTAATGTGACAATACCTGTATTTTGATTTCTGACTTAAATGAATAATTACCCAATGAAGTAGAGTTAATTTTGAATGACATCCACCCCATAGGACAGAATAGAACAGCCCCACAGGGTTTTTTAGGCTGTAACCTGTATGGCAGGAGGTCTTTTCTTCAACAGTGACTGGTAGGTTCAAACCTCTGACCTTCCAGTTAGCAGCCAAGTATTTAATGATTGCACCATCTGCAAGCCTCTTATCTATGTTGCTGTTGTTGTTAGGTGCTGTAGAGTCAGTTCCAACTCATGACAATGCTAGTAGAGCAGAACAAAACACTACTCGATCTTGTGCCATCCTCACAATCAGTGTCATGTTTAAACCCATTGTAGCCACTGAGCACATCTGTCTCATTAAGGGTCTTCTTCTTTGTTGCTGACCCTCTAAATTACCGAGCATGATGTCCTACTTCAGGGACCGGTCCCTCCTGATAACATGTCCAAAATATGTGAGACACTGTTTTGCCATCCTTGCTTCCAAGAACACTCTGTCTTCTAAGAGTTTTTCATTCTTTTGGTAGTCCATATTATACTGTGTATTCTTCACCAACACCATAATTCAAAGGCATCCATTCTTAAGTTTGATATCCCTTATTCAATAATGAATTGAGGTAGTTTTTGGTTTTGTTATGTGTCCCCATGCAAAAGGGAAAAATTACACCCAAATGGGAAAAATTGCATCCAATGGGCTATAGAAGAGCAGAATTGCACTGTAGTTTTCACAGTGTCCCCATTTTAAAAACCACACACGTAACATTTATAGTGTGCCTGAGAAATAATGCATGAGGGGGGTGTGCAGTTAACAAAAAACATGTAACATTCCTGTTATTTGCATAAAAATACAGCAGTAGCCATTGCAGTTAAGAACTTGACCTGAGTGGTAAACAGTGCAGGTGTGAATGGATAAGAATGGAAGTCACAACTGATAAAGATTCTTTTGTGCAAATAGTCAGGAGGGAGAAGACTAAGGAGAGGGAGCCATGAAGATTCTGGAGCCAACGGGAAGCATAATATTTGAGACCCATGACCCTATAGCTGTCTGCAGGGTAGACTAGAGGACAGGGAATGAAATTGAAGATTCACATGAGGATCTCAGCATCCTGGGATATGTTCCGAATGGTGGCCCGTAAACTGGCCTCCCTTGTCAGATCCAACTCGACAGCACTTGGCTTGGCTGGTTAAAGGTAAAATACAGTGTCCAAAAGACTGTCCAGGTGGCACAAAACGTTAAGTGCCCAGCTACTAGCTGAAGGGTTGGCTGTATGAGTCCACCCAGAGTATCCTTGAAAGAAAGATCTGGTGATCTACTTCCGAAAGGTCACTGTCACTGGAAACCCTACAGAGTACGGTTCTACTTTGACACACATGGGGTTGTCATGAGTTGAAATGGACTCAAAGGCAACTATTTTGTTTGTTAACTTAATGCGAGAATTACCTCTTTTTTTTTTGTTTAATTGAGTGCAAAAGAGGACTCCATGTATTTTTTAAAGGAACTGATGGAGCGTAATTTTCTCCTGACTTCGTGTGAGCAACTGATAGAATTTCTAGGGTAGACTGGAGGAAAAGTTAAGTAATTTATCATGATTGGATTTATTCTGGAGGCAGAAAAAAGTGAGCAAAGGAGAAAGGCACATTAATAATTTGTCTTTCTACAGAGCAGAACCTGAGTTGCTCTTTTTGCAAAGAACTGGGAAAAGATTCTCCTTACAAGGACTTCAAATTCACTTGCCAATTTCTACATTTTGAGGAATACACTGAAATGTTTCTGGAGGAAGTTATATGATTGCCTGGGATTTGTTTTTAAAATAGTCTGGGGGATGGAGAATGGTAGTTATTGATGAAACAACATGACTGAAACTAGGAATTTATTGGGCTATTTTTTCTACTTTTGTATATATTTGAAAGTTTCTGCACTGAAAAGTTTGAACAACAAAAAGAGCTAGGACTTAACTCTAGCTTTTCTGGTTCCAAAAAACGAAAGAAAGAAGACGAGGAAGAAAGAACTGCCAAAATTATTTTTAAAACCTTCTTTTAAAAGCAATCTTGCTGCTAGATTGTCTCTGTTTGCCAGGACTTTCTTGTGAAGTGCTTATGGGTGGATTCAAACATCCAACCTTTTAGTTAGCAGGCAAGAGATCATTAATTTTGGGGGCCACCTAGGGACTTCATAGATATGGAAAGTGCACAAAATTAGTAAAAATTAGAGTGGTGAGAACGCCCATCAGTACCAATACAAATGCAGACAGCAGATGACTTGCCAGGTCTTCTCACCGTGGATCCCGTCACTACCAGCTCTGCTTCTGGTATTTCCCCAAAGTCTGAAATAGTGAATCCATACTGGGAACTAGAAATTCATGTTCAACTGATTGAACAGGATTAGAAGAAGTTGAAGAACCATAATAACTTACAGGAAGATGGAGACCACTTATCTGTTAACAATGTTGTGGGTTCAATTGTGTCCCTAAAAATGTATGTCAACTTGTATAGGCCATGATTCCCAGTATTGTGTGGTTGTCCTATATTTTCTGATCTGATGTAAATACCTATGCGTTATAAATTTTAACCTCTAAAATGTTTATCCCTCAGAATTAGAGACAATTATGTTAATGAGGAAGGACTCAGTCTACAGGATTAGTTGTATTTTGAGTCAATCTCTTGAGATAAAAAACAGAAAAGCAAGTAGGAGAGGGAGCTCTTACCACTTAGAAAGGAGAACTGGTTACAGAACACGTCCTGCGGACCCAGGGTCACTGTACTGAGAAGCCCCTAGACCCCGGGGAAGATTAGTGACTAAGACCTTCCCCCAGGAACAGGCAAAGAAAAGCTTCCTCTAATTCTGATTTCTAGCCTTCTAGACTGTGGCACAATAAATTTGTTTGTTAAAACCATGCACTTGTGATATTTCTGTTATAGCATTTCTAGATAACTAGGAAAAGCACAGGTAGCAGTGCATAGGTTGTACTCTGTGGTGGCTTTGGTGTTGATCTGGCATTGCTGCAATATTATCACCTGCCCCCAGATGGCTTGACCTTCAGCCAAAAAAGGGAAACAGGACAAGGTAGAGTGCACAGAGCACTGTACCCCTCACAAACACACAAAAACTGGAGTGACCATATCATAACTAGCTGGTGTGTGTGTGTGTGTGTGTGTGTGTGTGTGTGTGTGTGTGTGTGTGTGTGTGTGTGTGTGTGTGTGTGTGTGTGTGTGTGTGTGTGTGATTAAATCCTTGAAAGACTGATAAACGTCTCCCAAACAGGAGTTCAAAAGGCTTTAAAAAGCATCACTGGAATAAACTATACCTTCCCAGGGAGACAACTTTTAAGATGACATCAATAATTTAAAGCCTTAACACCTGCTCTCTGTATACTTTATACAAATGTGTGATGATGAACATCATACTTTGTGTGTTGGGAACATAGTATGATTTATATCTGCCTAACCAGATAGGTGGTATAACAAAGAACATCTTAATCTTCTCTTATTGTAATAAGCAATCAAGGCTCTAAACACATATCAGTATAATTATGATGTTTATTAATACTGATGGATTATGCAAGTATGATTTTAGGTGTATGGTTTCTCCCCTCTTCTGCTATTTGCTGTGGCTTCTGCTGCTGCTAACTGCTATCCTTTTTAATCAGCCTAGATTGTTTTGCCTGGTGCTAAGCCTTGCCTGGGGACTCCTCGGAGGCACATTGTTTCGTGGGAGACAGCTGTTCTTTACTAGCTCAGACTGATTTGAGTTATATATAGTGATGATAATAATAAAATGTCTACACATACGCATGCAGCACACGGGGACCCAATGATGAGAATTAGTGTTTTATGCATATGGACTGCCTTCCCTGATTGCATTTATAAACATTCCACGTAACTGTCTGCCTCCAGCTGTGTTGTACCACCTTGGCTAACAGAAGGGTCAAAAGTTGCCCCCTCAATTTCCCAGACTCCCTTGTAATTTCCTAATGAGCACATTCACTGTTTAAATTTTTCCATCCTGTTCTACAGTGATAGGAAACCATTCAGATCTGGCATTTAGCTCTACTCTTACTCTGTGGATATAAAGAGAATCCTAGTTAAGCTGCCTTACAAAAATGCAGTATGTGTGAAATTCACCTATCTTCGCAAAATTCAGCTGCTTTTCCTCTTCCCTAGACATACCAGTGACTGTCAAAAAGCAAAAGTGGCCATGATTAAAAACTACTGACTGCCACTGGAAAGAGAAGAATCAGGATCCTTATTACTGTGTTTTATGATAGTTCTGCTTGTTTGAGATACGACTCTTTCTTTTCCAAGCAGAATGCATTTGAAAACAATCACCGGAAAAGGACATCATGTTTGATGAAGCTGAAGGCCATTAGAAATGAGGGGAACCCTCAAGGAGATGGACTGACACGGTAGCCTCCACAATGAGCTGGATTCCACCACTGACAAGGAAGATGGTGCAGAACTGGGCACCATTCTGGTTTCCAATACTTAAGGTCACTATGAACTGGAGCAAACTCAATGACAACTGACAGCCACAACAACAACAACTGAGATCATCTTCTTGAACTCTCATCAAGGTTCATTTTGAAGCACTCCTCTATGCTTTCTTTTTTTCCCATGATGCTAGGTGTTATGAATTCCGTCCCCCTAAACACATGTCAAAAACCCTTACCTCTAAGCCTGTGGTTAAAATCCCATTTGGGAATGATTTGTCTTTGCTATGTTAATGAAGAAGGATCAATGTAGGGAAGATACTGAATTAATCACTTTTGCGATAAAAGAGATTAAAGGATCAAGCAGAGCAGAGGTGAGGGGAGAGAGATGCCAAACCACATGGAGACCATCCAGGAACAGAAGCTCAAAGAGATGAGAACTATCCTCCAAAACTGACGGAAAGAGAAGGCTTCAACCTAGAGCAGGCGCCTTGGCTTCAGACTTCTAGCCTCCTAAACAGAAAACAAATTTCTGTCAGTTAAACTATTCGCTTGCAGTATGTCTGTTCCATCAGCACCAGGTAACTAAGGCACCGTGAAAGCCATCTCTTCTTTATCTTCCAGTAGTGGTTAAGTGCTGAATCTGCTAACCAGAAGGTCGCAAGTTTGAATCCACCAGGTACTCCTTGGAAACTCTATGGGGTAGTTCTACTCTCTGTCTTATAGGGTCACTATGAGTCAGAAACAATTCCATGGCAATGGGTTTGGTTTTATGGTATGGCCGAGATCCTAATCTCTACTACCTAACTCACCAGGAGTCCCCACAGTGGTGACAGAATTTCTTGGTTTACTGGTCTCAAGCCCACTATCACAGGAGACATGACAAAGTTTTGTTTCTGAGCTCTATGTGGTTATTTCTGCCAGAAATGTCTTCAGTTATTATAGTTTTACATATTTACCTCAACTGAGATAGTTGTTGAATCCTGAGAGCATGAAAAAGATTCCTTTATCTTCTCTGAAATTGTCACTGACTAGAATACTCAGTCACTCAGATAAGAATCCACATGATACTTTTCTCCAACATGAAAAAGTTTTTTTTAATGTTCCAATAAAATGTGATTATTGAACACGTGAATTTCTCTGAAAATTCCCCAAAGCCTTTTAGGCTGTAAGATGCCAGCGTATAAATTATACATAAATAAAATGCTGTTAACATTATTTTTATTGTGTGGTGAAGCCAGGAGTCTTTAGGCACACAGCCATGTCACTCGGGCTAATGAACTCTTCAGTGCTTGATGTTAAGGGAGAGGATTAAAGTGGGCAAATAGTAAGAAAAATTGAGGAGCATGAACAGTGATGGGCTACAGAACCCCTACAGAATGGAGAAGGTTTCTATATGAAAGAGATGGGGGAAACAGAGAGAGAGATACCAGCATTCAGAATTTTGAAGAAAACTGAGAAGCAAGATATATGAGGACAGAAGTATTTTATATAAATAGATAGATACAGATATGGTAGAAAGATAGAATTTTACAATGTCTCATCATTTCAGCTAAATAGCAACCTTTTGAAAAGCTAGACAACTTAAAAAAAAAAAACCCTAAAGTTTCATAAAACAGTTGAAGATATAGGAGAAAGTTCTAGTAATTAAAGTAAGTAAATGACTGATAATGTAAAAAAGACTAGAAATTTTCCAAGGAATTAAAATTTAGAGGGAAGAGGGAAAATATATGTGATTAAAAAACAAAACCAGCCCCCTCGGAATCCTAACATAAAGCAAAGGAGTTGGAACGACTTAGAAGGGTTTTCAATAATACAGGAGTAAAAAGACTGTCCAGAATAAAGCAAATATGTTAATAACAAACAAAATACTATGATTTTTCAAGCAACTTGGAGAAATTAACATCCAAGATTTTTAAACAATTTTGTCTTATTAAAAAAAGAAAAACCACAGCCACCGAGGATATACATCTTTCAGTATTTTGCACTAAGAAAGACTCGATTTTGTCATCTCAGATGAATCGTTTGCAGAATTAATAAGGAGTTACCACCAGGTCACTTCTTCACTGTAAAGGCAAGACTTATCAGTGTCATAGGCTGAATTGTGCTGCCCCCCAAATATGTGTTGTAAATCTTAACTTCTGTGCCTGTGGTAACCATCCCATCTGGGGTTGGGTTGTCTTTATGTTAATGAGACAGGAGTAGTGGAGGGTTTGTCTTGAATCAATCTTTTCGGCTATGTAAAAGAGATTAACAAACCAGAAAAGCAGAGATGGGGGAAGAGAGATACTAAGCCACATGAAGATAGCCCAGGAGCAGAAGCTCAGAAGGACAAGGACCTTCCTCCACTGTTGACAGAGAGAGAAGGGCTTACCCTAGAGCTGGCGCCCTGAGTGTGGACTTCTGGCCCCCTGATCTGTGAAAGAATAAAACGCTGTTTGTTAAAGCCACCCGTTTGTGGTATTTCTGTTGTAGCAGCACATGATAACTAAGACACACAGTTAATAAGCACTAGGAAATTCTAAATCCCCCTTTTTGTTTTTCTTGTACTTTGTGGCAATGGCTTTCTGAAGTCAGGGCCAAGGGGACAGTATTGGGTACCAAGAATAAGCAAGTGCATTGTTCACAGATAATTTATCAACAACAATAAAAGGAGACTAAAAGTTGGTCTGCTCTTGCTTGTCACCATGCTTCAGCCTTTCCAAATCATGTCAGTTGTCAACAATCACTCCTCGGTATAGATTTTGGTACTATGCTGGACAGTGCAAAAGACGGAGGTGAGCTCATGCATTCTCACTGTGGTAGAATATTCTTCAGTATTGGCGAAGAGTGTTGAATATACCGTGGACTTCCAGAACAAGAAGCCCATCAGTCTTAGAAGAAATTCAGCCAGAATATTCCTTAGAGGCGAAGATGCCCAGACTTTATCTTCTCTTTGGACTCCCATCCACACTTGCTATCCTCAGGTGGATTGTGACTCATGAACTGCCACGTCTTTCTGCTGAGAAGCAGTTGGTAGGTTCAAACTGCCAAACTTTGGGTAAGCAACTGAGAGCTTTAACCACTGTGTCACCAAGGCTCCTCAGTGAGAATTGTACAAGTTTTTACTTGTGTGTAAAATTTCTCAGTGGAGGGAAAACATCTAAGAAAAATACCAAAGACATGGAGAGTAGAGGGGTTTCTGGTATTATGAAATAGGATTTTTATACATCTTTATGTAAGTTATCCTGAGGTTTAAAACTTTCTCTGATAATTTACAGATCTCTGGCTTCATGTGAAGGCAGTTTCTAAATTAAAATAAGTAAAAAATGTTCCCCAACCTGTGACTTACAATACGTCAATCTGGCCCTACTGTGTATTGAACAGGAAAATGTGACGATCAATGCTGCCGAAGTAATCAACAGTTTTATAAGGTTAAAACTTGAAAATGGAAACTGATATTTATTATTACTGTGACAAACATAACTGTAAAGATACTAGCGTTAGGAAACAGTATATCCTTATACACAAAACGGAAACCCTGGTTGCACAGTGGTTAAGAGCTGTGGCTGGCTGTTAACTGAAAGGTTGGCAGTTCAGATCCGCTAGTATTATCAGACAAAACTCCAGATTCTCGTTACCTGCCCCAAATAGTCAATCTCTGAGACAGGTATTTTGGGTGAGTGATGAAAAAGGAAGTTTGTTACCGTGCTCATAGCAGACACAGGGAGCAGGGGATGTTTTCTCCATCAAGGTCCTGCTCAAATTTAGGCAGCTGATAGGGGTATATTTATAAGGCAGTGGGGGCTGCACACAAAATGTAAATCCAGGTACTGTTGCCAGTGCCAGGGAAATGCGACTGATGGAGGGTTAAGAGGGGTTATCTGTTTGGAGGGGTTCAGGGGTACTTTGAAGATATGCCTCAGGAGCAAGGATCTGGACTGCCTTTGGTTGGAGGTCCCAGTTGGCACCTAGGTCTTCTACTGGCTCCTTTACCTTGTTTTTATGTTTCTAAAAAGCTGTGAAAAACTGTAAAGACATTATTTCCATAGCCCATGTCAGTGACTTACTGCCAGGGCCAGGAATTCTTAAGAGAAAAGACAAGTCAATTTTACAAAAAGAATTAAATCTTTGCTGTCTATTTTAGCTTCCCTTTTTAAAACTGGGGTGTCTAAAGCTTCCCTCCTGTTTCAATAGGTACTGCTTGGAAACTCTATGGGAAAGTTCTGCTTGGTCCTGTATGGTCACTGTAAGTCAAAATTGACTCAATGGGAATAGGTCTGGGGATACATAAAGACTACATATAGCATAAAAATTACATGTATGATAATATATACAATCTCTTACAGCGTCTCAAATTTTATTATAAGAAAAAAAATCAAAAGCTACCTGAGTCAAATAACACACTGTATTCAGAAATACTTAACTTGTGTAAATTTAGTCTCAGATATGTTAAATGACAACCACTTAGAAATGCATTACAAAATTCCATTAATAAAGTGCAAAATCCAAATTTAATAGCTGTATATATTTTAATGGCACACATTTATTGCTACACATAATTCATTGCATACATTAAGCATGGAATTTCCTGTGGGCAGTAATGAACATGATTTATAAGTCACACACTTGTGCAAAGTCTATTGCTTACTCTCTTGAGAACCATTCAAAAAAAAAAAAAAAACCACCAAAAATGAGGAAAAAATTTTTTTAAAAAACTGGTGATTGGTTCATTTGGGGAATTGCCTTGGTTTTAGTTCTTTCTATGGAATATACTTAAAAATGAAATTGCTTTTATATTCAAACTTTACCAAAGTAAATAGATGTAATTTTAAGTTTTTCTTTAATCACTTGAGGTATATACTGGTTTGGGGGGTTTTGAGTGAATACTTTAAATTAAAAATAAACTTGAACCATTACAAAATCAGTAAGTGAACATCTAAAAATAAAAATATCCAAACACTCTATTCTCAACACTATTGGCACTTGAATGAGTATAGCTTTAAATTTTTATACACATTCACATTTTTAAACAAATGAAATTGTATCATTCATGATATTTAATAATCTGCATCTGTCAATTGACATTCTACTTTTCCATGTAAATAAAGCAGCATCTTGTCTAGTATCCAAGTTACATTAAAACTGCCTCAATAATGGTCCTGAAATGTCAAAGCAAAGATGTCACTTCGAGGGCTAAGATGCACCTGACCCGAGTCATGGTATTTTCTATTGACTCATGCATGGGAAAGCTTAACAATGAGTAATAAGGACTGAAGAAGAACTGATGGCATTGAATTATGGTGTTGACAAAGAATACAGTATACCTCGTACTGCCCAAAGAATGAACAAATCTGTCTTGGAAGAAATGCAGCCAGAATGTGTCTTAGAAGTGAGTGTGGTGAGACTATCTTAGTCACTTTGAAAATGTAATCATTCCCTCCCTCCAGCTCTCCCTCCATTTCACCCTCCCTTTGAACTTCTATCCCTCCCTCCTAGGGAAAGATCTGTAACCCTGAATTTAACAAAATAAAATACTGACTTGTGGTGTGATCTCAGTTTTTTTTTTTTTTTTGGTTTGATTTTTATTCTTTTTTTTTTAATTTAACATAACTGAGTGAAAATGTATATTCACATGTAAATTTACATGCCCCCCTACATGCAGCTTCCACTGCTCTCCCTGCCTGGTGACAGCACACTATTCCTCTCTTCTCCATAACTGTCTCATCCTCCCAACAGTCTCCTTTCCCCTCCTCTCCGTCCACTCCCCTTCCTCCAGCCAGAGGTCAGCAAGATGATATCCTATAGATGTATAGAACCATAAAGTGCTTCCAATATATGGTTACTCTGCATTGCCAAGTCCAATCCATTCCTGTCCAAAGAGTGGACCTTTGTTATAATTTACAGAAACGGGCAGCATCAGGGCCGGGGGCCATGCTCTCAGAGGAACCCTGAAACCGCTGGACCATCAATTGAGGTCTTTTAGTGGAGATCTCATGATGCACCTCTTTTTATTCTTCTGTTGCCAGTGAGGCTCCTCTCTGTGAGCTCCGTCGTGGCTATCACTGGTGGTAGCCGGGCACCATCCAGTTCTTCCGGTCCCAGGTCGGTGTAGGCATCCACTCTTGTGGGTCTCTCTGTCTTCTCGGTTGTCTTTACCTCATGCCATTTTGGCCCTCGGTGAGCATCTGTTCCTGCTGAGTTGGGACCATTTGCTGTGTCCTCGGATGGCAGCTTGGCAGCTTTTAAGACCCCAGACGCCACTCACCAATGTGGGGTGCAGAGAGCTCTCTTAGCAAAACGCTAGTTGTGTCAATTGGCCTGGAATTCTCCTAAGAGCATGGTCCCCCGCCCCCCGCCCCAGCTACTCTATCCTTGCAGTATTGAGTTAAGATGGAAGGAGTACTCAAGTTATGCTGAAGTCCACTTAATGTTGTTTTTGTTCCTAATGTGTGCTGTCACTGCTTTCTCCCAACTAGATTTCTAGTAACTACCTAAACTAAACCCTCCTCACCTTGCTCTCCCTCCCTCCTTCCCCTCCCTTGCAGCTGTCAAAGAGTCTTTTCTTCTACACACAAGTCTGTTTTTGAGATCTTATTGTAGAGGTCTCATACAGTATTTGTCCTTTTGTCGCTGACAACTCTCACTCAACATAATGTCTTCCAGTTGAAACCAGGTTAGGAGATGTTTCTTGGAATCATAGTTATTCTTTATCATTGCGTAGTGCTCCATTGAGTATATGTACCACAGTTTACCTATCCATTCTTCTATTGTTGGGCATCTGGGTTGATTCTACGTTTTTGCTATTGTGGACTGTGCCGCGATAAACATTCTGGTGCATGTGTCCGTTGGTGTGAAAGGCCTTGAATCTGTAGGATATATTCCAAGTAGTGGAATTACTGGGTCAAATGGTATATCAATATCCATTTTTTTAAGGAAGCGCCAGATTGACTTCCAAAGAGGCTGGATCATTTTGCAACCCCACCAACAGTGTAGGAGGGTTCCACTTTCTCCACAGCCTCTCCAGCATTTGTTGTTTTGTGTTTTCTGGATCATGGCCAATCTTCTTGGGGTGAGATGGTATCTCATTGTTGTCTTGATTTGAATTTCTTTAATAATTGAAGATCGTGAACATGTCCGCATGTGTTTTTTGGCTGCCTGGATCTCCTCTTTAGTGAAGTATCTGTCCATCTCCTTTGCCCATCACTTAATTGGATGGTTTATCTTCTTCTTATTGATATTTTGTAGTATCTTATAGATTATGGAGATCAGGCGTCGATCTGACATAGAGTTGCCAAATATTTTTTCCCACTCCGTGGGTGTTCTTTTAATTCTATTAATAAAGTCTTTGGATGAGCAAAAGTGTTTGATTCTTATTAGTTCCCATTTATCTACTTTCTCTTCTGTTGATTGAGGTTTCTTTGACAGATTTTGGAGTCTGTCCTCATTGTGTATTAAAACTTCCATTGTTGTTCCTACCTTTTCTTGGATGAGCTTTATCGTTTTAGGTTTGATATTTAGGTCTTTTATCCAGTTGGAGTTGGTTTTTGTATAAGGTGTAAGATATGGATCTTGATTCAGTTTACTGCAGATGGATAACCAATTTTGCCAGCACCATTTGTTGAAGATACTGTTTTTACCCCAGCTTAATGTCTTAGGGCCTTTGTCGAATATCAACTGTTCATAGGCAGATGGTGTCATCTCTGGGGTCTCAATTCTGTTCCATTGATCAATCTGTCTATTCTTGTACCAGTACCAGGCTGTTTTGACCACTGCAGTGTAGTATGTTCTCAGGTCGGGTAATGAAAGGCCTCCCAGTGTGTTCTTCTTCTTTAGTAGTACCTTACTTATCCGGGGCTTCTTCCCTTTCCAAACAAAATTGGTGATTTGTTTCTCCATCTCATTAAAAAATGATGCTGGAACTTGTATTGGGATTGCACTACATAAATAAATTGCTTTGGGTAAAATAGACATTTTCACAATGTTAAGTCTTCCTATCCATGAGCAGGGTAGGTTTTTCCATTTATCTAAGTCTCTCTTAGTTTCTTGTAGTAAGGGCTTGTAGTTCTCTTTGTAAAGGTCTGTTGTTTCTCTGGTTAGATTAATTCCTAGGTACTTTATCTTCTTAGGGGCTATCACAAATGGTATAGATTTGATAATTTCCTCCTTAACAGTCTCGTTGTTGGTATAAAGGAATCCTACTGATTTACTTATGTTTATCTTGTATCCTGAGACTTTGCTGAACTCTTCTATCAGTTTGAGTAACTTACTTATAGATTCCTTGGGGTTCTCTGCATATACAATCATATGATCTGCGAACAGGGAGATTTTAACTTCCTCTTTGCCGATGCAGATGCCCTTTATTTGTTCGTCTTGTCTAATTGCTCTGGCTAGAACTTCTAGCACAATGTTGAATAGGAGAGGTGACAGTGGGCATCCTTGTCTAGTTCCTGATCTCAGGGGAAAGTCTTTCAGTCTCTCTCCATTCAGGATGATGTGGACAATTGGCTTTGTATAAATGACCCTTATTGTGTTGAGGAATTTGCTGTCTATGCCCATTTTCCTAAGAGTTTTTAGCATGAATGGGTGTTGGACTTTATCAAATGCCTTTTCGGCATCAATGGACAAAATCAGGTGGTCTTTGTCTTTTGTGTTACTTATGTGGTTAATCACATTAATTGCTTTCCTGATGTTGAACCAGCCTTGCATCCCTGGTGTGAATCCCACTTGGTCATGATGGATTACTTTCTGGATATGTTGTTGTATTCTGTTGGCAAGAATTTTGTTGAAGATTTTTGCATCTAAGTTCATGAGTGATATTGGTCTGTAGTTCTCTGTCTTTGTTGGATCTTTCCCGGGCTTAGGTATCAGGGTTATGCTGGCTTCATACAATGAGTTTGGGAGTACTTCATCCCTTTCTATACTGTGAAATAATTTCAATAGTATTAGGGATAACTCTTCTCTAAATGCTTGGTAGAATTCTGCCGTGAAGCCATCTGGGCCCGGACTTTTTTGGGTTGGCAGTGTTTTGATGACCTTTTCAATCTCTTCCTTTGTGACAGGTTTATTAAGTTGTTCTGCTTCACGTTGTGATAATTTGGGTAGGTGGTATGAGTTAAGGAATTGGTCCATTTCCCCTAGGTTTTCAAATTTGTTAGAGTACAGTCTTTCATAGTATTCTGTTACGATGTTTTTGATTTCTGTTGCATCTGTGGTGACAACTCCCTTCTCATTTCTAATTTGGGTTATTTGTTTCCTTTCCTGCTTTTCTTTAGTAAATTTAGCCAGTGGTTTATCAATTTTGTTGATCTTTTCAAAAAACCAGCTTTTGGTCTTTTCAATTTTTTCAATTGTTTTTCTATTCTCTAATTCATTTAGCCCTGCTCTAATCTTTATGATCTCCTTTCTTCCGGTGCCCGAGGGGTTCCTCTTTTGTTCTATTTCTACTTGTTCAAGCTGTAGAGTTAGTTCCTTGATTTGGTTTCTTTCTTCCTTCCCAATGTGTGCATTTATGGAGATAAACAAACCTTTGAGCACCGCTTTGGCTGTATCCCATAGGTTCTGGTAGGAAGTGTTTTCATTCTCTTTGGAATCCATGAATTTAATTCATCCTTGATTGCCTCTATAACCCATGTTTTTTTGAGCAAGATGTTGTTCAGTTTCCAAGAGTTCCACTTTCTATCTCTGTTTTTTCTGCTATTGATTTCAACTTTGATGGCTTTATGATCTGAGAAGATGCTTTGCAATAATTCAATGGTATGGATTTTGTTGAGCATGGCATTATGGCCTATCATGTGGTCAATTCTGGAGAATGTTCCATGTGCACTGGAGAAGAAGGTGTAGTTGTCTGCTGAGGGGTGGAAAGTTCTGTATATATCAATGAGGTTTAGTTGGTTAATTGTGTCAATGAGGTCTTCTGTATCTTTACTGAGCTTTTTTCTAGATGATCTGTCTAGTAATGAGAGTGGAGTGTTAAAGTCTCCCACTATTATTGTGGAGTCATCTAACTCTCTTTTGAGCGTAGTCAGTGTTTCTTCGACATATTTAGGTGCTCTGACATTAGGTGCATAAATGTTTAATATAGTTAAGTCTTGCTTGTGTACTGAACCTTTCAACAATAAATAGTGTCCATCTTTGTCCATGATGGTGGATTTGACATTAAAGTTGATTTTGTCTGAGATTAGAATTGCCACCCCTGCTCTTCTTTGTTCATTGTTAGCTTGATATATATTCTTCCATCCTTTAATTTTCAGTTTGTTCCTGTCTTTAGGTCTCAAGTGAGTTTCTTGTAGACAACATATGGATGGGTCGTGTCTTTTGATCCAAGATGACACACGGTGTCTCTTTACTGGAGAATTCAGTCCATTCACATTCAATGTAATTATTGATAGGTATGTGTTCACTGCTGCCATTGTGGTATGTTTATTTTTATGTTGATGTTTTCTCTGTTGTTCTTATTAGTCTATTCTGAGACACTCTTTTTTGTGAGTTGATTTTTCACCTTTTTCAGAGCTGGTTTTATAGTTGCTGAGACTCGTGTGTTAGATTTCTTGAAATGGTATGATACATCTTTGTTGTGCTTTACAGCTGCCCCTATGAACCGCCTTAATAAACTATTTATAAACCCAATTTTAATTACTACCAGTCTTGTCATCTTCCTCTCCATCTGGAAGGACTATAATGACTGTAGTACATCCTTCTTTTATTATGATGGCACCATAGTTTTCATGATGATCACTGGATTGCTTCTTTCCAAATCAAAGCTGTGATTTACTTTGGAGCCTTCCCTAAATGAATATTGAGTAGTGTGTCGTTCTAAAATATAAAGTTACTGGTTTCGTTCTTCTGAGCCAGAGCCAAGAACTTCTTTCAGTATTTCTTGTAGTTTGGGTTTGGTTTTTACAAAGTCTTTGAGTTTCTGTTTACCTGAAATGTCTTAATTTCATTTTCGTGTTTGAAGGACAGTTTTGCAGGATATATAATTCTTGGTTGGAAGTTCTTCTCCTTCAAGACTTTGAATGTGTCATGCCACTGTCTCCGTGCCAGCATGGTTTCTGCTGAGAAATCTGACGAGAGCCTACAGGGTTTCCCTCTGAATGTTAGCTTTGCCTTGAGTCTTGCTGCCTTTAAGAGTTGCTGCTTATGTTTCATTTTGTTAAGCTTGATTATAATATGTCTTGGAGTCTTTCTTTTGAGATCTATATTGGGTGGCGTACGATATGCATCTGAGATGTCTATATTCTCTTCCTTCATGATTTCTGGGACGTTTTCTTTCAGCAGCTCAGTAACAATACTCTCTGTGTTCTCAGATGTCTCACCCTGTTCAGGGACTCCAATTAATCAAAGGTTGTTCCTCTTAATAGAGTCCCACATGCTTCTTAATGTTTCTTCATTTTTCTTGTTTCTTTTTTCTGATTTCTGCTCATAGACACTGGCATCAGCAGCTCTGTCTTCCCAGTCAGAAATTCTTTTTTCCATTTGTTCCATTCTGTTTTCTTGGCTTTGCATGGAAGTTTCTATGTCTTTGATTTTCTTCTTGATCTGTTGGATTTCAGAGTACTGGTGTTCCATCAGATCGAACAACTTGCTTAATTTTTCATTTTGTTCAGCTGCATTTTGTATAAGGTCTAGAAGGGCCCTGTATATCATCAATTTGTATTCACTTCCTGATGCTTTCATAAAAGTTTCTTCATCTGGAAAACTCCTTGGTTGCTTTGTTTGGGAGCCATCTGAAGCCATGAGTGATTGCTTGTATGCCACAATTGTCTGTTGCTTTTTGGGTCCCATGTGAGTATATAGAGGGTGGAAGAGGTACTGTGAGGATGGATTGCAAATGTTTCTCTTGGCTGTCTTCAAATGTAAAGCAAAAGGTATCTGACCAGTTCACAAGTCAGTTAGGTTTTCAGATGTAGAGGTCCCTCTTCTCATCTGACAAAGTAAGCGCCACTATATCCAACCCCAGATGATAACAAACTAGTTCAGAATACAGTAATGCCACTGCCCTGTTGGCCTTGCTGAGAGGGCCTAGCCTTAGCCAACACTGCGTCGAGTACTGGTTTTGTGATAGAAAAGCACTGTCTTGTGGGCCGGCTCTGGCTCCCAAGGTAACAATTAAGTCCAGCTGTGGCCACCGTACCCAAGATGACGTCCTCCACACAGGCAGCAGACAGGGGGGCTAAAGGTGCCCAGAGGTAGCAATTCCTCTGCTTCTGTTGCAGGGCCCCCAACATAGGCAGCACTATGCAAAATCGCTACTTTTCTGACGGAGAAGCGCTGTCCCGTTTGCAGGCGCTGGCTCCCAGGCTAAGAACGAGGTCCCGCTAAAATCTCGGTACCAACATGGCATCCCGCACCCTGACCACGGAGTTCCGCACAAACCCCACTGAGGCAGCTACAAAACGAAAGGCTCAAAGTGTCTAGATTAACAGAGTCCCGAGCCTGGCTCTCAGAATATGGGAATTTCGCCTGCCTATCCCCACAGCAGCGCGTCTGAGTCCAGCCCGGGCAAGGCCCAGCTCCGCCCGCCAGCTGAGACAGGAGAAAAAAGTCAAAACGGTGTGTTTACCTTCTGTCCGTGAGAGCCGGGGCTAGCCAGGAGCGGGAGTCAGCGAAGGAGAGGAGGTTTTTCGCTGAGTGGTATGAAGTCCCAATTAACAGCTCTATGCCTTGTCCTGGGGCTGATTAGGTGCTCAGAAGGCTCTGTTTGATTGTCAGTTCAGGTCTTGGTTTCCAGAGGGATAGAAGGAGACGTGGGCTTAGTCCGCCATCTTGACTCCGCCACCTGATCTCAGTTTTTGATGAAGAATTTAGTGGTCTACCTTGAACAACGAAAATAGGCATTTGGGAGAATTCAAAGCTGACACAGAATGAACCTTAATGCCGCCCCCCCAAGAGAAACCCACAACTGTTGAGTCAGTTCCAAATCATAGTGACTCTGTAGAGCAGACTGGAACTACTCCACAGGTTTTCCAAGGAGTGGCTGTTGTATTCAAACTGCCTACCTTTTGGTTAGCAGCTGAACTCTTCACCACTATGCCACCAGGCTTCCAGCCAAAGTCAGCCAAGTGCTGTTGAGTCGGATCTGACTCATGGCTACCCTAGGGGCCAGGGTAGAACTGACCCCCAGAGTATTCAGGAGTGCCTGGTGGCTTCCAGAATGGACCTAAAAAAAAAAAAAAAAGAAAAAGAAAGACACTGCTGTTGAGTTGGGTCCAATTCATAGCAACCCTAGAGATCAGAATAGAACTGCCCCATAGAGTTTCCAAGGAGTGACTGGTGGATTTGAACTACCAACCTTTAGGTTAGCAGACATAACACTTAACCCACTGTGCTACCAGGGTTTCCAGAATGGACCTGAGAGGTCATCATTTTGCAGAGTGGGAAACTGAGTCACAGAGAAAGTCGTGGGATTTCCCAAAGTTGGTAAGTGGCAGGTCCAGGATTAGAGCCTATTTTTCTTTATGGGGGTTGAGGGGGAGGGAAGAAGGAATTCTATTTTGATACTTAGGAATGTATCCACCTACTGTAGTCTCCTCTTAAGAGTGAACAACTGGGATGAAGTCTACTGCTTATGGAGAGGGCCATAACCTCAGAGTTAAGCATTTATGAGGCAGGCATTCCTATCTGTAAATGCTACCAAAGAATTTGCGAACAGCTGTAGCAAAAGGCAATGGCGTATAGTATCTCCTCCTCCATTCCAGTCACAAGGACAAGGCTATCTTTGCTAAATTTTCTAGCTGATTTCCTTGCTTTACGATTTGTCCGGATTTTGAATGTCCAGAACAGTGGACATAAAATTTTGATAAATTAAAATATTTAGCGATGTTAACATGTTGGCAATCATTACTTTGAAAATACGTGGTTAACTTCTTGGTCTGAATAAGGGAAAATGCTTATCATACTGTTAGTGAATTTTAAAATGGATCGATTCTCTGGGAAAGAGGTTATTTGAGATTTTTTTTCCCCTTTAAGTTAATTTTTAAAATTTGCTGCATAAGAATAATGAAATGAAGTCCAAAGGGGTTAATTTAGTATAATCTTTTCTATAACTAAATTTCAATTTAAGGTAGTAACTGCAAATACGAGTGAGCAAACTAAATTAAATACATTTTAAAATTTTAGGCTCCAATTGTCTAATTGGAATATCTATACTGGGATCAAGAATTCAGGTGTGTGAATAGGACATGTCTTATATGACAGCAATGTGTACAATAAAGCTTATTCTTACTGTGCATAAAACTCTACATTCGCTATTCTCACATTTTAGATGTGGTCTCTGCAATTTTAAACACTGGCTATTTTAGCATGAAAATTTGGAGGAAATTTGTGTGGTCAACGTGAAATAGTAGAAAGAAAAGCAGAAAGAACTCCTGATTTGAATACAGGAGACATGAGTTCTATTTCCAGCTCTACAGCCAAACTGTTACATGACAAAAATACTTCATCTCTGTTTCATGATTTGTAAAATTAGGCATTTGGTTTACTGGATAATACTTGTGTTTCCTGTCCACCTCAGTGACACTAAATGAATATATATTTTGATCTGCTCTTTAATTGTACATTTATCTCTGCTGTGATTTTTGTCATCACACATTGAGATAATTTATACTGACTGAAGTAGCTGTGTGCAGTACTGTTCTACAAGGAGATAATTTCATAGATGCTCACATTTAATAATTAATAGTGGCTCTTGAAATTACTCAATGCCAATCACTGTCTAAATTCTTCAGACACATCATATCCTCAATTTATGGCAATAAATGTCTTTCTAAAAGATACTTTATAAACAAGAGGAAATATTGACTGGATAGGATCATTTCCAATTAGTGAAGAAATGCATCAGGTCTCTTGTGGCTTACCACACTCAGGTGAAAATCTTACTTGGCTAAACTGTGTGTTTGGAATATACTTACTGACACGGTTTCATAAAGTTTGTATGTATTCAGTTAAAGTCTTCAGTGTCAAGGAACTCCCAAGAATACATTTCTTTATGTTAAATAAAACATTGTTGAAATATCACTTTGATCTTTGATCAACTCTCTGAGTTAGACAAGATTTATATTTATATTCTAATTTTACAGAAGAAGAAATTGAGTTGTGGGGAGTATTCACTTCTTGGCCAAACTTATTCAACTATTTGGAGACCAAGCTATGACCAGAATTCAACTTTTAGACACAGCCACTGCATTCATAATACTACAGTTTCTTCTGAGTTGCTTAGAAAGAAGAAAAATTGTATATGGAAGACAAGAAATGCCACTTCATACAATTGGATAAGAGAATAACAAAGCAAAGGCAGACAATTTGCCAAGAGAGTGTGAAAATACTCAAACGATTTCTTTCACGTATAATTGCTCTTACAGCTGCCTATCCTATTAGAGATAAAATTTAATCATTCAAAAGGTAAGTTTAAAAAAAGTAGTTTTCATATGAAATGTTAAGGCTAAAGCTGGGCAATGAAAAGAAGTTATAAATACTCAACTTGTGGGAAAATCTTCTGTCTTCCATCCCCACAAGGAAGGGAACCATCAAAAAGTGGCTGTCAAGCTGACTTCGACTCGTGGTGACTCTATTTGTTTCAGAGTAGAGCTGTGCACCATAGGATTTTTACTGGCTGACTTTTTGGAAATAAATCAGTAGGCCTTTCTTTCATAGCAACTCTAGGTGGGCTCGAACCTCTGACCTTTCAATTATCAGCCCATTTCATTAACCATTTGCATCATCATAGTCTTCAGAGAAAAGGGAAAGAGACTACCTATCAATGAGGTGAGCACAGCAGTGGAGGTGGTGGACACTGCGGAAAGTCTCAAAAGGCAAATTGAATAAAACCTGAACAAAAGTAATTTGATTCAGACTTATGTAGGTTAGAAGACAAAGTGCTGTCAGATGTTTAATTATGAATCTCAAATCAGAAAAACTAGAGATAACTGATTATAGAGCAAATATAATGTTTACTATATTAACATTTTTTGAAATAAAATCTTTATGTGAGTAAATGTTGGGAATACTTGGAATGATTTGATCATCAGTGAACAGATTATTTAAAAATAAACTTTAAAAATGTCATTCCTTTGTTCCACTATTTAGGTTTAAAAATAAACTTCAAAAATGCCATTCCTTTGTTCCACTATTTAGGCTTTTGGAAAAACTGCCTTGAGGATGTATTTTGGGAATTGATAACTCTAGGAGTGCTAACAGACACAGTGCCATGCAGTGCTTCTCAACCCTGGCTGCAAGTTGGGATATTCCAACTTACAAGCCTGGTTGAAAGCCACTGATGGAGGGAAAGGACCTGGGACCCTGATGTTAGAAAAACTGAATGTAAGGGCCCATTTTGGAATATATTAAATTTAATTTAGAAAATTAATTTTATTAATCTATTATCTGTTGTGTTAGAGAAGAGTACTGAATCTACTACGAGCTGCCAAAAGAACAAACAGATCTGTTTCGAAAGAAACACAACCAGAGCTTCTTGGAGGCAAAGATGGCGAGACTGCGTTTTACGTACTTCGAACCTGCTGGCAGTATGGATCAGTCCCTGGGGAAAGACATCATGCCTGATAGAGTGAAAGGTCAGAGAAAAAGTGGAAGACCTTCGATGAGACCGTTGTTTTCACCTAACTTCTTCACACAGCCTTTTCAGTGTTTCCAAGTCCAACAATGGACTTGAGCATAAAGACTACCATGGGCATGGCACAAGACCAGGCAGTGTTTGATGCTGTTGTGCAGAGGGTCACTATGAATTGGAACCAACTCAATGGCACTTAACAACAACAACAACAATTATCTGTAAAATTGGAACTAGAGTTCTTATCCAGGGCTAGATCTAAATTGTCTAGAAACTAAAGCTTATACAATTTGGAAGTTCTTAAGAGAGGAAATTTTAAAATCATGGTTTTGAAGATGTTAGAAAACTGTACAGTTGAGTGAACACAAACTGAAGTGTCGATAAAAACAAAGGACCCAAACCCGTTGTTGTCAAGTCAGTTCCCAATCACATGAGGTCTGACAAGTTCGAGAACTCATCCTAGAAAAAGTGCTCTCTACCTCATTGCTGAATAGCACTACCGTCACCTTGGAAGTACTGCTCTTGGGAAGCTAGACACCTATGTTAGCAGCTAGTCCACTCTTCAAAGCAATTTTGGAACTCATTTTCTGGAATGGCCATCAGAGCTGTCATTGTATTATCCTTGATGTCCTGAATGCTAGCAAAACGTCTTCCTCTCAATATTTCCTGTATTTTCAGGTAAAGAAAAAGTCACTGGAGGCCAGATTAGGTGAATAGGTAGGTATTCTAAAACAGTTATTTGTTTACTGGCTAAAAACTCCCCCACAGATGGTGCCGCGTGAGCTGGTGTATTGTTATGCAAGACTCATGAGTTGTTTGTGAGAAGTTTAGGTCATCGTCGTCTAACTTTTCATGCAGCCTTTTCAGCGTTTCCGAGTAGTAAACTTGGTTCACTGTCTACTTGGCATAAATTCGTAAGGAACAATGCCTCTGATATCAAAAAAGGTTAGCAACACAGTTTTGCCTCTTGATTTGGACTGACAAAACTTTTTCGGTTGTGGAGAATTGACTGCATTTTGACGCTTTGTTTCAGGGTCATATTGGTACACCAGTGTGTCATCACCAGTGATAACACAGCCCCATATATCTTCTCACCTTTCCAAAAGGTCTTGGCAAACCTCAATTCTCTCTTGCTTTTGTTTATCGATGCGTTCTTTCAGGACTATTTTTGCACACACCTTTCTCATGTCAAGATTTTCAGTTGTAATTTTCCTGTTTCTCTATTGATGGTGACTTAGTCTGCTATGCTTCTCACAGTCAGCTGATGACTCTGACACACAATTTGATGAATTTTTGAAATGTTTTTGTTAGTTCTGCTTGTTACTGGCCACACTGGCCTGTCTTCATCAGTGTCACTTTTTCTCCCAGAAAAACATTTAATCTACTTATACTCTGCCATTTTCGTCATGGTATTATCCCCACAAACTTGGACTACCATTTCTCTGATTTCACTTCCATTCTTGCCGAGATTAACAAGAAGTTTAATGTTTGTTCATTGCTCTAATTCAAGCTCTGACATTATTGTGAGGGCACACAAGAACACGCAACAACAATAATGAACACCGCTCAGCAAGACACTACAACACATTGACATGAACACAACTGTGAGACACTGATACACCAAGGTTATGAGACCTTACAGAGTTGCTTGTGCATTGCTGCCAATGTAGGTGCATGGTGGCACGTTTGCAAACTTAATTGTCAGGGTTTGTAGCAGCCTTATAGGACAGAGTAGAACTGTCCCACGGGGTCAAGAATGGGAGTCTTTACAGAAGCATATTGCCAAATCTTTCTGCCATGGAGCGACTGTGGTTAGTTTGAAAGGATAACGTTCTGATTAGCAGCCTAGTGCTTCATCACTGCATGGCCAGGGGTCCTTAAATGTCAGTAGTGTTACAGTAAATCCTACTCTGGTTTTACCATCAGATTATTAAAGGTATCTTGTGAAGAGTGCCTGTCAGATTGTGTCACTGCTTTACATACTGTAGACTTGACGGGGTATTATGGTGATGACAGAGCAGAAGAATGAGGTGTTGGGAGAGGCAGTGATCACCTTCTGTCACACCCAGTCTCATGTCTGAGTCCTTCACTAGATTGGAAGCTTCTTCTAGGTAGTGACTGTCCTTAACCTCAGGATCTCTGGTGCTTGACACATATGAAGTACCAAGATGTATTTGTTGAACGCACCAAAGGAAGAGAAAAGTGCTGTCACATAGGATACCTGCCTTCCAGAAGCTCCTCTAGTTCCCTCCTCTAGTTCCCCCACCTGTCCCCTGCTGACATCTGCTCTTGGTGACTTTTAGTTTCTGCTGCCTATTTCCCCATGCCTGCAAAATACACCACTTTTTGTACCCAACAGACAGTAAAGTAAGTGTGAAGCTAATGTTTATGTGAGCACTAATGATCAGTCGCTCATTCAAGAAATACATACTGAGCTCCTCTTTTGTGCCAGGAATGGGGGCTGCAGCAGCAAACAAAACAAATATGCTCTCCTGAAACTTAGTCTAATAGGAGAAATCTCAAAAACAAACAAATGCATAATAGAAACCAACTACAATACATGTTATGAATACAAGTGCACTCAGCTGAGATGAAAAACAAGCTGGGACAGGGCTGTAACTTTCTGCAAACAGTTGACATTACCCAGTGATGAAATCACAAGCCTTATTACTTGTACAGTAATTAGGAAGAAGATGAATTAGGTAAGATTTATCATGGTATCAGTCTCTCTCAGGCCGTCATGCTAGGGTGAATTGACAAGGAAAGCTCTTCTATGCATGCCCTGCAAGGTGTTAAAAGGTGGAAACTGAAGTCACCAGAGTGCTCAGGGCTTATATGCCTTTAACTGGAGAAGTATACGCACTGAAGTGCATGTAGAAAGGGAAACGGGGTAAGAGGAACTCACTTTCATTCAGGTCCAGGTGGCCTGGCTATTCTGTTATCAGGAATGAAGCATAGCCATCCTCTGACTGTGGTGTGTGACCAGAGAGGAACATTCCTTCTCCTTCTAACTATAAGATTAACTTAGTAAGCTTGCATTTGCTCATTAATGATACAATGAGTTACAAATTATTAGAAGAAATTGCATACCCTGGGGTGCCTACTTAGTACAGTGAAGTGATCACGGAGATGGGGAAAGAAACTCATGCTGGGCAATTGACCATCACTTTTGCAAAAATTAAAGCAGACAAAGTGACAAGGACAGGTTTGGCTCTTCTCTAAGGGATGCTCAGCAGAGAACTTCTTCATTAGGCAAACTTACATCAGAATACTGGAGGACACAAGGAAGAGAGGACCAAGGACTCTCTGGGGAAAATTTTGTTCAGGCAACAGGAACAGGAAGTCTGAATGCTGGATATCACGGCACTTAGGGGCTCTCAGAAACTATATAGAGCCTGTCTGGAAAGTAGTAACAGGGAGGAAATAGAAGACAAGCACAGAGGTAGCCAGAGACCCAGTCATACAGCTTTGTTGGTGCTGGTAAGGATTTGGGGTCTTAATTCAGTGAGATATGAAGCCAATGTGGGGTTAAGAAAAGAGCTAGAACTAAGTCAGAACAAGACATTTGTTTACCGCTATTGAACAAGGTGAATGAAGTAGGAGTCTTCACCCTACCTGACCTTAGAACCTAATATACCACTACAGTAGTCAAAACAGCCTGGTACTGGTACAGTGACACACACTAACCAAATGGAACAGAATCCAGAACCCAGAAGGAAATTTATCCACCTAAGGTTGCCTCATCTTTAACAAATGTCCAAAGTCCATTAATTGGGAAAAAGACAGTGTTTTTAACAAATGATCCTATTAAAGTTGGATGTCCCTGTGTAAAAAAAAAAAGAAAGAGGGCCCATATCTTATACCATATACAAAAACTAACTCAAAATGGGTCAAAGGCCTAAATGTAAAACCCAAAACTATAAAGATCATGGAAAAAAACAGTGTCAACACTAGGGAATCCAATTTACGGCATGAATGAGATACAAACCCTAACTAACAATACACAAACACCAGAAGGTAAGTCAGGCACCTGGGGCATTCCAAAAATTAAACTTTGATGCTTACCCAAAGAATGAAAGGAGAACCTAAATACAGACTGGGAAAAAAAATTTGGCTGTGGCAAATCTGACAGAAGGTCAAATGTCTAAAATCTATACGAAAAGTCAATAGCTTTACAAGAGAAAGCCAAATAATTCAATTAAAAAATAGACCAAGTATACAAACAGACACTTCACCAAAGAACATGTTCAGGCAGCTAACAGACACATGAGGAAATTATCTTGATCATTAGCCATTAACCCAAAACCAAATCCACGGCCACCTAGTTGACGCCGACTCATAGCAAACCTACAGGACAGAGCAAAACTGTGCCGTAGAGTTTCCAAGGAGCTCCTGGTGGATTTGAACTGCTGACCTTTTGGTTAGCAGCCATACAACTTGACGAGTAAGCCACCAGAGTTTCTATTACCAAACCGAACCATATCCAGTGCCATTGGGTCGATTCCAACTGATAGTGACCCTGTAGGACAGAGTAGAACTGCTCCACAGAGTTTCCAAGGAGCGTATGGAAGATCTGAACTGTCAACTGTTTGGTTAGCAGACATAGCACTTAACCACTGCACCACGAGGGTTTCCATTAGAGAAGTGCAAATCAAAACTACAATGAGATACTGTCTCTCCCCAGACATTACTGGCATGAATCAAAAAACCCAGACAATAACAAATACTGGAAAGGTTGCCGGGATGTTGGAACTCTTATGCAACACTGGTGGGGGTGTAAAATGGTATAATCATTTTGGAAAACAATATGCCACTTCCTTAAAAAGCCATAAATAGAAATACTGTATGATCTAGCAATTCGACTCCAAGGAATATATCCTAGAGAATTACAAGCCATCACCCAAATCTGTCACTGGGTACAAATCCCACTTTTTGGTCGGCTTGACTTGTGTTGGCCAATCAATGAGAGACCAGGGTGGAGAGTTTAATGATGTATTTTATTTTGTTGAACAAAATGGAAGCAATCTGAGTGCTGTTTCCAAGGCTGTTTCAGCTAGGTGAGGGAAAAAAGAATTCCTTTTAAGGGGTTTACCAATAAGGAGTTCATACAAAGTATGTCAGCAACATTCTCAACCTTACTTTGCAGGCGCCAAGCAAAGCAACTGCAATTCTGATGCAGATTTTGAGGCTGGACAAGAAAGGAAACTGGGAATGGGGGTGTCTGTTGAACAAAGGAACTGGAATTTTGATGCAGATTGGTCGGGTGGCCAAACAATGGAACTGGCTGGCCAAAGATGTTGCAGTAGAATTTGCTGCAGCCTGTAGGTCTCTGGAAACTTTGGTGGTGTAGTACTGAAATGCTATGGCTGCCAATCGGAAGGTCAGCAGTTCAAATCCTCCAGGCACTCCTTGGAAACTCTACTGGACAGTTAAACTCTGTCTACAGAATTGAATCGAAAGCAGTGGGTTTGGTTTGGGGTTTTGGTACCTCTGTATTAAACAGACATAGGCACACCCATGTCATTGTAGCATTAGCCACAGTGGCAGAAAACAGAAACAACTTGAGTGCCCGTCAACAGATGAACAGACAAGCAAACTATGGTGCATCCACACAGTAGAATACTATGCAATGATAAAGAACAATGATGAATCTGGGAGACTTCTCACAACATGTATGAGTCTGAAGAGCATTTTGCTGAGTGAAAGAAGTCGATTACAAAGGAGAAATACCTTATGAAAATGCTATTAGAAAAATTAATGAAAAAGTTTAGACATGAGGGTTATAAGGGAGAGGGGGTGGGGAAGGAAAAACATTAATTAGACAATGAGATGTAATGACCCACTGGCTGCAACATTGGCCTTATGGGTAACGATGATTGCAGGATGGTACAGGACCAGACAGTGTCTCATTCTGTTGTATATAGGGCTGCTGGGAGTTGAGAGTGACTTGATGGTACCTAACAACAATGGACAATAGGTAAATGGTAACTTTGGCGAAGAGAAAGACAGTACATAGTACCGGACAAGTTAGCACATCTTGACAAAGGCAAGGTCATGGAAGCTGCATAGACGCATCCAAACTCCCTAAGCAACTGCGTTACTGGGAACTACAGTCTCAGGAACATGCTAGCTCAACTGTTGTTACATAGGTTATAAAGAAAATGTTCGACACCCTACTTTGGTGAGTAGTGTCTAGAGTCTTAAAAGCTTGTAGTGGCTATCTAAGATACTCCACTGGTCCCAACCCACATGGAGCAAGAGAGAAAGAAGAAAAGAAAAACTCAAGAAAAAGATTAGTCCAAAGGACTAATAGACCACAACTACCGCAGACTCCACCAGACAGAGTCCAGTCCAGCTAGATGGTGGCTACCACTGCCACCTGCTCTAGCAGAGATCACAGTAGATGGGACCTAAAAGAGCTGGAGAAAAGTACAGAACAAAATTCTAACTTACACACTCCAAATCCAGACTTACTGGTCTGACAGAGACTGGGGAAACTCCAAGAGTATAGCCCCTGGGTACCTTTTAATTCAGCCTTGACGGTACTCCTGAGGCTCACCCTTCAGCCAAATATTGGACAAGCCTCTAAAATGAACAAAAACACATAGTTTAACCATGCATTAGAGACTAAATGGGCACATCAGCACCAGCACAAGGATAAGAAGGCAGAAAGGGAAAGGAAAACTAGATGAATGGAATTGGAGAACCCAAGGTTGAGACGGGGAAATTGTTGACATGTTGCAAGGTTGGCAACAAGTGTCACAAAACAATGTGTATTAATTGTTTGATGAGAAACTAACTTGCTCTGTAAATTATTATGTAAGCCAGCCAGCCAAGTGCGGTCGAGTCAGATCCTAAAGCACAATAAAAAAATATAAAAGGAAGTCTGCTTACTTTGGAATGAATATCCACTTCTTTTCCTAGATTCTTGAGGTAAGAATGATTGTTAATTTTTCTAATATAAGCAAGTAAAGATATAAAATCTTCATCAAATATTGCATCCCACAATTAGATTGTGTGATATTTTACTATTTAATTAAAAATATTCTCTCATTTTCTTACTAACTTTTCTTTTGACAGAGGATTTTTAAGAGACCAAATACTTAGACGTGTTTCCAGTGTCTTCTTTTTCAATCAAATTGTAATTTAATGACTGTATTGCCAGAGAACCAATCATGCATGATTTTATCTCCTTAAATCTGTTGTAATGTGTTTTTATGGCACAGTATGTATCACCTTATATGCATGTGAAAGCTAGACAATGTATATAGAACACCAAAGAACCTTTGAATGGTGGTGTTGGCAATGAATATTGACTATGCCATGGAATGGCAGAAAGAAACAAAGAAAAAATCTGTCTTAGAAGAAGTACAGACAGAGGGCTCATTAGAAGCAAGGATGGCGAGATGTTTGTCTCACGTGTTTTGGACGTTGTTTTAGTCAGCTAGGTCTGCTCTAACAGAAATACCACAGGTGGCTTTAACAAAGGAAAGTTTATTCCTACACAGCCCGGTAGGCTACAAGTCCATATTCAGTCTGGGGAAGGCTTTCCCCCTTGTTGGCTCTGGAGGAAAGTCTGGTATTGTATCAGTCTTTGTCCAGGGAGCATCTTGGTGCAGGAACTTCAAGTTTGAAGGACACGCTCTTCTGCCGGTGCGGCTTTCTTGATGGTGTGAGGTTCTCCATTCTTAGCCTGCTTCTCTTCCCTTTTGTCTCCTGCAGGATGAAAGGATTAAGGGTGGGACAAGCCATACTCCAGGGAAACTCCCTTTGCAGTGGAGCAGGGAGGTGATCTTATAAAGGGATTTACAGTCCCACCCTAATCCTTTAACATACAGCACAGCAAAATTACAAAATGGAGGACAATCATAGAATACAATCATGGTCACATGGCTACACCTGTTTTGCAGGGGACACAGTTTAATTCATGATAGACATGTATCCAGAAGGGACCAGCCCTTGAAGAAGGACATCATACTTGGTAAAGTAGAGGATCAGCAAAAAAGAGGAAGACTCTGAATGGGATGGACTGACACCGTGGCTGTAACATGATATTCCTGGTTCTACATCCCCTTCTGAATCCAGCTTGAATTTCCGGCAGTTACTTGCCAATATACTGCTACAGTCACTTTTGAAAGATATTAACCAAAATATTATTTATATGTGATATTAATGATATTGTTCAGTAATTTCTGCATCCAGTTAGATCACTTTTCTTGGGAATAGGCATAAATATGGATCTCTTCCAGTTGGTTGGCCAGGCAGCTGTCTTCAAATTTCTTGGCATAAATGAGTGATCACTTCCAGCACTGCATCTGTTTGTTGAAGCTTCTCAATTGATATTCCATCAATTCCTGGAGGCTTGGTTTTGCCAATGCCTTGAGTACAGCTTTGACTTCTTCCTCAGCACGATTGTTTCATCACAGTCATCATGAGGATGGCACAGGACTGGACAGGGGGTTGTTCTGTTGTCCCTAGCATCACTGCAAGTTGGAATTGATAGAACAGTGTGTGACAACAGCAAGATATGCTCTATATTGGCAAATGCGCCATGCTGACCTAGAAGGAAAATGTGTATTGAGCTAATCAAATTCTTTGACAGCTTTGTTCAAGTCTTCTGTACCCTTGAAAATTGTTTTGTTTTGTATATCTATTCTCTTACTGTGAAAGCCGAATTGAAATTTCCACTTTGAATTGTCCGATTTCCTTTTTCTTCCTGCTGTTCTCCCAGTATTTCTTTTTTGTATTTTGCATTTCTGTTATTTGCCGTATACACATCTGTGACGTTCATGTGTTCTTGATGAATTAGCCATGTTTTCATTATGAAGTATCTCTGTCTCTGATAATATTTCTGAAGGCTTACTTGTCTGATATTAACATATCGGCTCCAGAATTCTTAAGATAAATATTTGATTGGCATCCTTTTTTTCCCATTCTTTCTTTCATACAGACCGTATAGAGTTAGGTCTTGAGAAGCCTCGGTGGCCCAAAGGTTAAAAGCATGGCTGCAAGTGAAAGATTAGAGCTGAGTACCGTCCAGCAGTTTGGTGGGAGAAAAGACCTTGTGGTCTGCTCCTGTAAAGACTACGTCCTAGAAAACTCTACAGGGCAGTTTAATGTGTCCAATGGGCTTGCTGGGAGTCACAATCAACTTGATAGAACACAGTTACCACAGTTGAACCTTGCTTTTCAATTAGATTGTTTACAGTCCATTTAATGTAGCTATCAACTATAATTACATTTGAATATACCATTTTTGGTTTTGGTTTTTGAGCCATCAGATTTCCATTAACTTTTCCCCCTTGTTTTCTTGTGGACTAAGTTAGAAACGAATGAACCAACAAACCTGGCTGAACTTTAGTTTACTCCTTGGCTTGGCTTGGCTTACTCCTTTACTTACAGCGGTTTGCAGAAATTAATAATATACCACATCCCACATAATGTGAAGTGTTATACAACTTTACAATAACATATTTTTATTTTTTCTTCCCCCTCTTTTATATTCATTTTTTGTCTTGCATTTTACTTCTATGAATATTATTAATCTCACAATAATTTGTTGTTGCTTTTGCTTTAAATTGTTAACTAACTTTTAAAGGAATTAAGCAATAAGAAAAAAATGTTTTTATATATGCCTACATTCACCCTTTCTGGAACTCTTCATTCCTTGTGGAAACTGACTTACTGTGCAGTATCATTTTTCTTTAGCCTGAAGGAATTCCCTTAATACATTTTGTAGTGCTTGTTTATCTGCTGATCAGAGTTTTTCAACATTTTTTTGTCAGAAATTGGTTTTATTTTCCCTTCATTTTTGAAGAATATTTTCAGAAGATACTAAATTTGCCTTTTGTTCTGATTTTTCCTTTTTGTCTCTTAAAGATGTCTCTCTGACTTGAATTGTTTCTAATGAGTTGAAAAATGGTTTTAGTCCTCATGGAATTCATATTTCTGGGGTGCATGGAGGTGGAGTGACCCCCCTAGGGCGTTGCCCTGAGATGTTCCTTTGAACTTTGTGCATTGAGATAACTGGTGTCTAAGTATCACCTGTAAGTCAACCAGTGGTCTAGAGATAGCAATAAAGACCATTTGCCTTATGCCTTGTTCTGTGTGCCGTATTGACTGTATTGTGTATGTGCCATACTGACTCAGTGTAGTACAGTGGATTCCTAGGAGACCATTTGATTTCTTTTTAAAATCGTCTATTTCTTTCCCCTTTATGAGTTTCTTTAAGTACTTGAATATACTCTTAATGAACTATTTTAAGTTCCTGTCCTGTTGCTTTCATCATTTGTGTCATTTCTATGATTATTTTTACTAACTTTTCTTCTAGTAAGATGTCACATTTTTCTGCTGCTTCACAGTGTCTAGTAATTTTTTATTTTATGTTGGATACTATGAAAGTTATGTTGATAAGTAGCTGACTTTTGTATTCCACCTCAATAGGACTGAGTTTTGTTCTAACGGACACTTAATTTGGTTGCAAGTAAGCACTGCATATTCAAGGCTTGTTTTGAAGTTTTATTGTAATAAGTTTAGAGTAGTTTCTCCTGTAAGGCTAGATTAGTCCAGTTCTTAAAACATGACATTTCCTGGGTCTCTACTAAATGCCAGAGTTATTTCTGGAGATGTCTCTGCTATGACTGGTCAGTATTCAAATGTCTACCAAACCCAAGTGAATTCTAATATTTGTTCAGCTCAAAGTTTCCCAGCAGCTTTTCTTTTCTCAGCAGCTTTCTTCCTGCATCCTGTAAATTGTTGACCTGTGCATACACAGCTTTACTCGAATGAAAGCCCAAGGGTGCCCGTTAAGCAGAATTCTGAAGCCTCTTTCTGTATGGTTACCTTCTCTCCACTCCTGTTGCACATTATCGAGCCACCTCAGTAGCTCAGAGCTATAGTATCTGTTTTCTTAGCTCAGGCAGGTCTCAGTACTCTGGTAGGCTCCCTTGCCCTATACCACATGTAGGATTTTATCTTAAGCATAAAGAAATTCACAGAGAGATAATCAGGTTTGACATGCATAAACTTATTTAGTTTGTTGCAAGGTAGTCATGGAAAGGCACACAAGTAAAACCTTATGACATTCATTTAGAACTGGAGAATTAGAATTAGCAATTACAATGTTAGTTCAGTGTTACAGTCCCACTCATTAGACCTGGTATTTACTTTTTATGAATGGTCTTAGGAGAAAGGCTTACCCATGGCTCAAAGTTGATGGAGGTCCCTTATAGCTAGGGCCTGAGGATGGTGTGGTGGGAAGAATCTTGGTCCAGAGTTTCAGTCTTTCAAAAGAGTCAGACTCTAAAGGGAGGTTCCATTTCTACCTTCTTTCACCGAGTGAGCAGAAACGCAGTGCTTATATATGAAATTTTTACCTTGACCTTACGAGGGAAGGGCCAGTATGATGTCAGATTCTGGCATGTAGTATCTTTTCTGTGGGGTTGGAAGTGAACTTAATGCCACATCTTTTCTTCAGGGGTAGAGATCAAGGAAGTTGTTTAGATTTATGTCTAAGACTAATTTACAGAGTTTATGTTTCTTTTACCACAACATGCTGGTTCAAAGTCAACTTCAAGGTGGTTTCCATTCCTCACATACTTCACTGCTTGCTTCTTTATGGAAATTCAGAAATTTTATAAATACCTGTCTAATGATTTACAGGTTTCTAATAACTTAGACTCAGTTAATGTTAGAGAACATCACAAAGTTAGGCATATTTCTAAGTTCATATGTATTTTGAAGGCATAATAACGACATATACCTTACAGGATCCGAGAACATTGTAGAAGCTTACAGGATGGGGGAGTAACTCCAGGAGGGAAGCTGCGGTAACTGTGATTCCCATCTTATTTATTTCTCTTTTCCATGAGTTGGATCCGAGTCGATGGCACTTGGTTGGCATAGATTGCAGTCCTGTGCTGCATGGTATCAAACATCTGAAAATAATCATTGCACATGTTTTCTTCCATTTTCTAGTACTCCCCCCTACCAGAGAGGGAAGCCAGTTTGGTACTAGTTACTCTGTCATGTATATAATTTAAAAAATCCCCCAATACTTTTTAAAATACAGGATGTGAGGTAATAGCCATCTTTGCAAGTTTCAAAAAATCATTTATTTTATGAATAGTACATGAGGAATAGTTTTATCTACTTTGACAAAATTGATGAGGTTCTCCCAGGCCTCAGTAAGTAAACTTTTCACTGAGTACAACTTGGACACCTTCCCGAAGTTTGCCATTTCAAAACTGAAGTGACAGGAAGAAAGGGAAAATCAACAGTCCGTAAGCTATCTTATGCTCTGGACAGCCAAGTGAAATTCTAATGCTGTTTCACAGAAGGTAGAGGAAGATTTATTTTTTTAGGTGTGGAACAGTTGATGAGCTCCAAAGAGCACTAGACTAAATATTAGAAGATACAATGTCTTGTCCTGGCTCTCTAACTTGTGATCTTGAGTAAATGTGCCCATTTCTTCATCTGTGATGTTTTATCTGGTTTATCTACCTTATGAGATTGGAATGTGGTTCAGACATGGTTAAATAGATTGGAAAGAACATTGTAGACCACAGAATGCTATATAAATAGGAGTCTTATATGCCTTGGGAAATATGAATCAAATTTATGAATAAAGATGACAATTCCAAGTATAAAAAACTAGAAATAAGGAAGATCAATAATTGAATGGAAATGAGAACTTACTTGGAAGGAATAACATTATATTTTCTTATTCATAACAAATGAATTGAAAACCATTTACATATTCTTAGAAGCAAAGAATAAATTCTTGCTCCACTTAATCAAAATAAGTGTAGACATGATGTGATCCATTGCTTTTTATTACTTTAAATCTAACTTAGTTTTACTGATGGTGGGTATTCTGGAAATAGTGACTACACTGATAAAATTTCCTTGAGAAAGTAATATGTCAATAGCTATGATTTATTACAGCCATTCTGATGTAATCATTGATGCTATGCCTTCAACTTTTTGGCCCCAATTCAAAAGCATATATTGCTCTAATCAAATATATTTGGTTACATGTATATTTTTGAAACCTTCAAAAATCAAGATTTATCCCATGTCACTATAAATGAACTGTTGTTGAGCCAAACAGTTTCTTTAGGGAATCATCTTGGCTGGCACTTTTCCTTCCCACTTTTAATAGGTGTATGCAGTTGGACAATTAAGTTCATGAACTCATCCTAGAAAAAGTGCTCCATACCTCATTGCTGAATATTGCTATGGTCATCTTTGCAGTTCTCCCCCTGGGAAATTGTGCACTGATTCCAGAGTGTAATCTACCTCTCAAAGCAAATTTGGAACTCTTTTTCTGGAATGTCCATTAGAGCTGTCATCACCGGGTATGGAAAACCTGCTGCTTGTTCTGTTGGTGCTTTGAAGTGTCAACTAGGTCCTGGTGTCGGTACACATTTTGCCATGAGGTTTGCAACACTTTTTCTAGGAAGAGTTTGTAAACTTAGTTGTCAGTCCTCTTATTTACTTCATAGGAACTTGTTTCTCCCACTATTCTTAAAAGTACAGTATTATGGGACACGGGAGCCTGGAGAGGTCATGAACTTGGTCTGAGCTGAGATTCCATTTTGAAGAAATGGTAGGGGAAACCCACTCAGGGAGTCACCATACCGTAAGGACAGAAAATCATTCTTAACAAAATGCCACGTCAATCCCTCACTATAAAACATTTTCAGGAGTGATTTAATATATTCATATTTCTTAATACTGTACTCAGTATTTTAGAAAGTTACCACAGAAGTTCTGCTCTCAAATGTCTTACCCTGAGGTGGGACAGAAAGCTCAGGGCAGGCAGGCTACATTTTTCGTTTCAGTATATATAAATTTGGTCAGTGTACTGGACTGAAAAAATCCCTCAAAAAGATACTCCTAGTTTTAACCCTAGTATCTGTGAATGTAATGTTATTTGGAAACAGGGTCTTTGAAGATGTAATTAACTTTTGGATCTTAAGATGAAATCATCTTAAATTTAGGGTGGGTTCTCTTTCCAATGACTGATGTCCTTGTAGAAGAAAGGAGAGGACTACTTGAGATACAAAGACACAAAGAGAAGGCTGTGTAAAGACAGACGCAGAAAATGGAATTATAAAGTCTCAAGCCGAGGAACGGCATGGGTTGCTAATGATCATCACAAGCTGGGAAGAAGTCATGAAACAGATCCTGTCCCAGAGCCTGCAGAGGGAGCCAGCTTTGCCAACACCAAGACTTCAGACTGCCGGTGTCAAGAACTGTGAGGGGGAGAGGGGACTTCTCTCTGTTGTTTTATGCTGCCATGTTGGTGGCAAACGATTATGACAGCCCAAGAAATTATTGCAGTCAGCTTAGTTAAACTTTGTATGAGTTTGCTGTATGCCAAGTGGCTATAATATGTGCTGTAGTTACAATGGGTACAACAATGAAAAAGAGAAGGTGCTTGTCCTTCTTGTATCTTAAACTGCAGTAATGAAAAAGTTATGCAAACAAAGGAAATAAAATTGAATGTGCTATGGACATTAATACAAACAGGGCTGGGATTAAATATAACAGGCCTAGGGAGATGGTAGGAAATGAAGCCAGAGGGAAAAAGTGGCGATATTGCAGAGGAAAAGAAATGTACAGCTGTGTGAGAGATTTAGGAAGCAGAGTTGCCAAGAATTGGAAACTGAGTGGACGTGGTAGTCAAGAGAGAAAAGGGTGTCTAAAGTGATAGGTGTTAGAGGGATGATGAGGTGATTCCACCAATCAACAGAGGGAACATTAAAATTTGGAAAATGAGTGGCATTTGGGGAGTGTCATAGATTGAATTGTGTCCTCCTCCAAAAATATGTGTTGTAATTCCTAACTTCTATGGTGGTGGTAGAAACCCTGGTGTAGTAGCGGTTAAGTGCTGTGACTGCTAAGTTAGCAGTTCAAATCTGCCAGGTGCCCCTTGGAAACTCTAGGGGGCAGCTGTACTCTGACTTCTAGGGTTGTTGTGAGTTGGAATCGACTTGACAGCTGTGGGTTTGGTTTTCGTTTATGCCAGTGGTAGGAGCCCTTGTTGGCAAAGTAGTTAAGAGCTTGGCTACTAAGGTGGGTAGTTCAAATCCACCAGTCACTCCTTGGAAATCCTATAGAGCAATTCTACTCTGTCTTATCAGGTCACTATGAGTTGGAATCAATACCACAGCAGGGGGTTTGGATTTGATTTTGTAGTTATCATTCCATTTAGGAATGCATGGTCTTTGTTATATTAATGAGAAGGGTTAGATTGTGTCTTTAGTCAATCTCCTGAGATATAAAAGAGTTCAAATATAAGTTAGAAGCAGAGATGGAAAAAGAGAATTGCCAAGCTACATGAGGATCTCCCAGGAGCAGAAGCTCAAAGACAAAAGGCCTTTCTCCAGACATGGCAGACAACGCTTTCCCCTACAGCTAACATTCTTGAATTAAGACTTCCAGCCTCGTGAACAGTGAGATAACTGTCTCTGTTTATTAAAGCCACACACTTGTATTTCTATTATGGCAGTACTAGATAACCAAGAAATACAGCAAGTATGTGGCTTATTTGCTGAAAGTGAGGAAGATTTGAAGCACTTCCTGATGAAGATCAAGGACTACAGCCTTCAGCATGGATGGCACCTCAACTAAAGAAAACAAAAATCCTCACATCTGGACCAATAAGCAACATTATGATAAATGGAGAAAAGATTGAGAGGGGTGGAGATAGAGATTTAGATCAAGAAAATGATTCCTGTGCTTGTAGTGGCTAGAAAGACCCAACTCCATGGGTCAGGCTGGAGGTTTCTTTTGACTCACATAGCTACAGGGGCTGACGAACTTAAGACTGGTAGATAAGAAGGCAGTCTGCTAGTTTAAAGGATGCAGAGGAAAACAAACCCCAGATTTGGCTGGTAAGCTGCTAGTTCAAGGTCAGAAGAGAGGGTGGAGAGAGAGTAGACACCAACAAGCTTTGCTAGAAAGTCCACGTATGTTGGTTGCAGGCTGTACTCCCAAGGAAACTCCCTTTCAATTGAATGGCTGCACAGATCTCATAATGAAAATGATTACACTATATCAGTTTTCATTATGGAGGCGATCACATCCTTACACAGCTGCCAAACCGTATCAAAACTACCAAACTACTGAGAATCAGGGCCAAGTCACATTGACCCATAATCTTAACCATCACAGTGTTTGCACAGAACCTATACACAGAACAAGAGGTTCAAATAGGATACTGGTTTGAAAGCAGAAAAGTTGTGCTCAAGTTATAGCCTTTCACCACACCTATTTAATTTGTATGCTGAGCCAGTCATCTAAGAAGCTAGATTATATGAAGAAGAATGGGGCATTAGGATTGCAGGAAGACTCATTAACAACCTGTGATATATAGATGATACAACCTTGCTTGCTGAAAGGAAGTGACACAACCTTGCTTGGTGAAAGGAAGAAAATTATACTTTAACATTAAAGAAACAAAAAATCTTTACAACTTGATCAATAAGCAACATCATGATAAAAGGAGAAAAGACTTCAGTTGCCTAGAATTTCCTTTTACTTGGATCCACAATCAATACTCACGGAAGCAGCAGTCAAGAAATCAAACGAAGTATTGCGTTGGGCAAATCTGCAAAAGACGTCTTTAAAGTATTGAAAGCAAAGATGTTAGTATGAGGACTAAGGTGTTCCCAACCCAGGCCATGGTATTTTCAGTTGCTTCATATGTATGCAAAAGCTGTGCTATGAACAAGGAGGATCAAAGAAGAACTGACATCTTTAAATTGTGGGGCTGATGAAGAATATTGGATATAGCATGTGCTTTCCAGAAGAAAGAACAGATCTGTCTTGGAAGTACAAGGAAATGTACCTTAGAAGTAAGGATGGTGAGACTTTGTCTCATGCACTTTGGACATGGTATCAGGAGAGACCAGTTTCAGGAGAACATTACAGTTGGTAAAGCAGAGGATCAGTAAAAAAGAAAAAGGCCCTCAAGGACATGGATAGGCACACTGGCTGCAACAACCAAACATAGAGGTGATCATGGAGTATGGTGCAGGATGGAGGAGCAGTATCGTACACAAGCTTGCTGGGAGTCAGAACTGATTCCATGACATCTAAAAATGACAACATATTGTCTTTACTGAAATGTCTATTGAAATCCTTTGCCCATTTTTCTAATAGGATTGTTTGACTTTTTGTTACCTCTTCCTTTTTGAATATGATGAACCTTAGACATTGGAGAGAAAGGAAGGAAGGAAGAAAGGTCTAGAGGGGAGAGTGTTGACGCGTCTTGGGGTTGTTAACGAATGTCATAAGACAGTATGTGTTGTTGTTGTTGTTAGGTGCTGTCAAGTCAGTTGTGGCACATAGCAACCCGAAGTACCATAGAACAAAATACTGCCCAGTATTATTACACTACGTTCATAGTCATTGCTATTCTTGAGCCTACTGTTTGCAATGACTGTGTCAGTCCATCTCATTCAGAATTTTCTTCCTTTTTCCTCATCCTCTACCTTGCCAATCATGATGTCCTTCTCTAGGAGACTGATCTCTCCTGACAACATGTCCAATGTATGTAAGATATAATTTCACCATCCTTGCTTCTAAGGAACATTCTGGCTGTACTTCTTACAAGACTGATTTGTTTGTTCTTTTGACAATCCATGGTTTATTCAATATTCTTCTCCAGTATCACAATTGAAAGTCATCAGTTCTTCTTCTGTCTACCTTACTCATTGTCTAGCTTTCACATGCGTATGATACAATTGAAAATACCATGGCTTGGGTCAGGCATGACCTAGTTTTCAAAGTGACGTCTTCACTTTCCAGTACTTTAAAGACATCATTTGTAGCAAATTTGCCCAGTGCAAATTGATTTCTAACTGTTGCTTCCATGGTACTGCTTGTGGATCCAAGTAAAATAAAATCCTTGACAACCTCAATCTTTTGTCCATTTATCAGAACATTGTGATAAATGTGAGGATTTTTGTTTTCTTGATGTTGAGGTATAATCTATACTGAAGGCTGTGGTCTTTGATCATCATTAAGTGCGTGAAGTCCTCTTCACTTTCAAGAAGTTAAGGTTGTGTCATCTGCATAACATAGGTTGTTAACGAATCTTCCTTCAATCTTGATGCCTCATTCTTCATTTAGTCCAGCTTCTCTGGTTATTTGCCCAGCATAAAGATTGAATAAGTGTGGTGAAAGGATACAACCCTGACACACACCTTTCCTGACTTTAAACCACTCAGTAGCCCCTTGTTCTGTCCAGATGACTGCCTCTTGATCTGTATGTGAGTTCCTCATGAGCGTAATGAAAATGTTATGGAAATTTCATTCCACACAGTATTTTCCATAGTGTGTTATACTCCACACAGTCGAATGCCTTTGCATAGCCAATCAAACACAGATAGACATACTTCTGGTATTTTCTGCTTTCAGCTGGAATCTATCTGACGTCAGCAATGATATCCCTGGTACTACGTTCTCTGCTGAATGTGGTCTGAATTTCTGGCAGTTCTCTACTGATACACCACACTGTTGCAGCCACTGTTGAATGATCTTCAACAAAATTTTACTTGCTTGTGATATTAATGATATTGTTTGATAATTTCTGCATTCATCTGCAATCATCTGTTTTAGGATTAGGCATAAATATGGATCTCTTCCAGTCAGTTGGCCACATAGCTGTCCCCCAAATTTCTTGGCGTAGATAAGCGAGCACTTCCAGTACTGCATCCACTTGTTGAAACATCTCAATTGATATTCCATCAATTCCCGGAGCCTTATTTTTCACCATTGTCTTCAGTACAGCTTGTAGTTCTTTCAGTACCATTCCTTCCTTATCCATCTGCTACCTCTTGAAGTGGTTGAACATCGACCAGTTCTTTTTGGTATAGTGACTGTGTATCCTTCTATCTTCTCTTAATGCTTCTTGAATTTTTCAATATTTTCTCCACAAAATCCTTCACTATTGCAACCCAAGTCTTGAATTTTTTCTTGATTTCTTTTAGCTTGAGACATGCAGAGGATAGTCTTTTCTTTTGGCTTTCTATCTCCAGCACTTGTACATGTCATTTATAACACTGTACTTTGTGTTCTCAAGCCATTCTTTGAGATCCTTCATTCTTTCACTTCATCAGTTTTTCCCTTTTGCTTTAGTTGGCTGATTCTCAAGAGCAAATTTCATAGTCTCTTTTCTGTCCTTTTAATAACTTCTTGCTTCTTTCATGGATGATATCCTTAATGCCATTCCACAACTCATCTGGTCTTTGGTCATTAGTGTTCAGTGGGTCAAGTCTATTCTTGAGATGGTCTCTAAACTCAGGTGAGATATACTCAAGGTCATACTTTGGCTCGTGTGGACTTGTTCTAATTTTCTTCAGTTTCAGTTTGAACTTGCACATAAGCAATTGATGGTCTGTTCAAAAGACAGCCGATGGCCTTGTTCCAAATGATGATATTCAGCCTTTTCATTGTCTTTTTCCACATATGTAGTCAACTTGATTCCTGTGTATTCCACCTAGTAAGGTCCAGATGCATAGTTGTCATTTATACTGGTGAATAAAGGTATTTTCAGTAAAAAGTCATTGGTCTTGCAAAATTCGGTCATGTGATCTCTGATATTGTTTCTATGACAGATCGTATTTTCCAGCTACTAATCCTTCTTTGTTTTCAACTTTCACATTCCAATCACCAGTAATTATCAATGCATCCTGTTTGCATGTTTGCTAAATTTCAGACTGCAGAATCTGGTAAAAATTTTCAGTTTCTTTATCTTTGGCCTTGGTGGTTGGTGCATAAATTTGAATAACAGGTATATTAAATGTTAGTTAAAATATTGTCCTGCCACTGATAGCATTGTACTTCAGAATAGATGTTAAAATGTTCTTTTTGATAGTGAATGCAACTCTCTCTTCAACTTCTTATTTCTGGCATAGTAGATGACATGATTGTCCAATTCAGAGTGGCTAATACCAGTCCATTTCAGTTTACTAATTTCTAGGATAGCAATGTAAATGCTTTCTATTTAATTTTTGATGATTTCCAATTTTCCTAGATTCATGCTTCGTACATTCCATGTTCTGATTATTAATGGATGTTTGCAGCTATTTCTTCTTGTTTTGAATCATACCACATCAGTGAATGAAGGTCCTGAAAGCTCGACTCCATCCATATTGTTAGGTCCACTCTACTTTGAGGAAGTAGCTCTTGCCCAGTCATCTTTTGGCTGCCTTCCAACCCAGAGTGCTTGTCTCCCAGCACTGTATCAGGCAGTATTCCACTGATACTCGTAAGGTTTTCACTGACTAATATTTTTCAGAACTAGTCCTAGTCTGGAAGCTTAGCTGAAACTTATGAGTAACCCTGCTGGTATCTGAATACCAGTAGCACTGTTTCCAGCCTCACAGCAAAATGTAAGCCCACAGTATGACAAAATGACGGAAAACTGGAGCAAAACAACATGTATACTAATGGTTTAATGAGAAGCTAGTTTTTTCTGTTACCATTCATTTAAAATACAACAACAACAAAAGAAAAAATCTCAAAAGACTTATAAAAATCAAGTTCAAAGAAGACAGAAGATTCCAGAAATTCATTGGTAATCTGAAAAATTCAAGTGAGGAGGAGGGAAAAGTGAGATGGCAATAGAATAAGGAATGAGTAGGTGTTGACCAAGGGGCAACAATAAACATGAATGACAACTCAAGAGAGTTGGTTGACAGGGAAGAATAAAAAGGAAGTATCTAAAAAGATAACAAGAAAGAGTTAATTTTTAGGATGTGAATATATATATTTTAATGTTTATAGGCAGAGGGTGGAAAGCTACGAAAGAGGGAGAAGCTAAAAATATGGGAGAAAAGTGATTTACAGAGGTTTCTGACAAAGCGGGAAGGGGCTGGTTTAAGAAGTTAGAGAGAGGTTTTGTCTTTGAATAGAGTGGACACATCATGTTCAGATCCTGGAGAGTGAGAGAAGTATGCTTATAGAGGAGAGGAAGGAGTGGGTAGCAAAAACCAGAGTGGCGATGATACTATTCTTTGCTCTAATGTGGTCTGCAGAGAATGAAGGGGGCGGATATTGTACTGGAAGCAGGAGCGACCACATTCTGTATCCTTGGACGTGCTTAAGCAGCTGCCTCTCGGTTGACTGAACAGTGGAATTAGCCCAAGAATGTGGCCCTGTTAAATAATGCGTCTCATTGCATCCAAGCGAATGATAGGTCACCGAATTGCTTCTATAATTAGGTTAAAGTCCATGCCACAGGGCCTACCTGATCAAGATTTGTAGTGATCCTGGGAGATACGTGACTGTGTCAATAAAAAATAAAAAGATGAATTATATATTAAAGATAAGGAGGTGATTGTAAGGCATTTATTAAGTTACTCTTAATAATGAGTAATATCTCTAAGATTCGATATCTTGTGACTTGACTGTATAAACCTCATGTCTAAATACATAGAATTATGGACAGTGTTTTTATTTTTAAATTAAGTACATGGGTAGTAATTTGAGCCTCAAGTGTTATTTTCTCCAGCCCAGTGGCTCATGTAGGTCACTTGCCTTGGAGAGAACGGAATCCTGTCAGTTCTAGCAGCCTGCTTAGGAAAGCTGGGTGACATTGTGGACCCTGAAAGTGATTTTGGAGTACTTCTTCAAAATGTTAAAAAGTAAACACAAAACTGGACATGATATTGATAGTTTTGGGTTTCTGTTTTTTTTGGCTGGTTTCATGGATAACAATAGCACCTTAGGTTTTTCTTCTTTTTAGAAAAGACTGTCTTGAAACAACAAAACGATCACTTTTCTATTAAAACTGAATGGCTTGATAAGCAAAACAACCACTTTTTTATTATCACACATGGTGTTGAGTGTTGGCTAGGTTCATTTAGGTGGTTCTTGGTCGGGATCCTTTCTTGCTGTTGTGGTCATATAGAGCTGGGGCAAGAGTTATCTGGGGTTGGCGTCCTCCCATATCTGGTAGTTAATGCTGGCTGTTAGCTGGGACCTCAGCTGAGACTTAAGACTTACGTGCACTCGTACCAGCTCTTCAGTGTGGTGACTGGGGTCCAAGAGTGAGCGTTGCAAGAGGACCAGATGCAAGCTCTATGGCCTTTTACGGCTTTGGACATTCCATGGCATTACTGCTAATGTAGTCAGAGGCTCACTAAGATCCAAGCAGAGGACAAAAATCCCACCTCTCTGTGGGAGGAATGTCAGCATCACACAGGAAGAAGAAACATGAGATAGGCACTGTTTTTGCCACCGTCTTGGAAAATACAGTCTGTGTGTTCTTGGTTGACAGTGGTCCTCTGTGTAGCATACTGTCAAGCAAGTGCTCTACGTCCCTTTCTACCCCAATATTCTCTACTCTCCTTTAGAGAACTTGTTTTTATGAGCCTTTTAATGGTGTTTACTTGAGCTATAAATGGTACCTATATACAATATGGACGCCCTGGTGGCATAGTGGTTAAGTGGTTAAGCAGTTAAGTAAGTTACATCTGGTAACTCAAAGGGCAGCAGTTCATATCCTCCAGGGACTCCTTAGAAACTCTGTGGGGCAGTTCTGACCTATAGGGTTGCTGTGAGTTAGAATTTATTCCATGGCAGTGGCTTCGGCTTATATACACTATCTGAAAAAGTTAAGCTTGGGATTACTCCTTGTCATGTACTTTTTATCTATCATGCACAGGCTTTTCTTCCTGCTCCTAAATCTCTATCCACCTCAGTATGTACTGTACGTTACTGTCAGAGTACATTTCTTTAAAAATAAATCTGAAAAGGGGGCAGGAATGTTCATTCAACTTGAGAAATATAATCAATGTCACTGAATTGCACATGTAGAAATTGTTATATCCTCTATGGTCAGTTATGTGTATTCTCAAGAACAAAAATAAATTACAGAAAAACAAATCCCAAATCTGAACACATTTCTTTCTTGAACAAAAGCCTTCAATAATTCTTTGTTGAAATGCTTCATTTTTTGCACCAGTGGTATAGTAATTAAAGGAAAATTAATGTATTGACAAATAGTGGGCACTTAAGTTTGGGAATTACAAATGTAGTGAGAAGCTACATCTACCCTCTTCCTTAACTGGCCTTCCACATGAGACATGGTGCACACCAAGCTCCATTTTTGATCCTTGACTCATAAGAAAAAAAAAAAACATTGTTAATGTGTTAATTCTGACTTATAGCAACCCTACAGGACTGAGTAGAACTGCCCCATAGAGTTTCCAAGGAGAGCCTGGTGGATTTGAACTGCTGATTTCTTGATTAGCAGCTGTAGCACTTCACCACTACACCACCAGGGTTTCCCCTTGACTCGTAGGAAGCTAAATTAGCAGGAAAGTATCTTTGGTAAAATTAGGAAATAAGAGACAGAAACTTCTAGCACAATAAAACTCTATCTTAATAGCCAAAAATCCACTGCTGTCAAGTCAGTGCCAACTCATAGTGACCCAAGAGGACCGAAGAGAATGGCTCCATAGAATTTCCAAAGAGTGCCTGGTGGATTTGAAATGCTGACCTTTAGGTTAACAGATACAGCACTTTACACTAGGCCACAAGGGTTTCCTAGCTCAGCACCTGTGTGGAGCCAGAACAGTAACACCCTATAATGACCCCTTGGAATGTACCTATCAAAGAAACTTTGACCACAACCTTTCCTGCTTTCTGGTCAAAGTAATTAAGACAAGGATATTGAAGGCATGAGCCGAAAAACCCTAAGCAGCTCATGTGCACATTCACAAGTTCATGTCCCTCCACTGACCCTTTGACATAGGTTACTACAATGCCAACTGGGCGGGGACCCACCTTGCAGTTGTTGACATCTATAATGGCAGACCTAAGTGGCAACTTGTTGTACCTCTCCTCCATTGGACAGTCCACCTAACCCTGATTAACATATGATGTAACCCTTTGGACCAGAGCCAGAATGACTGGGAGGGAGGGGGCATCCATAAAAAACCTAGCTGCCCCTGCCCGTCCAGCAAGATGACACTGGATGCAGAATTGCTGTCCCTGTTCATAAGTTTCCCTTGTGATGAATAAAGCCATGTCTCTTGGATGGTCTCCTGGTCAGTTTTTCAGTCTCTTGACAACCACATATTTAAAAGCATTCACATTGCTGGGAATAGACCCTAACAATCCGAACAGTACCCCAAACAAAATCTACTGCCACAGAGTTGAGCCATCTCATAGCTCAGAACAGAACTTGGTCTTCTAACTTCACCTTGAAGGTCACATCAGAACTTCCTCTGTAGCACTTAACACAATTGGGTTTCTCTCAAATTATAAGCATATTTTAATAATATCATTCCCTAGATTGTCAGGTCTAGAAGGAGGTATGATTTCTTTATGTTTTTATTTTTCAGTTCTGATAAAATCATTTTGATTCTCCTGGAATTCAAATTTCTGGGTTTGTGGAATTGAAGTGACTTCTACCTAGGCCATCTGCTATTGGGTGTCCTATTGAACCTTGAAGGAACTGATTCCCTGGAGTCACCTTCAGTCAAACAATGGCTTACTAAGGAGCCTGGAGGAGATATTAGCCTTAGGCACAGAGTTCTCTTGGTCCAGTTAACCTTTGTGCAACAAGCTTCAAGAAGCAGAAAGTCCGGGGTCTGACTAGAAGCTCTTCTAGATGGTGACTACTGCTGTAACCTTCTCTGCGCTTTGATGTTATCTTTGAGAAGTTAACACAACAATGACCTACATAACCCATTTTCACTGGCCCTCTTTCTGAGCACTTTCTCTGCAAATTCTGGTGAAGCTACCCGATTCTAATCCTGCGTGCTAACAACAAATACATTTTGTTACGACAATTTTGGGTGTTTCTCTAAGCATTTAGGTTTTAGGCAGCTCTGTTTCCCCAGCTTCTCTAATCCCTAACATGTATTAGCACAGCACTTTATTAACTGTAAATACTTGCTAAATATTTATTGACGTGACCATGAAGGTTTTGAAAAAAAATTCTTAGTTCAACTCCTCTTTCTTGTAGACTTTTAAAAATGAGAATACTTTGACTCAGCAATTTTTTCATGTAGCTATTCTTGAAAAGTACAAAAACTCCAGAGGCCTGAAGTCAGCCATCTCATAAATGGGAGAAATGTATGCAGTGATAGACACCACGTCCCTTAAAACCGTGGGCTAAAGGGAGGTTGTACCTGGAGAAGGAAGCTCTTATGGAAATGGCCACCCCTCTGCTAGACCAAGAGGAGGCTAGATATTTCTCCTTCACTGATGTCTACTCTGTGATTTTCTCCTTCAGCCAGCATTAAACCAGGTGGAAGTCTGAGCCCAGGAAGCCTGAATGGAATTTTCCTGTCTCAGCAAGCACTTTTTGTGAGGGGAGAGGATGATGATTTTTCACTTGGGAAAATGTGGATCCCATTCAAATACAAATTAATTTCTTCTCCAGTGGTTGTTGCTGTCATCCTCAAACCAATACCCACCACTATAGTTATTTTAGGATTTTGACTGGCATAGGAGAGAATGATGAAGTCCTCTAAATCAAAATATTCAGAAACAACAGCATTTTAGCCCTAGACGATGATAGACTGTTTAAGCATAAGACCATTTTTCTTGATTAGACTACTAGGAACTAAAACAGAGGAAATAGTATTACAAAGTCTGTTTCTACTTAACTGTGTAATCTTTGTTTTTCCAAATGCCATATAAAAGGCCACTGCTATTGAAGTGGAAACCCTGGTGGCTAAGTGGGTTAAGTGCTACACCTGCTAACCAAAAGATCGGCAGTTCAAATGCACCAGGCACTCCTTGGAAACTCTATGGGGCAGTTTTACTCTGACCTCTATGATCTCTGTGAGTTGGACCTGACTCACAGCAGTGGCTTGGCTGTTGAATCAATTCGGACTCATAGACAGCAACCCTCAAGGACAAAATAGAACTGCCCGATAAGATTTCCAAGGTGTGCTTCGTACATTTGAACTGCTGACCTTTTAGTTAGCAGCCATAGTGCTAGACACCTGTGCCACCAGGTTTTCTGTGTAGCATATTATTAGCTCTAGAGGCTAGCTGATGTTGAATGATTCAGTAAAGACTACAGTGATAGTGCTCAGAAGGACGCATACGAGGGGGTAGTAGCAGGAAAAGGTGGAGACATTGGTGGTTCAGTAGTAGAATTTTCATCTTCTACACAGGTGACCCAGGTTCAATCCCTAGCCAATGCCCGTTGTGCATAGCCACCATCCATTACTCGGTTGTGACTTCCATGTTGTTATGATGCTGAACAAGTGTCAGTGGTGCCTCCAGATTCCTATGGACCAGGAAACAAGACCTGATAATCTACTTTACTGGCTGATGAAAACACTGGAGATTACAAAGGTTCAATCTGCAATCGGTCATGGGAATGGCCCAGGACTAGGCAAACAGTATTTTGTTCTGTTGTACACACGGTTGGCATGAGTTAAAGGTCAACTTGATGGCAGCTACCACCACCACCACCATCAACGGCAGCAAAGGTGGAACCAATGGCACCTGCAGATAGTGCATTTTTCATTGTTCTTGTTATGGAAAAGTAAGTAAAAAGATTTTGTTTCAGAAAGATTTGATATTTACTAAAAAATTGACTTGTAAGTTGTAGGAAAACGTTTCTTTAATAAAACACAATGTGTTTGACGTTGTTTATTCCCCTTATAGATTTGGACATAGAATATGTTCTCGTCATATTCTAGCAAAGAATTATAATTCTCATTTTGACATGAAGACTGAGAAACTGGAATATTATGCAAAAATAAACTTCTAAACAGCACTCCAATGAAAACTGTCATGTCGATGCATAGATTGTTTTTCCGGCTTACCTCATGAAGGTAGAATGTAGTCAATGTCTGCATTATAGCCAAATTCTCTTTAACCACCATGAAATTATAGGCATTAAATTTCCCTTTGCTTGGATATAAACCTATTGTCTAATGTTAAGTAACGATTATTGATCATGATATTCTTCCTCTCAACTTATTTTACTTAGTCATATTTATTAGGAAAGCTTAGCATGTCAAAAGTGCACTTAAACATATTTCCCATGGTTAACCCTGGGGCAAAAAAGTTAATGCAATGTATATTGCCAAGTTCATTAACTACCTGTTTGATGGGCCAACAGCTGTGTGATGAAGACAGGAGCTATCAATTAAATGAACAGTGATCATAAGACGGGAGTTTTCTGCAGAGAAAAACCAGCTAAGTGGCGGGTACTGAAAGGAAAACCACTAGAAGAACATATTTCCAAGCATTTCTCAGTTCTGAGCCTTAGAGGATAGTATTTGTGAAAAGCCTAAGCAAATCGGTCAGTTTGAAAAATCAAAGCACATTTTGTTGGTCTGGGAAAATTTTAACAAGAACAGATTTTTAGAATACCATTTAGCATATCATATAATACATATTCACATTCAAAAGTTGTTGATATTTCTTTTTAGGGTGTAAGCAAATGTACATACAAATGATTGAACTTGCTATTACCCCTGTGACATTCACAGCAAGATGCTGTTAAATCAAAATGCAATTTAAAAGAGACAACCCAAACTCTCATAAGTGACATTTTTGTTGTTGTTGAAATAGACACTGCAGTATTTTAGTGACGAGAATTGACTAATACCTCAAAGCAAAAAAAAGAATCCTTTATATGTTTTATGTCTAAAAAAAGGTATTTACTTTTTATTATGTTAAGTGAAAGTTTGAAATTTGAGTCCGATTCTCATACAAAAATTTACACACATTTTGTTGTGTGACCCTAGCTGCTCTCCCTACATTGTAACAGCTCACTCCTCCCCTCTACCCAGCGTTTCCCGTGTTCATTCAACCAGCTTCTGTCCCCGTCTGTCGTTTCATCTCACCTCTGGACAGGAACTGCCCAGTTAGTCTCCCGTATGTTCCTAAGCCAAGGAGTGCACTCTTCGCTAGTGTCATCTGACGTCTTACAGTCCTGTTCAGTCTTAGTATGAGGAGTTGGCTTCTGGAATGGATTTAGTTGCAGGCTAACAGAGCCTAGAGCCATGTTTTCTGGGGACCTCTGGCCTGTCAGACCCTCAAATCTGGTCTTTTTACTAGAGTTTGAGTTCTGCACCCCACATGTCTCCGGATCCATCAGGGATGCTTGTTGAGTTCCCTTTAAGGGCAGTCATTGGTGGTAGCTAGGTACCATCTATTTCTTTTGGTTTGTGTGGCCCTTTCTGTCTCTTGGGCTCGTATTTTCCTTAGATCTTTGCTATTCTTCACTCTTTTCTGCTCTAGGTAGTTTGAGACCAATTGATGCTTCTTAGATGGCCTCTTACTAGCTTTTAAGAGCCTAGATGCCACTCACCCTAATGGAATAGAACATATTTTCTTAATAAACTTTGTTACACAAATGGACCTAGATATCACCTTAAACCATGATTGCCAGAACCCCAAGCCTGCTACTCCATTCCTCATCCCTCATCCCTTGAAGTGTTTGGTTGTATTTAAACAATGTCAGCTTTTGGTTTAGTCCTGTTGTGCTGACTTCTCCTGTGTTGTGTGTTGTCCTTCCCTTCACCTAAAATAATTCTTCTATTAGCTAATTAGTGAATACCTCTCTTCCAATCCCCTACCCTATAACCATCAAAGAATGTTTTTTCCTGTGTTTAAACCTTTACCTGAGCCCTTATGATAGTAGTCTCATGTATTTGTCCTTTGGCAAATGACTAATTTCACTCAGCATAATGCCTCCCAGAGTTCTCCAGGTTATGAGATGTTTTCCAAATTCGTTGTTATTCTCTACCACTGCACAATATTCTGCTGTGTGAATATACCATAGTTTGTGCATCCATTCATTCACTGATGAGCACTTTGCTAGGTTCCATCTTTTTGCTGTTGTGGACAGTGCTGCCATGAACATTGGTATGCATATACCTATCCGTGTGGCAGCTCTTATTTCTCTAGGATATATTCTAAGAAGTGGGATTGCTGAATCATATGGTATTTTTATTCCTAGCTTGCTAAGAAAGTGTTTATTTGATTATCAAAGTGATTGTACCTTTTTACATTCCCACTACCAGTGTGTAAGTGTTCCAGTCTCTCTACAACCTCTCCAACATTTATTATTTTGTATTTTTTGGATTAATGCCAGCCTTGTTGGGTGAGATGGCATCTTATTGTATTGATTTGTATTTCTCTAACGGCTAATGATTGTGAGCATGTCCTCATGTATATGTAAGCCACCCGAATATTTTCTTCACTGAAGTATCTGTTCATATCCTTCACCCATTTTTTTAAATTGGGTTGTTTGACTTTTTGTTACTGAGGTTTTGCAGTATCTTGTAGATTTTAGAGATTAGATGCTGAACAGATTTGTCATACCCCAAAATGTTTTTCTGGCCTGTTGGTTTTTTTTTTCTTTTTTATTCCTTTGGTGAAGTCTTTGGATGAGTTATAAGTGTTTGATTTTTTAAGAGTTCCCAATTATCTATTTTCTCTTCTGATGTTTGTGTGGTGTTAGTAATGTTTCATGTTCTGTTTATGCCATGCATAGGCTCCCAGCATTGTCTCCAGTTTTTCTTACATGATCTTTATCATTTTAGATTTGGTATTTAGGTCTTTGATCCATTTTGAGTTAGTTTTTGTGCATGGTAGGAGACATAGATTGTGTTTCATTTTTTTGCAGATATATATCCAGTCACACCAGCACTGCTTGTTAAAAACACTGCCTTTTTCACAATTTATGTCAAATGTCAGATGCTCATAGGTGGATGATTTTATGTCTGGACTCTCAATTCTGTTCCATCAGTCTCTGTGTCTGTTGTTCTACCAGTATCAGACTGTTTTGACTAAATTGGTAGTGTAATAGTTTCTAAAGTGAGGTAGTGTGTGGCCTCCCACTTTCTTCCTCTTTTTTGGTACTTCTTTACTTGTCTAGGACTTCTTCCCTTTCCATATGAAGTTAGTGATTTGTTTCTCCATCTCATTAAAGAATGCCACTGGAATTTGTATTGGGATTACAATGTGTCTATAGATTGTTTTGGGTAGAACATACACTTTTACAATGTTGAGTTGTCGTATCCCTGTTGTTGTTGTTAGGTGTCATCGAGTCAATTGTGACTTCTAGTGACCCTATGAACAACAGAATGAAACACTGGTCTTGTGTCATGTCCACGATCGTTTTCATGCTTAAGCCTGTTGTTGTGGCATTGTGTCAATCCATCTTGCCGAGGGTCTTCCCCTTCTACACTGACCTTCCACTCTACCAAGCATGATGTCCTTCTCCACAGACCAATCCTTCCTTCCTCACTGAGGATGGTAGGTTTCTCCACCAGTGTAGGTTTCTTTCAGGAGTGTCTTCTACTTTCTTTGACTGGGTCGTTTACCTCCCTGGTTAGATATATCCTGAACTATTTTATCTTCTAGGAAGCTATTGTTAATGGTATTGATTTAATAATTTCCCCTTTGACAATCCAACTGATTTTTGTATGCTTATTTTGTATCATTACACTTTGTTGACTTCTTCAATTAGTTCCAGTAGTTTTTTAAGTGTATTCTTTAGAGTTTTCGGTGCATAAGATCATATCATCTGCAAACAGAGATACTTCTACTTCTTCTTTGCTGTCATGGGTTGAATTGTGTCCCCCCAAAAATATGTGCAGCCCTGTGGCTGGGACATGATTCCCAGTATCTTGTGACTGTCATCCATTTTGTGGTTCCTCTAAACTGTATGTTAAAGGATTAGGGTGGGGCTATAAATTCCTTCATAGGATTACTTCCCTGCCCTGCCCTAAAGAGAGTTTCCCTGGAGTATGGCTTGCCCCACCCTTAATCCTTTCAGCCTGCAAGAGATAAAAGGAAAGAGAAGCAAGCAGAGAATTGGGAACCTCTTTACCATCAAGAAAGCAGCACCAGGAGAAGAGCGTGTCCTTCAGACCTGAGGTTCCTGCACCAAGACGCTCCCTGGACAAAGACTGATGCAATACCGGACTTTCCTCCAGAGCTGACAAGGGGAAAGCCTTCCCCTGGAGCTGACAACCTGAATATGGACTTGCAGCCTACCAGACTGTGTAAGAATAAGCCTTTCTTTGTTAAAACCATCTACTCTGTGGTATTTCTGTTAGAGCAACCCTAGCTGACTAAAACACTCGCCTATTTGGATATCTCTTTTTTTCTTTTTAGAACCTCCAGCACAATGTTGAATAAGAGTGGTAAAAAAGATATCCCTGTCTAGTTTCAGTTTTTAAGGGGGATGTTTTCGGACTGTCTTCATTTAGGATGACGTTGGTTATTGGCTTTGTATAAATGCTAAATAGTGTGTCAAAATACCTCTCATTTTTTAATTTAAGGTTTTAGAGTATCTTAGTTTTCTAAAGCTGCTAAACAGGAATACCTCAAGTGAATGCCTTTAAAGAATAGAAATGTATTTTCTCATAGTCCTGGAGGCCAGATGTCCAAAGCAGGTTCTCGGCTACATTGATTCCTTCCTTCTAGGTAGTCCTGGCAGTTTCTCGGTTCCTTCATTTATAGGTGATCTTCACGTGGTCTTTCTCTTCTTCTAGCATCTGTGTGTGTCTCTGTATCTAATTTGCTCTTTCTACAACTCAAAGGTGATTAGGTTTAAAATTGTCCTGCATTGGTATGGTCTCATTAAAGTAACAACACTCTATTACACCCACAGGAATAGGGGTTGGGATTACAGCACACCTTTTCGGGGGCACAATTAAATCTGCAACAGGGTGTGTTAAGAATATTCTTCAAAGGTGATGTTTGTAAATGGCTTATTTCAGAAGGTCAGAGACATTTGCATGAGTCAATAGAGATACTAGGCTTGAAGCAGCCCAATGAGCTGGTCTATGTGAAGTATTTAACGCAGGACTTGGCAAAAGCAATTGCTCAAGATGTAATTATTCTCATTATTATTCCAGTAAAAATAATACTGTGAATGCTTTCATGTTTCAATTTCTGAAGAAATTTACTGTCTTATATTCCTCTCAAAGCTGTTGATTCACTGTAACATTAAACTCTTGTGAGAAAGGAGATAAAATCAGTAACATTAATGCTCTCTCATGACTTTGCCCAGGTTACTTAACTTGCTTAGACATTTTCTTAGTTTCTTAGTGCTACTGTAGTAGAAATATCACACATGAGTAGCTTTAAAGAACAGAAACTTATTTTCTCATAGCTGAGATTGCTAGAAGTGAGAATTCAGGGCACTGGCTGCAGGGTAAGGCCTTCTTTCCTCTGGACTCTGGGCGGAGGTCCCTGTTTCTTTTCAGAATCTATTTCTTGGTTCCTTGGTGACCTTGCTGTGATATGCCATCTGTCCTCTACAATCTGTGCTTGTCTTTATCTGCACCTAATCTACTCGCTTATGTCTTAAGAGTTATTGGCTTCAGACATGCCACTTCATTAATGTAACAAACTAAATTCTATTCCTAAATAGGATATCCACAGGTATAGAAAACCCTATTCTCAAGTAGGACGATGATATCCACACATATTTTGGGGGGGACATAATCCAATCCACAACAGCCATTTATTAAAATGAAAACATTTTACTAAATGTGAGCTCATTTTATCCAGAATAATGCCATAGTGTTATTAAGAGGTGGGATACTGATTTTATGTCAAATGTTTACTGAGAAATTTGAATTACTTTAGAGAAAAAAAGAAAATAAAAATGAAATATGTGTTCTAAAATACCACTCTCATATGGTACAAAAGGGTTTTTGTGTACCAACCACAGTTACTGATAGCTAGCTTTGTATATTTTGGACTGATCTAGGCGCTCATCATTCATTCACAGATGGTTATTGAGTCCTTCATCTATTTCTAGATAATGAAGGGACTACAGACAATGAGAATACAAAGTCCTTTAAATCAAGGAGCTTACATTCCAGTCAGGGTGATGAGTTAATGACTGAAAATATAAATCAATAATAAACAATCTACAATAAGTAGGTAACAAGAAATTCAACTAAGATAATAAACTTGGAGTGAAGACAGAGAACTTCAGATGGGTGGGATCAACGATGGCCTCCATGATGTTGACCAGTGATACCTTTTAAATTGATCCCTTAGTGAGGAGAAGGTGGCCAAAGGCCATGTCATCATCTTAGGGAAGAACATTTCCGGCCCAGGGATCAGCATGATAGTCATCTCCAAAGATGGCTTCTATCAGTTCCTTCTTTCCCTACATGGGCTTATTACCTCTCATGTCACAAAGTGGATTCTTCTCCCCTTCTCTTGACTCTTAGGCTTATTAATTACTGTGGTAGATATTAAGTGGTGCCAACTTGAGGCCTGTCTTTTATAAGACCTGGCAGCTTCTGCTTTTCCTCTTCAAAGCCACATCCATTTAAGAAGTTCAACTACCCTGAAACTACCATGCTGTCAGGAAGCCCAAGAAACAAAGAAAGGCAATGTGGAGGAGCATACAGGTGCTAGACATGTGAGTGAAGTCTTCATGAACCTTCCAGCCTGTCCCCTAGTGAAGAGCAACCAAGTGAGTGAACACAGCGGACATGGAAGAGAAGAACCACCCAACTGAGCCCATTCATACACCTGATTGAGAAAAATAATAACTTATTGTTGCTTTAGGTCTCTATGCTTAGGGTAGCTTGTTATATAACAGTGGATTAACTGAAGCAATCAGAGCACAGCAGCAGAAAGAATGAGACTTTTCCAATATGTGGATTAAGATCCTCAAAATTTAGAGTATATCTAAAAGAGAAGCACCCTCTTCTAGGATTTGTTAAGAGGTAGGCAGCATGTAGAAGAAATAACTCAGACTTGCTGAATTAGAATGCTTTGAAATGTATTTGCAGGAGAAGAGAATTCTGTGATGTTTCTCTATTCTTTCTCTGTGGTGAGGGAGATAAGTACTGTATCCTGCTCTGAATCTTGTACCTCTTGTTGTTGTTAAACAAACAAACAAGTTGACTTCTAGTTGATACTGGCACATAATGACCCTATAGGACAGAGTAGAGCTGCTGTACATGGTTTCCAACTGCGGATCTTTTGGTTGGCAGCCATAGCTCTATGGCTTTAACAAAGAGAAATTTATTTTCTCACAGTCTAGTAGGCTAAAAGTCCAAATTCAGGGCATCAGCACCAGCGGAATGCTTTTCTTTGGCTCTGGAGGAATGTCTTTGTCATCAATCTTTGCCTGGCCTAAGGAGCTTCTCAGCACAGAAATTCTTGGTCCAGAGGAGGTGCTCTGCTCCCAACACTGCTTTCTTGGTGGTGTGAGGTTCTCCCACTCTGCTCACTTCCTTTTTATTTTATCTTTTATCTTACAAAAGATAAATACAGTACAGGCCATCCCCACGGAAAATCCCTGTACCTCAGATCAGGGATGTGACCTTAGCAAGGACGTTAAGATCCCACCCTGATCCTCTTTAACACACAATTCAAATCACATAGTGGAGGACAGTCACACAGTACTGTTAATCATGGCCTAACCAAGTTGACACACATTTAGAGGGGAACACAATTCAATCCAAGACATTTACTGTTGATAGTTGCCATTAAATCTGTTCTGACTCATGGATACTTATGTACAACAGACCTAAATGTTGCCTGGTCCTGCATTGTTGAGGCTGCTGTACTGGTCCATCCCCCTGAGAGTCTGTATCACCAAACATGAGATCCTACTCCAGGGAATGATCCTCCCAATAACATGTCCAGAGCAAGTGAATCAGGCAATGTTGTGATGGGATCCATAAGATTTTCACTGGCTAATTTTCAGAAGTACCTTGCCAGGACTTTCTCCCTTAGTTTGTCTGTCTAGAGGCTCTGCTGAAGTCAGTTCACCATAGGTGTCCCTGCTGATGTTTGAAATACTGGTAGTATAGCTTCAGGTATCATAGCAACATGCAAACTACTGAAGTATAACAATCCAAGGGCTGAGGAGTGAAGTCTTGTGCAGGAAGCAGCAGCTGAACACCTTGGGGATCTGGGTGTGTTTACAAGAAGGAGAGACTAGAATCTTACTCCCTGTCTGGGAGCTTGCTTACAGAAATTCTTGGAGAGTCTCCTCCTGTTGCTACCAGACAAGAAGAAAGGGAATTCTTAGAGACTCTGGGATTAGGGTAGCAAAGAGACTGTTGCTCTGTTCTTGGTTGAACAGGCCTGTTTTAGTCAGCTAGTGCTGCTGTAACAGAAATATCACAGAGTGGATGGTTTTAACAAAGGAAAGTTTATTCTTACACAGTCCAGTAGGATACAAGTTCAAATTCAGGATGTCCACCCCAGGGGAAGGAGGCTCTGGATGAAACTGTTTGTGCTATATCAGTCTTTGCTCAGGGAGAATCTTGGCACAGGAACTGCCGAGGCCCGTCACCCACGAAGACCTCTGTGAGCAAAGCTACAAGCCTCTGTGATGGCCGACGGACGCATCTCACCCGTGACATATTTCTGGTTGTATATTTTCATCATAATTAAACTCTCCTCAAAAATACCCCCGAATCTCCCTGCACAAGGACAAACGCTGAGCCCAGGAATGCCCAGCCTGCAAACACCCAGCCCAGGAATGCCCAGCCTGCAAACACCCAGCCCAGGAATGCCGGGGCCGACCCAGCCCTGCTGACTTCCCCAACTGCACTTCCCCCCCATGTGAAAAGAATTATCTTTTTTAGAACAGTTTAAGAAAGGTATAGGTGGGTGACGGTGGGTGTTTACTGCCCCCGCAGGAGGAGATAAAATAAAGAGCAAAGTAGGAACAAATAGAGATTATAACCTTTAGACCCTTCCTCCTGTACCTTTTAAACTTGAGGTATAAGTAGGGCTGGTTGAGCTCAGGGCATAACTTTGTTTTCACTGTCAATTATCACAACACACCTGCCTCGGGCCATTCTCTAGAAAGCCTTGACAATTAAACAAGATCACAAGGTTTCAGTTTCAAGTTAGCTAATTTCTTGTGTGGTCAGGGGGCAGGGTAAAAATCACGTCACCTCAAAATCACAAGGTTTCGGTTTCAAATTAGCCAATCACGAGGTTTCAGTTTCAAATCAGCCAGTAGATTGTGTGGTCAGTGGGCAGGGTGAAAATCACGTCACTTTGACTATAAAAATAAAAAAAGACAGTCCTTTTCAGGCCGCCATTCTCCAAAACTCTTTCCTGTCTCTCTCAATTCATTTTCCCACCGATGCCTCTTCCTCCCTCTGTGTGGGACCCCAAAAAGATGCCGGGGCTGGGTCCCGGCAAGGAACCTCAGGTTTGAAGGATGCATTCTTCTCCTGGTGCTGCTTCCTTGATGATGTGAGGTCCCCAATTCTCTGCTTGCTTCCCTTTTCTTTTATCTCTTGTAGAATGAAAGGATAAAGGATGGTGCAAGCCATACTCCAGGGAAACTCCCTTTACAGTGGAGCAGGAGGTGATCCTATGACGGGATTTACAGTCCCACCCTAATCCTTTAACATACAGCATAGGAAAATCACAAGATGGTGGACAATCATAAAATATTGGGAATCGTGGCCCAGCCACATAGCTGCACACAATTTTGGGGGGACACAGTTCAAACCATGACAAGGCCTAAATGTTGGGGAGAGGGTGGCCCAAAACAGAGGCAGAGACACACCAGTCCAAGGGTTCAGGGAAGTTTATTCAAAGAGAAAGAGAGTGCAGTCTGAGTTGAGAATGGCTCAGCCCACCTCTCCCCTGTAAGGAAAGTTTTTTATAGTTTTAAAGTTCTGATGAGGTAGTTTGGGGTGAGGGGGCTTATGGTTTGATAAGGAAAGAATGAGGAGAGGGGTAGTAAGAAATTCTTATTAGGGGATTTATGGCCTGATAAGAAAGAAGTGTTGATTAGAAGAGGGAGGGGCAAGGTTTGTTTATGGTCAAAATTTTAAAAAGGGAAAAGCTTTCAATTAGAAGAATGGGGACCCAAGCCAAGTGCTGCAAGTTGGATCCAACTCATAGCTGCCCTAAAGGCCAGAGTAGAACTGCCCTCTAGAGTATTCAAGCAGCGCCTTGTGGATTTGAACTGCTGACCTTGTGGTTAGCAGTGGTAGCACTTATTTGTGGTTTTATGGTTATACTGGCTGGGGCTTACCGGGCTGTTTTTGGTCACCCCTGTAGGGTATGCATACCAGGCTGTTTTCAGCTAATAACACGTCTGGTCATTGCATAAGATGACCTCCAAGAATTTCAAGGACAGTGTCCTCTCAATGACCTCCCTGAATTTCAGGGACAGAGTTCCCTCACTAAATACTGCAAGATGATGGCCAAAACTGGCAAAGGTAGGGTGAGGAGAACAAGCAGCAGTAATGTCTATGAGGACTCCAATTAAGTTCACAAACTCATCCTAGAAAAAGTGCTGCATACCTCATTGCTGAGTATTACCATGACCACCTTCAATGTACTCCCCTCGGGAAGCTATGCACCTACACTAGTGCCTAGTCCACCCTTCAAAGCAATTTTGGAACTGTTTTTCTTGAATGGCCACCAGAGCTGTCATCATATTACTCTTGATATCCTAAATGTCATCAAAATGTCTTCCTTTCAATATTTCCTTTATCTTTGGGTGAAAAAAAAAAGTGATTGGGGCCAAATCAGGTGCGTATAGAGGGTGTTCCAATACAGTTGTTTACTGAAACACCTATACAGTTCAGTCTGCGAACTTCCCACTGTGCCATCATGCACAAAGGCCATTCCAGAAATAGTTCCAAAATCACTTTAAAGGGTGGACTAGACAACTGGTGTTGGTGCATAGCTTCCCAAGGGGAGTACTTTGAAGGTGACAGTAGTGACATTCAGCAAGGAGGTAAGTAGCAGTCAGACCTCATAACTGTATCTCCAGCATTTGGGGGGAGTGTACCCGAGGACCATGAGGCTCTGTGGATGACAGGATCACCCGAGGATACCTGAGAGGACCCCACCCAAAGGCTGCCTGCCAAAGGAGAGAATCCACTGGTGTTCCACAGTTCGATGAGCTGTGGAGGTGGATCTCAATAAACAATAGAGGCCGCGTTGCCCGCATCAGGGAACAGTGCAACCCGGAGTTTCATAAGAACCCACTGGAACACTCAAGCTGGAAGAGCTAACATTTGCCTGTCTACCAGGACAAAGGGCGTTTGGAAGCAAGAGACAACTCGAGAAGCTCCATATACAAGCAAGCTTTAACATCTTACCCTCTAATCTCTCCTTTCGCTACTCTCAACCTGGCAGGGAGGAGGTGAAATAAAGAGAAGGAATAAGGGAATACGGGCTGCTTCAGCCTGCTGGTTGCCCATCACAATACCAATGCTGAGCTAGGGTAAGGGAGAAGTTTTGCACTGAGCGGGAGATCACATGTCTTATTTACAAAGTGGGTGGAAAGCTAAGAGCACTGTCTGACATAGCTTTACAAGGGTGGGAAGGGAGGTCCAACAGAAAGTTTCTCAGAATGCTGTCAGGAGAAGAATAAAGCTGTTTTCTTATCATCCTCTCCAAAGTTTAAACCAGTTCAGTGAACCAGTTACAAGTTCAAAAATCCCAGGGGAAAAATAAGCTTGTTATGTTTGAGGATTTGAAAGAAGGTACCTGAGGACAGAAAATAATGAGCAGAAGGTAGGGGATACAGCCACAAAAATGATGTTAGAGAGGTGTAGTGGCCAGGATTAGATTCTGTATAGTTTTGTAGCCCAGGAGAAGTAATTTGAATTTCACTTAGAGTGTTTCAGAAAGTCACTGGAAGATTTTAGCCAAGAAAGTAGTAGAGTACATGTGTCAACTATGTGGGCCATGATTCCTCCAACTGTATGATCACCCACACTGTTTTGTCATTTGATGAGATTTCCTGTGTATTGCAAATCCTATCATTACGATTTAATAAGATAAATTAGCAGCAGTTACACTGATGACATTTACAAGATTGGATTGTGTCTAAAGCCAATCTCTTTCAAGATATAAAAGAGAGAGGTGAGCAGAGAGACATGGGAACCTTAGACCACCAAGAAAGAAGAGCCAACAGCAGAGTGTGTCCTTTGAAACTGATATTCCTGTGCTGAGATGCTCCCAGACCAAGGGAAGGCTGATGACTTTCCTCCAGAGCTGACACCGAGAGAAAGCCTTCCCCTGGAGTTGATGCCCTGAATCTGGACTTGTAGCCTACTGAACTGTGAAGAAATAAATTGCTCTTTGTTGAAGAAGCCATCCACTTGTGGTATTTCTGTTACAGGCAGCACTAGAGGACTGAGACACCTGCATTGTTGAAAGTACCCAGGTGATTTTCCCACAGGTGATGAGGCTCTGAGAAGCCACCGCTGCACATGGGTTGAGCCTTTTTCAATGTCCAGTTAAGTCTACACCCTGAATTCCAGCACTTCGCACCTCACTAAACATTTTCATTGCTTTCTCTTCCTTCATTCTCTTTTTTTCAACTCAAGCTTTAAATACTTTGAAAACTCACTTTTTCTCCTTCCTTCTTTCTCCCTCTTTTTACTTCCTTCTTCATGAAACAGAATTCCAGGCACAGGGTCTTGAAGTCCTAAATGTCATCAAGATGTCTTTCTTTCAATGCTTCCTTTATCTTCGGGTAAAGAAAAGAGTCACCGAGGGCCAGATCAGGTGCATATGGAGGGTGTTCCAATACAGTTGTTCGCTTGCTGGCTAAAAACTCCCTCACAGTCACATATACAGTTAAGTCCTCAAACTTCCCACTGTGCCATCATGAGCAATGGCCATTCCAGAAACACATTCAGACTTTTAAACTGTTTTTGAAAAGCAACACAGCACTCACAATGTGAAAGCATTTAAAGGACAACATACCAATTACAAGATAAACAAATTAGAGATAGAAAGAAATACCTTTCTGGTATGAACAAAAGAGCCAATTTCTCCAGGACAGAACAGATACACAGCCTTCAACCTCTTCCTCCCATAACCGAAGACATTTTCAGAGGCTCGACTTCCAAGCTGTAGGCACTAAGTGGTAAACGAAAATATACAAATGTCTTTATCAGGCATTTTAATCTAAAAAGTGAGAGCCACCCTGAAGGTAGCAGACGTTTGATGTTGTGTTATCACAGCTAATGTGAGACAGCTTGCTTTTACCTACAACCAAATGGAATTTGGTCCAGATATCTGGATGACCTTGATGTAGCAGGAAGTATATGATTCAATCATACAGAGTGTAATAACTCATACTGATACAGGCCAAAGTTGGTCAATGTTCCAAACTGTCCCAGACAAGATTCTCTGGCAGCAGACTTGGGAGGCATTGTGTCCTTGATGCCTATGAGGGTATGAAAGCACTGAAGTCATCGATACAGACAGGAACAAAGCCTAAGGGTTCCAAGATGCCTATTAGTTTCTTCCTCCAAAGGAAGTCCAAATGACCCTGCACCACTACCAGCTGCTGTTGAGTTGACTTAAAGTGCTGCAGCCCACCATGTGTCAAGGCAGAACTGCACTCCATGGGGTTTTCAACGACAGAGTTCCCAGAAATGGGTTGCCAGATCTTTCTTCCGAGATGCCTCTGGGTAGACTTGGAACTCTAGCTTTTCAATTAGCAGCTGAGCACCTTAACCATTTGCATTCCAAATGACATTTGAAGAATAATTTTTGTAGTAATAAAATTTGTGTAGACAAAATTTAAAATTGGTTCTATCTAATGAAAGCGCTTGACTTAAAGAAAGGCATACAAAAAAGTAAAAAGTAAAACCCACCAAATCCGCTATGGTCAAGTTGATTCCAACTCATAGCAACCCTACGGGACAGTAAAACTGCACTAACAGGTTTCCAAGGAAAGGCTGGTGGATGTGAACTACTGACCTTCTGGTTAGCAGCCTTATCACTTAACCACTGTGCAACCAGGGCTTCTCAGAACCCAGTAAAACACTTTATGTATGGATTGAATTGTGTCCCCCCAAAAATGTGGATAGCAGTTTGGCTAGGTCATGATTCTCAGCCTTGTGTGCTGTTCCTTTGTGCTGTAAATCCTGCCTCTATGATGTTAATAAGGGAGGATGGACAGTGGTTGTGTTGATGGGGCAGGACTCAAAATGAAAGCTTGTGTTGTGTCTTGAGGCAATCTCTTGGGATAGAAAGAAAAGGGAAGCAAGCAGAACTGGGGACCTCATACCATCAAGAAGCAGTTCTGGAAGCAGAAAATGTCCTGAACCTAAGGTCGCTGTACCTCAGAAGCTCCCACTACAGGATAAGGTTGATGATAAGGACCTTCCTCCAGAGCCAACACAGAAAGCCTTCCCCTACAGCTGATGCCCCGAATGTGGAATTGTGTCCTACTGGACTGTGACAGAACACAATTTCTCTTTGTTAAAGCATCTACTTGTGGTATTTCTGTTATAGCAGTGCTAGATGACTAAGATACCTTATAAAAACAAAAATGAATTACTATTCTCTTTATGACTATTTTCATAAGCTCAAAGAAACTGCTGGCAGACAAGTTGATTGGCAGATTTGTTTACCTAAAACTGAGGCCAAATCGACTTAAAACCCTGTTTTAGTCATTTAGTACTTGTGTGATAGAAACACCACTAATAGATGGCTTTGTTCTCTCACAGTCCAAGTAGATGGAAGTTTGTATTCAGGTTGCCAGTCCCAGGGTAACATATTCTCTCTGTGTGTTGGCTCTGGAGGAAGGTCTCTGTGATACAATACTATTCCTTTGGTCTGGGATCATCTTGGCACAGGAACCTCAGGACTGAAGGATACGCTCTGCTTCCAGTGCTGCCTTCTTGATGGAATGAAGTCCCCAACTCTCTGCTTGCTTGCTTTTCCTAAAAGGTAGTGGTGCAAGCCACATTCCAGGGAAACTCCCTTATTAAGGGTGTTACCGTCCTACCCTGATCTTCTTGAACATAATTCTGTCTATTAACCACAGGCAGAGATAAGAATTTACAACACAGAAAAATCACAAAGTGGAGGGCAGTCACCCAACACTGGGAATCATGGCCCAGCCAAATTGCTACACACATTTTTGGGGGATGCAATTCAGTCCATGACAATGACCAGTCAAGGCATGGGCGTGTGTTTGCCAAACCGGGACAGCACACTGGGTGTGTCATAAAAACCATGTGCAACAAAAGGTTGGAATTCAATTTGCCTTGTGTAATTGCTTATTTGAGTCTTGTGCACAAGGCTCAAGTAGAGAGCAAATTGACATTCTGTCATTTCTGATTCAATAACAGACAAATAGTTTCTGTCAAACAGAACTCAAGCAAGTGAACAAGTAAGTTGCAGCCCTAGAGCTGTATGGTTAATGGATACAAAAATGAAACCAACCAACCAACCAACCCACCCTGTTGTCATCAAGTTAATTCCCCCATCACAGCAAACGCAAGTGCTTTTGAGTTAGAACTGTCCTCTATGGAGTTTTCAGCAGCTAATTTTTCTGCAGCATCACCAAGGTGCCTCTGGGTGCTTTCCAGCCACCAGCCTTTTGGTTAGTAACTGAGCCCTTCACTATCTGCATCATGCATACCCCTCTGGATTGTATTTTATCTTTTACTTTAGAAAATGAGTATTTCATGTGTTTTCCTAAAGAATGAAGAAAATATTTTCCTAAATACTAAAGTCTTTTTAATGTGACTGACTTCCAGAGTAGAACATGGTACTTTTATTCTGGTGTTCATCCTTACTGATAAAAGAGTGCTCCTTTTGTTTTCTTATGGCAAAAAATGCATCTCTAACAAAAGTTGTTAAAACATCATCATCTCCAGTGTTGTGTGAAGACACACAGTGTTAAGTCAGGCACTTGTTGAGCTAACCAAGTTTTTTTTTTTTAGAAAAAAAAAAACCCTGTTTTTAGTAATTATTTTGAAAAAATGAATTGGTGCCTCAGTGGAAACATCTCACTGTCCAGCAAATTATTTCGATGGTGTTAAAGTCGAGACGGCGTAGCAAGGGCTGAGACGACTGTGCTATTATCTCGAAGGACTGTCTCACTGGATTCTACTCGATAGTTTTTACTGACTCTTTGGAAAAAATGTTCAAATTGGAAAAGAAATGGACATGTCTGAACAATAACTAAAGGTAGTGTGTCATTTATTTCTTTTCTCAGAAAAATTTCTTTAGGAGCAGAATGATTTTTCATTTCAGTGTTATCCAATAAATTGATTAAACCCTTGCAGCACTGGTTTTTAAGTGCAAAGGGAATATCTTCTGTCTTGTTTGTTAAAGTAGTGGACTCAGGGTTACAAGGGGGCAAGCCGTACATCTAACCTCAGAAAGCGACCTCTCTGGAACACTCTTCGTGACTTCTATGCTTCTGGGCAGTGTGTCAATCAGCAAGCCAGCTTCAAGGAGGCTTCTGTTTAACACGTTGATTTATATCACTCTCTGGAGGAAGAAACTCACAAGTTGTCCATCAGTGTATCCCTTAGTTTGCATGACATTTTTTTCAAAGATTTATCTTTTGCAAAACAATATCCCCATTTGCCCTGTGGCCTAAAATCATCAAAGAGAAGATGAGACTGAGGTAACAAGAAACAATTAGACAGCAACTGAGACTTTGAAAACACATCCTTTTGCCCATAACCAAGGGAGGCCTGGTGGAGCAATGGTTAAGCTTTTGGCTGCCAACCAGAAGATTCAAATCCATCCAGTGACTCCTTGGGAGAAAGAGCTGGCAATCTGCTTTCTGTGAAGACTGCAGCCTAAACAATCCCACGGGGAAGATGTGGTCTGCTATATGGACTCGCTATGAGTATAACCAAAATCAACTTGACAACACCCACAACAACAACCTGGTTTGGGGTTATATGTACGGACTACATGAAAAGTGAAGGAGCCCTGGTAGCTCAATGGTTAAGTGCCCAGCTGCTAATCAAGAAGTCAGTGGTTCAAATCCATCAGGTTCTACAGAGAAAGACATAGCAGTCTGCTTCCATAATGATTTGCAGCCTTGGAAATCCTGTGAGGCAGTTCTACTCTGTCCTGTAGAGTCACCGTGAATCAAAATTGACTTAATAGCAACAACTACATGACAAGTGAGGTCCCTAGGTGGTGCACAGGGTTTGTACTTGGAAAGGCCTGGTGATCTGCTTCCAGAAAGAATACAGCCAAGAAAACTTCGTGGAGCAGTCCTACTCCGTAATACATGGAGTCACCATGAGTTGGAATCGACTCCATGGCAACTGACAATAACAGCATTTTAAGGAGCTGGAAATTTTTTGCCATCTAAAAAAGTTCAAGGAAATATCTGGTCAGGAAAACCAATGTATTACATGGAGAAACCAATGTTTAATTTTGTTTGTTTTTATAGCTAAATAAAGTGATTGTCCTAGATATGTTTAAATTTACCATCTGGCTCTCATACCATGTTCTCTTGGTTTGAAAGTCACTAGATGCAGGACTGCCTATTAGGGCTATTGTGATTAAGAAGAGATGGTGAGGACAGATGGTAGAGAGAGCGATGAGGGGGGCAGTGAGCTACTTAAAACAAGCGTTCTGTGAGGAGACAGGTGGTTGAATAGTTGGGTAGGGACCACACGTTGAATGTTATTTCTCAGAAAATTCTCCTGCAAAAGTCATGACTACCAGAAAGTAAAATGTTTAATAAAAATGTATGTACATTAGCAGGAAAAACCTCTCTAATTATGGTGGGCCATTATAACTTTTTTTTTGTTTGTTATAGTTACATTTCTTGAAACTTATATATCAGGGATTATACTAATTTCTTTTTGCATTCCCACCAGCTGTGGATGAAGGTTCCAACTTTTTCACATCACTGTCAACATGTTATTAATTTTTTTTAATAATAGTCATCCTAGAAACAATTGCTGTCAAGTCGACTCTGACTTCTAGTGGCCCTGTGGGACAGTAGAACTCCCCATAGGGTTTCCAGTGAGCAAATGGTGGATTCAGACTGCTGACATTTGGGTTAGCAGTGTGATCTCAAAGGCTGTGTCGTCAGCATTCCACAGTCGTTTTAAACGCAAAACACCAAACCACTGCTACTGAGTCAATTCTGATTCATAGCATCCCTGTAGGACACAGTAGAACTGCCCCACAGAGTTTCTAAGAAGCACCTGGTAAATTAGAGCTGTTGACCTTTTGGTTAGCAGACATACCACATATGCACTACACCGTCAGGGTTTCTGATAGTTACTCTAGTGGGGATTTAGTAGCATCTAACTTGGTTTGGTACTCTCTTGATCAATGAGGAAACCCTGGTGGCATAGTAGTTACGTGCTATGGTTGCCAATCAAAAGGCATTCAGTTTGAATCCACCAGCGGCTCCTTAGAAACCCTATGGGATAGTTCTGCTCTGCCACAATGAACAACTGTGAGTCAAAAATCAAGTTGATGGTGACTTGTAACAATAAGAAGAAGTGGTTAATGACACTGAGTATCATTTCATGTGCTTGCTGGTTATTTGCATATTCTCTTTAGTGAAATGTCTATTCAATTCTTTGCCCAGTTTTCATTTCGGTTGTTTGTCTTTAGGAGTTTTTATATATTCTGGATATAAAACCCTAATCAAGTACATGGTTCTTCCAAGTTTTCTCCCAATCTAGGTCATCTCTTCAGAGATTGTATTAATTTCTTAACACATATTTTGCAACAGTCTGCTCAGATATAATAATGATTGTGAGATCGTACAGGACCAGGGAGTGTCTCGTTCTGTTGTACGTGGGTCACTGGACTGGTACTGACTCAAACAGCAACATTCTGTAACCCAAATTTATTTCCATTTTTCATTCCTTCCTGAAACAACCCTAAGAATTAGATATTCCTACTCCTTCAGATTTTCAGACCAAGAAATTGAGCCCTTGAGAGTTACATAATCTGCCCAGATGCAAACAACCTGGAAGTGATGGAGGGGGGACTGAAACCTAATCTACCCCTGCAGGCCTTACCTACTATGCTACAGGACCTTATTCTGTAGCCTTTAATAGTTGCTAACATGGTCAGTTCATATTTATCTGCTTGAGTCATCCACTCAGCTGGCTTTTTCCTATGTCAATCCTCTCCTTCCTCTGGTTCCTTAATGTATACTTTTAATGTCCTTGTAATTGAAGGAGTTTTCAAGGGAGACCCCAGCTGATAAGATATTGCATTCCAGATGTCATCTTCCCAATCCCTCACGGCTTCCTTCGCCTTACTTTCTGGGCAGAGAAGCACTGATCATTTTCCAGCCCAGCTCAGCTCTGTTACCACGCTCAAATAACTCGGCCGTTACCTGCAGGCCTTTTTGGACATGAAGATTTGACTGACTTCTCTCATCTATCAACAAACCATGCTTTGAATTCTTTTCGGAGGCCTCCAATAGATTTGATTGTAACCTGCCAGGTTGAATTGCAGCTACTCTGTGGTTTTCTCCTCCATTTGTTTCTCTGTCATTGCAGTAACTCCCGATTTAGAATCAAATTTCATTACTGCCGTGTTTTCACATTCTTCCAGTTTGTTAATAAAGACGGTAAGCCAGACCAGGCCAGACCCCTTGGTTCCTGTGTGTCTGCTCATCCAGGGAGATGATCCTGAAATAGTTTAAAGTGAATGCAGACTGAAATTGGATTGCAAGATGCTTCTAAGCTGGTTATCAAGGGTCACAATAATTCCCCTTGTGGTAATTGAATGGAAGATGGTTTGCACTAGGAGGAACAGAGAGTGAGGTAAGAACTAGAAGATGTAAGGAAGAGGATGGAAAAATTTTAGTTCTTATTGATAGAAAGAACACAAGGAATACTATTTACTATACCTAGAATAAAATTACGAGATTTTTTTTTTTTTTAAATGAAACCAGCACCAGAATCCCTCTTAGTCTCAACCTTTTACCATGCTTGATGGCTTCAACATCCACATAGAGCATTCTTTACACATTTTGGCTTCTCAGTTCCCCATCATCTTCCTACATCCGTCCCAGGAACCCACTCTCGTGGTTATGTGTTTGTCATTGTCATTATCAATAAAAGGTCCACTTAAAAATCTTGACATCAAGCATGCACCTTTGACTTCTACCTCTGCTCCTTCTAGCCCCATTACTTTATTCCTTCCACTTGAGGTGCTTCAATCTTCAGTTATTCCATTTATAATTCCAACATATTTTCATGCCTCGTTATAAGTCTCTTATCATTGCTTTCCTTCTTATTCACTGTCAGTTCCAGCTTTGCTGTTGTTGGTACTGTTCAGTGCCATGGAGTGAGTCAGACTCGTAGGAGCTGTGTGTGTAGCAGAACAAAACAATTTCTAGCCCTGTGCCATTCTCGCAATCATTTCTGGATTTGAGCCCTTTGTTGTAGCCACTCTGTCAACTCATCTAGTGAAGGGTTTTTTTCTTTTCTGCTGACCCTCAGCTTTACCAAGCATGATGTCGTTTTCCAAGAAGTGGGCTCTCCCAATATATCTGAAGTAAGGAAGCCAACATTTCACCACCCTCACGTCCAAGAAGCATTCTGGCTGTACTTCTTCCAAGACAGATTTATTCAATCTTCTGGTGATACTTTGCCAACACCATAATTAAAAGGCATTAATTTTGCTTTGGTCTATGTTGTTCACAGTACAGCTTTTGTATGCATAGGAAGCAATTTTAAAAATATCATGGCTTGAATCAGGCGTAATGTAGTCCTCAAGCTATTATCTTTGTTTCTGGAAAACTTTGAAGAAGCCTTTGCAACAGATATGCTCAACGCAGTATGTTGTTTGATTTCTTGACTGCTGCTTCCATGGACATTATCACAGAACCAAGTAAAATAAAACCCTTAGCAGTGTCCATTTATCTGTTCCAGATATAACATTATCATTACTGCGTCGGAAACACTCTCACCTCCCTTACTCCTTCACTGTAGATGGAAACTGTCTACTTTCTCCATGCCAAGCTCAAAGAGCAGTCCATTGCTGGAGAAACTATACAGTAATGCAGACCCTTCATACTCTGGATGAAATTAAATCATCACTTGACAAATCTCAAATGATTAACCAGCATGGTCCCACAATTGCACTTATTCTCCCAACATGCTTAATTTCCCATTGTCTGAAACATCTATTTTACATCCTTTGCTCTGTCTTAATCTTAGATGACCTTATCTCATTATTCATTAATAGAAGCAACCAAATAGGAACGCTGCTCTTTCCACCATCAAATCTGTCAGCCTTCTTCCATCTGTACTTGAACTCTCTGGCTTTCCTCTGGTAGAAGGGAGGATGTAGAGACTTCCCATGAACTTTGTACGTGTTATCAGGAGGGACTAGTCCTTGGGGAAGGGCATCATGCTTGGTAAAGTAGAGGGTCAGTAAAAATAGATGAAGACCCTCAGCAAGTTGGGTTGACACAGTGGCCACAACAATGAGTTCAAACCCAGCAACGATTGTGAGGGTGGTGTGGGACTGTGCAGGGTTTTGGTGTATTGTACAGTGTGGCGGGGAGTCAGAGCTGGGTGGACGGCACCTAACAACAGCAACAACTGTGCTTTAAATGTTCCTGATGTTATTTCTTGCTGCTCCCTCTCCTTAAACCCTAGCTCCCCAAACTTCTTGATTCTCAGGCATTTTGGAGCTTCCATAATCCACATCTAGTTCCTGCATCAATTTCTCTCTCTCTGCTGTGTAATTCCCATCAGTGTACAAACATGCTCCTATCTAAACAGCATGTTGTATCCTTAAAAAAAGAAAGAAAGAAAAATCTCATATCTACCTCCAGTTATGTATTCATTTCCTTCCTCTCCATATCTTGGCTGGTTGTCAGTTGATTTTGTCTCCCCTCCCTCACTTTACCTTTAGTATTCTATGCGTGTTAATTGCACTCTGTGCCACTCCAATGATATCAGTCTTTTCAAAGTTGCTAATAACTGCCATGTCACCAAATTTGACACTTACTTTTCTTTGTTAACTTCCTTGGTTAGTCCTTTTGGGAAAGCTTTTTTTTCTTGACTTCTGTAACACCATGCTCTCCTGATTTGACTCTCTCTTCACAACTTTTTCCTTCTCAGATAACAGGATATTAAAGTGCTCCAGGGATTTCTCCTGACTCCCTTCCATGTATTATCCATAAAATTATCTACAACCCAGTATCTGTTACGTAATTATCTCCAGCATGATACCTTCCTAGTCTCAGACTGGTATATCTAACCACTTGATTTCTGTTTGCATATATAAGCCTATTAAACTTAATGTGACTGAATAGAAAGCATAAATTTCTAGATTCCACAAACTTGTTCCTTTCTTGGTATCTCCATGGCAGTTAATGGGTCATCATCCTCTCAGTTCTTACAGCTAAAACAAAAAAATCTATGATTTATTTCTTTCCCTCAGTACCCTCCTGTCTGATTTGTAAGCAATGCCTGTTGAGGGCACTTCTAAGATATTTCCTGAATTTGACCACTTCTAACTAAGTCTACTCCTGTTAACCTCACCCAACTCACTGTCAGCTTTCCTTTAATTGGTGACAGCATCTTAACGGGTCTTTCTGTTTTCACCCTTGATGTTCTGTAATCAATTTTGTGCAAAGCTATCAGGCTGATCTTTTGAAAACATAAATCTCATTATTCCTCTCTTAAGTCTTTGCACAAGCTTCCTCTAGCAGTAAGGATAAAACTCAGTCTCCTTATCTGGCATACACAGTTTACTGTCCATGATCTGGCCTCTTCCTATGTTTCCAAGTTCACCTCACACCTTTCAGTCATATTTCAGCTACGCTGGCCTCCTTCAGTGCTGAGGACAACTATTTCCTCTGCTTAAAATGTTGTTCCTCATGGATTTTCATTTTTCTGGCTGCTTGTTGCCACTCAAACTTGCTGAGCTTAAATATTACCTCCCATGACCACACAATTTAAAAATTGCATTGTGGTTAAAATATATATAAGACAACATTCACCAATTCAGCATTTTTTCCATGCACAATTAAGTCAGTAACACCGATTTCATCAGTCATGTTGTCCAACCATTACCAGTATCTTTTGCCAAAATTTCCATCACCATAAACAGATATGAATGCTTCCCAAACAATGTAAAATTGTCATCCCGCCTTGAGCTAGCTTATCTATCTGGCAAGTTCCTTGTGTATTCGTTCACTCTTCCACCTCCACCTGTAACGTAAGGGCCATGAAGGCAGGTGTCATCTGTGTCTGATTTGCTCCTGAAAAGCTATGACCAGGACCTGACACTGACTCATGGCGACCCTACAATCTGACACAGAGTAACTTCTCAGTAAGTATTTGTTGAATGAGTCAATAAAGGAAAGGTTAAAGAAATTATTGCCATGATGATATTAATGAAGTTGCCTAAAACCAAACCCAAACATGTTACTGTGACGGGAGGTCTGACTCCACAGATTTGTTAAGCAGCTGAGAGCATTAGCCACTTGTATCACCCTGGGACTCCATTGTAAATCCTGCAAAATAATTAAAGATACACTGAACATAAATGGAGAAAGGACTGAGGCTGTCAAGGATTTCATTTTACTTGGTTCCACAATCAACACCCTTGGAAGCAGCAGTCAAGAAACTAAAAGATGCATTACACTGGGAAAATCTGCTGTAAGGGATCTCTTCAAAGTATTCAAAAGTAAGGATGTCAACTTGAAGACTAAAATGCACCTGACCCAAGCTGTGGTATTTTCAATCACATCACATGCAGGCGAAAGCTGGACCATGAACGAAGAAGACAGAAGGAGAATTGATGCCTTTGAATTCTGGTGTTGGAGAAGAATGTTGAATGTACCATGGACCGCCAAAAGAACAAACAGATCTGTTCTGGAAGAAGTACAACGAGAGTGCCCCTTGGAAGCAAAGGTGGCAAGACTACATCTTACATACTTTGGACATGTTGTCAGGAAAGATCAGTCCCTGGAGAAGGACATCATGTTTGGTAAAGTGGAGGGTCAGCAAAAAAGAGGAAGACCCTTGGTGAGATGGAATGGCACAGTGGCCACAATAATGGGCTTAAACATAAAAGTGATTGTGGACATTGTGCAAGACTGGGCAGTGTTTCATTCTATTTTTTACAGGGTCACTATGAGTCAGAACCCACTAGATGGCATATAACAACAACAGTATGCAGAACATACAGCCATAGTATGGAGAAAATGGGTTTGGGCAAAAACCTTGACTGTTCCGTGACTCCTAGAATTCCTTTACCTGTTCAAGGCCTTTTATGTCAAATCAAAGATGAGAGCTAAAGAACCTAGGATGGGAGTGGTGGGCAGACACACATTTTGCACCTGCAGGAAAAAGCACAGTAGGATAAGACTAAAAAAAAAACCAATTTCTGCATACAGCTTCCTATATCGTATTCATTCTGCTGCAGAATTGACAGTATGGGCCACGAGAGCTGCATAACTCTGAATTGATAGCCAATAAATATGTAACGCTACTTTATGCATTATAACTGCTTTCCCATCCCTTCCCTCCCCTTCTTAGATAAATTTCTTCTCCTCTTGCTCAGATATATTCTTTCCTTCTTTTTTTCTCGGTCTCCGTATTCCCTTACTCTCTATAAATTTTCTTAGGCTTCTCCTTAGGTGTGAAAAGCATATTTCTTTCAGCAAAATCCCTCTCTTGCAAACTTGTTTTCAGAATCATGTTTCACCAAATCTTCTGAATCCAGTCCCATGGTAAAGCTTTCCCCTCAGGAGGAGAAGGGACGAGAGACGGCTGGAGGAAGAAGAGATAGGAAATGAAAAGCTGTATAATCTCATCTGTGTCGCGGACACTCCTTCAGCCTCATGTTTGTGCCTGGCTGATTTAGTCTGCTTCCTGTTAATCCTTCAACTGTATTCCCAGTGGACAAGGACTGTCTCATCCTCTGTGTTCTCCAGAGCACCCTATAAATATTAAGAGCACCTGCTTTGTGGTAGTTTTCTAAGGTTATCCGAATTTCTTACCTTAAACACTTTTTTTCCTCAATGACAAATAACTGCACTGTCCTGGTTCAACATCTATTTTCAGGAAGGGATAGAGAGCTGATATTAATGCAGTTGTTCAGGGCACTGAGCACAAAGCCCCAGATACTGATCTAAATGTCGTAGCTGCGAATGCTTACTCTGTTCCTGAAATTGAAATTCAGACCATATTTTATCTGAGAACTTGTGTTCTAAATGTAAGTGAAAGGGAAAAAGCAAGGTGAGAGCTGCATTTGGAATCTTAAGTAAAAATAAATGCTAAAAGACTCAAATAAGATAAGGTGCATCAATTCACTTTATAAAATACATTTGTAAACCAATATTAAATAATAATGTATTATTCTGACACTTGATAGTCTAGCTTTCAGTCTTGATGATTGTTTTCGCCTTTTAGAGAAAATGTCTTTGGCTACCCTACAGTGTTGAAGGTGGGGAAACATGTTAAAGAGCTAACTTGGTTTATTCCTATGAGTGATTTTATTTTATTCTTTAGTGGGGTGAGGAGAAGGAGGTTGTTGCAGCTTGCTAAAGAAAATAAATGGAGATTTCTACTCACATTCACTGTATGTTCTGAGTAATACTTTTATTATCTGTATATCCTTATGTTATGCATAAGGCCGTTGAAATTATGTAGGTCTGTCTTGGTCATCTGTGCTTCTGTAACACACATACCACAAATGGATGGCTTTAACAGAGAGAAGTTGACTGTCTCACAGTGCAGTAGGCTACAAGTCCAAATTCAGAATGCCTTCTCCAAGGTAAGGCTTTCTTTCTCTGTCCATTCTGGAAGAAAGTTTGTGTGATGCATTGGTCTTTCTTTTGTCTGGGAACATCTCAGCACAGGAACCTCAGATCCAAAGGACACCCTCTGTTCCTGGTGCTGCTCTCTTGACAGTAAGAAGTCCCCAACCCTCTGCTTGCTTCCCTTCTCTGTTACCTCTTGTAGGATAAATCTAGTAAAAGCCACACCCCAGGGAAACTCCTTTTACTTTGGATCAGGGAGTTGACCTTAGCAAGGGTTTTTGGAGTCCCACCCAACTTCTCTTTAGCACAATCCAATCTTACCCTACATAGAGATTAGGATTTATAAAACAGGAAAATCACAAAATGGAGGACAACCACACAGTACTGGAAATTAGGGCCCAGTAAAATTGCTACTCACATTTTTTGAGGGGGTACAATTCAACCCATGACAATGCCCAGACTATGCCCTTTTCCTATAAAAGAAAACTACTTACAGTTAAATAATGTGCCACTAATAAATAACGTCCATGGAAGCTGCAGTCAAGAAATCAAAAGATGCATTTCATTGGGAAAGTCTGCTGCAAAGGACCTCTGTAAAGTATTCAAAAGTAAAGACATCACCTTGAAGACTAAGATGCACCTGACCCAATCCATGGTATTTTCAGTCACATCATATCCATGTGAAAGCTGGACAATGAATAAGGAAGACAGAAGAAGAATTGATGCCTTTGAATTGTGGAGTTGGAGAAGAATATGAATGTCCCATAGACTGCCAAAAAACCAAGCAGATCTGTTCTGGAAGAAGTACAACCAAGATGCTCCTTGAAAGCTAAGATAGTGAGACTGCATTTATATACTTTGGACATATTGTCAGGAGGGATCAGTCCCTGGAGAAAGACATCATGCTTTGTAGAGCGGAAGGTCAGCAAAAAAGAGGAAGTTCTTCAATGAGATGGACTGACACAATGGCCACAACAATGGGCTTAAGCATAAAAATGATTGTGAGTGTGGTGCAAGACCAGGCGGCGTTTCGTTCTGTTGTGTATAGGGTCTCTATGAGTCAGAACTAACTTGACAGCACCTAACAACAACAATAAATAATTCTATGAATTGAAATTACAGGTTAATTGAAATCACCCAATATATATTATCAAAAATACTGAACACTTAAAGACTTTATTTTCTCTTCCTTTTATATCAGTTAAATTTCAGTAGTATCTGTGAGAAGAAAGAAAAGCCAATTTATGACATTCACCTTTGAGATGGGCAAACTGAAGATCAGGGAAGTTGACATCTAAGATCACAATCAATAGTGTGGTAGTATAAAAGTTGAACAGCTCCCCTAATAAAACAAAAATGAAATCCTGATTTGTAGCATTTGACCCTCCTTGTGGGGTCAAATATATTTACCATATTCCCATGTGGCTGATCTCAAGTTACCAAAGGGGAGTTACTCAACATGAAGCTGGGAAGAAATGTGTGTAATTGGTTCTTACAAGCTGGTATCAGCCAACTTTTGCACCCCACTGTTTTATCAAAATTGAATGCAGCACCCATAAGAGTGCATTTCATTTTTTTATTTTTTTATTTGATATAGCCAAGCCAACTGAATGAAAATGTACAATCCCTTATAAATTTACATGCCCACCTATATGCAGCTTCCACTGCTCTCTCTGTCTGGTGACAGCACACTATTCCTCTCTGCTCCATACATGTCTCATCCTCCCAACAGTCTCCTTTCCCCTCCTCTCCAACCACTCCCCTTCCTCCAACTAGAGGTCAGCAGGCTGATATCCTATAGATGTACAGAACCATAAAGTGCACACAATATATGGTCACTCTGCATTGCCAAGTCTAATCCATTTGTGTCCAAAGAGTGGATCTTCATTATGATTTATGGGCAAGGGCAGCATCAGGGCAGGGGGCCATGGTCTCAGGGGAACTCATTTTTTAGTTTATTTTGAATTAATTTACATCTAGTTTCATTCTTTTATGTGTGAAAATCAGTTGTCTCCAAACCATTTATTAAAGAGACTCTTCAATAATTGAAAAGCAATTGCCTAGAAATGCATAGGTTTGACCACATACGTTATGTCAATATTTCTCATTGAGTGCACTATTGCCATTTTGAATGGATCTTTATTATAGAGGTTTCCTGTTGCGGTTTCCACCTGCAAAATCTCAAAAATGTTCCCGGTCATGATGAGAACCCCAAAACTTTCCCAAACATTTCTAAATCTCTCTCATGTGAGGTGGTACCCCTGCTGAGTGAAATTAAATTGATTCCTGCAGCAAATTAAATTTTTGGCTTCAAGCATTTTTTGATTTTGCAGGTCTTCTGTATCAGGATTTTCCTCCTCTTGAGGGTCAGCTGGCAACTCGAAACCCTCAGGGACTTTTCCCCACAATCTATTAAGAGTCAAAGGACGAACAGTTGATATTCTATGTTTTACTCTAAGGCTGGAAGGTGGGGGCAATGATTTCTAGCATTCTCTTGTAATAGAATATAATCCTTCCAGATTCTGTCTTCATTGGGACCTTCACTTGCCATGCTCCTGCCTGAGGCAGAGACTGTTATGTTCCGTAGCCTCGGAGGCTATAAAAGCTGACAGTCTAGTGCAACTGATTTGACAAAAGCCCCCAGGTGAAATCTAGACCACTTGCTTGTCTGATAACTCATTTCTTGTCAACTCATTGATGTTTTCCCAAAGTTTTTCGAAATACTCTATCCAGGAATTCTAGTTATTTTTGGAAGTGAGAGTGTTGTAGCTATCTAACTTAAACTACATGAAACTCTCAGTTTGCTGTTTAAAAGAATAGTAGTTAGACATTCCTAGGTTAATCAGGAAAAAAACTGTAAGAATATGTTACAGTATCTTCATGACAAAGGCCAGGGGAAAATACGGGAAGTTATTTAGCATTATGTAGTGAAAAGATGGGAGTGTGGGAATCAGACAGATTTGTGTTTCATTCCTTTCTTTCCTACTGCCTATGGATGACCTTGGGCAAATAACGAGATATTTTCTAACCACAATTTCTTCCTTTGTAAAACAGGGTAACAATAATAACCCATTTTTCTAGGTGGTTGAGAAGATTTAAGAGCTATTCTGTGTTCATCACCTCCCCTTCTCTACTTCGGTTGTCATGGTTCCCCAAATCATCATATCCATTTTTCTTTTTCTTTTTAAATTGTTGTCTTTCATCTTTGCAGAAGGAGCCCTGGTGGTCTAACAGTTAAGAGCTCGGCTGATAATGTAGAGGTTAGTGGCTTGAAGTCATCTAGCGGTTCTTTGGAAACCCTGGTGCCATAGTGGTTAAGTGCCACAGCTGCTAACCCAGAAGTCCTCAGTTCAAATCCACCAGGCATTCCTTGGGAACTCTATGGTTCAGTTCTGTTCTGTCCTACAGGGGTACTGTGAGTCAGCATTGATTCAACAACATTGGGTTCTTGGGTGGCTTTGCTGGTTCCATGGAGAAAGACCTGACAACATGCTCCTATAAAGTTTACAACCAGGAAAACCCTCTGAAACAGGTCTACTCCATTACATGGGGTCTCTATGAATTGAAAACCAACTTAAAAGCACCTATCTACAACAGCAATCTCTGCAGTGGGTATCTTAAGCTGGGTTTTCTTGAGAAGCAAAACTAGCGAAGTGTGTACATATAAGTATATATAGAGAGAAATCTATTTCAAGGAAATGGCTCATACAGTTGGGGAGGTTGGCAAGTCCATGGGTGAGGCATCAGACTGGAGGCTTCTCCTGACTCATGTTGTTACACGGGCTGATGAACCCCAAACTGGCAGGTCAGACGGCAGGCTGTGGGTTCATGTCCCAGGAACTGGAATTCAGAGTATAAGAAGTCAGATGCAGGATCAAGAGTGAAAGTGAACATCCATATGTACTGGATGTAGGCCACAGCCCCAAGAAAACTTCCCTTTAACTGCTGGCTATTCACATCAAATCACAAAATGGAGAATGATTATATAATATCCACCAAATCACTGAGAATCATGGCCTAGCCAAGTTGATGCATAACCTTAACCATCATTTGTGGGAATATTGATGAAAACTAGAAACACTTAGATGGCAGATTAAATTTTCATTCTAAATAGAAACACGTTTAGGAAGCAAGTTAGAGTATCTCTCATAGATACAGCTCAGAATCTCTTGCAAGTTGTGCCAGCTGTAAGTAACCAGATAATTTTCCACGTTACAATACCTAATCCAACGTATTTCCTCAGATGTAGTATAGTGGATACTATTAGCCATTTGAGAAGGTGGCCAGTCTCCTAAAGATAGAGCCATAGGCAGTGTCATCAGAAATCACTTTCAGGTTTATTAAAATATATGACAAACGGGTAAATGCAATTTGCCCTTCTGTGACCACAGAGTTGTTGTTAGGTTCCATCGCGTTGGTTCTGACTCACGGTGACCCTACGCACAGCAATACGAAACATTGCCTGGTTCTGCACTATCCCCACAATAGCTTTTATGCTTAAGACCATTGTTGCAGCCACTCTGTCAGTCTGTCTAGTTGAGGGTCTTCCTCTTTATCACTGACCCTCTACTCTACTAAGCATGATGTCCTTCTCCAGGAACTGATCCCTCCTAATAATGTGTCCGAAGTATGTAAGACACAATCTCACCATCTTGGCTTCCAAGGAACATGCTGGTTGTACTTCTTTCAGAATAGTTCTGTCTATGCTTTTGACAGTCCACGGAGCATTCAATATTCTTCTCTAACACCATGATTCAAAGGCATCGATTCTTCTTCCATCTCCTTTATCCACTGTCCAGCTTTTCCATGCATATAATGTGATAAAAAATACCATGAGTTGAGTCAGGTACACCTTAGTCTTCAAGGTGACATCTTTATTTTCAATGCCTTAAACATGTCCTTTGCACCAGATTTTTCCCAGTGCAATGCATCTTTTGATTTCTTGACTGTTGCTTCCAAGGGTGTTGATTGTGGAAACAAATAAAATGAAATCCTTGACAACCTCTTTTCTGCATTTATCACAATGTTGCTTACTGGTCCAGTTGCGAGGATGGTGCAATCCATACAGAAGGCTGTGGTCCTTGGTCTTCATCAATAAGTGTTTCGAATCCTTTTCACTTTCAGCACGTAAGGTGGGGCCAACCTGCATAATGCAGATTGTTAATGAGTTTTCCTCCAATCCTGATGCCTCATTCCTCTTCATTAGTTGCCCAGCATAGAGACTGAAAAGATACAGTGAAAGGACACAACCCTGACACACACCTTTCCTGACTTTAAACCATGTAGTGTCCCTGCGTTCTGTTCACATGACTGCCTCTTGATCCATGTGCAGATTCCTTAAGAGCACAATTAAGTGTTCTGGGATTCCCATTCTCCTCAATGTTAACCATAATTTGCCATGATCTACACAGTCAAATGCCTTTGCATAGTCGATGAAACACAGATAAACATCTTTCTGGTATTCTCTGTCTTCAGGCAAGATCCATCTGACATCAGTGATGATATCCCTGGTTCCACATCCTGTTCTGAATCTGGCTTGAATTTCTGGCAGTTCCTTATCAATACACTGTTACAGTCACTTTTGAATGATCTTGAGAAAATTTTACTTGCATGTGAAGGTTCAAAATTCCAGAACGTAAATCAGACTTGTGATGATTAAGCTAGCCAAGGGCCGTTTGGAATGGGGTGAACTGACAGACATGTTCTTGGTTTAAGTGGCATTTGTAATATACTTTTGAGAACAAGTAAAAAAAGTTCCAGAGTTGTCATGAAATATACACATTTAACTTTAATAAATTACCTAAGTTGGGGGTGGGAAGAAGTAGGGAAAGAATAAGAAAGAGAGACAGAGACAGAGTGAAAGAAGGACAATACAATTTTGTGGTGATTCTTCTTTCTGTCCCACCTACTGATGACAGGCACTCTTTACAGAGTGAAATCTGAGGCAAATCTGTTGTTGACTCATGATACTGTTGACCTCTAATAGCATAAACATCTCACACTGCTAAAAATGATTCTTACTCCACCAATACACATTATTTGCACAAAACCAAACCAAACCACTGCCATTAAGTCAATTCTGACTCACAGTAACAGTATAGGACAGAATAGAACTGCCCCATATGGTTTCCAAGGATTTTCAAAAGTAGACTGCTACATCTTTCTCTCGTGGAGTCACTGATAGGTTTAAATCTCTGATTTTGCTGTAAACAGCTGAGTGTTTAACAACTGCACCACCACTGTGCCTCCAGGGCCCCACTTCTATTAGTAAACAATAAAAAGGAACATAGAGGAAGAACTGATGCATTTGGACTGCAGGTTGGGGGAAGAATATTGACTATACAGAAGAAGAAACAAATCAATCTCAGAAGAAACGCAACTAAAATGCTGCTTTGAAATGAGGATGATGGGACACCAGCTTGTATCCTTTGGCGCACTGTCAAGAGGCACCAAATGGTAGAGAAAGCCATTGTATCTTATAAAGTAGAGGGCCAATGAAAATGATGGAGACCCAGAAGGAGATGGGTTAACACAGTAGCTTCCACAATAGACTCAAACATAATCAACAAAAATGGAGGTGGTGTAGGACCAAGCCCCATTTCACTCTGCTGCACGTGAGGTTCCCATGAGACGGAGCAAACCTGACGGTGGATAACAACAACAGAGCATACAGCACCTGGTAGATTCAAACTGCTGACCTTTAGGTCAGCAGCCATAGCTCTTAACCACTGTGCCACCAGGGTTTCCTTCAAAGAAGTGGATGAAATTAACCAGCTAAAGCAATCTAACCTCAGAATCATCTGAAAATCCTCTTTGCATCCCCGTCTTGATCTACGTGCAAAAGTGTTTATCAAACGCTGGAGAGATTAAAAGATAGTTTCTATAAAATACTTGTTCATGTGATTAATTCTAATAGGTCAAGGTTAATGTCCAACTGAAATGTGAAACCTCACAAAAAGAGAATCGGAATTTTTAATGCTGATTAAACTTTGTCCATTTGAATCTGCTGTTACCCACCACCCACCAGGGAATGTTTTGGCTTGGCGAGCACGTAATTGCCACACAGGGAGTTGAATCATTCAGCAGACTTTTTTATCCAGAGTCAGGCTCTAGCTAGAGAGAATGATCCTCCTAGGAGGTCCTGATTGAAGATGTCAGGCACCTTGGTGCAAAATCTTGACAGAAACAAGGTGAACCATCAAGGGTGGACTAGATGCCTAAAGATTCCGCAGCAATTTGTGCCTGAAAGAATGTATTCTGTAGGATCATAGAAGTTGCAATTCACCATCTGTTTCATGATCACACATCATGTTGTTGGTCACCATTGTAAAAATGAACGTTTTGTTATTTTTAATGAACACTGTTTAGGCTTCTCTGAACATATGAATCTCTAATGTCAATTTAGTTCAACACTTATTTTGTGTCTGGGATGTGAGCAGCATGGTATCACGGAAGATGGTGGGAAGGAGACTCAAATAAAAAGATTTCCTGTTCTTAAAGCATTACCAGGGCAACAGAGGAGAGAAAGCCTGCATACAAACTGCTGTCACAGAAGGTGCAATGGGGTTAGTTATCAAAGACATTTACTGACCACTTACTACATGCCAGGCACTGTGCTTGGAGCTGCAAATACAGTGAAACCTGTAAAAGCCGGAACTCGATGTGACTGCCTTGTTTTTCCAGGTCGCTCCTACCTTGTAAATACCCAGCAAGTGTTTCTTTTTCATTTTACAGAACGAGGAAAGAAACTAAACCATTTTTAATGATTCACGAATTTATTCAAACCGTGTACAGTAGGTACATCCATTGTCCAAACAGAGATGGGTAAAACACAGTTTTTAATTAAAAAAAAAAGTTTAATATCAACTGCTTAGGTTGTCTTAGTTTTTTGATGAAAATCAGGGAACAAATTCCCAGGTTTGTAGCCTTAGCAAAAAACTCTTGTTCTCCTTTAACTTTTCCAAATTTCTTCACCATATAGAGCTGAAAACTTGTGTTCGCCTTAAAGGTTTAGGCTTTTCTATTGATAGATCTTCATCAGCATTGTTTTCACACTTTGAGTCCACAGTTCCTTGCAGGTTTATATCATCTGTTTCAGTGGCAATTTCTTCTCAATACCAATATAAGATGCAGCAGTGATTCTATTTTCTGAAACGTCGCTATAAATGTCATTTATTGTGTCCTAAATCTGTGTGATGTAATCAGGGTAGATAACTGTTACATTTTGTATGTTGTTGCCACTGTCAAATTAGAAACTGTAGTTCTTAAAGCACATTTTTATGGTTTCTTCCTTAATCATTTTGATTGATCGTTTGCAAAATGAAATTGTATCAAGGACATTGATTTTCCCTGAAATCTTTGATGCTATCTCTCGCATCTCAATGTGGGCAATCATGTTTTTCCAGCAATAGCTTCCTGTAGTCTACTTTGATATTTTGGATAATGCTATTAGCCAGACGTTGTAGGAGTGACATCCAGGATAGTTGAAAAAAATATCAGTTTTGTATCAGACACGGGCAGTGATCGATGACAAGTAGCATTGTCACTGAACAATGTTTTGATTTCATTTTTTCGTGATGCCAAGCCAAGTGCCGTCAAGTCGGATCCGACTCATGGCGACCCTAGGGGCCAGGGTAGAACTGATCCCCAGAGTGTTCTAGGAGCACCTGTTGGGTTTGAACTGCCAACCTTGTGTTTTTCATGATAATGTTGTTTATTTTTTTTTAAAAAAAAAACCTTAGGAAATTTCTTCTGTCAGCTAAGCTTTGTTGTTCCACTTCCATGCTACTCAGATCTGATTAATTCTTGAATTGCATTACTTGTTACACTTTCCAATAATCATGATTTCTCAAATATCTCACCTGCAAGTGCAGTCAAGAGGACCATAAAGCCATTCTTTTGAAAACCAATCCCACAACATTTTCCCCCTTCAATTGCAGGAGCTGTGGCCGCACAGTGGTTAAAACCTTGGCTGCTAACCCAAAGGTCAGCAGTTTGTCATCCACCAGCCACTCTTTAGAAACCCTGTGGGAGTGTTCTCTTCTGTCCTATACTGGCTTATAAGGTCACGATGAGTCAGACTCAGTCAGAATGGATTTGTTTAGGGCTCTACGAGGTGTTAGTCTGTAAATAGAGCAGTCTCATCACATTTGCAGTGTCTTTAGGATCATATCCTCTTATGGACTGTTTCAGTTCAGAGAACTAATTTTGAATAATGTGTATGTCAACCTGTTGGCTCCACAGAAAACCCATAAACCAGCTTATTGCTGTGGAGTCAATTCCAATTCACAGCAACCCTGTAGAACAGAGTAGAACTGACCAGTAGAGTTTCCAAGGAGTGACAAACCAAACAAAACCCACTGCCGCTGAGTGAATGCCAACTCATAGAGACCCTATAAGACAGAGTAGAACTGCCCCATGCAGTTTCCCAGGAACGCCTGGCAGATCTGAACTGCCAACCTTTAGGGTAGAAGCTGTAGCTCTTAACTACTTCACTGCTAGGGTTACTAAGGAGTGACTAGTAGATTCACACTGTTGACCTCTTGGGTAGCAGCCAGTCTCTTAACCACAGCACCCACAGGGCAACATTGAAAGTGGTTCCACTTTTGTTGTTGATTTTGAAGTCCTGAAGCCCTGAAGCCCTGAAGCCCTGTTAGACATCGAGACTCGATTGTTGAGAGGTGGAGTCAAGATGGCGGATTAAGCCCACGTCTCCTTCTATCCCTCTGGAAACCAAGACCTGAATTGACAATCAAACAGAGCCTTCTGAACACCTAATCAGCCTCAGGACACGGCACAGAGCTGTTAATTGGGACTTCATACCACTCAGCGAAAAACCTCCTCTCTCTCGCTGACTCCTGCTCCTGGCTAGCCCTGGCTGTGGCTGTCACGGATGGAAGGTAAATGCACCATTTTGACTTTTTTTTTCCTCGGTCTCGGCTGGCGGGCAGAGCTGGGCCTTGCCCGGCGGCTGGACTAAGACGCGCTGCTGTGGGGATAGGCAGGCGAAATTCCCATATTCTGAGAGCCAGGCTCGGGACTCTGTTAATCTAGCCACGTTGAGCCTTTCCTTTTGTAGCTGCCTCAGTGGGGTTTGTGCGGAGCTCCCCGGTCAGGGTGCGGGACACCATGTTGGTACCGAGATTTTAGCGGGACCTCGTTCTTAGCCTGGGAGCCAGCGCCTGCAAACGGGACAGCGCTTCTCCAACAGAAAGTAGTGATTTTGCATAGTGCTGCCTACGTTGGGGGCCCTGCAACAGAAGCACAGGAATCACTACCTCTCGGCACCTTTAGCCCCTCTGTCTGCTGCCTCTGTGGAGGACGCCATCTTGGGTACGGTGGCCGCAGCTGGACCTAATTCTTACCTTGGGAGCCAGACCCTGCCCACAAGAGAGCGCTTTTCTATCACAAAACCAGTACTCGATGCAGTGTTGGCTAAGGCTAGGCCCTTTCAGCAGAGGCCAACAGGGCAGTAGCATTGCTGTATTCTGAACTAGTTTGTTATCATCTGGGGTTGGATATAGTGGCGCTTACTTTGTCAGATGAGAAGAGGGACCTCTACATCTGAAAACCTAACTGACTTGTGAACTGGTCAGATACCTTTTGCTTTACATTTGAAGACAGCCTAGAGAAACATTTGCAATTCATCCCCACAGTACCTCTTCCAGCCTCTGTATACTCACATGAGACCCAAAAAGCAACAGACAATTGTGGCATACAAGCAATCACTCATGGCTTCAGAAGGCTCCCAAACAAAGCAACCAAGGAGTTTTCCAGATGAAGAAACTTTTATGAAAGCATCAGGAAGTGAATACAAATTGATTCTATACAGAGCCCTTCTAGACCTTATACAAAATGCAGCAGAACAAAGTGAAAAATTAAGCAAGTTGTTCGATCTGATGGAACACCAGTACTCTGAAATCCAACAGATCAAGAAGAAAATCAAAGACATAGAAACTTCCATGCAAAGCCAAGAAAACAGAATGGAACAAATGGAAAAAAGAATTTCTGACTGGGAAGACAGAGCTACTGATGCCAGTGTCTATGAGCAGAAATCAGAAAAAAGAAACAAGAAAAATGAAGAAACATTAAGAAGCATGTGGGACTCTATTAAGGGGAACAACCTTCGATTAATTGGAGTACCTGAACAGGGTGAGACATCTGAGAACACAGAGAGTATTGTTGTTGAGCTGCTGAAAGAAAGCTTCCCAGCAATCATGAAGGAAGAGAATATAGACATCTCAGATGCATATCATACACCTCCCAATATAGATCTCAAAAGAAAGACTCCAAGACATATTATAATCAAGCTTAACAAAATGAAACACAATCAGCAACTCTTAAAGGCAGCAAGACTCAAGGCAAAGCTAGCATTCAGAGGGAAACCCTGTAGGCTCTTATCAGATTTCTCAGTAGAAACCATGCTGGCACGGAGATAGTGGCACGGCACATTCAAAGTCTTGAAGGAGAAGAACTTCCAACCAAGTATTATATATCCTGCAAAACTATCTTTCAAATACGAAAATGAAATTAAGACATTCCCAGATAAACAGAAGCTCAGAGACATTGTAAAAACCAAACCCAAACTACAAGAAATACTGAACGAAGTTCTTGGCTTTGGCTTAGAAGAACAAAACCACTAACTTTATATATTAGAACGACACACTACTCAATACTCATTTAGGGAAGGCCCCAAAGTAATTCACAGCTTTGATATGGAAAGAAGTAATCCAGTGAAATCATCATGAAAACTATGGTGTCATCATAATAAAAAGAGGGATGTACTACAGTTGTTATAGTCCTTCCACATGGAGAGGAAGATGACAAGACTGGTAGTAATTAAAATTGGGTTTACAAATAGTTTATTAAGGGGGTTCATAGGGGCAGCTGTAAAGCACAACAAAGGTGTATCATACCATTTCAAGAAATCTAACACAGGAGTCTCAACAACTATAGAACCAGCTCTGAAAAAGGTGAAAAATCAACTCACAAAAAAGAGTGTCCCAGAACAGACTAATAAGAACAACAGAGAAAACATCAACATAGAAATAAACATATCACAATGGCAGCAGTGAACACATACCTATCAATAATTACATTGAATGTGAATGGACTGAATGCTCCAGTAAAGAGACACTGAGTGTCATCTTGGATCAAAAGACACGACCCATCCATATGTTGTCTACAAGAAACTCACTTGAGACCTAAAGACAGGAACAAACTGAAAATTAAAGGATGGAAGAATATGTATCAAGCTAACAATGAACAAAGAAGAGCAGGGGTGGCAATTCTAATCTCAGACAAAATCAACTTTAATGTCAAATCCACCATTGTGGACAAAGATGGTCACTATTTATTGCTGAAAGGTTCAGTACACAAGCAAGACTTAAGTATATTAAATATTTATGCACCTAATGTCAGAGCACCTAAATATGTCGAAGAAACACTGACTACGCTGAAAAGAGAGTTAGATGACTCCACAATAATAGTGGGAGACTTTAACACTCCACTCTCATCACTAGACAGATCATCTAGAAAAAAGCTCAGTAAAGATACAGAAGACCTCACCGACACAATTAACCAACTAAACCTCATTGATATATACAGAACTTTCCACCCCTCAGCAGACAACTACACCTTCTTCTCCAGTGCACATGGAACATTCTCCAGAATTGACCACGTGATAGGCCATAATGCAATGCTCCACAAAATCCATACCGTTGAATTACTGCCAAGCATCTTCTCAGATCATAAAGCCATCAAAGTTGAAATCAATAGCAGAAAAAACAGAGATAGAAAGTGGAACTCTTGGAAACTGAACAACATCTTGCTCAAAAAAACATGGGTTATAGAGGAAATCAGGGATGAATTAAAGAAATTCATGGATTCCAATGAGAACGAAAACACTTCCTACCAGAACCTATGGGATACAGCCAAAGCAGTGCTCAGAGGTCTGTTTATCTCCATAAATGCACACATCGGGAAGGAAGAAAGAAACCAAATCAAGGAACTAACTCTACGGCTTGAACAAGTAGAAAGAGAACAACAGAGGAACCCCTCGGGCACCAGAAGAAAGGAGATCATAAAGATTAGAGCAGAGCTAAATGGATTAGAGAATAGAAAAACAATTGAAAAAATTGAAAAGACCAAAAGCTGGTTTTTTGAAAAGATCAACAAAATTGATAAACCACTGGCTAAACTTACTAAAGAAAAGTAGGAAAGGAAACAAATAACCCAAATTAGAAATGAGAGGGGAGTTGTCACCACAGATGCAACAGAAATAAAAAGTATCATAACAGAATACTATGAAAGACCGTACTCTAACAAATTTGAAAACCTAGGGGAAATGGACAAATTCCTGGACTCATACCACCTACCCAAATTATCACAACGTGAAGCAGAACAACTTAATAAACCCATCACAAAGGAAGAGATTGAAAAGGTCATCAAAACACTGCCAACCCAAAAAAGTCCTGGCCCAAATGGCTTCACGACAGAATTCTACCAAGCATTTAAAGAAGAGTTATCCCCAATATTACTGAGACTATTTCACAGTACAGAAAGGGATGGAGTACTACCAAACTCATTCTATGAAGCCAGCATAACCCTGATACCTAAGCCAGGGAAAAACCCAACAAAGACAGAGAACTACAGACCGATATCACTCATGAACCTAGATACTAAAATCTTCAACAAAATTGTTGCCAACAGAATACAACAACATATCAGGAAAATAATCCATCATGACCAAGTGGGATTCATACCAGGGATCCAAGACTGGTTCAACATCAGGAAAGCAATTAATGTGATTAACCACATAAGTAACACAAAAGACAAGGATCACCTGATTTTGTCCATTGATGCTGAAAAGGCATTTGATAAAGTCCAACACCCATTCATACTAAAAACTCTTAGCAAAATGGGCATAGACGGCAAATTCCTCAACACAATAAGGGCCATTTATACAAAGCCAATTGCCCACATCATCCTGAATGGAAAGAGACTGATTGACTTTCCCTTGAGATCAGGAACTAGACAAGGATGCCCACTGTCACCTCTCCTATTCAATATTGTGCTAGAAGTTCTAGCCAGAGCAATTAGACAAGACGAACAAATAAAGGGCATCTGCATCGGCAAAGAGGAAGTTAAAATCTCCCTGTTCGCAGATCATATGATTGTATATGCAGAGAACCCCAAGGAATATATAAGTAAGTTACTCAAACTGATAGAAGAGTTCAGCAAAGTCTCAGGATACAAGATAAACATAAGTAAATCAGTAGGATTCCTTCATACCAACAACGAGACTGTTAAGGAGGAAATTATCAAATCTATACTATTTGTGATAGCCCCTAAGAAGATAAAGTACCTAGGAATTAATCTAACCAGAGAAACAACAGACCTTTACAAAGAGAACTACAAGCCCTTACTACAAGAAACTAAGAGAGACTTAGATAAATGGAAAAACCTACCCTGCTCATGGATAGGAAGACTTAACATTGTGAAAATGTCTATTTTACCCAAAGCAATTTATTTATGTAGTGCAATCCCAATACAAGTTCCAGCATCATTTTTTAATGAGATGGAGAAACAAATCACCAATTTTGTTTGGAAAGGGAAGAAGCCCCAGATAAGTAACGTACCACTAAAGAAGAAGAACACACTGGGAGGCCTCTCATTACCCGACCTTAGAACATACTACACTGCCACAGTGGTCAAAACAGCCTGGTACTGGCACAAGAACAGAGAGATCGATCAATGGAACAGAATTGAGACCCCAGAGATGACACCATCTGCCTATGATCAGAGGATATTTGACAAAGGCCCTAAGACATTAACCTGGGGTAAAAACAGTATCTTCAACAAATGGTGCTGGCAAAATTGGTTATCCATCTGCAGTAAACTGAATCAAGATCCATAACTTACACCTTATACAAAAACCAACTCCAACTGGATAAAAGACCTAAATATCAAACCTAAAACAGTAAAGCTCATCCAAGAAAAAGGTAGGAACAGCAATGGAAGTTGTAATACACAAAGAGGACAGACTCCAAAATCTGTCAAAGAAACCTCAATCAACAGAAGAGAAAATAGACAAATGGGAACTATTAAGAATCAAACACTTTTGCTCATCCAAAAACTTTATTAATAGAATTAAAAGAACAGCCCCAGAATGGCAAAAAATATTTGGCAACTCTATGTCAGACCAACACCTGATCTCCATAATCTATAAGAGACTACAAAATATCAATAAGAAGAAGATAAACCATCCAATTAAGCGATGGGCAAAGGAGATGGACAGACACTTCACTAAAAAGGAGATCCAGGCAGCCAAAAAACACATGCGGACACGTTCACAATCTTTAGAGACTCCATTGTTCCTTAAAAACTTCACAGTTTCCTTTGCCTTTGCTCACAGGGTAGGTCCTGAAATGGGAATATTTTTTGACAGAGGCTTGAAGGAATCATTCAAAAAACAGATTTGTTGACTTCTGAGTAATTTCCACCCCCTTATTTCTTGACATTTACTTGGATGCTTCTTGTGTAGTTTTCAATGATTTTATCCTTTCCTTTCATAATTGTGTAAATGTACGTTTTGCCAAATGTAAACTTAATTACAGCTTCTTTGATGATCTGTTGTCTTCAGTTACTGTTTTGACAATGTCAAACTTCCCTTTCAGAAATAAATTTCATATTCTCTTGTCCATCACTGTGAACGACTGAGCTTTCTTTTAAAAAAGAAATAAAGAGAGGAGGGGCTGGGATGGTGGAGTAGTCAGATGTTTCCTACGAGCTATCTGACAATAAAGACCCCCCAAACAAACGATTGATTGTAAATGATGTTGTGGGAGCCCTGTGTATCTAAGGGAAAGTTGAGAAATCAGACTGAGTGACAGGGAGGAGAAAGTAGGTCCAGAAGTACCCAGGACTGGCCAGACCTGACCCAGTGGGAATCAGCACCCCACAAGCAGATAGCTAGCAGCAAGCCTGGTGATGGAAACAGCGGCATTTGAAAAGCATCTTCCAAAAAGAAGAGACTGAGCAGCAGAGAGCCCATTCATGCCTCCAGAAACAATGAAAACTGGCATTCAGTTGTTGAAAGCTAAGTAGCTTGTGTTTAACCTAGCAAGCATGAACCTAAAACTTTTCTCCAGGATAAACTTCTCTTTTACCAGCACTTCCTCCTCCTTTCTCTGGATGGTACCTGAGCTGGCTCTAGAGACTGAAGAGTCCCCTAGGCAGGAAGTACAATTCCTCGTGTTCTCTCTGAGCCATTCTCCCAGACTGGGAAGGGGAATAATTTAACAAATGGGGAGAATAATAATCTGCCAGCTCCCCTAAGCTGGCAAGTTCAGGCATAAGGGATCTACAGACCTTGAATGCCTCTCACCTTTTCACACAGCATCATTCAACTGCAAGACCTATCCATCCATGTACTTTAAGAAGCAGGGATACACTTTCCTCACAGACACTTGCAGACAGCTGTTTTAGTCATCTAGGCTGTTCTGGAAACCCTGGTGGCATAATAGGTTAAGTGCTACCCATGCTTACCAAAAGGTCTGCAGTTCAAATCTGCCAGATGCTCCTTGGAAACTCTATGGGGCAGTTCTACTGTAACCTCCAGGGTCACTATGAGTCAGATCTGACTTGATGGCAGTGGGTTTTGGAGTCCTGCTCTAATGGAAATGCCACAAAGTAGATGGATTTAACAAAGGAAAGTTTATTCTTAGTCCAGTAGGTTACAAGTCTGAATTCAGGGTGTCTGCTCCAGGGGAGGACTTTCCTCTGTCAGCTGTGGAGGAAGTTCCTTGTGTTGCATCAGTCTTTGGTTGGGGAGCATCTTAGCACAGGAACCTCAGGCTTGAAAGATGCACTTGCTCAGTGAGTGCAACCATGTATCTGTGCCTATACCAATCACCGCTACCTGTCTTGGACTGTAGTAGAGTGTCTGTGCCACACGCTTGGTGACCAACTACCTGGGCAGCTGAACTGATACATATAAGAAAAATAAATGGACTCCAGGGCTCACATGCCTAGTAACACCTCTAGCCAGCTAGCAACAGGCTATCAGAATCTCAAAGGTGCCAGTAATCACACTAGCTCACATGACCAGCCTATTTGGGCATTTCAAAACAAGAAGCTAAAACACAGTGAGCAAACATAAAATAAATACATACAACAACTTATCGATGGCTTGGAGACAACAGTCAGTTTAAAAGAGGCAGACATGATGGCTTCAGAAAGCTCCCAAAACAAAGAATTTTAAGAAATCAGGGAACAGATTTTGAAAATTGTAATAACGTACATCAAAATTACAAATAGCTAAAGATAACACTAAAAATCAAAGATGTGGGGAATACTATACCTCACAAGACAAGGGAAAGAGTGTGCTTTGTTATGTCTTAATAAAAATATAGGAATTTATTACATCTCAACAACATAAGAAAAACAAAAATCCTCACAACTGCAACATTACAATAAACAGAGAAAATATTCAAGTTGTCAAGAATTTCATTTTACTTGGATTTGCAATCAACACCCATGAAATCAATAGCCAAGAAATCAAATGACATATTGTGTTGGGCAAATCTGCTGCAGACCTCTTCAAAGTGTTAAAAAGCCGAGTTGTCACTTGGAGGGCTAAGGCACACTTGAGCTAGGTCGTGGTATCTTCAATTGCCTCACATGTGTATGAAAGCTAGACAACAAATAAAAAAGAAAAGAAAAGAAAAGAATTGATGCCTTTGAATTATAGTGTTGGCAAAGAATGTTGAATAAACCATAGATTGCCAGAAGAACCAACCAATCTGTTTTGGAAGTACAGCCAGAATACACCTTAGAAGGCTCATATAATTTGAATATGTTATCAGAAGGCACAGGTCCTGGAGAAGGACATCATGCTTGATGTGGAGTCAGAGCAAAAGAGGAAGAACTTCAACGAGAGAGAGTGACACACAGTGGCTGCAGCAATGAACTCAAACATAGCACTAATTGTAAGGATGCTGAAGGACGAGGCAGTGTTTTTTTCTGTTTTAAATAAGGTCACTGTGAGTTGAGACCAACATAACGGCACTTTATCTATAGGCAGCAACATCCAAGAACATGTGATGCATGTTAATTGTTTCTTTTTTAAAAATATTAAAATATTATTAGCATATGCATCATCTATACAGTTGCTCTGGTTACTATGGCTACATAACAAGTTATTCCAAAACTCAGTCTCTTAGGGAAGCCTGGTGGCATAGCAGTTAAGTGCTACAGCTGCTAACAAAAAGAGGTCAACATTTCAAATCTACCTGGTGCTCCTTGAAAACTCTATGGGATGTTTTACTCTGTCTATAGTCACTACAAGTTGAAGTAGACTTGATGGAGGTGGGTTTCATTTTGAGTTTTAGTTGCTTAAAAACAGTGACCTTTTAATTAAATTTTATAGATTCTATAGATAAGGAATTCAAAAAGAGCTCAGCTGAGTGATTCTTCTGCTCCTAGTGGCACTGACTGAGGTCACCGAGTGGTACTAACCTAGCAGATAGGCTAGGACTGGAGTGTCCAGGATGACTTGAGTCACATATCTAGCAATTAGGTGAGGGTGACTGGAAGGCTGGGCTCCAGTGGGGACTGTTGACTGCAACCCTTATGGGTAGTCTCTTGTACATGGCCCTGTATCAGACAACATTCTGCTGCTACTCATAAGGGTTTCACTGGGTACTTTTTTTTCAGAAGTTGACTGCCAGGTCTTTCTCTGATCTGTCTTAGTCTGGAAACTCAGCTGAAACCTGTCCACCATGGGTGACCCTGCTGGTGTTTGAAACACTGACAGCATAGATTTCAAAATCACAGCAACCTGTAAGCCACCACTACAGGTCAGAGTGACAGGGCGATGGAGTGCTGGAACAGCATGGGTCCTAATTCAGCATGACTGGGGTCCTTAGAAAAAAGAAAGGACACAGAGACAGAGAGAAAGAAGGATGATGGCCATGGCTCGTCTTCGTGATTGCTGAAACTTCTCAGTCCATTGTCACGGTCATTGTGTCAATTCGTCTCTTTGAAGACCTCCCTCGTTTTTGCTGGCCCTCTATTTAACAAAATATGATGTCCATTTCTAGTGACAGTCTTTCCAGATGACATGTTCCAATAGCCAAGCTGAAGTCTCACCATCCTCACTTCTAAGGAATATTTTGATTGTATTTCTTCTAAGACCAGTTTGTTCTGGTAGTCCACGGTATGTTCAGTATTTTCCACCAATATCACAACTCAAATGCATCAACACTTCTGTCTTCATTTTCACTGTCCAACTTCCATATGCACGTGAAGCAATTAAAAAGATCATGGCTTGGGTCCAGCACAGCCTATTTATCACAGTGACGTATTTGTTTTTGAAAACTTTGAGAGTATCTTTTGTAGCAGATTGGCTTGTATTTGGCCCTGGCTTTTTCCTAACTGCAGATATTCAGCTTCTCTGTCATCACTTTCAACAGCGGTACATGAACGTAAAAAGACTCATTTAATAAACCCCTCCTGAGTTCATCTCTCAGCTTCAACAGTTCATACCATCTCATCTATTCTGAGTGAAAATGTTTCCAAACTACTGGAACATGGCCATCTCTTTAGTTAAAGGTGCTTAAAAACAAAACAAAACAAAACAAAACAAAACTCGGTTTCTTCTTAGTCTACTAGCAACAATTTTTTTTCTAAATACCATAAAATGATGCAACTGCTCTTATTCATAAAACCCTAATCATTAAATAATATCAGCTTATGATTTTTAAAGAGTGCTACTCAGAAGAAAGATGTAGCAGTCTGCTTCTGTAAGGATTTACAGTCTTGGAAATCCTCACAGGGCAGTTCTACTCCGCCATGTGGGAGCTCTATTAGCTGGAACAAACTAGATGTCAGTGGACTTGGTTTGGGGGTTGCAGGTAAGTTTATGAATTCAGTCCAGCAATCTTAATGAAGAGTAAACTCCCACTAAAATGAAAAGTACAATTAAATTCAAATGGTAAAGAAGAAGAGAAATGAAAGAAAATATATGAGAAAGACAAAGGTAATTACTTGCTGTGAGATCATCAACACAGGTGAGATTATTTGGGAACAAAAATCAAAGGACAGACATTTTGTGAGGAAGCCAAAGAACTCAGCATCAACTCAGACCTGGGAGCTCTTATGCCCTGTGCCAGAATAGGTTCTTTAAATACAATAAAGTAAAGCTCTAAATCAAGTTTAATTTCAAAGGACCAATAGTTGGGCATCTGCCCCTTGCTCTTCAAAGCTGTTTTACTATCTAATGAATTTAGTGTCCAGAGACCTCTGCTGACAGTTTTGCTTCCATTAGTTTTTAAAATAGCCTTTATTCACGAAATCATAAAATTAACCTTTTCCTTGGGAATCATAGGATTAAAACCTGTGAGAAAGCCTCATTATTTCTGCTTCCTTCTTCATCACAAAAATGCCCAAGTAAAACACATAAAATCACACTGTACATATAAAAGGGACACTGCATCATTCAACCTCATTAAAACTTTAATAATACATTTTTGGAAATTATGCATATGGTCATAATTTACATGTAGTGAAATATGCTCACTTTAAGTGTGTTAGTTGTCTACTGCTGCCTTAACAGAAATCCCACACATGGGTAGGGTTAAAGAGCAGACAAATGTTTGCCCACAGTTCTGGAAACTGAAAGTCCAAATCCAGGTCTCAGCCAGGTCGATTCCTTTGGTGAGCCTGTCTCCTGGTTTCTGGAGTCTGCCTGTTCTTGGTGTTCTGTTCTTGGCCTCTGTCTTCCCCCGTGTATGTGTTTCTGTGTCTATTCTGATGTTGTTATCATTCATAAGGTTATTAGGTTTAGAACCCACTCTATACTGGTGGAGCCTGGTGGTACAGTGGTTAAGTGTTATGCTGCTAACCAAAAGGTTGACAGTTCAAGTCCACAAAGCACTGCCTGGAAAATCTGTGGGAAGGTTCTTCTCTGTCCTATATGATCACTAAGCATTGCAACCAACTCAACAACAATTTTCTTTTTTCATACTGATAAAGCTTCATTAACATATAAAACAGGATCATATTTGTAAGTCCAGGGATTAGTATTCTATCATGTATTTGGGGGGACAGAATTCAATCCATACCAGGTAACAAAGGTTTAGAAGCTGAGCACTAAAAGGTAGCTCTACATCCCTGCTTGCCTGGCCCCCAGGGCTTTTTTCCTAGAATCAACAATGCTAATATTTTCTTGTATCCTTTAGAGATAATCAGTGCACACCGAAGTGTATAGGTTGGGGCAGTCTTTTTATTTCTCTCACTCGGGTGGCAGCAGGATACAAACACTACTGACCATCTTGCTTTCTTTTCCTCCTAGTTCCATTATATCAAGGAGGTGATTTTTACTGCAACTAGAGTTATCTCACGGTCTTCAACGCTGCAGAACATTTCACTTTGTGATGTATTAGAGTTTGTTTTGCCATGCTTCTATTGATGAATATTTAAGTCCATTTTCAATATTTTGCTATTATCAAAAATCATGCAATCGGTAGTCATAGTCAACCCTGGTGGCACAGTAGTTAAGTGTTCGGCTGCTAACCCAAAAGCTGGGAGTGCGAATCCATTAGGGGCTCATGGAAAACTCTGTGGTGTGGTTCTACTCTGTCGACAGGGTTGGAATGAGTTGGAATCAACTCGATGGCAACGGGTTTGGTTTTGGTTTATGTTGTCCTTGTGTGTAGGTGTAATAAAAGCTCTCATGTGGAATGGCTGGGCCAAGACAAACGCACATTAAAAATTTTTTTAATATATCAACAACTTTATAGAAGGTGTATAAAATTTATACCTCTAATAACCAAATATAACATGACCATTTCTCCAAACACTTGCCAGATCGCCAAATTTTGCCAATCTCATAGGTAAGAAATGGCATCTTATTGTTTGCAAATCTCTTACTTTGAGTGAAGTGAATATCTTTTCATAAGTATGAAAAGACACTTATGTTTCCTTTTCTGTAGACTATTCATGAACCCTGTCCATTTGTAAAAGATTGTTTCTTCCTTACTGATAATTCACAGGAAATCAGTAATATTTACAGTATTGTCTATTTACATATTGAAGTCATTAATCTTTACATAAATATTTTGGTTTTGTTTTTTTGCAATTCATGACTCATCATTTAACTTTGCTCATGTTACTGTGAGATCTATATATATAGTTAACCTATTTTACAAGCAACCAATTCTAATTTTGAAGTTTCCTGTCTGGAAGTCAACCCCATAAAGGATTTATTATTATGTTTGTTCTGGAATTTAGATTTGACCTGCATTTTAAAAAGTTTGTGAGGGGCTGTACATATGGGCATGCTCTCTAGATGAAATCTAAGAAGATTTTAAAAACAGTCACGTGAACAATAAGTACGTTGAAGTAGAATCCATCTTAAAATGGGAAAACTTTATTTGAGAAAGAAGTGTTTTTAAAAAGTAAGAACAATGAATCTTTGAAGGGATCCAACATCTTAAATGGCATTCACTTAAGCTGTAGGGGAAAAGGTTGTGCTTCTGAATATTTACTGCGGAAAATGGGTAAATCTGGGGAAGCAGTTTACTTTTGAAGTCATTAAAGCTTCAAAGCATATGAATTGTGAGAAATAAGAAATTAATGATGAGATGAGAACTGCACTCTTATGTGAAAGGGGTACACCTGAGAGGTAGGCGGAAATAAAAAAGATAACTGAATGAAATAGGGAAGATAGAAAAACAAGTAAAGATGAAATTGTTGTTGTTGTGTGCTGATGAGGCAGTTCTGACGAACAGCGACCCTATAGGACAGAGGAGAGCTTTCCCACAGGGCGAGTCCCCCTGCCACCCTTTCCAGCAGCAGTTTTCGTTTCCATGTCTTGGTGGGGAGAGTCAGTGGTGCACCTGTGCCCTAGCTACTAAGAAGGCAATGAAGTGGGTTATGTGGCATTTCTATTCACTGCAGAAGGCCACAGAAGGGGACACTTCAGACGTAGAAAAGGTGTTCAGATTAAAAAAAAAAAACCTGCTACCATCAAGTTGATGCCAACTCATAGTGACCCTATAGGACAGAATAGAACTGTCCCATAGAGTTTCCAAGGAGTGCCTGCTGGATTCGAACTGCTGATCTTTTAGTAGTAGTTTTAACACTTAACCACTAAGCCATCAGGGTTTCCAGGTGTTCCGATACCAAGGCCCCAAAAAGAAACTCTGCATAACTGCCACTGAAGTAATTGGCGGGATGTTTTCCCAAGTAACACAGAGACCTGAGATCACAAATGGAAATAGCCCATTACTTATCAGGCAAAATCCAGGAGAAGACATGACAAATTAGATGTATACTGTTTACTTCACTGGGGCATAGTTTATATGCAATCAACACATTCATTTTAAGTGTATGATTAGATGAATTTTGATAAGTGTATACTGCACTTGTTTAAGTACCACTACAATTATCAGAGTACAGAATATAGCCATCAGCCCAGAAAGATATTTCTGCTGCTTGCGCCTATCACCCTGCCACCCCAGCCTCAAGGAGCCAATGATCTCTTCCTGTCACTATTGTTGTTGTTGGGTATATTGAGTCAATTTCAGTTTACAGTGACCCTACGCAACAATGTAGAATTGCCCCTTAGGGTTTTCCAAGTAGTAATCTTCATGGGAGCAGACTGCCAGACATTTCTCCCACAGAGCAACTGGGTGAATTTGAATCACCCCCTTTCTGCTAACAGGTAAGTGTTGAATCACTGCACCCTCAGGACTCCTTCCATTGTAAATTTGTCTTAGCTAAAAAACCTGAAACCAAACTCACTGCCATTGAGTCAATTCTGACTCACAGCAACCCTACAGGGCAGAGTAGATCTGCCCCAAGGAGTTTCCATGGGGCACCTGGTAGATTTGTACTACCCATCTTTTGGTTAGCAGCCATAACAATGAACCGTTAGGCCACCAGGGTTTCTGCCTGGATAAGGCCATAGTGGGTTCAGGGACTTGGATTTGGTCCTGGCCAATGCATGTCATGTACAAGCCGCCAGCCATCCGTCACTAGAGGCTTGTGTGTTACCAGGATGCTGAACAGGTACCACTGGAGATTCTATACCACAATGGACTAGGACAAAAGGCCTGGGAACAAACTTTAGAAAATCAGCCAGTGAAAACTCAACAGATCATAATGGCCATATCTACAACTAATCGTGGGAGTGATACAAGGCTGGGACGTGTTTTGTTCCACTGTGAGTGGGGTCTCCGGCAGCGGGGGGCACACAGGCATTTGATGGCAGCTAACAACAACAACTTTGGTATCTGACTTCTGTTGCTTGTTGTTACTGTTGTTACGTGCTGTTGAGTCAATTCCAACTCCTAGCGACCCTGTGTACAGCGAAATGAAACACTGCCCTGTCCTCAGAATCATGTTTTTGAGATTCAGTCATGTTGTGGCATGGGTGAAGTTTGTTCCTTTGTGTTGCTGAGAACTACTCTACTATATGGATACACTTTGTTTATCCATTCCCCTATTGGGAATATTAGCATGTTTCCAGTTTTAGTTGGAGCCCTGGGGGCACAGTTGTTAAGAGTTCCACCCCTAACTAAAGGTCAGCTGTTCAAATCCACCAGCCACTCCTTAGAGGCAGTTCTATGAGGCGGTTCTACTCATCTAGGGTCTTTTCAGTTTTAATTATTAAGCACTGCCATCGAGTCAGGTCTGACTCATAGCAACCCTAGAGGTCAGAGTAGAACTGCCTGGTAGAGTTTCCAGAGCGTTCATATACAAGTCTTTGTGTGATTACTCGTGTCCTTTTGATACGTAAAATGTTCAGAGATGAAAACAAATTCTAGAGAAGACAAGGAAAAAAAGAACAGCTTGTCAACAAAGAAAAATGATGATGGAGGATATTCTGAACAGCAGGGTGGCTTCAGAGTCCAGAGTATCTCTGCAGGGTCAGACAATCCTTTTTTAGATTCTGCCACCCCTAGACAACCTACGTGATGCTGGATGGATATCTCAGCCTGCTGTGCCTAAGTTTCTTCATTTTAAAGACGAGGGTGAAGGTTAGCATAGCATCTGACGGTTATAAAGCCCTTAATAAAGGCTAGATGATATTAACAAAAAAGGTTAAGTAAGTAGTTGGACAAAAATTTATATTACACTAATATCCTCCCTAAACAGTAGAGGATATAATATTGTAAAAAATAGAATTTGAGACAGAATCTATTAAGAACAAAAAGATCCAATTTATGATGACTGTGTTCTGTTATGCAAAAGGAAACAAATACACAGAACAGAAGTAGACGTTACAGAATCAGAATAAACACGAGATTGTAACAGAGAAGAGAAATAAAGACAGAAGAAAGCAGCATATTCTACTAATATGATTAGTCATTTTTTACTGTGAAGTGAGAATATACCTTTGCTTCGTCTAAAGAACCTTTATAAATAAAGGATATGTACTAGGACACATATACACACAGAGAGACACACACACGGACACACACGCACCCCTCGATTAATTACTTGAAGCAAAAATAGATTTTTTTCTTACCATCACAAAACAAAACCCAAAGCCACTGAAGCTGAGTTGATTCCAACTCATAGTGACCCTATAGGTCAGAGTAGAACTGCCCCATAGAATTCCCAAAGAGCACCAGGAGGAGTCGAACTGCAGACCTTTTGATTAGCAGCATAGCGCTTAATCACTATGCCAGCAGGGTTTCCTTTCTTACCATTAGGTAAGAAAATAGTAATAATAATAATGTGCCAGCCAACAAGCCAAGTGCCGCTGAGTCGGACCTACGGTTGCCATGAATAATAATGTGAGGAAATCCAAATGTGGTAGCCAGCTTCTGAAATGGTCCTTAGTGATCCCACCTCCTGGTCCTCACCGGTTTATGTAATCCGCTCCTCTACAGGGTTGGTTGGACCTAGCAATTTGCTTCCCCTGCACAAAAGATGGCAAAAGTGAGGGCAGTCACTTCAGAGATTGTTACAAAGGACTCGATGTCTGTCTCACTGAACTCTTTCTGACTCTGCTCACTTGATCCATTTGATGAAATTAGTTGCCATGTTGAGATGCCTGTGTGAAAAGGGGCTGAGGGAAGCCTCAGACCAGCAGTCTGGGAGGAACTCAGCCCTCAGCCCAACAGCTAGTGAAACCCTCAATTCCGCTAATGGCCTGACAAGTGAGCTTGGAAACCAATCCTTCCGCAGGGGGAGACTTGAGGTCACCGCAATCCTACAGACACCTTGGCTGCAGCCGGTGAGAGACTCTGAGTCAGAGACAATACCTCCCCGCCCCCCAAACAGCAAACCCACTACCGTCAAGTCGGGTCAGACTCATAGTGAACCTATAGGTCATACAGGCCCTCTGGAGTTTCCAAGGAGCGCCTGGTGGATTTGAACGGCGGACCTTCAGAGACACATAGCTAAGTTTTACCCAGCTGCCCGACTCGACTCACAGCAACTGTGAGATAATAGTCATTGTTTTATCTCACTCAGTTTTGGAGAACATGCCCCATAGCAATCGATTCACTAACAATCAGCTGCTATCAGGTCACTCGCGAGTTGTGGCAACGCAATATGATGCAGAGTAGAACTGCTCTCCATAGAGTTTTCCAGGCTGTGAGCTTTTGGAAGCAGATCACCAGGACTTTCTTCTGAGCTGGGTTTGAACTCTCACCCTTTCTATCAGCAGCCCAGGCTTCACCGTTCTGACTAACCAGATAACTAATACCAAAACTAATACCAAACTAATACCAAACACACACACATAAAATGCCAACATGCTTAGTCGTGATTCGTCCATCAAGGATTATCCCCAACTGAAACTATTGGCTGGAAAAGAGAGGGGAATGGCAGTGCAATGGTTAAACACTCAGCTGTTAACCAAAAGGTCAGTGGTTCGAACCCACCCTGTAGCTCTGCAGGAGGAAGACCTGGCAATCTGCGCCCCCACCCCCAAGATTACAGCCTAGAAAACTTCATGCGACAATTCTACTCTGTCGCACGGGGTTGCTGTGAGTAGTAATTGACTTGGAAAGGACCTAACGAAAACAAAATATATCTATATCAGTTATAAGTAGGAAAATAACAGCAATCTCACATCAGAACTTACAAGGGCTCAGCAGCTTCTACTTAGACCTCAACGGAGAAGTCTGAAGCAGATCGATGGCTCCATCAAAGCCCTGGTGACGCAGTGGCTAAGACGTCAGCTGCTAACCCAAAGGTCGGCAGTTTGAATCCACCAGCAGCTCCTTGGAAACACTACCAGGCAGTTCTCCTCTGCTCTATGGGGCTGTTAGGAGGCAAAGCCAACTCAGTGGCAGTGGGTTTGGTTTGGGATTTGGGTGTCCCCATGAGAACACCCGAAAAACGGATGCCTGGGAAGAGAATTCTGTTTGAAGGCTTCAGTGACTTCTGAGGCAGCTTGGATTTGAAGGGCCAAGTTCCTGAAGAGGCATGAACTTCGTGTGGAGGAACTCGACATTCCACCTCAGGGCATTTGACAGTTCTTAATCTTTCAGGCTAAGAGGGCAGCTGCCAAGAGGCAGAGAAGCCCGCTGACTTCTCAGCGTTCACAGGTTTGGGGAGGCCAAAATGATTTTGGTCCTGAAGTCTGGAATTTAAGGGACTAACATCCCAGTGAGACAGAAAGATGGACTCTGGTAGATAAGTGATGTCTGCCTGCACCTTCTGAAGGACTTCCCGAGCTGGGGGGGGAGGGGGGGCAGTTGTATAGCTCCTCCAGGGAGGTCCGAGGTGTGGGGCCATCAGAGGTGTCCAGAGGCCGCCAGCTCAGGGGACCTTGCTCCCTTGGACACTCTCCACTTCCCTTACTCTCCCTGCAGCCCCACTCCTCTTCCCTCAGATGGGAACTCCTGCAGAATGTAATGAATCCTAACTATTCCCTCTGAGGCTTTGCTCAGGAGTCAAAATAAATGAACAGAAACGAAAACATTTTAAAACATCAGCCATAGCTAATTAGGCAACACAGGGGGAAAAGGCGCCGGGTAAGTTTTATTACGTTGCGTTCCCATTACCATTCTTTCAGAATATTTCCTAATTTCCACTGTGATTTCTCCTTCTGAACTGTGAGTTAATGTATGTGAAATGCTTACAAGGCGTCCAGTAAGCACTAATAAGTGGTAGCTGTTATTATTGAAATGCATAAAGATACACTTTCACCCCTCCCCACTCTCCCCCAACATACCTGCAATATTACAAAGTAAAGGACAATTTGGGCTAACTTTTGCAATCTGTTGAACTGAACAAAATAATAATAGCTAGCAATTAACTCGAAGGCAGTAGGTTTGGTTTATTTGAGTACAGGGTGTTTTGTACATATTCTCTGTATGACAATATAATGTGTTGTATACTATTATCACTATCATAAAAATGAAGAAATTGAGGCACAGTAACTTGTCCAGGCTGCACGGTTAGTAGTTTTGAACCTAGGTAATGTTAGTATCCAAGGAATATTTGAATTTTGATCCCTTTGAGTTAAGAGAAAAGAAAACAAAAACAAAACCCGTTGCCAGTGAGTCAATTTTGATCCATAGCCACCCTGTAGGACACAGTAGAACTGCTTCATAGGGCTTCTAAGGAGCAGCAGGTAGATTTGAACTGATGACTTTTCAGTTAGTAGCCAAACTGTTAACTACTGCAGCACTGGGACTCCTTAGCTAATGACAGATATGTTAATCACTCTCCTTCTGCAAACTATAGTAAGACAAAAGGAGAAATATCTAGGTAAATCTGTCAGATAGTAGGAAGCCAGTGGGTGTTCCAGTGACAAAGTAAACCCAGAAATTCCGAAACATCTAGAAGAGCTAGTAAAGCCCTGTCTGTCAAGCATCTGGTTAAGCATTCAGCTGCTAACCAAAATGCTGGCAGTTTGAACCCACCTAGATGCTCTTCGGGAGAAAGATTTAGCCACCTGTTTCCATAAACACTACACCTTAGAAAACCCGATGGGGCGTTTCTACTCTGAAACACATGAGGTTGCTATGAGTGCAAACTATTCGATAGCATCTAACAGCAGCAGCAAAGCAGTTGGCAATCATTGGTTAGGTGCCATCTAGACAATTTTTGATTGAGGAATCACCTGTGCCCATGGAGCCGCTGGCTGGGTTTCAACTCCCAAACTTTTGGTTACCAGCTAAGCAATCAACCGTGGTGCCACCTGTCTCCTTAGAGCTGCTAATAGATTGCATCAGTGCTAATAGATTGCGTCAGTGCTAACAGAGCTGAGAGAACATGCAGGAAATCTGTTGCCATCAAGTCCACAGGACTTTCTTCTGAGGTGGGTTTGAATTGTTCTGTAGAGTGTTCTTGGCTGTGATCTTTACAGAAGCAAGACTTTCTTCTGTGGTGCAACTAAGTGGCTGAGGACCACCACCCGTTCGTACCACCCGCAGACCTGATAAATGATCACTGTTATTATTATTTTGGTCTGCCGTGTATATGAGTTCTGACAGTTAAGTTTGCAAACTTGCCACCATGTGCTTACATTAGTGGCACTGTGCAAACAACTCAGGTTTCATAAGGCTGGTGGTTATCAGTGTGTCACAGCTGTGTGCTGGTTGACAGGTGGTGGTGTCTCACTAAGTGGCATTCATTATTGCTGTTATGTGGTTTTGTGTGCTGCCACAAGAATGTTGGAGATTGAATAAGAGCAATGAACAAATGTTTAATTTCTCATTAAACATGTCAACAGTGGAAGTAAAATCAGGGACATGTTACTCCAAGTTTATGGGATAATGCCATGAAGAAAATGGCAGTGTACAAATGGATTCAATGTTTTTCTGAGGTTAGAGAAAGCGTCACTGATGAAGAGATGTCAGGGAAGCCAGTAATGAGCAGAACTGAGGAAAACATTGCAAAAGTTTGTCGAATTGTGGGTCAAAATTGTTGGCTGACTGTGAGAAGCATAGCAAACCAAGTAAACATAGATACAGAAACAGGAAAATCTTAACTGAAAGTTTTGGCATGAGTAAAGTATATACAAAAATGGTCCTGAAGGAGTTCACCAATGAACCAAAGCAAAGGAGACCTGAAGTTTGCAAGACCTTTTGGAGAGGCAAGATGATGTTTTGGGCCATGTTGTCACTGGTGATGAAATGTGGGTATACCAATACGACCCCAAAACAAAGCATCAAAGTGTACAGTGAAAGTCAGCCCATTCTCCGCAACCAAAAAAAATTTCTGTCAGTCCAAATCAAGAGTCAAAATGATGTTGCTAACCTTTTTTGGTATCAGAGGAATTGTTCATTATGAATTTGTGCCAACTAGACAAACAGTTCAGAAGGTTTACTATTTGCAAGTATTGAAAAGACTGCATGCAAAAGTTAGACAAAAATGACCTGAACTTTTCACCAATAACCCATGGCTCTTGTATCACAATAATGTACCAGCTCACATGGCACTGTCTGTGAGGGAGTTTTTAGCCAATAAACAAAAGCTGTATTGAAACACCTTACCTACTGGTCTGATCTGGCCCCAAATGACTTTTTTTACCCAAAGATAAAGGAAATGTTGAAAGGAAGACATTTTGATGACATTCAGGACATCAAGGGGACTATGACAACAACTCTTATAGACATTCCAGAAAAGGAGATCCAAACTGTTCTGTAGGGTGGACCAGGCACTGCATCGATGCATAACTTCCCAAGGAGAGCACTTCAAAGATGACCATACTGGTATTCAGCAATGAGGTATGTAGAATGTTTTCTAAGATGAGTTTGTGAACTCTGCTGACCTTCCTCCAGAGTCAACAAAGAGAAGACAGCCTTCCCTCAGAGACAGCATCCTGAATTCAGACTTCTAGCTTACTTGCCTGTAAAAGAATAAATGTCTCTTTGTTGAAGCCATCCCCTTAAGATATTTCTGTTGTAGCAACACTAGACGACCAAGACACCACCAAGGCCCATCTGTACTTTATCTTCCATGGGAACAGATAATCTCATCTCGTCTGCAAACACCTACACCAAAGTTGTCAATCCAGATGTTCATCTGAAAGAGGAAAGAGACTATAAAGAATCATCAAATATTTGAGTAAAACTAATACAGAAGGAAATCACTAAACTGAACAAACAAAAGTATTCTAATATCGATTACTACAGAAAATAGAATGAGCTGAACAACAAGTGTGTAATAATATGTTTGGAGAGATTCAGTAGGGAAAACGTGTTTGTTGAAGAGAGATATGCTGAATGATAAGATGAATGTAGCTGAAGACAAAGTGATGAGGTGGGAGAGTAAGCACAGAAGTTTTCCCAAAAGAAAGTAAAGTGGGACAAGGAGAATAAAAGTAAAGAAAAAAAAAAAAAAAAGTGGAAAGACTTGGAAGTCAGATCCAGTGGCTCCCACATTCATCCAAAAGGACTTCAGAAGAATAGAAAGGAGAAAATAATTAGAGAAAAATGAATGAAATTTTCTCTGAGTAGTGAAAAACTTGGGTGTTTAGGCAAGTACTAATCAAATATTTGAGTAGCATGCTAACATTTTGGAAGAGATTTCTTTTACAGCATACATGGAACATTTTCCAGAAGAGGCCACTTATTAGGCCACAGAGCAAACCTTAAGAGAATCCAAACCCGAAAATATTACAAAGTATCTTTTTCTCACCATAAACCATGAAAGTAGAAATCAATAACAGAAAAATCAAGGAAAAAAGAAAACAAAATCCATGGAAATTGGACAAGATCTTGCTCAAAAACTACTGGATTATAAAAGAAATTAAGGGCAGAACCAAGAAATACACAGAATCAAATAAGAATGGAAACACATCTTACCAGAACTGTTGAGACACAACAAAAGCAGTGCTCAGAGGTCAATTTACAGTAATATAAATGCACACATCCAAGACCAAAGTGGGAGATCTCACCATTTTAGTCATTTAGTGCTGCTGTAACAGAAATACAAATATATGACTTTAGCAAAAGGAAATTTATTTTCTGACAGAAGAGTAGCCTAAAAGTCCAAATTTAGAACATCAGCTCCAGGTGAAGGCTTTCTCTGCTGGCTCTGGAGGGAAGTCCTTGTCATGTACCATCCCATGGACTGGAAGCTCTGAGGCACAGGGATCCCAAGTCCAAAGGACCTGCTCTACTCTCAGTGCTTCTTTCCTGGAGGTATAAGGTCCCCCTGCCTCTCTGATCACTTCTTTCTTTTATAACCCAATAGATAGCTTCAACACATAATCTAGTTTTTTAGACTGAGTCCTGCTTCACCTATACAACTGCCACCTAACCTCCTTCCTTAACACCATAAAGGCAGGATTTACAACACAGGAAAATCATAAAATACCGGGAATCGGGACTTTATCAAACTGAGACGTAGATTTGGTGGGGGACCTAATTGAATCCATAGCTCTTACACTCCCTGATTTTAGAAACTATTATACTGCTAAAGTAGTCAAAAGATCCTGCTACTGGTACAACAACATATATAGAACAGTGGAACAGCATTGAGAATCCATACACAAATTTATCCACCTATGAGCAGCTGATATTTGACAAAGTCCATTAACTGGGGAAGACAGTCTCTTTAACATATGATGTTTACACAACTGAATATCCATCCCCTCAAAAATGAAATAAGCCTCCTATCTCACACCTTATATGAGGATATGTACGTGTGTGTGTATGTGTATGTATATAGAAAAAGAGAGAGAGAATATACAGTAAAATGAATTCTTGTCATAAGTATAAGTTAAAATGGGCTAAACTGTAAGTGATCTAAACTATTAAAACACAAAATGGCTGTTAAGCTAAGTAAGACAGTGAGAAAATGCAAATCATGGTAAAGAAGTAAAAGTAAGAAAAACAACTGCCAGATGGACATGGCAGCAGATGGTCAGAGAGATGATAAAAAGGACAACCGATCAGAAAGAAATCAGCAACTTGAAGTATCAGAAGATAAGACTTATGGACTGGCCGATAACAACCTGAACCAGGTGAATAACTTGTATAAAAATCCAGCATTCTGGATTTGGAGTGAGCAGTCTCCCTCTGGGAGTCTTTGTCCACTGATGTGCTGCTGTGCCTTATCTTTGAAGGCCCACAGCACACAGTTCCCTCTGAGGGTATGTACCTGTGGTCTGCTGCTGTGATGTGACCTGATCCTGAGACCTCATCTGCTTTGTCCTCAAAGGCCTGGTTCGAGTGGCTGTGACTGGTTCGTGTTGGTGCCAGATTCTCCTGTGCTGTCACTGCTGGTGGATCTACCTCCAAAACTACATGTCTGTCTCCTGATGTCTGAACAGCCTGGTTCAGGTGACTGTAACTGTTGGTGCCTTAGCTTCCTGTGCTGTCCCTGCCAGCTGCACCCCTGAGATGCCTCAGATGGAAGAATGCTACTCCTGATTCTCCTGAGGTCTAAATGGTAAGAGCACAGCCAATCTCCAAACTTCTTAGAGTGAAATCTGCTTCTAGGGAAGTGTAAGTGATGATGTTAAGATTAATTGCACAGTCCTTACGGGACTTCGCTGAACGTGCATGGGTCTTAACTAATGCAAATGAGAGTTCTTAACTAATGTAAACGTACATAAGATTTCTTTAGTAATGTAAGCAAAAGTGCTTTTTGGTCCTGGTGCCAGCATCTTCCCCCCTATGCTTAGTTGTGTGTAATTTCATAAAATAAAACTTACAGCTAAACTTACAGTTTTGTATTGTCTTCTCCCGACTCCTGATACTTTTGGGGTGCTCATGACAACCAAGCATAAAATTGAACTCAAAATGTATCAAAAGCTTAAATATAAAATCTAAAGCAATAAAGATCACGGAGAAGAAAATAGAGACAATTCTAGGAGATCTCATACACAGCATAAACAGAATACAAAACATAAATAATAGTGTAAAAACACCAGAAGAGAAATTAGTAATGGGGATCTCCTAAAAGTCAAACACGCCATCCAAAGCTTCAACAAAAGTGTAAACAGACAACCTATAGACTGGGAAAAAATTTTTAGTTGCAACATATCCAAGCAGGGTGTGATTTCTAAAATCTATGAAATACTACAAAACTTCAAAAACAAATAGACAAATAACCCAATCACAATACTGCCAAAGGATATGAACAGGCACTTCATCAAAGACATGCAGGCAGCTAACAGACACATGAGGAAATGCTCAAGATCATTAACCACTAGAGAAATGCAAATCAAAACCACAATGAGACACCATCTCACCCCAGCTAGACTAGCATTAATCCAAAATGGAAACTAATAAATTTTGGAGAAGTTATGGAGACACTGAGATACTTATACACTGTTGGTAGGAATGAAAAACGGTACAGCAACTTTGGAAATCAACTTGGCACTTCCTTGAAGATAGAAATAGAAGCACCATATGACCCAGCAATCCTACTCCTTGGAATATGTTGTTGTTGTTAGGTTCTGTTGAGTTTTCTCTGACTCATAGAGATGCTATGCATAGCAGAATGAAACACTGCCTGGTTCTGTGCCATTCTCACAATTGTTACCTTGCTCGAACCCACTGTTGTAGTCTCTGTGCTAACTCATCTTATTGAGCGTCCTCCTAGTTTTTGCTGACCCTCCACTCTACCAAGCATGATGCCCTTCTGCAGGGACTGATCCCTCCCGATAACATGTCCCAAGTCCATGAGAAGCAGTGTTGCCATTCTTGTTTCTAAAGAGCATTCTGATTGTACTTTTTCTGAGACAGGTTATTCTTTATTATTATTATTAAGTGAAAGTATACAATCCAAGTCAATTTTGCTTGCCTCTGTACAACTCTATCTGCACTCCCCACCCTGGGACAGCATACTCCTCCTTTTCATTCTTTATCCTCCCAATGAACACCTTGTGTCCTCACCGTTTCACCCTCTCCTCTCCCCTCTAGAAACAAACCAGTAGGACAGCCTCATATGTATCTTAAGCCATAAAGTACACACACCACTTGCTAATTCTGAGTCCCTGAGTCCCATCCATTCTGCATCTGAAGTGTTAACCTCAGTACTCATTTCAGTCTGGGGTAGCAGGAAGTCTAGCAGCCAGGTTCCCAGGAGACTCTCCAGGTTGTTGGACTATTAATTCTACTCTTTTAGTAGAGTTCTTGATTTGCATACCTTTGTCTCATGATACATCAGGGACTCTATATTGTGTTCCTTATCAAGTCTGTCACTGGTGGTGTCCAGGCACCACTTGGTTCTTCTGGTCTTATGCTGATGTAATCTCCCAGTCATATGAGTTCTTCTGTCTCCTAGGCTCATTTTTCCTCATGTCTTTGATGTTCTCAGTTGTCATTTGTTCCAAGTGGATTGGGACTAATTGATGTTCTTCACATGGTAGCTTGCTGGCTTTTAAGACTTCATATGCCACTCACAAATAGGGTGTACAGAAGACACTTTTAGCAAAAGGCTAGTTATGTCAGTTGATCTCAGTGCCCCCTGAGAACACAATTCCTGGAGACCCTGTCCCTACTACTCTAGGCTTTGAAATGTTGGTTTGAATTTGGGAAACCTTTGTTTATGGTATAGTCCATTTATGCTTACCTGCCTTCTACTGAGTGCTATCACACCCTTCACATGACTAAATTCTGATCAATTTATCTAATCTATGACCAACCCTCTCCCTCCCTCCCACCCTTGTAGCCATCAAAGAGTCTTCTCTTCTGTGCTTAAGTCCTTTTTTAAGTCCTTATAGCAGTGGTGTCAGACAATACTTGTCCTTTTGCAGCTGGCTGATTTCACTCAGCATAATGTCTTCTAGCTGATACCAGATTATGAGATGCTTCCTAAAATCATCACTGTTCTTTATCATTGCGTAGTGTTCCATTGTATACATATACACTATAATTTATCCATTCATCCATTGATAGGCACCTAGGTTGATTCTATCTTTTTGAAGTTGCTTATTCTTTTGGCATCAGTAGTGTATTTAATATTTTTCTCTAACACCACAATTCAGAGGGATCATTTCATCGTAGGTCTTCATTATTTGCCACATGTGGTACCCCAGTGACCTGTACTGGGAAGGATCCGGACCCTAGAGGGACAGGAAAGGGGATGAGAAAGACTCAATCACACAAAGAACACATCACACAAGATAAAGTTGAGGCCAGGTGGGGCCCTTTTAGTAAATATTAGTTTAAAAACATGGTTGCTAGATGCCTTTGAGTAGACTCAGACTTAAAGAAACACTGTGTGACAAAGTACAACTGCTCCACAGGGTTTCCAAGGAGCAGCTGATAAATTCAAATTGCTGATCTTTGGGCTGGCAGCCCAGCTCTTAACCACTGTGCTATCAGGGCTTCAAAGCTGTACAGTCTTCCATATTAAGAATACATTCACAATCTTTCAGATGCTATCTTGGTTTCATATTCCACTCACAAAACATCAGGTTAACTCACAGAAACTGTCTTTGCCGTAGCGCAGGAGTGGCCACTGCTCTAAGCAGAGCCAGAGTCCGGCACAGTGTCAGACAATGATGGATCAGTACCAGCTTCAAGGAACAGGATCACACAGAGAAAATTACAAAGCAAGCCCAGCAGTTGCTAAGGCAAATCAAGCCAGGTAGAAAGAACACATCTCCAAACAGAGTTTTTGATAGATTCCAGGGATTACTGGAGTCACCTTCTGGAAATCTTTGCCATCACAAAGCCAAGTGTATGGAAGAGCCCAACTTTCATTTTCTATGAAGTTTTTGCAGAAGTCAGGATAGAGAATTTATCTTAGCAAGCAAAGCTAGCAGCTGATTGAGTCAGTCGAAGTTCAAGGTGAAGTACTCTGGGACATAACAAACATGCAAAACACAGACTCTAATTGTACAAGAGTAGTGGGAAGAAGAATTAGTTGCAACAGGCATGGCAGTTGAGCCACAGAACTAGTCATGTCACAAGCTGCAGCAAGAAAAGCAGTACTGCTCTGAAGACCAACAGGAAGGATAATATAAATACTGTTACAAAATTTACAGTTTAACAATCTGAAAATGAATATTTTGCTTTTGCTTTGTTTTTGGTGCTTCAAAAGGGTTACTGCAGCTTGGTTTCACCTTTATACCATTTCTGTCATTAAAAAGAGTTATGGCCTTTTGTTGGGGAAAAAAAACTTCATATTGGGTAAACCTTGAGGCCCACTTTAGCAGTTTTTCAGTAGGAAATAATCAGAAAAATGCAAAGAAAATTATCTCTATTGGTGTTCATTGAAGTAGTGTTAATAACTGCCTTGGTCTTTCCCTCCCTGTCACCACTACCACCAAAAAAAAGGATCTAAAAAAGAAAACAATAGGGAATAACGAAAATGAGTAAATATTGCATCCATGTAATGTAATCTTATCTTGCCATTAAAAAGTGTACTTTAGAAAGATGGAAGAAAATAATCAAAATGTGTTGTTTAGAAAGAGAGTAGGATTCCCTCAACTAAAGACTAAACCAAACCCATTCCTGTCGCAACCCTGTAGGACAGAATAGAACAGCCCCACGGGATTTCCAAGACTTTACAGGAGCAGCCTGCCACATCTGTCTCCTACTCAGGGCCTGATGGGTCTGATAAGTTGACATTTGGGTTAGCAGTCGAGTGCTCAGTCATGGCACCACTGGGGCTCCTTAAGGATTCCGTTAGCAAGCCACAATGTTTGGAAGGACTGGAAAGCTTAGTGAACTAGAAAAAGCCTTCGTTAACTACATGAGATCTTTTTGGGAGATGAGTGTGCATTCCTAAAGACCAGTATGTTCCTTCTGTTATATATAAGGTTACTATGAGTCCCAGTCTATTCACAGCAATAGAATAACCAAAAAAAGAAACCCAAAATTGGTTGCTGTCAAGTTGGTTCTGACTCATAGCAACCCTGCAGGACAGAGTAGAACTGCTCCATAGGATTTTCAGGGAGCAGCTGGCAGATTCAAACTGCCAATGTTTTGGTTAGTAACCAGTCTCTTAACTGCTGTGCCACTAGCAAAACTCCACAACAACAAAAAACCAAAAAACCAAACCCATTGCCATTGAGTTGATTCTGCCTCATAGCGAGTCTAGAGACAGAGTTGAACTGCCCGGTAGAGTTTCCAAGAAGTGCTTGTTAGATTTGAACTGCCAACCTTCTGGTTATAAGGCTTAGCACTAACAACTAAGCCACCAGCTTATATTGAAACAAAATCCTTTGTTACACTAAAGATGTAGTTGATCCTGTTCTTAGAGCCAATACTTTCTTGGATGCATTACTAGCCTTTCTTTCCCGGTAACACCTTTCAATCCTCAGTCCATACTGAAATCCATCACCAAACAAAACCAAACCTACTGCCTTCAAGTGGATTCTAACTCAGACTAGTCCACTGGGTCCTTCCTGTATGCCCCAATTTGCAGCTGAGGGGTAACTGAAAAGAGAATCCTTCTGGTCCTTCCAAAGAAGCGTTTCTAAAGCTAAAGAAAGCAGGTGTAAAACTCAGCTTCGCCTTCCTAGTATCACTATTTTAGTAAACTCAGGCTCATTCCTCTCTGGTGCCAAAGACCCCCTCTTTGGAAGGGACTGCAGGAGTGGTAAAAAACAAACAAAACAAAAGCATGTTTGCCACAAACATGAATGTGAGACACAACAATTAAATCTGTGAACTTAATTGTTCTAAGTGCTACATACCTCACTGATGAGTACCACTGTGGTCACTTTGGAGTACTTCCCTTGGCAAACTGTACACCAATGCCAGCACCTAGTCCACTCTTCAAAGCAATTTTGGAACTCTTTCAGGAATGGCCACTGCACACCGTGGCAGGTTCTCAAACTTAATTGTATAGTCTGTGAGAGAGTTTTTAGCCAGTAAACAAATAACTGTGTTGGATCACCCTCCCTACTCACCTAGTTTGGCCCCCAGTGACTTTTTTCTTTACCTGAACATAAAGTAAATATTGCAAGGAAGACATTTGGATGATATTCAGGACATCGAGGGTAACATGATGACAGCTCCGATGGCCATTCCAGAAAAAAAAAATGCCAAAATGGCTTTAAAGAGTGGACTAGGCGTTGGCATTGGTGCATAGATTCCCAAAGGGAGTTCTTTGAAGGTGACTGTAGTGATATTCAGCACTAAGGCATGTAGCACTTTTTCTAGAGTGAGTTCATTAACTAAAAAGGCAGTCCTCGTGTATGTTATTCCTGGGTGGTAGAATTAAATGTTTCTTTTTCTAGGTTATCTTTTGTATTCCTCAAAATTTCAACAAATAGCATATTTAAATGATAAAGCCTGAAAAGTATAACCAATGTCATATTAAAGTTTTTCTTTATATCCATATAAGAGTTGATTTAGGAAATAATAATAAATCATTATTCTGTGTCCTTGAGCACAGAGAGGGAGACCCAGCTGGAGATTGACTCACAAGAACACATCAACTGGGCTCAAGGTATACAGACAATAGCTAGGATAGTCTTGGAAAATATCTTTTAGGGAATCTTTCACATAAGCCCCTCAAGCAGAACACAAAAGGCTTTCTGCTCTTCCGCTATTCACCCAAACCCGAACCCAACCCACTGCTGTCGACTTGGGTCTGACTCATGGCTACCCTATAGGTCAGGGTAGAACTTCCCCCAAGAGTTTCCAGGGAGTGCTTGGTGGATTTGAACTGCAGACCTTTTGGTTAGGAGATAGTAGCACTTAACCTGCTACACCACGAGGGTTTCCCTTCTGATATTAGGATTTAGTAAACACAACATTTGTTGGACCAGCAACGAACCTCCTGACTGTCATTATGAAAACCTATATGGATGATTGTTAAGAATGACAATTTAAAGTGTAGGATCATCATTTTCTAGCCCATCTGTGATAAGGTGATGCTTTCAATGCTTTGGCCCTTTTGTAATGTCACTGTGTACTGACGATTCTGTAAGGATGCTTGGACTAGGGCAGATGTGGCTTGGCAGCATGCTTATTTGCTTCCCACTTTTGCCTCTTTGAAGAAAAGCTGAATAAAACTTTCTACAACAGAGTTACTACCCACGACGGCTTTGACTACTGTAAATTTCTTTTGCATGCGCTTTTAGTTTGAAATCAGTTTCATTATGATTATATCTTCCTATGATATTCAATTTTTTTTTTTTATGTTGTAGGGTTAAAACATAAAAAAGTTTGTTGTCATTACTAGGTACCATCACGTCATTTCTGACTCATTGTGACCCTATGCACAACAGAACAACACAGCACCCGGTCTTGTGCCATGTCTGCAATCAATTTTACGCTTAAGCCCTTTGTGGTAGCCACTCCATGAGTCCATCACGTGCAGGGCCGGGCTCTCCACTCTATCAAGCATGATGTCCTTCTCCAGGGACTGATCCCTCCTGACCACACGTCCAAAGTATGTATGTAAGACGCAGTTTTGCCATTTTTGCTTTAAAGGAACGCTCTGGATGTACTTCTTCTGGAACAGATCTCCTTGTTCTTTTGGCAGTCCATGGTGCATTTGATGTTCTTCTCTGACACTACAATTCAAAGGCATCAATTCTTTGGTCTTCTTTACTCGCTGTCCAGCTTTTGCATGCATATGAGGTCAGCGAAGTACCACGGCATGGGTCAGACACACCTTAGTAGAGGAAAAAGAAAGCTTTATTTGGCATACATCTGAAAAGGTGAAAGTGGGAAGCTAACCTGCTGCCAGAGTTAATGTCTGCCTGAATGCAGGGAACATCACAGAATAGTTAAGGATGGGAAAATGGACAAGCATGCTGCCACAGCCTGCTTGAGTCTGAGGACCATTATAGAACCATCAGTCACTATTAACATTACAAACAGGCAAAATTACTGAAAGCTTCACCTTTTCACAGATTGGCTAGAACCTGTCAAGTCACAGTGGTTCTAAATTTTAAATTGTCTTTCTTAATAATTATTGGTCCAACACATCTTACTATTTGCTAAATACTAATAGAAAAAGATAAGTTTGGGAAGTATGTGGGTTTTTTTGTGCTGTGTTTTATGACTCGTTATGCGAAGAACAAAACAAAACAATCCATTGCCGGTGAGTAGATACTGACTCAGACATCCTACAGGACAGAGTAGAATCGCCCCATAGAATTTCCAAGAAGCACCTGGTGGATTCAAACTGCAGATCTTTTGGTTAGCAGCTATAGTTCTTAACCACCAAGCCACCAGGGTTTCCATTTTTTATGTGAAATGAAACCAGAGGCTGAAAAGCGCTGGGGGTAGGAGAGGACCTAAGACTGAGGGCCTGAGAGGCATTGCTTCAAATCACCCCCAACCCACGGGAAAATATAATCTCCACATTCTACAAAGCCAGGTGGCAATGCTAGGGCCAGGCTCTGAGAGGCACCACCATAGATTTAGTAAAAGTACAGTCTATAAACAACTCCTCTCGTCTTGATAATTGAGCTCTAATCAATGAGAAAAGAATTATGCAGGAGGCTAGGTCCTGTGTTTGTGCGTTCTTTCAGATTGCTGGCCAGATGGTGTCTAGCACCGCTTTGTTTTCCTTGATGACCAGTGATGGCCTACAAGATCGAGAAGCAGATGACCTCCACTCAGTCAACCCCACACGCTACCCAATAGCTCTCATTGCTCCTCCCTGACACCTTCCCCTGCATCTGCATGTGGCCTTTCCCTTTAAATACGCTGACCTTGTCTGACAACTTCAGACAGGCTCTGAGGATGAGAATGAGAGCTGTCCTTTGCATACCAGTACGCAAATAAAGCTTTTGAGCTCTCACCCAGATACCTATCTCAGAAATTGACCTTTTTGCTGCAGGTAGCATGAACTCCAGAGCGTTTTCTGGGAACCAAAGGTTCTCTATAAGATATTTTCCAGGATTATCCTGGCTATTGTCTTTATACGTCAGGGTCCAGTTGATGTGTCCTTGTGAGTCCTGGTGAGGCCGGCTCCAGCTGGGTCACATTTTCTCTGCTCAAGGACAGGAAATGACGACTCCAGAATCTCCTAAATTATTCACTGCTTTCAGTGGATGTGTTTGTCATGCCCATCAGTATCATCACACTATTTGTTGTTTGGTTCACAGATTTTGGTGTAGGTTATAACAGCATGTCCCTATATTCTTGGAGACATGAAATTATTGTATCTTAAAGTTTAATTTTCAGCTTCCATAAAGTTAATCTCAAACCAAAATATCCTTTGAAATCAGTAGGAAGTCTCTTCACAGAGCACTGAAGAAGATGAAAAATAAGTTGAAAGAAAGTGGCTGTCACCAGTTTGTTATGAGATATTTCTTACATATGCATTGCCTTTAATCTATTTTAAGTTTGCTTTTTATTCTAAATATACATTCTGGTGTGATGGACAGCCCGCCCAATTAGTCTTTGGACACTGTCCTTTTTTCTAATTGTTTCTATTTCTTTCAAGATATATATATATCTTTAACTTTTCTTTGTTACTATTTTTTTCTTACTTTTTATGAAACTTTTCTCCAGTGCCAAAAAATAATCAAAACTCAGCAAATTTTAAATGTAAGTTTTAATCTGAGCAGTTATTGTATATGCATAAAGGAAGATCATTTTGAATCTGGAAAAAGCAAATGGCTTAAAGAAGCTAGGTGCCCATTGCTGCTGAGTTGGTAGACTCAGACTTCTGGCCTTTTGGTTAGCAGCTGCAGCACTTAAGCACTATGCTACCAGGGTTTCTGTCTAGGTATAGTGGAGTTTATAAAGAGAAGAACAAAGGAAAAAAAACCAAACAAACCTGTTGCCACTGAGTTGATTCTGATTCGAACCAACTCAATAGAATAGAATTGCTTACATAGAGTTTCCAAGGAGCACTTGGTGGGTTTGAACTGCCAGCCTTTCTGTTAGCAGCTATAGCAGCTAGCTACTACACCACCAAGGTTTCCATAAAGAGAAGAGGAAGGCAAAATACAGAAGATCAACCCCTGTTCACGGTGACGTGAATGATTGACATTGCCGCCTTTACTGACATCAAGTGATACTAGGTTACTTCTGGCCTGGCTCCTGATGATTTGGCGCTCAACCTACCTGCAGTCATGCGGCTTTTTGACATTTGAATTAGGATGTAATAGTTCCATAACTATTCTTTTATAGCAGGATTAGACAAATGCACATTGTTACACTGCAGTTTTGGACAGGCTTTTGAAGGTAGGGGCAAATATTTTATGGTTAACATTTAGTTTCCTGGGTTAGAAAAACCTTAAAATAGAAGTAAACCAAAAAGCAAAACCCAATGCCATCAAGCTGATTCTGACTTATGGTGAACCGATAGGACAGAGTAGAACTGCCCCGTAGAGTTTGCAAGGAACATCTGGTCAATTTGAACGGCTGATCTTTTGATTAGCAGCCATAGCACTTGACCACTACATCACTAGACTTTCTAAAATCAGTGTAAGATGTTTGTTATTTCCTACTCAACACCAGAATATTCTACTTTGTATAGTTCATTGTTTCTCTTTCACTGATGCTTATAAAAGTTTCATTATTTCTTCTGTATTCATATCCTGGGAAGAGTTTTGCTGTTATTTATAGTTAAGTTCTACCACAGCACTGTTGACCTTTTTTGGAGCCCTGGTGGTGCAGTGAGTGGTTAAGAGGTCGGCTGCTGATGAAAAAGTCAGCAGTCAGATTTCACCAGCTGCTCTTCGGAAACCCTATCTGGCAGGCAGTTCTACTCTGTCCCACAGGGTTTCTCTGAGTTGGAATAGACTGGACAGCAATAGGACTTGACATTTTATCCAGCAACCTATTACTCTCCAGCGATTCTGACTCACAGTGAGTCCATGTGTGTCAGGGTTTCCAATGGCTAGTTTTTCAGAAGTACATCACCAGCCCTTTCTTTCGAGGTGTCTCTGCAGAGACTCAAACTTCCACCCTCTTGGTTAGCAGTTGAGCATGGTAACCGTTTGTGCCATCCTTTTAATGGAGGCCTGCTCTGTGTATTGGTAGCTTGTTGATCATCCTACCTACCTTCTGCCCTCCAGCTGCCAGAAGCCCAGCTCCACCAGTTAGAAAATCAACGTTGTTTGCAGACATCACCAAATGTCCCCTGGGGGTAAAGTTGTTCCCAATTGAGAATCACAGATTTAGAGCTTCAGGCAGTGTTGCTACTTTCAATCATGATTTATAAATGCATTTTTCTCTGAAACATTAAAGTGAATAGGTTTTTACAAGAAGATATTTTTTAAAACAGTAAACAGACAAGTGCCTATATAATGTCACACTTTCTCAATTCAGTGGCCCTCTACTCCCATTATTTTCTTTCTGCCAGTGGCATCAAAAGATAATTTTGGAAAGATGTTGATAGCATGACTCTTCATGGTATCCACCTCAAAAGATCGGGCAGGTAGCTCGCTCCTCCCCTCTCCCCAGACACATGGCAATCCTAACTCTCTTTGCTACTCAAGGGCAGATCTGGGAAGATGAAAGAAAACCCTGAGGGACAATTCCATCACATCATATTAGGTTCCTATGAGTCAAAACTAACTCAGTGGCAGCTAACAACAATCACAGATGGATAATTACAAAGATCAGTGTCTGACAGTAATTACAATCTTGAGCTCCATTTACACTGAGCACTGATGATGTAGGGGTTGAGAACTACAGCGGCTCACCAGAAGATTGGCAGTTTGAATCCACCAAGTGCTCCTTGGAAACCCTATGGGGCAGTTCTACTCTGCCCTATAGGGTTGCTATGAGTCAGAATAGGCTCCATAGCATTGGATTTTCTTCTGCTACCTTGATGGGGTGTACTTTGGTGTAAACACTCAATGGGGACAAGAGAGGGTGGCCCTCTGTTCTCCTGTGTCTCTAGCTCTCCTCCTCCCCTGCTTTCCAGGTTCAGCTCTGTCCCTGGTCACAGTGGTGGCAAAGAGGAGAGGCAAGAGGGGATGGGAGTTCATACTTGCAGGATTGACTTGTCCTTTCTGAGCCTGGGGTGCACTTAAAGCTGGGAAAGCCCAGCAAGTTCTGCCAAATCTGATATCTTGCTACAGTTTTTGTTCTTTGGACTAACCCTGCTTAGCCAGTTGTTCCCTCTGCATGCAGGGATAAATCTCATTGCTGGGTGGTCATTTGGCAGTTCGTGTCCAGTGCATTTCCACTGTAGTTTCCTTGTCCCCACAAGGGACCTCATAGGATAGGAGCGAAGATGACGCTGTGCTGACTGCCTCCTGTGAAACTCACATCTGAGTGAGATACAAGCTCAGGCATCCCCTGCCTATACAACCCTAATGAACAGAAAGACCAAGGCAGCAGCACTCTCTTGGATCCAACAACAAAGAAGTCAGTTTTCTCTGGCCCTCGAGAGTGGCCAGCAGGAGACTGAGCCCATCCCACTGTCTACCTGAAATTTATAGCATGCATCCCAGTGACCCCCTGGTCCTGTACATCTTATTGGCCAGGAAGTTGACTGAACAAGGTGTTTTAGTTATCTAGTGCTGCTCTAACAGAAATGTCATGAGTGGATGGCTTTAAAAAGAGAAACGTTTGTTCATACACAGTCCAGCAGGCTATAAGTCCAAATTCCATGTGCCCACTCCAGGGGAAGGCTTTCCCCCTTGTTGGCTCTAGAGGAAAGTTCTTGTGTTGCATCAGTCTTTGGTCAAAGAGCATCATGGCGCAGGAACCTCAGGTCTGAAGGACGCGCTTTACTCTGCTGCTTTCTTGATAGTGTGACATTCCAACTCTCTGCTTGATTCTGTTTCCTTTTATCTCCTGCAGGAAGAAAGATAAAAGGTAGCGCAAACCACACTCTAAGGAAACTCTCTTTACAAGGAAGCAGGGAGGTGATCTTAGGGAGGGCTTCACAGTCTTACTCTAGTCCTCCTTAACATAAATCCAGTCTATTAACCACAGGCAGAGATTAGGATTTACCATATCAGAAAATCACAAAGTGGAGGGCAGTCGCATAATACTGGGAATCACCTGCCCAGCCAAATTACTATGCACGTTTTAGGGGGACACAATTCAATCCATGACACTGGAAGTTCCTTTGAGTCTCCTTTTCCAAAACTTGGTGTTAGAAGAAAGTAACCTTCCCTCAAAGCACAAAAAAAAGAACAGACTTGTATGTATTTTTTTTTCCACAAGCATTTTCTCTTTTGGTGAAATTATACAAAGCAAAACATGCAACCAGTCAGCAATTTCTACATGTGTAGGTCAATGACTTTGATGACTTTGAAGGGCAGTGATTGTCAGTACCTCTCTGTAAACTATTTCTCCATTAGTAACAAAAACTCATTGGCCCCTAAATATCCTGTCTTGCCTTTGGAGTTGTTGTGGTCAGTTTCATTCCATACAGATAATTCTTCAAACCAGCACACTGCTCAAGGCAGAGATTCTATAGTAATTAAGCTAAACTGGGGTTTGGTTTAAAGAAGATTTCAGGGGGATATTTTTGGTTTAAAGTTTAAAGGTTATCTCAGGGAAATAGTCTTTGTGGCTCAACTGGCTTCCATGACTCCAGAAGAACTGGATTCCGTGTGAATTTGAAATTCTCTCCTGCATTTTACCTGTTTTGAACAGGATCCTTCTATAGAATCTTTGATCAAACGATTCAAAAATAGCAGACTGGCACCATCCACTACTTCTGGTCTCATGGCAGAGGTCTACAGGTGTTTATTAGTCACCTACTGTGTACTGTGGGCTGAGAACACTGTGTTGAACCAAACCCCTGCCAAGTGACTTTTTGATTGTTTAGTGATAACAGATCTTCATGGTCTTTTCTCAACCTTAATTTCTCATGGTTGGGGAGGAAGCTCAAGAGATGGTTCTTGGCTACTTCCTTGGTAAATTCTGCCTATGGGGTGGTAGTTCTGCTTCATGGAAACCTGGGTGATATAGCCTTAAGAGCTGTGGCTACTAATCAAAAGGTCAACAGTTTGAATCCACCAGGTACTCCTTGGTAAATCCTGCGGGGCGGTTAGAATCCTGGTTATCATATCTGAATGAGACTCATTTTAATGAGAAATACCTTTAAACCCAAGAAACAGCTCTAGTGCTGGGAACTTAAGGTCCCATGGAAGGCATACCCCTCACGAATCATTCAGCTCAAGGAGGGAGAGCCCAGATAAATCACTGCAAAAACACCTTCAACAACTTTTGAAAACTGGTGTAGCGACTTCTCTTGCAGCAATCAGTGCCATAGGTTTCTTTTTTGGCCTGATACTAATACAGGAGGTGTGCGACAGAAAAAGCGCTCGGGAACCAGATCACCTGATTGTGCAGATAACCTTTGCCACTGACTAGTTTATAATAGAATACTTTTTCTTAACTAGGTTAAACAAAGAAAAAAACTTTTTGCATCATCTAGAGGCCACCAGAAGATGGTGACTGCGTCCTTTATTTTTCTATAGGTTGCATCCAGACTCGGAAGACATGATTTAACCACCTGCACAGCATCTTAAACACAGACACTGATTAATAACTACCTGTTTGATTGACTGAATTATTCACACATTTGTTTAATAAATACTGACTGATCACTGCTTTGGCCAGCACTGCTCTAGGTACTGGGGACAGAGAGGTGTCTCTGATGGGGCCAGGAGAAGACATTAGATGACAAAAGGAGCAAATAAATACACCATGTAAATACATAGTTTATTGAATAATCCAGAAAACCAAACATGTTGCCACTGAGTTGATTCTGACTCAGAGCGACCCTAAAGGACAGAGTAGCACTGCCCATAGGGTTTCCTAGATTGTTGTCTTAACTGTCACATCTTTCTCCTGCAGAGTGATGGGTGGGTTAGAACCTCTAACCTTTGGTTAGCAGCAAAGCTCTTAACTACTGGGCCACCAGAGCTCGGGGACAGGCAGATAAGTAAAAGCAAGCAAGTGTTGGAGAGTCAACATGGGAGTAGTTCTCTTTTAGTTAGGAAGGTTAGAGTTTGGGGATTTGTTTGATGAGACCTATGTGACCAGAGATCTGAGTGGAGAGTCACTGATAGTGAGTGGTAGTAACTGGAGGAGGAGTGTTCCAGTTGTGAGGACCTGGAAGTGGGAACATGCTTGGAGAACAAGAAGGGGATCACAGTGGTATGAAGAAACAACCAGAAGTGCAGTGGTGCGGAGGGCACGGAGATGTCTTCAGAGAAATAGGCAAGGGCTAGACTGAAGACTTGCTGGGAGCGCTAAGATACTGGATATTATATTAAATGTCATGGGAAGCCACTGGTAGTTCTGATCATGGGAACAGAATGTTTTTACTTTCATTTTATTTTGATTGTGCTTGCTGTTGTGGAGATGGGTTCCAGAGTGACAAGCAGCTTAAAAGGAACCTATTTTGGCAGTCGTAGTGTCTTGGTTCCTGAGTGCTCCTGAACAAAATACCACAAAATAGTTAGTTTTAAAATATAGAAATTTGTTACCTCACAGGTCTTCAAGCTAGGAGTTGATATAACGGCACCAGCCACGTTGATTCCTTCTGAGGGCTCTGAGAGAAACAATTCTGAGTCTCTCTCCTCAGGCAGGTAGCTGCATCTGTCCCCATTTCTGTCTCTATGTCTGTCCTCTGTTTTTTTATAAGACACTTCTCAGATACAAGCAGGACTCAGCCTAATACTGCACCATATCAGGCTAACCTGACTCTTAACATCTCAAAGACCCCATTTTCCAGCAAGGTCACATTGACAGGGACAGAGGTTAGGATTTCAACCTATCTTTTTAGGTACATAATTCAGCCAGTAACACCCATGCCGTGATGATGATTTCCACTGTGAGGGAAGGGATGAAGGTGAAAAGTAGTAGTTGAAATTTGACACGTATTTTGAATAGATAGCCAAAAGAATTTTTTTAAATTTATCTTTTAAATTGTACTTTAGACAAAGGTTTACAAAACAAAGTATCTTCTCATTAAACAATACACATATTATTCTGTGACAAAGGCTGCCACCCCCAAGGCATGTCAACACTTTCCCTTTCTTTTTTTTTATTATGACTGAGTGAAAATGTACATTCCCATATAAAGTTACATGTCCACCTATATGCAGCTTCCACTGCTCTCCCTGCCTGGTTACAGCACACTATTCCTCTCTGCTCCATACATGTCTCATCCTCCCAACAGTCTCCTTTCCTCTCCTCTCCACCCACTCTCCTTCCTCCAGCCAGAGGTCAGCAGGCTGATATCCTACAGATGTATAGAACCATAAAGTGCATCCAATATATGATCACTCTGCATCGCCAAGTCCAATCCATTCGTGTCCGAAGAGCGGACCTTCATTATGATTTATGGGCAAGGGCAGTGTTTTAGTCAGCTGGGGCTGCTCTAACAGAAATACCACAGAGTGGATGGCTTTAACAAAGGAAGGTTTATTCTTACACAGTCCAGTAGGCTACAAGTCCACATTCAGGGTGTTCGCTCCAGGGGAAGGCTTTCCCCCTTGTTGGCCCTGGAGGAAAGTCCAGTATTGCATCCGTCTTTGTCCAGGGAGTATCTTGGCGCGGAACCTCAGGTCTGAAGGACGCGCTCTTCTCTTGGTGTTGCTTGATTGTGTGAGGTTCCCAATTCTCTGCCTGCTTCTCTGTCCTTTTATCTCTCGTATCTCTGGTAAGATGAAAGGATTAAGGGTGGGGCAAGATATACTCCAGGGAAACTCCCTTTATAGTGGAGCAGGGAGGTAATTCTGAAGGGATTTACAGTCCCACCCTAATCCTTTAACATATAGCATAGGAAAACCACAAAATGGAGGACAGTCACAAGATACTGAGAATCATGGCCCAACCTCATGGCTACACATATTTCTGGGGGGACACAATTCGATCCATGACAGATAGCAGCAGGGTCAGGGGCCATGCTCTCAGGGGAACCCCGAAACCACTAGACCATGAATTGAGGTCTTTTAGTGGAGATCTCAGGATGCAACTCTTTTTACTCTTGTGTTGCCAGTGAGACTCAACTTAGTGAGCTCCATCGTGGCTATCACTGGTGGTGGCCGGGCACCATCTGGTTCTTCTCGTTCCAAGTCAATATAGGCACCCACTCATGTGGTTCTCTCTATCTTCTGGGTTGTCTTTATTCCATGTCATTTTGGTCCTTGGTGAGCATCCGTTCCTGCTGAGTTGGGACCATTTGCTGTGTCCTCGGATGGCAGCCTGGCAGTTTCTATGACCCCAGATGCCACTCACCAATACGGGGTGCAGAGAGCTCTCTTAGCAAAACACTAGTTGTGCCAGTTGGCCTCGATTTCACCTGAGAGCATGGTCCCCTGCCCCCAGCCCCAGCTACTCTGTCCTTGCAATATTAGGTTAAGATGGAAGGAGTATTCAAGTTATGCTGAAGCCCACTTAATATTGTTCTTGTTTCTAATGTGTGCTATCACCGACTTCACCCAACCAAATTTCTACCAACTATCTAATCTAAACCCTCCCCCCATCACCCTCCCTCCCACCCCTCCCTTGCAGCCGTCAAAGAGTCTTTTCCTAGATACATAAGTCTGTTTTTGAGATCTTATCGTAGGGGTCTCGTACAATATTTGTCCTTTTGTTGCTGACTACTTTCACTCAACAAAATGTCTTCCAGTTGAAACCAGGTTATGAGATGTTTCCTGGAATCAACATTATTCTTTATCATTGCATAGTGCTGTACTGAGTATATATACCATACTTTACCTATCCATTCCTCTGTTGTTGGGCATCTGGGTTGACCACTTTCCCCTTCTTGAACTCAGGTTCTCCATTCCCAGCTTTCCTGTACCCTCTTGCTTTTTCATCCTTGCCCCTGGGCTGATGTGCCCATTTAGTCTGATTTTGTATTGTGGCCCAAAGAATTTTTTTATACAATTGATATGTAATGCGGAAAACAAAAGTCAAGGATAACACCAAAGATTCTGGCTTGAGTGACTGGATAAATGAGCCACTAATTATTGGTTAATAAGACTGGAGATGAGTGAACTTGAGGTGTTAAGTTTGCTTTTAGACCTGGCTGGTCTTCAATGGGTGTTACTATCCAATCAGAGTGGTCCAGGGGGTTGTTTGATACAGGAAACTAGAGTTAAATAAAGAAGTTACAAGATATAAGCTGTGGACTCATTTGTGCAAGGTGTGGGGTTGGTATGGTACTGACAGGCTTCAGTTCTAATGTACAATACTCTACAGTATGTTCTTATGAGTACATAGATGACACTATGCCACACTGATTAAAAATCACCCTCCTACCCAGCCAATATAACTTTAATGGAACCAGCAGTCAAATGAGTATTGCACTGGATGAACCTGGAGCAAAAGGTGTGTCTAAAATGTTAATAACCAAAGATGTATCATATTGAGGACTATGGTGTACTTGACCCAAGGCATAGTATTTTTAACAGCCTTATGTGTATGGAAAGGTGAAGAATGAATAAATAAGAATGAAGAATAATTGATGCTTCTGAAATAGGGTATTGGAAAGAATACTGAATGTATTACGGGCTGCCAGAAGAACAAATCTGTCCTTAAAGAAGTACGGCAAGAATGTTCTTTAGAAGTAGGAATGGAGGAACTTTGCCCCATATACTTTGGATGTGTTATCAGGAGGGATCAGAGCCTGGAGAAGGACAACATGCTTGGTAAACTAGATGGTCATCTAAAAAGAGGAAAACCCTTAATGAGATGGAATGGAAACAAGGTCTGCAACAAAGGATCATGCATAGTAACTACTGTGAGAACGGAGAACCGATTCAGGGGCAGAAAATAACACTAACAATGGGGAAAATATTGACATAGAAAGTATCAAAAGAAGGTGGAATGAACATATATAATCACTGTGTCAAAAAGATTGGTAGACACTCTACCATTTCAAGAAGAAGCATATGCTCGAGGATCAATGGTATTGAAGAAAGAAGTCCAAATTTCACTGAAAGCATCAGTGAAAAACAAGGCTCCAGGAACTGACGGAATACCAAATAAGATGTTTAAGCAAATAGATGCAGTATTAAAGGCACAGATTAGGCTATGTCAAAGAAATCTGGAAGACAGCTCTCTGGATAGCTCACCAAAAAGAGATCCATTATTTATACATCTTGCAAAGAAAGGTGATCCAACCAAATTCTGAAATTATTTAACAACATCATTTATATCACATACAAGTAAAATCTTGCTGAGGGTAATTAAAAAATCAGTTGCAGCAGCACATCAACAGGGAATCTATCTGAACTCCTTGTGCTGAATCTATTCCAACTTATAGCAGCCTGATAGGACAGAGTAGAACTGCCTCATAGGATTTCCAAGAAGAAGCTGGTGGATTAGAATTTTAGGCTAGGTTAGCAGCTGAGCTTTTAAGCACAGCACCATCAGGGTTTCACATCAACAGGAAACTGTCAGAAATTCAAGCCAGACTCATAAGTGGACCTGAATGAGGGATATCACTGCTGATATCTGACAGATCTTTGGCTGAAAGCAGTGAATACCAAAAAGATAATCACCTGTGCTTTATTTCTGTGGAAAGGCATTCAACTTTGTGGACCATAAGAAATCATGGATAACATTGTAAAGGATGTGAGTTTCATGATATTTAATAGTATACATGAGGAACCTGTATAGACCAAGAGGCAGCTGTTTGAACAGAACAAGGGAATGTTTTGTGGTTTACAATCAGAAAAAGCGTGGCAGCAGGGTTGTATCCTTTCACCATACTTATTATTTAATTTGTATGCTGAACAAATTTGGCTTGGCTTGGCTTGGCATGCTGAACAAATAATCCAAGAAATTGAACTAGGTGAAGAAGAATGTGGCATCAGGACTGGCATAAGAGTCACTAACAACCTGCAGATAACATAAACTTTCATGATGAAAGTGAAGAGGACTTGATGCAAGATCAAGTCCTGCTGAAGATCAAACACTACAGCCTTCAATATGGATTGCACATCAATGTAAAGAAAACCAGTATTCCCATGTCTGGACCAATAAACAATGTGATAAATGATGAATATATTAAGGTTGTTAAGAATTTCATTTTACTCGGATTCACAATCATTTCCCATAGAAGCAGAAGCCAAGAAATCAGTTAACACTGTGTTGGATAAATCTGCTGCAAAAGATACCTTTCATTAAAATGTTAAAGGGCAAAGATACCACTTACAGGACTAGGCCTGACCCAAGCTATGGTATTTTTAATCACCTCATATGCATGCAAGAGGTGGGTAATGAATAAGGAAGACCAAAGTATTGATGCTTCTGAATTACGCTATTGGTGAAGGACATCAAATATACCATGAAGACCCTCCAGGAGATGAATTGACACTGTAGCTGCCACAACTGGCTCAAGCATAATGATTACGAGGATGGTCAGGGCATGGCAGTGTTTCCTTCACTTGCACACAGGGCTCCTCTGAGCTGGAACTGACTCAATGACACCTAACAACAACAACAGAGGTGCTCACCAGACAATTCTGGCACATTTCTAAGAACTATATATACTTAAAGGAACTGACAAGCACTTTTAAAGAGCTCCCTAAGTTAAACCCTTACAACTTGACCAATAAGCAGTATCATAATAAATGGAGAAAAGATTGAAGTTGTCAAGGATTTAATTTTAGTTAGATCCACAGTCAACATCCATGAAAGCAGCAGCCAAAAAATCAAGACATGTTGCGCTGGGCAAATCTTCTGCAAAAGACCTCTTTTCAGATGGTGAAAAGCAAAGCTGGCACTTTGAAAACTAAGGTGTACTTGACCCAAGCCACGGTATTTTCAATCATGTTGCATGCATGCAAAAGCTGGACCATCAACAAAGAAGACAGAAGAAGAATTGATGGCTTTGAATTGTGGTGTTGGAGAAGAATGTCAAATGTACAATGGACCACCAAAAGAAGAAACAGATCTGTTCTGGAAGAAGTAAATCAGAGTGCTCCTTGAAAGCAAAGATGGCAAGACTGCTTGTTACATACTTTGGACATGTTGTCAGGAAAGACCAGTCCCTGGAGAAGGACATCATGCTTGGTAGAGTGGAGGGTCAGCGAAAAAGAGGAAGACCCTTGATGAGATGGATTGACACAGTGGATGCACCTGTGGGCTTAAGCATAAAAACCATTGTAGGCATGGCACAAGACTGGACTCATAGGGTCTCTATGAGTCAGAACTGACTCGACAGCACCTAACAACAACGACAGTGACCAGATTCCAGAAAAGTTCCCTGAAGTCACCTCTGGATAGAAAATAATCTGGGCGGCACCAGATCAGTGATTTCAGGAAGGCCCTCAAGCTTTATTACATACATGACTTTGAAATGTTCTCCAAATAACAGGTTTAACCTGTTGTTGTTGTTAGGTGCCATCAATTTGGTTCCAACTCATAGCCACCCTATGTGCCACCAAACAGAACATTGCCCAGTGCTGTGCTGTGTTCACAGTTGTTATGCTTGAGTCCATTGTTGCAGCCGCTGCCTCGGTCCATCTCAAGGTTCTTCCTCTCTTCCACTGATCCTCTCGTTTACCAAGCATGATGTCCTTCTCTAGGGACTGATCCCCAGAGTATTTTAGCCTTCAAGGTGACTGCCTTCCTTCTGAATTCTTTGAAGAGGTCCTTTGCAGCAGATTTTCCCAATGTAATATGTCTTTTGATTTCTTGAATGCTGCTTCCAAACGTGTTGATTACAGACCGAAGTAAAATGAAATCCTTGACAACCTCAATCCTTTCTCCATTTATGACAATGTTGTTTACTGGTCCAGTTGTGAGGATTTTTGTTTTCCTGTGTTGAGGTGCAGTCCACACTTGAAGGCTGTGGTCTTTGATCTTCATCAGTAGGTGTCTCATATCTTCTTCATTTCCATCAAGTGACGGCACTTGGCTACTTGGCAAGGTAGTGTTATCTGTATAACGCAGGTTGTTAATGAGTCGTCCTCCAATCCTGAAGCCTCGTTCTTCTTTGTATAATTCAGCTTCTCAGATTGTTTGCTCAGCATACAGACTAAAAAGGTATGGTAAAAGGATACAACCCCGACGCACACCTTTCCTGACTTTAAACCATGCAGTGTCCCCTTGTTTTGTTCACACAACTGCCTCTTGATCCACATACAGATTCCTTAAAAGCACAGTTAGATGTTCTGGAACTCTCATTCTCTGCTGGTCGCTAGAGAAGTTCAAAAATATCATGCAAATATCTGTCAATGTCATTACAGACTTCTGCGGATATACTTGTGTGGCTCCTTCCACTTCTACATCCTTAAATTCAACTCAAGAAATTCTTGGTCACTAAAAGGTTTGCCCCCTCATAATGAACACTCATTTTCTTGTGTGTGTGTGTGTGTGTGTGTGTGTGTGTGTGTGTGTGTGTGTGTGTGTGTGTGTGTGTGTGTGTGTGTGTGTATGAAGGAGCCCTGGTGCTACAGTGTCTAAGAGCTCAGCAGCCATTGGAAGGTTGCAGTTCAAACTTACCAGCTTTTCCTTAGGAGAAAGATGTGGCAGTCTGCTTGGAAATCCCGTGGGCAGTTCTACTCTGTCCTGTAGGATCACTATGAGTTGGCACCAACTTGATGGCAAGGATTTTGTTTTGCTAGTGTGGTTGGAAATAGGGATAAGCATGAGAATGGAGAATTTTAAGCATTTGTCAGATTACTTATATATTTTTCCTCATTTGTATAGGCTGAGGCAGGTTTGATGAGCCTCGAGTATTTGCTTAGATGGATGGAACTGCCTCTGCCCTCATTCATTTTTTAGTTGGCAGATGCCAGGGCTTTCATGCATGAGCTGTCAATGGATGCCAACATGTCCTGCCAGTCTTTATCTCATGTCTGCATCTCTATCATCTCTTCCACTTGAGTGCCAGAAGCAGAGAGTGAGTCAGTCTTTCTGTGACCCTCATTATTTCATATTTTTATGACAGCGGAGGAAGTCGAAGTTACAAAGATGATTTTTTTTTCTCTTGATCCACTGATGATTTTGTGGGTTAACTAAATAGAGAAATTTCCCTTTTTCAGGGAGGGGGTCAGTTTTGGAGGTCACTGAAGCTGGGAAAAAAATGTTTTTATGTGGTTACTCACCATACCAAGACAACTGAATTTTCTCTTACCCTAGTCATTTATTTTTCAGAAACTGTCAACAGAGAGAACGCATCTAGTATTGTGGCATTTTCTTTTATCCACGCTATTTCGCTGTGTCTGAATCATTCTTCATCATTTACACAGAACCCTCGGCTGTTATGGTGGCCTTAAAACGATATATTTTATCACACTTGGTAGAAATTTACTGCTCATAGATTGAATTAATTTCAGGATTGAATTGAAGGCTTATGATTATCTTAAGGCAATACACAGACGCATGCCATGCTGTCTTCCCAAGTGAAGGCTGGAAATGAAAGCATATCTACAACCACATTTCTTCAATGTGGTAAGTTCCTCTGGCATTCAGGAACTATTCTTTCAAAAATGTGCTTCCCAGCGGCCAGGCTGCTACCCAAAATAAGCTAGTCTTGAGGCTGCTAAGTGGCAGAGGGCATTCCTGCAACTATTTCATCAGACTGTTTATGACAAAGCATTTTTGAGTTCTTCTCTTCCTACCTTCCTCAGTGGTGGCTTTCCAACTAACACCATTCCAGCCAAAAGACTTAGGACATCTATTTGATAAACACACACACACACACACACACACACACACACACACACGCACACGCACACGCACACGCACACGCACACACACACACACCAGCAAACTTCTTACTGCCCAAGTGTATAATGGAAAAAATTAACTAAAGTTGGTAGTTTATCTTAAACCCTTCAGAGCGTCTAATCATGGATGGGAGGGAGTTACTGCCACCAAACCTATTGTGTATTACAATACCTATGTTAGAGGCGGGAAAGGGGATAAGAAAAATCATTCAGCTTGTGCGGGTAAGTCAGGAGTCAAGGAGCTCAAACTGTGACCTTGAACTTGTTACTTAACCTTTCTGGTCCTGGGTCTTCTGGCCGTAAAACGTACCCATAACAGGACACCTCTAAGAGCAAGTCAGTTGGGTAACATTCAAATGTCTCACCGTTGAAATCACCCTCAATCTGGATACACGCACCTGAGGTACATAAATCAAATGGTCTATGATTTCACACTCCATGAATTTGGAAAGTACTGCGTGTACACGGTGTTTCACGTAGTTCTCACAGGTGAGGGAGTTTAGGAAACAGCCCGGGGTACTGTGGCTCTCCCCATCAGGATAAGTGCCAGAGCGGTTCCGTGGGACCGTTACGGAGAAACTAGCTTCAGGGACCGAAACGTTGAAGTAGACTGACGGCTGCAGCCACTTTTCCGAGTAAGGGGAGGTGTCATTTTAAACCTTTACTCAACAAGACGAAACTGGCCACATGCCACAGAACCTGGCACCAGGAATCTCTGGAGGGCACCACTCCAGGAAATGACCTTCCGACCTCCGCATTGCCAAGATATTGACAACTAAACCTGGCTACTCACTGCAGGAGGGTGGGGGTGAGGATGCCCAGAGGACTCAGGGGCAAGCCGGGCAAAGGGAGGACACACGTTCCAGAAACTCGTTTCAGTGCTCCTGTGGATCAGTGAGCGCCCTTGAGGGAGAGGGTGCAGAGGCTGGGAAGCGCTCGCCCGGCAGCGACGGTTACCGCGGTGGGTCCCGCGCGCCCTGTCCAGCTTCCCTGCTCTGAAGGCTCAGGCGCACCCAGCGCACCGCAGCTCGCGCCTCCACTCGCACGTAGATTTCAGGTTTACCTCTCCCGGCCCCACGGGCCCGGCACGGCTACCTCCCACTTGCCCACCGGGTAACGGCTTCTGGACCTGCGGTTCGGGACCCCCGCCCCCACCCGGTTCACGGGATCCGCAGTGCCGCGCCCTTCGGAGAGAGGTAACCCGCCCCGGAACCGACGTGAGCGGCCCGGGGCGGGGTTGCTGGCAGCGGCCGGGGGAATCCCCCCCATCGGCCTCTTAGCACCGGCCCCCGTATCCGCTCCCGCCCCTCCCCCAACCTGGAGCCCGCCCCGCCCCCTCCTCCTCCCGCTGCCCCCACCGCGCGGCTCTCACGCGCAGCCAAATCCCGTGCCGCCTCCACCAGAGCCGAGCCGGCGGCTCCGCTGAGCAGTCGCCCCTGCAGCCGCCGCCGGGCCCTCCGTGTCCCCTCCGCATCCCGCCCCCCACCCCCAGCCCCATCTCCGCCTCTCCTGCCTCCTCCCTCCCTCTTCCTCCCGCCCCCGCGCGCTCCTCGGGCTGCAGCCCGAGCCCGGCCGGCCAGCGGGCCGGCAGGAGGGCGGCAGCGGCACCATGAGCTTGGAGGGCGGCCACAGCAGCAGCCGGCGCCTCCGGTCGGACAACGGGGACGCCGACCGGTCCCCGTCGCCTTCCCTCCCGCCGCCGCTGCTGCCGGGAGAGCCGGCCCAGGGGCCCACGTCCCCGCGCTACCTGCCGCCGCCACCTGCATCTCCCGAGCGCACCGCGGGGTCCGACGAGCCGCCGGCAGAGGTGGCTCCACGGCGCCGGGGCGCGGACGAGCTGCTGCCACCCCTGCCACCCCTGCCGCCTATCGGCCAAGACGCGTCCGCGGCCGGCAACTCTGGGGAAGGCTTCCGGAGCCTCCCGGAGGTGGCCGTCCCCGAAGCAGCAGCGGGGAAGAGCGGCCCTGGTGAACCTGAGGCCAGTGCAGGCGGGGAGGACGAACAGCGGGGCGTCGGCGACCAGCCCGAGACGCGCTCTGTGTGCAGCAGCCACAGCAGCAGCAGCGGCGACGGTGAACAGCGTACCGGGCACCAACACCAGCATCACCAGCCCATCTGCAAAATCTGCTTCCAAGGCGCCGAGCAGGTAAGGTCCGGCGGGAGCCGGGATGCTTGGCGGGGCGTTTGGCGTGGTGCTTGGCGGGGCTGCGCCTGCTCTTCTTGCCTCGCTGTACAGTTCAGCACCAGGGACAGGGCTAGCCTTCCGTTCTGCTCCTGTGAGGCTTGTGTAGTCCAGCGGCCCAGCTGTGGCTACTGTGTGCACCTCTTCCCTGTTCAGTGAGGGCAAATCCATGTTCCAGTGCACAACACTGCACTTAATTTGATGCACACTTTTTCCCCTTGCTTTGTTTTGCGCATTCCTCAGGTGCTTCAATCGCGATGCTTGAAGTATCTCATATGACAATTGCTAAGCAGATTTTGTTTATACATGGAGTCAAACCTGTAGGATGTAAATTGAAGTCATCTTCACGCAATTGCATCCTAAGGTGAAGCCCTTTTTCTCCAAGTGTACCCTGAGGATGTATATGATCTTAGGATACAAACTGGGGAGGAGTCATAGCCTTTCCTTAGACAGACCCAAAAGACAGAGTCTTTCCTTATTGCAAAATCTCGGTGACTTACTGATGTGAAAAGCATGTTAATTTTAACAAGATCAGTAGGAATTGACTTTGACCTTGGGAAGGAAAGGCTGTTTAATCAACTAGGTACCTAGTGTTTTGCTACAGCGCCATTCTGAAATGATAAACTCCACTAGAGGTGAGCGCAAACTTGTATTAAAGAAATCCTGCAGGCGAGTGGATAATGCATCTCTTACAAAATTCGTGGTCTGAGAAAACATTAGGTTTATTATTTTGAAAAGTAAGGAAATTGCATAAGAATATGCAGGCTTTCAGGAACGGAGTGCCCAGAGTCAATATTTATGATGCTACATTTAGAAAAAAACAAAGCTTAATGCAGTTGCAAGCTACTCTCTGGGATGCTGTACACTTCTTCTTTAGCAATGATTAAGAATAACTGCAGAGGAAATGCATCTAAGCATCCACTTAAAAAGTTATTAAAGAGGTTTAATAGCCCAGCTTTTCCTCAAGGGTATTGAGAGTTCTATCTTGCAGATGTGTTGTATGTTGGTAGAACATTTATGTCACAACTCTAAGCAGTCTCTTTGAAGTCGTTTTAGGACTTTATTTTCATTCCTTTCAGAGATACAAAATTTTCATTTCATTTTCAAAGCTAGAGCTTGGTGAATATAGCCCTTCTGGGTAAATGGCTTTGAAAGACAAGAAAGGAAGAGACACAGGCATCAATATTCATACTGAGCTGATTTCTTTTTAGGGTGAGTTGTTGAACCCTTGCCGATGTGATGGATCAGTTCGGTACACACATCAGCTTTGCCTGCTCAAGTGGATTAGTGAGAGGGGCTCCTGGACGTGTGAGCTCTGCTGTTACAGATACCATGTCATAGCCATCAAAATGAAACGGCCTTGCCAGGTGAGTGCATGTGCATGGTGTTTCTCTCCTGAAATAAGTTTGCCTGAGTTGAGTTATGATTAAGGAATATTTACTCATACTACTTAAAAACATTTCAGGAAAACTCACAAGATTTAGAATTTGTAGTGATGTGCTTTGAGAAAGCCATCATTTTTCATCCGAGAAACTCAGAAAATGTTTTAATCAAATGGTTTCCTTTATTAATTTGTCATTTATCAATTAATTGATGCCCATGTTTGTTTCTCCAAAGAAAAAGAAACAGGAAAATTGATAAAAATGTCCTAGACTCCAATGAAATCAATTTTATTAATTAGAAATGTTCCACAGTTTGTGTTAGTAATCTTTTGCATATTTAACCATTTAGGGTGTGGTTTGGCTCCATTTATGGAAAGCAGATACAAGTAAAAGCAAACTTTACTACTCTGGAAAATTTGGCTAATCTAATCTGGACACTTCTTTCCCTGAACTAGGCTTTCTTTTTCACATGGGTTGTTTCATAGTTAAATTTTGGCTACTTTCTTTTTTTTTTCAAAATTCAGCTACATACTAGATGCAGAAATAGTCCGAAAAGTTACTGCCCATAATGCCACTGTAATTATAATAGATTCTTAAGCATTTTTGTGTATAATCACATAATAATATATATTATGTGTAAGTCTACAAATATCCTTAGAAAATTAGACTTTTTCTTTTTTTTTTCCCTGTGGTTCTTTGAATAGACTGGTGGAACTTTAAACAAAGTATTAAGAATGACATCTGAAACTAAAGTAGGGAATTGTGTAATTGATCAGAGCTGGGAGGGTGAAGGGGCTGAAGTTAAGTGGACAGGGAAAGCATAGGCTTCAAAACACAGACTAAAGAGGTAATGGAAGGAGAAGGCAGAGGGAATTGGAAAGTGGGGAGAGGAAGGAAATAAGACAACTAGGTCTTCCTTGTTTCTACTTCAAGTGCCCCATTTAGTTTGCATTGAGTGACAGAAAATTGATGAAACTGCTAGTGTTTGCAGAAGGACCCTGAATTATGACTGCATTAATAATTTAAATTGCATGGTTTTTAATTTGTGAAGCCTTCATATAGTTTGCAATTAATTTGCATCTCTGATGGTTGCCACTTAAGACGTGATTAGCAAGCATGAAATGAAAATATGAACTTTCTCAAGCTGACCTGAGGCTTATAAATAATTAGAAAAGAGGAAGCATAACTAATATGGATGAGGGATGTTAACTTGTTGGAGATAGGTGCACGCCAGACACATTTTCTCAGAAACTCTAACTGATTGGACTCCTCGGGTATCAACTTATAGATTCATCATAGTTGTCTTAAAAAAAAAAAGGCTGAAACATTTCCAAAGAACAGAATGTGAGTAGTATAATTGGATCTACAGTAATTTTAATGAATAGAAATATGTGGATAGATGAGAAATGGAGAGCTTTGGGCTTCATTTATAATCATCCAATGGGAAGTGCCATAGGTAGATGCTGATGATATGCTTCAGTGAAGATTGCTGTTAGGTGCCACTGAGTTGGTTCTGACTCATAGCAGCCTTATGTACAACAGAATGAAGCACTACCTGGTCCTGTGCCATCCTCACAGTCACTGCTATGTTTAAGCCCATTATTGCAGCCACTGTGTCATTCTGTCTCTTTGAGAGCTTTCCTCTTTTTCACTGTCTACTTTACCAAGCACGATGTCTTTCTCCAGGGCTAGTGCCTATAGATAACATGTCTAAAGTCTGTGAAATGAAGTCTTGCCATCTTCGTTTCTAAGGAGCATTTTGACTGTTCTTTTTCCAAGACAGATTTGTTCCTTCTTCGATGCTTCATGATATGTTCAGTGTTTTTTTCACTAACACCGTAATTTGAAGGCATCAAATCTACTTTGGTTTTCCTTATTCATTGTCAGACTTTCTCATGTGTATGAGGCAATTGAAAATACCATGACTTGAGTTAAGGCTCTTAGTCCTCAAAGTGACATCTTCACTTTTTAATACTTCAAAGAGGTCTTTTGTAGTAAATTTTCCCAGTGCAACTCATCATTGATTTCTTGACTGCTACTTCCATGGGCATTGATTGTGGAGCCAAGTAAAATGAAATCCTTAACAATTTTCACCCTTTTTTATTTGTTTATCATGATATTGCTTATTGGTCTACTTGTGAGGAGTTTTGTTTTCTTTATGTTAAAGGTGTAATCCATACTGAAGTCTTTGATCTTCATTTGTAGGTGATCCAAGTTCTCTTTAGTTTCAGCAAGCAGAGTTGTGTCAGCTGCATAACATAGGTTATTAATGAGTCTTCCTCCAATCCTGATACCTTTTTCTTCTTCATACAGTAGACCTTCTCTGATTATTTGCTTAGCATACAAATTGAAAAGGTATGGTGAAAGGATACAACTCTGACACACACCTGTCCTTACTTTAAACCCAGTGTCCCCTTGTTCTGTTGGTACGACTGCTTCTTGATCCATCTATAGATTTCTCATGAGCACATTTAAGTGTTCTCGAATTTGCATTCTCTGCAATGTTATCCATAATTTGTTATGATCCACACACTTAAATACCTTTGCATAGTCAGAGAAATACAGGTAAACATCTCTCTGGTATCCTCTGCTTTCAGCCCAGATCCATCTGACATCAACATTGATGTCCCTAGTTCCACGTCCTTTTCTGAATCTGGCTTGAATTCCTGGCATTTCCCTGTCCATGTTCTGCTGCGGTCAGTTTTGAATGACCTTAGCGAATTTTCACTAGGGTATGATATTAATGATGTTGTTAGGAGCCACTGAGTTGGTTCCAGTGCATGGCAATCCTGTGTACAACAGAACAAAATGCCGCCCAGTCCCATGCAATCCTCACAATCACTGTTTTCCTTTAAGTTCTTTGTTGCAGCCAGTGTGAAAATCCATCTGGTTGAAAGTCGTCTTCTTTTTCTCTACTAGTACTCTACCAACCATGATGTCCTTCTCCAGGGACTGATTCTTCCTGATAACATGTCCAGAGTATATGAGACAGAATCTTACCATGCTTGCCTCTAAGGAGCATTCTGAAAGTACTTCTTCCAAGACAGGTTTGTTCATTCTTCTGGCAGTCTATGTTATGTTCAATATTATTTGCCAGCACCCTAATTCAAATGTGTCAATTCTTCTTTGATCTTCCTCATTCTTTGTCCGTGTATGAGGCGGTTGAAAACACCATGACTCAATGATATTGTCTGATAATTCTCACAGACTGTTGGATTACCTTCCTTTGTAATGGGCACAAATACGGATCTCCAGCTGACTGATTAGGTAGCTGTCTTCAAATTTCTTGGCATAACTGGTGAGCCCTTCCAGTGTTGGATCTGTTTATTGAAGCATCTCAGTTGGTATTCTGTCAGTTCCTGGAGACTTCTTTTTTGCCAGTGCCTTCAGTACAGTTTGGATTTCTTTCAAACTCATTGATTGTTGATTATATGCTCTCCCCTGATGTGGTAGAAAGTTCACCAGTTCTTCTTGATACAGTAACATTGTGAATTCCTCCAATCTTTTGATGCCTCCTGTGTTGTTCAGCATTTTACTTACAAAATTCTTCAGTATTGCAACTCAAGGCTTGAAGATTTTCTTCAGTTCTTTCAGCTTGGGAAATGTCCAGTGTACTCTTCCTTTTGGTTTTCTAACTCCAGTTTTTAACACAGTTTATTATAATGCTCTGTTTTCTCCAGCCACTGTTTGAAATCTTCAGTTCATCTCTTTTACTTCATCATTTCTTCCTTTTGCCTCAGCTACTTTACATTCAAGAACAGTTTTCACAGTCTCTTCTGACATCCATTATGGTCTTTTCTTTTTTTCTTGTCTTTTTAATGACCCTTTGCATTTTTCTTGTATAACGTCTTTGATGTCTTCTGGTCTTCAGTCATTAGTGTTCAAAGTGTCAGACCTGTTTTTGAGATGATCTCTAAATTCAAGTGAGAGATACTTAGTGTTGTACTTTGATTCTTGTGGATTTAATCTTATTTTCTTCAGCTTCAACTTGAACTTGCATATGGACAACTGATGGTCTTTCTTGCAGTTGGTTCCTGACCTTGTTCTGATTGATAGTATTGAGCCTTTCCATTGTCTCTTTATGGAGATGTAGTTGATGTGTTTCCTATGTATTCCATCTGGTGAGGTCCATGCATAGTTACTGTATGTGCTGTTGAGAAAAGATATTTCCAGTTAATACATTTTTGGTCTTGCAAATTTCTGTCATGTGACCTCTGTGGTTGTTTCTATATTAAGGCCATATTTTCCAGCTACTCTTTCTTTGTTTCCAACTTTTTTATTCCAATCACCAGTAATTAATAGTGCACCTCGATTGTTTATTTGATCAAGTTCATACTGCAGAAGTTAGTTAAAATCTTTGATTTCTTCATCTTTGGCATTAGTGGTTGGTACATAAATTTGAATAATAGTTGTATTAACTGGTTTTCCTTGTAGATGTATGGATATTATCTTGTCACTAACAGTATTGTACTTCAGGATACAACTTGAAACTTTTTTTTTTTTGATAATGAATGCAGTACTGTTCCTCTTCAATTTGCCATTCCTTGCATAGCAGACTGTATGATTGTCCAATTCCAAATGGCCATTATCAGTCAATTTCAGCTCACATATTGACCTTTATGCATTCTGTTCCATTTTTGATGACTTCCACTTTTCCTAGATTCATACTTCGCACATTCTATGATCCAATAATTAGTGGACGTTTACAGTTTTATCTTTTCATTTTGAGACTTAGCATATCAGCAAATGCAGATACTGAAATCTTGACTCCATCCACCTCGCTAAGGTTGACTCTCACTGGACGTGGGGCAACTTTGAGAAGGCAACTTTTCCTCAGTTGTGTTTTGAGTGCCTTCCAGTCTTCAGGCCTTATAGTCAGAGATTCTAGCAGATAATGTTCAACTGCTACTCAGGAAGTTTTTACTGGCCAATATTTTTTAAAAGTCAGTTACCAGATCTTTCTTCCTTCTAGAGTCTGTCTTCATCTGGAAGTTCCCCTGAAACTTGTCTACCCTGGGCAAATCAGCTGGTGTTTGACACATCAGAGGCCTAGCTTCCAGCATTTATAGCTCTATGTAAGGCCACACAATATGATGAACTGATAGATGAGTGGTGGCCAGTAAAGATTAGGGAACCGTATGAGGCCTTTTATACTCTGTCTTACAGTTTATCTGTAAGTTGTAATTGAGTTGATAGCACATAAAAACATGTCTAATAAGAGCCAAAAAAAAAAAAAAAAAGAATGATAAAATGCCACCATTTAAAAAAGAAACCCAAATGTGAACTTATGGCTTCTGAATATTATTTAATTTGGGATGGTTAATTTTGATGTAAATAGAAATAAGTCATTGATGTTAATGCTGAAACAGAAGAGACAAAAGGCTGGGCAAAAATACAAGTTAGTAATTTTGGTAATGTAGCAAAAAATTGCTATTTTTTTCTCATTTTAGAAAAAGAGTAATTATTTTAACAAAAGCAATCTTCCAAACTCCCAAATTCTAGCAACGCTATATATATACACACACACATACACACATACATATATATGTTGGCTTATACATGTATGTGTATACATGTTATATATATGCACACGTGTGTATGTATATACACACATACGTATATATGTATATAAATAACAGCTACAGGCACAACAAAATGGCATTATTAACTCATTTAGGATTTCTTTTATTATGACATATACATATACTACCTGTCTGTAACCTGATTGATTGATTGTTGCAATAAACCAAAAAATACTGTCTAACAGCTAAGTTGATCTGAGTGTGATGATCATAGCTCATCTCATGCCAGAGAATCACTTTTCAGGACTGGATTACATGCATGTAGAACGTGTACTCTTAACGGGCAGAAATCAGTTGTAAGATTCCGGAAGTGGAAATTCTTATACATAGGAGTAGCTTATTCTCACATAAAGTTTGGTTAAATTTCTGACCCTTCATTTATGAATTACCCATAAACTGGATATTCAGTCTGATTTCTGGCTTTCTCCCTTGCCATGGTGAGGACAATCAAGTTTAACCTTTGTCAAGTTCATGTTTTGTGGCAGTGATCCGCAGTGCAGGACTGAGCCTGCCTGTTATAGCTGTCCCCTTCACTTTCTGTGTCTGTCTGTCCTAGGTGTGGAACTCTTCTCCTATAGCTGTGAGTAGGTGATTCCTTGAATGTAGAACAAAACAACGAATAAGTAATAAGATAGCACATTTACTGAACACTTACTGTGTGCCAGGCACTGTTTTAAAGGCTTTACATATTCTGACATTTAATTTCCACAGTAGACGTAGGAGGTGAGGAGTATCATTGTCACTATTTTACAGAAAGAGAAACTGAGGCATACAAAAGTTAGGTAACATCTAACAGCACTTTATATTATAAGGCAAAGGCGGGATTCAGACTCAAGTCACTCGTGCTCCAAAGTTCGTGGTCTTAGTGACCATGCCCCTACAGTGGGATGTGTTCTTCTCAAACTCAGTGGAGTCACCTTGGTGATCCTGGGTCTGTCATTACTGTCCCATGTAAGAATGAGTGGAACAAGAACTAGTTACTAGGAGGGTCTGGAAATACATTAACTGTCTGTTACTGCAAAGGAAACCCTGGTGGCGAAGTGGTTCAGTGCTACAGCTGCTAACCCAAAGGTCAGCAGTTTGGATCTGCCAGGTGCCCCTTGCAAACTTTATGGGGCAGTTCTGCTCTGTCTTATAGGGTCACTCGGAGTTGGAATCGACTCAGTGGCAGGAGGTTTGATTTTAGGTGTTTATTTTTATTTATTTACTTTTTTTGCTGTAAAACGCACCTCCTCAGTATTCACTGGCTTAAACAACCAATAAGAATGGTCATTTATTGGCTTTTAAGGCTGTGGCTTGATCGAGGTGAGCTAGAAAGTTCTTCTCCACAAGTGGTACCATCTGGAGATATAGTCATACATCCCAGATGACTCATTCTTTTGATTTGTTGTTGGTGCTGGCTGTTGGCTGGAGACTCAGCTGGGTCTGTCAATTGGTGCTTTGGTTTCCTCTCTATGGAATTCAGGCTTTACACAGTATGGGCTGGGCTCCAAGAACATGAGAAGGGGAGTCAGAGTTCTCTTAAGACCCAGCCTAGGAAGTGACAGAGTTTCACCTCTGCTTTCTGTTGCTACAGCAAGTTATAGGACCAATCTGGAAGGGAAAGAGAAGGGAAAAGAGACTCCATCTCTGGGATTTGGCCTTTCTTTTGAAGTGTGGCCATCTTTAGTACACCATAGGAGACAGCTTCCAAAATGACTTTACCTCCCTGAGAGGCATCTCTGCATTTGATCTCTTATCATGTCCATGTTGGTTTGCAGGCATCATTGTAATTTCATTGGAGGTGGGGAGTCTCTGAACCAAAGGAAGTAAAAAAAAAATATGGAGATACTGACTCCACTAATTGGGCTTGATGTCTGTGCTCAAAGACTTTCAGAGGGATGGTTATCACAGTGGTGCTTAGTGGGACATGAAGACCCAGAAGGCAAAGGAACAGCCGGGAGACAAGTGTCTGTGAAGGACAACGCTTTGTTCTACTCGTTTTTCATTAAGGTTAGCAAGCCTTGAGAATTTTAACCTAAACTTCTCCATCTCGTTGAATTTCAGTTATGCTCAGCAATGCAACCCACTAGAATTCTAGCACATGCTTCCTTGAAATGCATTGTGCCGTTTACTCATCTTTAAAAAGGGAATGTCATAGTGAATTATGTACCCCCCCTCCGCCAAAATGTGTGCAGCAACTTGTCTAGGCCATGATTCCTGATATTGTATGATGGCCCTGTATGTTGTAAATCCTGCCTCTGTGTAGTTAGGATTCAATGTCTAAGGTTGTATTGTGCCTTGAAGCTGGCTCTTGGGATATAAGGGAAAAAGAAGCAAGCAAGAGAGTCGGGGACCGCATGTCACCAAGAAAGCAGTGCTAGGAGCAGAGCACATCCTTTGGACCTAGAGTCCCTGCGCTTCAGAGCTCCCAGTCCAGGGGAAGATTGCCAACAAGGACCCTCCTCTAGAGCCAGTCGAGAAAGACTTCCCCTGGAGCTGCTGCCCTAAATTTAGACTTCTTCGCTACTGGACTGTGATAGAATAAGATTTCTCTTTTTCAAGTTATCTACTTGTATTTCTGTTATAGAAGCACTAGATGACCAAGACAGGAAATAACACTGTAACTCTTATAAATTACAAGATCAAATACATAAGTATGTGTAAAGTACTGAGAGCCTGGTGCAGAGTAGTTATCAAATGCATGTTGGTCTTCGTTAGCATAATTTGTTCGATCTGCCAACACGTGGAAGCCTTCAGTCGCTCATTGCCCCCCCAGGTTCTCTTAACTCTGTTGCTACCCAAGTGAAAATAATGACTTTTCTTCCCGATGTTATTCCTCCCTGGATTTTTCCCTCTACTCTTTCTGGTATCCCTTTCTTAGTCTCTAGTTAAATTAGTGATGATATATTATCGAGGAAGCGTTTTTTAAATGTAGTGTCAGAGGACACAGACTTCTCAGTACACGGGAGCTCGGGACCCACCCTCCAGCTGCAGCTGACTGTGGGTCTCATTTGCATGCCTTTTGGTGTCTGCTCCTAATTGGAGTTAAGAGAAGCTTTCAAAACACAGCCAAACCTAGGGCAATGCTGTTTAACTGCCAGGCAGTGGTTGGTTGTTTATACTTTGGAAAGCTCCCTCTTGGTGGGGTGAGTGTGCTTAGATCTGAAAGCCAGAGGAACACCGGAGGTCCCTGGGGGCAGTCAGGAAGAAGCAAAGGCTGTTGGCTAAGCACCTGTCGCCTTCAATAGCTGTGTCTACCAACTTCCTTCCCTCCTGTTTACTCACTGAGTCTGACAAAGGGACAGTCAGTGTCTGCCTGCTTGACCTGCTTGACCTGCCTATCAAGGGATTCCAACTGAAGCTGAGGGCCATATACTTTTGTGGATCTTAGGGCTCCTGGCCATTTTATTAGCTTGTAGTGTTTCTAATAGCCTTCTGCTTACTGCCTTTCCTTTAAACACTTAGAAGTGCCCTCACCAGTTGTTCCTGTCAAAGCAGTAAGACACACTGCAAGTCTCCTAGGAAGGAATATGACCTGAGAGTCCTTTCCTTTGTCATTCCTATTCTTAAAACTCTGAGAGTTACCCTAACAGTTCCAAAGTAGAGAGGAAATGGGTGCCAGGTGGGATCATTTTGACCATTGATCTGAAGCAGAGTTTCTGGACTTACTCGTAAGGCACTTTTTGATTATGAACTTTTTGAGATCCCGGGGGTCTATCCTGTCACATCGAAAGTGACAAAGTTGTGATGGTGACATGGCTGATGTAGCAGGAGATGCTGACAAATCCTTGAAAATCCACTGCTCTTTGGAGAGCATAGCAAGAAAACAGCATGAACCACATTAGTGTTGCATCGCTCACTGTGTGTGAAATACTGCACAATGTTTGCCTTTTATGCCTTAAAAACAGTCTGGGTGCTCAAGAACCTTGTTGACATTCTGGGGAGCCACTACGGTTATTTTTTCTTGAGTTGTTGCTCGTACTGGTGCTGTCTGTAGGTCTAATGGCACACTGTAAGCTCTGTGGAGTCTTTGTGCTGTGATGCCTGACTTAGATAAAACTGGTATTAAAATTGAATATTTCAGTGTGCATAATGGCATGTTTTATAGGTAATTAAAAATGTCAAAATAAAGGAACACATCACATGACCGTTTTCTCGCCTACAAGATTATTTTTGTTTCATTTGCTTGCTAATTCTCAAAACATGTGAATATGCATTTTTCTCTGTATAAAGTATGTAAATTGCCACTTGTGTACTCTCATGGCTGTGTTATTTAGTGCACAGGCTCTATGTATAGTGATTTTACACTTTTCTCAAAAGCCAGATGGTTCTGAGATAATAGTAACCAGAGGAGTTGGCCATTTGAGGACATGTGTACTGGTGTAGGAAACCCTGGCGGCATAGTGTCGTGAGCACCCCGAAAACATTGAGGGTTACTAGAGGAAACTAAGTAACTAACAAGGCTTGGAGTCAGTAATAAGCTTTATTTAATCAAACCATACATTTACTATTAAGTATGGGGGAAGGGAGGTGCGAGCACCAGGACATAAAGCCCTCTTATTTGCATAACTTGAGAACTGTTATCTGCATTTATATTAGTTGGGAACTCTCATTTACATTAATTAAGACTCCCACAGGTTCCACAGGATCCCACAGGAACTGCAGGGGACAAGTCATAGTATGTCAACACACTTCCCTAAAAGCAAGTTTTACTCTAAGGCATTTAAGGATTGGCTGTGTTCTCACGGTCTCATGTCAGGAGACTTGGAAGTAGAATTTTCGGATGACAGGATGTCTCTAACATGAAGTTGGCAGGGACACCACTGGAGGCTCAAGTACCAGCACTCACAGTCACAGACACTGGAAGCAGGCCATTTAGACTGATAAGGCGCCTCGGAGGTAGACCCGTTAGCTGGGACAGCCTCTCGAGCCAACTTTTGAGGGCTAAGTGGATGAGGACCAGGATCAGGTCACAACACAGCAAACAAGCAGACACAGACTCTCAGGAGGAGGCTGTACCTCAAGTATTTGAAGATGAGGCCCAGCAACAGACCATAAGCACAGACTCCCAGAGGGCACTGCAGCCGCAGGCCTTTCAGGATGAGGCAAACGAGGTCATGGCAGCAGACCTTAGGCACAGACTCCCGGAGGGGACTGCTGTGTCCCAAATCCAGAGTGCTGGGTTTTTAATGCAAATTGTTCATTTGGTTCAGGCTGTTATCAATTAGCCCGTAAGTCGTATCTTCGGGTGCCTTCAGCTGTTGACTTCTTTCTGATTGGTTATGGTCTTTATCATGTCTCTGACCATCTGCGGCCCTGTCCATCTGGCAGCTGCTTTTCTCACTTTTACTTCTTCACTATGACTTTGTATTTTCTCCCCATCTTACTTAGCTCAAGCACAGCCATTTTGTGTTTTACTAGTTGAGCCAATTCATAGTTTAGTCAATTTTAACTTGTACTTATGACAAGACTACGCTTTACTATGTATTCATATATATTTATATTTGTATACATATATATATTTACACATGCATTGGAAACTCTGGTGGCATCGTGAGTTAAGTGCTATGTCAGCTAACCAAAAAGGGAGCAGTTGAAATCTGCCAGGCACTCTTTGGAAACCCTACAGAGCAGTTTTCCTTGTCTTATAGGGTTGCTATGAGTCAGAAATGACACGATGGCAGTGAGTTTTTATGCTACTGGTGTTTGCCTTTAAACTTTTTTCAAGGGCAGTTTGGGGGTGATGTGCATAATATTCTGTAGACCTTTCTTTTTCTTCTTTTGGCTTTCGTCATGTATTCCAAAACCAAACTAAACAAATCCAGACTGATTGCTGTGCAGTTGATTGTGACACACGGCAGCCCAACAGCACAGGGAAGAATTGCCCCATGTGGTTTCCAAGGAGTGGCTGGTGGATTTGAACTGCCAACCATTTTGTCAGCAACTGAAGGCTTAAGCACTGCACTACCAGGTCTCTTTTTGCCTTAATTAATCCTGAATTATTGTTACATCAAAACAAGGAGCAGGAGCTGGTGGCAAAGATAGAAGATAGTCCCCAATACTCCCCACTTTATAATTCGGCTCATTTTTGCAACATGGAAAAGAAGAAAAAAAAACAAAAACAGCTCCATCATAAGAAGTCTGGCAGTTAAGTCTGTGAAGTTAATTGTTCTAAGTGCTACGTACCTCATTGCTGAGTATCACTATGGTCACCTTTGAAGTACTCCTCTTGGGAAGCTATGCGTTGAAGCCAGTGCCTAGTCCACCCTTCGGAACAATTTTGGAAGTCTTTTTCTGGAATAGCCGTGAGACCTGTCATTGTATTCCCATTGATGAAATCTTGAATGTCATCAAAATGTCTTCCTTTCAGTATTTCCTTTATCTTTGGGTAAAGAAAGATAAGTCGTTGGGGGCCAGACCAGGTGAGCAGGGAGGGTGTTCCAATACAGTTATCTGTTTGCTGGCTAAAAACTCTTTCACGGACAACCATACAATTAAGTTTGCAAATTTGCCACCGTGAGCAATGGCTGTTCCAGAAAGAGTTCCAAAATTGCTTTGAAGGGTGGACTGGGCACTGGCATCAGTGCATAGCTTCCCAAGGGGAGTACTTTGAAGGTGACCATAGTGATATTCAGCAGTGAGGTATGTAGCCCTTAGAACAATTCAGTTCGTGGACTTAACGGTCAGATCTTTTATATACACACATACATGTGTTTATATACACACAGACACATAAAAATATATACAAACACACACACACATATATGTATCCTCATTGCCGTTGAGTCAGTTCTGACTCAAAGCAACCCTGTAAGTTACTGTGAGATGTAAGTATGTGTATATATGTGTGTGAGTGAGTGAGTGAGTGAGTGTGTTAATAGATTAGTCTTCCAGTGATGCTATCAGTTCTGAAGCTGCCTGAGCAGTTATGTTGAGTTCTTCAGTCCACAGGAGAAGGCAAGGCCTAGAAAGTAATACAGTGATCTATATTTAAAAACCTAGAATTAAAAAACCAAAGAAAGAAAGAGAAAAGCATCCAGTAAGACACAGCTGCTCTTTTCAAAAGCAAAATGTCATGAAGAAAGACTCCATGAATGCTGAATTACCCAGGTCTGACACATTCCCTTTTGTGTGGTTGTCACTTGTTGAAGGATTTCACCTAGCATTTGTTCAAGGGATTTGAATAATTTGTTGAAAATTTGACTGTATGAGCATGGATGGGTGTATTTGAGCTGCTGAGAAAGTCTACTGCATGTAATTTTTTTGGCATAAAACTTGCCTCCTGGCTGAAAACAAGGTGATGCTGTTTTTTGATAAGCAATTTGTACAGTTGTAACACAACTTCTTAAGTGACTTTCCACTGGGGAATTCAAGGTGCCAACCCAGGGAGATGGAGCATGGGATCAGGCTGCTTCTTCCTTGCTCATTTCTTGCTTTGCCTTGGCCTATGGCTTTGCTGGGATGTGGTTGATGCTTTGCTTTAAGGCAGTGGAATAAGGGCAGGTCAACTTCCTTCTATTCTCGTTCTTTAAGAGTCAAACGGGATGGCTTGGAGGGTGAAACAAGAGTGGTTTTGACCGTCTAGAACAGCATAGAATGGGCTGAGGAGGAGACAATCACAATTACCAATAAATGAAGGCCTACAACAAGGTCATGGGTGGAGAAAACTGTACTGGGGCTTGCACTTTCTATTGGTGTTGTTAGGTGCCACTGAGTTGGTTCCAACTCGTATTGACCCTGTGTACAACAGAATGAAACCCTGCCTGTTCCTGCACCATCCTTGTTGTTATACTTGCGCCCACTGTTGCAGCCATTGTGTCAACCCATCTCACTGAGGGTCTTCCTCTTTGTCACCAACTCTCTACCAAGCATGATGTCCTTCTCCTGCAACTGATCCCTTCTGGTAACATGTCCAAAGCCTGTGAGACTCGTCTTCCTATCTTTGTTTCTCTTGCTATTTTTGCTTCTAAGGAGCATTCTGGTTGCACTTAAAGCCAGATTTGTTCATTCTTTTGGTAGTCCACGGTATACTCAACCTTCTTAGCTTGCACCAAAATTTGAAAATATCAGTTCTTCTTTGATCTTCCTTATTCATTGTCCAACTTTTGCATGCATGGGAGTTGATATACTTGTATGTCTGAGAAAGTCTTCTCTGTGAGTATAACTCATAACTCAAATGCTGTTCTATCTGATTTAGTGAAATCAAGCCACCTGTGAGGGGAGGTGGACAGGAATCAGTCATGTGGAAAGATGTGACAAAAACTTGGGAGCATTTCTGCGTGGGGGCAGCGATCAGAAGGGATGGTGAAGACGTTTCTCATCCTGTGTTTCCCTTCGGTGGGGTGTGCTCCTAAAGCTGCCGTCTAAACACCTGCTTTCTCTCCAGTGTTTTTGTTTCAAGCTAGTTCATTTCAAGCTAGTTCACTTTGGCTCATAACATCTGGGCTGCACATCCTTATCACAACCCTAGAGTTCGGGTGCATCAGTGTGCCTTTTTGTTTTGTACCGCTTCTGGGATGCAGTTTCTTTCAAGTGGCCAAACTTTTAGTTTGATCACTGGTGGAGCCTCTCCATATGAATCTCTTATTCCAGGAACCCTCTGGTCATGCTTTATTACACATGGATTTGGAATCCTAGCAAATGTCTTCTTCTACTCACTTTGTAACATGCTTAGCCACCAAATGGTCCAAATGAATGAGGACCTGTTTTAAGAGAATCACACAAGCTTGCCTGGGTTGGAAATACTGGCATTGTGGTGGTTAAGTGCTACAGCTGCTAACCAAAAGGTTGGCAGTTCAAATCTACCAGGTGCTCCTTGGAAAGTATGGGACAGTTCTATTCTGTCCAGTGGGGTTGCTGTTTGTTGGAGACTTGATTCAACAGCAATGTTTCTTTTCTTTTTGCCCTGGTTTGGTCAACCTGTTAAATCTGGAGGATAAAGAAGGATAATACCTCTCATAGATATTGGGGGTTGGGGTGGGGTTACTTATATTCTAGTTAAAGAATGTTCAAGAAGGCAAGGAAAAAATACTTTTGCTTTTCTCCCTCAACTTTGCCCATTATTCCATATCCAGTGTTAACTTCTTTTCTGTGTTACCTTTGCAATTTTTTTTTACCCAAAAGTTTAATAATAGAGCAGTTAAGAGCATATGGCAAATGTGAACTGTCACTAGAGGTAGTGGGATTGACTCAACATTGATGAGTTTGGCTTCGGGTTGGTTTGCCCTGGGTGGCACAAACTGTTAAGTGCTCTACTACGAGCTGAACAGTTGGCAGTTCAAATCTACCCAGAGACACCTTGGAAGACAGACCTGGTGATTTCCTTCTGAAAGGTCAGTCTTCAGAACTCTATGGAGCAGTTCTACTCTGTACATATGAGGTTGTCATGAGTCAGAATCTACTTGATGGCAACTAATAACAATTTCCCCTTATGATCAGGTGGTCTTTAGAAATAATTTCTGTGAACCTAAGTGCCTTTATGTTTACAACTGGGAATATTATCAGCCATATAGAGTTGTTGTTCAGATTTGGTGAGATGACATTTATTAAGTACCTACCTAGTACAATCCTGGGCATGTGTTGAACATTCAGTAAATATTTATTTTATCCTCCTTGTGTCCCTTTCTTTCTTTTCCTGACAATACCACACTCTTATCTTCTGAGTAGGGACAAGTGGAAGGGAGATTTACTGGGGAGCCTCCAGTTTATTAAAGACAAAGACACAATGAAGAATAGACCACACATGCCCACACTCACTCCTGGAAATGGAAAGGAGATGTTGAATGCAGAATCACCACTCAGTCCCCTCCCCCACCATCTTCCTTTGCCTCTCCTGGTGGCCTCTGAACTATATAGCTGTAAAAAAAAAGCAGTTACCATGGCATTGGATCTGAATCGTGGCAACACCATATGTGTCAGAGCAGGACTGTTCTCTGGGGAATTGCAATGGCTGATTGTTTTGGAAGTAGATTAACAGGCCTTTCTTCCAAGGCACTCTGGGTAGACTTGAGCATCCAAGTTTTCAGTTAGCCGCAGATTGATTATGTGAGCTGTTGGTCCCACTCAGGGACTTCCGTACAGCCACTGCTGCTGTTGTGTCTGCTCCAACTCTTGTGACCTTGTGTATAACAACAGAACATTACTCCAACCTGTGCCATCCTCACAATCTTCAGCATGTTTCAGCGCATCGTTTGAGCCACTGTATCAGTACATCTAGTGGAGCATCTCCCTGATTTTCACAGACCATGTACTTTACTCAACACTGTGTCTTTTTTTTTTTTAGCTTTTAGTCTTTCCTGGTGATTTGTCCAAAGTAAGCAAGATGAAATCTCACCAGCCTCGCTTCTAAGAAGCATCTGGTAACAGCTTCTATTAAAATCATTTTCAGATGTAGGCAAAGCTTTGCAGCAATTAGAAAAATAGCTGAAGGAAGTTCAAAAAAAAAACAAAACAACCTAAGTCAACAAGATTATAAATAACTTGGTGAAAATTTCTTCACACTTGCTCTTAGTCAAAAGGCTAAGAAACTGCTGCCAGGATGTCCTGAGGGGCTTTTGTGACAAGCGCTTCGTTACGTGCGGTATGGAAATTGCACAGGTACCAAAATGTTGTGGAGTGTCTTAGTGAAACATGTAAGGATGAAACTTCTTGTCTTTGAGTCAGTTCCACTCATAGTGACCCTGTATGACAGAGTAGAACTGCCCCATAGGGTTTCCAAGGAATGTCTGGTAGATTTGAACTGCTCTCCTTTTAGTTAATAGCTGTAGCCCTCAACTGCTCTCATTTCTCTGTCTCCTGGCTGCTTTCTTCTTCTGGTACATTCCATACTGAGGCTGAAGGTAACATTTGCTGTTAATCGCCCATTAGGTTTTGGCTGCACAATGGTTAAACACTTGATTGCTGACCAGAAGGTTGACAATTTGAATCTGTCAATGGCTCCAAGGAAGAAAAGACCTGTCAATCTGCTACCCTAAAGATGGCAGTCTTGGAAACTCTATGGGACATTTCTGTTCTGCCTTATAGGGTTTCTATGAGTTGGAATCTACTGATGACACTTAACAACAACAAAAGATGCTAGACACTGTTCTAGGCACTGAGAATGAACAAAAGAATAAACAAAAGAGAAAAACATCCCTGACCTCAGGGGGTGTGTATATCCGAGGGGACTGACAGTATACAAGTCAAACTTCTGCCATCTTTGACTTTGATTCATCTAACAGTTTAGAAATAGGATCTGCTGGTGAATGTTTGCCATGATTCATTTTCCAGCTGAGGTGCATTTCATTTTGGTTTTGAGTTTCCATGAGTGAACTAGAGATAAGTCAATATTTATAGCCTGTAGTTTTATAATCTGCATCAATATTTTAAAAGCCTTGATAGAGTCTCAATTCCCTTGATCCATTATAAATCCAGAATAGTATGGTGAAGATTGAAAACCTTAGTTTTAAGAGCAAAAAAAAAAGTATGATCAGATGGTTATTAAAGGGAAAAGAATAGTAAAAAATGTAAGCAAATTTACTGAATTCTCAGAAATACAGATGCTCAATTTGTGTCTTCTGAGTTAAGGAACTGTGGTTGTACGGTGATTAAGCACTTAGCTGCTAACTGAGACGTTGGTAGTTCAAATCCACCAGCTACTGTGCCGGAGAAAGATCTGGCAGTCTGTTTCTACAAAGGTTTCAGCTATGGGAACCCTGGAGGGCAGTTCAGCTCTGTCTAATAGGGTCACTGTGAGTTGGAATTGACTCAGTGGCAATGAGGTTTTTTGTTTGTTTCTTTTTTTCCAGTTGTTTTTAAGGAGCCCTGGTGGTGCATGGTTAAGCTTTTGGCTGCCAACTGAAAGACTGGTGGTCTGAACCTGCCCAGTGGCTCAGTGAGAGGAAAACCTAATGATCTGCTTCAGTAAAAATTACAGCCTAGAAAACTCAGTAGGTCGTGTGGGGTTGATAGGAGTCAGAATGACTCAATAACACTCAACACTTTTTTTTTTTTTAAACAAGTTGTTCTTAAATGTTTATTTATGTCATGATGCATGATGTGCACAGTTCAGTTTATGGAATTATCAGTGTTAGGATGTAAAAATAAAAGCCACTGTGTGTGTGAAGGAAATCATAGTGGAAGAGTGGTTAACTGCTATAGCTGTTAGCAAAAGGTCAGCAGTTCTAATCCACCAGGAGCTCCTTGGAAACTCAATGGGGCCATTCTACTCTGTCCTATAGGGCTGTTGTGAGTTGGAATTTACTCAATGGCAGTGGTTTTTTTTTTTTTTGGTGTATGTGCAATGAGGGTTATTTAGCATTATTATTTTTAATGTTGATTTTGATAAACATATTGATAATAAAGGACACCTTGGTGAGGTAGTAATTGAGTACTTTGTCTTCTGACCAAAAGGGTGGCAGTTCAGATCCACGAGGCACCCTTTGGAAACTCTATGGGACAGTTCCATTCTGACCTATAGGGTCACGATGAGTCAGACCTGATTCAACAGTGGTGGCTTTTTGGCTTATTGATAATAAAACAAGCTCAAAACTAATACTGGATGTATTTTTATCTTGAATGAGTGTACCTTTTTTTTTTAATTGTGATTAAATGAAGGTGTACAATCCAAATCAATTTTGTCGGGCCTACTTATCCACAATTCCATCTGCTGTCCTCACCCTGTGACAGCACACTCCTCCTTTTCACTCTTTACTTTTAGTATCCTCTTAATGGGCACCTGTCCCCTCCGGTTCACCCTGTCCACTTTCATCTAGAAAGAAACGAGTAGAGAAGCCTGAGTACAACTTTCCTGTTGAGAAACCCAGTTTCTGAGGGGGATCATTTTGAAGAAAACTGACATCATCTCATAGCAGGTCATCTAGACATCTTGACTATTTGGAGAATGAATGTTTGAGGTTGTAGTTTTCAAGGTCATAAACTGGAATTTATTCAAGTGGCTACAACATGACCTGGCTCCCTCTGAAAGCTATGCAGTGACTTAACTGTAGAGGGGAAATGACTTTTCTGTTACTTCTGGAGCTACAGAAGTTGACATGTGGGCTTTCCCAAACCCATGTGGAGTAAATGGCTTCCATTAATCAGAGCAACTGTATACCAGGCAGCCCATCTTTTGTTGAATGTCTGCCATTGACAGAGAATGGAAATATAAAGGAGTTTTGAAGGTTGAGGGCTCCTTCCTCTTCTTCAGAGACCTTTTAATGATATGGGGACATTTTATTTGAGTTTATAGTGCTTAGTTAACCAGAAAGGAATCATCAGTTTCCCATGTTTGATAGAAAATGTCACTCATATCTTGAAACCATTAGCTGTCAGAGACCATAAGCATAAATAGGTTATTAAGATCTTGCAGCCAGGAGAATGAAAGATGGTCATTTCATGAGGAGTAAGATGTTATATTTATGAATACATGTGGGAAGGAAAATAGATCATTGTCAGGATCAGATCTCTCTTATGATGCCTCATCTGGATTTCCTGTGTGTTTTCATGATTGCCGCAGTGGTGACCTAGGTTAGATCTTCTGTTAAACTTTAAAATTGAAAATCAAGCAGTAGTGGGAGGTCTTGACAGTTCTTACCAGGTAAGTGTTGATGTCCTTTTCCCTCTTCACGTGTTGGAAGGGCTGCAATGTGCTGCTCCATCCTCTGGTGTTTCATGTAAACTGAAATTATGTTCTTGAAATCTAGCTGACTCATCCTCACACACACAGGTCCATTAATTTAGGGATATTTCTGTACAGTCATCTGGTTTGTGCATACATTTTTCTCAGATTCCATTTACTTAAAAAGTTTTGACAGTGTGCCTGTCAAAACAGGTGTCTTTTTCTTTGTGAGTAGCTTTTCATTAAATCATACGTTTTCTATGTTTTTTTTAAAAAAACACTTTGTTAAGTTGCTTTTTGGTTTAATCTTTGCTCTGCTCAGAAGTTTCAGAATAGTTAATTTAATTCTTAAATAATTGAAGAATCTTAGGCATGTAACAATTTTATCTGACTTGGATCTACATGCAGCACCCATGGAATCAAATGACACGTTGCACTGGGCAGATGTGCTGCAAAAGACCTCTTTAAAGTGTTGAAAAGCAAAGGTGTCACTTTAAAGACTATTGTGTGCCTGACCCAACCCATGGTGTTCTCAGTCACCTTATGTGCACATGAAAGCTGAGGGATGAACAAGGAAGACTAAAGAAGAATTGACACCTTTGAAGTATGATGTTGGCAAAGAATATTGAATACACCGTGGACTGCCAGAAGACTGAACAACTGTCTTTGAAGAAGTACAGCCAGAATGCTCCTTAGACGCTAAGATGGTGAGATTGTCTCACTTTGGGTGCGCTATCTGGAAGAACTAGTCCCTGCGGAAGGACATTATGCTTCGTAAAGTAGAGGGTCAGTTAAAAAGAAAGTCCTTTAGTGAGATGAATTGACATAGAGGCTGCAACAATGGGCTGAGACATACTAACAACTCTGAGAATAGCATGGAGTGGGAAGTATTTCATTCTCTTGTACACTAGGTCTCTATGCGTCAGAACTGACTTGATGGCGCCTAATAACAAGAAGCATATGAACCGAAGTAGAATTTCATATTTGAAGTTATTTTAATGAGTACATCCAAATTTAATTGCTCTTTGTCTATCTGGGGTATAGCAAATTTGAGTAGAGGATCCGTATTTGTACTACATCAGTGATCAATTATTTTAGATATTTGACAAAGTTCTTTAGAGAGCATCACTTACTTGGATTCATATATCTAAAAACAGCTATTGAACTGTTATTGGGGTCTTTTTATGATTTGAAAGAAGAATGGTGGTCTAATTTTGGCTTCTTTTGGTTGACTGTCCTTTTTTTCCCCCCAGAGGGCATTTTATTTTGCTTAGGGCAACGTTTGTTAAGAGAATTAGATGAGGAGCAATTGTTCGTGATGTAAAACTTACGAACTATATTTGAAAATGAGGTTTTTAATTACCACTGACTGTTCTCCTAATAGTAAGCCATCTAGCTTGAGGGAGAATTTTTTCCCAAGCATTTTAACTTTTTAGTTAACAACCAAAAGATCATTAACCAAGCAGGTACTACGAGGCTCCTGCTGTCTCCCGAGGATCAATCGTTAGTGGAAAGATGGGTAGAGAGTGAATCTCTCGGACTTCTGAGTCCCCGGGATTCTATACTGTGGAAATAACTGAAAATATCAAAGAAATCAAGACGAAGGAAGAAAGGAGAAGCAAATAGAATTTTCTTTTTGTAAATTAGAAAGCATTTTATTTTAGAGGTATAAGGCATTTCAGGCAAATGAATGATGAGTGTTAGCCACTCAGACTGTTTTTCAAGAAGCACATGTATACACTTTTCACATTAATGAAGCCAAAGTTATCCCTAGTTTGGTAGATAGAAAATATGAGTCATTGGTTATTGAAAACAAATGATGTGTAAGCAGCTCTGTTGTCATTGTTAGGTGCTGCTGAGTTGGCTGTGACTCATAGGGCCCCCTAGACAGCTTGGTTGGAAGCATGGTCCCTGCCCCACTGGATAAGACATTGTCATGGATTGAATTGTGTTCCTCCCAAAATGTGTGTAGCCATTTGGCTAAGCTATGATTCCTGGTATTGTGTAATATCCCCTGTGAACCCTCCCTATATGATGTCAGTAAGGGAGGATGGTGGCACTTGTGTTGGTGGGACAGGACTCTGTCTGTAAGACGTGCCTTGAGTTGGGAATTTCATACTACCAAGAAGCTGTGCCAGGAGCACATCCTTTGGAAATCACTTGGGGTCCCTGTGCCTCAGAAGCTTCCAGTCCAGGGGAAAATTGACAAGGACCTTCTTTCAGAGTCCACAGAGACAGCTTTCACCTGGAGGTGATGCCCTGAAATTGAACTTTTAGTCTAGAGGACTTGACGAAACAAAATTTCTCTTTTTCAAGCCATTCACGTGTGGTATGTCTGTTCTAGCAGTACTGGAAGATTAAAACATTCAGATAGCAGAAAATACATGAGTGCATGACAAAGAGCAGAAGGAATGCTCTACTGGGGAGAACATTTCAATGCTATAGCTTTTCAAGGGTCTTCCAGCTGGGGCTGTGAGAAGTAAGTCACAGCTTTGAATAGGAAGCATCTGTTGGATAGTGCTGTGTACATAGAATTCACTAAATGTATTTTATATGGGGATACGGAATGAGGGATTTTAAGTCAATAAATGAATGTATACAAATGCGTTGCATTTTACATGAAGATGTGCATGTCATACTTTTGCTGTATCCAAGATTCCAGTGTATTATTTCTTGGCCAAAATAGTTTTCAGAGAATATTTAAAAAGTTAAAAGGTGATGATAATTGTGTAAATTAATAGGGTTAGTTTATTGTTGGGTGTCTTGATGAAACACACTTTGGTTTGGAAAGCTAGAAGAGTACAAGTATTCCTGATTGGATTTTGAAACACAGAAAAAAAGACTTACGTTACTTATCAAGTGCCTCTACCAGCAACAAGCCATGGGATAGCAAGTGACATAAACACATAGTAAATGAAAATCTGCTTTTCATGGTCAATGGCATTAGTTCAGCAGTGAAACCATAAGCAAAACACAGAGCACACTGTTGTGTGTGGCAGTAGTACAGCAAGGAGTTTTTATAGATTTGAGACAGTTTCCAGTAACAGCATGATGTCTCATGGAGAACGAGGAGAGAAATGCTCTCGTTCATAAGGTATCTGCATGGTATGTTCTGTATGAAAATATTTTCTAGAAGTTCCACCCTGAAAGAAAGTTGTTGTTGTTGTTATTGTTAGGTGCAGTTGAGTCAGTTCCAACTCATAGCGACCCATGCACAACAGGACGAAAAACTGCCCAGCCTTGCACCATGCCTACAATTGTTTTTGTGCTTAAGTCCATTGTTGGCAGCCACTGTGTCAGTCCGTCTTGTGGAGGGTCTTCCTCTTTTTCACTGAATAGTAGTATTGCTTATCAGTGTCCAACAATGGAATTTCTTCGAGATATATTAGATCAGAACCAAACAGTGCCAGCAAAGTGACTGTTCAGTGACTAAATTATATCATTGTTACCTTTTAACATTACATATATATACATATGCATACATATATGTCTATAAAATCAATTCAGAACTCAGTACAGAGAATATATTGGTTTATATACTTACAGATATTCATGGATTCAAACTGACTTGATTGCACAACTAACAGCAGTGGGAAGTGATATAGATTAGACAAGTATTTACCTTTAGCGAATCCCAGCATATTATTTCTAGAGCTAAAATTGTTCTTAATTATGGTCAAGAGGGATCTGGAGGAGGAAATTAAGAGCATGTTTGGGCATCTCCCCACATACACATTTTCTGAGGCTGGAAATGGCAGGACTTTTGATGCACTCAAAAACTGAGTACTGTTGAAGTCAGCACAACTGGACTAAACCAAAAGCTAAAAAGTTTCCTGAATATAACTGAACACTTTAAGGAACAGAGTAGCAGGGATAGGGATCTGGGGACTCTGCTTCCAGGGGGCATCTAGGTCAACTGGCATAACAAAGGTAATTAAGAAAATGTTCTGCATCCCTCCTTGGTGAGTGGCATCTGGAATCTTAAAAGCTGGCAAGTGGCCCTCTAAGAAGCATCAATTAGTCTCAACCCACATGGAGCAAAGGAGAAAGAAGAGCATCAATGACACAAGGAAAGCCTGAGCCCAGCAGACAGAAAGGGCCACATAATCCAGAGCCTGCGTCAGCATGGGATCGGAAGAAGTAGACGGTGCCTACCTAACACCAATGGCTGCCCTGAGAGGGAGCACAACAGAGCCCCTGATGGAGTGAGAGAAAAGGGGGGTACAGAGCTCCAATTCTAGTAAAAAGACCAGACTTGATCGTCTGACACACTGTAGGGTCCCCAGAAGACATGGATGGCCCTCAGACTCTCTGTTAGCTCAGAACTAAAGCTATTCCTGAATCCATCTCTTCAGACAAAGATTAGATAGGACTATAAGGCATAAAATGGTACAAATTAGTGTGATTTTTGGCTTAAGTAGATACATGAGACTAAATGGGCAGCTCTTGTCTGGAGGCAAGATGAGAAGGCAGAAGGGGAGCTGGTTGAAGGAACACAGGAAATACAGGCTGGAGAAGAGGAGTGGTCTGTCACATTCTAGGGAGAACAACTAGGATCACTTAATAATGTGTATATAAGTATTTTATGAGAAACTGACTTGAACTGTAAACTTTCATTTAAAGCACACCTACAGAAAAAGTGTATCAAACTAAAAAAAAAAAAAACTTATTATAAGTGTGTAAACAATATGATGACTACTTCTAGAGATATTGACTGATAATAATAATAAAACAAAAGCTAGACTTTACCATCAAGTTGATTCTGACTCATAACAACCCTATAGGAGAGAGTAGAATTGTCCTATAGAATTTCCAAGGAGTGACTAGTGGATTTGAACTGCTGACCTTCTGGTTAGCAGTCAAATGCTTGGCCACTGTGCCACCAGGGCTCCTAATAATGATAGCTGCCATTTATTATATACTTCTGTGCCAGGAACCTTGTGAAGTGCTCATTAGGTGTTGCCTCATTCAGTAATCAAAAAGCACGAAGAATCAACAGTCTAGGAAAATGTATCTTACTATAAAGTGCTTCAGCTTAAGTTGTGTTAAGATTTGCAGGTTTGGATAGACTCTGGAATTCAAAAACAGTTTAAATGAGTTTGGGAAATAGAAAGAACAGTACACTGAAATCTGCTTAAGTTACCACCATGAATAGTTATGGGATTTTTGGTAAATCTAATAATTTACTGAACTGTCCACCCAAGTAATTCAGGAAAACACAATATTGTTAAAATATTTGTAGAAATTTAAGTGATTCAGATAATATAGAAGCCCATAAAGCAAAAATCGTTAATCACCCTCCCCCCAACTTATCTGTCAGTTTCTCATATTGTGTGGCTTGTGTGTTGCTGTGATGCTGGAAGCTATGTCGCTAGTATTTCAGGTACTAGCAGGGGCACCCATAGTGAACAGGTTTCAGCAGAGTTTCCAGACTAAGACTATGACTAAGACAGACTAGGAAGAAAGGCCTGGTGATCTACTTTGGAAAATTGCCAGTTTTCTGTGGAAATTTGGGAATTGTGTTTACAAGAAAGAGATGGATAGATACTGAGTTACAATTAGCAGCCTCTGGATCTAGATCTATCAGTTAGTAAATACACAGTTAACTGAATACAATTGTCTTGAAGTATAAGGAGTACCAAAGTTAGCTTTTTGTGTGATTTTGGCCAAATTGTTTGTATTCTACTGTGCTGTCTCCTAAGACTCAGCTCTGTACCTCTTCCTGAGAGTCTCTTCAGTGATTTCCAGTGGGCTGCAGAATGACATTCATGCTTTCTAGTGTCATAGTCAAGGTCTTCATTCAACTGGCCACATCTGAGGTTTCCAGATGTGTGTTCATTTCTGTGTTTGAGTTAGCCTGTAATCCTGCCAAAAGTTATCCCTGTTTTCTTAGCACAAGCCCTTAATTCTGTTTTAGTACCGTGCTGGCAAAAAACAAACAAACCAAAAAAACAAAAAAAACCTGGTGGCATGGTGACTAAGTGCTATGGCTGCTAACCAAAACACTGGCAGTATAGATCCACTGGCTGTTCCTTAGAAACTTTATGGAGGCAGTTCTACTCTGTTCTGTAGGGTAACTATGTGTCAGAAACGATGTGATGGCAGTGGGTATGTATTTGGGTACCTGTGCCAGCACTCCTTTCTCACCTAGGAATGTCCTTTCTCTCCTTTACATGGGCAAACCACCTTGCTTTCCAAGTCTAATCCAAAAGCCACCTGACAGCTGAGCCGTCAGTGATCACTCGTACCTGTGTGTAACTGTTCCCATTTTGAATGTCCGTAGTGTTTTATCTTCTCTGTATTCCTGTAATTGCTTACACAGTTCTTGTCTCGCTACTAGACTGTAAGCCACTTGTGGGCAGGACCAGTGGCTGACTCATTTTCCCATCATCCACCGTGCCTGGCTGTGGGCATGGCCTTGAGCAATCCATTCCTAGTGGGAGGTCAAAACAGTTGCCTGACTGCTCGTAAAATGTGGGCATTAAATGCCATGCTATTTATTATTTCTCACAATCTAAATTATCATCTGATAAGAACTTAATTTACACTCCGTGTCATCCAAACAACATTGCTGCTGCTTAATCACAGCAGTAAGTGGGAGATGAATTCAGTTCAAAGGACATAACTGGCTGCATGTGGTAGGAGACAACAGACTACCACTTACTGACATATCTTAATATTTCAAGAGATGTATTCTTAGCCAAATAGAGGAAGCAAAATTTAGAAACAATGCCAGTTCCTGGCATTGGACTCATCAGAGGGCACTTTATTTCATAAACTTCGTGAGAGAGTGATGAAACACCTTGGGCTCCATTTGTGACTCTGAGTGAGGGCTGGAAGTAAATATCTAATTTTGCTGTGAAAGCTGTTTGTAGTAGTCTTATCCTGTGGCCTTTCTTGTACTTTTTCTTCCAGTCTCAATCAGAATTTATTTGCCAGACAGGACATCCTGAAATTTAGTGCCTTTTTTTTTTTTTTTCTTTAAAATAAATTAATCAATGGTTTCTATAATTTGTGAAAGTAGCCCTGGTGGCTACTAACAGAAAGGTCATTGGTTCAAATCCACAAGCCACTCCACAGGAAAAATAACCTGGTGACCCATTTCTGTAAAGGTTATAGACAAGGAAACCCCATGGGACAGCTATACTGTGCTCCTTAGCATTGCTGTGAGTCAGAAGTGACTCTTCAATACACAACAACAACATTGTTTGTGACTGAGGTATTGATAACACTCATTACTTTATGCCATAGAGATAGGCAGAACCTTTGTTTTCAGTTTTGAATACTCAGCATGGAAACTTGGAGAAATTTCATCTTTGGTTAGAAACTGAGAAGTGTAGTAGAAATTGGTTTAGTTGACACCTATAGCAACATATGGTGCAGTGGTTAAGAGCAATAGCGGTTAACCAGAAGCTCTACAGTTTAAACCCACCTGATGCTCCTTGGAAACCCTGTGGGGCAGTTCTACTCTGTCTTAGAGGGTCAACGTGAATTGGAGTTGACTCAGTGGCAGTAGGTTTAGGATGGCATAGTGATTAAGTGCTATGGCTGCTAACCAGAAGGCTGGCAATTCACATCTGCCAGGTACTCCTTGGAAACTCTGTGGTGCAGCTTTACTGAGTCTTGTAGGGTTGCTAAGAGTCAGAATGGATGTGAAGTCAGCTGGTTTTCTTTTTGATTTTATACTAATATACAAACTACTGTGTATTTATATTAACAGATACACAAGAATGAATGCATTTGATAAGTCATTTATAATGAATATGCATTCCGAGTGAACAATTCATAATAGAACTATGAAGGAGATAGAAATAAAACATAAATTTTAACTGAAAGCCTTTCCTGGTTAATGAGAGAGTTACTGGCCATCCCACTATCCATGTTAAGATCAGAATGTGGGTGCCAGCAATCATGCTGCTATTTAAAGTTGTTCTAGAAATGCCAGCAAAGGTAACCAGGAAAGGGAACAAAGTCATGGTCACAAGTGCCTCTTTCCCATGCTCACATAAACAGAGGGTATTACTCTTCATCTCAAAACAACAACAAAACCTAACCTCCCTCCAAACCCCAGATCACTGTTTTATTGACATTTCTCTAGTAGGAATGTTTATCATGTTTACAGATGTTTACTGTGAGCGTTAAGGGTGTGATACAAACTTTACAACAGTATGGCAATAACTGAAGATTTGGAATAATTTTGATGGGTTTTGCCTTTCCATAGCTTCCAACTTACCATACACACACACACACACACACACACACACACACACACACACACACACACACACACGCATGCACGCACGCATGCACAATGGATGTAAGGTGAGAATCTGCCCGTGTTTTTTCTGTATGGAGACAAAGTAATGGCTTGGTCTCAAAGAGTGAGAAATGTGGAGAGTGATCTGAGAAAAGATTTTAAGGGCTGTAAACTAATGTGAGGGTTTTGGAGAGTGGCTTAGCATTGTTTCTCTGAATATAAAGTGTGAAACTCTTTGACTTGGCAGTCACATTTGTTGGAGTTTACTCTAGGGATGTAGTTATAGAACTCTGAAATGATGTGTGGTTGAAGATATTGATTTCAGCCTTGTTTGTGTTAGTGAAATATTGGAAAAGATCTAAAGTCTCATTCATACAAGACTAGTGAATGGTTATGTAAATTGTAACACTGAAATCCAGTGGGGTACTATGAAGGCAGTAGAATGTATTGACCTGGAGATTCCCACAACCTATGGTTTAGGATACAAAGCAGGTTACAAAACATATGTTTGTTCTAATCCCACTCAGTAACTGAATATCTGTGTCTAAATCCCGAGAATATAGACAGAAAGCTAGAAAAACATTTGCTAAACTATTGTCAGTGGTCATTAAGATATCACTGGTTTTGAATGAGAAACTAATTTATAATGTAAAACACTTAAAACACAATAAAATTTTAAAAAATCTGACTAGGATTATACATGGAAACATGAATTTAGGGATCATAAAGGGTCATTTTTACGGTTAACTCAGGGTCACAGGATTTCAGAGGAGGGGAATGTCAGGGTAGGCAATAGGGATCAAAGAAGGTCCAGCACAGTGAGAAGTACTTGGTAGTTTGATTGATTTGAGTCAGACTCGACTTGACAGCATTGGGTTTGGATTTTAAGGTTTGAATAGACAGATGCAGGAATGACACTCTAGATAGAAGGAACAGCATTAATTCCCCACATGTTTGTGTGAAACAGGAAGGCAGGCATCGAGAATCTGCCAAATCACAAGACAAAGGACATGGTTACAGGGCAAGGTGAAGAATTTGGGCTATAATGCAGTTGATAATACTGAGTCATAGGATATAATGTTGTCATTGTTAGGTGCTCTTGAGTTATTTCTGACTCATAGTGACCCAGTGTACAACAGAACAAAACACTGCTTGGTCCTGTGCTATCTTGCCAGTCATTGCTATGTTTGAGCCCGTTGTTGCAGCCACTGTGTCAGTCCATCTCATTGAGGGATCTCCTCTTTTTTGCTGGTGCTGTACTTTACCAAGCATGATATCCTTCTCTGGGGACTGGTCCCTCCTGATAACATGTCCAAGGTCTGTAAGATAAAGTCTCACTATCCTCACTTCTAGGAAGTACTCTAGCTGTACCTCTTCTAAGACAGACTTGTTCATTCTTCCGGCAGACCATGATATATTCAGTATTCTTTACCAGTGCCGTAACTCTAATACATCAATTTATATTTACTGTCCAGCTTTCACATTCATATGAGGCAATTGAAAATATCATGGCCTGGGTCAGGTATGCCTTGGTCCTCAAAGTAACATCATTGCTTTTCAATACTTTAAGGAGTTCTTCTGCAGCAGATTTGCCTAATGCAATATGTCATTTGATTTCTTGACTACTGCTTCCATGGACATTGATTGCGGATTCAAGTAAAATAAAATCCTTGACGACTTCAGTATGTTTTCTGTTTATTGTGACACTGTGTATTTGTCCATTTATAACAATTTTGTTTTTATTATGTTGAGATGTAACCTGTACTGAAGACTGTAGTCTTTGATCTTCTTTGGTAAGTGCTTCAATTCAAATCCTCTTAACTTTCAGCAAGCAAGGTTTTCTCATATACACACATAAATGTATGTGTATGCATACATATTGAAAATGCCACAGGACTGGGCATTGTTTTGTTCTGTTGTACATAGGGTTGCTATGAGCTGAAATAGACTTAATAGTGCTTAACAATGTACATATGTATGTATGTGTACATATAAACACATGTATAGCTGTTTGTATATATGTAAAAACACGTGAGGACTGAAATTGTATTTGCAGACTCATCCTAGAAAAAACTTTTATATACCTTGTTGCTGAATATCACTATGGTCACCTTTAAAGCACTCTCCTTAGGAAGCTATGCACTGATGCCAGTCCCTAGTCCTCTCTTCAAAGCAATTTTGGAGCTCTTTTTCTGAAATGGCCATCAGAGCTGTCATCGTATTACCCTTGATGTCCTCACTGTTGTCAAAATGTCTTTCTTTAAATATTTCTTTTATCTTAGGGTAAAGAAAAAAGTCATTGGGGGACAGATAAAGTGAGTAGGTTGGGCGTTCCAACACAGTTATGTGCTTACTGGCTGAAAACTCCCTCACAAACAAATGTACAATTATGTTTGTGAACTGGCTAGTGTGCCGCCACGCACAATGGCCAGTCCAGAAAGAGCTGCAAAATTACTTCGAAGGGTAGACTAGGTGCTGACATTGGTGCGTGGCTCCCCAAGAGGAGTACTTCAAAGGTGACCATAGTGATACTCAGCAATGAAGTACATAGCACTTGGAACAATTAATGTTCATGAACTTAATTGTTGAACCTTGTACATATGTGTGTTTGTATATGTTTCTCTCTGTGTGTGTGTGTGAGTGTGTGTACCAGTTACTACTGTGTTGATTCTGATGGTGACCACGTGTGTCAGTAGAAATATTTCCCATGTTTGATAGTTTTGCAAAAGTACATCACTAGGCTTTCTTCCAAGGACCTCAGGGTGAACTTGAATGTCTAGTACATTTACCGTTAGCACCACCGAGAAATATACATAGGAGATATGATGAAAGAATTTACAATTTTTACCTCCACCAGCAGTGTTAGAAAATTCTAGTTGCAGTACAACCCCTTCAATACTTGCATTCCATCAGCAGGTGAGCACTCTCACCTATTGGGCCACCAAGGTTCCTTTAGGATTTTCCATTCTAACTATTCCCGGGAAGCATCCAAAACATGGAAGCATTTCCCATGTCTTCACAATTTTCCCTTACTCTTACTTTTCATTTGATGTGAAACATAGGTCTTTAAAACAAAATTTGCTGGTGTCTTCATGAAAGGCCTTGCCTACATGTCAAAGGAAAGGCCTTAGAAGTTGAGGCCAGGGCTTGGGGGAGGAGCAGTGCTAGACAGGGTCAGGAAGACGTCAGATGATATGACTGAAGGGGACTGCTAGCATGGTGGCTAACTGATGACTAGGGAGGAGACAATAGCGGTGTAGATGGAAATGGCAGGTTAGGAAGCTGGTTCCTTCTTCCACTCTCCCAACCATCAGGCTCACCACTGTGCACATATTTTTTGGATAAGGATCATTACTGATTGTGATTGGAAGTTATCACCAGGTGTAGGGAAAGATCGACAGATATTAGTGGTGTTTGTATATGTTACTGGGTGAGAACCCCAGGTTCTTTCTCAGTGAGACTCACATCGTCCAATGAATGAGAGACAGGTGGGAGGACAGGAAGACCACCTTTATTTCATTGCGCAAGGGAAAGGATCAGTCTTGGCTGCTGCCAACAAGACTGTTCTCCACGGGCAAGGAGGAAAGTTACTTTTAAGGAGTTTACGAGTAGGAAATTAATGTAAGTTACGTCAGCAATGCTCTTACTCATGCTATGCAGGTGCAGGGGTGTTTACATGGAACTGCCGATGTAATCAGGTTTCAAAAGCAAAGCTAGAAGGAAGCCCAGCAAAGGGAACAGGATTTTTAATGCAGTACTGTGGCAGGTACTCAACTGAGTCATCTTAGATAGCTGTTCTTTCTTAAGGAGGGTAAAATCATCTAAATGTGGGATTACAAAATAATTTCACAATTACAATCTGTTAATTTTTTTTACCATTTATTTATATGCATGTATTTCCATATATTTATTCCTACAAATCAGTTTTCTTTTGAGAAACATTAAATTTATTCTCTCAATTCCCTAGTACTTAGTATACTTAATTTGATACTGTGACTACTTATTTAATGGTTTTGGTTGTTGAAGTAATAGAAGTCACTCTCCCTCAAATTTTTCCTTAAAATTTCCTAAAATATGCAGTACTCAAAAAGAGGCAAGCTTGAGCATTGTTTTCTTTTAAACTTCTCTGAATGGGGCAAAAGTGACAACAGCAATGCTGAAGATTAGCTCTGATGCCTATGTATGGTACTGGGGAGAAACAACTCAGAAAATGATTACACTGAAGAATGTAATCAGTGTCGCTGAGTCGTGCATGTGAAAATCATTGAATTGGTGTGTGTTCTGCGGTGTATATTTTCAACTATGACAACCAAAATAAAATAATTATCTGAAAATAAGAGGTAGAACACTAAGAAAACTAGACTTTTAATAGAAATTTCCCTGTGAATGTTAATGCCACAAAGGGTGCACTACAGTATCCTTGTAGGTGGCAGAAATGTTTCCTGATGTATATACTGTGTGACCCTCCATGAGTTCCACAGCTCTTTCTAGTCATTGCGTAAACTCAATACATGCTTCTAGTAGACAGGACTTTGGATAGCTACTCTAGAGGAATAAAAGCATGTGTTACGCTTCCTGCTTTCAAGGGTTTCCAGGAGGACATAGGTGATAGCCCTAAAAAGTGGTAAACCAAGGCACAGATAGTTAGAACTCCATCATCCAGAACTAACTCCTATCCAGTAACTAGGCTCAGATTCACGGTCATTCACCATACCTGGGCTATCCCAAGTCTAGATGTTATGGATGTTAAAGACCGCCTAGACCAAACATTGGGGTAGCCAAACTCCCAGACATCTTTCGTGGCTGAACCTTGCAGTTAAGACACGGTTTTAATAAGCCTACAGTTCAGATTTCAAGTCTCTTACTGTTTACTTTCTTTGTAACCTTGGTCCACTTACTGAACTCTTGAAGTCCCAATTTTCTCATCTGTCATGTGTGCGTAATAATAGTAACTGCGTCACGGGCTTTGAGGAGGGTTAAAGGAGAACTTGCACATAGAACAGTCTAGCTGAGGGATGGATGGAAGAAGCCTTCAATGTCAGCTGGTGTCAGCAAGGCTACTGAAATAAAGGGCTTTACATTTCGAGGGTAACGAGAGACTAGGTAATGATTCTGGCTGTTTTTGGAACTGCCTACGTATTATCAGTCGAAACCTTTCCTACTGTCGCTATACAGGCAGCCAAATACAGTCACCTCAGGTGTGGCATCTACCATGGTGTCAGTGAAATGGAATCCTGCTGGGACAGAATAACCAGTGAGCAGTGTATGCATGGGCTTAATTGTGTTTACTTATTAATCTACAGTGCACAGTTTCATACCATTTCAAAAGCAGGTCTGCATTCAGTTCTGGTGTATCTGCCCTAGCTGGCCTGCCTTCAAATTGTGTTACAGTTGAGAGCTAAATTGAGATTATTGATTATCCTTCTAGTTGAGCTGTTGTACTGCAAACTTAAAAACTTGAAACCATCCCAGCCCAAACAGGCCAGTTTTTCCTGCTTCTTGTAACTTTTCAGTTAAGAACTTTGAATTGTTTTCTTTAAAGTTTTTAGTGTCTTAGACCTCACTTACTTAACTGTGAGGGACCAAGACCTCAAAAAGTTAAAGCAAGTCAGTCTGGATCACAGATCTGGTAGTTAGCCCTGGACTCTTGATCCCAAGTCAAGGGATCTTTTCACTCTTCTGTAAGAGGTGGTGAAGATGAGAGGATTCAGCAGTGTTGAGTGCAGGTCTTCTTTGGTTGGCATGAATACTCTTCGTGAATGACTTCAACCATCAGAGACAAAGAGAAGATGCAGAATGCTGTTGGGAATTATAGACGTTGATGAACTACACTTTGTTTTGCCTTTTTTTTTGCATTATTCGTCAAACTTTTTTAATTACAGTAAAATTTGTCTTCCTTAAATGTAGCTGGTATCACGTGTGCCTTAAGCATTATGCGTCATGCCTTTAAGATGTGCTCACTTCCCTTGTGCTGTTTACTGCTCTCCTTTCTGATCTAGTCTACTCTTGTTACTCTTCACTGTGCAGATGAAGTAGACAAGGGTTCCTGTTTTCATTCACAGATGTGTTCCTGAATTGTCAGCTGATGGTTTCTGCTTCTTGTTATTAGTTACTGTTTAGTTAGTTTTGATTCACAGTGACCCTGTATACAGTGGTACAAAACGCTGCCCAGTTCTGCACCCTCCTCACGGTTGTCATTTTGCTTGAGCCCACTGTTGCAGCCACTGGTCAGTCCACCTCATTGAGCCTCTGCCTCCCTTTCACTGACCATCTGCTTTACCAAGCCAGCTGGACCTTGCTGAAGCGTGGTCTGCTCTGCAATTTGTAGTATTGCCTGGAACATTGTGGAGTATTCACCTGCAGCTGGAATAGATTGAACTGCCTCTGAAAGACATGTGCTTCCTTCAAACAGATGGAGAGCACACGGGAATGTCAGCGTCATGCTGAGAGAATCTCCACTGTCATGGCTTGTCTTCCTCTTCCTTTCATTTCATGCACTCTGGATAATTGTCATGGCAATCACAGATAGACTGATGCCTTAACTCTTGTTGATGTCCACCTCGAGTTTCTTCTGCAGGATGCTCTTCTGGACCCTCTTGGTGGTGGGACAGGTGCAGCTCTCGCTGTCCTGGGTGAGGCAGCAGTTCAGGGTGGTGGAGTGGTGGGAAGGTTGCCTTTGTAGCTGTCCTCCATGTGAAGCTATTCATCTGCCTAGGCTTGGCCAGCCTCACTGGGGGAAGGTCCCTGGTCAGCTGCTTCCCACCCAAGCTTCCAGCAGGACAGGTCCCTGAGGTCCTGTCATGGACTGAGTGCCTTGTATTCTGTGACTGACCTCCATTTTGTGATTTTCTGATGCTGTGAGTCATACGTCTCAGGCTGTGGCTAACAGATAAAATGATTATGTTAAAAGAGGATTAGGGTGGGACGGCAACACCCTTGCTAAGGAAGTTTCCCTGAAGTGCATCTTGTACCACTCTTCATCCTTTCATCCTATGGGAGATAAAAAGAGAGAGAAGCAAACAGAGAACTGGGAACCTCACACCATCAAGAAAGCAGCTCTGGGAGAAGACCTTGTCCTTCAGACCTGAGGTTCCTGCTCCAAGATGCTCCCTGAACAGAGACTGATGCAGCGTAAGGACTTTCCTCCAGAGCTGATGTAGTAGAAAAGCCTTCCCCTGGAGCAGGCATCCTGAATTTGGACTTGAAGGCCACTGGACTCTGGAAGAATAAACTTTCCTTTGTTAAAGCCGTCTGCTTTGTGGTATTCTGTTTGAGCAGCTCTAGCTGACTAAAACAGGCCCCTGTACCAGAATATCCTAGATGCAGCCTCCAGATGAGGCACTGCCCTACCCAGAAGGCTGGGGCTCCTTCAGTGTGCACCAAATTTCGTCAGTTAGAATGATTCAGTGTAATAAAAAAGAAGGTTCCTGAGAGGTTATAGGGACATTGCCTGACCTCTGTTTTAGTAAAGTGGAAACAAATTGGGCCTTGGCATTTATACTGTGAGATTAACAGAATCATTATCTGCTTAGGATAGAGGAGATTGACCTTATGTCCCAATTCTTTGTCTTGTGTAGAAAATCAAGCTATTTTCTGCTCTCCTTGAAAATTAGCATGAGATGTTTGTTCATACGTCCACTAACTGAATGAAACTAGATGTTACACTCCATTTATGGAATTTGATGAGAGTGTTAATTAAATTTGCAGTAAGTGGTTTGAAAGCTTCTGCTTAAAAAACCCTTTTAGATGCAGACCTTTTAGGTCTAGGACATGAGAACTATGAAATTTTTATCTAATTATTTCCCTTGGATAAACATGGATGAAACTTTGAAGTGGTAGAATGGTTGCTGCTTTGTCACCCATGAGGGTCATGGATGGATGGAGTGCATATTGAAAAATGGGGATAGCAATTGTGAAATGTAGAATGGGCAACATTATGAGAATGAAAACATCTCTGTTTGGACAAATTGTGTGCTACAATGAGGGGGAAAAAAGGCATATGCTTCATTTTGTTGTTGTTGTTCCAAAATATGCTCCTACAAGTATTGACCAACCATTCTTTCAATGCCTGTATTATTTTCTATAGCATAGGTATTTTTAGTTTCTTGCTCTAAAGCCACAGTTTCTTTTTCAAAGAGCTCGCTAACTTCTGAGTTAAGTAGGTAAGTGTAAAACTACTCCTTTTAGTTGTTGGTATGATTTAAACTCTGGGAAGGAGACCCCAATTTAATGTACAAATCCTATCAGAAACCCTGGTAGTGTAGTGGGTTAAGTGCTCTATCTCCTAACCAAAAGTCTGGCAGTTCGGATCTGCCAGGTGCTCCTTGGACACTCTATGGGGCAGTTCTACTCTCACCTCTAGTGTCGCTGTGAGTTGGGCATGACTTGACGGCAGTCCATTTGGTTTTTTAGTTTTTGGTCTTGCTGAAGAGTGGACCTTCTAACGTTCTCTAGGCTTGATGGAAAAATCAAGAAAAGCTTTTTTGCCCTCACCTAGGTCTCTCCTGAGCATTCCCCTATTGAATCCATGTCTTTGTCTTTAAACATGTCTTCAGTTAGCATATGCATACTTGCTTTTGTTCTGCTATACATAGGGTTGCTATGAGTCAGAGGTGACTCAGCGCCCTCTGATGACTACAACAGCATGGCTTTCTTAAGAGTTATTATTACATTTCATACCAAACCCAGTGCTGTGGAGTCAATTCTGACTCATAGGGACCCCATATAGTTTCCAAAGCTGTACATCTTTCCGGAAACAGACTGCCACATCTTTCTTGTGTAGAATGGCTAAACCAGAAACCAAACCCAGTGCCATCGAGTCAATACTGACTCATAGGGACTCTATAGGACAGAGGAGAACTGCTCCATAGAGTTTCCAAGGACCGCCTGGCGGATCTGGACTGCCAACCTTCTGGTTAGCAGACACAGAATTTAACTACTACGCCACCAGGGCTGCCAGGTGTAGAGTGGCTAGTGGGTTTGAATCACTGGCCTTTTGGTTGCGAGCTGAGTGCTTTAACTACTGAACCAGTGGGGCTCCAATGAATGGATCAGTTCCCTCTTGGAGAACAAGGGGTGGAGACTGAGGGTAGGGATCAAGAAAGGTTCTTAGTTTGGGCCCTGAATGGGATAGCAGGCCATCGATAAGTCCTCTACTGGGCAGTCTGGTGGCAACAAAAGGCACCTACCATCAAGGCACAAAGGTGGGCAGTGAAAACATGAAAAAGAGGCCTGATCTGGAAGTCTGAGGGTATGGAAACCACAACAACAACATATAAGTTACCCCACAATTTTTATAGGTGTTTGAAAAGTTCCCAGTGTAAGCAAATGATTTATTTAGCATTGACTAATTGATAGTGATATTTGATATTTTTAAATAAACTTTATACTTCAGAATAATTTTAGATTTACAGAAAACTTGCAAATCCCACATATACTCCGTATCCAGCTTCCTCTGTGGTTTGACCTCTTACACTGCTTTGGTATACTTGTCATAACGAAGACGCCAGTATTTGCTAATTGGTGTTGACTGGATTACCCACTTGACTCACATTTCCCTTGTTTTCCATGAGTATCCTATTTCTGTTCCAGGATGCCATGGAGGTTATCATGTTACCCTTAGGTATCCTCCTGTTTTCTCTGGTCTGGGAGAGTTTCGTAGACGTCCCTTGTTTCTGATGACCTTGACGGTCTTGTCATATGTCCTTCAATTTTAGTTTGCCTGATGCTTTTCTGAGGGGTACACTGGGATTATGGAACGCTGGAGATGCAGTGTTTAAGAGGTCAGCTGCTAACCAAAAGGTTGGCAGTTTGAATCCACCAGCTACTCCTTGGAAATCCTATGGGACAGTTCTACTGTGTGCTGTAGGGTTGCTATGGGTCAGAATTGACTGGGTGGCAATGAGGTTTATTTATTTATTTGGGTTTGGTGGCTCAGCAGTTAAGTGTCAACTGAAAGATTGGGGTTGAAGCCTACCCAGTGTCTTCAAGGGGGAAAGACTGAGTGATCAGCTCCCATAGAGATTACAGCCAAGAAAACCCAACGGGCCAGTTCTACAGTGTCGCATGGATTGCTGCGAATTGGAATAGAGGCCATCTAACAACAACAGACTGGGATTATGAGTTTTGGGGAGAAAAACCACAGAGGTGAAGTGCCATTCCCATCACATTGGATCAAAGGCACGTTAGGGCAGCATGATCATCACTGTTGTCGTTGACCTTGATTGCCTGACTGAGACAGTGTTTCATTAGTGATGGCCTCTATAAAGCTCCTCTTCCCCTTTGCTTCCCATTCATCATTTGCTTTTTGAAAACAAGTCAGTAAGTGTTCCCTGAAAGCTCCAGTGGCATAGTGGTTAAGTGCTACAACTGCTAACCCAAAAGTCCACAGTTCGAATCTGTCAAGACGCGGTGCTCCTTGGAAACTCTGTAGGGTGGTTCTGCTCTGTCCTGTGGGGTTGTTATGCATTGGGATGAACTGGACTGCAATGTGTGATTTTTGGTTTTAGTGTACCCTGGGCTCAGGGAGTGGAGAATCTTTGACTTTAAAAATTAACTTCCTTAGCACACTTCTGTTAATGTGTGATGTCTTAGTGAACCCTATTTCTAACCCTTTCCCAGCCCTAAAGGGAAAAATTGTTTGTCCTGTAAGCCCAACAGACAGTCTCTTCTTGTTTCTGTCAGCTGTTGCTCTGAATTTTGCTGCTTTTCTGTTTTGTTACATGTGATATTTAAAATCAAGATGAACTGAAAAATTTAGTCAGACATCCCACGTTTCTCCTTAATTTAAATGTTTGTCTAATAGCCTAAAAGTTCTGAAAATTATTTTTCCATCCCCATGCCTGGCATCATGAAGTGGTATACTTGGTTTAGCATCATGGATTTTTCTCAGCTATTAAATTATAATTTCGCTGGATGCAGAGACATGTGAACCACATCTGTGTAGTCCTTCAAATGCATGAGAAACAGATTGCAATATGCTTTGATTAAGAATCAAAATGTGCACTTTAACTAAAAGCTAAAAGCCCCGTATCAATCATTCAGACTGATGTGGAAACAAGAGGCACGATTATGGGATAAAAGGGAGAGAAAATCAATGAGATCCGTTGCCATGGCATCAAATATGACTCAAAATAACCCTACAGGACAGAGTAGAACTGGCCCAGAGGGTTTCTAAGGCTGTAATGTTTTTACAGAAGGCAACTGCCATGTCTGTACTCCATGGAGTGATGGATGGATTCAAACACGGGACTTTTGGTTAACAACACCAGAATTAAAGCAAATCCAATTTCCATGCAGTCATTTCAGACTCACAGTGACCCTGTAACACAGAGGAGAACTGCTCCATAGGGTTTTCAAGGAGTACCTGATAGATCTGAACTGCCAACATTTTGGTTAGCAACCAGAGTTGTAACCACTGTGTCAAGAGGGTTGTCTTTGGTTGGTAGCATAGCACTTTAACCGCTGTGCCAGGGTTTTAACATTTAGTGCAATAGAATGAAGGGAAGAGAGAAGACTTTGTAGTTGAATGCAGCTAGAAAGAGTTCTGTCATGGAGTGGGCATGAGGGCCTGATGACGATTGTTCACCAAAATGAATGAAACCCTAGGAGTGTGTATGAACTAGGATAAAGGCGCTGTTGGATAAGTTACATTTTGAAGGGCACTGAGGGTCATCTTCCTTACTCATTTCTCAGTTTTTCCATGCATATGAAGGTGATTGAAAAGACCTGGCTTGGCATGGATTGAATTGTGTACCCCCCAAAATATGTGTAGCCATGTAGCTGGGCCATGATTCCCAGTATCTTGTAACTGTCCTCCGTTTTGTGGTTTTCCTGTGCTGTATGTTAAAGGATTAGAGTGGCACTGTAAATCCCTTTATAAGTTCACCTCCCTGCTCCACTGTAAAGAGAGTTGCCCTGGAGTGTGGCTTGCCCCACCCTTAGTCCTTTCAGCCTGCAGGAGGTAAAGGAAAGGGAGACAGGCTGAGAACTGGGAACCTCACACCATCGAGCAAGCAGCACCAGGATAAGAGCGTGTCCTTCAGACCTGAGGTTCCTGTGCCAAGCCGCTCCCCGGACAAAGACTGGTGTAATACTGGACTTTCCTCCAGAGCTGACAAGGGGGAAAGCATTCCCCTGGAGCAGACACCCTGAATCTGGACTTGTAGCCTACTGGAGTGTGTAAGAATAAACCTTCCTTTGTTAAAGCCATCCTCTCTGTGGTGTTTCTGTTAGAGCAGCCCTAGCTGACTAAAACACCATGGCTTGGGTCAGATAAAGCTTAGTCCCCAAAGTGACATTTTTGCTTTTTAACACTTTAAAGGGATCTTTTGAGTCAGAATTAACTTGATGACAGTGAGTGAGTGAGTTTTGCAGCATGCTTGCCCAGTGCCATATGTTGTTTGATATCTTGTCTGCTGCCTCCATGGGCATTGATTGTGGATCTAAGTAAAATGAAATCCCCGACAACTTCAAAAATTGATCCTTTTGAGATATAGTGTTAGCAAAGAATATTCAATATATCATGGACTGCCAGAAGAAGAAGTTTGTCTTTGAAGTAGTACAGCTGGAATGTTTCTTAGAAGTGAGAATGGCAAGACTTTGTCTCACTTCCTTTGGACATGTCACCAGAAGTAACCAGTCCCTGGAGAAGGGCATCATGGTTGATAAAGTAGAGGGTCAGAGAAAAAGATGAAGACCTTCAAGGAGATAGATTGACAGGAGTTACAAAAAGGGTTCAAATACAGTAATGATTCGTGAGGATGGCACAGGACTAGGCAGTGTTTGGGTCTGTTATATATGCAGTCACCATGAGTCAGAACCATCTGATGGCACCAAACAGTGGTCACCTGAAGTCCCTGGGTGGTACAGATGGTTAACGTGCTTGGCTGCTAACTGAAAGGTTGGAGTAGTGAGTCTACCCAGAGGCACCTCGGAAGAGAGGCCTGCTGATCTGCTTCTGGAGAATCTACCATCAAAACCCTGTGGAGCATGGTTTTACCCTGGCACTCATGGAGCCATCATTAGTTGGAATTAACCCAGTTGGTACTAGTAATGGTCACGTGGTCCCTGCTTGGCATAGTTAATGAGCTTGTTGGAGGTTTGATGAGTGAATGAGAGTTAACTAGAAAGTTAGAGGTTTGAGTCCACCTGGAAACCCCTCAGAAGAAAAGCTAGGTGATTGAGTTTGAAAATTAGCCATTGAAAATCGGATGGAGCACAATTTTACTCTGAAACTCATGGGGTCACCGTGAGCCAGAATCAACTTGAAGACAGCTGGTTAATAATCATCTAGGAGGTTATGTGGTCATCTCGGAAGTTACATGGTCATTTAGCAGATTACGTGGTCATCTAGCAGATTACATGGTTATCTAGGAGGTTACATGGTCGTCTAGGAAACCTTCAATGAGATGGATTGATACAACAGCCTCAACAATGGGCTCAAACATACTAACAGTTGGGAAGATAGCACAGGACCACTAATGATTTGTGTTGTTATATGAGGTCAGACTATGAAGTTCGTGAACTCATCCTAGAAAAAGTGCTACATACTTCACTGCTGAATGTCCCTAGAGTCACCTTCAAAGTACTCCCCTTGGGAAGCTACATACTGACGCCAGTGTCTAATTCACCCTTCAAAGCAGTTTTGGAACTTTTTTTCTGGAGTAGCCATCAGAGCTGTCACTGTATTACCCTTGATGTCCTGAATGTCAACAAAATGTCTTCATTTCAATATTTCCTTGGTCTTTGGGTAAAGAAAAAAGTCATTGGGGGACAGATCAGATGAGTAGGATGGGTGGCCTAATACAGCTATTTGTTCACTGGGTAAAAACTTCACAGACAACTACTCAATTAAGTTTGCAAACTTGCCACCATGCCACCACGGGCAATGGCCATTCCAGAAAGAGTTCTATAATTGTTTTGAAGGGTGGACTCGGGACTGGGGTCAGTGCATAGCTTCCCAAGTGATATTCAACAGTGAGGTCTGTAGCACTCAGGACAATTAAGTTCTCAGGTGTAATTGTCAGAACTCATACGACTAATGTGCTCTATGGCTAACTGAAAGGTTGAAGAGTTAAGTCCACCCAGAGGGGCTTCAGGAGGCCTGGTGATTTACTTCTGAAAAATCAGCCATCACAATCTCTATGGAGCACAGTTCTAGAGTGGCACACATGGGATCACCATGAGCCCGAGTCAACTGAATGGCAGCTGGTATTTTTAACAGTCACCTTGTTTAATAAGAGTATTCAAGAACTTCTTTTTCACTTTTATGTATGTTAAACTAATTTCACAGTATTTATTCTGAGTTTCCTGGAGAAACAATGATTAATTTTTCTTTATTTTTCCATGTATAAAGTGTTTTCACATGCATTCACTTAATACTTGCTTATAAAAAATTAGGATGTGCATTTTTATCATTATTCCCCTTTACAGATGGACCCATTGAGGCTCGGGAAGGTTAAATGGTTTATTCTGGATTACATGGTGAGGAATAAAGAACTAGGTATTTTTGTTTGAGTCCACTTGATTCAGTTAAACAGGGCAAACACTGGTTGTTGGGACTTTCCCTGGAGGTTTTACTTTTCACTGCCAGGACCTGTTGATCCTGAGGTAACAGGCAGATTTGCTCAATGCAGTAAGTCAGTGACTGCTACTTCCATGGAAATGTGTTCTTGATTCAAGCAGAATGAAATTCTTGAAACTACAATTTTATTTCCATTACCATGATGTTGGTTTATTGATCCAGTTGTGACGGTTTTCATTTTCAGTTGTGACTGTTTTCGTTTTCATCACGTTAGGGCATAATCCATACTGAAGGCTGTTGTCTTAACCTTCTTCAGTAAGGGCTTCAAGTCATCTTCATTTTTGGCAAGCAAGCGTGTGCCATCTGCTTGTCTTCTTCCAACCCTATTTGTCAATGAGTCTTCTTCTAAGCTTACTGCCTGACTTCCTGAGTTACTGGTTCAGCACACAGATTAAATAAGTAGGGTGAAAGGATACAACCCTGCTATACAACTTCATTAATTTTAGTTAATCCTGTTGAATAACTGTCTCCCAACAGTAACAACAAAGGCAGGGGCAATAGGAGCAACAGCAGTGAAATTCTTTAGGTTGTACAGCATTGTTATGGATTGAATTGTGTCCTCCCCAAAATATACATTGTAAATCCTAACCTCTGTATCTATGGAACCTTTATGGCACCAGTGGTTAAGTGATATGGCTGCCAATGAGAAGGTCAGTAGTTCATATCTACCAGTGGCTCCTGGGAAACCCTATCGGGCAGTCCTATTGTGACCTCTAGGGTTTGTATAGGTTGGAATCAAAGGCAACAGGTTATGTCTATGGTTTATCAACCTATTTAGGAATAGATTGTCTTTATAACATTGATGAGACAGAATTAGTGTTGGATGTGTCTTAAATCAATCTCTTTTGAGCTGTAAAAGAGGTCAAACAAAGTAAGCAAGAGGAACAGAGATGGAGGGAAGATTGGTGCCATGCCACATAGAGATCTCCAAGAAACCAAATTGAAGAGACAAGGGCCTAGAGCAAACAGAGAGAGAGAGCCTTCCCCTAGAGTATGTACCCTGAATTTGGACTTCTAGCTTCCTAAATCTCAGAGTTAAATAAATTTCTCTTCGTGGAAGCCATCCACTTGTATTTCAGTTGTAGCTCCCCCCCTCCAGAAAAACCAAACCCACTGCCATCGAGTTGGGTCTGACTCATAGCGACCCTAGAGGTTGGAGTAGAACTGACCTCATAGAGTTTCCAAGGAGGACCTGGCAGATTTGAGCTGCCGACCTTTTGGTTAGCAGACCTAGAACTTAACCTACGATGCCACCAGTGTACAGGGTAACAACACTTCATGACTAAGGCAAGCATGTTGCAGTGTTATTGAAAGGCTGGCTTTCAGGATTTGTAGGCACTTCAAGTCTTCAGGACAAAAACAGGCTGCACTGTAGTGTTGTATGAAATATTTTGTTATCTGTCTTAGGAGCCATCCACTTGTCTATAGGCCTTTTGAAATCTGTTCTGATGGTCTTAAAAAGTGGTTATTGTAACAAGGAAGGGGAATCTGAGTTCAGGAGATGATGACCCAAGGCCAAGGTTGAACTAGGTTGAACTGTCATGATGGTAACTTCTTGGATGCCCATTGCTTCTAATTCTAGAAATAGCTTCTTTTAGTAAAATATATAATAAAATGTAATACAGTTTGATAATTTTTTTGTGATGCCAACTGTTCCAAGTGAGATTTTTGGTCATTTTGGTCAGAGTTGATACTATGTGACTGTGAGCGCAGACTGTTTCCTGCTTAAAAATGATCACAAATCTGTCTTCTAGATTTTTGACAAGGAGGCCTGTGGGCTGTCATGAATATCCAGGAAAATCAGAAATAAGGGGCCTCGGACTGAAGCACCATCTTGGTCGTTAAAGGCTCGAGGGGACCTTGTGCCATGACGTAATTAATGGACAGTACTTTTCAGAGTGTAGATGTTTTGGAGACAGTGTCCCTCTTTGTGCTCTAGGCCAGAATATACTGTTCTCAAGTCTTCCGTGGCTCTTGAGACTTGTTTCACGTTTTCAAAGTGAATGGAGAGTAGATTTTATTGTTTTTTTTTTAAATGTCAATTTTCTTTGAAATACTGCTATGCATGTGATGTGTAGATGAGGCTGTCCCAGGCTGTTTAGCTTCTAATGGATGTTATCTGCCACATTTTTGTTTGCTGGCTTTCCAAGAACTTAATGGAGCTTGGCTAAGGCATTTACAGCTCATCAGTTTCCAGGTTGCCTTCAAGTCCCAGTGGACACCCTGGGCTATTTAGGAAAGCACCACATTTTTGTTTTAATTTTACCTGGTGCCTAAGACTGTGGGAGTGTTACCTAATAATTAAGCAGTGTTTGTGCTCCTTAGTTTCTCTTGCTTTTAGAGCAAGACACAGAACGACAGACAGACACATGCATCTATCTCTAGCTCTAGACTAGTGCTGGCACTAGCAGGCACTCAATAAATATTTGTGCTCTAAATAATGTATCTACCATCTGCTGTGTTCTAGGTCTTCTGTTAGATAAGGCTGAATGCTTTATAATCCACTGCCATCGGGTCAATTGTGACTTATAGCGACCCTATAGGTCAGAGCAGAACTACCCCATAGAGTTTCACAGACTCTAAAACATCCCGTTGAGCGAACTTAGAGAATTCAAGGAGGGAGACTGTCAGGGATTGGGTTTGGTCCCTACAAAAATCCATGCAGCAGTTTGGCTAGGTCATGATTTCTGGCAGATATTGTGTAATATTCCTATCTGTTGTAAATCCTGCCTCTGTGATGTTAATAAAGAAGGATGGGTGGCAGTTGTGTTGATGGAGCAGGACTCAATCTATAAGACTGTGCTGTGCCTTGAGGCTATCTTTTGAGATAAGAAGAAAGGAAAAGGAAGCAAGCAGAGTTGGGGACCACTAACATCAAGAAGCCATGCCAGGAGTAGAGTACATCCTTTGGATGTGGGGTCATTGGAAGTCTCTGGTCCAGAGGAAGACTGGACCTTCCTCTAGAGCTAAGAAAGAAAACCTTCCTCTGGAGCTGAAGCCCTAAATTTGGACTGTAGTCTACTGAACTGTGGCAGAATAAAATCTCTCTGTTTAGAGCCATACATTTGTGGTATTTCTGTTACAGCAGCACTAGATGACTAAAACAGAGACTTCAGATGTTTCTTCCTCTGTTGGGTTGGCAATTTGACAATCCTACAACTTGCAAGAAGGCATCAAGAGTCCTAGAGCTTTGACTTTGTCCAGACTCCTCGTGCAATAGAAGGAAACATTGCTTGGTCCTGTGCCATCTTCTTGGTTGATGGTAGATGTGGGTCCATTGTTGCAGCCACTGTGTGTTTTCAGTGCCTTCTGAGCTAGAGGGCTCATCTTCTAGCACTGTATCAGATGGTATTTTGTGACAATCCCTAAGTCTGGATAATTTTCAGAGATAGACCAGCAGGCTGTTCTTTCTAGTCTATCTTAGTCTGGAAGCTCTGCTGAAACCTGTCCACCAGGGGTGACCCTGCTGGTATTTGAAATACATTAGCAGCATAACTTGTAGCATCATAGTAAAATGCCAGCCCCGACAGTACGACAATCTGACAGAGAGGTGGTAGAGTTCACCGTTACTTTAAACCCCTTTGCCCGTGAGTTGCTTTGGACTCACAGCAACCCTGAAAGGCAGAGTAGAACTGCTCCGTAGGGTTTCCAAGTTTGGATGGAAGCAAACTGCCGCATCTTTCTCCTGTTCACCGTTACTTCAGGAAAGTAATAATGACATTCTTTTGGAACAGTGTCAGGTGTATAATAAGTACTGTATAAGTGTTGGAAACCCAGGTGGCGTCATGGCTTAACTGCTATGTCTGCTAACCAAAAGGTGAGCAGTTCAAATCTGCCAGACACTCGTTGAGAAAACTATGCAACAGTTGTACTCTGACCTGTAGGGTCACTCTGAGTCAGAACTGACTTGACAACAGTGGGTTTGGTTTTTTTTGGTTTACATAGATGTTGGAACCCTGGTGGTACAGTCGTTCAGCATTATGGCTGCTAACCAGAAGGTCGGCAGTTCAAATCCATCAGCTGCTCCTTGGAAACTTCATGGGGGCAGTTGTCTTCTGCCCTGTGGGGTCATTATGAGTCAGAATCAACTCGACAGCAATGTTTTTGTTGTTGTAGTTTGTTTCATATAAATGTCAGTCATTTTTATGATGTTAATGCTGTCTCCATGTTTTCCTGTTTTGTTAAATATTTTTAAAAATCAAGAATATATAAATTTCAAATTTGATTAAATTTCATCAAATTCCTTTTCAGCATAATGGAAAACAACACAAGATTTTTATCTTTTTATTTATCGACATGAAGAATCATATTGATATAGTTTCTAATGTTGAACAACTCCTGGTACAAACCCCAGTGTATTGCATAATTCTACATGTCTGTGTTTCGTTTAAGATTTTTGAATTGATTTAAGATTTTTGAATTGGTAATATAAATGAAATTGATCTGTGTGGATTTTTGTTTGTTTTTTTTTAGTATGTGTCTCCCACCTTTTTTTTTTTTTCCTTGAGTGTACATGGTATGCTGGTTTCATGGAAAAATGAAAAACTTTCTTCCTTTGTCTCTGTATTGTAAGTAGCACTGGGGTTCTTTCTTTGGGTTCGTTCTTTGGGAGAATTCACATGTGCAAAGTTGGTTAGGCCTGGTACACTGTGGAAGGGGTCACTTGAAAACATATTGTAGTTTCATTTGAGGTAATTGACAAAATAGAAAGTCAGTCATCTATCCAGGCTTTCTATGTTTATTAGAGTATTTTTGAGCAAAGTGGCTTTTATGATTTGTTTTTTTAACCCTCTATGTTTGTGGTTATTTCTGTATTCACAGATTTGTATTTTCTTCTTTAATTTGGTTCATTAGGGGCTCATTAATTTGTTTTCCTTGGACTTCTTGATTTGGATGTATATGTAATTCCAAAATAAATGACTTATTGCTTCTTTATTACTCTAAGTAGTTAAGGCTGTGGATTTTCCTTTGAGCATGTCACGTGTATTCTGATTGTTGTTGTTAGCTGCCATTGACAGCTATTCTCTCTTTTCAGGGTGTGGAATTCCATTTATGTATCAGCTAGAACTGCTTTGTAATTTTGTTGCTACTTGTCCAATTGGGCTTTTTTTAGCAGTGAGAGGTAAATCACAGCATTTCTATATTTCATATTTCATATAAATTCTGCCGTCTAAAAACTTTTCATAAAGGTTTTGCCATATAAGTATTGGTGCCAGATTTGTGGCTACTGGGTGGTCCCTGTGGATTGCACCCTGTCAAGTTATGAAGTAGCTTTGCCTTTCTAGATGCTCTTGGTTTTGAATGAAGTTGGTATTAAGATCACAGTTCCTAGCATTCCTTTGACACTTGATTGGCGTGCTTTTTCCCTGTTTTATTTTTAGCTTTTCTGATTTGCTTCACTTTAAGTGTCACACATACCATACCATCTGTTGCCCTCCCCATACTTTGGAAGCCAGTCTGTGTTTTCCTTTTGAATATAATGCAAATATATTTAATTATATAACAGATGTGTTTAGTCCAGTAATCTTATTTTGTTATTCTTTGTTTAATTCCTTTTGTTTGCATTTTATCTGCATGTGTTCATTTGTCTCCATTTGTGTGGTTTTTTTTCCCTATTATTTTGGAAAAGTCATATGTAATAACTCTTTTAGTGAAAACCTTTCTAACCAGATTTATAGTTATTTTAGCTAACAGTGTTTAGCTAGTATCTGTTTATGCCCCTTAAGACCAGTGAAGAAATTAGTGTAGCTCCACTTATTTCCACTGTCCACATCTTCCTTATACAGGTAGTATTTGTTGAGTGCAAGGGCTGACAATTAAGTTCATAAACTTATCCCAGAACAAGTGCTACAGACCTCATTGCTGAATATCACTACAGTCACCTTCAAAGTACTCCCCTTGGGGACCTATGCACCCATTTCAACACCTAGTCCAGCCTTCAAAACATTGTTGGAACTCTGTTTCAGCAGTTCAGATCTGCCAGATGCTCGCTGGAAACTCTATGGAGCAGTTCTGCTGTCCTGTAGGGTCGCTATGAGTTGTAATTGACTCACCATCAGTGGTTTGTTTGTTTGTTTTTTTCCTTTTCTTGGAATGGCCATCAGAGCTGTCATTATATTACCCTTAATGTCCTGAATATCATCAAAATGTTTCCCTTTCAATATTTCCTTTATCTTTAGGCAGAGAAAAAAGTCACGGAGGACCAGATCAGCTGAGTAGGGAGGATGTTCCCATACCATTATTTGTGTCCTGGCTAAAAACTCCCTCACAGATAACTGTACAATTAAGTTCATGAACTTAACCACCGTGCCACCGTGCACAGCAGTCATGCCTTAAAGAGTTCCAAAACTACTTTGAGGGGTGGACTAGGCACTAGGGTCAGTTCACAGCTTCCCAAGGGGAGTACTTGGGAAGTACTATTCAGCAATGAGGTATGTAGCACTTAGAACAATCAAGTTCATGGACTTAACTGTCAGACACGTACGTATACAGCCTTCTTCAAACTATTCTGTTTATAGCTTTAATACACTTATATTTCTGTATCTCCTGCCTCTCTTTTATTAGACTTAAACTTCATGCTTTTACCTTCACTGTGACAGATAAATCAGCGTACTTTAACCTCTCAGCTTCTTTTGCTGTTGTTTTCTTGGTGACCCCATTTGTATGTTGTCTTGGTAGACACACTTTCTATTTTAGTCTGTAACTCTAGTTTTCACCGTTGCCTTAGTTTGCCATTCTTTGGTTAAATGGATTCAGTCATCACTGCTAGTCCTTTTTCTATTCACATTTTGACTTTCTTTTCTTGAGGATTTTGGTGGCCTCCAACTATGTCCCAATGCTTCTGAGGAGACGTACAAGGCTGACTGTCATCTTTTTCTTCAAGGTACCTTTGTGTCTGCTGAGCCTTATGGTTCAGTGGTTAAGAGCTCGGCTGCTAAGCCAAAGGAAGTTTTCCTTTGAGCCTTTTTTCTTAAACCGTTGATCCAAAACCTGTCGGTGAGATTCTTAAGAGGCTATGACATACATTACAAATAGGATAGAGGAATTAATCTCATGTTTTATTTGTTAATTTATGTTTCGGTCATGTACTTAATTTTCCATAGCTGCTTCCTAATTTATGTTCAGGGTGTGCTCTACCAGCTCCTATGCTTATTTCAGACACACGTGAACTTGTTCTGTACACTTCATCATGTAGTTAGTTTATCTAATTAGTGAATGACCCAGCAGTGGTTCCTTTTGAATATCATCCTGTTTGTTTCTGGTCATTGCAGTGTTTAACAGGGTCATTCTGAATTCATTGCATCTGCTGGCTTGGTAGTGGACACAGAGCCATTAAGTTTGTATTCTTCTCCATCATACAGACTTGAGGAAATATTAAAAATGTGCTGGGCCAGAAGCTGACCTCTAAATTCACACAAAGCAAGTAACCAGTTGTTTTAGTCAGCTGGTGCTGCTTTATCAGAAATACCTCAAGTAGGTGGCTTTAAAAATAAATTTTATTTTGTCACAGTCCAGTAGGGTAAGAATACAAATTTAGGGTGTCAGCTCCAGGGGAAGGCTTTCTCTACAGGCAGTGGAGGAAGGTCCTTGTCATCAGTCTTCCCCTGGACTGGGAGCTTCTGATGTGCAAGATACCTGGGTCCTTTCTAAAGGCTGTGCTCAGCTCCTGGGACGACTTCTTGGTGGTATGAGGTCCCCCACTCTCCCCTTGCCTACCTGCCTTGCCTTTAAAATCCCAAGAGACTGTTCCAAGGCACAGTACAGTCCCATGCATTTAGTCCCGCCCCACCAACACAGCTGCCGCTCACCCTCCCTCTCTGACGTCATAGATGTGGGGTTCACAACATAAAGGAATATCACACATAACTTAGCCAAAAGTTATGCTTCTTATATTTATAAAATTAAAAGTATGCTTAGTTCCAAATTTTGAAAACTGTATATGTGTGTATATCACCCTATACCAGCTTCAGCCTTTAGCGCTGTGATTTTTTAAAAATTTTATTGTCGGAAATGGCCCTTCATTGCTTGAATTTTGCTGCTTTCATCATCCATGGAATTCAGTAGCTTGTGATGTTTATGAGCCATTGGTGTTTGTGAGTTTTCTGAAGAGGCATCCTTTGCACTACTGGCATATATTGTTGGTGTTTGATTTTGACTTAGAGTGACCCCATGTGACAGAGTAGAATTACCTGCAGAGAGTTTTCTAGACTGTCATCTTTGTGGGAGCAGACCACCAGGTCTTTCTCCTCAGCAGCTGCTGGTGGGTTCTAACTGCTAACCTTTTGGTTAACCAGTTGGGTACTTAACCACTGTGCCACCAGGTTTCCTGTTGGCATAGTAAAGGCTAATTTACTTTGAGGCCACTTTAAATATTTCCTCATTTTTCATGTTTTTGCAAATAGGTGTGTGTTTGAAAATTTTTCACATGAAGAACTTTTCATTTGTAATTTCTGTGTCAAGCCGATTGACCCTAACTTTGTAGCTTCTTCCCTGTCTTTCATATTTGATATCTACTATGTGATTCCTACTGGGCAGAAATCAAAATAGTTTTCTAGATGCAGCTCTTGTTCTTTGTGTGTGTGTGATTTATCTTTTTGCATTGTGACTGTATGATCTATTTTGAATTTATTTTAGTGTATTATGTGAAATGAATCTTTCACAGTACCATTTATAACTCATTCTTTTCCTATTGATCTGCAGAGTTTGATTTAATATATATTTTTATGTCCTAGGATCTATTTTGGGGGTTATCTATCTTTCCGCTCAAGTTATTTACTCTTTACAAATAATATTCTTTTTGGCTAGAACTTTATAATCAATGATGTTTTTATTCTCATTTTCTTAAGATTCTCCTTGCCTGTTTAGTTTTGCTAATAAAGTTAACAATAATTTCTGAAGTTTCAAAAAGAAATCCTATTGGAAATTCGTATCACATAAAAGCTATAGAATATTTAGAATGGTAGTTGAAGGATCTGCTATTTTCATGTTAAGAACTGAGTGTTCATTCACATTTCTGTTGTATTTTTCAATAATTAAAATGGAAATTTTCTTGGATGGCACATTCTCTCCTTTTTTTTGCCCCATGGTTTTATTATAGTTTGCTTTTTGTGGAAGCGTGTTCAACTAGCTTCTCTATGACTGCGTTGCCTGATTAATGGACTGTGTCTCTCTCTCCATTAATCACACGGACTGGTGCCCATGGCATGCAGAGTGCTCATAGCATCCAGGCAAGTACTCACACGCCCACACGTTTTGGTTCTCACGTGTTGCGTTTATGCTTTACCATGGCTTGGTTTTCTTTGTTCTCATACTTGCTCATGCTAGTTACAGTTTTTTAAAAACATGATCTTTATGTTATTATGCAAGCTAAATTGAAACATCAGGAAAAAATGCCAGAAAATTGAATCCATTAAAAACTCTTGTTGATCTTGCAACTCTAAAGATTCAGGAAAAAAGAAATCATAAAAATCTGGAAGGATTTTGCACTCAGATTGCTTTGCAAATGTTTTAAGATTCATCACTTGGAAAAGAAAGGAAAACTAGGAAGAGGAAATGAATATGTTTTATGTAAAGATAGCACTGGATGCAGATTACTGATGGCTGTACATTAAAGAGAACCTTGGTGGCATAGTGATGAAGTGCTGTGCTTGCTAACTCAAAGGTAGGCAGTTCAAATGCACCAGGTGCTCCGTGGAAAGTCTATGGGGTAGTTCTGTTCTGACCTATAGGGCTGCTATGAGTTGAGATCAATTGAATGGCAGTGGATTTGGTTTGGGTTGGGTCTGCATTAGAAGATTAGCAAATGAAAGTACTTTTCTATGTTTTAATTTAAACACAATCTTTCCCATGATTGCATGAGATAAGTGGACTACTGGCATATTTATTTTGATGTGAGGTTATTAGAAACAGAAAGGCTCATGAGCATTAGAGTTTGAATCTTACATGCATATTCTCTCAATATAAAATGATTCCATTAGTCTCATGTACTGCTTTCTGTCTTAAAATATACAGTGTATCATGTTTCCTTTTGATTTCCATTAGCCTGGTTTTATTTGTGATGGTCTTTGCTAGTAATCTCTTTGTTTAGGGCCTTTTGCTTGTAATAGTAAAGCAGTGCTCTGTGTTTCATCTCTGCCTAAGGTGTTTGTTTCTAGTTAAAACCCAGCCAAACCGAATGCACGGTAGTCAAGTTGGCTGGGACTCGTGATGAATCTATGGGACAGAGTACAGCTGCTCCGTAGGGTTTCCAAGGAGTGGCAGGTGGATTCAAACTGCTGATGTTTTGTTTAGCAGCTAAACTCTTAACCATTACACCACCAGGGTTTTCTTATTTTTAGTTATGAGAATTTAAACCCTTGGTAGTTTTTGTTTTGAAATTTTTTTTAGTGTCTTTTATTTGTCTTGACGTGGACTATGTTTTATTACTGTCGTTTTTCCTGGTAATTTGGAAAATACACATTTTGATTCCATGTCCTTTACTTTTCCTTTTTGTTGCAAATATATTTTTCAGACAGTTCACAGCTTACCATTCAAGAGTGAAATGTATTATTTGTCTTGCCTGCATATTTGCTGAAGAATTTAGCATAGTTTTCATTATCACTTTGACTTGGGAAAGCATTTGTTATTTTAACTTGGGTTTTCATATACCTAATTAGTACTAAGTTATTATTTCACCGTATGTATCTTCTCTTTTAAGAACTAGTTCTAATAATTGACTTTGGTTTTTGTCGTCATTTTATAATACCTACCTAAGCTTACACATATGTATGTTTTCTTGCTTATCAGTATCCCCGGGTATTCATTCACGGTTTTTTCATGATTGAAATAATAATTTTTATTGATCTGACAGTAGACTGATGTGTATTTCCATGCAACAGGGTTCAGAAGAGCAAAATGGAGACATGTTTTGATTCTTGCTTAGCTCAGAATTCATTTCTCTTGGCTTTTCTTTTAAACAGCAGCTTCACAAGTTCACTTGGTACTAAATAGTCAACTAAAATATTTTTCTCCAAAACTCTGTAGATGGCACACTGTCTTGGAGTTATCAAGGAAAAATATGAGGTCAACTTTACTGTTTTGCTCTTTTCTGGTGAGTCAGTTAACTAGTGCTAGCTGTGTTACAAACAACTTCAAAACTCAGTGACTTGCAACACAAAACTTTTGCTGTTGCTTCTAAGTCTTTGGCTTGTCTCTAGGGCCTTGTGGTCTCAGGGGGACTCACTGTGGCCTCCGTGGTCAGCTGTGGGGTGGATAGATGGCATTGCCATTGGTTGGGATCTCTCCTGTCTGTGGCACTGGCAGGCTGACTGATCTTTCATGGTTGAGACTGGAACATATGGGCTCATGGGCATTCAGGCGTTCTCTTTGATCCTTCAACAGGCCCCCTTAGCTTTTCCATATGTCAAGGTTCCAAGAAAGGCTTGGAACTACGTGGAACACTCTTGCAAGCCTTCTTCCAAAACAGACTTGCTTGTTCTTCAGGCAGACCATAGTGTCTTCAGTATTCTTTGCCAACAGTATATATATATATATAGTCTTTCATCTTCCTTATTGTCATGGATTGAATTATGTCCCCCCCTAAAATGTGCATAGCAATTTGGCTGCACCATGATTCTCAGTATTGTATGATTGTCCTTTGTTTTGTGATTGTAATTTCTATGTGTGAGAACAACAGTTAAGTTTGCAAACTCATCCTAGAAAAAGTGCTACGTACCTCATTGCTGTATCTCACTACAGTCCCATTTGAAGTACTCCCCTTGGGAAGCTATGCACTGACACCAGTGTCTAGTCCACTCTTCAAAGCAATTTTGGAACTCTTTTCCTGGAGTGGCCATCAGAGCTGTCATCGTATTACCTTGATGCCCTGAATGGCATCAAAATAGCTTCCTTTCAATATTTCTTTTATCTTCAGGGAAAGAAATATGTCCTTGAAGGCCAGATCAGGTGAGTAGGGAGAGTGTTCCAATACAATCATTTGTTTACTGGCTAGAAACCCCTTCACAGACAATTATACAATTCAGTTCAAGAACTTTCCACCATGCCACCTGGTGCAACAGCCATTCCAGAAGGAGCTCCAAAATTGCTATGATGAGTGGACTAGGCACTGGTGTCAGTGCACAGCTTCCCAAGGGCCGTACTTTTAAGGTGACTGTAATGAGATACAGCAGTGAGGTATGTAGCACTTAGAACAACTAAGTTTGCAGACTTCATTGTCGGACTTGTATGTTATAAATCCCAATCTCTGCCTCAGGTTAATGGGGCAAGATTGGATTACATTGGAGAGGACTGGGGTAGAACTGTAACACCCCTATTAAAGTCATATCCCTGATCTAATATAAAGGATGTGGGTGTGGCCTATACCACCTTTTATCTCCCATGAGATAAAAGGAGAGGAAAGCCAGCAGAGTTGGGGACCTCATACCACCAAGAAAGCAGTGCCAGGAGCTGATTGCATCCTTTGAACCTGAGGTTCCTATGTTGAGATGCTCCCAGACTGCGGGAAGGCTGATGTATCACAAGGGCCTTCCTCCTGAGAAGGCCTTCTCGTGGAGCTGGTGCCCTCAGTACGGACTTCTTGCTCACCAGACTGTGAGAGAATATATTTCTCTTTGTCAGGCCATCAGCTCATGGTGTTTCTGTTACAGCAGCACTGGATGACTAGCACACTTATTCATTGTCCAGGTTTTGTGTGGCTATGAGACAGCTGAAAATACCATGGCTGTCCCTTAGCCTTTGAAGTGACATCTTTGACTTTCAACCCTTTTAAGAGTTCTTGTGTAGCAGATTTGCCCAGTGCAGTAATTTGTTTGATTTCTTGACTGCTGCTTCCGAGAGTGTCAATTGTAGTTCCAAGTGAAATGAAATCCATGACCACTTCAGTATTTACTGTTTATCATGATGTTGCTTATTGGTCCAGTTGTATTTTTGTTTCCTTTAAGGTGTAATCCATATTGAAGTATATAGTCTTTGATCTTCATCAGTAAGTGTTTCATATTCTCTTTGCTTTCAGCAAGCAAGGTTGTGTCATCTGCATAATGCAGGTTGGTAATAAGTCTGCCCCCAATTCTGATGCCCCATTCTTCTTCATATGGGCCAGCTGCTCAGATTATTTGCTCAGCATACAGACTGAATGAGTATGGTGGAGGGATATAACACTGACACATACCTTTTCTGATTTTTAAACCATGTAGTATCCCTGTGTTCTATTCAAATGACTGCCTTTTGATCTGTCTACAGTTTTCCACATGTGCACAATTAAGTGTTCTGAAATTCCCATTCTTTGCAATGTTATGGATAATTTGTTATGACCCACACAGTCGAATACCTTTACGCAGTCAGTCAAACACAGGTAAACATCCTTATGGTATGCTCTGATTTCAGCCAAGATCCGTCTGCCTTGAACACTAATGTCCCTCCTTGGTTCCACATCTTCTTCTGAATTTGGCTTAGCTTTCTGGAAGTATCCTGTTGATATACTACTGCAACTGTTTTTGAATGATCTTCAGCAATATCTGTCAATGATAGGAGCTGCAAAATATATAGCAAAGAGCGTGAATACAGAGAAGAGTAGATAATTATTGCTAGTTTTCAATCAATAGGCAGCATTTTCTTTTTTAAGGATATTTCTTTGTCCTTTTGCTTTGATAATTTTTCTAGGATGTACAAGGTCTGACAATTCAGTTTGTGAACTTGGCACCATGTGCTTATGTTGGCAACACTGTACAAACAACTGAGTAAGGTTTCATAACCTTGATATGTCAGCGTCTCACAGCTGTGTTTGTGTTGACGTGTGACAGTGTCTTGCTGAGTAGTTTTTATTATTGTTGTGTGTTTTTGTGTGCCATTGCAAATATGTCAGGGCTTGAATTACAGCAATGAATTATGGCAGTGAACAAACGTTAAATTTCTTGTTAAATTTGACAAGAGTTGAAGTAAAATTAGGGACATGTTAGTCCAAGTTTTGGGGATAATGCCATGAAGAAAATAGCAGTGTGCAAATGGATTAAACATTTTTCAGAGTAGAGAGAAAGCATCACAGATGATGAGAAATCAGGGCAGCCAGTAATGAGCAGAACGGACAAAAACATCACAAAAATTCTTTGAACTGTATCAAAATCATCGGCTTACTGTGAGAAACACAGCAGACTAAGTAAGCATTGATAGAGAGTCTGGAAAATCTTAACTGAATATCTTGGAATAAGAAAGCTGTGTGCAAAAATGATAGCAAAGGAACTCACAGATGAACAAAAACCCAAGAGACTGGAAATTTGCCAAGACCTTTTAGAAAAGCAAGCTGATGTTTTGGGCCATGTTATTACTGGTACTGAAACCTGGGTGTACCAGTACAACTCTGAAACGAAGTATCAAAGTGCACAATGGAAGTCAGCCAATTCTCTGCAACCAAAAATGTTCCATCAGTCCTAATCAAGAGTCCAAACAATATTGCTAATCTTTTTTGGTATCAGAGGAATTGTTCATTATGAATTTGTACCAACTGGATAAACAGCCAAGTTTACTATTTGTTAAGTGCTGAAAAGGCTGCATGCAAAAGATTCAAATGATCAGAACTTTTCGCCAACAACTCATGGCTCTTGTGTCAGGACGAGGCACTAGCTCACAGGGCATTGTCTGTGAGAGAGTTTTTAGTTAGTAAACAAATGACTGCATTGGAGCATCCTACCTACTCACCTGATTTGGATCCCAGTGGCTTTTTTCTTTACCCAAAGATAAAGGAAATATTGAAAGGAAGACATTTGGATGCCACTCAGGACATCAAAGTAATACGACGACAGCTCTGATGGCCATTCTAGAAAAGACTTCCAAAATTGCTTTGAAGAGTAGACTAGGTGCTGGTGTCAGTACATAGCTTCCCAAGGGGAGTGCTTTGAAGGTGACTGTAGTGCTATTCAGCACTTATGTATGTAGCACTTTTTCTAGGATGAGCTCGCAAACATAGTTGTCAGATCTCATACTTACTAGACATTTTCATAAATTTTACTCTTCATGTTTTAAGTGCAGGAGAGTCTTCTTCAGTGCTTCAATTTTACATCAATTTCTGTTATGCGTATAAATTCCGTTTGTTTATTCCAATGTGAATTTTTATTTACCTATTTTTGTTCTTTCCTTTGAAATATTTATCTCTGTCTGTGTCACAACTGGTTGTGTTTCCATCTGTTCCTGCTGACTTTTTGTCTGAATATTTTTCTTCTTGCTCTTTTTTTCTTTTTCTTATAAGCCGTTACTTCTTTCACATGTCTGAGGCTTCCAAGAAATCTTCTAAATGTCTTTCTTTCTTTTTGGTGTCTTTAATAAATCATTAGCACAAGTCTGTTCTCTTCCTCTTGGTCTTTAGGAAAATTTCTGCACTATGTTTTTCTCTGTTGCTTTGAATAAAAGTCTGGTGTATCCAGGTACAACCTCTTGTCTGCGTGCTACTCAGACTCTCCCCCTCACCCCAGTATTTGCTTGTCAAGTGCTGGCAAATGACCTACTCGATGAGAACCGGTGGGAGCTGGTTGTCCACCACTGTTCAGTTGGCCTCTAACCCATGGCGACCCTGTTAACGATGGAATGAAACATTGCTCAGTCTTATCCCCGTAGTCAGTGCAGATTGGACTGTTGTGATCCATAATGTTTTTGTAGGCTGATTCTTGGAAGTAGATCACCAGGCACTGGTCTGTGTGTTAGTCTAGAATCTCCACTGAAACTTGTTCAGCATCACAGCAACACAAAGCCTCTGTTAATAGATGGATAATCCATTGCTGTTGAGTAAATTCCAGCTCAGAGTGAACCTATGGGACAGAGCAGAACTACCCCTTATGGTTTCCCATGAGCACCTAATAGATTGGAACTGGTAATCTTTTGGTTAGCAGCTATACCACTTAACCACTACACCAAAAGGGACGACAGTCAGGTGGTAGCTTCTTATGAGGAGCATTGGCCAGGAATCAAACTTGAGCTTCCCTCATGAAAGGCAGGAGTTCTCTACCAGTGAACTACCAATGTCCTCCTAGGGCAGGTACCTAGAACTCTCTCCTTTTACAACTAGATTTCCTTGTGCAAACTTCCCATCGGTTTACAACAAGAAGCCAGGGAAACCAGTAACTGTGAGAAGGCTATGGGGCTGCAGTAAGGAGGAAAGAGCCTAAGGCAGAAGTGACTGGAAGCTCCTGGAGCAAAAGAAGTAGAACCCCAAACAGATGCTAAATTGAACTGATAGAGCACACATGGCTGGCCTACAGGGTGATAAGACTGCAGGGGACCTGTCCAGATGGCCATTTATTGCATGGCATTTCTTATTCTTAGCATGACAGCTGAGTGGGTAAGCAGAACTGAAATTTAAAGCTGTGGGATTATTTCTTCTCCTTATCTTTGCTCTTGATCTATTTAATCTTCTTTCTTCCTCCCGTTACTTATTTTTCTCATTGTGTTTTAAGTGAAGGTTTACAGTTCAAGTTAGTTTCTCATACAACTACTTATATACGCTTTGTTATGTGACCCTAGCTGCCCACCCCACACTTTGACAGCACACTGACCCCTTCCACTGATACTTCCTCGTGTCCGTTTAGCCAGCATCTGTCTCCTTCTGCCTTCTCCTCTTACCTCTGGACAGGAGCTGTCCAGTTACCTCCTGTATCAACTTAAGTCAAGAAGCACACTCTTGACCAGTATCACTTTAGGTCCTGTAGACGAGTTCAGTTTTTATCCAAGGCATTGGCTTAAACTTCTTGAGCATATATCATACTGTACTTGGTTCTGAACTTGTAGTAAATTGGTTTGTAGACAGGAGTCAGAGCCGGTGGGTCTGACTCCCAATGTGGGCTGCTCCTTAGGCTTCCACCTCAGTTGGACAGCCTCCTCTCCCGGCTAGAGTTGGCAGAGGCTCTGAGCTCCTGCTGAGGGGCTTTGGGTCAGGGATGACATCCTCCAGACTTCACATGTGGGCCCCGGTGTGGCTTCTTTGCTTTTTCTGTTCTTTCTATGTAATCGAACTTTCCCAGAGTTATCTATGACTTAATTATTGTTTCTCCCTTCAAGAAGGTGTATATCACCACTCTTTAATATCTCATGTCCAAAGCTGGCAAAAGTTAGAACTGGGTAGGTATTGAGAAAAACAAAGGATGTGTACTGTAATCCTTAAGCCCAAAGCAAAATGGTCTTTCTATTTAAGCTCTGTCTTAGTTATGGCTATAGTTATAGTTAGCTGTGAATGGCTTTAACAAACAGAAATTTACTTTCTCATGGGGAAGGCTTTGTCTGGTAGCTCTGGAGGAAGAGCCTTATCTCCTTGGCTGGTTTCCTGGTTCTTTGGAGATCTCTGTGTGGCTCGGTGTCTATTGACCCACATTACTGCATCTCTCACTTGCTTGTTCAATCTTTTGTATCTCGAAAGAGATTGACTCAGGACACACTCTCTACTGATCTTGCCTCATAAACACAACAAAGACAACCCATTCCCAAATGGGATTGTAACCATTTGGATTCTGGGCTAGAATTTACAACACATAGTTTTAAGGTGATACAGTTCAATTCTTGACAGTCACTTTCCTGAAATGACCCTGTTCCCAGAACATTCCAGTTGAAAGGAATCGATGAGATCATCACCTTGAATGCCATCACTGAACTGGAGGCAGTTGAGCCCCAAAATGTCAGAGTGACTCATTCAGAATTCCAGAGTGGGCCATGGGAAGACAGGATTCATACTCAGGTCTGCTTGGCCCACTACTTTTGTTTTTCCGGGTCATTACACTGCTTTACTGATAACCTTACATTTAATATAGATTTTATGATTTCTTCTCTTTCTACAATCAGGGGCCACAATTTTTTTTCTCCCTGTTTCAGTAAAATTACACATTTATGTATTTATTAAACATCAAAATGGAAAATATTTCTAGAATCAAACCTGGTTGTTTAACCAATTAATAATAATAACCGAACAGCAATATACTATTTTCCACTTCCATAGCTCTGTAGTAGGTAATTCTAGTGGGTTTATTGCTGTTGCTTAAGTGAGCCTACCTACATTACTGCATGCTAATTCTTTCATAATGATTGTCCATTTTCATCCTAAAATGAATTAGGAGTTAGAGCTATCAGGATCAGAATTTTGAGTTAGTCTATTAAAAAATCACTTTTGACTGCTGCAGTCATTGCCTTAAAATTACTTGTGGATTCATGTAATTTAGTCCTCCTTTCCAGCTCCTCCTTCGGGCACCCTCTATCAAAATGAATATTCAAAGTACCCGCAGGCTTTACAATGTATATTTAAAGACCCATGTAAATATTTAAAATTATCTCACCTGTTTCAAAAGAAGGAGCCATCAAATCCTATTTGCCCAGTAAATTAGCATGAAGCCTCAGGCATAGCAATGAAAATAAATGATGTCAGAAAGAAAAGAATTAGGGGAAGTGGATGAATTTCGATGAGAGAGGGAATTGTGGGGCCTAGAAGAAGCCATGTTGGTGCAGCAGTGAAACACTTGGATACTAACCAAAAGGTTGGCAGTTCAAACCCACCTGGCAGCTCTGAGACAGAAAGACCTGGCAGTCTGCTTCCATGAAGATGACGGCCTCTAAAACGCCATGGCACAGCTCTCCTGTGTTGCCCATGGGGTTACTAGGAGTCAGAATAGACTCAACAACACCTAACAACAACAATGAGAACTGTATGAACATACTTGAGGTCAGGCTGTCAGCTGAGAGTTTCACCTCTGGCAGCAATACTGAGGTTGGGTTGTGGGTGGTGACAGTTGTCTTCTACCCCAATAATTACAAGTCAGAAATGTACCTTGAACATTCTTGACTTCCTTGAAGAATGCTTCCCAGATTGTTTTCATCTGTGAAATTGTTACTGCCATTTGCTCTCTTATGTCAGCCCTTTTCAAGTATGCTGTCAGGAAAATTATCATCAGAATTCAAGACGTGTTATTGCCTGAAGAACAACTGGTCTTCTCTGTGTAACAGCACTGACTGTCTTTTGTGAAACTCTAGACTAGATTTCCAAACAATAAAACTATCCCCATAATGCTGACTAGCAGCAGCACAATGTTCTGTACAGCAGTATTCTAATTTGTCATAATGTTTAGCATAGCAAAATGTATCAAGTTCAAGTAGTGGGCACAGTGGGTCTCACTGCAGGGCTGTGATCTTTGTTACCTAGTAACATAATAAAAATAAACACCAAACCCGTTGACACTAAGTCAGTTCATAGCAGCTCTCTAGGACAGAGTAGAACTGCGCCGTAGGATTTCCACAAGCCTCCTAGTGGATCAGAACTGCCATCCTTTAGGTTAGCACTACACCATCAGAGTTTCCGCCTAGTAACAGCAATAACTAAGTAATCGTTAATGAAGATATGAGCACATGTTAACTACATGCTTTTTCATAAATGTCCACAGCTAGCATCATGTGGGTGTTGTTAGGTGCCATTGAGTTGATTCCAACTCATAGTGACCCTGTGTACAACAGAGTGAAACACTGTGTGGTCCTGCACCGTGCCTACAGTTGTTTTATGTGGAAGCCCATCGTTGCAGCCACTGTGGCAGTCCTTCTTATTGAGGGTCTTCCTCTTTTAAGCTGAACGTCTACTTTACCAAGCATAATGCTCTTCTCCAGGGATTGATCCCTTCTGACGACATGTCCAAATTATGTAAAATGCAGGCTTGCCACCCTTCCTTCCAAGGAGCACTCTGGTTGTATTTCTTCCAGAACAGATGCTTGGCAGTCCACAGCATATTCAGAACTCTTCTCTAACACCACAATTCAAAGACATCAATTCTTCTTCTATCGTCCTTATTCATTGTTCAGTTTTTGTATGCGTATGATGCGATTGAAAATACCATGGTCAGGTGCACTTAGTCTTCAAGGTGACATCTTTACTTTTCAAAACTTTAAACATGTCTTTTATAGTACATTTTCTCTATGCAACGTGTCTTTTGATTTCTTGACGGCTGCTTCCATGGGCATGACTGCAGACCCGAGTAAAATGAAATCTTCGACAACCTCAAGCCTGTCCCCATTTGTGATGGTGTTGCTTACTGGTCCAGTTGTAAGGATTTTTGCTTCTCTTGATGTTGAGGTGAATCCATACTGAAGGTTGTGGTCTTTGATCTTCATCACTAAGTGTTTCAAATCCTCTTCACTTCCAGCAGTAAGGTTGTATCATCTCAATAATACAGGTTGTTAATGAGTCTTCCTCCAATCCTGTTGCCTCATTCTTTGTAGAGTCCAGCTTTCTCAAAGTATTTGCTTGGCATAGATTGAAAAGGTGTGGTGGAAAGCTATAACCCTGATGCACACCTTTCCTGACTTAAAACCATGTAGTGTCTTCATTCTGTTCAAACAACTATCTCATACTCCATGTACAGCTTTCTGATGAGCACAATTAAGTGTTCTGGAATTCCCATTGTCTTGCAATGGTATCCATATTTCGTTAAGATTCACAGAGTTGCATGCCTTTGCAGTCAGTAAACCTTAGGTAAATGTCTCTTAAGTCCTCTGTTTTCAGCCAGGGTTCATCTGACATCAGCAATGACATGCCTGGTTCTACATACCTTCTGAATCCAGCTTGAATTCCTGGCAGTTCCCTGTCAGTATACTGCTGCAGTTGCTTTTGAATGATCTTGAGCAAAATATTACTTGTGTGTGATATTAATGATATTGTTCAGTAATTTCTGCATTCATTTGGATCAGGCATAAATGTAGATCTCTTCCAGTTGGTTGGCCAGACAGCTGTCTTCCAAATTTGTTGGCATAAATGAATGAGCACTTCCAGCACTGCATGTGTTTGTTGAAGCACCTTAATTGATGTTCCATCAATTCCTGGAGCCTTGTTTATTGCCAGATGCCTTCAGTGCAGCTTTGACTTCTCCCTCAGTATCATTTACTGATCATATGCGCCCTACTGAAATGGTTAAATGTTGACCAGTTCTTTTTGGTTTATGGCTTCCATCTACTTATGATGCTTCCTGAGTCATTTAATGTAGAATCCTTCACTATTGCAACTCAAGATTTGAAGTTTTTCTTCAGTTCTTTCATCTTGAAAAATTCATAGTGTGTTCTTCCCTTTTGGTTTTCCATCTCCAGCTCTTTGCACATGTCATCATAGCACTCTACTTTGTCTTCTCTAGATGCCGTTTGACATCTTTCTGTTCAACTGTTTTACTCCATTATTCCTTTTACTTTAGCTCTTCAACATTCAAGAGCAAGTTTAGGTCTCTTCTGACATCCAATTTGCTCTTTTCTTTCTTTCTTATCTTTTAAATGACCTTTGCTTTGTTTGTGGATGATGTCTTTGATGTCACTCCACAACTTGCCTGGTCTTCCCTGTTCATTGGTGTTGGAGAAGAATGTTGAATATACTATGAACTGCCCAAAGAACAAATAGATCTGTTCTGGAAGAAGTACTACCAGAGTGCCGCTTGGAAGCAAGGATAGCAAGACTGTGTCTTACATAACTTGGACATGTTGTCAGAAAAGATCAGTCGCTGGAGAAGGACATAATGCTGGGTAGAGTTGAGGATTGGTAAAAAAGAGGGAAACCCTCTATGAGATGGACTCACACACGGGCCACGAGGATAGATAGATTGATAGATAATGTTCCAGTGCTATTCATGATCAATGTCAGAAGACGACATAGAACAGAAGATATCATTGTTGATGTCAGATGGATATTGGCTGAAAGCAGAGAATACCAGAAAGATGTTTACTTGTGTTTCATTGACTATGCAAAGGCATTTGTCTGTGTGCATCATAACAAATTATGGATAATGTTGCATAAAAAGGCCACTATAAATGTTTCACTCAACTCTACCATTAACTTTGATAAAGATTTTTTTGTAATTGCTGACCCTGAATGTAGAAATAAAGTGTTGCTGAAACAACAAGTTGCTTGAAAAGCCATTTATTTAATTAAGTACTAATGGGAATGTAAAATAAGTCTCAAGTAAATATGTTAAATACTTACATTTAACATATCTATATTAAGTAAAATTAAATTTTACGTCATTATGTCAACATAAAACACATGGCTTAATTTGTTTTTTTTTCTTATTGTAAACTGTGGCTATGAAAGCTTTGGTGACATAAGGGTTAAGACCTCAGCTGCAAAACAGAGGTCAGCAGTTCGAGTCCATCAGCTGCTCTTTGGATACCCTGTGGGGCAGATTTGTTCTGTAGATTCAGTATGTTATGAAATTGGTGGTAGTGGCTTTTTTATTCTTTTATCTTTTTTAATATTGTGCTTTAAGGGACAATTTAGTATCAAGTCAGTTTGCCATATAAAACTCCACATCTATACAGCTATGCCGCTTTATCTGTTCTCCCCACCCTGTGACAGCGTACTCCTCCTTTCCACCCCGTACTTTCCATATTCACATAACCAACTCGTGTTGCCTTCCACCTGCTCATCTCACCTCCAGACAAGAGTTGCTCAGACAGCCTTTTGCACATATTTAATCCAAGAAGCGTATTCTTCACCAGCATCACTCTGTGTCTTATAGTCCAGTCCAACCTTTGTTTGAAGAGTTGGCTTCAGTACTGGTTTTAGCTGTGGACTAACAGAGTCCAGGGGCCATGTCCTCAGAGAACCCTCTGGTCTGACAGACCATTAAGTGTGGTCTTTATTAATAGAGTTCTAGTTCTGCATACCCGTTTTTCTCCTGCTAAGCTGGGGACTTTATGTTGTGTTCCTTATCAGAGCAGTAGCTGGGCATCATTTAGTTCTTCTGGTCCCATGCTGATACAGTCTTGGATCGTATGGCACTTTCTGTCTCCTGGGATCATGTTATCCTCATGTCTTTGATGTCTTTCATTCTCTTCTGGTCCAGCTGGATTCAGACCAGTTGACGCTACTTAGATGGCCACTTGTTTGCTCTTAAGACCCCAGATGCCACTCACCCAAGTGGTATGCAAAATATTGTCTTAAAAAAAAAAAAAAACTTAGTTAGACTAGATGTTTCCTGAAACCATGGTTCCCAGACCCCTGTCCCTGCTACTCTGTCCTTCACAATGTTGAGTTGAGTTGAGTTTAGGAAAGCTTTGAGCTTTTGGCATAGTCCTGCTGTGTTAAGCTCCCTTCTGCTTCATGCTGTCAGCGCCTTCACCTAATCTATGAATAAAATACCGTTTTTCTCCCTCCCTGACAACCATGAAAGGTTATTTTTTTCTGTGCTTAAACCTTTTCTGAAGTTCTTATAGTAGTTGTCTCATACTATGTTTTACCTTTTGCGACTGACTAATTTCACTCAGCATGATGTCTTCCAGATGACTCCTTGTTATGAGATGCTTCCTAAGATCATCATTGCTCTTTATTATTGCCTAGTGTTCCATTGTGTGAATAGACCATAGTTTGTTTATCCATTCACCTGTTAATGGGAACGTAGATTGATTCCATCTTTTTTCGATTATGGACAGTGCTACAGTAAACATTGTTGTACATGTATCTGTTCATGTGACAGCCCTTATTTCTCTAGGATGTAGTTCAAGAAGTGGGATTGCTGGGTCATATGGTATTTCTGTCTCTAGCTTTTTAAGGAACCAGTAAATAGATTTCCAAAGTGATTGTGCCATTTTGCATTCCTCCCACCAGTGCTGAAGAGTTTTTCTCTCTACCTCTCTAACATTGATTATTTTGTGTTTTTTTGGATTAATGCCAGCCTTGATGGGATGAGATGCTGTCTCATTGTCGTTTTGCTTTCTCTAGTGGCTAATGATCATCAGCATTTCCTCACGTGTCTGTTAAAATTCTGGATGTCTTCTTTGGTGAAGTGCCTGTTCATATCCTTTGCTCATTGTTTAATTGGGCTGTTTGTCTTTTTCTTATTGAGGTTTTGCTTTTCCTTGTAAATTATGGAGATAAGACACCAACTGGATTCATGGTAGCCAAAAATTCTTTCCTCCCCTGTAGGTAGTCTTTTTACTCTTTTGCTGAAGTTTGTGGATGAGTGTTTGATTTTTAGGAGTTCCCAGTTATATATTTTCTCTTTTTGTGTTTGTGCATTGTTAGTCATATTTTGTAGTGTGTTTATGCTGTATTTAGGGCTCCCAGCATTATCCGTAGTTTTTCTTCCATGATTGTTATTATTGTAGATTTTATATTTAGGTCTTTTATCCATTTTGAGTTAGTTTTTGTGTATAATGTGAGACATGGGTCTTGTTTCTTTTTCTTTTTTTGGCAGATGGATACCAGTTATGCCAACAACATTTGTTAAAGAGACTGTCTTCCCCAGTTGAGAACTTTGGACGTTTGTCAAAGAACAGCTGCTTATAGATGTTTGATACTATATCTGAATTCTCAACTCTGTTCCATTGTTGTGTGTATATGTTTTCCTACCAGCACCAGGCTGTTTTGACTACAGTTGGCAATGTAACATGTTCTAAAGTCATGTAGTGTAAGGTCTCCTACTTTGTTCTTCTTCAGTAATGCCTTACTTATTCTGGGCTTCTTCCTTTTCCACATGAAGTTGGTGATTTGTTTCTACATCTCATTAAAAAATGTCATTAGAATTTGTTTGGGGATTGCATTGTAAGTGTAGATTGCTTTGGGTAGAGTAGATATTTTCATGGTGTTAATTCTTCCTGTACATTAGCAAGGTAGATTTCTTCTCTTACGTAGGTCTCTTTTGCTTCTTGCAGTAGAGTCTTGCAATTTTCTTTGTGTAAGTCCTTTATATCTCTGGTTATATATATTCCTAGGTACTTTATCTTCTTGGGGGTGATTATAAATGGCATTGATTTGGTGATATTCTCCTTGATGCCCTCTTTTTTGGTACAGAGGAATCCAACTGACTTCTGTATTTTTATTTATAGCCTGACACTCTCTTCTGTTAGTTTCAGCACTTTTATTTTTGTGGACTTTTTACGTCTTTTTGTGTATAAGATCATGTCATCTACAAATAGAGATACCTTTACTTCTTCCTTAGCAATTTGTATGTCCTGTATTTCTTTATTCTGCCTGATTGCTCTGGTCAGAAATTCCAGGACAATGTTAAATAACAGTGGTAAAATTGGGCATCTTTGTCTGGTTCCCATTCTCAGTGGGAATGCTTTCAAACTCTCCATTTAGGGTGATGTTGGCTGTTGGCTTTGCATAGATGCCTGTCGTGGATTGAATTGTGTGCCCCCGAAAAATATGTGTGATCATGTAATTGGGCCATGGTTCCTAGTGTCTTGTGATTGTCCTCAATTTAGTGGTTTTCCTATGCTGTATGTTAAAAGGTTAAAGTGGGGCCGTGAATCCCTTCATAGGATCACCTCCCTGCTCCATGGTAAAGGGAATTTCCCTGGAGTATAGCTTGCCCCACCCTTAATCCTTTCATCCTACAAGAGATGAAAGGAAAGAGAAGCAGGCAGAGAATTGGGAACCTGGTACCATCAAGAAGGAGCACTGGGAGAAGAGCATATCCTTCAGATCTGAGGTTCCTGTGCCACGATGTTCCCTGGACAAAGACTGATGCAATACCAAACTTTCCTCCAGAGCTGATAATGGGGAAAGCGTTCTCCTGGAACAGACATCCTAAATTTGGACTTGTAACCTACAGAATGTGTAAGAATAAGCCTTGCTTTGTTAAAGCCATCCACCCTGTTATTTCTGTTAGAGCAGCACTAGATCACTAAAACAATGCCCCTTATTATGTTGAGGGGTCCAAATTATGCCCCTTATTATGTTTTGAGTCCAAAATTGTGTCTTCTGTAGGCAGCATATAGATATGCCTTCTATTTTTATTCAGTCTACCACTCTGCCTCTTAATTAGTACATTTAGTCCATTTACATTCAGCATGATTGTTGATAAGGATGAGCTTAGAGTTTTCATTTTGATGTCTTTTTTGTATGTGTTATAGACAGTTCCTTTGTTCCATTTAATTTTTCTTTACATGTTTTTTTTTTTTTCTTCACCTTTTTCAGTGTTGGTGGCTTTATATTTACCAAGACTTCATGTTTTCCTTGCTTTTCATTTTGATGCATATTTTCCTTCGTCCCTATTTTTCTACATTTAAAGCAGTCTTTGGTTTATATCGCCTTTACTTCCTTTCCATAGGAAAGATCTATAACTGCATTTTCTTTTGTGTCACTCTTTTTTTTTAAAATATAATGTTTGTATAATGACATCTTATTGATTGTTCTTCATAGGTTATTTTTGTTTACCCCCAACCACTTTTAAAAGTTCCTCCTTATCTTTAGTTTTGGTAAGTTTGATTGTTACGTGCTTTGGTATCTTTCTTTTGGAATATACACTGTGTGGAGCTCAGTGAGCATTCTGGATAGATGTCCTCTCATCTTTTGTGATATCAGGGAAGTTTTCTACCAGCAAATCTTCAACAGTTCTCTCTGTATTCTCCATTATCCTCCCCTGTTCTGGTACTCCAGTCACTTGTGGATTATTCCTTTTTCTGGAGACTCACTTAATTCTTAGTGTTTCTTGATTTTTTAAACTCTTTTTAATCTGATTTTTCCTTGTATAAATCAAGTGATTTGTCCTCAGCCTCACTAATTCAGCCTTCCATTGTCTCAATTCTACTCCTTTGACTTTCTATTAAGTTGTCCAATTCTGTAATTTTATTATTAATTTTTGAATTCCTGATTCTGCTATGTGCTTTCTTGCAGCTTCTTCAGCTTGTCATTATGCTTTGCTGCATTTTGCTTAATCTCCATCACTTCTTGAAGAGTTCTCAGTATTAATCTTTTATATTTTACCTTTGATGATTCCAGGAAGTTCTTTTCCTCTGGAAAATTTGATTCTTTGTTTTAGGGGCTTTCTGAACTTCTTTAAGTGGTTGAAAATTGACTGTTGTGTCTGAGCCATCAGTACACTGTATGTATTTAAAGCCCAAGAGTCCATTTACTTTTCTTATACAGATTCAGCACAGGTGTCCAAGTAGTCAGTCGCAAGATCTGTGCTATGTACTCTCACCTACTGTCTTAGATGCACAGGCTTGATTGGTGTAGGCACTAGTGTCTGGCTGCCGCCGCTGAGAAAGGCAGGGGGCTGACAGCCATCTCTGAGTATGAGGAAGGCGTATCCCCTTATGTCTGAATCTAAGTGAAGGAACATTTTCTGACCTAATTTTTCAGTTTAGTGGAGCCAGCAGAATTTCCTCCCTCCACACCCTTCTGAGAGTTTGTTAAATTATTTCCCCTATGAGTGTCAAAGAATGGATCAGGGTGGACTTAGGCTTGGTTAATGGTGTTAGATTCCAGAACGTGGCATAGTGCAGAGAAGGTTGGGGAAGAACAGCTCAGGGCAAGCTTAAGGAGTCCCACTTCTAGCTCAGTAAATGATGTCAGACTCCAGGGCTTGTCCACGTGCAGAGAAGGGAGGGGGGATTTCTGGGAGAAGATAGGCCCAAGCCAAAGAAAAGATTTAGATCCACATACTGAATAGTTTATATGCAAATACTTAGTTTTTGATGATCTGGTCCTGTTCCCCTCCAGCTTTGGAGGTACAAGTGGAGCCTCCAGTCAGTTTCTCCCACTGAGTCAGATCCATTGTTCAGCTCACCATGGTGGCTGTGTCTGTTTCCCAGCAAATCAGGTCTGTGGGATCCTATGTACTTCTGTTGCTTGTTTCCCTTCCCCATTGCTAAGTTCACTTTCTCAGCTTTCCCTTGGTTGTTCAGGGTTCCTAGCATGTCATATGTACTGAGTTCATTTGTTCTGTTGGGACTTTATTGATAGAGGGGTTGTGGGAAGTATCTGTCTGCTGTGCCATCTTGGTCTTACCTTTTTTTCTTTTCCAGTCTAATATATTGATTTAGAAAAAAAGATCAAAGGCACAAACAATACACCGAAAAAAGCTTTCCTGAGTATTGCCAAGAAAGCATAACCAAAGAAACATCGATGATGGTGTGAAAGTGATAGACCACATCCTTAGCCACTCTACAGCTTTTGCTGTTGTCACTGTCAAGTCAGCTCCAACTCATGGTGACCTTGTATGTCACAAAGCAAAATACTGCCTGGTCCTGTGCCATCTTCAGCATCATGTATTTGAGTCCATTGAGTCCACACTGTGTCAGTGTGTCTCATGAAGGGTTTCCATTGTGTTGGCTAGACTTCTGCTTTACCAACTGTGATGTCTCTTTCAAGGAATTAGTCCTTCCTGTTGATGTGTCCAAAATAAATAATCCAAAGTGTTGTCATCCTCCCTTCTGAGGAGCATTCTGGTCGTACTGCTTCCAGACTGATTTGTTTGTTCTTCTGGCAGTCCACAGTGCACTCAGTGTTCTTCACCAACACCACACTTGGAATGTATCAGCTCTTCTTGGGTCTTCCTTCTATCACTGCCCAACTTGGTCATGTATATGAGGTGATTTCCATAACCTTGTAGTATACGTATAAATGTCTTTGGATGGTCACCTTTGTATTGTTACATTTTTTAAAGACACTTGCTCATCAGAAGTGAAGAACAAGCATTGTGACAAAGTATACATCATAGTATCGCACATACCAGTTGGGTTGCACAAACCGTGATGACTAGTTTGTCAGGCCTGGGTTGCCTCTTATCAAGACTGAATGATAGCACTAAAATTAGAGATGCTTCAGTGGGAAGCTTGTCCTCTAGTCAGCCTTGCTTATTAAAAATTAATGTGGCTTACAAAAGGACAAATACTGTATGAGACCTCTACAATAAGATCTCTAAAACAGACTTGTGTATAAGAAAAGACTCTTTGACAGCTGCAAGGGAGGGGCGGGAGGGAGCGAGGGTGAGCGGGGGAGGGTTTAGTTTAGGTAGTTACTAGAAATCTAGTTGGGAGAAAGTGGTGACAGCACACATTAGGAACAAGAACAACATTAAGTGGACTTCAGCATAACTTGAGTACTCCTTCCGTCTTAACTCAGTACTGCAAGGATAGAGTAGCTGGGGCGGGGGCCGGGGGACCATGCTCTTAGGCGAATTCCAGGCCAATTGGCACAACTAGCATTTTGCTAAGAGAGCTCTCTGCACCCTACATTGGTGAGTGGCATCTGGGGTCTTAAAAGCTGCCAAGCTGCCATCCGAGGACACAGCAAATGGTCCCAACTCAGCAGGAATGGATGCTCACCGAGGACCAAAATGGCATGCGGTAAAGACAACCGAGAAGACAGAGAGACCCACAAGAGTGTGTGCCTACATCTACCTGGGACGGGAAGAACCGGATGGTGCCCGGCCACCACCAGTGATAGTCATGACGGAGCTCACAGAGAGGAGCCTCACTGGCAACGCAAGAATAAAAAGAGGTGCATCATGAGATCTCCACTAAAAGACCTCAATTGATGGTCCAGCGGTTTTGGGGTTCCTCTGAGAACATGGCCCCTGGCCCTGATGCTTATAACAAAGGTCCACTCTTTGGACAGGAATGGATTGGACTTGGCAATGCAGAGTAACCATATATTGGAAGCACTTTATGGTTCTATACATCTATAGGATATCATCTTGCTGACCTCTGGCTGGAGGAAGGGGAGTGGACAGAGAGGAGGGGAAAGGAGACTGTTGGGAGGATGAGACATGTATGGAGCAGAGAGGAATAGTGTGCAGTCACCGGACAGGGAGAGCAGTGGAAGCTGCATGTAGGGGGGCATGTAAATTTACATGTGAATGTACATTTTCACTCAGTTATGTTAAATAAAAATAAAAAAAAAATTAATGTGGCTTTTTGGTGTGGAAAATAAACTTCACAATGGGAGTGATCATACACAAAGTAGAAGAGACCAGTTGTAAGTAAGAAAACTAGAGTACAAAGGTAGAGAATAAGTAAATGTTTTATGAATTACCAGGATAGGCAGATGGCCAAGCAGGCTTGCTTTTTTCTGAATCTTTGAATATAGGTCATTTTTCTTATGAATTTTAAATTACATATTTGCAGTGGTATTTTCATAGACACACAGAGATACACACACAGACACGCGCACACAGATGTTTGGCACATGCATGCCTGTTTTAGTCAGCCAGTGCTGCTCTAACAGAAATACCACAGAGTGGATGACTTTAACAAAGGAAAGTTTATTCTTATACAGTCTCGTAGGTTACAAGTCCAAATTCAAGATGTCTACTCCAGGGGAAAGCTTTCCCCCTTGTCGGCTCTAGAGGAAAGTCAGTTATTGTATCAGTCTTTGTCCAGGGAGCATCTTGGTGCAGGAACCTCAGGTCTCAAGGGCACGCTCTTCTCCCGATGCTACTTTCTTGGTGGTGTGAGGTTCCCAATTCTCTGCCTGCTTCCCTTTCCTTTTATCTCTTCTAGGACAAAAGGATTAAGGGTAGAGCAAGCCATACTCCAGGGAAACTCCTTTACAGTGGAGCAGGGAGGTGATCTTCTGAAGGGATTTGCAGTCCCACCCTAATCCCTTAACGTACAGCACAGCGAAATGACAAAGTGAAGGACAATCGTAGAATACAGGGAATCATGGCCCAAGCAAATGGCTACACATATTTTGGGGGGGACACAATTCAATCCATGACAATGTTGAACTGTACAGTTCTTTCCAAAGAGGTTATTTTCCTTCATAGGGCGCATTATACCTTCAGTGGCTTTCCCCTCACCCCCTTTTCTAGAAAAGATAGTTTCCCCAGGCCTCACCAGCTTGGAATTGCGTAGGTGGTCGAATCCATAGTATTGATTTCTGTTTCTCCAGCTCTCACCCCTGCTTGTTCCCAGATGGCACAAATGGTTAATGTATTCAAATGCTAACCAAAACGTTGGAGGGTCAAGTCCACCTAGAAGTGCCCTGGAAGAAAGATCTGGTTATCTACTACCAAAACCTTAGCTACTGAAAACCCTATGGAGCACAGTTCTACTCTGACACATGTAGGGTCACCGTGAGTTGGCATTTACTTGATGGCAACTGGTCATGGTCATCCCTACTGGAACCCTGGACAGCTTCAAATCTGTTTCTGTCCATTTCTGTTGACCCAGAGTTGACCTCAGTGGGCTTGAGCATGCATTGCTGGCTAATAATTGTTGCGTAGTGTGCAAAGCTGTGCCAAGGCACTGGCCACAGCCTTTGTGCCTCAACTTGAATTGCCTGAAGACAAATGTTGTGCCGCTGGGTCCCTTTCCTCTAAGTGTGCTATGGAGCTGCCCCCTGTGGTGTCAGGTGTACAGATGTGTTTCTGGTAGCCTTTAAGTAGCCAAGCTGTGCTGTGCCTTGAGTCAGAATAAGGAGAACACCCTGTCTCCGTATTGGTTCCCACTCCACCCAACAGTGCTGCCTGGACGAGGCACCTAGAGACCAGTAAGGGCAGAGGGTGAAGGAGCAGATAGAGAGGGTGGAGGAACTGGGAGCTGGTAAGAGCCGTGGCCGTGGAAGAGAGGGTAAGATGTGCTTCAGATGAATGCGGCCATTGCCATAGCTTTGGCTAGGATGCCAGAAGAGAGAGCAGACACCCTAACTTCATTCCACTTACTCCCTCTGATTTCCTGCAGGCACCTCCCAGGGGGCTCAGGTGATGTGGAGCCAGAGAGCCCCGGTGAAGAGTATTGGGCACACTGCCTCTCCTTTCTCTCTTAATTCCTTCTACCTCACACTAGACCAGAGGAGAGAGGAGAGGACATTGATAGTTCTGTGGTAGAGCTGTCAACATCCGTGGGAGAAGTGTGAGTTTGATTCCCAGCCAATATACCTCCTGTGTAACTACCACATCTCTGTCACTGAAGGCTCGTGTGTTGCTATGATTGTGAACAGATTTAAGAAGCGCTTCTGGACTAAGATGCATTAGGCACAAGCCAATCTTCTTCTAAGAATTGGCCATTGAAAATCCTATGGATCACCGCAGTCCATTCTGTGACCAATCACCAATGGCATAGGACCCTCCAGTGTTTTGTCCCATTGTCCGTGGTGTTGCCATGCATCGGGGACTGATTTGGTGGTGGCTAGCAACAACAATGTGCCACATTACACATGGGTTTCCAGGAACCAGGTCAGTGTAGAAATCTGCAAAGAAGATGCCTTGCTGAATGCTGGCCCCTTCCCTCTGTGGACAATGACAGACCGCAGTTGTAGAGTTCCAGTTCTTACCTGGAAGCCTGGCTACTCATGCTTTAGATGAACTCCTGCTGTGCTCACCTGGACTGCTCACCAGACCTGCCCGCACCTGCCGTGAGTTGGTCAGAGGAGGATAGGCTATGACGTGAGGGCAGTCTCAGTGGCTTGACCCCATGGGGGTGCTTCCTGCTCCCATTCTGGTCCAGTATGGTCAGGTGCCCTCCTCCATGTCTTGGATGTGTATTCCAGCTGGTCACAGGGCCTGCAGAGCCACTGATTCTTTGAAGGAAGTGAGAAGGAGGGTCACATGGATATTTTTATGGCCATATCTGGTGAAGCTGAGGTCAGGTTACTATGTCCCCTTTACCACAGTTAGTCACATATTTTAGCTCAACTGTGAAAACAAGCAGGATGTTTGAAGAATGTTAGTGGTCTGTCTTCTGTGCTTGCCTCCCAGCAATGGCCATGGTGACCCAGGGTGAATTGGGACATCTCAGTTGCATACTCAGCTGGCAGGAGAATCACACATATCCAGTACGTATACATACAGTTGTCTTTAGGAATTTCTACCCTACCCCTTGAAGCTTGAATATTTAACCACCCACTCTAGATACAGGGAGCCCTGGTGGCATAGTGGTTAAGAGTGTGACCACTAACCAAAAGGTTAGCTGTTCAAATCTACCAGATGCTCCTTGGGACCACATGGGGCAGTTCTGCTCTGGCTATACGGTCACTGTGAGTTGGAATCAACTTGATGACACACTATAACACCACTGTGGTTACATTCCTTTAATTATGTTTGTAACTCATCATTTGGAGAATGCATGGAGTGGGGCTTTCTTCTGACTCTGCTCAGGCGATATACGAGGTCTGACAGTCAAGTTCACAAACTCATCCCAGAAAAAGTGGTACATACCTGACTGCTGAATATCATTATGGTCACTATCACAGTACTTCCCTTGGGAAGTTACGTGCTGATGCCGGAGCCTAGTCCACCCTTCAGAGCAACTTTGGGACTCTTTCTGAAATGGCCATTGTGCACGGTGGCAAGGTGGCAAGTTCACAAACTTAATTGTACAGTTGTGTGTGAGGTAGTTTTTAGCCAGTAAACAGATAACTGTGTTGGAACACTCTACCTACTCACCTGATCTGGTCCCCGGTGACTTTTTCCGTTACCCAAAGATAAAGGAAATACTGAAAGGAAGACATTTTGATGGCGTTCAGGACATCGAGGGGAACAGGATGACAGCGCTGATGGCCATGCCAGAAAAAGAGTTCCAAATTTCTTTGAAGGGTGGACTAGGCGTTAGTGTCAGTGCATAGCTTCCCAAGGGGAGTATTTTGAAGGTGATCATAGTGGTATTCAGCAGTGGGATATTTTGCACTTTTTCTAGGGTGAGTTTGCATGCTTAATTATCATACTTTATAAGCCGGTAGATGTCCATGGTTCTTTCCAGTGCTTCGAAAACAGTCCTCCCAATTTTTAATTTTTTTTCCCCTTGAGAAAGAGCTTCTTTATTCTCAGGAGGTGAAAGCACTGTTAACATGATATCAGAGCATAGTTTTTTCTATACTTACCATTTTTTTTATTATGGCAAACTTATCTGTAAGAAAACATTAGCCATTTCAACATTCTCCCATGTGCCACTCAGTGACATTAACTGTGTTTGTCATGTTTGTGTCACTGTTAGTCATTACTCATTACCAAAATAATTTTTTTTATTGTGCACTAACTGAAAGTTTACAGAGCAAATTAGATTCCCATTCAATAGTCTATACATAAAGTGTTCCATGGCCTTGGCTTTGTTCCCCACCCCCAGTTTTTACTGCTTAATCAAGTCATTAATTTTATTCCTTATAAAAATCCACATTTATTAAAAGTAAGTGCTAACCAGGGAAGCCCTGGTGGCATAGTAGTTAAGTGCTACATCTGCTAACCAAAGGGTAGGCAGTTTGAATCCACTGGGTGCTCCTTGGAAACTCTGTGGAGCAGTTCTTCTCTGTCCTATAGGGTTGCTATGAGTTGGAACCAACTCAGTGGCATTAGATTTGGTTTTTGTATTAGTTGTTAATCAAAGGAGGCCTTTTGGTGGCTGTGCCATTTCTGAAGGTTGATTCAATGAATTACATTATAGTATTTCCTATGTGAATTGATCTTCTGTCAGTGCTTATTAGAGTCTTAACTCTGCGTGTCAAAATACATGAAGAACTTTGAAATACTTGCAGTACTCGGCAGAGGCCCAAGGAGAGATCTAGAGAAAGAACATACCATCTGTTTTACGTTTCTCACCCTGTGGAGTCTTGTGGAAACCCTGATGGAATAGTGGTTAAGAGCTGTAACTGTTAGCCCAGAGGTAGATGATTCGGTTCTACCGGCCACTCCTTGGAAACTGTATGTGACAGTTCTACTTTGTCCTATAGGTTCCCTTTGAGTCAGAATTGATTCAGTGGCAATGGGTTATTAAGGACGTCTTTGTTATTTTTTTCCCTTCTTATATGCAGTTAATTTGTATTTATAAAATGCCTATGACTCGACGGCACTTGGCTTGGCTATGCAGGGCATAAAAATAGTAGCTATTATTAAAAGAAAGAGCTATATTAGAGGTTTTGCAATTAAAAACTTCAGCCTAACTCCAGAGGAAAAGTCTTACAGCTTGAAATAAAGTTCAGAATAATTCGTGTGTTGAAAATGTGGTGAAAGGGACCAAAAATGTATGACAAATGTTTGAAACAACCTCATTCAAGGTGCTGCAGGGAAAAGGTGCTGATCTAACTAACTGTGGAAACGTATGGTATCTGTAAGGGTAAAGGTGTAAACACTGTACTGTAGTTGATAAAGTTGTTTCATGGGGTACAGGTTAGCAATTATGATACAATATGTATGTATAAAATTAGTTTTCTCCTTTGCAGAGGAATTCCAAATAATTTATGTAGATACTTTGCTTTAAAAGGAGGTCTGATGCATCCACGTCTCAAAAAAAAAAAAAAAAAAAAAGACGTTAGAAAATCTGCCAACAGATTCTAATAGATAATTCAGTGATTTATTGTTGCTGGTGTGATTTGCTGTTGAGTCGGCCCCGAACTCATGATGAGCTAGCGCGCCGTGGAACAGAACACTGCCCCATCCTGCACCCTCCCCACTATTAGCCGGGGAGCACAGCATTGCGGTCCAAAGGGTTTTCATTGGCTGAATTTCAAAAGCAGCTTGCCAGGCTTTTCTTCCCAGTTCAGCTTTGTGGATGTGTTAGTAAACCTGTTGAGCATGACAGCCACAGGCAAGCATCTACTGGCAGCGGGGGGTTAGCTACGCAGGAGGTTCATTTCCTGGAAATTGCTCCCAGATCTTCCATATGGAAGGGGAGATTTCAACTATCATACCTCCAAAGCCAGTCATTAATGAATGGCGTTTATCTGGAACATTCTTGGCATGAGACTTCATGGAACTGAGAAGCATGGTATAGATGAGGATGTGGTTTATCTTAATGCCTGAGTGTCTTTCCTTGAGTATGTCAGGAGACACCTGTCTGTCCCTTCTACCCACCACCCTGGTTTAAAACTGTTCTTAGTTTACATCCCCATGATGGAACCTGTATTCCCTCGTGGACAGTTTCTCCTTTGCCAGGTTCCGGTGTTTACTGTGCACAGAAACTGTTAGCTGGAATGATGTTATTTGAGAAATCAAACTAGCAACTACAGCAGTCAAAGGATCCATCTGTATCCATTCCGATCGACACTTGCTCTGATGACTTTCTAAAGATTTTTAAGAGGTGGTGTTCCCACCAGAATGAGGCAGTTGTCACCTCAATGACACAGCACCATTCACGCCCAACATGCCACCGCAGAGTCTTTTCTCTCATGGAGGAGAGGAGAAAAATGTGCCTTGCAGTCCAAAACCTATTGCCCTCAATCCAGTCACAACTCATGGTGACTCCATATGTCATAGAGTCAGACTGTCTCCTGTGGTTTCTTGGCTGTAATCTGTATAGAAGCAGGTTGCCAGGACTGTCTTCCACAGCTCCACTGGGTGAGTTGAAACTGCCAACCTTTAGGTCAGTATTGAAACACAAACTGCCCGGACCTACTGGAACTTTTGTGAACTTGTCAAAAGTTTGTATTCTAGTTCTCCTGATTTATTTATGGAGCTTTTCTCTGCCTTGTAGAGCTGGTGTGGCTAGACTTTCTCCAACACTTACTCTGATTTAATTGACGTAATTCCTTTGAATCTGTAATGTCGTGATATCCCAGCCAGGGTTCTCCAGCCGGGAGGTGTCCAGGGATGAGCCACTTTTAAAGTGATTGCTGCTTGTGTAAGTTCCAGATCCATCCCTGGGGCTCCGGTTGGGGACTGGGTTCTTCATGAAAGTCCCATAATTGCTGGAAGGTTAATTCCTTGCTTTAAAAGCCCCATGGCAGGGGACCATTTTTTGGTTCTTCCCAGCGCTTGAGGGCTCTATGGATAGTAATGGCACTTATTGGACACTGTGTGCCATCCCAGTTGCAGGATATTGACCTGTATCATCCACTATCCACACAGCAGGAGCTTGACTGATACTCGCTGCATGGAATGGTGTGAGCATTTCTGCTCAAACTTTGGATGGCCTTGGTGCGGGCAGCATTTGAAAAAAGAGCAGTCATTTGGCTTAAGTGGATACAGGAGGCTGAATGGGCAGCTCCTGTCCAGAAGTGAGATAAGAGGGCAGAAGGGGACAGTGGCTGGTTGAAGGGACACAGGAAATACAGGGTGGAAAGGAAGAGTGGGTTGTCACAGGGCAGGGAGAGCAGCTTGAGTTACATAGAAGTGGGTGCGCACATTTTTATATAACGAATTGACTTAGACTGTAAACTGTCATTGAAAGCACACTAAAATATTAAATAAATAAGTGGCCCCACCAGCCGAGGGGCAAGGATGAGGTGGTATGAGGCGGATACAAAGAAACCGTAAGAACACGGCCAGGCTGACGCTACTGCCGTCCTGTTTCCGGAAGGAAATGACCACGGCCTTATCAGATCTGACAAAAGACAGCCCAAAACGTGGGCTTCTTAGAAAGACAGATTTACATCCTCCTTGGTTAATTGTGAATCCTGCCCCTAAGTGTTTTAGATGTAAACTACTAAGTATGTAAAAGCTGGACCCTAAAACTTGTGCACTGAGATTTCTTCCCCTTCGCCGGACCTTGTCAATTGTCACGGGAAATGCCCCGCCCTCTGTCGGACACTGAGGGAATTACATGCTCCAGGTCTGTCGAGCCGTTTTTTTTTTAAGCTGTATTTGTAATATCTTTTTATGATGATGATGATGATTGAATGAAAATGTACATTCTCATATAAAATTGCATGCCCACCTATATGCAGCTCCCACTGCTCTCCCTTCCCGGTGACAGCATACTCTTCCTCTCTGCTCCATACATGTCTTATCCTCCAAACAATCTCCTATCTCCTCTCCACCCACTCCCCACCTCCGGTTAAGTGGTCAGCAGATTCACATCCTGTAGATGCATAGAACCATAAAGTTCTATGATATGGTCACTCTTTGTGGCCACAATCCATTCCTGTCTGAAGAGTTGCCCTCCCTTATGATTTATGGACAAGAGCAGCATCAGGGCCAGGGGCCATGCTCCCAGGGGAACTCTGAGGCCCGTGGACCATCAGTTGCAGTCTTTTAGTGGAGATCTCAGGGTGCACCCCTTTCTATTCTTGTGTTGCCAGTGAGAGTCAACTTTGTGAGCTCCATCACGGCTATCACTGGTGGTGGCCAGACACCATCCAGTTCTTCTGGTCACAAATCGATGTAGTCACCCACTCACGTGGGTCTCTCTGTCTTCTGGGTTCTCTTTCCCCCATGTGTCTTTCAAGCTTTTGATATTAGCTCAGCCACATTCCTTGATGACCTCATAAGTTTGTGACACGGTTGGTGCCCTAGAAAAAAAGTAATCGTGCACACAGATGATCGTGACACAGGGACTACAGGTGTCAATATCTCATTCGCTTCCAAAGTTTGAGAATCTGTGCAATGTCTTATAAACCCACACTTACTGTTATGAGTAATTGTGGTTCTTTGATACTGACATTTATGTATATATGTATTTTCCGCATAGCAGCTAAGTTGTTAGGGCATAAAAGGCTTATTAAGTTGCTTAGACCTACCCACTCAGTGAACAAAACTGTAGGCTCTTTCCTTTGCCCTAAAGGCATTGTGCAGGGAGCTCCCGTGGCCCAGTGATTTAAATGTCCAGCTGTGAAATGAAACGTCAGCTGTTCAAACCCAGCAGCCACTCTGTAGGACTAAGATGTGACCATCGATTTTTGGACCGGCAGCCTTGTCGTGCGGTTCTGCTGTATCCTATAGGGTCGCTCTGAGTTGGAATTGACTCAATGGCAATGGGTCTGTTTGTTTTAGGGGCATTGTGAGAAAATTTATAGTGACACTAAAGGCGTCATGATCCTAGAAAAATTGGGAACTGCTGGTATAAACCTGTGATAATTAGCAGGGCCTTTTAAAACATCAGTCTGCAAAACAGGAAGGCGACTCTGTTACACTGCTTCTGTAGAGACAATTGCGAAAATCACACTAGAGAAGGGCAGACCATGGTGATGTGAGTGATTGGAATCTTTCTGAAAGTCTTATAAAATCTGACAGTTATTGCCATGTTGACAAGTTAGCATTAGAAGCCCAAACTCAATTTTTATCTTGACATTCATCGCCCTGCATGGTGACTGAATTTTCTAGAACTGGGCCTGCTTTGGGTCTAGTTTTGATTATGCACCTGAAATGACACAAGCTGAGAATGTTCCGCAGATACTCAGCTCCCTGTACCTCTCACTAACGTGAGTGGATGTGAAGCTCCTTGGGATGACATCTGTGACCCTTCCCCATGGGGAGTGTTGTTGTTGCTGGCTGCCGTGTGGCTGGCCCTGACACGTGGCACCTCCCTGCATAATGAAATGGATTGCTTGTGGATCACTGTGATCACTGGGGTTTTCACTGGCTGAGTTTTAGAAGTAGATTGCCAGGCCTTTCTTCCTAGTCCATCCTAGTCTGGGAAAGCCGCTGATATCCATGCGGTGCCATAGCAACATGCAGGCTTCCACTGACACATGGGAGGTGGCTGCCTGTGAGGTGCATTGGCAGGGATTTGAACCTAAGTCTCCTGCACAGAAGGCAGGAATTCGACCTCCAAGCTACCACTGCCTCCGCATGGGAAGTAAAACCAAACTGTGAACCCACTGCGTTGAGACAGTTCCGACTCATAGTAACCCTATAGCTGAAACCTTTATTAATAAAGTACAGGAAGAAGTGGGCCATCTCTCCAGTTAGGCTTCCACTTCTAGAAAAACTCTGCTTGTATTACCTGCATGGCTGTTATCCAGTCCTTTTTGTTGGCTTCGAACTCATGACTCCTTTCTACATGGAGTCATAATGCATCATAATGCTGCCCTCTCCTGGATTAATGAAGACGAAATCATTCTTGCGTTCATCACCAAGCCGCACCTTTGAGCTCTAAACTCCCTACAATGCCCACTGCATCCTAACAAGTAATGGCCCTCGAGAAATCACTCCAAAACTCTTTATGAACTCTTTTTCATTTTCTGTAACAGAGACAGGTTCCAAAAGACTCTCTGTCAACCTCAGGTGTCCAGTTCTGCTTTGTCCTCTGTCCTCAGCTGCTCTTGTTTGTCTTCTGTGCTGGGAGGCACTTTCTGTAGATAGTTCTCTGCCTTCTGAAATGGAAAATGCCAGGCCACCAGTCCGACACTGACTGAATTATGCACTGTGGGCCTTGCACTCTTTTGACGTTAGCTATCCCACATTCCCTGATGACCTCCTCCTTGGCCCATGAGTTTTTCCTCATGCCTTCTCTGTCACACTCTCAAGTTGTGTGACCTCACCTTGTGGGTCATTCCTCACACAGAAACTTGAATAACTAGCCCTCTGGGTCCACCATTTCACTGGCATTGTCTTCTGGATTAAAGCAAGAGCCTGTTTTAAAGATTTCTATCTGACAGCTTTGTGATTGTAAAAACCTGATAGCGTTGCAATCCTTTTATTTAGTTTGAAGGAAGGTAATAGTCCAATCCAGACGTCATGGATTAAATTCTATCCCTTCCCCCAATCCTAACATTTATACTTATGGGTGCAATACCATTTGGGGACAGGATTTATTTATGTTAATGAGGCCTTTTCACTGTAGAGTGCATGCTCAGCCAATCATTTTGAGATATACGGCTCAGGCCCAGAAGCAAGGAAGCACAAGTGGAGAATGGCTGAGGCCACGTGGAGATCACCCAGGAACACAGAAGAGACGCTGGAAGAGACAAAGGTTTCCCTACAGTGACAGAGAGTGCCTTCCCCTAGGACCAGTGCCTCCTAAACTGTGATAAAATAAATCTGTTTGTTAAAACCACCTGCCTGTGATATCTCTTTTGTAACAATGATAAGAAACTAAGACACCAGGTCTTCAGGCCCTTAACTTTTCTCATAATCTTGATTTCAGTATTCCATCCCATTAACCCTAAGTTACCTGCACATTTTTCATGTTATGTGTTTAGTTGGTAAAAAGTTGTCTCCACGCATCCTTGTAGCTTAAGAAAAGGCTTGCAACTTGTCAACATGGCAAGACTGCATATGCTAACAAATTATCTTTTGCAAATCTGTCTATTGATATGAGAATTCTGCTGAATGATGACATTGATGATACCACTGAGAACACTATAAGGAATGTTTTCTGGAATTACATCTTGTAGAGATAAGCTGAACCCATGCAAAGATTAAACAACATTGCAATTCATTGCAACAGTGCCGTACAACCAAATCCAGCTGCAAAGCCTAGGAGTAAAGTGACAAGAAAGAATAGCACATGTGCCAAGGTGATGTTTGGTATGTGAGAAACAACTGGACAAGCAAGAAATGATGGGATCAGAAGCAGGAAAGGCTTACGTTGGAGGAGGTGGACTGTGCATTGACCTTGAAAAGTTGGGGGGGGTTCCATATGTCATGACCAAGGTCACATTCAGGAGAAAGTGATGCTCCCTCACAAACTCACAGCCGTGCTGCTGAACAGTTTATCACAGGTATTAAGTAGTACAGCAGCGTGGCATCGACTTGTCTTTCTGATGTAACCAAATGCGGCTTCAGAGGTGCTTCTCCTCCAAGAGCATGGATGTGAGTGTGCTCTGTGACTTTTCTCCAGTGTCTCAGTGGCCCTCACCTCTGAGGATTATATATGAGGTCTGACAATTAAGTCAGTGAACTTAGTTCGCTAAGTGCTACATACCTCATTGCTCCGTGTCACTGTGGTCACCTTTAAAGTTCTGCCCTTGGGAAGCTGTGCACCAGTGCCAGCACCTAGTCCACCTTTCAAAGCAATTTTGAAGTCTTTTCTGGAATGGCCATTACACACGGTGGCAAGTTGGCAAACTTGATTGTATAGTTTTCTGTGAGGGAGTTTTTAGCCAGTAAACAAATAGCTATATTGGAAAACTCTCCTGACTCACCAGATCTGGACCCCAATGACTTTTTTCTTTACCCAAATGCAAAGGAAATGTTTAAAGGAAGACATTTTGATGCCATTCAGGACATTAAGGGTACTACGATGACAGCTCGGATAGCAATTCCAGAAAAAGAGTTCCAAAACTGCATTGAAGAGTGGACTAGGCAGTGCCTAGCGTCCCCAGGGGAGTACTCTGAAGGTGACCATAGTGATATTCAGCAATGAGGTACAGAGCACGTTTTCTAGGATGAGTTCGTGAACTTAATTGGTGGTCCTTGTACTGTCTGGTCTGAAATGGGCAAACCACCCTTCATCATGCCTGGCTCCGTGCTGTGCTGCCAGCGTGGCTGAAGCTGAAATAATGAATGAGGAGGGGGTGACTGAGACGGTGGGCAGTCAGGGCCACCATGGCAGCTAGGCTCGTGAGAGAAGGCTATGGATGAGGACAAGAAAACCACAGTGACCAAGGGGCATCCGGGCTCTGTGGAGTGGCACAGTCATGGGCACCATGTAGAGAAAGCAAAACAGGGTGCCACAGCCAAAAGAAAGCTGTTTCATGAACTTGTGAAACTTGTTTCTCTTTGCTTTAAGAATATTTTCCTTATGCATCACTTATTCCTGCTTTTCTTTTTTTTAAGGAAAAAAACCCGTGTTGTTCCTGTTAGTTACTACCGTATGGGCTCAGATTTGGGGTGACCTCATGTTTAAGATAACGTAACTCTGCCTGATTTTTTAGGTGTCCACTCCAGTGTCACCTTCTTCGAGTTACCTTCTCTAACCACTGAGTCTAAAGTATCTGCTCACTTGCTCTAAATGGTTTTTAAATTTCCTTAGAATAGTTACTACCTTGTGTTTCCAGTTTCATTCATGTATTTATTTATTCAACAAGTATACATTGGAGCCCTGGTGGCGCAATGGTTAAGAGCTCAGCCATGGTTCACATCCACCAGCTACTCCTTGGAAACCCTATGGAGTAGTCCTGTTTGTCTATAAGGTCACTGTGAGTTGGAATTGACTCAACAGTAGTGGGTATATTGAGTGGTCACTCAGGGGTTAAGTGCTAGGCTGCTAACCAAAAGGTCAGAGGCTTGAATCCACCAGCTGCTTCACGGCAGGATGTGGCATTCTGCTTCTATAAAGGAGTTATAGTCTTGGAAACTCTGCAGAGTTGCTCTACCCAGTCCTGTATGAGTTCCCTGTGAGTCAGAATTGACTTGATGGCAATGGGTGGGTATATCAAGTAACTGTCACGTGCCAGACACTGTGATAGTTACTTGACACAAGGATGAACAAAAGAAGAAAAGGCACTGGTCCTCACTGGACTTCTACTCTGACAGGCAAAACAGATTATAAAGACATTATAAATGTGTTACTGACATGTAGTGTGCCCAATGGTGACAAACCTTATGCAGAAAAATAAAGGTGTGCTCAGGTGGCGTGGTGTGGTTGGGTATGCAGTTCTTGCAGAGGGTGCCCAAGGAATGCCTGGCTGATGGGCTGAGCGAGGATTGAAAGAGTGACCTGTGTGGGCATCCAGGTGAACAGTGCTTTAGGCACAGGGAGTAAGTCGCAAGTGCAACAGCCCAAAGTTGGCACGTGTGCTGGCCATGTGGATGAACAGTAAAGAATCAGTGCAGCAGCAATGAAGTAAATAAAGAAGAATGAGTCTGCTCTTGTTGCAAAATGCACTACCCCCAAACTTAGTGACTGAAATTAACCACCATTTATTTAATGCCGTAACTTGTTTGCCAACAGTTTGACTGGGCTCAGCTGGGCAATTCTTCAGTTGTTCTCAGCTGGGTGCAGTCATGTATCTCTGTTAGGAAGCTGCGTGTTGACGGGGCTGCAGACTGCAGGTGACGTAGCTTGTCTCTGGTCCACATGAATTTTGTCTCCTGTACCAGCACATGCTTTCTCACATGGATCAGTAGGGTTCCAAGAGCTGAGAGAGAGAGAAGCTGCAAGTCCTGTCTGACACATGCTGTTGGTAAAAGCAAGCCTCGTGGCCAAACCCAGATTCAAGAGGTGAGTAAACAGGCTCCCCTCTCTTGCTGAGAGGAGCAGGCTCATTTTGAAGTTACCTAGAGAGTGACAGGCAGGAGTTCAGGGAGCAGCAGAGCCTTGTAGGTCGCTGTGTAAGTTGGAAGTCACCTGAGGCTTTGGAATTGACTGTTATCACGATCTAACTTCATGTTTGAAAAGAATGTCTAGCTACTGTATAGAGAAGTGGTAAAGTAGAAGCCAAATGACCGTTAGGGAGCTCCTGCAGTAATCTAAGTGAGACATGATGGTGACTTGCTTCAACGAGGATGGCAGTAGTGATGCCGTGACAGAATGGTCATCTTCTGCATGTATGTTGAATGTCTTGCCCTGTTTATTCTCTTCAGCCACCTTGAGGGACCAGACTTGTTTTATCTTGGAAGTATTTGCAGCATCTAAGACCATAGATGGTACATGGCAGTTGCTCAGTACATTTTGTTGAATGAATGAATAAATCTGTTGGACTTTCAATTTCCAAGGTGAACTTCCAGAAACCAAATAGAACCCCATTCTCAGAAACTTCATGCTGGGATCACACCAGCTTGGTCGCTCATGGTTTGCTATACAGATGCAGCCCGCCTCTTCCCGTCCTTGGACCATCTGCTGGGATGAGAGCGTCCTTGAGTTAAGCGCTCAGCAGCGTATGTGTGGACATAAAGCCTCAGGGAATCCATTTATGAAGGGTTATTTAGTAATGCATTTTAAGTGAGTTCATTTTACTTCATTGCATTCTGCATATTTCTTTGAATCTGTGGGTTGAGTTTTTATTGCTATAAATAGAAGTAATAAAACACAGAGCCTTGGGTTTTTTTGCCTTAGAGGAATAATTGGTGGAATAAACTGAGAAGTTGAGGGGTTTTAAGTGGTTTTGTCAGCAAGTGAGTAAACATAATTGCTTTGTTGGCTGATAGGATCTCTGTTTCTTTAAACACGTATAACTGATGAGCAGAAATCTGTATTCATTTCCTAGAGCTGCCATAACAAATTAGTGCAGACTTGGTGGCTTCAGGAAATGGAAATGTATTCTCCCACAGTTTTGGAGGTTAGATGCCAAGATCATGACGTTGGCATGGTTGTAGTTCTTTGTCAGACTCTTAGAGGAGATTCTGCTCCCTGCCTCTTCCAGCCTCTAGGGGCTGTTGGCATTCCTTGACTTGGGACCACGTCTCTCTCTGCCACATCTTCATGGCGCCTCTTCCTCTGGGTGCTTATGTCCTCTGTGTGCTTCTGTCTTATTGTAGCACCACTTGTCATTGGATTTAGGGCCCAGCTGGGTAATCCAGGATGACCTCATCTCAGGATCCTTGACTTAATTGCCTTTACAAGGAAAGACCTCTTGTCCAAGAAAGTTCGTACTCTCTGGTTTTGGGGGTTAGAACATGAATATATCCTTTGGCGGCGGGGTGGCTATCGCTCAGCCCATTGCAGCATTCTTTAACATTTGCAAATCTCAAGACTTGTAATTACTCTGACTCCAGGAGTTTGGAATAGTTAGAATGGATTCTTTTTCAGGCCTGGAGTAGAATGCCAGACCTATGTTCCTGGGGGATCCCTGTCTGTCTGGTACCTGAGAGGCAATCCCAGCCTCTTCAGGGCCTGTCTCTGTACTGTGGCTCTAGATCTCGGCCCTCCAACACGCTCAAGGCTTTTGTTCTTTAGCTGTGCCTTTTCCCCCTGATCCACCTGTGTCTCCTCTCTATTGGATTCTTCCCAAGAGTTAAATAGATAGCTTCTCTCTCAAGCTTTTAAGAAAGAAATGGAAAAGCAAAAGACTATCCCATACACCTTCCATTGTCCTAGTTAGTTCTTTTTCTTTCCCAGTCATGCTCTTAAAAAGTAGTGTCCACCACTCTCTGTTTCCATCTCTTTGCTTTGCTGTCATTCTTCAGTCCAGTCTAAGTTGACTTCTTCCTCCATTACTTTTGTGAAACTCTTCTCACCAAGGCCACCCAGTGACCGGGACAGAGACGCTTCAGCCCTCTCAGAGCAGGACATGATGGATGTCTTCCTCCTCTCTGCTCTTGAGTTTCTTTCTTCTGGGTTTCCTTTATTTTTCTGGATGATCAACTATAAAAACAAGTTTTCATCCTGGTTCCTCCTCCTCTGCTGAATATTGTGATACTTATAAATCCAGCAACGCATTTGACATCTTTGCTTGGATGTTTCATGGGAATTTCAAACTCATTGTGTGCCTGAGAGAACTCTTGATCTTTCCCCCGAAGCTGCCTTCTCCTCTGGTCTCTCCGTCTTAGTGTATTGCACCTCTATCCACTTCCCTCCTCAAGCCATCATTCTGGTTCAGTCACTGCTCCTTCTTACTTGGACAAGTTGCATGACTTGTGTGGATTTCCCACCTCCATTCTTCATAAAGCAATGAGAAAAACAGGACTTTCTGCCTTAAAACCCTGTAGTGGTTGCTACCCAGTGACCTTGGGAAAAAGATGAAAATCGTTGAGCAGCCTCACAGGGCTCAGCGTGACTCAGTCCTCTGAGCTCCTCTGATGTCCCCAGCTCCTCACCCGCTTCATCCCATCCACAGTACCACATCTTCCTTAAAGGTGCTACAGATGTTTCAGTGCACATTGCTTTTCCAGGCACATATGCCCCTCTGCTTTTATCCTTATGAACTAAAAAAAGAATTTATTAAGAAATTTTTGTTGTAAAAATACAGGTGACACAACATTTGCTAATTCAGCATCTTTCGCATGTACAATTCAGTGACATCAGTCCTATTCTGTAGTCATCACCATCTCCTGGTAAGCTTTTGCTCACCTGTCAGCTCTCAGGTTAAAAGGTTTTTTGATCAAAGAGGGCTTCCCTGTACCCCCAAATCTTAATGAGTTTATCCTGCTTTCTTCCTTATAGTAGCCCAGACTTTCACATAGCCATCTTCACAATTTATAATATTATTCTTCTTCCTTTGTGCCATTTTTGGTCTAATATTTTTACTTTCCAGGAAGCCCACAAAAACAGAAACTTGCCTGTCTTTTCAACAATAATGTTGTTATTATTATTGTGGGCAATTGTCATGGATTGAATTGTGTTCCCCCTAAAACTGTGTAGGCAGTTTGGCTAGGCCCTGATTCCCAGTATTGTGTCATGTTCCTGTGTGTTGTAAATTCTGCCCCTATGATGTTAATGAGGAAAGATGGGCAATGATTGTGTTAGTGGGATAGGACTCGGTGTGTAAAACTGTGTTATGCCTTGAGGCAATCTCTTGGGATATAAAGGAAAAGGAGGCAGAGAGTTGGGGCCCCCATACCATCAGGAAAGAACCAGTGCTTGGAGTAGAGCATATCCTTTGGGCCCAGGGTCCGTTCACCCAGGAGCTCTCAGTCCAGGAGAAGGTTGATAACAAGAACCTTCCTCCAGAGCCAACAGAGTAAGCCTTCTCCAGGAGCTGATGCCCTGAATTTGGACTTGCGTACTTTTCTATGAGAAAATAAATTTCTCTTTTTAAAGCCATTCAATTGTGGTGTTGCTGTTACAACAGCAGTAGAAGACTAAAACAGAGACGTTATATATAACGGAACAAAACATTGCTTGGTCCTGTGCCGTCTCTGTAATGTCTGAGGCTGTTATTTTAGCCACTGTGTCAGTTCATCTCACGGAGAGCCTCTCTTAGCTTCACAGACCCTCTATTTGATCAATCATGTTTTCTCTTTCTACTGATTGAGCTTTCTTGTATTATTATTATTATTTTATTTAATGGCTTAAAGTAGTGCTTTTAGGTGCAGTCAAGTCAGTTCCAACTCCTAGTGACCCTATATGCAACAGAACAAAACACTGCCCAGTCCTGTGCCATGATCATGACCTTTTTATGCTGAAGCCCATCGTTGCGGCCACTGTGTCAATCCATCTTGTTTGAACATCTTTCTCTTTTCACTCACCCTCCAGTCTACGCTGCATGATGTCCTTCTCCTGGGACTGATCCTTCCTGACAACATGTCCAAAGTGTGTAAGACATCAGCTTGCTGTCTTTGCGTACAAGGAGCACTCTGGTTGTACTTCTTGCAGAACAAATCTGTTTGTTCTTTTGGCAGTTCATGGTACATTCAATATTATTCTCCAGCACCGCAATTCAAAGGCATCAATTCTTCTTCTGTCTTCCTTGCTCATCATTTAGCTTTGGCATGCATGTGATGCAACTGAGAAATACCATGACTTGGGTCAGGTGCACCTTAGTCGTCAAGATGACATGTTTCTTTTTAACACTTTAAAGAGGTCCTTTGCAGCAGATTTTCCCAATGCGTTGTGTCTCTTGATTTCTTGACTGCGTTTTCCATGGGTGCCAGTTGTGGATCCAAGTAGAATGAAATCCTTGGTAACTCCAATCTTTCCTCCATTTACTGTCATGTTGCTTATTGGTCCAGTTGTGAGGCTTTTTGTTTTCTTGACTTTGAGGTTTAATCCATACTGAAGTCTGTGGTCTTTGGTCTTCATCAGTGTTTTCAAGTCCTCTTCACTTTCAGCAAGCAAGGTTGTATCATACGCATATCACCGGTTGTTAATGAGTCTTCTTCCAATCCTGATGCCTCCTCCTTCTTGATAGAGCCCAGCTTCTTGGATTATTTGCCTGGCATAAAGATTGAATAGGGATGGCAAAAGGATACAACCCTAGTACACACCTTTACTGACCTTAAACTGTGGAGTTTCCCCTTGTTCTGTATGAACAACTGCCTCTTGATCCATATATAGATTCTTCACTAGCACAATTCAATGTTCTGGAATTCTGAGAACAATGGCTTAAAATAGCAGTCATTAATTTAGCTCATGTCAGCGAAGTGGACTAGGCTCAGCTGAGCAGTTCTTTTGGTCCTGGCTGGCTTCATTTCTGTGTCTACAGTCATCTGCTGGGTCTTCCAGGGGATAGCTGATCTCTGATGGCCACAGCCAGAATGGCTGGTCATTGCACCAGCGGGTATCACCCAGCAGGCTTGCCTGACCTAGTTTTTTCCAATTGTTCTTTCTTGATGACTTATCAAAATCTTGCCATCTTCACTTCTAAGGAGCCTGCTAATTGTATTCTTGGAAGAAATGCAACCAGAAATCACATGGAAAGAATTCGTTATCACTGAACAAATGAGCAAATTGTGTCTCCTAGTTTACTTGGGAAAACCATTGAGTTTAAAGGAAGTATTCACAAGCCTCTATGGGAATACTGCCATCCTGAGGGCACAGTCTGCGTGAGTATGTGACTATGCGTTGTTGCCTTGTAATGCACTCCCTACCGTTTGTAGTTTTTCTGTTTTCTTTGTTTTTTCTCCCCAGGTGGTTTCATGAGAGTTAGATCGGGAATGGGAATAAAGCAGATGGTCTTTAGGCATGTCTGCCCTGAAGAATCAATTCGAGAAACATTTGCACTCTTTTTTCAGAGGGCTGCATAAGATTGGTGAATAAACATGCCAGATCATACATAAAAAATATTTAAAAGACCCCACTGCTGTCGAGTCAGTTCAAACTCATAGCTACCCCATAGGATAGAGTAGAACTGTCCCATGGGGTTTCCGATGATCATATATAGTCTGGAATAAATAATTCACAGCATCCCAAGTGAGCCATGTTATTGCACACCTGGTCTGGTCATATTTTATTTATCTCTGTATTGAAGGAAATGAATTTGAGAAATATCCTGTACAATCCTGGTACTTAGCTGCACCCCTTCTACTGTGTATTAGGTGGGCTTTCACATGCGGGGCAACTGCCTTTTCTCTTTTTCTTCTTCTGGCAAAATCCATGCTGCAGTGTCTGTTGAGATGCTGGCACGTGTATCCTTCAGTTACTTGCAACTGAAGTCATTGTTCTCCAATTGTAACATGTGAGAAAATTTGTATCAGCCTTTGGATCCCTGCCATTGTCTCTACCCTCCTCCAGGGTCCCAGCTGGGCAGTTTGATCTCTTGAACTTTTTATTCTGTACTTTAAAAAGCCCTAGCAAGTGATGCTATAGGGGCAGTGGGACCGTTTCTGATCCAGTACGTTGCGGTGGGACACTGTCTGAGGATGATGATAAAGTTACTCTTTGACCATTTGACCCCAATCCAGCTTCTTAACACATTTGTCCATAGGTTTAGCTATTTTTGTGCAGTTCTTTATCATTGCATGAGTGTTGGCCTTTGAGTTCTTTTCATCTATTTCAAAATGTGACATCATCATGCAGGGTAGGTAAATGGAAGCTTGGCTTCTTTATCTCAGTAAACTAAAATTAATTTTTCTGAAGTTGTTATAGAATTTTTTTCTTACTCTGTCAAAGTAGATAAAGTACAATCAGTGACATAATCTTTCATTCTTTCAGAAGTTTGTAGGATGGCAGCAACTGTTTCCCGAATCAGCTCTAACCACATCTCTCTGCTTGTAGTTTGTCAAGGGGATGCGGACTGAGCGGTGCCACTTGAGATGATGAGAGCTCTTTGGGGAAGGTGTCAGCCCTGAGTACTGGGCAGTCTCAGTTGCCTGTGAGAGGAAGCTCAGGCCGTGAAAATAATGTCCTGGATGCCACATCTTTCTGTATGAAAGGTGGTCCCGTAGGCCAAGGGCACTGATGCGTGTGGCCTTTTAGATTTCCTAGAGATGGACTCCACATTGTGGTTGTAGAAAGGAAGAGATGGAGGGAGGGAAGAAAGCAAGCAGGAATAAGGGAAATAAAGAAAAGAATGTAAGAAAGAGAGAGAGAGAAAGCTACAGGTAGGTGTAGAAACAGAAAGGCTTGAGTGATTTAAATGTGTCACGTAGGATACTGACTTCAAGATTGTCATTTACTGACTTGATGTATTTAAGCATTGTTGTTATGCTCCCTTCAGTTGATTCTGACTCACATGTACCCCTTGGGACAGAGTAGAACTGCCCCACAAGAGTTTCCCAGGCTGTAATCTTTATGGCTATAATCTTTATGTTATCAGGAGGGGTCATCCCTGGAGAAGGGTATCATGCTTGGTAAGGTAAGAGGTTCACTGAAAAAGAGGAAGACCCTCAATGAGATGGACTGACCCAGTCAGGGGGCTTAAGCCTAGCAGTAGTGGTAAGGATGGTGCAGGACCGGGCAGTGTGTCCTTCTGTTGTGCGTGGGTTGGCTATGAGTCAGAACCGACTCCACGGTACCTAATGACAATGACAACAATCCCTTTGAGAGCAGATCACCAGGTCCTTTCTCATGGAGCCACTGGTAGGAACCACTGACACACCAGTTTGCAGCGAAGCACCTAACCATTGAACTGCCAGGGCTCCTACATTTGAATAGGAAGAGGATAACTTTTTTGTTGCCTGCTGTGTGTCTTGGGACAGTCATCAGTAATTATAAGAATGTTCCCAAAGCTGGAATCATGCCACTAAACTTTTCCCAGCTCACTCCTAATGATTTTCAGCCTCATGAAACACATGTCAGGCTGTACTTCCAAGTGTATTTAGTACTCACAGAGAAACATGAGACAGGGTCTAACCAAATCTTCTTACATAAAACATGTACCAGGATAAGAATTGGAAAAAGTGAACAAACTTGAGGTTCCAATTTGAGTGAAGCAAAGATTTTATGGAAGCTTTTTTCTTTCAGAAAACCCTGGTGGCATAGCGGTTAAGAGCTACAGCAGCTAACCAAAAGGCAGGCAGTTCAGATCCACCAGGTGCTCTCTGGAAATCCTATGGAGCAGTTCTACTCTGTCCTATAGGATTGCTATGAGTCAGAATTGACTCAACAGTAGTGAGTTTGTTTTTTTGGTGTTTTTATTTCTGCACCCCTATGCAGTTGTCATGGATTAAGTTGTGTCCCCCCCAAATCTGTGTATTAACTTTGTTAGGCCGTGATTTCAAATATTGTCTCCTTGTCTTCTGTTTCATGGTTGATGTAGTCTTCCAATGTGTAGTAAGCTCTAGTCTCCACCTGTGGTTACTTAGGCAAGATTAGATGATGCTAAAGAGGATGAGGGTGGATTGTGACAGCGTCACTGAGGTCATACTGCTGAGCCACCGTAAAGGGCATTTCCCTGGGGTGTGGGTGGCCTGCATCACCTTTTATCTTACCAGAAATAAAAGGAGACAGAAGAGAGCAGAACTGGGAGACCTCACACCACCAAGAAAGCAGATCGAGGAGCGAGCGTCTTTGGATCTGGGGTTCCTGTGCCGAGGAACTCCTAGTCCAGGGGAAGATTGATGACAATGACCTTCCTCTGGAGCTGACCAAGAATGCCTTCCCCTGGAGCTGATGTCCTCAACATGGACTTCCATCTTACTACACTATGAGAGAATGAACTCAGTTGTTGAAGCCACCCACTTGTGATATTTCTGTTACAGCAGCCCTGGTTAACTCAGACAACAGGATATTCAAACTATTGTTGTTGTTGTTAGCTACCGCATACTTGTCCCCTAACTCCTGGCAGACCCATGCACAATACAAGGGAAATGCTTCCAGCTCTGTGCCATCCTGTACCATCTGTAGTTGGTTGTGGATCAGATCATTGTGACCTATACAATTTTCATTGGCTGGTTTTCGGAAGTAGATCATGGGGTCTTTCTCCTTAGTCTGTCTAGGTCTGGATACAGTTTTGTGTATCACAGAATGAAACAGTGTCCAATCTGGAACTTCAGCATCGTAGCACCATGGAAGATGCACTAAACGATGGGTGAGGTGCATTGGAAGGGAATCGAACCCAGGTCTTCTTCATGGAAAACAACAAAGCTGCCACGGAGCCACACTGCCCCCATCAGATGGCTGCTAAAATATAGGCTTTCTGAATATGCTTTTTACAGGAAAAACTTTCTGCTTGCGTACCTTTGTTTCCCTCCTCTCTTCAACCTTCCAGCACTTATTGTGGCTTGCCAATGGGTTAGTTCCCTTTTTTGTTCGTGAACTAACGAGCCTGTGACATCAAGTCCTACTTGACAGTGTTCTGAGCCAAGGAGGAGGTCGGCAGCCTGAAATCTAAAATTCAGAGGAGCACAGGAAGATGAGCTAAGTGCCTGTCTAATGTGAGCGTTAGAAGGAAATCAATGAATTAAGGATCGGAGGGCACTCATTATGAAATAATGGTCTAAATTAGACTTACAAATTCTATCTTAATAAGTAGATGGACTAAATATTTCATTTTAAAGTTACTGCTGCAAAAATGCCCTCTGCAGAGTCCCACCTCGGCATCCATTAATGGTATTCTTGCAGAGTGGAGGCTCATCATCTTATTCATGAAGCTCACTGATGGCAAGAAGTTTATTCATTGTAAAAGGATGAAATAATCACAAAGTGTGAGGTCCGGTGTGCAGTAAGATGCCATCAATAAATACCATCAACTGGAAAAACTTCGATAAATGGTTTTGAAGTCCACACGCACATTCTTTTATTCCTAAAACACAATCCAAATCATCAAAGGAAATTTAATCAATGGGAAATATGAGAAACCATGTTATATCTCATGCTTATATTAATAATTAAGGCAGCCTTTTCTTCTTGAGTCTAAACGTAAAACTTGAAGAATGTCAACTCTTGTACATTGCCCGGAGGTCCTCCAGAGCTGCTGGGAGGGTCTGGTTGGGCAAGAGAGAGACTCTGGAGAAAAGGAAAAGTGTTGTCATCTTACCAAGTGGGCAGTGGTGGTTTAGTGGTAGAACCCTTGCCTTGTATGCAGGAGACCTGGGTTTTGATTCCCGATTAGTACACCTCAGTCAAAGACACTGGCTGTCAGTAGAGGGCTGTGTGTTGATACGAGGCTGAGCAGGCTTCAGCCAAGTTTCTAGACTAAGACTAGGAAGAAAGGGCTGGCAATCTACTCCTCAGTATCAACCACCACCAACAAAAAGCCTTTGGATCACAATGGTCCAGTTGTCAGCCAGTCGTGGAGGAGTCAGGGATGGTGCCAACTCGGTGGCAGCCACTAACACCAATCGCTGTGCCAAGAGCAGCGATGATTTCTGGGCGATAAAAAAAAGCCAAAAGTAAATGAAGCATTTAGGAACTGTTGGCAGTTAGCATCGAAATGTAATAAAATACATGGAACCCAAAAAAGGTTTTCGATGTTTGACTTTTTGTGGGTTTTTTTTCTTTAGTTGTGAAATCTCAGTTTTCACATTAAAAAACAAGGTTTCTGTGACCTTTAATTCTGACATCATAAAGCAGACCTGTGAAAAAGAAAAATGATGACCTTCCTTCAAGGATAAAAATGCTCCCTTGATAGGAAACATTGAAATTGTACTCAAGGCTAAAAGGAAATCCTGGTGGTGTAATGAATTCTGTTGCTGATAATTTCTCAAAGGCAACTTGATATTGAGCTTCTAATAAGCATTGTCACGCAATCATGCTCTTCTAAAAAGTCCCTTTGAAATGCATGCGTATTTTTTCCTAGCTAGAGAAGGTACCCTCTCAGTTTTTTATTAAGTCTACACTGTCTTTTCATTAAGTCAAGTAGTAATAACGTGCTGTGTTCCTTCAGTATTCACCAGAAATGGCTTCCAGATTTTACCAAAATTTTTCACTTGTTCACTGTTACTATTCTGTCCATAATTGTTGGTATGTATGAGTCCATTTGGAGGCTATTGTGTCTTTCCTTCTCATTGAGGGTTTTCTCGCTGACCCTCTGGTTTACCGAACATGATGTCCTCTATTGACTGGTCTTTTTCTGATGATGTGTCCCAGGTACCCAATGAGAAGTTTCACCAGCCTTGCTTTAAAGGAAACTTCTGGTTGTATTTCTCCTGAGACTGATTTGTTGATTCTTTATTTGATCACTTGTTGACCTTAATTATGACTGTTATATTGAAAAAGCTAAATACATACTCAGTATAGATAGTCTTATTTGGAGTGGAAATCTCCCCCCACCTTCAATGCTCACCAAAAAAAGAAAAAAATCATAAGGCACCTTGAATGTTACAAATCCAGTGCACTAAAATCTTTCTATAGATCATACCCACGCTAGGCTACTAGTGATTTGGGGAGAAAATAATGTGCCTACTGAGCTAGTTTTATTTTAAGTATCTCATGTATTGCCTAGTCTTTTCTTCACCATTGGTATTGGCCGGGGATTAGCAATGTCCTGTTGTGAGTACCAGAAAAACTGTGCTTTCTGATTGCGTCATTTTGTAGTTTGGTTGACATGAAATGAATTTTTCTCTTGCCAGAGCTAGAGGGCTATAGAGGTTAGAAAATAGAAATTAACACCATTTTCTGAATATGCTATTGAATTTCAGTGAAGATCTGTAGCTTTTCTTACACTGGTCACTGACTCACTAAATTTTATCCTCAGTATCTGTAAAATGGGCATGTGGACTAGACTGTCCCAAGACTTTTTTTTTTTAAATTCTGTGTCACTGTCAGCTCCCTGTTGCGAGCTATGGCTGCTAACCAGATGGGCAACAGTTGGAATTCACCAGGTGCTCTTTGGAAACCCTATGGAACAGTTCTGTTCTGTCCCATAGGGTCGCTATGGGTCAGAATTGACTCAGTGGTAATTGGTTTGGCTTGGCTTATTTCTTTATTTATATTGTTGTTAGTGCCGTCTAGTTAGTCCCCAATTATAGACTCCTGTGTACCACAGGATAAAACAGTGCCCATTCCTTCACTCTGTCCTTTTAGCCTTTCAAAACCAACTCATTGCCATCCAATCCATTCTGACTCATAGTAACCCTATCGGACAGAGTGGAACTATTCCCTCAGGTTTCCAAAGAGCACCTGGTGGATTCAAACTGTCAACTTTTTGGTTAACAGCCACAGCACTTACCCACTATGCCCCAAAATTTCCTTTTAGCCTTTAGTATTCTCTAACTCCATTAAATATCGAGTTAGATGACATTACATTATATTATACTCTGTGTACTTCATAGGTGGAGATGTTGCACTTTATCTTAAGTGAGCAACCCATGTGTCAGTGGTGCTTTGGACAGTTTCCAGGATTTTATCTGGACTCCTTTGTGTGTATTGATACAGCTTAATGACTCATCTATGTCAAACAGTTCTATAAATAAGTGGAAGTAGATTATGTGATCTCTTAGTGATTAAGAGCTTGGTTACTAATCAAAAAGTCAGCAATTCAAATCCACCGTCCACTCCTTGGAAGCTCTGTGGGGCACTTCTACTCTGTCCTGTGGGGTCACCATGAGTCTGAACTGACTCAACAGCAGCAGGTTTAATTTGGTTTTTTGGTTTGATCTCAGATACTGTCCAAGCCATGGTATTTTCAACCGAATCATATGCATGTGAAAGCTGGACCATGAACTAAGAAGACAGAAGAAGAATTGATGCCTTTGAATTGTGGTGTTGGAGAAGAATGTTGAATGTCCCATTGGCCAACAAAAGGACTAACAGATCTGGTCTTGAAGAAGTACAACCAGAGTGAAGATGGCAAGACTGCATCTTACATACTTTGGACATGTTGTCAGGAAAGACCAGTCCCTGGAGAAGGACATTATGCTCGGTAGAGTGGAGGGTCGATGAAAAAGAGGAAGACCCTTAATGAGATGGATTGGCACAGTGGCCACAACAAGGGGCTTAAGCATAGAAACGATTGTGGACATGGCACAAGACCGGGCAGTGTTTTGTTCTGTTGTTCATGGGGTCACTGTGAGTCGAAAGCGACTCAACAATACCAGACAATAACAACAGCTGTCCAGACCAAGAGCTTTTTCCATCACCATCTGACTTAGTCAGCTAGTGCTGCTGTGACTGAAATACCACAGGTAGATGCCTTCAACAAACAGAAGTTTATTCTGTTACAATCTAGTACACTAGAAGTCCAAATCCAGGGTGTCAGCTCCAGGGGAAGGCTTTCTCTATCAGTTTTCTCTGCAGGAAGGTCCTTGTCATCCATCTTCTCCTGGACTAGGAGCTTCTCAGTGCAGAGACCCTGAGTCCAAAGGGCGCGTTCTTCTCCAGGCACTACTTCTTGGTGGCGCGAGATCTCCCTGTCCCTTTGCTTGCTTGTCACTTTATATCTCAGAAGAGAAATGGTTTAAGAGATTGTAGATTGAGTCTTGTCTCATTGATATAACTGCCACTCGTTACCCCTCATTGGCATCATGGAGACGGGATTTGCCATACCTAGAACAAATAACTTCAGATAATAAAATGATGAACAATCACAGAACACTGGAAATCATGACCTAGCTAAGTTGACAGATATTTTGGGAGGACATGGTTCAATTCAAAACAAGATAGTTTGCCTTTTATTTATTTATATTTTTTAATTATGATTCAATGTAAATGTACACTCCCATAAAATTTCACATGCTCAGCTATATGCAGCTCCCACTGCCCTCCCTGCTCGGTGACAGCATACCCCTCTTCTCTGCTCCATACATGTCCTATCCTCCCAGCAGTCTCCTATCCCCTCCTCTCCACCCACTCCAGTTCCTCCAGCAAGAGGTCAGCAGGATGACATATCCTATAGATGCACAGAACCATAAAATTCCCACAAGATACGGTCACTCTGCATTGCAAAGTCCAATCCATTGCTGTTGGAAAAGTTGGCCTTCATTATGATTTATGGACAGGGGCAGCATCAGGGCCAGGGGCCATGCTCCTAGGGGAACTCCGAAGCCTCTGGACCATCAATTGTGGTCTTTTATTGGAGATCTCAGGGTACACCTCTATTTATTCTCTTGTTGCCAGTGAGACTGCACTTCGTGAGCTCCATCATGGCTATCACTGGTGGTGGCCGGGCAACATCTGGTTTTTCTGGTCACGAGTCCATGTAGAGACCCACTCATGTGAGTCTCTCTGTCTTCTGGGTTCTCTTTTCCCCATGTCATTCTTGTCCTCGGTGATCATCCATTCCTGTTGAGTTGGGACCATTTGCTATACCCTCAGATGGCAGCTTGGCAGCTTTTAAGACCCCAGACACCACTCACCGATGAGGGGTGCAGGGAGTCCTCATGAGCAAAATGCTAGCTGTGCCAATTGGCCTTGATTTCACCTGAGAGCATGGTCCCTGGCCCCCTGCCCCAGCTACTCTATCCTTACAATATTGGGTTAAGATGGGAGGACTCAAATTATGTTGGAGTCCAGTTATTATTGATCTTCTCTCTAATGTGTGCTGTCACCCATTTCACCCAACCAAATTTCTATTAACTATCTAATCTAAACTCTCCCCCTTCCCCCTCCCTCTATCCCCATCCTTGCAGCCATCAAAGAGTCTTTTCTATGCATGAGTCCATTTTTAAGTTCGTGTTGTAGGGGTCCCGTACAATGTTTGTCCTTGTGTCACTGACTACTTTCACTCAGCATAATGTCCTCCAGTTGCAACCAGGTTAAGAGATGTTTCCTGCAATGATAGTTGTTCTTTATCATTGCATAGTGTTCCATTGAGTATACAGACCATAGCTTACCTATCCGTTCTTCTGTTGTTGGGCATCTGAGTTGATTCTGTCTTTTTGCTATTGTGGACTCTGCTGTGATGAACATTTGTGTGCGTGTATCAGTTGGTGCGAATGGCCTTGATTCTGTAGGATATATTCCAAGCAGTGGAATCACTGGGTCAAATGGTATATCTATATCCATTTTTTTAAGGGAGTGCCAGATTGCTTTCCAAAGAGGTTGTACCATTTTGCAGTCCCACCAACGGTGTAGGAGAGTTCCAGTCTCCCCACAGCCTCTCCAGCATTTGTTGTTTTGTGTTTTTGGGGATCATGGACAATCTTGTTGGGGTGAGATGGTATCTCATTGTCATTTTTATTTGAATTTCTTTAATAGCTAACGGTCGTGAGCATGTCTGCATGTGTTTTTTGGCTGCCTGGACCTCCTCTTTAGAGAAGTGTCTGTACATCTCCTTTGCCCATTGCTTAATTGAATGATTTGTCTTTTGCTTATTGATATTTTGTAATACCTTATAGGTTATGGAGATCAGGCATCGGTCTGACATAGAGTTGCCAAATATTTTTTCCCGTGCTGTAGGTGGCCTTTTAATCCTATTAATGAAATCTTTGGATGAGCAAAAGTGTTTGATTCTTAGTAGTTCTCATTTATCTATTTTTTCTTCTGTTGATTGTGGTTTGTTTGACAGATTTTCAAGTCTGTCTACGTTGTGTATTAAACCTTCCCTTGTTCTTCCTACTTTCTTTGGATGACTTTTATCATTTTAGATTTGATATTTAGGTCTTTTATCCAGTTGGAGTTGGTTTTTGTATAAGGTGTAAGATATGGGTCTTGTTTCAATTTTTTTACAGATGGATATCCAATCTGCCAGCACCATTTGTTGAAGAGATTGTTTTTACCCCAGTTTAATATCTTAGGTCCTTTGTTGAATATCAACCATTCATAGGCAGATGGTGTCATCTCTGGGTTCTCAATTATGTTCCATTGATCTGTCTCTTTTTGTACCAGTACTGGACTGTTTTGACTACTGTGGCAGTGTAATGGGTTCTAAGACCAGGTAATGAGAGGCCTCCCAGTGTGTTCTTCTTTAGTAATGCTTTACTTATCTGGGGCTTCTTCCCTTTCCAGACAAAGTTGGTAATTTGTTCCTCCATCTCATTAAAAAAATGTCACTGAAACTTGTGTTGGGATTGCATTGTATAAGTAGATTGCTTTGGGTAAAATAGACATTTTTACAATGTTAAGTCTTCCCATCCATGAGCATGGTAGGTTTCTCCATTTATGTAAGTCTCTCTTAGTTTCTTGTAGTAAGGGTTTGTAGTTCTGTTTGTAAAGTTCTGTTATTTCTCTGGTTAGATTTATTCCAAGGTACTTTATCTTCTTAGGGACTGTGGTAAATAGTATTGACTTGGTGATTTCTTCCTTAATAATTTTGTTGTTGGTATAAAGGAATCCCACTGATTTACTTATGTTTATCTTGTATCCTGAGACTTTGCCAAACTCTTCTATCAGTTTGAGTAGTTTCCTTATGCATTCTTTAGGATTCCCTGCATGTACAATTATATCACCAAATAGGAGATTTTTAGTTCTTCTTTGCTGATACAGATGCCCTTTGTTTCTTGGCCTTGTCTAATTGCTCTGGCTAGAACTTCTAGTACAATGTGGAATAGGAGAGGTGAGAGAGGGCATCCTTGTCTAGTTCCTGTTCTCAAAGAAAACTGCTTCATTCTTTCTCCATTCAGGATGACGTAGATAGTTGGCTTTGTATAAATGGCCCTTATTGCATTGAGGAATTTGCTGTCTATTCCTATTTTGGTGAGAGTTTTTAGCATGAATGGTGTTGGAGTTTATCAAATACCCTTTCTGCATCAATAGACAAGATCAGGCGATTCTTGTCTTTTGTGATATTTATGTGGTTGATCACATTAGTTGTTTTCCTGATGCTGAAACAGCCTTGCATCCCTGGTATGAATCCAACTTGGTCATGATGGATTATTTTTTTGATATGTTGTTGTATTCTATTGGCAAGAATTTTGTTGAAGATTTTTGCACCTAGATTCATGAGTGATATTGGTCTGTAGTTCTCCTTTTTGGTTGGGTCTTTCCCTGGCTTTGGTATCAGGGTTATGCTGGCCTCATAGAATGAATTTGGGAGTATTCCATCCCTTTCTGTACTGTGAAATAGTTTTAGTAGTATTGGAGATAACTTTTCTCTAAAAGCTTGGTAGAATTCTGTGGTGAAGCCATCTGGGCCTGGGCATTTTTTGGTTGGCAGTTTTTTGATGACTTTTTCCATCCCTTCCTTTGTGGTGGGTTTATTAAGTTGTTCTGCTTCACCTTGTAAGTTTGCCTTTTAAAGCAGGACTTACAATTGCATATAGCATAAAATTTGCTAAATCTGACAAAAACCCCTTTGAATGTAATTTGCCCTGTTTTCCTAGATAGCCCGGAAGAAAATGTCAACCCCAGCTAGTGGGTCGTGGTTACATTATCCTGAGGGCCCTGGGGGAAAACGCAGTGACTGTACTTGCCCTGTTGATATGATGTCCCTGGGTATGTTTCTATCAGAGCACAGTGGGTGGATTTCTGGAGACTGCTTTAGGGGAAAAAGAACACCACGAAGTTTAGTAAAAAAAAACAAAATTTTATTCAGCATATATTCAAAAAGGCAAAAGTGAGGAAAAGATAAGGCTGCTGCCAGAGCTAATGTCTCCCTGAGTCCCGGGAATGTTATAGAACAGACAAAAGTGGGAAACAGTCAGGCCTGCTGCCACAGCCCTGTCTGCCCCGATTGGATGGTTACAGAATAAACAAATGAAAAAACGAACAAGCATGCTGCTGGGACCCTGGCTGCCCACTCTGAGGAAGGTTACAGAGCTCTCGTCAGTGTATCTTAATGTTGCAACTGGGCAAAACCATTAAAAGCTTTGCCTTTTCACAGAGTGGCTAAAAACTGTCATCCTGTATTTTGAATCTTGTTTCTTAGCCATCATCAGGACTGGCTTCAGTAACATCAGCCAGGAAGGTCTGCACTGGTCCATATGTTCTATTCGCTAGATGCTAATAGGAATGAATGGAGTCTTGTGTGTTCTGTTTGACTGGCATACGTGAAAGGTTCCTTAAAAGATATTTTTGACGATTATCTCAACCAGTGTCTTTGTATCTCTGGGCCCAGTTGCTGTGTCCTTGTGCATCCTGCTGTGTGCCCAGCTCTAGCTGGTACACTCTGTATGGTCAGAGACAGAGAAGAATGATGCCAGCATTGTATTCTCAGTCAGAACTCGATTCTCCGAACAGCTAAGAGCTTGATGCTTTTCACTGAGCACTTACATGTCAGGCATGGTGCTGAGTGTTTAAAAAAAAAAGCTATCTCCTGTGAACCTCACAACAGTCCTGTGAGGTAGGTGTTACATCCTCATTTTGCAAGTGGGCAGACTCAGGCTCAGAAAGGCTGATTCGATTTCTGGATACTGTACCAAATGGCAGAACTAGGGCTCTCTTCAAGGTCGGACCCGCATCAAGGCCTGTGAGCTTAACTGTCAGTGTGAGGTGAAAGACACAGACACAGGCAGACACATACAGGCAGACCCAGCCCTACAGAGGCACATGCCTGCACACAGTCACACATAATCACATAGTCACACACATAGGCACACCTCATAATATAGGCACATGCATGCACACATAACCACACATATACAGGCTCATACAGACATACAAATAACTACACACATGCACACATAGGTACACAATCTCATACAGACAACACATGTAGTCACACATACACACAGGCGCACACACACATACATATACAAGCATGCACATATCCAGGCATAGGCAAACACAGTCATGCATGCATGCATGCTACGTAAGCACACAGAGTCACAGACACTTGCACACTAGCACACATATGCACACAAGTCATACACACACAGCTGTAAATGCCCACACTTGCATACATAGGCACACAGTTACATACACTTGCACACTAGCACACACACATATGCACACAAAGTCACATATACACAGATAGTCACACAGGCATGCCCAGGCACGCACATGCACGCGCGCGCGCACGCGCGCACACACACACACACACACACACACACAGTTTCCATAAAGCCCTCTAAGTAGAGCTACCGTTCCATAACCACGGAAGGAAAACACTCAGAGCAGCCCTTTTGCGTTGTCCCCACTCCCACACCCCGGCCTTACAGTGCAAGGTGACAGCAGCTCCCAGGTTAGCTCTGGGCCACCTCAGCCAGGCCTGGGCTCTGCTCTGCTGGCATCTGTGGCTTTGTAGCCTTCTCTTCCTCTCTCATGGATTGCACTGTGTCCCCCCCAAATGTATGCGCTGATTTGACTTGGCTGTGAGCTGCAGTATGGTGTCGTTCCTCCCCTGTGTTGTGAACCCTGCCTCTGTGATACTGATGATGGAGAGGGGGCAGCTCTCCATGGGCTGGTGAGGCAGGACTCGGGTGACCAGCTGTAGGACAGAAGGGAGAAAAGTGGGCAGGGAGAGCTGGGAACCTCATACCACCAAGACCAAGAGCAGAGCCCGTCTTTTGGACCGGAGTGTCCTGTGCTCCATGGCCTTTTCAAGGCGGTGACCATCAGAGTTAGATTGCCAGGTTTCTCTCCTGGGGGCCTCTGGAGCTATGGCAGCCTTATGCATAACAGGACAACAGGACAAAGCATTGTCTGGTCTTGGCATCATCCTCACTATCGCTGGTATGCTTGAGCCTATCATTTGGGGGCATTAAAAAACCTAGTTGTTGTCCAGTCAGTTCTAACTTGTGAAGACCCCATATGTGCCAGACGTGAGCTGTGCTCTGGAGGGTTTTCAATGGCCAATTTTTTCTGAAGCCCGTCTCCAGTCCTTTCTTCCAAGGTGCCTCTTGGTGGACTCAAACTGCAGACTTTGGCTTAGCAGCTGAGTACACAAACTGTCGGTAGCATCTAGGGACTCCTTTTGAAGGTGTAAGCCAAAGCCCCTTGCTATCAAATCAATTCCAACTCATAGAGAACGTACAGGACAGTGTAGAACTGCACCATAGAGTTTCCAAGGCTGCCTTATAGATTGAAACTGCTGACATTTTGGTTAGCACTTAACCACTGCACCACCAGGGTTCCCTTTGGGGATATGAAATCTCTTTCTTCTACTCTTCACAATGCATGCTCAACCGCAGCCATGCAATTCTGCCTCCAGTGACAAAATTTATGTTGAAGAAGTTTGTGGAAGAATAGATTATACTTTCCCAGGGACATAATCATCTAAAAAGCAATGATACAGCAATCTGATTTCCAGAAAAACCAATAGTACTTTCCACATCTCCTCCTCTTGTCCCTAAGCCACTTAGTCTATTTTTTTCAGTCTAAGCGTGTCCTGGGAAAGGGAGCCTAGTAAATCTGACTTCACATTCTGCATCGGATAAATGCCACCTGCAAGGAAAATTGTCGAAAGCTTGGTTGAATGGCCATGGAGATCACTTTGGATTCCGGCCCTCTGTGGTGCTCCTTGTTCTGAAAACTGTCTTGGGGTCAACAGAATTGTCCTGGGAGGACATAGGCATGCAGCTTGCAAAGCACATCCCTTGTTTCAGGGCCTTTGGCTATGGAGTGGGTCACAAGCCACAGCATTATAGCCCTGTCAGACACTGTGGGCCATAGGGCTGGGGCTGGCTTCTGCCACAACCCCGAGGAATGGACACACCAACCTTGAATGGAGGGTGGCGGGAACACAGCCCGACGTGAGCAGATCAGGGTGGGGGGCCATCTAGAGGCCCCGTGTACAGCCACAGGGACACTGAGTGAATTCCAGCGGATGTCAGAGTCGTCTTCTCCTTAGAAGGAGGGCCCTGGGAGGAGCTTTCTGCCTCCTTCTAGTTTCTGTAAAGACAGTGTTCTAAGTGGTGGATGTTCAAGTCTAGGATAAACAGTTCTGTCCTCAGTGGGAGCCCTCGGTGGTGCAGATGGTTAAAGCGCTCTGCTGCATGATGAGAAGTTAAGGTTTGAGCCCACCCGGAGGTACCTTGGAGGAAAGGCCTGGCAATCTACTGCCAAAACCCTGAAATCCCTGTGGAGCAGTTTTGCTCTGGCACACACGAGGTGATTGTGAGTCAAAACCAACTCTGTGGAAGCTGGTGTTGTTCTCTACATCCTCAGTGGGTACGTTTTCTGTCCATGTTCACCATTTACCTCAGGTCCAGTCCCTTCCGCTTTGCTCTCCTGTCTGCAGAGTGACCCTTTCCTTCTCCAGAAGCCAGTGCTCTTGAGTCCTCGGGCCGTTCTCCATATTCCAGACCTACAAGTGGGTTGATCAGCAGCTGCTTGGTACCGACATTAGCACCATCCTAGCTTTTGTAGGCTTTACACGTACCCACAGGCTTTTTCCCAATTCCTAATCAGAGACAGAAAGGGCTACAGTTACTCCTAATCTAGACAATTACAGTATACAGAGACACCAGGCAAGATGGTCGTGCCGCATTTGGAACAGTGGGGTGGCCTTGAGCGCTGCTATCTGTCTGTTGGTCAGCTGATCTATATTTGTCTGTCTGTTCATCTGTCCATCCATTCATCATCGATCTCCTGTCTATATCTATCTGTGTATGTATTTATTCATCATCCATCTACCCGTTCATTCACCTGTCATTTATTTGTCTATCTGCCTATCTTCTATCTTTCCTTCGCCTAACTACTTACCTGTCCATCCACCTACCTATCTCCCTACCTACCTACCTACCCATCCTACCTATCTGCTTATTCCGATACATGTATTCATCTATCCATTTACTTATCTCACATTATAAGGAAATCTTTTCTTAAGCAACAGTTTTCTCTGTCAGTGTTTCTCTGACTCATGTCATTTACTTCAAAAACAAGTAAAAATCAGTGTTCTGTGACGAGTACATATGTGCAGCTAATTGCCTGCAGTATGACGGAGCCTTTGAGTGTGCTTTTAACCAGGCACATTGGACCCATCAGCAGGCTAGTCAACACTTGACATTGCCACTCTGGATGCAGTCACTCTGTAATGCAGGTTGCTGGCTGGTGAGATGACCTGTGACACACCTTGGACATCACTGCTTCTCAGTTTCCCAGGGAATAATGTGCAATGTCTTGAGAAGAATCATGCTCTGTTTTCTTTATTTCTTATAAAAGGCAAGTGTGCTTTCTGTTCAAGAGAGAACAGAAACACAACACCCACAATCCAAAAGCAGTACCTGTTATAGTCTTTGAGTATAGGCAGCTAGAACAGGGCTTCTCGATCCTGGTCGTGTTGACACTTAGGGCCAGATCATCCTCTATTGTCTGGGTCTGACCTGTGCATTGCGGAAGGGGAAGCAGCATCTCTATCCTCTATCCAGCAGATGCCAGTAACACCTCCTCCCAACTCACGTATGACCACCCCAAATTGTCATTGTGGTGGGGGGAGAATCACCCCCAATTTAAATCTACTAGACCAGAGAGTTAAAGTGATATTCAGGATCCTGTTATGCTTTCAAAATTCTGTTCTCAAAACAAAACAGCCTCGTGGATTGCACCCTTCATCCTGTGATCTGAGAGGTGCCTGGCACTGCCCAAGGAACAGGGACTCAGATGTCAACAGGGACAGTGCCTGCCTGCAGAACACACACACCAGGGTTGGGAGGTAGACGTACAGGCAGATAGTCACAGATCAATGGGATTTACATGGAGAATGATAGTCGTGTTGGTGGATGTTACATAGAGAAGTCTGTTAGCTTACTGACCATGCTTTCTGCAGGGTTTTCAGTGACTGTGATTTGGAAGTAGGTTGCCAGGCCTTTCTTCTGATGTGCCTCTGGTTAGACTTGAACCCCCAAACTTTCAGTTAATTATCAAGCCCATTAACTGTTTGTAATATCCCCCCCCCAAAAGGAGTTCCCCTGCAAGCCTGTTGTTCAGTGTCATCAAGTCAAGTGAGGGACTCTTAGCAACCCTATGTGCAACACAAGGCAACAATTCTTGGTCTTGCTCCATCTTCACAAGTGCCGTCAGACTTGAGCCCGTTGTTGCAGGCAGTGTGTCAGTCCATCTCATTAAAGGTCGTCTTCTTTTCCACTGGCCCTTCACTTTACCCAGCATGATGTCCTGCTCTAGGGACTGAAGCCACCTGACAACATGTCCCAAGTATGTAAGATGTAGCCTTGTCATCCTTGCTTCCAAGGAGCAGTCTGGTTGTACTTCTTCCAGAACAAATCTGTTTGTTGTTTTGGCGGTCCATAGTACGTTGAACATTCTTCTCCAACACCAGAATTCAAAGGCATCTGTTCTTCTGTCTTCTTTATTCATTGTCCAGCTTTTGCATGCATAGGATGTGACTGAAAAATATGATGGTTTGGGTCAGGCTCACCTTAGTCTTCAAGGTGATGTTTTTTGCTTTTCTACACTCTAAAGAGGTCTTTTGCAGCCAATTTGCTGAGCGCAGTGCTTAGTCTTACTGAAATTGGGAACCACAAGATTATCCCTCACTTACTCTTCCTCTTTGGAGCTTTGTTCATGTGGCTCCTCACCAGCAAGCCTTCTCTCAGACTTGGATGTGCCCAAATTCTTCCTGCCGTTCACAGTAGAGCCCAGAGCCTGCCTCCTCCAGGAAGGCATTCTGAACTGCTTTAGGTTCCATAGCTATCCTTCAAATTTCCTGTATGGGAGGTTCATTATCTCTCCTGCAGTTGGTGGCTAGATTACACGCTGTGCTGTCTGTTCCCCTTTTCCTCCCCAGTGCAGTGGTCTCAGGTAGATTGTGGGCCATTGTATCACTCACAGCCCATTTGATTGTTTGCACTTGGGTTGTAAGATGTGATGTGGAAGGCATAATCTGATCTACTGGAAAGATAAGTGGGAGAGAAAATAGAACTAAAAAGAAACCTGAAGCCAAGGAATGTGAGGCTTGTGGTCGAGGTGCTTTTCTGCCTGGCACGTTCTTTCCCTGCCTAATAAACTCTTACTGATGCTTCAAAACCTGATGTCACCTGTGACTTCCTCCTCCTTTATGTTTTCTGTAAAAAAAAAAAAAAAATTCAAACCCACTGTTGTCAAGTTGATTCCAACTCATTGAGACCCTGTAGAGTAGAACTACCCCGTAGGGTTTACAGGGAGCAGCTGGTGGATTTGAACTGCCAACCTTTTGGTTAGCAGCTAAGCTCTTAACCACTGCACCACCTGAGCTCCAAGGGGCTCCACGGGGCAGCCATCTGTGTAGTGTATGTCTTCCTTGCATGTTCTGATTGCCACAGGATCCCCTGCAGCCACTGGGTACCGGGCACTCAGGTTACAGGCTGGGCTCATGTCTCACCCTGGACTTTTGACTGGCCCAGTGTATGTGAACCAACAAAGTTGAAGCAAAAGGAAGGTCCCTTTAGTTGGAAAGAACTTGGTTGTTCTTATAAAATCTTGCTTGATGAAAAAAGAGAGATAATTCCAGCAACTAAAAGGCAATCATTTTATTCAAATACTGTTTAAAGAAGTAGAGAGAAGGTATCATAGCCCCATGCCCCGCAACCCTATCCTTACAAGGAGTTTGTAGGCTGCCGCATTTCACTGAAAGGATTTATAGTGCTTTCCAGTCGGGACTGGTGGAAAACATTCGTCTGCTTTGCAGTGCTGATGACAGCTGGACATCAGGGAATGGGGTGTGACGGACCTGGGCAGTGACACTGTGCCCGGGTCTGCTCGGGCTCATTTTTCATCACGCCTCATCTGGATGTGGGGTCTCAGGGTTTTCTCTTTCTCAGAGAAGTTTCCAGTTAAGGTTCTTTCGCCTTTAGGAGTGGTTTTTAGCTAAAATGAACACCCACTGTGTGTCGAGGCACCGTGGTGAGTGTCATGTGTGTATGTGTGTGTTTGTATGTACACATGCACATGTGTGTGTGAGCATGTGTGTCCTCGTGTGTGTGTGTGCATGTGCGTGCCTAGGTGTGTGTATGGCTGTGCTCATTAAATCCTCACCCCAACCCTTTGAATTAAACTTCCTTTTAAAGGTAAGAAAAGTAAGGTTCTTCTTGCTCAAAGTCATATAGCAAAATTCTCAAATGGTGGGTTCCAACCTGACCCCAGAGTGCATACTTTTTCACCAACATGCACCCTTCCAGGACCATAAATACTGAGGGAGTTGATCAGCTAAAAGAGATTCCCTCTCTGTTCGGTTCAGCTAGGAGCTGTATTTAACTTCCGTAATGAAGTGCTGTGCAGATATCTCGCCCTTGAACCTGGTTCTCTCTTCTAATGATCGGCTGGTCCTAGCTCGGATTCCACAGCCCGGCTAGAGAGCGCCCCCAGGAGCTGCTGTCCCCGCTTACCCAGAGTGCTCTTCTGCAGTGGTAAGAAGCTCCAGGCTCCTGGACAGCCCGGCTCCCTTGGATGCCCTTGCTCCCGTCGGTGCTCTGCATTACTCCTGAGCCTGCAGCACGTCCTGACTTCACGCGGCCAGCTCTTTCTCCCTCCTCGCTCTTTCAGATTCCGCTGGAGTGCCCCCTTGTCCTCACAGCCTCGCATGATGACTGCAGCGGGTGCTGTCTCTCCCTTCACCAGAGCCCCCACACTCATTCTGCTCTGTTACTGCGTCGGTGACTTTGGCCCTGGCCTTCCTATTTGTGTCAGAGTAGAGCTGTGCTCCATCTGGTTTTCAAGGATGACTTTCCCAGTCCAGCACCTCGGGATAGACTAGAACTTCCAGCCTTTTAGTTAGTAGTTGAGCACATTAAGCCATGTGCACACCTGTGTAGACACATTCATGAACACGCATGCACACATCAGCACGGACATGCGCATACGTATTCATACATGCATGCAGTGCTCACCACTGTGCCTTGACACATAGTGGGTGCTCATTTTAGCAAAAAATACCACTCCCAAAGGCAAAAGAACCTTAGCTGGAAACATCTCAGAGAAAGAGATGTCCCTGCCCAGAGCTGTACTGTGGGTTTTAGACTTTGGTGTTTCTTTTCCCACTTCCCCAGTTCATCCTTACCGACTCCTCTTACCTGTTCTATGACTGCTGTAGGGCAGAGCTGGTTCCGGGCCTCTGATAAACATCCAGTGAATGGATAGACATTTGTATGTTTCAGGAAGGGGCAGAAAGCTAGGCGTGTCTGCCCCTTGAGGGTGTCATCCCACGGTGTGACTTCTCTAAGCACGGTCTGAGGCCAGGCCCAGCACCGTGAAGGCAGGGCGTGAGCCTCATCCACTTGAACGTGCTGGGTCACGTCTCTCTGTTGCCAGCTCGGCCACTTCCTGGTCTTAGAGCGGCTGATTCAGTCCCCAGAACTGCAGATAAGGAGAACAAGATAGGACGGACGTCATGCCCAGTCGGTTTAAGATGTTGTTGTTGTTAGTTGCCGTTCCGTGAGCTCTGACTTGCAGTGACCCCGTGTGCAGCACAAACAAGCATTGCCTGGTCCTGCACAATCTTCACAGTTGCTGCTGTGCTTGAGTCCATCCTTGTGGCCACGGTGCACTGAGTTCCCTTCAGTGTGGGGACATCTCCTTCCACCACTGTATCAGTCCATCATCTATTACATTCTGCAGGGTTTTCATTGACTTGTGTTTGGAAGTAAATTGCCAGGCATTTCTTCCTAGTCTCTTAGTCTCCTGAAGCCCATGCACCATGGCTGACCCTGCTGGTGTGTGAATACTGGTGACAGAGCTTCCAGCAAGCCAGCACAGGACAGCAACCTGACAGAGTGGTGGACGTATTACAGGATGCCTTCTGTCCAGTGTCATCACAGAGAGGAGCAATGAAGTCCACACGAGGAGACAAATGTCATTGGTTGGAGTACTGATGGGCAGCTCTCTGTGTGAGCTGTATAATGTGCTGCCCCTTCCCCATTGTCGGGTTCTTTTTTTCTTTTTTTTTTTGGAGCAAAGCTGAAATAGCCAGATAAGTGTTTTAATAAGTGCCCTTAGCAAAGGTAATTTTAAATTCCTTATGAGAAAAGAGGCAAATATCATTATGATCACCTGCTGTTTACTTAGGTAGAGATCCCAGGAGGAGCCCATACTTAAACATAATTAATACTCAGTGCCGAGAGGAGTAATGATATAAAAAAAGCATTATATGCAGACACATTTCATTCATAAGGGGCAGAATCCAGTTACTGCGACTAACCGTGCCAGGCAGTTGACAGTTGCAGCAAATTTTCTGGATTTGAAATAATGGCTAGCACCTGTTTTTGTTACAAGAAAGAAATTAAGGGGAGAAGCAGCATAAGTTCTTGAAAACTGAAGAGCCAAAATGCATTTTTATTTCAACATTTGCACCATTCACTGTGAGCTAAGAGGCTCCTAGCCTTTGACAGATAGGAAAATATATAATTATCAGAACAATAGAGCAAAAGTCAACATTGAGAGACAGGATATGGGTGGTTCTGGAAGAATTAAAAGGAACAAATGGAAGAATAAATAGCTTTGGTGTTCTTGTGTGGATACTGTATGCTGTCGTCACTAAATTAATGCCCGTTAGTTGTTTGTTGCCTTTTAAATAGTAGTTTCAGAGATGTTTTAAAGTTAGATACAGCCCAGGTAAGAAGACTTCTCCCTAAAGCTACTTATTCGGCCCACAAGATACTTTCCAGGTCTTGCACTCTTTGGTCTGGAGTTCCTGGGTGGCACATATGGTTAACACTAACCAGGAGGTTGGAGGTTGGGGTCTGCCCAGAGGTACTTAGGAAGAAAGTCCTGGCAACCTAGTTCTGATACATCAGCCAGTGAAAACCCTACAGATCACAGTTCTCCTCCAACACACATGGAGTCACTGTGAGTGAGTCCACTGGACTGCAACTGATTTCTGTTGCTGATTTATGCTTTTATTGTTTTACTCTGCTCGCTTCCCATGAAGCTGAGGTGAGCCAATCAGGAGAGTGCCCAACCTTTAGTCCCTGTTTTCTGAAAACCTGACACAGGACAGCTTGGGTTAGTAGGAGGGCATTTTCTGGATAGACTGTGTCTTGGGAAGGCTCCTCTCACTCACCTAATTAGTGTCCTCGATGGCTGTTTGCGGGCCGTCCCCTGACCCACATCTCTGGGCCCTGCCGTCCTGCTGCTCAGTTCTCACCTCTGCTGGACTTGAACTTTGTAGCCTTTTAGGCTTCAGTTTGTCACCCTAGGGTGGCTTAGGTGTGGCTGTGATGCTAGAAGCTATGCCATCAGTATTTCATATACCAGCAGGGTCACGCCAGGATGGGCAGGTTTCAGTGGAGTTGCCCGACTGAGAGACTCGGAGGAGGATCCTGGCAATCTGCTTCCAAAAATCGGGCAGTGAAAACCTTGTGGATCGTAACAATATTGTCCAACTGTCTTGTTTTGGACACATCATCTAGGGATCAGTCACTGGAGGAGGCATTGTGCTTGGTGAAGCTGAGGGCCAGGAAGGGCCAAGGAGACTCTTGGTGACACAGATTGGCATTATACCCTTAACAGTGAACTTGAACATGGTGGCAGTTGTCAGGATCACATAGAACCAGGCACCATTTTGTTCTCCTGTATGTAAGGTCGCTGTGAGTTGGAGTCGACTCAGGGGCACCCGGCCACCACAGGCTCCTGTGGTCACTGTGACACATGCTTCTCAGTCCTGCTGCTGCTCCCCAGGCCCCGGGCTTGTTTCACCTTGGCCTGACTGTCTAGGGTGTTATTCTCCGGATATGAAGCTGAGGTGTGGCCTTGCCCATCTCTGTGCCCAGCCCTGACCAAGCCCTCATAAGGAGGAAGTTGGAAAGCATCCTCACACAATGATGCATTTGTAGGGGCCTTCTCCTCCCAAGGGAAAAGCAGTATCTCCTCATTCCTGATGTCAGGACCAGGTTCCTCCTAGGAATCACAGCACAGTCTCCTTTGTAGGGGCTTGCTTCCTTCTCCCCAGGCTGCAAGCCCACATAACCCTCTCCTCCTGAGGCCTAGGATGGGGCCTACCAGACTTGCTGGTGTGTCCACAGCTACAGTTTGAGGAGGAAAATCCCTCATTGATATCCTCAGTTCTGTACAAGGACAGAAAGCCCTGACAGCACTCCCCAATACATGTGGGGGCTGTCCATCCACCTGCCTGCTTTCTGTTGTCCACAGGACCTAGTTCCAGGCATGTGAACTGAGAGAGAGTGATGCCTGGTGGTCACAACCCCATCCCTCCTGGGAGAAGCAGGACCAGTAGCTGAGAAAGCAGTAGTCAGACATTCTTTGGGAATTCTGTGGGGCAGTTCTACTCAGTCAACAGGTCACTGTGAGTTGGACAGAAGAAGAATTGATGCCTTTGAACTGTGGCGTTGAAGAAGAATGTTGAATGTACCTTGGACCGCCAAAAGAACAAACTGATCTGTTCTGAAAGAAGTCCACCCAGAGTGCTCCTTGGAAGCAAAGATGGCAAGACTGCATCTTACATGCCTTGGACATGTTGTCAGGAAGGATCAGTTCTTGGAGAAGGAAGCCCATCATGCTTGGTAGAGTGGAGGGTCCAGCGAAAAAGAGGCAGACCCTCGACAAGATGGATTGAAACAGTGTCCGCAACAGTAGGCTTAAGCATAAAAACGATTGTGGACTTGACACAAGACTGGGCAGTGTTTCGTTCTGTTGTTCATAGGGTCTCTATGAGTTGAAACCAACTTGACAGCACCTAACAGCAACAACAACATGAGTAGGAATCAGCTTGATGGCGGTGGGTTTGGTTTGGGTTTCATACTGGTTTGGAAGCCCTGGCAATGCCACGGTTAGGAATTCAGCTGCTGAGCCAAAAAGGGTCCGGTAGTTTGAATCCACCAGCCACCCCTTGGAAACCCCACAGTTCTGCTCTGTCCGGCCGGGCCATTGGGAGGGAGAATTGACTCAATGGCAACTGTTTTTTTTTTTTTTTTTTTTTTTGGTGTAATGTTAAATGTAACTAATGCTTTGGAGATGTTTTTAAATCACTGTAAATTAAAAGTAGACTAATAGCATTGATTGATAGATGATCAATGTAAATGACACCTAACCCTTGTTTCAATCACAGGAAACCCTCGTTTTTCTGATACTATTTTCCTTTCAGTTTAACTTTAAAAGTTAAATTTGGGGAGCATGGTTACCTGAACAGTTGTAAGTCTTCCAGCTTCCATTCATTTACTAAGTCGTCTTTAATTTCTTTCCATAGTGATTTTTAGAATGTGTTTAAAAACATTTATTCCCAAGGAATTTGTAATTTGGGGTATTTCTTTTCTTTTCTTTTTTTTTCAATTTATTTACTGTGATTGAAAGTGTACAATCCAGTTTAAATTTGCATGCCCAGCTATGTGCAGCTCCTACTGCTCTTCTTGCCCAAGTCACAGCACACCCCTCCTGTCTGTTCTATACATGTCATATCCTCTTACCTCTTAACAATCTCCTGACCCCTCTTCTGCACCCTTTCCACTCCCCTCCAGTAAGTGGCCAGTGGGACAACATCCTCTAGTTGCACAGAACCGTAAAGTGCACACACATTATGGTCACTCTGTGTCACTGAGTCCAATCCATTCCTGTCTGAAAAGTTGACCTCAGTAATGATTTATGGACAGAGGCAGAATCAGGACTAGGGGTCACACTCCTAGGGTCACCCCGAGGCCCCTGGACCCTCCTATTGCGATCTTTTAGTGAAGATCTCAGGATGCACCCCTTTTTATTCTCATGTTGCCAGTGAGACTCAACTTTGTGAGCCCCATCACAGGTATCACTGGTGGTGGCCGGGCACCATCTGTTCTTCCGGGCACATGTTGATGTAGTCACCCACTCTTGTGGGTCTCTCTGTCTTCTGAGTTCTCTTTCCCCCATGTGGTTTCGGTCCTTGGTGACCATCTGTTTCTGCTGAGTTGGGAGCATCTGGTGTACCTCAGATGGCAGCCTGATAGCTTTGAAGACCCCAGACGCCACTCACCAATATGGGGTGCAGAAGACTCTTAGCAATATGCTGGTTGTGCCAACTGGCCTCGATGTCCCCTGGGAGCATGGTCAGATTTGGAGTATTTCTAAAGTTACTTTCTTCTGCTAATTTTCTGATTTGTTTGCTACTGGTACTTAAATGTAATTGATCTTTGGTTATTGGCCTTGTGTTTTGAGAGTTCCCTATTAATTTTGCTAGGTTTTCTTGTAGATACTCTAGGATTTTATGCACAGATAACCACGTCATCCATAATAGACAGAATTTTATACTACTTTCTTTATGCTTTGTGTTCCTCGTTCTTTCCTTACTTCCCTGGTTAGGACATCCTGTCCAATATTAAAGAGGCGTAATGGGGGATAGCATTCCAGGTTCCTGATCTTAGGAGGGAAAGCATTTGTTTTCCACCATCAAGGAGGCTTGCAACTGGAAGTGTTTTGTAAATTTCCTTTATTAGGTTAAGAAATGTCTTTTCTGTTTGTAATTTTCCAGGAGTTTTTATCATGATTGTTTGTCAGGTGATTTACCACATCATTTATTGGTTTACTTATTCATTAATTTAGCCATCTATCTATCTTTATTTATTGCTCTAGTTTGCTAATGTGTTAAGTTACGTTAATTGGTTTTTGACTGTTGTATCAATCTTGCGTTTCTGGCTTAAAGTCCACTTGGTCAAGCTGCATCATTGTAGAGTATATAGTGATGGATTTAATTTGCTTATATTTTATTTTATTTTCAACTTTGTTTTTGTTGTATGCCCACCAGAGATTTTGGTCTGAAATTTTTCATACGATGTTTCTGTAAGGTTTTGTATCAGAGTTGTGCTGAACTCCTAAAATGAATTTGGGATGTTTTGTACTTGATTTTCTGGAAGACAGTCTCTAAGACAGATTAATAGTTTCCTTAAATATGTGATAAAATTCTCCGATGCAACAACCTTGCCTTGAAATGTTTGTTTATGGGAAAGCTTTTGAAAACACAGTGATAGGTATAGGATTAATCACACCTTCTATTTCTTCTTAAGTCAGTTTTGGAAGGTTTTTCAACAAATTTGTCTGTTTTATCTGTATTACTGATTTTGTTAGCATGGAAGTTGTTTATGACAGTCCTTTACTACCATTTCGTCTATAAGATCAGTCATTGTGCTTCTCTCTTTGATTTCTTCGTTAGTCTTGCCAGCCAGGATTTGGTCAGATTGTATTAATATTTTCAAAGAGCCAGTTCCTTGTTTTCTATTTATTTTCTCTGGACTGTTTCGATTTCAGCAAATAGTTTTTCTCTGATGTTGATCTGAGCTCTGATAAGTTTCTGGAGATGCTTTTCTAGCAGAGAAGACTGATATGAAACCATGAAATCACTTTTCATATGCAGCCTATAAATACGACTCCACAAGGGGTGGGCGTGTAATTAACGGAATGCTGTATCCACACGCCCAGTGGATTACACATTGCTGTGTTCCCTGCCAGCACGTCAAACCCTGACTTTAGTGACACCATCTAAACGCCGTCTGAAGATGATTAAAAATAGGTTTTTGCCAAATCCGTTTTTCTAAAGAGGACACTCTTTAAGAGCAGGTGTTCTCTCTAGTGACATTCATGAGTAATCCCACCTGTCACACTGCACAGTATAAATCATGCGTACTATGAATCTATTAGCGAGTGATTCATATCTGGCCTGCCTTGTTAAAACAAAGATGAAACAAGCCTGAAGACTGAGTGATTTCATGCACACAGAACACGTCTCCTTTCTCTCGGACCTCAGCTCCTTCCGTCTGAGCATGTGTGGTTTTCAGGGAGGAAACTGGGCTGGACACTGAGAAGGTACATTAACTCTTTCAGACGATGGAATGACAGGTGCATTTTTCTAAGTAAGCTGCTAGGGGCTTGATGGAGGTCATGCCTTTTCCAGGTGCTGATCTTACAGCTTCAGGTGATTTACACAAGGGCTAGACTCCGGCTTGACCTTGACTCTGGCTCCTGCTGATTCTTTCAATGAAATTGGGAGTGATATTTCTGGGATTTTTTGCCCCCTTTGCTCTCTGAAGGCAGTAATAAACCGGTGTTCGTCAGTCAGATTTCATCGGAAAATGCAGGTTATTTGCTGTGGCTTCTTATCCACCTGTGGCTGTTATAGGGGGTACTTAATAGGTTTCCTATGATGAGTAGCATGGACCCTCACACCCAAACCAAAAAAGAAAAAGCCCACTGCCATTGAGTCAATTCCAACTCATAGTGACTCTGTAAGACAGAGCAAAACTGCCCCACAGAGTTTCTGAGGAAAGCTTGGTGGATTCTAACTGCCAACTTTTTGGTTAGCAGACACAGCATTTAGCAACCATGCCAGCAGAGTCTTTCCACTCATTAAGACCCAATTCCAGGCCGTGGATGTTTTCCATCTTTTGTGGGGCTGGTAGCCTCCCTTGAAGTATCTCTGAACAGTTGTGTATAAGGAGGAAATGCAATAATTTTCAGGGTGACTTTATTTAATTCCTTCCTAACTGTCATTAAAATGAAAGAGGTGTGACTCCTTGGGATGGCTTTAATTTTGTTAATATTCGTTTAACGCACACTAAAGATTGAAGAAGTGTTTGGATATATCGTTTAGAGAGCTGAAGGTCGGATTGCATTGGCACTCTGCCAGCTACTTTTTACCTATGCTGATTTTTCATCCCCATTCACTTGCTGTTAGATGCTGTAAAGTCAGTTCCAACTCATAGTGACCCACCCTCCAGGACAGAGTAGAACTACCCCATAGGACTTCCAAGGAACAGCTGGTGGATTTGAACTGCCGACCTTTTGGTTAGCAGCTGAGCTGTTAGCCACTAAGCCACCAAGGTTTTCAGACACATTGTAGGTAGATATAAACCAAAACCCACTGCCATCAGGTCAATTTCAACTCATAGTGACTCTATAGGACAGAGCAGAACTGCCCCATAGAGTTTCCAAGGAGTGCCTGGTGGATTCAAACTGCTAACCTTTTGGTTAGTGGATATGAACAACCAGAAATTCAGTGGACGTCACGCTGATTCTGACTCACGGTGACCCCGAGTATACCAGCTCTATGGGATTTTCTTGGCTGTGACTTGTCAAAGCAGTAACCCAGCCTTTCTTCTGAGGCACCTCTGTGTAGTCTGAAACTACAGTTTGGTTTGTAGCCCAGTACCTAACCATCTGCGCCACTCAGGGCTTCCTGAGGCAAAGAGAAGGGAATTTTAGAAAGAACTTAAGTTTCATGAACAGAAAGATCTGAATTTGGTTCCCACCTCTTGACTCTGGGGTGGTTTGGTAAGAGCTTGAACTTGATCCCGTGGGCAGGGAGAGAATGGATGTGGAGAGACGATCAGCCTGGCAGTCAGAGAGCATTCCTTGGGCGGGTTCAGCTGTTTGCTGGACGTAAGAATGAGAGAGACTTGCCTCTGTTACCCAGAAATCTCATTTCATCACCAACAGAGAGCCAGACAGCTCAACCAAGATACCAAGTTAGAAAGCCATCAGCACTATGCAGAGGTCAGAACAGTGTGTTGGGAGAGATCCTGTTTGGGAGAGGAAGGGCTGAAGGAAAGGTTTTTCAGATAAGGGGCCATTCAGTCCAGGAATCCTTGGTTGGCATAAACAGTCAGCACACTCAGCAGCTAACCTAGCTGGAAGTTTGGAGGCTCAGACTGACCCAGGAGGCACGTTGGAAGAAAGCTCTGGTGACCTACTTGTGGGAGGTCACACATGCTGAAAACCTACTGGAGCACAGATCTGCAGACATAGGGTCACCATGAGTTGGAATTAGCTCCATGACAGCTGTTGTTTTGTTTTGTTTCTTTTTAAGAACCATGTGTGAATAAATGAGGAAAGAACTTACTCAGACACTCAAAACGAAACAAAAAAAAACCCACTGCCGTCAAGATGATTCCTACTCATAGAGACCCTATAGAATAGAGGAGACCTGCTTCACAGAGTTTCAGGGAGTGGCTGGTGGATTTGAACTGCTGACTTTTTGGTTAGTAGCCATAATTCATCACTACTATGCTGCCAGGGTCAGAGGGGCCAAAGGACAGATGCACGTGGTGAAGAAGTTGAATGAATATGAACTGAGGATTGTCTGTTGTTCCTTTTGTCTCTTCCTCTTAGTCTCTCTTCTTTCATCCTTCCTCCAACAGTTAGGTGCAAAGCACAGGGATCTGTGCGAAGCCTGACACTCAGCCATTGAGAAGGACAGCTGCTCTTGCCTTAGGAATACGGGTGCTGTAGTTGCACTGAGAAGCAAGGAACGACTTGGGCTGGTGGTCCAGTTGGAAAGTTGTTTCAGGAGAGCAAGGAGGACAGAGTGGGAGCTTGGATCAGAACCATAGTGGCCCTGCAAACACGGAGGTGTATGCAGTTAATCACTGTCACTACTCAGTACTTCCTAGGCATGTATACAGTGTCTCATGTCCCAGGGCGGTGCCAGTGATTTATGCTCAACCGCTGACCTAAAGGTTGGTAGTTTGAATCAACCCAGTGGTGCTGCAGAAGAAAAGCCTGGCAATCTGCTTCCATGAAGATGACAGCCAGGAAGACCCCGCTGAGCAGTTCTACTCTGGCACACATGGGGTCACCATGAATTGGAATCCACCAATGGCTGTGTTTTTTTAGTTAATTTATTTTTACTATGTTAGAGCATGAACTTAGAAGGCACACTGCCTAGGTTCGTATCTTAGCTCCACTTCTTACTAGGTGTGTAACCGTGAGCAGGTTGTTCAACCTCTCTCTGCCTCAGTTTACTTATCTGTAAAATGGGTACAATATTAGTAGGAATTAACTGAGTTAATATGTATAAACTCTTAGAAAAGTGCCCGGCATGTATTGGCCCAACATAACTACAGGCTGTTATCTTTAAGAACCCCCAGGTGATGAAGTAGTTCAGTGCTGTGACTGCTAACCAAAAGGTCAGCAGTTCAGATTCACCAGGCACTGCTTGGAAACTCTGTAGGGCAGTTCTAACCTTCTCCTCTAAGGATTGTAGTGAGTCAGAAATTGACTAGACAGTAGTGGGTTATTAATATGAGATTATTTTTTCCAGTCTGCTGAATGAGAAATGATTTCTCAAAGAAGAGCCAGTTGGTCCCACTTTTGGTGAAAACGGTCTGTCCAATAGTGTTTTGGGCAAGAGTGGACAGCTTTTCAGGAGTATAAAATCATCACACATGTTTAAAAACAATATCAGTTATTAAAAACCAACCTAGCTATTGTTTTATTGCTCCTGCTTCCAGTCTTGGGACGAAATTTAAGCAAATCTGTAAAAGTCTGAGAGGAGGAAGGTGCATTCAGCAGCTGATGAATGTGCATAATTTGGAAATCTTGTGTAAACTTAAATTCAAGTCCTGGATGTCACTGGGGGAGAGGAAAAGCCCTGAGAGACTCATCTTCTGTTTTTATTGTCCGAATTAATGGTCCATGCACACAGCTCCTTGGGGCTGAGCTCATTCTGTTGTGTGAGTCTTCCAGTGATGGGACTGAGGGTTTCCTGCTGGCTCAAGACAGCGCTACTGTTCCTGGGGGAAAAATGGAAGCAATCCCGCTTTTTGCACATACTGGTAATAAACAAACAAACAGCACCAACAACAAAAAAATGAGGAACAGTAGATAATGATGAAAAGAAATGACCGAGAAGCTGTCCATGTTCAGGGGAAAACCCTGTGTTTATACTGAGATTTAATCATTTCTGTTTCAGTAACTGTTCCCCGTTAGCTATTCAGTGAAATGATGTTAATTTCAAAGTTTATCCAGGGCATGAAGAGTGTCGTGCTTCTGTAAGCTCCGACTTTGGCCTCTCTGCATTATTAGCAGAGATCAAATGAAACAAATCAAAAATTTCAGGGAGCTAATTATAGAATTTACACACTTTGTCTTTTAAAAAGCATAGACTTCGATCATCCCAAATTACTTCTTACAACCACAACAAAGGATACATTCTGTGATCATAGTAGATAAGGAAGCTTCCCATTTTACCATAATCAAGATTTTTTTTTGTATAGTTTTAAACACATTAATTCTAAGTCACTAGTCATTTACATTTTAAACCATTTTGAATTTGCCATCCTGAAACAAGGGTGAAATGTCATTTCTTGTCCTTAGTTAGTCTGTCCCTTCACTCATTCACCTTCCTTGGCAAGGAAAATGAAGTCCTTCAGTGACAGACACCTGCCTCCTGACTGCAGCCTTCCAGCCCCTCATAGCCAATGGTGCCAAGGTAGAAGCCACCCTGTTTCCTGTTGATGGCACTGGGCTGGCTTGGCAAGGGACACCTCAGCCATGTCCAGCTCTCACCACCAGCCTGCCTTAACCAGAGCACCCAGTAGGACCTAACCACCTTGTGCCTGGGACCACCAGATTGTCATTGAGTTATGCAGACAGGTTAGAATAAATTCAGTAATACATCCAGCCAAAGACGAATATATTATACAATACTGAGCCTTGCAAATTTATCTGTAAAAATTGCATCATGAATCTGGAACATGATAAAGGATTATCAGCAAAAGGAAAACAGATACCAGTAAAGACCATCTTTGTGAATCTTCCCAGCTCACCTTTAGTTATCCAAGATTCCTGTGATTCAGGCATTCCTAACTGTGGGGACCCCTGTGTGCAAATCAAATGAACAGACACAAGCATACACACACATTCACAACTTGGATACCTCTCCCTCATGGATTTCAAAGTGTACTTCAGTTTAGCTATGTGATATATTAGTAAATTGATACCCCTACCCCACCAAAATTCTCATTGCCATAGAGTCAGTTCCATCCACTTTTACCCTACAGGGCAGAGTGGAGTCCCCCATAGGGTTTCCAAGGAGTAGCTGCTGGATTCAAACTGCCGTCCTTTAGATTAGCAGTTGTTTCTCTTAACCACAGAGTCACTGCCAAGCCAAGTGCCGTCAAGTTGGATCCGACTCATAGAGTCACGAGGGCTCCCAATAAATTGGTAAAGGGTATCGTAACACATATGGACATGGTAGCATCCATTAAAACCAAAAAAACCCCACTGCCTTCAAGTCAGGTCCAACTCACAGTGACCCTAGAGGACAGAGCAGAACTGTGCCATAGAGTTTACAAGGAGCACCTGGGGGATTTGAACTGCTGATCTTTTGGTTAGCAGGCGTAGCACTTCACCACTATGCCACCAGGGTTTCCAGCATCCATTAGGATAGATGTTATTTCCAAGTAGTTTTCTATATTGCTTGTCATGTCATATTTCATTAAAAAAAAAAAAACTTGAAAGCAGATTTGTTGTTAAAATGTGTCTTAATGAAAATCCAAAACTGCCACTTTGCTTGAAAGAAGACAGTGATTCAGTTGTCATGATAAAATCATATCAGATAGCCCAATTATTATTCATTCAGAATTGAAAAAGCTGTTACTTTTCTAATTAATGAATCTTCATTTTAAAATGAATAGAAATAACCTTTCTTATAGAATGTCATCACACTTTAATTTGTGGTTTGGCTTTCTTTTTTAAAAGAAAAAATAAAAATGATTTTAGAAAAGTATTTCAAGGTATTTTGGTGTTGAATCTTAAACCAATCTAGAGTTTGTGAATTTGCATGAATGTGGAAAGTCAAATGCATACTTAAAATGTTATATGTGAATTATATACATATGATGTATGAGAGAAAGAGAGCGGGGTCAGGACGGAGTGATAGGAGTGTTGGGGAAGTTGTGAGTCGTGATAGATTTTTTCATTTGGGGAAGCACAGATTCAGACTAAGAAGTTTAAGGAAATTTCAGATTTATCCAGTGAACACTGCTTGTTGAAGATCACTTTTTTCAAATGCTTTTTAAAACAGTTTTAAGAATTCTTCTGAGAAACCCCATGTTTCAACAACCAGAGCTCCTCGACACCGACTGAGATCGTGCCGCTTGTTTTGACCTCCTTTACTGCCAAACCACAGTACCAATTCCAGCTCTGCTTCCGCCTCAGTGAGGCTAAAGCGAGAACATGCCTAATTAATAATCTCAACTTAATAACACTCTTGAAACATTTCTGATCATTGGCTCTGTAACTCTTCTCAAATGTGGATACGTAGGACACCAAAATGGTTTTTCCCGTTGACTAGCAAGTACTAATACAGTTTGTGAGTTTCAAAAATACAAATTCTAAATCTTGAGAAAAATGGCTTCATGGATGATCCATTCAGTCATAAAAAGTCAGTAATGTCTGAGTATATGGAATGTATCAATGAAAGATAATGTTACAGTATAACTATAGCTATAGAATTCTTAGAGTTCCCCTATGATTATTTATTCTAGTTTATAATACCTTAAGTGACTTTTTCACTCATGTTCTTATGTGACTGATTTGATTTTTTTTTACGTTTGGCCCTAAAAACCAGAGACGTGTCTCCTTGCTGCAGTAGCAAAGTGAATTGAGCCCAGTAAATGACTAGATCCAGGAGTCCTTAACATGGGTCTTCAGAGTATATTTAATTTCATGCATGCCTGAAAGATAATAATGTCCTTCTCTGTACCAGACAGTCCTTAGCTATTCACACTCAGCCCTGCTATCTGGCAGAAAGCTAGATTAAAGTTTCAGAATGGTGAATTGCTGACAATAATGAGTGAAGGCAATTGTCATTAATCTTTTATCTGCTTGTGTGTTTTCTATGGCCTGGATGAAACAGGAAGATTATTTTGAGGGGGTGGGCAATCAGATTGACAAGGGTTCCAGCATTGCAAGGAGAAACATAGGGCTGAAAATGTTTTGTTTTTTCTTTCTTTTTAAATTCTACACAGCACCTTTTTCTTACATGCTTCTGTTTTTCTTTTAGTGGCAGAGCATTTCTATAACACTGGTTGAGAAAGTTCAGATGATTGCTGTAATCCTAGGATCCCTGTTCTTAATAGCAAGTGTGACTTGGCTTCTCTGGTCGGCCTTCAGCCCCTATGCAGTGTGGCAGAGAAAAGACATCCTTTTTCAAATCTGCTATGGAATGTATGGTTTTATGGATCTAGTGTGCATAGGTAAGACCATGACCTTACATGCTAACACACGTGACAGTAATCCATTTCTTTCAGCTCTTCGGTTTTTGCCAGTCTAATCTAACACAGAAGGTTGTGATTCACATTCTCTGTGTTCTCCAGCTTATTAAGTATCTGTGGGTCAAAACTTGGCCACAAAACCCATTAAGAGTGATGTATTTTACAACAGAAATGAAGAACTGAACGAGTTATTTGGCAGTGAGTCGTACTAAGACTGCCATTGCTTTCTAAGGAATAAGTGTGAATCAGTCTTGCTTTGCAAAGTTGCAGTAGTGTCAATTAAAATAAATGGAATTATCACGCATGGTAGAGAGAACAGACTCCTGGAGATCTGATATCGCGGTGCAGTTTCAACTTCCCTGAGGAAATAAAAGGCTCTTTAAAAGGTTGGGGAGTAGGAGACAGTTTTCTTTTCTGTACTTGTTTCACTTAGTAAATCCAGCGGCCTAAGCAAGAAAAAGGTGAAACATATTCAGCTAAATTGGGGATGGGGTGGGGAAAGAACTTATTATCACCGACTTGATTCTGACTCATAGCAAGCTATAGGACAGGGTAGAACTGTCCCATAGAGTTTCTGAGGACTGCCTGGTGGATTTGAATTACTGGCCTTTTGGTTAGCAGCTGTAGCGTTTAACCACTATGCTACCAGGGTTTCCTTGGCTAAATTAGGCCCTATGAGAAAGCTTACTTACGCTCTCTTCCTGACCTGGCTGCCCTTTTCCAAATATCATGAGAAAATGGAGACCAATTCATGAAGCATTTATGGGGAGACAGAATCAGCTCGAAGGCAACAGACTTTGGATGAAATGCCAGAGGCCCCATGACAGTGACCGGTTGGCAGTGGGGGAGATGAAGGGGGTCAGAGGGGTGTCACAGTATTGAAGACTTTCCCTGCTGTGATGCAGTTTACAGATTAAAACCAGCCAGGCCCCCTGCCACTGAGTGAATTCTGACTCATAGAGACCCTACAGGACAAAGCAGAACTGCCCCATAGAGTTTCCCAGGAGCTCATGGTGGTTTGAACTGCCAACCTTTGGGTTAGCAACCATAGCACTTAGCCACTACTCCTCCAGGGTTTCCATTTACAGCTTAGGAGGGAGTACCAAGAGCCAAGGAAGACAGCCATGGCTTAAAGAGCTGCTCTCAAAGTGTGGCCCTTGGCCACCACCGTTAGTGACTGTGTCACCTCTAGAAGTACACACCCTTAGGCCACACATGAGACCGACTGCATCAGGAATGTGAGGGCTGGTGCCCAGCCGTGTGTGTTTTCAGAAGCCCTCCAAGTGGTTCTGATGCGTGCTTAAGCTCAAGAACCACTGGATTCAAGGGATAGATGCTAGGCTTTGGTTCCAGTGATGTGGATTCCAATCCTGACCTCTGCTTGGACAGCTCAACTTCATCTCTCCATTCTTTGTCTTCTTACCTGTGGACAAGGGATAATAATCCTTACCACACAGGTGTAAACAGAGAAAATACTGACTGTAAAGCAATTATGCTATTAGTTAGATGTTGTAGATTCAAGGTTGTCCAAGAGGTCAGAACCACTGAAGTGACTTTGAAATCACTTAAATGTCTCTAATTGCCAGCCCTAAAATGTTTGGTGGAATAGTGATTAGGTTCTGTAGCCGCTAATTCGGATCTACCAGGTGCTCCTTGGAAACTCAGTGGGGGAGTTCTACTCAGACCCCCAATATCGCTGTGAGTTGGAATCAACCCAATGGCTGCATTTTCTTTGGTTTTTGTTCTGTTTAATCTTAAGCCCCAATTTAACTAGCAATTTCAATATCCTCAGTCATTTTTTTTTTCTAAAAGACCTCTCTAAGTTTTTAAAATCTGATCAGCCTGAATTTTCACTCCCTTGTCATTTGTGCCAGATGAATAGGAAAGGATCAAATAGGAAGCCTGGGGGGTGGGTGGGGAAGGAGACAGGCGTGTCACCAGTAATGTGCAACCTAAGCAGATGCTGCCTGAATGACGAGGCTAATCGTGTATGTGAGCAGCTGGCGGTTGATGCGAGAATATGCATCTGTCAGCGTTTGAGAAATTGTAAATCTCTACACAAATTTAATCTCTAGGGTGATAATCTCTAAATAGGGGAGAGTCACAAAATTATCCAGAAAATCCCTTGACAAATTCAGAGAGTGCTTATCCTCTCTTTCAATGCAGATGCTGTAAAACTGATATTCCATTGACATTAAAGATGAAAAGCAAACATTAGGCTCACCTGGAGGGAGGCAAGTCTGATCGATTTTCCGGATGTCATTATACCGTTAAAACAGATCACACATTCCCTGATGAGGAAATCATTTCCTTGTATTTCAGCATTTGAACTGAATGCTGAGTTCTTATATCTTAAATTTTGATTGCTGATGCCAGTATTTTGGAAATTCGGGTGGCATAGTTAAGTGCGGTGGTTGTTAACTGTGAAGTCAGCAGTTTGAATCCACCAGGCAATCCTTGGAAAACCTCTGGAGCAGTTCTACTCTGTCCTGTAGGGTTGCTGTAAGTCAGAATTGAGTCGATGGCAACAGGAATGACCAGTATTTCAATCAAGGTGATTAGAATTCCCATTGGAAAGGTACATACATATAAACTAATGCTCTTTCTGCAATACAGGACATATTTGAGCTTCTCTGGAAATTTGTGTGTTTGCCCATTTTTATAAAATTGTATCACTCGGGAACACAAACAGCTGACATTTTCTTGAAAGTACTTTTGAGAGTGAATTTTTATCAAAGTTTTAAGCATTGACAACATATTTCATTATCTGCTCATCAAACCCGTGTCTCATCATTCAGTAATCTAGTTCTGTATTTCAAAAAATGTTAAACAATTCGTGTTGAAACACTGTTTCCCTTGGCAATCCCATTAATGAGTCTGTTGTGGCCGAAAGAGGATTTCTTTATTCCAAGAAACTGAGCAGCTATAATCAAGAAAGTAAATACGGGTAGACTACCAACAGCCAACTAGATTACAGGTGGTAATAGCTTCTGCTAATGGTTTGAATTAATGCAAATATATGCTAATTAAATGTAGACAGTATGAAGTAGATTCCATTGATTAGACCTTAAATACCCCTGACTGGAAGACTTAGAATGAGAGTTAAGAGTAAAAAGCAGGTTTACAGCTTTGAATCCAATTCATTTATCTCAGTTCAATAAATATTTTGGGAGGGCGAGACTTTCTCTGTGCCAGACACAGTGCCAAAGGCTTGAGAACGTAAACTAGAGTCAGTCTCTTCCCTGCTGCCAAAGAGTTCATTGCTCATTAGGAACCCAGTAGATGTACACAGTTCTGGGCTCAGGCAGAAGGAAAGTTTATTGGACAAAGCAGGGAGAGATAAACAAACCCTAGGGTCCCTTTGGAGTGGGATAGATACAGACGGTATGTAGGGGCGGGGAAGGTTTCAGGGAGATTTCAGAGATGTGACAGCCAAACAGGCTGAAGGGTGAATACAAGCTTAGCAAGTGGAGGGATGGTCCCCTTCCCCGCCCCCCCCCCCCACCCGAAGATGTGACACAGGCTTTCTGTTCAGAGGGCTTTGAACTACTGGAAATACCCCGTGGTCTTGTCTGTCCCTATTCTTCAGCATGATTTTACCAAAATGAGAAGAAACAAATTGGCAGCTTCATAAATGCTCTTTGAAGAAAGTAATCCTGAACGTTGGTGGACAATTATTCCAGGATCAAAAAATGTGTTGTAATCCACCCAACAAGTATGTGTATGTAATGCTTGGGAACAGATTAGGCCATTAAATAGAAATTTAAGAATTTAGGGAAATTGTTATTTACTTGGGGAAATTTCTTTACTTATTTTCAGAAGGACTGAATTTGTTGGTTACCTTCATTCATTATGAATATAGACTTTTTTTTTTGGCCAAGACTTAGTTTGTTCTTGCTATTTATATTTTAGATTCTCCTACCTATTGTAGCTGAAATAGCTAGACCACTGCTTTCCAGTAGAATTTTCTGTAACAGTGAAAACGTTTTATATCTTGTGCAATATGTGACCATATTGCACAATATGGTCACCACTGAATCTCTGGTGACGTAGTGGTTAAGTGCTACATCTGCTAACCGTAAGGTCAGCAGTTCAAATCCACCAGGCACTCCTTGGAAACTCTAGGGAGCAGTTCTACCCTGTCTTATAGGGTCACTATGAGTCAGAATTAACCCGATGGCACTGGGTTGGGTTTTGTTTTTTTGGTACAGCTGGCTGCTGAGCACTTAGTGACTCTCTTAAGTGCCATCAAGTCAATCCCAGATCCTGATGACCCTCTGTGTGTCGGTTGTAGGGCTGATTTTTCAAAAGCAGATCACCAGCACTTTCTTACGAGGTGCTCGGGGTGGACTTGAACTCCAACCTTTTGGTTATTTGCTGAGTACATTAACTGTTTGCAGCACCTAGGGATGTAGTAAGACTAAAGAGACCAAATTTTAAAATTAAAGTTCATTTAAATAACACATGTAGCTAGTGGCCACCATGTGATATTGTATAGATCTTGATGGTATGAGGGTTGAATGATCAGTTTCCCCTTATGTTGTAGTGTTTAAGTGCTACAGCTAGTAACATGAAGGTCAGCAATTCAGATCCACCAGGCGCTGCTCTGTCCTGTAGGGTCGCTGTGAGTCAGAATTGACTTGATGGTGGTAGGTTTGGTTTGGTTTGGGCTAAATGCATAAATGGGTTTTATTTTCTAAGTGATAGAGAAATTCTGTCTTCCAAGAGAGAATTATGAAGTAAAAATGAGTTCCAGGAGATTAAGAGAAGGCATCAAAGGTGAGAGGGAGGGAGGGTACAGAGAGTTGGACAGAGATGGCCATAAGCAGACACATGTTTGGCAGATGACTCTCTGCTGTTACGGAAATCTTTTAGAAGGCTTCTGTGGGTCAGATGTGATGTTAATTTTCAGCCTGCATTTATTATGCACTGCACATTCATTTTAAGGAGACAGAGATACAAAGAGATGTAACTTCATATTGTATTTGGAGAGCTCTTTTAAATATTTAAATAGATGGCATTCAGACTCTGACTGTGCACTAGGGAAACCAATATAAAGGATTTAAATGGCAGAGACATTTTGGCCCAGTGGCAGTATTTTAGGGAGAAGTACTAACCAAAGCAGGCTTGTATTGGCTCCCTCCTGAACTGTGGACCAAGGAGGATTCGCAGACCCAGAAGTGGAAAGCAAATGCCTGGTGGAAGGCAGTGGGTGTGGGATTTGGTTTTTTACATCATGTTTTCTCCAGGGAGAACAATAAAAGAATATTGCTTCTGTTGGTGGTATGATTCAAAGAAAGCGTTTTGTCATAAGAGGAATATGTTTATTAATGACTCTAAGACCACAGGAATAGGAGATAGCCGTGCTAGACAGAGAGTCATTTTGATTACTTGTGTCTAAAGTGATAGGGCCGTTACAAAGTCACTTGAGTGTTTGGTAGAGTCAGATGAGGTGTGTGCAGTTTCTTGTATAAGCAACAAACTGAAACCCTCTCCTGTTAGTGGGGCTCCTGGAACAGAGACAGCAGTGCTTGTATCTCATCTAATTAACACTACAAGTCAATGCCAAATCCATGTCTGAGTCGTCCCTGAGATACTAAGGGGAGGAATTGGTTACACTTATAAAATTAAACACCTTGGAATCTTCTGTCTTTAGTTTTCCAGTTACCTACATGCTAGACAGATAGTAGATAGATAGATATAAGCACAAAATGTGTTTATTTTTATTCGAATTATATACACACATACATTATGTGTATATGTATATATAGTTTGAATAAAAAACATATTTTGTGCTTATAAAAGGTGAAATATATAACTGTAGAAGGAGCCCTCCACTTGTACCTCTTTCCCGTTTCCTGCTTCCTTTGCTGAAATCTCTGCCCTTGACAATGGTGTGCAGCATTTGCCAAGTTTACATGCGTGTAGGTACTGCCTCAGTCTCCTGGGGCTGCCATACCAAAGGGAGGCAACATGGGTGTCTCTAAGGAACGGAAATGTGTTGTCTCGCAGTTCTGGAGGCTGAAAGTGTACATCAAGGAGTCAATCGCGCTGGCTCCTTCTGAGGGCACTGAGGGAAGAGCTGCACTCTGCCTGTCTCCTCATTTCGGGAGGCTGGCGGCATGCCGTGGCTTGGGTCTGCTTTTGTAGTCACGTGGCTGCCTCTCTTCGCCTCCATCGCCGTCTCTGTTTTCCTCCTTTATACCCCCTGGATGGGATTGGAACCTCCACTACTCTAGTGCAACCTTCCATTAACTGATAACATCTTTGAAGAACCCTATTTCCAAACAAAGTCGTGTTCACGCATGCCAGGGCTTATGACTTCCACATAGCTTTTATGGGAACTCAGTTCAATCCCTAACAGGTACGCAGATACATCTGTAGTTTATTTTTAGTATAAGTGCCCCCACACTGTGATAATGTCTAGCCCATAATTTCTTCCATTTCATACTGTAATTTAGAGAGCTTTCCTCATTAGAAGTGATGGGCAATGATGTATTTAACATTTCGTCTATCAACAGACATTTAGGTGGTTTCCAACTTTCTATCTGTTAGGAATAATGGAAGTATTTCTCTAGATAAGATCCTAGAATTGGAAAGTCTGGGTCAAGTAATACTTTACCAAATTTCACATACGTGTGTTAAATTCTGGCAAGCCCTTTCAGATTGCCCTCAAAAAAGGCTTTACCAACTTATATTCCTATCAAAAAATACCTAATTTTCACTTTTCCACACTATACCGACTGTGGATACTGTCATTTTTCTTTTCAACATTTTAATTGGTAGTTTTAACTATACTTAATGTATCATTAGTGGTTTTCTTTAAATCATTTCTATAACCCTTTAGCCCTGGGAGACATTTTTATCTCATTTTTTCTAAGACTAGCGCACTGGGGCAGACGACTCTGCAGCTTGTCCTGCCTGTGCTCTACAAGGCCGCAGACAAGGTCCACTCTGGGTGTGAGCATGTCCATTTATTCTTTTCAGCAATGAAATCTACAGGGAGTGGTGGACATCAGAGACAAGTACTTCTTACGAAACCCAGCACTTTCCAGCTCGTATAAGAATTGGGAATCAATTTCTTCTATTATGCTTTTAACATTAAACCAAAACCAAAACCAAAAAAATAAATAAATAAATAAGAATCCCAAACCAAAGGGGAATTTATCTCTCAGGCTTTCTTTTTTAGTGTAGAAAGTGCTTTCTAAAATTGCTTTAAGCATGATTGCCTTCCTCTGTCATTTGACTGTGTGACTGAAGTACTGATTCTGTTTTTCCTGACTCTTCATATTATTTTTATTTCTCAAATAACTGCACAAACATGCAAAACAGAGGATATGTAGACAATGTGTGTGCATGCACACGCATACACACCCATCCACCTGCACACACGTGCACACACATACGTGCATACACGTAGATAGACTGACCGGGAACCAAAAATACCTCTCAAGACTCATTCTAAATAATGAAAGAAAAATCTATAGTGTGGTTATTTGTACTGTCTTGCTTTTGTAAACTGTAGAGATTAGGGTATTTTTTTTTAAATAAATAATCGAGATGTGCTAGAATGAGCATCAGATTGAAATCTCTTCACTTTACCTGATCAAATACATTACTTCTTCTGCAGTAAACACATACTCACCGACATAAATTTTTATTTTCCCCTATAATAATTTCTTAAAAACTTACAAATTCTTAGAGATATTATATCCCTTTTGAAAATCTATTTTCTCATTATTCATAAGGCATCCAGTCAAAGATACATAGGGACACACAAGAAAACTATTTAGAGTGACAAGGTGATACACAATCACATTTCATTATAGAATTTCCAAATAATGACTGAAGACAAACTCTTGTGATCTTGGAACAACTGTGTTAGACATACATTTACCTTTTAAAAGGAAAGCCTGGTGGTGTAGTATTTAAGTGCTATGGCTGCTAACCAAAAGGCTGGCAGTGGGACTCCAGCAGGTGTCCCTTGGAAACCCTGTGGGGCAATTCTCCTCTGTCTTGTAGGGTTGCTATGAGTCAGAATCAAGTCAATGGCAATGGGTTTTCTTTTCTTTTTTCTTACCTTTTAAAAAGCCAAGATAATATGTTTCTTTTTTGATGTTGCTTCATTTTGCTTCTTTTTTCCATAACAGAGCAACCAAAAAATAACATGCAGTTTAACATTTTACCGACACAGAGCTGAAAATCAATGTACGCATATTTGAAAACTGATGTGTGCATATTTTAACCCTTGTGAGGTCACACGAGCAGAGGTAAAGAATTTTCATGACGATTTTCAGAATGGTCAGACTCTTGGTTCCCACAGACAGGGGTCTCCCCAGTGGACATGACCTGTCCTCTCTGTGTAATGCCAGCGCTGTTTCTTTCTAAAAGGGGCCTTGTAGGATTTCTTCCTCCCTGTGGTTAAGCTTTCAAAGAAGATAAACTAATTAACTTGAGCAAAGCATAATTAAGAAAGTAAATCTACTTCTAAGAAAAAGAAAAACATTCTTAGGCATTCCAAACAAAAAATAAATGACTTTTAGATTATCTGCTGTTTAAAATTTTCCATTCTCTGAAGCACCTCTCAGCATGACTCAGGAATTAAAGTGGTTTTATGTGAAAAACACTGACTGAGAAGAATGGGTTAGCAAGAAATTATCACTGAGAACTGAAACATACCATTCATTGGAGCAGAAAAAAGTCTGAGTTCGCTGGAGACCACAACAGAGCCCAGAGTCCTCGCTTTGCCCCATGGGTCATCATAGATAGCAATCTTTTTCAGCCATCAAGTGTTTTTATGGATAAGCACAGTGCTTGTCACATGGTTCTGAATGAAGAATCTAAGATTACCAGGAAGAAAGGCATCATAATCCCAGCACTCACGAGTGCCTGCATAGATGCTGACCTGCAGAGCGGGGTGAGGCGAAGTCCCCTTTGAGTCGGGAGGAAAGCTCTTCTTTAGACCTCCCCGATGAAGAGCCAAGGCCACCAGAATCCAGTGTGCTCTGCTATGGGCCACCTCCACACTGAGGCCATTTTCTGTGAGAAGAGGAGACCACAGCTGTCGGTCACTCGGACGGTCCCCTGTCCGTTCTGAGGCTGCCGTGAGCACTGCAGCCCCGTCCTGGTCCACCGCTTGTATGTCTTCAACCGTTCTGATTATAAGGTGTTAAAGAGTTGTCAACAGGTTTGTTTTTTCCATCACAAAACATTGAGAGCCCAGATCCAACCTTTCATCAGACAAAAAAGAAGAAAAAGACCATGTGTGTGTTTGTCTCCTGACATCTCAATCTGCTTCCCCGACTCACCGTCACCGTGGCCAAGTCGGGGATCTCAGCTCCTGAGATGACTCAGGAGGAGAGAGGTATGAAAGCAGACACGCCAGCATTAAACCATAGATTCGGAGTACAGAAGGCCGCCTGAGTTATGAGCCGAGTATTTGCTTTTTGAATTTCCCTATCACTGTAAGTTCCATTTAGGCACGTGGAGAACGTGAACCACCCCTGCTCCCTGGGCTTCCGTCTCCTGCTTGAGGACCGACATCCCTTTCAGGGTCACCACTGGGCTACTGAGGACCTTCCTCAGCTGCTTCCACAGGGAGAACAAAGACAATGTTTCACTCTTGTCCAGAACCCCTCTGGGCGGCCCTATAAGCATCATCTCAGATAGGGGATCAGGTTGTGGAGTTGGCCGTGTTGGGAGAGTACGCCGCCCGTGTAGCCGTGATTGCTATGAGATTTGTGTGTTCTGCTCTCTTGCTTAGCATCGCCTCCTAAGCCGAGTGGACTTCCTTCCTGAGCACAGGGCATTATTTGCTGATTTCAGACTGCATTGTCTCCCTGCATGACTTAGAAGATGCTGCAACTTTGTTTAGAGGGTGTTGGACGCAGGAAGGGCTTTCTGAATCACCGGCAGGAGCCCTTCTTGAGACACCAGTTTCAGCCTCAGGCCATAACACTTCTGAGTGGTCCTTAGCAGGTCCTGTGGACAGCCAGGCACAGTGGCCTTTTGTAGTTCCACACTGTCACAGGAAAAACACATCTTTCTTATCTGCTGTGAGAAAACACACCACTGCCACCGAGTCAGTTCCAATTCCTGGCACCCCGTGTGTGTCAGAGGAGAGCAGCTGTCCAGGTTCTCATGGCTGTGGCCTGGCCTGAGAAGACCCCTGCATGCCTGCCTTTTTTTTTTTTTTTTTAATTTTTATTTAACATAACTGAGTGAAAATGTACATTCACATATAAATTTACATGCCCACCTGTATGCAGCTTCCACTGCTCTCCCTGTCCGGTGACTGCACACTATTCCTCTCTGCTCCATACGTGTCTCATCCTCCCAACAGCCTCCTTTCCCCTCCTGTCCGTCCACTCCCCTTCCTTCAGCCAGAGGTCAGCAAGATGATATCCTATAGATGTACAGAACCATAAAGTGCTTCCAATATATGGTCACTCTGCATTGCCAAGTCCAATCCATTCCTGTCCAAAGAGTGGACCTTTGTTATAATTTATGGGAAAGGGCAGCATCGGGGCAGGAGGCCATGCTCTCAGAGGAACCCCAAAACTGCTGGACCATCAATTGAGGTCTTTTAGTGGAGATGTCATGATGCACCTCTTTATTCTTGTGTTGCCAGTGAGACTCCTCTCTGTGAGCTCCATCGTGGCTGTCACTGGTGGTGGCCGGGCACCATCCGGTTCTTCCAGTCCCAAGTCGATGTAGGCACCCACTCTTGTGGGTCTCTCCGTCTTCTTGGTTGTCTTTACAGCATGTCATTTTGGTCCTCCATGAGCATCCGTTCCTGCTGAGTTGGGACCATTTGCTGTGTCCTCGGATGGCAGCTTGCCGCATGCCTGCTTTTTGAAGCACGTCTAGGTGGGTTCAAACCCAGACCTTTTGACTGGTCACCGGACATTTAATTATGCCACTTACAGACTCAGTATTTTGAGAAGTAGGACAATGTTATCTCTTTATTCTGGAGGGACAAATGACAGGCCTTTCTATGCCTCCCTGATGCTGGTGTTGACAGACTGCCTTCACGATTCTCATCAGAGTTGGTTATTAGTGATGGTGGCCTTTGAAACTCAAGAAAACCAAAGATAAAAGAACTAACTTCTTGTTTTTGCTCCTTGGCCATTTGGCGCTACACATGAGATGATCTCTCAAAATTGATCTGCACTCATTAGGCTTCCTGTGGGGCAGCAAACAAACTAAAACCTAACCCAACAACTTCTTTGGTCTTATAACAGTTCAAGGTATTTTGGAGAAAACTGTCATCCTTTAAGAGGTGATAGATGAGAAAGCTACTGCTGTTGAGTTGATGCTGGCTCATAGCAACCCTGTAGAGCAGAGTAGAACCGTGTCAGGCTTTTCACGCCATCGTCTCTGTGTGTGTGTGTGTGTGTGTGAGAGAGAGACTGTGATGCAAGTAAAAGTTGACAGTTCAAATTAATTTGCCATATAAAAACCTCAAACATACACTGCTGTACTTCTACTCTAACTGCTCTCCCTGCCCTGTGACAGCAACACTCCTCCTTTCCACCCTCTGCTTCCCATATCCATTCAGCCAACTCCTGTCCCCCTCTACCCTCTCATCTCACCTCTAGAGAGGAGCTGCTCTGACGGCCTCATTTATATACGAGTTCTGACGATTAGGTTCGCCAACTCATCCCAGAAAAAGTGCTACATCCCTCATAGCTGAATATCGCTACAGTCACCTTCAGGGTACTCCTCTTAGGAAGCCGTATGATGATGCCAGATCCTAGCACTTCAATGCAGTTTTTCTAGGGTGAGTTCATGAACTTAGTTGTCAGACCTCATTTGATGTGAGCTCTGATGGACATTCCAGGAAAAGAGTTCCAAAATGGCTTTGAAGTGTGGACCAGGCACTGGCGTCAGTGCACAGCTTCCCAAGTGGAGTACCAGAGTGAGGTATGTAGCCCTTTTTCTGGGATGAAAACTGTCCCTCCTTCTATTGAAGCCAAGAAGCATCTTCTTCACCAGTGCCTTCACCGGGGTCTTACACTCCAGTTCAGGCTGTTGTCCTTGCAGAAGCAGACTGCCACATCTTTCTCTCAGGAGCAGCAGATAGGGTCAAACCACTGCCCTTTCAGTTAGCATCTGAGTGCTTTATCACTGCACCACCAGGGCTCCCTTTAATTAGCAGAGCAGCAGACCAAACGTGTTGTCACTGTTGACTTAGGAAATACTGGGGCACTTTCAGCCCTCTCTCTCACTCAATTCAGGGCACTTTAGCCAAGGAGGTGTTTGTTAGTCATCCATTCAGTTGGCGTTTAGTTAGTACTGACTGTGTGCCAAGCTGGAGTAGGGCAGATGCTAGGACAGGGGTCTGCAAACTGCGGCCCACCGCCAGTTCTTGCAACCCATGATCGAAGAATGGTTTTTACATTTTTCAATGGTTGGGAAAAAAATCTGAAGAAGAATATTATTTTCTGACAGGTGAAAAGCCTATCAAGTCAAACCTGTGCCTGACAATAAAGCTTTATTAGGACACAGCCCTGTCCATCCATGTAGATGTCCCTTAAGCTGCTGTCACTGTCCAACAGCAGAGCTGAGTAGTTCTGAGAAAGACTATATGAATTGTGAGTCCTTTTGCTGGAAAGATTTGCTGACCCCTGGAATACAGCAGGCTCCCTGCTCTCCAGCTGTCTGCGGTCTATTTGGGAATGAGCAATTAAAATGCATCATGCAAAGAGCCAGGAGAGAAATATATAGAAGGACAGATAGAGGCAGGTTAATTGTCCTAGGGTCAGCAGAGCCTTGGAGAGGAATAACATCTTGAGCTTTATATTGAAGAGTTAGTTCCACCTAGGGAGGAAGGTGAATAGGGTGCAGGTAGACCCAACTCTGCCTGTCTGGACCTATCAACCCATGAAAACCTGCAGTATTTCTAAGGAGCCCTGTTTAATTTGGCATGACTCAAGTAAAAGATATTTGTTGGGGACTGACAGTGAGGTGACAAGGCCTCATCATCTAGGGGACCCCAGGAGAGGATCTGGCAGACTTGGATAGCTCAGTGAGTGCTGTATGGTAGTGTGGATTGGCTTGATGTGGAAGACAGGTCCACGATGGTGAGGAGAGACAGAAGGAGAGGGCTGCACCGGAGAAGGCAAAAAAGGTGTTACCATGACCTAAACAACTGGTCAAGTGTGGGTTAGGCCTGGAAGGAGGGTTCTAGGAAAAAGAGAGATTAATCACATGGTGATCAATTGGAGGAAGGTGCACTGGGGGAGGTGCTTTTGAAATCTTCATTTCTTTCGTGTCATCATTTTCTTCCTATGGCTTTAGCCACCTGATGGTCAAGAACAAGTTTCAGAGTCTCTTCTGACATCCAATTTGGTCTTTTCTTTCTTTCCTGTCTTTTTAATGGCCTCTTGCTTTCTTCGTGGGTGATGTCTTTGATGTCATTCCACAGCTTGCCTGGTCTTTAGTCATTAGTGTCCAGCACATCAAATCTGTTCCTGAGAAGGCCTCTAAACTCAGGTGGGATATGCTCAAGGTTGTACTTTGGCTCTCATAGACTGGTTCTAATTTTCTTCAGTTTCAATTTGAACTTGCATGTGATCAGTTGATGGTCTGTGTTGCAGTCACCACCTGGTCTTGTTCTGACTGATGATACTGAACTTTCCCATCGTCTTTTCCACTGGTTTGTTGATCTGATTTCTGTGTATTTCACTGGGTAAGCTTTGTGTGTATAGTCACCATTTTTCACCTTTGGTGAAAAAAGGGTATTTGCAATGAAGAAGTCATTGATCTTGCAAAATTCTGTCACCCAATCTCTAGCATCATTTCTGTCACCAAGGCTGTTATTTTCCAACTGCGAGTCCTTCTTTGTTTCCAACCTGTGGATTCCAATCACCAGTAATTATCAGTGCATCCTGATTGCAAGTTTGACCAATTTTAGACTGGAAAGACTGGTAAAAATATTCCATCTCTTTATCTTTGGCTTAGTGATTGGTGCATAAATTTGAATAAGAGTCTTATTAACTCCCCCTTCTTGTAGGTATATGAATATGATCCTGTCACTGACAGCACTGTACTTCAGGACAGACCTTGAAATGTTCTTTTGACAATAAAAACAACACCATTCCTCTTCAAGTTTTCGTTCCCGATATAGCAGACCATTTGATTGTCTAAGTCAAAATGGCCAATGCCAGTCCATTTCCACTCATTAATGCCTAGGATATTGACTTTTATGTGTTTCGTTTAATTTTGGATGATTTCCAATTTTTCTAGATTGACACTTCCTACATGCCATGTTCTAATTATTACTGGATCTTTGCAGCTGTTTCTTCTCATTTTGAGTCATGCCTCCTGAGCAAATGAAAGTCTCAAAAGCATGACTCTATCCCTTCATTAAGGCTGACTCTAGGGAGACGGCTCTTTCACAGTCCTCTTTTGAGTGCCATCCAACATGGGGGTGGGACGAGCTCATTTTCTGGCACTGTATCTGACAGTGTTCTGGTGCTATTCATGGTTTTCACCACCTAATTCTTTTCAAATGTAGACTGCCAGGTGCTTCTTCCTCTTCTCTCTCAGTCTGGAAGCTCAGCTGAAGTCTGTCTGCCAGGGGTGACCCTGCTGGTACCTAAATACCAGTGGCATAGCTTCCAGCATCACAGCAACAAGCAAGCCTCCACAGTACAACAAACTGACAGACAAGTGCAAGATCTCGAGAAAACAGTGTCAACTATTAGAATGACATGCACAAAGAGCTGGAGATGGAAAACCAAAAGGGAAGAATAAACTCTGCATTTCTCAAGCTGAAAGAACTGAAGAATAAATTCAAGCCTTGAGTTGCAGTAGTGAAAGATTCTACAGGGAAAATATTAAATGACTCGGAAACATCAAAAGAAGATGGAAGAAATAAACAGAGTTATTATACCAGAAAGTATTGGTCGATGTTCAACCATTTGAAGAGGTATTATATGATCAGAAACACATGGTATTGAAGTAAGAAGTCAAGCTGCCTTGCAGGCATTGGGGAAGAACAAGGCTCCAGGAATTGATGGAATGTCAACTAAGGTGTTTCAACAAATGGATACAGCACTGGAAGTGCTCACTCGTCTATGCCAAGAAATTTGGAAGACCAAATGGAAGAGATCTGTATTTATGCATGTTCCCAAGAAAGGTGATCCAGCTGAATGTAGAAATTGTGAAACAATATCATTAATATCACATGCAAGTGGAATTGTGCTAAAGATCGTTCAAAAGTGACTACAACCATATTTTGACAGCGAACTCCCAGAAATTCAAGCCAGATTCAGATAGAGGACATGGAATCAGGAATATCATTGCTGATGTCAGATGGATCTTGGCTGAAAGCAGAGAATACCAGAAAGATGTTTACTTATGTTTCATTGACTACACAAAGGGATCTGACTGTGTAAATCATAACAAATTATGTACAACATTGAAGAGAATGGGAATTCTAGAACATTTAATTGTACTCAGGCAGAATCTGTACATGGACCAAGAGGCCAGTCATGTAAACAGAACGAGGGGACACCGCATGGTTTAAAATCAGGAAAGGTGTAAGTCGAGATTGTATCCTTTCAAGGCAAGCAAGAAGGAAGGTCAGGGAGGAGAAGGTAGTGGCCAGGTGCCTTGTCAGGAGGTACAACAAGACAGAGGCAAAAAACATTCACAGGGGTATGGAATTGAGAAAGACTTTTGTTTGTTCGGAAACCTGGTGGCACAGTGGTTAATAGCTACACTTGCTAACCAAGAGATCAGACTGGCAATTTAAACCCGCGAGGCGCTCCTCGGAATCCCTAGGGGGCAGTTCTTCTCTGACCTATAGGGTTGCTATGAGTTGCAATTGACTGAACAGCAACAGGTTTTATTTTTGTTTTTTCTTTGTCTATTTGCCCTTTTCCTCCATGTTTTTATTGTTTAGATGAAAGTTTATAGACTAATTTCCTATTCAATGGTTTATGCAGCTTGTTTCGTGACATTGACTGCAAACCGCCGAATGTACCAGCACTGTCTCTGCTTCCTCCCTGGGTTGCCCGTGTCCATCTGCCTAACTTTCGAGCCCACATTGCCCTTCTGAAGGTTGCTTTCGGACAGCTGCCTTTTAGGTCTCATATAGTTGACTGCTCTGAGGTGTACATTTCTCAGTAGTGTTACTGGTCCTTTTGCAGGCCTAGCCATCGTATGGCTGGAGCCCTCGTGGCTCAGCGATTAAGATCTTGGCTGCTAACCAAAGGGCAGAAGTTCAAATCCATGAGCCACTTCTTCAGAACCAAATGGGGCAGCTTTGCTTGTCCTGTAGCATTGCTATGAGTGGGAATCAGCTCGATAACATAGGTTTGGTGTGATCTTTGGTACCTATATGGTATATGTGGCTGTATGCATCGTGTGATCTCCAAGAGTGATTTCACTTCCAAGTTTGAAAGATCTCTATGGGCCGTAGTCTCGGGGGTTCCACCAGTCTCTTTGACCAATAAGTCTGGTCTTCTGAGTTTGAATTTTGGTGTCTGTTTCTCTTACTCTGCTCATGATCTATTTTAATGGTTGAAATGAGCATGGGTCACTGATGAGGAGAAAAAACAAAAAACAAAACAGAAGAAATCAGCAGATTGAAGGATCAGGAAAAGGGAGGCATCCACAGATGTCCCCATGAATGCAGACAGCAAGTTCAGCGCACATGGACAAGGGTTTGCCTTGCACTGGAGGGTCCCTGGGAGAGAAGACAGGAAAATGGGGTGGGCACAGCTGGAGCTGGTGACATATACTGCTATGGGAGTATAAATAGAGGGGGCTCCTGCTAAGGAGTTCCTGTCTCCCCGTCTCCCTGTTGCCCAGTCTGCAGGTAGAATAGTCACCTGCTTTTTCAGAGAAGGCACAGCGTGGGAAAGAGATCTGAGGAGAGCAGCATAAGCAATTATCAGCAGTCAAGGGCCCTGAGGACAGGAAGCAGGACCAAGAGACAGGAAGAGTGATCAGGATTCATTGATGCCTCTGAGGGTTTGGATGAGGATTAAGGGCAGAAGGGTGAAATCATGAGGCTGAACTGAGATGCATTTTGTAAAGCAGGTTTGCAGGAAGCCTGAGAGCAAGGTGGTCCTTGTTCCTGTTACGGCATTGCTGCCTCTGGGCTCTGACTGACAGAGACAACAAAATGTCACCTCTGTTGGAGTGTATTCCATCGTGAGCAATAGAGTATTCACTGACTAATTTTTGGAAGTAGCTTGCCAGATCTTTCTTCCAAGTCTTGGTCTGAAAATGCTGCTGGAACCTATCTGCCATGAGTGAGCCTGCTGGCATTTGAAATATTGGTGGCATAGCTTTCAATGTCATAGCAATGTGCAAGCAGCACAGTAGGACATACCTGACAGGGAGGTGGACTGTGCTTTCAGGTTGCTGGAGAAGGAAGCTGAGCTAGAAAGGAGCTGACAGACTGGAAAAGATTGTGTGTCTGGAGCTCTGAATCCTGAAAGTGGAAAAGGGCTCATTGGGATTAGGTCAGTGGAAGAGTGAGAAGCCTGAAGTTGGGTATTGTCAACAACAGAGTGTTAGTATGTAAGAGCCTGGAGTTGGAGTGGGTTCTGAACCAATGGGAGGCTGGTTGGAGTGAAGGGTTATACACCTCCAGCTTTGATATAGTCGGTGGTGCAGACCTTGCAGGCCTGTTTCCATGGGAGGGCTGTCTCACACCTCTGGCTTTGACAGAGTCATCTGCGTACACCCTGTGGGTGTACATCTAGGGGTGCTAAGGACATGGTGGAGCCAGGGGAGAATCTTCCATGATCTGAGGGATAGTCGAGAGATGCCGAGGTGACGCTTCTGGCAACTTTGCTCTGCGCATGTGCACATGGGTGTTTTCTGCTGTCTTACTGTTTTCGTGACTTTTCTCTGTTCCATAAGAGTTGTGGGCACTGGAGACACACAACATTAGGCAACAACTACAACAACTTTAGAAGGATCTGAGTGTGTCCCTGGGTCAGTCTGAAATGACTTCGTTATTGTTGAGGGCTGTTGGAAATCTTCTAAGTATTGTGACCTCATGTGACAATAGAACTATCCCATAGGACTCTGGGCTGTAATCTTTGAAGAAGCAGATCACCAAGTCTTTTCTCCTGCAGAGTGACTGGGGTCTTTGAACAGTCAACTTTTTGGTTAGCAGCTAAGCACTGAACCACTGAGCCACAAAACCCACCACCAACCCACTGCCATCAAGTCGAGTCTGGGTCAGGCTCTTTGAAATTGAGTATAAAAGAGATCTAATCAACTTGGGAGTGAGGAGGTGGTTTCCCTTGGAAGAGAGAGCAAAGTGGGTAGTGTAGGGGACATTTGTATCGGGAAGATCCTCTGTCCAGGAAGGCAGAGAAGAGGCAACCCCTTTAGCATAAACACCTAGAGATTTTTCTTTGAAACTGACACCTGCCTCTTGGGGAGGTGTCATACTCCTGGCTTCATGCTGTTTAATAACAAACGACTCTCATTACAGAAAATATGGACCTTGTCATTCTTCCAAATGATGCATCTACCCAGAACACCGGGCTTGCAGGATTGTGATGTATAAACAGGGTGGTGCAGATGGTTAATACATTCAGCTTCTCACTAAAACATTGCAGGTTCAAGTCTACCCAGCGGCAACTCAAAAGGAAAACCTGGCAATCTACGGAAAGCCCCATGGGACAGTTCCACTCTGACGCACATGAGATTGCCATGAGAAACAATCAACTTGACCACAATGTTTTCTTTAGTATGTGTTCAAAAGCTTCCATGGCATGAAAATAAAGGAGTTTCAAAATATAGCTCTAATGATATCTGAGAGTATGCTTACTATGTTCCTGGCATATTCTGACACTTTAATTAATTTAAAACTTAATCCTCACAACACCCCTACGAGATGTAACAGATATTACCATTCTTACCTTAGAAATGAGAAAACTAAGGCACAGATTAAGCAGCCTCTTCAAGTTCCCACAGCTAGGAGTTAGGAACCAAGATTCAAATCCAGACCCCGTCACTCTGTAGCCTGTATATACTGAATCAGAATGTTCGCATGATTCAGTTAATTCTATGGACCATTTGAGCCCTGGTGATGCAGTGGTCAGATCTCTAACCAAAAGGTTGACAGTTTGAACCCCTGCAGCTGCCCCATCCGAGAAAAACATGATAGTTTGCTGCTGTAAAGATCCCAGTCTTGGAAATCTTATGGAGCAGTTCTCTGTCCTGTAAGGTTACTGTGAGTTGGAATTGACTCAATGGCACAACAGTATGATCAAAACTTTTCCAAATAAACTGAGTTTAAATAATTTACAAAATGTTTTTGTCTGTACAATAAAACATAGCTATTTTTTGAGTCACTGTCTCAGAAAACCTGGATGTGTAGTGGTCACGTGTTGCAATTGCTAACCAAAAGGTTCGAGTCCCCCAGGCACCCCAGTGGAAACACTATAGGGTGATCCTACCCTGTATTATAGGTTGTTGTGAGGCAGAATCAACTCAATGGCAATGAGATGGGGTTGGATCTCAGAGAATTAAGATGTGACTTACAGAATAAATTTTTTTCTTAAGTTCTAGCGATTTTTTTTTAATCCGAAATAGAAAAATCTAAAAGCCTAAAGTAATATAATATTTTGTGTGTGTGAGATCTTCAGTCATTTATTCTAAGTTAATACAATAAAAAGCATACTGGCATACTAACAAAGAGAATGGAAAATATGTAATACAGCAAGCCAAACGCTATTTCTTGTTTTCTTTCCATTGTTCAGGGAAAAACTGTTTCTTAATAAGAATCATCTATGTAAAGAATCATATCCCAACCTTAGATTTTTTTTTTTCAGTAAGTCACAGATTAAGGAAATCTAAGGTCTGAATGGAAACCCTGATGGCATAGTGGTTAAGTGCTATGGCTGCTAACCAGGAGGTTGGGGGTTCAAATCCCCCAGGTGCTCATTGGAAAATATGGGGCAGTTCTACTTTGACCTATAGGGTCACTGTGAGTCAGAATGAACTCAATGTCAGTGGGTTTGGTTTTTGGCTTTAAAGTCTGAACATTTGATACCCAAGCTGCAAGTTCTGGTTTTTGTATGTTTTTTTTTTTTTAAAAAAGTCTCACTGATGTAATGTGAATGCAGTTGAAGAGTTACAAGTATGAATTATGTTTCAATGGTGATTTCTGTTTGGAGTTTTTGCCTAAATGATAAAAGAGAAATGAAAGAGCCAGCAGAAGGAAATTTGCTTTGACAAAGATCACAGGTTTTAGTTAGATGTTTCAGTATAAATCATTTAAAAATCGTCCTCACCACACCCCAATACAAGAAAAAAGGCAGTGTATTAATGGTTTATCCTGAACGTTATGAAAGTCAGGAACCCTGGTGGCGTGGCGGGTAAGATCGATGGCTGCCAGCCACAAGGTCAGTGGTTCAATCCACCAGGTGCCCCTTGGAAACCCTATAGGGCAGTTCCACTCTGTCCTGTAGGGTTGCTATGAATCAGAATTGACTGGATGACAATGGCTTTGGCTTTTTAATTATTAAAATCGTGCTCTGTGAGTGCAAACTCAGTTCAGTGAGAAAATGAATTGTATTTATTTCTGCTTGCCTCTAGGAAAAATCCACTCAATCGCCTGCTTCTAGGAACGGGCTTTAGTCCAGATAACTACATTTTGGGAAACAAATGGAAATCTATCAAAATAATGACCAATTCTAAAAGCTTTCATTATCACAGTAGTTGGACACTGGTGTTTTTTATGAACCAAATACAGTTTTCGCTGATTCAGGGTTTGCGGTTATCTTTATACACAGCAAGGACCACTGTTATCCTGACTTCTGTGTCTTAGGATGAACAGTTTACCCACCCCAGCCTCTACGTTACCCAAGAGAGATTCTGATTCTATCTACTTTATAATCCAAAAAACTTACTGCTGTGGAGTTGATCCTGACTCATGGTGACCCCAGGGGCTGAAGAGTGGAATTGCCCCATAGGACTTACTTGGCTGTACTCTTGACAGAAACAAATCACCAGGATTTTCTTCCTTGGCATGGCTGGGTAGGTTTGAATGGACAACCTGTAGGTTAATAGTTGACACAAACTTCTGATGTCACCCATAGACCTTCTCTATTTTATAGTCAGTATTATAAATATTCCTTCTGGCTGGTGAGCATTGAATGGGCCAATAGACATTAGTGAGGCCAGGCTGTGGCAAGGATGGCTCCGTAAGTCCAGGCTCCTGCAGAGTGTGCACACTATGCCAGGCAGTAAGGATCTGGCTTTGATTCTAGCTCTGAAACAGACCCTTGGGCTGGACCCTGCTATGGGTTCTGGGCCAAGCCACTGCACCTCACTGGGCCTCAGAGTCCTCATTCTCAAAATAAACCAGTTAGATTAAATCATAACCAGTGTATTTTAATTTTGTAATTTAGTGCCTGTGTTCACCTACCAGGCTTTTCTTCATCTTCTGATCCTATGATATATGATGTTATTCATCTGCTACAAGTGACTTCATCTGTGCATGAATTGAAAACAGAATCAAAGTGCCGTTCAGCTGAGATGTAGCTGTTTGCAGTCCGTGCTCCCATTTACTCTCCAAACAGGGGAACTGTACCAGACTTTATCTCACTGGTTACCGTCAGATCACACTGATACATGGCCAGCCCTGGTGTGTCAGAGTAGAGTTGTGATACATAAGGTTTTCCTTGGCTCATTTTCAGAAACAGATTGTCAGGTCTTTTTTCCGAGACCTCTCTGGGTGGATTTGAACTTCTAACCTTTCAGTTAGCAGCTGAGTGTGTTAACCACTTACACCATCCAGGGCCTTCAGGAGAACTGCAGGACATCCTAATGTCCCTACAGGTATTGCGCTGATTCCTTTATTTCTTGTACTGAAATGATCATATTCATACATTATTTTTTTCTCAAACACTTTGGGTAGAACTTTAGATAATAAAACAGTCCTTCTCTTCAGTAAATGCTGTCAATCATTCGTTTTTAATTTGTCAGGTCATGTATTTTATAATGCATGGCAAAACCTGAAGCTTTCAAGAAATAGTCTGTGAACACATCAGTGGCAGGTTTATGTTTTAGAGCTAGAGATGGAAAGATAAGAGAGGTCCCTATCTATCAAGGAAGAAGAGACTATCAATAAAATAAAATAATTGGTTGATGGATTAGGCTTCTTAGAAAAGAAAGTGATCATATGAATTGACAATTTTTTTGTTAATTCTCCCTTCCCGCTTTACCTGGAAATAGAGAAGAATCCGTATCTGCCTTTTAGGACTTTCCAGCACCATCATTTTGTAAATGTCCAGTTAGATGATTGTCTCAAAACCAAACCAAACTCATTGCTGTCGAGTCTATTCGGACTCATAGTGACCCTATAGGACAGAGTAGAACTGCCCCATAGAGTTTCTAAGGTGCAGCTGGTGGATATGAAGTGCCAGCCTCTGAACAAGCAGCGGTACCACTGCGCCCGCCAAGGTTTCCAGCAGGCAGGTGTTTGGCGATCGGCCAAACTGACAGTCGGGGTGGTGGGGAGGGTGGGGTGGTGCAGTTGACTGGGACCGGAGACAAATCTTTATAGAGAATTGTAGCTCTTCTGCCCTTGCAAGTACCCCACCCCAATGTATTTTTCAGGACCCAAACCCAGGCTTATAAAATAAAGGTGCTGATTCTAAATTGTTTTCAACCCAAATCTTAGAGTGCCCATCTCAGTTTCCATCCTTCTGTCCTTCCTCCCTCCCTCCCTCCCTCCATCCGCTCTTCTTCCTGCCTCCCTCCCTCCCCCTCATTTCAAAAAACAAGATAAGAGATCTCAATTTTTCGTCGGTATCTTCAGATACTAGGCAAGTGTTTCAAAGAGCAAAATTTGACGTTTCCCTTTCCACTGGCAGGATCACAACTAGAGTGTGTGAGTTCTTGTCATTCTCTTTGTCTCTCCCTGTCATACATGGCAAAGATTCAATGAGTTCCTGTCACATACCAGGCACTAAACAAGGAGAATGTAGGGGAGGTGAAGAAGACTGTGTTGTTGTTCTCTGGTCCTGCTGTAACTGAGCTGCCACACAGGAGTGGCTTTAACAAACAGACGCTCCTTTTGTCACAGTTCAGGAGGCTACAAGTCTGCATTTGCAGTGCTGGCTCAATGGGAGGAAACCCTCGTGGTGCAGTGGTTAAGGGTTATGGCTGCTAGCCAAAAGGTCGGGAGTTTGAATCCACCAGATGCTCCTTGGAAACTATCAAGTGGTTCTGCTCTGCTCTGCAGGGTTGCTATGAGTCCGAATTGACTCGATGGCAACGAGTTTAGTTTTTCAGGGGGATGTTTTTGGCTCTAGGGGAATGCTTTTTCTGCTGGCTCTGGGAGTACATCCTTGTTTCTTCAGCTTCTGTTTCTTGACTCTTGGTGGTCCTCTTGTGGTGTTGAGGCATCTGCCTTTCCACGTCTCTGCTTGCTCATTCACTTGTTTTATCTCCTTCAGATTTTGAAAGACATTGACTTGACACAACCCTACACCAATACAAGGGGAGACCTGCTGGGGCAGGGATAAGGCACTCCACTGCAAGCTGAAAGGTTGGCAGTTTGAAACCACCAGCCGCCCGATGAGAGAAAGACATGGCAATCTTCTTCCAGGAAGATTTATAGCCTTAGAAACCCTGTGGGGTCACTGTGAGTCAGAATTGACAGTGGGTTTTTACTATCTCGGGAGTATAACAAAGACAACTCATTCCGAAACGGGATTATAACCACAGGGGTCAGAATTTACAATACACTGGGGAGGGGAGACCGAATCAATCTACAACACTAGGAGTTTTGTTCTCGGGGAGTACACAGCCAATTTGGAGTCACAGGCATAGAATAAAGAGTTTGTACAGTGTAGGATACAGATAAAACCAGGCAGGTATTTCCTGGGTATAAAAGTACAGTGTAGAGGGCAGCAGTGGCTTCTTTGTGTTTGAATAGGAAGAGGGACGTTATGAGCGGATCTAGATCTTGAAAGATGCTTAGTTACCAGTGCACTAGGCAGATAAAAGGCAGTGGGCAACCCAAGCAGAGGGAAGTCTTGGTTTCACGGTTTCAGCTGAGATTTGCTTGAAAGACAGAATGGACAGAAGTTAATGCAAAGAGCATAAGTAAGAGAGATGAGTCTGGGCAACTCCTTGAGTCTTGCTACTCAAGGGAGGAGGTGGCCATGAGCTTAAGTAGTGACAGAAGACCACGTAGCCAGTTTTACCTATGTGAGGCCTTCATCACTGCCAAACAGTAAATGGCTCCTTGAAAGGGTGCCTCCCATTGAAATGTGGCTGGACCATCTGGTGTAGTCTCAGGCAGTGATGTCATCACCTGTGGAAGATCCAGCACAGACGTGCTCCTGGCATCCACATGATGACTACAGGTTTCGTTGACTGGGGAGAATGAGAGAGCCAGAGGCAGAGCTGTAGAATGAATAGACACTGTGAGTTTCCTTTTCTTGTTTAGGGTTGTCACACTGCAACTGCCCTCTCTTCACGTTTGCTGTCATCTACTTTGTGGGGGATGTGTATTGGGGTAGGCTGGACCTTCATTATTTAGAAATTGCCAGCTGCTCTTGAAATGCCTCCAGCTCACTGTGACCCCACGTGAATCAGAATCGAGCTGCGCTTCACAGGGCTTTCGATGGCTGCTTTCTGGAAGTAGGCTGTCAAATCTTTCTTCCAAGGTGCCTCTGGGTGGATTCAGCTCTTCTAATTAGCAACCGATTGCCATAACCATGTATATCACCCAGGAGTTCCATTGAGAAAGAAGCCAGGCTCTGTGGTCAAGGATTTTCATCTCATGGTAACTTTCTGAGTAATTTGTTGTCTACACCTTGTCTCTTGCTTAGAAAACTTTATTACCAATGCAAATGATGAGTGTGTCCTGGAGCCCTGGTTTCAAGCTCTCAGGACCAGCCTGCTGTATCAACTTCATCTGTGAACTTGGTTCCAGGCAAGTGCAAGAGCAGCAGAGCCCTACACCATTGATTTGTAACGGCAGAAAAGTCCACACATCTTTTATAGACCTAATGTCTTTTATGTGGGATATTTCATTATATTCTTTGTTCTCCTACAAGATCACACCAAATATAGGTATTCATGAAAATCTCCATACATAATCAGGACATTGTAGTACCCCAAGGCCTGGATTTTAAGATATCAATTTGAGATAGCCTGGTTTTGTGAGCATAATGACTGTCATGAGGCCATCTATGCTCCACCTTTATCTCTACATTTTACATCTTTGTGTTGGTTTTCAATTAGAAAAAACTCAATCAGTGTAGAAATACTGATTTATGGTGGGTTCGAAGAGCTGGCCTTTCTGTTAGCAGCTGAGTACTTAATCACTTCACTACCAAACCTGTTGAAACGTTGCTGTCATGTTGATTCCCATTAATGATGACGCTGTAGGATAGAGTAGAGCTGCCTGACGGGGTTTCCGAGAAGTACCTGGTGGATTCGAGCTGCTGACTTTTTGGTTAGCAGCCGTGGCACTTAACCACTATGCCCATGAGCAGCAGGTCATTTAAATTTAGAATAGGTTGAGAAATAGAACTGGGGAGATAAAGACACTTTATTTCATCCCAGAAGGATTATCACAAGAAAGGGTCTCTGGCATCACAGCCTCATTTAGGCAACACTGTCTGGAGGTACCAAGTAGCAGCAAAAATTAAGGGGTCAAATATGTGTCACTTTGTGAGACTAGTAGTCAACTCTTTTTCTAGCCTGTGGTATTAAGCATGACCCAAAGTCACCCTTTTGCTTCTGGCATGCTGGCTTCTCAGAATTGCATTTGTAACTGCCACATTTGGTTATGTACAAATTCACTCTCTGTTATGGATTGAATGGTGTCCCCTCCCCAAATATCCATCAACTTGATCAGGGCCGTGATTCCCAGGACTGTGTGCTTATCTTCTATTTTGCAAGTGACATGAGGACAGCCAATTAAGTTCCCAAACTCATCCTAGAAAAAGTGCTCTGCACTTCATTGTTGAATATCACTACAGTCATCTTCAAAGTACTCCCTTGGGAAGCTATGCACCAATGCCAGCACCTATTCCACTCTTGAAAGCAATTTTGGAACTCCTTTTCTGGAGTGGCCATCAGAGCTGTCATCATATTACCTTTGATGTCCTGAATGTCATCAAAATGTCTTCCTGTCAATGCTTCCTTTATCTTCGGGTAAAGAAAGAGTCATTGGGGGCCAGATCAGGTGAGTAGGGAGGGTGTTCTGATACAGTTAATTTGTTTACTGGCTAAAAACTCCCTCACAGGCAATTAATTATACAATTAAGTGTGCAAACTTCCCACTGTGCACAATGGCCATTCCAGAAAGAGTTCCAAAATTGCTCTGAAGGGTGGGCTGGGTGCTGATATTGGTGCATAGCTTCCCAAGGGGAGTGCTTTGAAGGTGACTGTAGTGATATTCAGCAGTGAGGTATGTAGCCTTTAGAACAATTAAGTTCATGGGCTTATCAGACCTCATATAAAGCACTCAGTACCTGGCACCAAACTCAATATTCAATAAAAATCTAGCTTTTCAATGATGAAAAATAACCAAATTCATCATCATCCAAGCAAAAGCTGAGACTGGTAATACAAGAAATAAAATTATTTGAATAGCAACTTGGTAGTTAATATCAGATAAAGTGTATTTGTATTGTTTCAAAAGTCTCTGTTAATTATAACAGCTCAAGTTTTGAAATAAACATTGACAAATGGTATGTGAGGGCATGTATGTGTGCACATGTGTGCATATGAGTATGTGATCATATGTGTATCAATCGTCTTTTCCATCAGTTCTCTGGGTGATTAGCTCATCTTCGGCTACCCTGGTGGCATACTGGTTAAGTGCTCTGTCTGCTAACCAAGAGTTCAGCAGTTTGAATCCACCAGATGCTCTATGGAGCGATTCTACTCTGTCCTATAGGATTACTATGAGTCGGAAGCATCTCGACAGTAGTGGATTTTTTTTTTTTTTTTTTTTTTTTAGCTTTCTGCTACTACATTGGAATTTCAGCTACTGCAGTACTTGAAAACTGGGGATACATTTGACTTACATAAAAGCTGTACTTTTATTTCAGTGAAATGATTCCAACCTGTTTTGTTTTTCTAAAGATTATTCCCTAACTGAATGTTCTTGGCACACTGTTGAGGATATATTCCAGATATTAAATGTCAAGAAAATGACACAATCTAACTACCCCCCAACACACACACCACTCAATGCTCAAAACCCCATAATTCCATTCTCTTGAGCTCCATCTTATTTGACATCTTGCCATGACGTAGCAAGTCTCCTAAAATATTCGATGTTCACATTTTATAGAAATTGCTACTGCTTTTGTCTTCAGGTTTAGTGACTTAGATGACAAGGTCACCTAGGCCTGTGCTGACGTGATTAGAAATTTCAAGGTGACTAATGCACTTTAAAGCCTAATTTGGGATAACAGACAGAGAGGTAAGGTCGCAGGAGAAAGGGAGCTCTTCAGGAACGGAACACGAGGAGACTTGTCACCAGTACTAAGGGACATCAGTACTGCTTTTAAAAACTAGATTTTCAGTACCTGAGCAAAAGTTGAATGAATCCATCCAAACCCCTGAATTTCCGTGATCATAGGAGTCAAATCTTCGCACAACCTCTGGGACAGAAGGCATCTGCCACAACCCCAAAACAGTTAAGCATGAAAGAGGGAAGCCAGTGTACAACAGGAGGACTGCCTGGTGGAAAATTCATCATATTTCAGTACAGTTTAAGCTTCCAGCAGGCAAGGAGCAATTATGAGTGCTTACAGGGCTAAAGCAAAATCTCAGCCTCACTCGTAGCTCAATATGCGCTGAAGAAGCAGCACGTGGAGCTGGAAATGCAAGAGGACTGTGTCGCTTGAGAGCATCGAGGAGTTCTGTGTCTTTCAGTTAGCTGCAACTCATAGCAACCCTACAAGCAACAGAATGAAACATTGCCATTCTAAATGTTCTATAAAGACCTAAGGGATGCATTTCTGCTCATTTAGCAGATTGATGAATTTAGAAAACAGCTACCAGGAATATTTTCCCAGAAAGTGACTTTTAAGCACTAGTAAATGATCTGATTTGGGGCCTTTCAAAGAAAATCAATAAAAAAAAAAAGAACATCTTGCAAAAATGATGGTTTCCTCTAGTGAGGCTGCCCTCCCCGCAGCACTTTCCAGAATGAGCCTGTTGCAGGCTGTGATTGTTCTGTGATTAGTGTGAATGAGTGCCTCTTAGCGCAGAGATTCACTATTGATTTTTCAATTAATACGAATGCCTCCCTCAAATTTAGGTAGTTTCCATCTCAGAAAATCTGATTGCCTCGGAGCTGATGAACTCTAACTTATCTTCACACTAAGTAAAGACCAGGAAGGGAACGTTAAGTTTGGGAATACCAGTTGTGCTTTAAGGAGGAAAAAAAACCTTAAGATGCATTTTAAGGTTAAACCATTGACCATGGAAAATTCAGAAAGCTATTAACAGAAACATCAATTAACATGTCACAGTCCTGATGTCTCATTTTGGCCCTTTCCCTAAGACATCTGGGCAGCAGGATCAACTTTGATATTTCTTTCAGAAAAAAAAATTTGTTAATGTTGTTATGATTAACGAAAGCTTAACTTTGTCTTCATTATTCTGCTGATAGACATGAGGGCTTAAGTTTTTTTTTTTTAATTGATTAGGCCATGTGGATTCATTAGTAGCCTATCCTAATGTCTGTGGAATGTTTTTAAGTCACGTGTCAGAAGTTGATCCCCACTTAAGGGTAGTGGCTGCGACACTGGGCTGAAGTGGGACAAAAATCATGAGGCTAGTGCAGGGTGAGGCAGTGCTTTGTTCTGCAAAGTCATTGTGGATCAGACTTGACGGCACCTAACAACAGTAACCAGGGAGCACTGGAAAACTTAGGCCGCAATTACTGGCTGGTGTGATGTTCAAGGATTGGGAGTCTCCGTCAGCTACCTGGCATTACTTTAGCTGCCAAAAAAACCAAACCTCCCCAACAAAAGCGTGGGCAGAATCATTCTTCACTGTGCTTGCCTTATGAGAAGATCATTACCTTCTATCCAATCAAACCCTGGTGGCATAGTGGTTAAGTGCTGCAGCTGCTAACCCAGAAGTCAGCAGTTCAGATCCACTAGGCACTTCTTGGAAACTCTATGAGGCAGCTATATTCTGTCCTGTAGGATCGCTGTGAGTTGGAATTGACAGCTCGGGGTTGGGTTATTCAATCACTCATCTCTCTAGCCTTTGAAAATAAGAAACACCAAAGTGTAGAGTGAAAAGGAGGAACGTTCTGTCACCGGGTGAGGAGAGCCGTTGTAGCTGCAGATAGGCAGGCATGCAGAATTGATTTGGATTGTATACTTTCACTTGATCATTAAAAAAAAAAAAAGGAACACCAATTCTTGTTCCCTGTCTGCCACTACAGTTTCGGCCAGTTTTACCTCTGAAGTGTTTTTCACTTTGCTTCTGTTATATCTTTACTGTTGCCATTCTGTGCCCATGTAATGGGGTACCCTCCCTGTTGGTTCCCCAGCTTCTGCCTGTCTATTCCACAATCCATCCTAACATGTTCTCCAGCCTCAGGCTCACCAAAAGACTACCAAATAATATGTTGAACACCGTTATCTTCACCATCCCGCATTTAAAAAGCCTGTAAGGGTACTCCTGAAAAGCTGTCCTCGAACCCTTCTCCATCTCGTTGCTCTCCCTCCCTCCCCCCCCTCTTGAATTTGGTGGTTTTCATTCTCATGAGTGTTTTTATACTTTTGCCGTATATATGTGAATCCATAAAAGATATATACACAACATCTTGGTTTGTTTTGTAAATGGCATCACCTCAGTCCTTTCTTTCTGTAACTTCCCTTTCTTCATTTTGGCTTTGAGATTTTCTTCATGGTTTCAAGATTTCCCCATGCTGGCACACGTGTTCTCTTCATTTCATTCCCCTAGTTCACTAGATTAGTATGTTAGAATTTATTCATTCTTCTGAGGACAGACACTAAGATTATTTGCCTCCCTTACCCCCCAAATACAATTATGCATTAGCGTTTGTGAATATACTTCCTTGGGCACTTGTGTGAGAGTTTCTCTAGGGCATATACTCAAGAGCCAAAATGCTGGCAGGTGGGTACTGGTCGTCTTCAAATTTATTGTTAAGAAGTGGCTGTGCCAACTGGTATGCTCTACTTACATGCCACCCTCCATCTGAAGAAGACTGTTCATTGGCCTGTCCACTGGCTTCTTGGGAATAGCTCCTTAAAAGGAAGAGTTCCTCTGGACTCTGTATCTGAAGGAGCCTTACCAAAGTGTCCTTTTTGTGAGAGGTCACAGATTCCAAGGCTTGTAGACTATATGCTGAAATGTAAATGTGTGAAAAATGTCTGGTGCACAGTAGGATCTAGTGTGGACCATGGAAAGGGTGCGCCCTACCCAGAGACCATCAGATTCAAGTGACTTTGGTGCACTTCTGCCAAACAGAACATATCATGGTACCATCCCTGGCCATGGACTCCTATTTTATAGTCCCCAGTTTTCCTGAGAGCCAGTCTCACAAATGTCTAGACATCCATTTCACTTTATGAATTGTAAGGAATAGCAGTTCTGCAGTTATGGATAGAGAAGAGCCAGGACTCTGAAAACTAGCCTACTTGGCTCAGAATCCCCACTCCACCGCTTACTAGTTGAATATTCTAGACTATGTTTCCTTGTATGGAAGAGGTGGGAAATAGTACTCATTTCATAAGTCTCTAGTGAGAACTGAGATAAATATACTCATAAAGCTTCCAAGTAGTTGCTCAATAAAGTTTTGATGAGTTGTCAAGGATAATAAAAATAAAAAGTTTAATTGTATTTATTCAGTGTTAGGCATTATTTTAGGAACTGCAGAGACAGCCGTGAACTTAATATCTATCTCTCTTCCAGATTCAGAAGCCAACTAGGTTAAAGCCTGTCACATATTTCATGGCATATGGTAGACACATGTGGAATATGTGTCAAAGGAATACGTGAAACAAAGGATTACCCTAAAAAAAACAATAAAAGCAAACCTGTTGCCATTGAGTTGATTCTTGCTCACCTGAACCTATAGGACAGAGTAGAACTGCTCCATGGGGTTTCCAAGGAGCACGTGGTAGTAGATTCAAACTGCTGACTTTTGGGTTAGCAACAAAAGTCTTAACCACTGTACCACCGGGGCTCCATGGATGATTCTAAGGTGATGGAGATTCTCCTCCTAGGGAAGCTGCATGGAGCAAGTAAGTGGTACCCACAGGACTTAGCGTTCTGCGTTTTGCTCTGTTCTTATTCTTTAACTACTGACTGTTCCTCTGTAGTATGCATAGCAGCTTGCCGTTTGCCATAATATTTGAGCAATTATATTTTTTGATGACAATCAACAGCAGTCATTAAATGTTTCTTAGTTATATGCAAAGTCAATTCCCAGCACTGGATCATAACCAGTCTTTTTGTGCTCTCCAACTTCAGGTCTCATTGCACATGAAGGAGCTGCAGTTTACAGAGTGTTTCGGCGCTGGAGAGCTGTTAACTTGCACTGGAATGTCTTAAATTATGACAAAGCCACAGACATTGAAGAAAGTAGCCGAGGAGAGACTTCCACAAGTAGGACTTTGTGGCTGCCATTGACAGCTCTGCGGAACAGAAATCTGGTCCACCCAACGCAGCTCACCTCGCCCAGGTTTCAGTGTGGCTATGTGTTGTTACATCTGTTCAATCGGATGAGGCCCCACGAAGATGTGTCAGAAGACAACAGCTCGGGGGAGGTTGTGATGAGAGTGACGTCAGTGTAGAGGAGGGAAGAAGCGGACCGCCCGGCACCTTTCAGAATGTAATTGCAATGAATGGTGAAACCATGCCACTTCTGGAAAACACATCTATGAACTTTTTAAACTTGATGCTTTTTTATATGAACATTTGAATTGCAAATACATTTTTCTGAATAAAAATAAAGAGTCCTTTTGTTCTTGGTTTTTTGATTTATGACATCTTTTATAAGTTGGTACTTGAAATCATTCTATGTATAATTTAACTCTTCTTGGTTAAAAGAAGGATGAAAGTTATCCTTGAGACCAAAACTATTTTTCCTTGCTTGTTTTAAATATATTTTTATCAAACTTTTTGTTCCATGTGTAATTTTTCAGACGTATTCCTAATAAGTTAGAGTTCAAGATGCTGTGAGCCTATCGAGAGTACCTGTCAAGTCCTCAAATGAGAGGCGTTTCTAGAATTCCCTGCAGTGGCCCTCTTCAGGCCTCCTCATAGCTGGCAAATGCGACCATGACTTTTTCCCCTGTGATGAGATGATCTGTCGTTGGGAATTCAAGTTCTAGGAATTAAGACTTGACTTTGCAACTTCAAAAAACAGTACAAAGAGCTTATTTTTAAAAAAGATTTTAAAAAATGAATGGAATAAATTAGTTCTATTCCAATGCATAATACACAGGCAGGACATCCTACATATAACTCTAAAAGCTCAACGAAGTATTGCATCTTCACAGTAAACCGCTAGTTCCACCCCATTAACTTCAACTCACGGGGCCGCACATGTGTCACAGTAAACTGCGCTCCCTCAGGTTTTCAGTGCTGATTTTTCAGAAGCAGATTGCCAGGTCTTTCTTTTGAGGTGCTTCTGGGTGGACTTGAACCTCCAACCTTTTGTCTGGTGGCCAAGCATGTTAGCTTTTTGTACTACCCAGCAGTCCTCATCCTAGCAAGTGTAATAATAACAATCAAACCTTTTGCATTGTCACCTGATAAATCCATCACAATTATTTTGGTTAATTATTAGTGTCTTCAATTCTGTGAGCACCATTACAATTAGATTTTCATTTTGTAAAAGCTTATGTCATCTACTTAGTCATTTAAAAACTGATCCTATCACTTGGTTCAATGGATTTCTGGGTGGGAAATGTATTCACCAGCAGCTAGCAGTATTTTTCTTACTCTAGATGAATATTTTTTTTGTTGAAAAGAGGAAAGGAAAAACCAGGCTATTGACTCCCCAGGAGCCAGTTGCTAACTAGTGATACCTGTGGATTGCCCATTGTCTTACCCTCCTCATGGAGGTAATTGTCACGTTTTAATGGGGAGTCACAGAAGAGATAAGGAGGCTCTCATGCTGGCTTCCTTAGAAACATGAGTTGAACATGCTAGTCATTTGAAATAATTAATGATTCATTTTAAAAGCATAGTGGATAAAATGTTTTACTTATTGTCAAAAAAAAATGAATGTCTAGTACTAGGATAGTTCATGTTTATAGATAGCATCCCATTTTCTACATAGCACATGCCACCAAAACTTAAAATACTATTTTCCCAGTTAAAAAACTGTGTCTTGAATGAGTTAAGGCTATGAAGTCATGAAATGAGGGAAATTTAACCAATATTTAGGGGCAGATCTAGGAGGAGAAGATGTTAAACATTATTATTCTAAACATTATTTTAATTTTACGCTATCTGAGGGTCCTAGGGGTACAATCCTGGATGAGGCACTAAGAGAGGGCAGACCTCTGAACATGGTCTCTTGGAGTCTTTCAAGCTTGGACACGGGGCCAGCTCATTTCATAGCTCGAGATGCCAGGGATGCAGACTGGCTGTCAAAGCAGCAATCCAACACGCATACCCTGCAGGCGTTAGTGTATGTCCTGGGTGGTTTAATCACCAAAACGAGTCATCAACAGCCACCATGTAACAGAAGACAATTGGGGGTACTGTTGACATGACAGTTTTAGAACATGGTGTTAAAGGATCAAGACACTTCAGAAACAGTCTGGATTATACATGGCTCCAGAATTCAGTCAGCCAGCCCTTATAATCAGTAGTCCTTTATATTCACATCAACTCACTTTTTAAAAGGGACCGGGGCACAAGAAACTCTCTGTAATATCTGCATGGCGTGTGTGAGGTGGAGACACCTGAAGAGGCAAGTGAGTCCTGATATTGTCACCCTGAATGCAATGTACACCCTACTCTGCCCTCTTCGCTAGAACCTCACACTTGGGGTGCATTTTTCATCTGCACCCAGTATTTCTCTCCACTGTCTTCACCACTTTCAATCCCCGTGAAGTGAAGAATTGAACTTGATCTGAAATAAAAGTGGTCTTTTTCCTTGGTTTCTAAGAGAGAACTTCCAGAACCTTGGTATTTCCCCAGGACTTGAAGTGTCTATGAGGAGGACTCCAGACTCAACCACACCTGAGTGTTTATGCTAATGAAGTCACTCAGGTGGTCACTGGCCAGGCTAGAAAACCACTAAGTGATATCAGCTGACCTCAAAGGGCAGGATGTGATTCGATCAATCATGCCTATGTAATGAGGCCCCAATAAAGGCTCTCCATACACAAGCTCTAAGAGCTTCCTGGTTGGTGAATCACATCTGTGTAGCTGAAAGGACAGCAAGTCTCTTTATGAGACAAAGAAGCTGTGCATTGAGAACTCTCTCAGACCTTGCCCTTTGTCTCTCTTCATTTGTATCCTTTTTGCTATAATCAAATTATCATCATGAGGATAATGCCTTCTGTGAGTTCTGTGAGTTGTTCTAATGAACTATTGAGCCCAAGGGAGCAGTGTGACCAAGCAGGACAGAAGTGAAGGAGCCTTGAGAAATCTTACAGTTATTAAATGACTGGTACCCTGAGGAGCCGATGGGAAAACCCAGGATTTGTAGCCTGCATGTCAAAAGTGAGGGTGCCATGGGGTTGCTAAGCTTCTGGCTGAGGTGTGAAGTCTTGGGCAGACTTGACAGTCTGCAGGACTGATGCTGTAACATGTGAGGTCTGACTTAAGCTTAGGGTGGTATTATTGTTCTTATGTGTCGGGGGCGAAAAGAAACTGTGCCATAAAGATGGCGCCTGTTATCAGGAGCTCCTCCCCGAGACACTCCCGGTCTGATGATTAGCCTGCTGACGCAGTTCCTTGCTGGCGCGTGAACAGCTCGTGATCAGCTTTCTGATTGCTTGCCTCTAGAGCCCATAGCCACTCAGCTTCTCTTTGCAATACTATGTTCTGCTCATGCACTACACATGAATCAGCTGTGCCTTATGATTGGTGGGATTGGACTATATAATGGGTGAGGGACATTGTAGTAGTTGTACAAAGAAGAACATAGGAAGTAGAATAGGCAGTAGAATAGAAAGTAGAATAGGAAGAAGAATAAAGCAAGCAACTTGCAAGGTGGCTCATATCTGTGTGTCCTGTCTTCTTTCCGCGGGCGGATAGTTAGGCAGCGACACTTATGTACCACTGAGTCAGTTCCATCTCATAGCAGCCCGAATGAAAACAGAAGGGAACCCTGCCTGGTCTTGCAATGCCCTCACCTTTATTGCCATTCATGAGCTCACCGTGGTCACCACTGGGTCAGCCACTGTGTCAGTCGATCTCAGAATGAAATCCATGACAATTTCACTCTTCTCTCCATTTGTCATGATGTTGCTTATTGATCCAGTTGTGAGGATTTTTGTTTTCTTGAAGATGAAGTGTAATCCGTACTGAAAGCTGGGCAGTGGTCTTTGCTCTTCATCACTAAGTGCTTTAAATCCACTTCATTTTTAGCAAGCAGGACTGTGTTATCTGCATGATACAGGTGGTTAATGAATCTTCTTCCAATCTGGATGCCCTTTCTTCTTCGTGTAGTCCAGCTTCTGAGGTTATTTGCTTGGCACCCAGATTTGAATAGGTATGGTAGAAGAAGAGAACCCTGAAGCACACCTCTCCTGACTTGAAACCTTGCTGTGTCTCCTCGTTCTTTTTGAACGCCTGCCTCTTGACCTGTGTACAACTTCCTCATGAGCACAGTTAAGTACTCTGGAATCCCAGTTTACAATGTTATTATTTGTACTGATCCACACAATTGAATGCCTTTGTGTAGTCAATAAAACACAGCTTACATTGGTAAAGGTTAAAAGCAGAAGAGTTTTACATTCAACTGGTGTCAGAACAAAAGGGGACTGAACTGAGTAGAAACTAGGTGGAATAGATTGATTTTTTCTTTTCTCCACACATTTTAACGGCAGAACCCGCCTTAGCCAAACCTGTTATGGTCAAGTCAATTCTGACTCACAGTGATGCTATAGGATAGAGTAGAACTTCCCAGTAGGGTTTCCAAGGCTGTGGATCTTTTTGGAAACAGACTGCCACATCTTTCTTCCATGGAGTGGCTGGTGGGTTTGAACTACCAACCTACAGCTTAGCAGCTGAGCACTTAACTACTATCACCAGGCCTCCAACTGCCAGAGAAGTGAGACTTAGTATCCTCCTACCCCTTAAAATGTGTGTGTGTGCATGTGTGCACACACACACTACCCAAATCAACGTTGGCAGAACTTGGCAGAACCTTCTCTCAACAAAATGTAGCATTCTTGAAGTCATTACATAGAAAACTCAGAAATACCCATCTAGGGGACCCTGTTTAGAGACTTCTAAAAAAAACTTTAAAATTTCTCAGTATCGAGCAAAATGACCCTGGCCTGTCTGTCCATTTGTTCTTCTGAGGGAGCTCATATGTTGCGGTGATGCTGGAAGCTGTGCTACAGGGATTCAGATGTCAGCAGGGCCACCCAGGGCAAACAAGTTTCAGAAGAGCTTCCAGACTAAGACAGACTAGGAAGAAGGCCCCATAGCCTACTTCTGAAAAGTGTTAGTCAGTGTAAACCTTAGCGACAGGAGCAAAACATTGTCAGATACAGTGCAGGAAGATGAGGCCCCAGGTGGGAAGGTACAAAGACAACTGGGGAAGAGCTGCCTCCTCAAAGCAGAGTCAACCTTAACTTACATGGATGGAGTCAAGCTTTCAGGACCTTCATGTGTTGACATGGCATGACTCAAAGTGAGAAGAAAGAGCTGCAATCTTCATTAATAACTGGAAAGTGGAATGTACAAAGTATGAATCTGGAAAAATTGGCAATTGTCAAACATGAAGTGGAATGTACAAACATTGATATCATAGGCACTGGTGAGCTGAAATGGGCTGGTATTCACCATTTTGAATCAGATAACCATGTGGTCTACTATTCTGGGAATGACAACTTGAAGAAGAATGGTGTTGCCATCATCTCAAAAAGAATATTTCAAGATTTGCCCTGAAGAACGATGCTGTCAGTGACAGGAAATGACATGTGCAAAGAGCTGGAGATGGAAAATCAAAAGGAAGTTGAAAGAATTGAAGAAAAAATGCAAGTCTTGAGTCGCAGTAGTGAAGGACTGTACAGGGAAAATATTATCAATCTGTACAATAAGCAAATAACCCAAGAAGTTTGGACTACATCAACATGGCATCAGGATTGGTGGAAGACTTATTAACAATCTGTGTTATGCAAATGACACTACCTTGTCACCTGTAAGTCAAGAGGTCTTGGAACACTTACTGATGAAGATCAAAGACCACAGTCTTCAATATGGATATTACACATCATCATAAAGAAAATGAAAATCCCCACAACTGGATTGATAAACAGCAGTATGATACATGGAAAAAAAATTGAGATTGTTGAAGATTTCATTTTATTTGTCTCCCCAATCAACACCCATGGAAGCAGCAGTCAAGAAATCAAAAGATGCATTGCACTGGTCAAAATGGCTCTAAAAGTCCTCTTTAAAGTGTTAGAAAGTGAAGATGTCACTTTTAAGAGTAAGGTGCACCTGACCCAAGCCATGGTATTTTAAATTGTATCGTATGCGTGTGAAAGCTGGATGATGAACAAGGAAGACTGAAGAAGAATTGATGACTTTGAATGAATTGTGGTGTTGATAAAGAATATTGAATACACCATGGACTGTCAAAAGGACAAACAAATCTTTCTTGGAAGAACTACAACCAGAATCCTCCTTAGAAGTGAGGACAGTAAGACCTGTTTTTTATGGTTTGGACATGTCAGGAAGGATTAGCCCCTTGAGAAGGCCGTCCTGCTTGGTCAAGTGCAGGGTCAGCTCCTCAGTGAGATGGATTGACACAGTAGCTGCAACAAAAGGCTCAAACTTAACAAGTATTGTGAACATGGTGCAGGACAGGGCAATGTTTCATTCTATAGGACACAGGGTGTCTTAAGAATTGGAATTGACTTGAGGGTACCTAAAAACATGTAATATAAGTTGTCATGTGAATATTTAACTTTCCAGTCATGAATACCATAATTCAAACTCATGTGCCCTTAAGTGCCAAACACATTTGTGGTAAGTCAGTGAGTTGGAAATATTTTAGATAATTTAGACCTGGATAGAGTCTATCCCCTTTTAGCCATTCATTTGCAGCATAAACATTCCAGAACACCTTCCACATGCTAGGCAGTTACACCAGGCCCCCAAATGACCCAGGATATCCCAGATCTCAAGGAGACTCAGTGTGTGGGGACATCCCACACCTCCTCGTGTGTGCTGGGACATAGGGAAGCAAAGAGAATTGGCAGCTCAGTGGGTCCATCAGTTCCCCCCGAGGCCACTGGGGAGGGTGTCACAGAAGTTGCTGACAAGACTTGAATGGTGAAGAACAAGTAGACTTCCAGGTCTCATGTTCAAGAGTCAAATGTAATCAGTTGTGATCATGCCCACAAAAGGTTCTGAAGGGATTCTACACCAGGAAATAGTTGGCAGGAGCCACATGCAGTTGGCTAGTGTTGCCAATTCAATAAAATCTGTGGAGAGACTGGGGCGTGGCAGGCCCTCCTGCTTCTCTCCCCTCTCCTGGTAGACACCTGTGATTCTGGAGAGGAAAGAGGACCGTGTGACAGGCATGGAGATTTATTTATTACTAGATATGTTCCCAGCCACTTTGCAATGTTAAATAAATTTCACCATCTGACCTTTCTCAAGTATCAACTTTTTTATTGCTTACACGTTTCTGTCTCAGTAGCTAAAAATATGCCAAAATACCAAGCTCTCTCTTTGTTGCTTTTCTTTGGGTCTGGGACTGCCTTTCTTTTCATTTCTATCTCTCCTCCCATAGCTTAGCAATCTCAGGTATAACCTGGACTCGGATGCTTCATGGTGCTCTGTCCTGCTCTGTGGAGTTAAACAGCAAAACAGGTTGGTTTTTTCCAGAATTAGATGAGCCATCATCCAGCAGCGCAGGTATCATTTTCAGAGGTCGTGATTTGTCTAGATTCACCTTTACAGCTTTTATTGTGTTTTGATTTATACATTTTCATGATTCTGGGTTACAGATGATCTGATACTTGAAAATTTTCTTTCCAACTCCATTCTTTATCCAACTAAGATGTGGCAAAGTTTGGGTTTTTATTTCCTAGTATACATCCATGAGATGACACTTGGCTTGGCATATATAGTATTTATATAGCATATAGTGTGCAGTAGCATGGAAACTCTGATGGTTAAGAGCTATGACTGCTAACCAAAAGGTCAACAGCTGAAATCCTCCAAGCACTCCTTTGGAGACCCTATGGAGCAGTTCTAACGTGTCCTACAGGGTTGCTAAGCATTGGAATCAACTTGGCAGCAGTGGGTTCTGTTTTGTCTATAGTAGGATACATACTATTGTTGCTGTTAGTTGCTTTCAAGTCAATTCCAACTTATGGGAACCTCGTGTATCACAGTATACACAGTTTTGGAATTCTTTTTCTGGAATGGTTATCAGAGCAGTCATCGTATTATGCTGGATATCCTGAATGTCATCAAAATGTCTTCCTTTCAGTATTTCTTTTATCTTGGTAAGGAAAAAAGTTATTGGGGAACAGGTCAGGTAAGTACAGAGTGTATTCCAATACAGTTATTTGCAGAGTAGAACTGCTCCATAGGCTTTTCAAGACTGTGACACTTCAGAAGCAGATCACCAGCCTTGTGTTCCATAGTGTCCCTGCATAGATCTCAATTCACCATACTTTTGGCTAGTAATTGAGCACTTAACTATTTGAGCCGGCCAGTGACTCAAATATGTACATGAGTAGTAGTTTAGCCAAGTCAAAGCCAAATGCCATCAAGTCAGATCCGTTAATACCAGCACATAGTAGATACAGTATACAAGCACTGCCAATTAGTTAGCAAACTCATTCTAGAGAAAGTGTTACATACTTCAGTGCTGAATGTCACTATACTCACCTTCAAAGTACTACCCTTGGGAAACTATACACCAGTGCTAGCATCTAGTCCACCCTTCAAAGCAGTTTTGGAATTCTTTTTCTGGAATGGTTATCAGAGCAGTCATCATATTACCTTGGATATCCTGAATGTCATCAAAATGTCTTCCTTTCAGTACTTTTATCTTGGTAAGGAATAAAGTTATTGGGGGACAGGTCAGGTGAGTACAGAGGGTATTCCAATACAGTTATTTGTTTACTGGCTAAAAACTCCCTTACAGACAACTATACAGTTAAGTCCACAAACTTGCCACCATGCTGCCATATGCGATGGCCACTTGAGACAGAGTTCCAAAAATGCTTTACAGGGTAAGCTAGGTGCTGCCTTTAGTGTATATCTTCCCAAGGGAAGTTCTTCAAAGGTGACTGTAGTGATATTCAGCAATGAGGTATGTAGCACTTAGAACAATTAAGTTCATGGACTTACGTGTCATATAGTTATGTATATATATGTAGTTTGTATGTATATGTGTATGCATATTTACATGTAGCATGTATATATACATATAGTTTGTATATATTGTACTTGGCTATTGACATAATTGATTAGGAAAATAATGTCCTGTGTATTAAGAAATGATTGGTTTAAGGAACTTAAGAAGATGCTTTAGGCAATGAGATCAGTTCCAACCTACCAGTTCAGAAAAAAAAATGTTCTCATTGAGTGTGCTGGGCACACAATTGCAGCAAATATTGTAATTTATGATGAAGCTCAAAATTCGAGGCCACAGTGATACTTAGAGATTAATTCATTACCTTTGCAAATGTACTACTTTACATACAGTGTATTTATCTAGTAAATTAGTCATAAAGTTTAAAATTATTTTAAAAGATTTTTCCACCTAGGAATAGGAGGACGTTGAGAGTCTAGAGAAGAACGAATGTAAGACAGATTTTCCTGTCAAACTGTGTGTGTGTGTGTGTGTGTTATTGATATTTTCTGTATTGTTCTTAATACTTTGTTCTGGGCCATTCTTTATTGGTTGACTTTTCATCTTTTTCAGTGTTGGTTTTGTGTTTGTTGAGACTGCATATCATGTTTCTTGTTTTGATATACTATGTTGTTATTTTGCTTTGCAGCTACTCTATGCTCTCTCTTAGTACTTTAAGTTCAACCAGACTTAACTTCTGTACATTTTTTTAATTTCCTCTTCATCTGAAAGGGTTATAACTACTATGAGATATCATCTTTTTAGTGTGATGGTGTCACAGTTTTCATGCTATGATCACTGGTTCCTTTCTTTTAATATGGTAGCTTTGATTGAGCTTTGTGACATCTCTAACTGAGTAGGATTCTGGATATTGTGTCCTGCATTCCCTCCTAAAGTATACACTTAATGTTTTTGTGTTTCTAAGCAAAGAGCTTCTCTAAGTATTTCTTGTAGTTTGGGTTTGGTTTTCACAAAGTCTCTAAGCTTCTATTTATCTGCAAATGTCTCAATTTCACCATCATCTTTGAGAGACAATTTTGCAGGATACATAATTCTTGGTTGAAAATTTTTCTCCATCAGGGCTTTGAATGTGTCATCCCACTGCTTTCTTTACAACATCGTTTCTGCTAAGAAGTCAAATGAAAGCCTACAGGGCTTGCCTCTGGGTGTTAGGTTTGCTTTAAACCTTGCTGCCTTTAAGAGCCTCTCTTTATGTTTCATTTTATCAAGCTTGACTATAATATGTTTTGGTGTCTTTCTTTTGAAGTCTAGTTTCTGTGGTGCTCAACACACTTCTTGGATATCTATGTTCTCGTCTTTCATAATACATTTTCTGTCAGCAACTCTACAACAGTGCTCTCTGTGTTTTCATCTATCCCTCCCTGTTCAAGAACTCTAGTTATTCATAGGTTATTTCTCTTAATAGAGTTTCAAATGTTCCTTAATGCTTCCTCAGTTTTCTTATTTCTGTTCTTTGGTTTCTCCTCATATATGCTGATGTCAGTTGCTCTACCCTCCAAATTGCTAACTCTCGCTTCTGTCTCCTCAGTTCTGCTCTTTTGGTTTTAGACTGAATTGTCTAATTCTGTAATTTTGTTATTGATCTGCTGGAGTTTAGATCATTGATGTTTCATTAGTTCAAGTAGCTTACTTAATTTTTCATTTTGTTCTGCTGCATTTTGTTTAATCTCCAGGAGGGCTGTCTATATAATTCTTTTGTACTCAACCTCCACTAGTTTCAGAAAGACTTCATCTGGAAAGTTTTTTTATTCTTTATTTTGGGAAATATCCAGAGCCATGGTGGACTGCTTCTTTAAATGGTTAGTCATTGACTGTTCTTTGCATGTTATCTAGAAGCTGTTTGGTTTCTCTGGCATTACCTCAACTGGAGCTAAGACATAGTTCTAAAAGTGGAGTTGGTCACCAGCCATCTCTGTGTATTTAGTGACTGACCCCAGGCAGACTCTCTGGGGTGGCAGGCACTGCCTCCTGTCTGGCAAAGATGGTGTCCTACTTATGGAGTCACTGGCGGGTCATCAGCTTGTTCTATGATGTGGATCAGTGGAGGGTGCAGGAGATGCTGCCGGTCCACTCAGCAGTCGGTTCTCCAGGTGGTCTTATTTTTAAAAGGTACTTTACTGTTCTCCAACAGCTGCTGAAATCAGTCAGGCCCTCAGGTGTGACAGGCCCACCTTCTGGCTGACAACGAAAACACCTCGTAGGTCTTCTCCAGATGCTATGATGTGGTTCAAAGTAGGGAGGGCTTAAGGCATTCCTCCCATCCCCTTTTGGACCCCACCCATACTTCTAGTTACCACTGTCCTAAACACAGCTTTTCTGCTGGAGAAGCACTTTCCATATAGGCCCTGCTTCTCAGTGTGAATATTAGCCCCAGCTGAAGTCTCCAGTTGGATGACTCTGCCTCCCAGCTGACCAGGATGGCATCCTGCCCAAGCTTCCCTCTTGCCATGGAACAACAGAATCTATGGTGCAACTCAGACAAGACAGGGTACGGGGGCAGTGGTGCCCTCAGTCAGCAGCTGGGCTCTCATATGTGGCCATCACATGCACGGTTTCTCTACTGCGCTATATGCTGTTAAGCATTGCAGTTTGGACAATTAGTCAGCTGATGCCCAGTCTCCGCCTCCTGGATAACAAAGAAAGCCTCAGTACCTGCAGTTCTGCCAAACAGTGAGTCAACAGAAACAGTACTCAGTGTGGTGCTGCCTCATGTTTGATAGAGGTAGTTACCCTGTCACTGGTGCCCAGTCGAATCCAGCAACCCTATGCCAGATCCCAGAGCTCCTTAGATGTCCATGCTGCTCTGTTCAGTTACCATTCCAGGCCTTCGTTCTCAGAGGGAATTGAGGAGACATGTGTCTGGTCTGCCATCTTGGCTCCACCACCCGACAATATACTTTTTGTGTCTGACAACTTTGTTCTGCATGCCTTTGAGACTTATTCAAACTGTTGTATCAGATGTTCTGTTTTTTTTATTACCAAATAGTATTCTGCTGTTGTCAGGTGCCATTAAGTCAATTCTGGCTCATAGTGATTCTGTGTGACAAAGTAAAGCTGCCCCAAAGTGTTGTCTTGACAGAAAGCTTTATAGAAGACTTCCTAGTATTTTCTCCCATGCAGCCACTAGGTAGGTTTGAACCTCCAACCACTTTTTATCAGCCAAGTGATTACCTACTACACCATCAGGATTCCTTCTTAATATTCTCATACATGAGTTTATCATAATCTGTTTATTCTTTTCTAGTGGATGTTTAGGTTATTTTCAGTTTGGAGCTATTATAAAGACAATTGATATAGACCCTCTTGCCTAAGTCTTTTTGTAAACATGTGTCATTATTTCTCTTGTGTAAATATATTTCAGAGTGAAAGCTCTGGATCATTGTTGTTAGTTGCTATGGAGTTACCTCCAACTTCTAGCGTCCCTAAGCACAACAGAAAGAAATATAGCTTAGTCCAGTGCCATCCTCACAATCACTGTTACGTGTGAGCCCATTGCTACAGTCACTGTGTCAATCCATCTCATTGAGGGTAATCATCTACTAAGCATAAGGTCCTTCTCTAAGAACTGGTGCCTGCAGACACCATGTGCAAATTATACGAAACTAAGTCTCACCATTCTTGCGTCTAGTGAGCATTTTGGCTGTACATCTTCTGAGACAAAAAGCTTTGTTCTTCTGGGAGACCATGGTGTACTTAATATTCTTCACCAACACCATAATTCAAAAGCATCAATTCTCTTCCAGTATTTTGTATTTATTGTCCAGCTTTTACTTGCATATGAGTTGATTGAAAATATGATGGCTTGGTTAGGTGCATCTTAATATCTAAAGTTACATCTTCGCTTTTCAACACATTAAAGAGCTCTTTTGAGGCAGATTTGCCAGATACAATGCATAGTTTGATTTTTTGAATAATGTTTCTATGGATGTTGATTACTGATCCAACTAAAATAAAATTCTTGACAACCTCACTCTTTTCTCCATTTATCATATGTCGCTTATTGGTCCAGTTACAAGGACTTTTGTCTTCTTTATGTTGAAGTATAATCCATGCTGAAGGCTGTGGTCTTTAATCTTCATCAGTAAGTACTTCAAGTCCTCTTCATTTTCAGCAAGCAAGGTTGTGTCATCTGTGTATCACAGGTTATTAATGAGTCTTCTCCCAATCCTGATGCCCATTCTTCTTTGTGTAATGCAACTTCTCAGATTATTTGCTCAGCATACATACAGATTGAGTAAGTATGGTGAAATGGTACAACCCTGACACATATCTTTCCTGACTTTAAGCCTCTGACAACATCCCCTTGTTCTATTTGAACTACTGTCTTTTGTTCTAGCATGGGTTCCTCGTGAACACAATTAAGTATTCTGGAATTACTATGCTTCACAATATTATAAGTAATTTGCTATAGTTCACATATCCAAATACCTTTCCATAGTCAATAAAACAAAGATAAACATTTTCTGATATTGTATGCTTTCAGCCATTATCCATCTAACACAGTAGCAACAAACAATTAGAAAATTTATTTGGGGTGAGTTTATTATATTACACTTACTCAACCTGTATGCGGAGCAAATAATCCAAGAATCTGGACTATGTGAAGAAGAATAGAGCATCAGGATTGGAGGAAGACTCATCAACAACCTGCATCCTCACAATAATTCAGGGATGTCAGTTCTTCCACCTTCCATACTCACTGTCCGGCTTTCAAATGTATATGAGGCAACTGAAAATGCCGAGGCCTCAGTCAGGTGTTCTTTGGTTTTCAAAGTGACATCTTTGCTTTTTAACACTTTAAAAAGATCTTTTGCCCAGTGCAGTATGTCATTTGACTTCTTGAGCCAACCTTGCTTGCTGAAAGAAAAAAGGACTTAAAGTACTTTCTGATAAAGAGCAAAGACTGTATGGATGACACCTCAACCTCAAGAAAGCAAAGATCTTCACAACTGTACCAATGAGCAGCATTATGATAAATGAAGAAAAGGTTGAAGTTGTCAAGGATTTCATTTTACTTGATTCTATGATCAACACCCATGGAAGCAGCAGTCAAGAAATCCAGCAACTTACTACCTTGGATAAATGTACTGCAAAAGTTCCTTAAAGTAGACCTGACCCAACCCACAGTGCTTTCCTTCACTTCATATGCATGTGGAAGCAGAGCAATAAATAAAGAATATGGAAGTAGGATTGATCACTTTGAATTACGGTGTTGATGAACAGTATTTAATATACAGTGGTCTGCCAAAAGAAGAACAAATCTGTCTTGGAAGAAGTAAGGACAGAATGCTCCTTAGAGATACATACTTCAGACGTGTTATCAGGAGGGATCATCTCCTGGAGAAGGACTTCAAGCTTGCTAAATAGAAGGTCAGCAAAAAAGAAGACAGCCTTCAACAAGATAAACTGACACAGCAGCTGCAACAATGGACTCTGGCATAACAATGATTGTGGCAATGACTGGGGACTATTGTACTTTGGGTAACTGTGAGACTGTCTGGATGGCACCTAAAAACAACAACACATTATATATTTTATACCATGATAAATGGTGATATAGTTTATTTTTCTTATTGTTTGTTGTGGAAACCCTGATGGCATAGTGGTTAAGTGCTACAGCTGCTAACCTAAACGTCTGCAGTTCAAATCTGCCAGGCACTCCTTGGAAACACTATGGGGGTAGTTCTACTCTGTCCTATAGGATCATTATGAGGCAGAATCAACTCAACAGCAGGGGGTATGGTATATGATATTGTTTGTTGCAAGTATGTAGAAGGAAACTCTGGTGGCATACTAGTTAAATGATGGTTAAGTGCTACAATTCCTAACCTAAAGGTCAGCAGTTTGCATCTACCAGGTGTTCCTTGAAAACACTATGGGACAGTTATACTGTGTGCTACAGTGTCACTGTGAGTCAGAAATGACTTGATCACAGCAGGTTTGTTTGGTTTTGGTATATTATATAGAAATTCATTAACTTTTCAGAATTTTTCATACCCTGAGAACTTGCTAAATTTACTTTTTAGTCTTATAGGGTTTTTTTTGTTTTGTTTTTGATTACTTAGGATTCCTATCTGCACAGTCAGTTCATCTGAAACTAATGACAGTATTATTTTCTTTCTTCTACATAAGGTTTAATTTTCACTTCTTTATCTAGTTTCTTCAGGTGGAAGCTTACATTTTAAATTTTTACTTTGTTTCTGATACATGAATTCAAAGCTATAAGTTTTCCTCTAAATACTGCCTTAACTAAGTCTCATAAATTTGATGCGCTGTTTATCATTTTGTTCAAAACGTTATGTAAATTTCCTGTTATTTCTTCTTTGACTCATAAATTATTTAGAACTATGTTGTTTTATTTCAAAATATATGGGAACTTTTCAGATATATTTTTGTTATTGATTTATAGTATTTGTAATTTAATTCATTGTGGTTCAATAAGACATACTGTATGATTCAATCCACTGACATTTACTGAGATATTTTTATGGCCACAGACATGGTCTTTCTCAGTGTATATGCCATCTATTGCATCATAACAATCCACTCCAAGAATTAGTATCTTAACAGCAATTTATTATTTTCATAGCTTATTTTGTTGTCTAGTATGATTTCTTCTGATCTCCCTTTTAAGATATATCCAGTTGGGAGATCATCTGGGGGTTGGGCTGGACTTGAACAGCTAGTAAGGCTGAGCCTCCATATAATCATTCAGGCTGGTTAACATGGTATCAGCAGCATTCCATGAGACCAAAAAGCAGAAATGTCAGGTCAGCAAATAAGTCCAAACATGAACCATTTTTTAAGGAAAACAAAAGATGTCTTAGATATCAGAGCCAAGAACTAAGAAACTACTTTCAGAGGCTCATTCTTCAGGCTGTGTGTGGTTAGAGGGGTGGCTGGGGCTGGGCTCAGCTCAGATACCTGGCATGCTGAACTTCTCCTGTCATGCCATCTTTCAGTCTCAGGAGGGTCAGACTGGGCTTCCTTTCACAGTGCTGGCAACATTTCAAAAGGGTGAAAGCAAGAAGTGGCAAGCTCTCTTGAGGCCTTAGCTCAGAAGTAATGTAACATCAATTCTGCTACATTCTGTTGGCCAAAGCAAGTCACCAGACCAGGCCAGACTAAAGGGACAGGAAAATAAACCCCACCTCTTGATGGGAGGAGGGACAAATAAACTGTGGCAATGTTTAATGTAGATTATCATGAAGAGTCCATAGATACTTGAAGAAATATACTTGTGCGATTGTTGTATGTACTGTTTCATAAATTTCAATTAAATAATGTTGTTAGGCACCGTCGAGTTGGTTCCAACTCATAGAGACCGTATGCACAACAGAACAAAATACTGCCCTCTTTCATCATGTCTGCAGGTGTTTTTATGCATAAGCCCATCATTGCAGCCACTCTGTCAGTCCATCTCGTTGAGAGCCTTCCTCTTTTTCACTGACCCTCCACACTACCAAGCATGATGTCCTTCTCCAGGGACTGATCCCTCCTAATAACATGTCCAAAGTATGTAAGATACCGTTTCGCTGTCTTTGCCTCCAAGGAGCACTCTGGTTGGACTTCTTCCAGAACAGATCTGTTTGTTCTTTTGGCAATCTTCTTCTTCAACACCACAATTCAAAGGCATCAATTCTTCTTCTGTCTTCCTTAGTCATTGTCCAGCTTTCACATACATACGATGCAATTGAAAATACCGTGGCATGGGTCAGGCACACTTAAGTCTTCCGGTGACATCTTTATTTTCAATACTTAAGATAAGTCCTTTGCAGCAATATTCCCAGTGCAATGCGTCTTTTGATTTCTTGACTTCTGCTTCCATGAGCATTGATTGCGGGACCAAATAAAATAAAATCCTTGACAACCTCAATCTTTTCTCTATTTATGACAATGTTGCTAACTGGTCGAGTTGTAAGGATTTTTGTTTTCTTGCTGTTGAGGTGCAACGCATAGTGAAGGCTGTGGTAATCTTAATCAGTAAGTGTTTCAAATCTTCTCTACTTCCAGCAAGCGTCTTCTGAATCTGGCTTGAATTTCTGGCAGTTCCTTGTCAACACACTGTTGCAGTCATTTGAGTCAGAATTGACTTGATGGCAGTGGCAGTGATAAACAAAATTTTACTTGCATGTGATATTAATGATATTGTTCAGTAATTTCTGCATTCAGTTAGATCACCTTTCTCGGGAATAGGCATAAGTATGGATCTTTTCCAGTTGGTTGGCAAGGTAGCTGTCTTCCAAATTTCTGGGCATAGACAAATGTGTACTTCCAGAGCTGCCTCCATTTGTTGAAATCTCTCAATTGATATTCCACAATTCCTGGAGCTTTATTTTATGCCAATGCTGTCAAATAATAGCATTTTTTAAATCTGTATGCATGCAGATTTTCTTTTTCTATCTACATATTTTACCAATTATTCCAAAATAATTGTGGATTTGTCTATTTTTTCCTTTTGTTAGTTTTTGCTTCATTTGTTTTAAAGTTTAATTTTTAGGTACATATATAAAATATATGTATGTATGTATTTATATACGTGTTTCTATAACTCAGAATCAACTCAATGTGATCAGGCATGCCTATACTTAGCAGTGTTATACCTTTTAATAAGTTAGTTTTCTTTTTCATTGTGAAATGTTTTTCCTTGTCTCTGATACAGAAATGTACTTTGGATGATACTAATTTTGTCATACTGGGTTTCTTCTATTTATTGTTCACATGGGACACTTTTCCTTTTTCATTTGATTTTAGGTTCTTTGTGTTTTGAGGAAGCCCTCATGTCACAGCCCTTAAGCCCTTGACTGCTGACCAAAAGACTGGCAGTTTGAACTCCTGCCACAACTCTGGAGAGATGTGGCAGTTAGCGTCCATAAAGACTGTAGCCATAGAAACTCTGTGGGGCAGTTCTTCTGCTCTAGCCATTAGGAGGCAACACCACTAGAGTTGTTGTAACCAGGCAGTAACTGATGATACCACCCACTGCATGGACCTCTTCCCATACCAGATCATACAGAATTGTTAGTGATGTTTTTTTTGGACTTCTGTTACTCATAAACCGTAATTTCCATGTATTACTCTTTCATTTCCTTTTATTACTACTTCATTCTTAAAAACATTATTGATAAAGGTTTACAACTCTGTTTTAGTCAGCTAGTGCTGCTCTAACAGAAATACCACAGAGTGGACGGCTTTAACAAAGGAAGGTTTATTCTTATACAGTCCGGTAGGCTACAAGTCCAAATTCATACTTGTAGTGCATACAGACGAAACAACGGGATTCAAAGGATTTTTATAATTTTGTTATGATGGCAGCTCTGACCACAGCATATTCGAAAGCTCAGGAAGTAAATTTATATAGTTGTAGCTTTGTAGGTATATTGATACATGGAAATTAAGCTTATGAAAAGTGTTTCTGTTGTTATAACTAACTATAGGGATCTTTCTATAGACCTTTTGGTGGCACTCCTCTGACAGCATCACCCGGTGTCGTTGGCCACTCCCTGTACTGCTCTGGTGACATCGCTGCCTAGAGGGTCTCTGGGAGTTGGAATTCACAGCCATTGGCTTTGTGTTTCTGTATTTCGTTTACCTCTTGTCAACTGCGTGTGGTTGAGTTTTGCTTTTAAAATTTTATTCACTGTGAAGACTTTTGTCACCCTTTTCTGCTTGTAATGCCTTTGTGATGGTGCTGGGCCCAGCCAGATAACCCAAGACAACATCCTTGTTTTAAGGTCAGCAGATTAGCAACTGATTCCATTTGCAAGTGCGTTTTTCCTTTTACCTGTAAGGTAACATGTTCACAAGACTCCAGGGATTAGGACACGGGCACCTTGAGGAAGTTTTCATTCAGCCTCACGCACACTTCTTCCCTCTTCCCCACATCCTTCACCACTTGCACCCTGCAGTATTCAGGGTAATTCTCCTCAGGGAAAACTATACTATCACTAATAATAACAGACCAAATAAAATCCACCAAAAAAGCAGCAATAAAAATATAAACAAACAGCCTTGGGGATGGGAGAAAGTATATTTTCCTCTTGTTTCTTGTGAAAATAAAGAACAAAAAACCTGTTAGGTAATTTTTCAACCAATTATGCCATCACATTTTGCTTCCTTTTCCCCTACATTCATGAAATTTCCTCAAAATCTCTAAGATAAAGTAGTCTTTCACAGTTGACACAATTCTTGGTCCATACAGAGGCCCAGGGCACCAATCTCGAGTTTTGGCAGAGAGAGATTGCCCTTGGAGGGAGTTTTAAATGTCAGAACATGGCCAGGAAATGAGTGAGGCATCCATTTCTCACAGATTGAATCTTCCTGGCCTGCCTGAGATCTGATAACCTTCCAGGAGACAGAATTTTAACTACACTTTTGAATTACCTCAGGAGAATTATACCTCCATAACCTCTGTTCCGGTAGAGATCTCCACATAGTCATGTTCAGGAAGAATTTGCACCAGCCCACTTGTAAATGAAAGTCAATTTACTGACAGCATTGCAGGATTAAAATGTTCTTTTCTTTTCACTTTCTCTTAAAATACTGCCAGAGTGTCACTTACACTGGTCTTCTTCTGCTGCTGATAGAACAAAGTTTAATCAAACTTATTTTTTTTAATAGAAGTTTTTGACATAAGTGCTTATATTTGGACTATCATAGTATTAAAACAGTTAGGTTTGATGAACTAAAACAACTGCTTTGGTGACTAACACTTCACTGCACACAGTGCAGCACAGGCTTTGTGACTGACAGAGCACTAAAGCCAGGTCAGTGAATCTGTGTCAGAGACATACCCAAGCGTTGGAAGGGCTGTGATTTATAGGTCTATTAAATTATAGTGCACTGCTACCTTTACTGGTGTTGGGCTTAAAAGTTTCTATGGTTCTGCAGAGGCTGTTCTGAACATCAAATCAGGATGGGCAGTTCTTTTTAAATCAGTCTCCCAAATGCATAGTTGCAATTCACAGAACAGCAAAGCTCCGGTCATTTCCACTTTACTGTCGTTAGCAGAAGAATCTGTGTACTTGAGCAGGAAGCGTGGCAGTCTCAGATGGCCATGGGAGTGAGGGAGAATGATGGCAGCAGTTTGTCAGTGTCACTGGCAAAGTCCTCCTTAGTTCACTAGGTTAGGGTCGTGCTCAAGGTTTCCTTCTCTCACACTCTGGATGCTTGCTTTGTGTCCCCCCTCCTGGAGCCATATCCATCATGCCTGCTACTTAGGGCCACGTGTAATCAATTCTAACTGTGCTCCGAGGTGTCCTGAAGCCTGGCTCCTATACAGTTTGATGACCTCATTCATAGCTGTCTTAGTTATCTAGTGCTGCTATAACAGAAATACCACAAATGCATGGCTTTAACAAATACAGGCATATTTTCTTACAGTTTCAACTCATAGTGACCTTGTAGGACAGAGTAGAACTGGCCCATAGGATTTCCATGGCCGTAATCTTTACAGAAGCAGATTGTCACGTCTTTCTCCTGTGAAGCAGCTGGAGGGTTTAATCCACAGGCTGAATTTTCGGTTAGCAGCCAGATATTCAACCACTGTACTATCAGTGCTCCTTTTTAGGAGCCTAGACTTTTGAGGCCATAGATTCTGTGGTTACAGTGCCTGTCTAGTAAACAGGAGAGCCTGGGTTCAAATCCCACTGGTGTTTGCCTGAGCAAATCAAAACCAAACCAAACCCGCTACTATCAAGTCAATTCCCACTCGTAGCAACCCGATAGAACAGAGTAGAATTGTCTCATAGAGTTTACAAGGAGTGCCTGGTGGATTCGAACTGCTCAACTTTTGGTTAGCAGCTGTAGCACTAAACCACTATGCCACCAGGGTTTCTGGGCCAAAAAATGTGGTGCATGATAATATATCAGGTTGCAAGGAGATTAAGAGTGTAGTTGCGAACTGAAAGATAGGCATTTCAAATCCACCAGCTGTTCCTTGGAAACTCTATGGGGTAGCTCTGCTCTGCCCTCTGGGGCTGCTACAGCTTGGAATTGACTCAATGGGATTTTTTTTTTTTAGAAGTCTGAATTCAGTGCATTTGCTCTAGGGAAAGCTGTCTATCTGTTGGCTCTGGGAATAGAGCTTGTTCTTTGGCTCCCTGGTGATCTCCCTATGGGTGATGTCTGTCCTCTCCCATCTCTGCTTGCTGATCTGCTACTTTTATATTTTGTAAGACTGATTTCAGTCACACCCTACACTAATCCTGCCTCATTACCATAACAAAACAACCCATTCCCAAATGGGATCTATAGCCACAAATGTAGAGGTTACGATTTATAACACCTATTTTGGAACGGCCAAATTCACTTCATAAAAATAGGTAACAGTCTTCAACACTTCAGCAAAATCCAAGATTGAAAATATAGAACTTGACTTTCCCGAATGAGATCGTTTTATTGATCCTCACCAATTTGCCAGATACACTGAAGGAAGACGGGAAGAGAATCTGGAGAGACATGCCATATGTGAGGCAGGGTCAGTACTGCCTTTAGACCTGGGAAGATGACTCCCTAGGAAGCATCTCTCACTGGAGACGGCGCTGTTCTAATCCCCTCTGGCTGTGTCAGGGAGCAAGAAGCCTGCAGAGCCGGTGGGACGTGCCCACCAAAGGTCCATCTAGAGCCTACTCCTTTTAGACTGTGCTCCAGGCATCAGAGTTCCAGTATTCCCTCCCCAGCTGGCTAAAGATTGCTTCTGGATCCTGTGTGGGCCTTTTCCCTGGGTTCAGTTTTCCAAGGCAACTCTTTTCCAACATGGCCATTCCTAGGACCTGGGGCTGGCTATGAAGCAGCTGATGAGGAAAGGAGATATATGCCTGGCATTTGGACGTATGGTCTAGAGTTTACACATGTTTAGTGAGGAGAGGTTACAGGGTGGAATGCAGTGTTATGACCACGGAGTTCTAGATTTCTAAATTCAAGCCTGAACATTGAGGTTTTATAATGTTCTTTGCAAAGATAAGCTTGTTTTACTTAACAGTGTTTAACTTTTAGAGTGACTTTGGTTTTGATTTTCACTCTTGTCTTAGGCCTGCATTAGTGGCAGATCTGAATAGGTTAAGCATGAAGTTAGGAAATAAAACCCAATATAATTAGCCATCAACTGCTACGAATGAATTTGTTGTCGTTGTTAGGTACCGTTGAATGGTCCCCACTCATAGTGACCGTGTGTATAACAGAATGAAACCCCGCACCGTCTCTGGAATCACTGTTACTGTACGTGAGTCCATTGTTGCAGCCACTGTGTCAATCAGCCTTACTGAGAACCTTCTTTTATGTTTTCTGCTGACCCTCTGGTTTACCTAGCATGATATCCTTCTCCAGAACTAGACCCTTCTAATAATATGCCCAAAGTATATGAGTCGAAGTCTCTCCATCCTTACTTTTAAAGAGCATTCTGGTTGTGCTTCTTCCAAGACAGATTTGTTTCTTTTTCTGGCAGTCCGTGGTATATCCAGTATTCTTTGCCAGCACCATAATAATGCAAAGGCACCAATTCTTCTCTGCTCTTTCATATTCATTGTCCAGGTTTTCCGTACATATGAGTTGACTGAAAATACCATAGCTTGATTCAGGCCCACCTTAGTCTTTAATGTGATATCCTTGCTTTTTAACATCTTAAACAAGTCTTTGGCAGCAGATTTGCCTAATCCAATGAGTCATTTGATTTTTTGACTGCTGCTTCCATGGGTGTTGACTATAGATCCAAGTAAAATGACATCCTTGGTGACTTCAGTCTTTTCTCCGTTTAGCATGATACTGCCTATTGGTCCTGCTAACAGGATTTTTGTTTTGTTTACATTTAGGTATAATTCCCACTGAAGGCTGAGGTCTTCTGATCAGTAAATGCTTCAAATCTTCTTCACTTTCAGCAAGCAAGATTGTGTCATCTGCATATTGCAAGTTGTTAATAAGGCTTTCTTTAATTCTAATGCTATATTCTTCTTCATATAGTGTAACTTCTTACATTCTTTGCTCAGTATCATGGACAAAGTTGTATCCACCAAAAATACGTATCAACTTGGTTAGGCTGTGTAATTTCCAGTATTGTGTGGCTGTCCTCCATTCTGTGATTGATATAATTCTCCTGTATGTTTATAAATCCTAATCTCTGCCTGTGGTTAATGAAATAAGTTTGAACTATGTTGAAGAAGATTATAGTGGGATGTAATACCCTTGCTCAGGTCACTCTTAATCCAAAGTAAAGCTCTGGTGGCCTTTACCACCTTTTTGTCTTACAAGAGATAAAAGGAAAAAGTGAGCAGAGAGTTGGGAACTTCATGACACCAAGAAAGCAGGTCCAGAGATGCTCCCCGACCAATGGAAGACTGATGAGAACAATTTCCTCTAGAGCCAACAGAGAAAACCTTCCCCCAGATCTGACACTCCAAATTTGGACTTCTAGTCAACTAGACTGTGAGAGAATAAACTTCTGTTAGTTGAAGGCATCCATTTGTATTTCTGTTGTAGCAGCACCAGATGAATAAGACACTCAGCATACAGATGAAATAAGTATGATGAAAGGATACAACCCTGACACACACCTTACTTGACCTTAAGCTACAAGCTAACCCCTTGTTCTGTTCCAATGGCAGCTTCTTGGTCTAGGGCCAGGTTCTTCATGAGCATAGTGACAGGGCGTTGGATTTCCCACATTTCTTGTATCATTTACATCTTCCTGGTAGCATCCTCCATTATTGTAACTTGAGGCTTGAATTTTCCTACATTCAACTTGAAAAATGCCAAGTGTCTTCTTTCCTTTCGGTTTTCTGTCTTTTAGTCTTTGCATACGTCATTATAACGCTTTGCCTCGTCAAACTGCCATGTGAAATCTTCTGTTCAGCTCTTTTATTTCATCATTTCCCCCTTCACTTTAGCTAAGCTACTTGGCATTCACAAACAAGTTTCAGAGTTTCTTCTGCTATCTGTTTTGGTGTTTTCTTTTTTTTCCTGTGTCTTTAATGACCTCTTGCTTTCTTCATATATTATGTCATTCCAGGACTTTTCTGGTCTTTGGTCATTGGTTTTCAGTGCATCAAGTCTATTGTTTAGGTGGTCTCTGAATTCAGGTGGGATATATTCAAACCCATACTTTGACTACTGTGGACTTGTTCTAATTTTCTTCAGCTTCATTTTGAACTTGCTTACGAGCAAATGGTGATCTGTTCTACCACCAGCCTATAGTTTTGTTCTGATGATGTTGAGCTTTCCACAGGCACAGGTGATTCAATTCTTGTGTATTGCATCCAGTGAGATTCAAGGGTGTAGTCACCACATATGTTTCTGAAAAATAATTATTTCTAGTAAAGAGGTCGGTGGTGTTGCAAAATTCTATCATGGGATCTCCAGTGGTGCTTCTATCACCAACAACATATTTTCCAACTACCAGTCCATCGTCTTTGTTTCTGACTTTTGCATTCCAATCACCAGTGGTTATCAATGTGTCTTGATTGCATGTTTGATCAGTTTCGGGCTGCAGAAATTCATCTCCATCCCCAAGCCAGATCATTCAGAGCTGATCTCTCTTTGACCCAGTGCCATGAACCACCAATTCAGATAAGCTTTCTCCTACCTACAAGCAGTACCTGTCTTTCAGAGGTGGCCTGTGATCCCTGACCTGGCTCCTGGACAACTCAGCTTCTCTCTGCAGACTCTAGGCATGTCCATTCCAAGAGAGGTCCTCTCCCCAGTCCCCCACAAACCTATGTTGAATTAAACTTTGTAAGTAAATGGTTTTAAAGAATGCAAGGTTGGCTGGTTCTTGGGATAAAGAAGGGACTGTAGTGGGAGGTCTGGGATAGCTCACAGGTCTTCACTGGCCTGACTTATCCGACGCCCTCCTGACTTGCCCTCATCTACCTACCCCTCAATTCCAGGTAATCTCCACATGGGAACTCTTTGGCATACATTAAGCAAACAAATGGTGATTATAAATTTACCTGGGTCATCACAAAAGTACTATGAGCACACCCAACATGCTCATGCATTAAAAAAAAATCAATTTTGATAATCAAAACCATTTTAAATAGTAATTATCAATGTATCTTGATTGCACGTTTGATCAGTTTTGCACTGCAGGAGCTGGTAAAAAAATCTTTAGCTTTTGCATCTCCAGCCTTAGCAATTTGTGCATAAATTTGAATTAATAGTGATATTAAGTGATTTTCCTTGTAGGTATATGGATATTATCCTATCACTGACTCATGGCGACCTGAGTCGGATCCAACTCGACGGCACTTGGCTTGGCTATCACTGACAGTGTTATACTTCAAGACAGATCCTGAAATCTTCTTGTCGATGATGAATGTGATGCAGCTACGCTTTAACTGGTCATTCCCGTCATAGTAGACAGCATGATCGTATGATTCCAAATGGCCAATATCAGTCCATTTCTGCTTACCAGTGACTAGGTATCAATGTTTATGCGTTTCATTTTTGATGACTTTCAGTTTTCTTAGATTCTTATTTCGTACTTTCCATGTTATGATTATGGGATGTAGCTGATTTTACAGATATTTCTTCTCATTTTGAATCCCACCACATCAACAGATGAAGGTCTTGAAAGCTTGACTCCAGCCATGTCACAAAAGTGGACTCTATTTTGAGAAAATAGCTCTTCCCCAGTCATATTTTGAGTGCCTTCTAATCTGAGGAGCTTATCTTCTGGCACTATATCGGATAATATTTCACTGCTATTTGTAAGGTTTTCACTGCCCAGTTTTTTCAGAAATAGACTGCCAAGTTCTTCTTCCCCGTCTGTCTTAGTCTAGAAGCTCTGCTGAAATCTGTATATCAAGGGTGGCCCTGGTGGCATTTGGAATACCAGTGGCAAAACTTCTAGCATCAGAGCAGTGTATAAGCCACCCCAGTACCATATACTGACAGATGCACACATGGTGAATGTATTAAATGTAAAGTCTATTATTATATCAAGAAACCCTGGGGGCATAGTGGTTAAGTGTTACAGCTGCTGACCAGAATCTGGTGGGCAGTGCAAATCCACTGGGCACTGCTTGTAAGCTGTATGGGGCAGTTCTACTCTGTCTCTGGGGTCGGTGCAAGTTGGAATCAACGCAACAACAGTGGGTGGGTTATATCCCCAAGGAACTTAAAAAAGAGCTTATGTATGCATTAGTAAGCACTTTTTAAGATTTCTCAGAGATACAGTAATAAAATTCTGCAGTCCAAACTATACTCTATCTTCTTATTTGTGTTATTTTGGGGAAGTTAGGGTAGAAGCTTAATTGACAGATTCAATATTTGATCTACAACCATCATTCCTTCTGTGAAACACACTCAGTGGTACTTGAAGTAGATTCTGGTTACCGGCTGCCACAAAATTTAGTAGCTTGAAACAAGAGTCACGTACTTCTCTCCTTAATCTGTAGTTAGGTTGTGTTCAGAGGAATGGGTCATCTCTGCCTTACATGGTATAAGATGGAGTAGCTCGGTTGCAGACTGGAGAATCCATTTTCAACGTCATTTACTCACACGGATGGTGAGTTGGTACTGGCTGTCAGCTGTGCTCTGGCAGGGCCGTGGGCTAGGCATCTTGGTTCCTCTTCTTGATGACAAGTGACAAGTTTCAAGATGAGTACGTGGATTGTTACACTAGTTACAGTCATCCTAGGTTGCCATGAGTAGGAGTCGGATCCAAAGCTTTGGCTTTGGCTTAGGAAAACAGAATCCTCTCTAGTAGACCCATGAACTTCCGTTCCTGGTAGATGAGTTATTGAAAAGTAGTTCTCAAATCTCTTCATACCAGTTGTCATTTACACAATTTAATTAAATATGATAACCAACAATAAAATATAAGAGTGAACAAAGGTGATTCTCGCTGCAAAAATTAGTTAGACTGCTTTGGAAGGACTAGATTAGACTGAGTCGTGCCAATCAGGTGTTTAAAAAAAAAACTACAGAAGGTTAACCCCAGCCAACTGCCGTGGAGTCGGATCCGACTCTTGGCGACCCTAGGGGCACGGAAGGGAAAAGTAAAAATGTACCTAGAAGCACTATGCACTTGGATGCAGATATCCCGAGGTTCTTATGCCACATCAAAGAAACTGAAACCAGGAAATGTTAAGCGTATGTTATGCCTGTGGTATCTGCCAGAAAAACATTGCTGAACTCTAGTTAGTAATCTTCCTACCCAAAGAAAAGTCCTTGTCAGCTTGATGTATGTACATATATTTTAAGGAAAACAAAATGTTTAGGTATGCTTGAGTCAGGTTTTAACAATTATTGGTTCAACTGGTATTTTTGATTAACCAATAAATCATTGATACCACTGCATCTGATAGGAAGGCTTCTATTGTCCTTGACCCTCTTTTGCCTCAGTATTCTCATCAGTAAAGTAGGTATCATAATTATGATATATACTCATAGCATTTTGTTTTGGTCATCTAGTGCTGCTCTACCAGAAATACCACAAAGTGGATGGCTTTAACAAAGGAAGGTTTATTCTTACACAGTCCAGTAGGCTACAAATTCAAATTCAGGATGTCCACTCCAGGGGAAGACTTTCTCTCTGTCTACTCTGGAGGAAAGTCCTTATGTTGCATCAGCTTTTGTTCAGGGAGCATCTTGGTGCAGAAAATTCAGGTCTGAAAGGTATGCTCTTCTCCCAGTGCTGTGCTGTTTTTTTTTTGATGATGTGAGGTTCCCAGTTCTCTGCTTGCTTCCTTTTCCTTTTACCTCTTGTAAGATGAAAGGATAAAGGGTGGTACAAGCCATACTCCAGGGAAACTCCCTTTACAGTGGAGCAGGGAGGTGATCTTATGAAGGGATTTACAGTCTTACCCTAATCCTCTAACATACAACATAAGAAAATCACAAAATAGAGGACAATCATAAAATACTGGGAACCATGGCCCAGCCACATGGCTACACACATTTTGGGAGGGACAGAGTTTAATCCATCACACATTTTTAATGAAAAAATTAGTAAAATAATACATTTAAGATATTTAGTACATAGTAAGCATTTGGTCCCTACTTGTCTTGTCAGTTTGTTGTACTGTGGGGGCTTGTGTGTTGCTGTGATGCTGGAAGCTATGTCACTGGTATTCATGTACCAGAAGGGTCATCCCTGGTGGAGAGGGTTCAGCTGAGTTTCCTGACTAAGACAGACTAGGAAGAAGGAACCAGTAGTCTACTTCTGAAAAGAATTAGCAAGTGAAAACCTTATGAGCAGCAGTGGAACATTGTCAGATACAGCATCAGAAAGTGGGCCCCCAGCTTGGAAGGCTTTCAAAAGACAACTGGGGAAGGCTGCATACTCAAATCAGAGTTGACCTTAATGAAGTAGATGGAGCAAAGCTTTCAGGACCTCCATTCGCTGTTGGAGTACAACTTAAAATGTGCAAACATCCATTAATAACTGGAACATGGAATGTACAAAGTATGAATCTAGGAAAATTAGAGACCATCAAAAATTACATGAAAGGTATAAACATCAATATCTTAGGCATTAGTGAACTGAAATGAACTAGTAATGGCCATGTTAAATCTGACAATCATATGGTCTACTATTCTGGGAACGAAAACTTGAAGAGGTATGGTATTGCAATCATCATCCAAAAGAACATTTCAAGATCTGTCCTGAAGTACAATGCTGTCAGTGACAGGATAATATCCACACACCTACAAGGAAGGTCAGTTAAAATAACCATTACATTCAAATTTATGTTTTAACCACTAAGGTCAAAAATGAAGAAACTGAAGATTTTTACCAGCGTCTGCAGTCTGACATCCATCAGACATTCAATCAGGCTGCATTGTCAATTACTGGTGATTGACATGCAAAAGGTGGAAACAAAGAAGTATCAGTAGTTGGAAAATATGATCTCAGTGATAGAAATGATGCCTGAGATTGCATGATAGAATTTGACAAGACTAACCGTTTCTTCATTGTAGATACCTTTTTATACCAACATAGACTGTGACTGTACACATGGACCTTGCCAGATAGAGAGTACACAGGCACCAAATCAACTACATCTTTGGAAGGAAGCAAGGGGAAATCTCAATATCATCCGTCAGAACAAGTGCAGGTGCAAACTGTAGCACATACCATTAATTGCTGATACCCCAATTCAAATTGAAACTGAAGAAAACTGTAACAAGTCCACGAGAGGTGAAGTACAGCCTTGAGTATATCACATCTGAGTTTTAGAGACCATCTCAAGAATAGGTCTGATGCACTGAGCCCTAATGACTGAAGAACAAACAAGTTGTTAATGACATTAAAAGATATGATCCATAAGGGAGCAAGAGATCAATAAAAAGACAGAAAACAAAGAAAAGACTGAATTGTGCCAGAAGAGATTGTGAAACTTGCTCTTGAATGTCAAGAAGCTAAAGCAAAAGGAAGAAATACAAAATAAAAGAAGAGAACACAAGATTTCAAAAGACAGCTTGAGAAAACAAAGTATCCCAGAAAGGAAGAACATACTACATTTCTGAAGGTAAAAAAACAGGAAAAAAAAATTAAGCTTCAAGTTACAGTAGTGAAGAATTATACAGGGAAACTATTGAATGACTCAGGAAGCACTGAAAGAAGATGGAAGAAATACACAGAATCATTATACCAAAAAGAGTTGATCAACTTTCAACCTTTTCAAAAGGTAGCATATGATAAGGAATTTATGGCACTGGAAGAAGAAGTCAAAGCTGCATTGAAGGCATTGGTGAAAAACAAGGCCCCAGGAACTGATGGGATATTCATTGCTATGTTTTCAACAAATGGATGCAGTGCTGAAAGTGCTCACTCATCTGTGCCAAGAAATTTGGAAGACAGCTACCTGGCCAACCAATTGGAAGAGATTCATATTTATGCCTTTTCCCAAGAAAGATGATCTAACTGAGTGCAGAAATTATCGAACAGGAACATTAATATGGCACACAAATGAAATTTTGTTAAGATCATTCAAAAGCAACTGCAGCACTGTATTGATAGGGAACTGCCAGAAATTCAGGCTAGATTCAGAAGAGAATGTGGAACTGGGGATATCACTGCTGACGCCAGATGAATCTTGGCTGAAAGCAGAGAATACCAAAAAGATGCTTACCTATCTTTTGTTAAATATGCAAAGGCATTTGACTGTATGGATCATAATGAATTATGGATAACACTGAGGAGAATGGGAATTCTAGAACACTGAATTGTGCTTTTAAGAAAAAAAAAGAAATCTGTACATAGATCAAGAGGCAGTTGTGCTAACAGAACAAGGAGACACTGCAAGGTTTAAAATCAGAAAAGGTGTGTGTCAGAGTTGTATGCTTTTACCATACCTATTCAATCTGTATGCTGAGCAAGTACTCTGGTAAGCTGGTCTATAGGAAGAAGAATGGGGCACCAGGATTTAAGGAAGGCTCATTTTAACAACCTGCATCACACTGAGGACACAACTTTGCTTGCTGAAAAGTCGAGGAGATTTGAATCATTTACTAATGAAGATCAAAGGCCACAGCCATCACTATGGATTGCACCTCAACTTCAAGAAAACAAAAATTCTCACCACCAGACTAGTGAGCAACATCTTGAAAAATGGAGACAGGGTTTCATTTTACTCAGTTCCACAATGCCCATAGAAGCAGCAGTCAAGAAATCAAAATACGAATCGCATTGGGAAAATCTGCACAAAAGACCTCTTTAAAGCATTGAAAAGTGAAGACTAAGGTGTGCCTTGAAGACTAAGATACTCTAGACTCAAGCCACGTATTTTTATTTGCATTATATCAATGCAAAAGCTGGATAGTGAATAAGGAAGACAGAAGAAGAACTTATGCCTTTGAAAACTGATGTGTTGGAGAAGAATATTGAATGTATCACAGACTATCAAAAAAAAAAATTCTGTCCTAGAAGAAGTTCAACTAGAGTGTGTCTTAGAAATAAGGATGGTGAGACCTTGTCTTACATACTTTGGACATGTTGTCAGGAGAGATCAGTTCTTGGAGAAGGACATTATGCTTGGTAAAGCAGAGGGTTGGCAAAATGGGGAAGACCCTCACCTTGCTGGGTTGACACAGTGGCTGCAACAATGGGCTTAGGCATAGAAATGATTATGAGATAATGCAGGACCAGGCAGTGTTTTGTTCTGTTGTACATAAGGTTGTTATGAGTCCGAGCAGACTTGACAGCACCCAACAACAACAACTACTATTGCTACTTTGTGTCACAGAGAGGAGAGGTAGGCTTGAACCACAGCAGGTGATGAAGATTTGACAATGACCATCGAGGAAAGTGAAGAGAGTAAGGTAACTATCTCTATGCATGCACAGTATGGTATTACAAAGAGCTGAAATGTCATTCCAGGTCACAAGGAGTTCCAATAGCCTCTTGTCCTCTTGTCAGTGGGATCTGTTGGGCCCTGCTATACTGATTTTGCCAATCCCAACACTAATCTTTTCTTCTGGCTGCTTCTCTTTCTATTCTTGACTTCTCTCTAAGGCTGCCCTGGTGCTACTTCTTCCTCCCTCTTCTTGTAGAACTCCTTCAGCTCCTCCAGAGAGGGACTTTGGATGGGTTAGTTAGTCTTCATCCAATACAGAGTATACTTACCTGGCACTAGGCCACCTATAGTGAGCCACTTGGATACCATATTCGAGGACTGCCAATTGAGTTTGTGAACTCATCCTAGAACAAGTTCTGCAGACCTCACTGTTGAATATCACTACAGTCACCTTCCAAGTACTCCCTTTGGGAAGCTATGCACTGATGCCAGAGCCTAGTCCACTCTTTCAAGCAATTTCAGAACTCTTTCTGGAATGTCTATCAGAGCTATCTTCATATCACCCTTGATGTCCTGAATGCCATCAAAATGTTTTCCTTTCAGCATTTCCTTTACCTTCAGGTAAGGAAAAATGTCACTGGGGGCCAGGTCAGGTGAGTAGGGAGAGTTTTCCAATATAGTTGTTTGTTTGCTGACTAAAAGCTCCCTCACAGACAACTATACAATTAAGTTCACAAACGTGCCACTGTGCACAATGGCCATTCTAGAAGGAGTACCACAATTGCTTGGAAGGGTGAACTAGGCACTGGCATCAGTGCATAGCTTCCCAAGGGGGGAGTGCTTTAAAGGTGAGTGGTGAGGTATGTAGCACTTCAAACAATTAAGTTCACAGACTTAATTGCCAGTTCTCATACGTCATGTAGCCTTTAGCTGAAGAGGCGATTTCTACTTCAGTTAACTGTAGCCAAGGTATCTGCATCTAGTGACCCTGAGCAAGACAACATAAGGAGGAAACTGGCTTTCTTTTCTGCTCTGTGCGTAGCTGGAAGATAGAGAAAGAAAGTGAGTTTATCGCTGACACTCAGCCTGTTTCACAGTTACAGCCACAGAGTTTCAGTGTGACTGCTTAGCTTATTTGATGGGGGGGCGGCTGCTGTAATAGTCTTAGCTCTTACCATTGTATAGTGAGCATTTGATAGCAACCATTTAGAAGAAGAGCGTTGTGCAATAGGAAATGGGTTGGAATTAGATCCTGGTTTTAGTTGGGCTTCTCCACTGGAAGAGTTAGTCTCTCTAACCCCCACACACTATGCCTAATAAAATTCCTGTATTGTATTACAAAATACTCTCAGATCATGACCCTGAGCAGAGATGTGGACACTTCACCCTACAAATTCACTTAACATCATCCCAGCCGTTGTGAGTTTACCGTGTCATCATGCGTTGTGGAAACACCAAGGAAAAACACAAGCCTGGAGTCATTTGCCCAAAGTGAGATATAAATGTGGCACAATTTGCCAACCTAGTTGCTTAATATTTCAGCATCCTTTGGTCTTTAGTGAATATGTACATCCTATGTTTAAAACAAACACAGAGAAAAAAATTTCAAAAACAATACAGAGAGAATCCATCTAGAATTAGTTATTTAAAAAGCTCTCTCAAAACTCTTCCTCTTTGGAACATTCTAATCCTCTAAATACAACTAAGATTAAATTAACTGTCCCGTCTCACCAATGGTCAGAAAGACAGGAAAAAGGAATGCTCCGACATTGTGGAAGAAAACTTCCCCCAAGAGATCATTTGTGTTATATTCTCTCTCTGGTTATTTGATTCTGGCCTCACATCCCTGATAGTCACAGCTCCTAGCTTGTCTGAGTCTAGCAGTTTATTTCTTCTAAATAAAGGAATAGCAAGTTTGCCCAAGAAAGAAACTTTAGCACCTGAAGGTAAAAATCATAGGGTTGATAATAAAGTTGGTTCTCTGGGAATCACTCCAAACTCATTTAACAACATCCAGAGCATTGTTCAGTGCTGTGCATTTTATCACTTGGTGCGAAAGGGGGAATGTCTTTCCTTTGCAGTCCAGGGCAGAAAATCCATTCTTTAATATGATGCCAAACTCACATACTCTTCCCAGCTTGGACCCTTAACTAAGACCTCTTTGAGTTGGAGTTCCTGGAGTGCGGTCACATCAGAAATATCCTCGGCCCTTACTGTGTGCAAATTTCAGAGCATCAGTCATAGACCCAACCCCTACATAGTATGATTTTCCAAAACATCAGAGAAAACAGGCTTGCTCCCATCCAAGTGGCTTGTGCTACCCATCATGCCAAGCTTCACATCTCCCTACCTTTCTTTTTAATTAATTACTTTATTGTGTTTTAAGTGCAAGTTTGTAATTCAGATCAGTTTATCCTACAAAAACTTAACACACACACTGTTGTGTGGCCCTGGTTGCTCTCCACACTCTGTGACAGCACATTTCTCCTTCCCACCTTGTATTTCCCGTGTTCCTTCAACCAGCCCCTGTGCCTTTCTGCCCTCTCATCTCACCTCCAGACAGGAGCCTCCCAGTTAGTCTGCTGTAGCTACTTAAGCCAAGAAGCACATTCTTCACCAGTATCCTTTGATGTCTTATAAACCGGTTCCATCTTTGTCTGAGGAGTTGGCTTCAGGAGTGGTTTCCTTATGTCTCTTTTTATTCACTCTAATTAGCACTGAGTGAGGCCAGTTGTCATCAGTGGGCAGCGAACTTGCAATTGAATTTTATGTGATTTAGACTCAGCAACCTGCCATTACCCAGCCCCATATACTTCTTCGTTTATAGTCAAGAAGGTATCTGTTTTTGATTTATTTATACCCAGCAGTCAAAGAAAGGTTGATTCTGCATATATATCTGACAAACTATTGCATGCTATTGTTATACATTTCTCATTTTTGAGAAATTTAAAATTTTAACCTGTATTGACTTTTTGTTTTTCACTGCTCTGCTCAATGTGTGGAGTGGGCATCAGAATTTGTTTTGTAAAAGGAAATTGTTCAAGGTTATAAGTGGCAGTGCAAAAGCAAGTTGAATGACAAATAATCAGAAACACAAGTGTGTTATCAGATCTTCAAGTTCTCTGCTCAGGATGGTTTTCCTGAGGTGGGAGTTTAGTACAGCCCAGACTGGTATTCAACAACAACAACAAGAAAAGATACAAAGTTCATCACCACCCAGATGATTCTAGCTCATGACAATCCTGTGTGTTACAGCATAGAACCGCTCTCTCACATTTTCTTGACTATAATCTTAACAGGAGCAGATGCCTAGACCTTTCTTCTGTAGCACTTGTGGATGTGTACAAACTACCAACCTTTGAATCACTAATTAAGTGCTAAGTATCTATACCACCAAGAGACTTTCCCACTGGTGTAAGCTTACCTTAATGGCAGACTATTTGGAAAATCACTTGGGTCAACTACTTCTTTATAATCTGACTCCATTTCCTACAATCCCCTGAATTTAGTGATTGGCACTCTGTAGTTCATCCTGCACATGTAATTAAATTTGCGGAGAAAAGGAGGCTAAGTAAACAGAGCCCAATCCCTCTCAAAACCAGTGATTTGCTATCCAGTTCTTACCGATGTAAGTCAGACCTTGTTCCCTTTTGGGCAATCTTGTTTATCTCCTACTGTGCTCAGACTGGACCCTCTGGGATATCTTAACTGCTCCTCTAAGGGAGAAAGAACTGCTTACAAGCCCACGGCACTTCCCATGGGCTTCCAAGAGCTGTGAACAGTAAGCTCCACCAGCTTCTCCAGGCTTCAGTAACTCAGTGATGTCCAATTCCATACCCATAATGCCAGGCTTCATGTTTCCTAGCTCTCTTTTTATTCATATGAATTGGTAATGAATGAATGCTTCTAGGATTACACCTTTAGTGGGAGACCAGAAAGGAGAGTTTTCTTTATAGTTAAGCCAGCATTTGAATGGGAGGAATAAAGCCCTGTTACACAGCTAGAGGAGTCAGCTGCCCAGTCTTTCCCAAGGCAGGCTGGTCATGCCCCAAGTCCATATAGTTCACTGTCTTGGGGCCAGTGCATCTTTCACAGCCTAACTGCAGGTGCTGCTGCAGGTGACTCTCATTCCGTCCTAGGTTACACCAAGTGGTGGCCAAAGATGCCACTATCTTTGCTAAGATCTCTGCTGACAGTGCCCACTCACCAACAATGACCATCCAAAAGAAAAAAAAAAAAAAAAAAAGCCACTGCCATTAAGTCAATTCTGATTCTTAGGGACCCTACAGAACAGAGTAGAACTGCCCCATAGGGCTTCCAAGGTTGCATGTACTTCCAAAAGCAGACTGTCATGTCTTTCTCCCACAGGGAAATGAGTGGGTTTGAACCATTTGGGTAAGAGGTGAGTGGTTGACCACCATACCACCAGGGCTCCTTCCCAGTGACTATGGTGTTCACCAAATCCCCTTTAAGCTGATCATCAGTAGCCTGCCAAAAAAGCTTCTGGCCACAGCTCAGACTCAGGTGAAGGGGGGACCCGACTTCTTAGCACTATGCCTTTTATGTGGGTACCTCTAGGGGAGATTCTCTTGCAGCCTCTGTAGCTGTCTCAGCACCTGTGTCTCTGTTCTGTCCTACTGTTGTCCCTATGAACTGGAGTTGACTGGATGGCATGTAACAGCGATCTTTCTCTCAAAAGACTTAATACTGCAATCCATTACACAGTCTAATCCCTGGGTGGTACAAAGGTCTAATGGTTCAGTTTCTAACCAAATGATGGGCAATTCAAGTTCACACAGGGGTGAAACAGAGGAAGACCCTCAACAAGATGGAATCACAATAACTACAACAATCGTCCCAGGTATAAAAACGATCATGGGGATAGCTCAGGACTAGGCAGTGCTTTGGTCTGTTGTCCATAGTGTCACTATGAGTCGGAACTGACTTCACAGCACCTAACAACATAACAAAGGCACTTAGGAATAAAGGCCTGGTGACCTACTTCCAAAAGCTCACAGCCTAGAAAACCTTCTAGAGCACAGGTCTACTCTGGCACACATGAGTTTGTCAACTCCACAGGCTACTGATGATCAGCTTAAAGGGGATTTGGTGAACACCATAGTCACTGGGAAGGAGCCATGGTGGTATGGTGGTCAACCACTCACCTCTTACCCAAATGGTTCAAACCCACCCATTTCCCTGTGGGAGAAAGACATGACAGTCTGCTTTTGGAAATACATGCAACCTTGGAAGCCCTATGGGGCAGTTCTGAATGTATGGAGTCATTTTGTCCTTGTGTAACTCATTCAATAAAAAATTTAATAAATATAAAATATCTATACCTAAATATACGTCGCCATGAGTCAGATCCGACTCGATGGCACTTGCCTTGGCTATAAACAGGATAGTGAAATGGTTAAGCACGGCTGCCATCCGGAGGGTCTACTGTAGAAGGCCCTGGCAATCTGCTTCCATAAAGCTTACAGCCAAGAAAACCCTATGGGGCAGTTCACCTCCGTTACACGAGGTCACCGTGAGTTGGAAACTCGAGGGCACCTAACAACAACAAACCAGAGCAGAGCCACTAGGAGAATGGAATGTGGAGCCAGGCCATCTGGGGCCACACAGGGGCTGTCCCTTATCACCTATGTGGCTTTGGGAAAGCTAGTTTAATTTCCCTGGACCTTGGGTTTCCTTTCTGTAAAATGGCATGATGATATGTACCTTCCAGGGATGAAATGAACATTATTAGCAGGATCAGCACACAGAAAGCCTGTAGACGGGCTTGGCATGTGATAACACAACAGACCAGTTGCTGTCAAGTCAATTCCAACACATGGCAACCCTATCAGAGGAGAACTGTGCTCCACAGGGTATTTAATGGCTGATGTTTTAGAAATACATTACCAGGCCTTTTTTGTGAGGAAACTCTGGGTGGACTCAGACCTCTAACCTTCTGCTTATCAGCCAAGTGTGCTGTCCATTTGCTCTAACCAGGGGCTCATGTCATGTGCTAGTGTTCTAAAAAAATCAACTGCAATAGTCATCACAAAAGGAGGGAATATACAAGGACTGTCAATTAAGTTCATGAACTCGTTCTAGAAAAAGTGCTATGTATCTTATTGCTGAATGTCACTACAGTCGCCATCAAAGTACTCTGCTTGGGAAGCCGATGCCTAGTGCAATGCCAGCACCTAGTCCACACTTCAAAGTAATTTTGGAACTTTTTCTGTAGTGGCCATCAGGGCCATCTTCCTATTACCCTTGAAGTCCTGAATGTCATCAGAATGTCTTCTTTTCAATGTTTCCTTTACCTTCAAGTAAAGTAAAAAGTCACTGGGGGCCAGATCAGGTGAGTAAGGAGGGTGTTCTAATACAGTTATTTGTTTACTAGCTAAAAAGTCCCTCACAGACAACCAGACAATTAAGTTTGCAAACTTGCCACCATGCCACTGTGCACAATGGCACTCCAGAAAGAGTTCCAAAATTGCTTTGTAGGGTGGACTAGGCACTGGCATCAGTGCATACCTTCCCAAGAGGAGTACTTTGAAGGTGACTGTGGTGATATTCCGCAATGAGGTGTGTAGCACTCAGAACAGTTCAGTTCGCAGACTTAATTGTCAGAGCTTGTGTGTATTGTGTGGTTAAAAATGGGGACTGAGACTGGAAACATGTGGGGCAAGGCTTTCTGTCAAGAGTTTGGGTGGGAAGAACTGGGCCAGATCCATCAAGAGGCCTCAATCTTGTAAGCTGTCATCAGTCCCAAATCAGGAACACGCTACCTCCCCCGCCGTTCATATTCATCACGTGCACATCTTTGGGGGCACGGCCAGTACACTGGTGATGGCCAGGGAGGGGGCCCACACCCTGGACGACTCTGTGCCCGAGGTCCCGAGACACACGTGAGGACCACCCCGGTCCGGTCTCTGTGCCCTCTGCCTTCCCTGGGTTTTGCTTCAGGGTCGCCTTTGCTTCCAGGCTGCTCCTCGTGTCGTCTCTGCCCCTACACACGCGCTTTAAGCCTTAGCACTCCTGGATTCACACCAGCAGTGGTTATAGTTACCTCCCAGACACGCAGGCAAAGCTGAGGTCATGCGTGCCTTTGTTAGGGAAGGGGAGGTGTGTGGGTGAAGGAAGGAGTCCCTTACTATCAGATAAATGTTAGAGTCAGGGGGTTGAAAATGCCCAATTACAGGGGAAACGATACGTGTTCTTCACGCTCCAGTATTCATCTGTGCCCATTTTTAGTAGCCAAGTAGGTTTAAAGTTTAACTTTCCTCTTCTGACTTCCATTATTCTGTGATACCTCATGGTTCACTCACAACACCAAAATAGAAATAACCAAAATCGGCAGTGAAATGCCCTAAGGGTAAATGTTATTTATGCTTGCTCAGACTATGTTCAGTGAGATTAAATTACAATGTTCCATGGGGGTATGGGTGGGTTAAGAATGATAGTTCAGTTCTCTGTCTCTATATATTTGTATGTCTCTTCATCTCTCTATAGTTATCTCTCTATAAATTTCTCCATTTCTTTTTCTATGCCTCTATCATCCATTTATTTCTCCACTCTGCCTGCCTATCTGTCTGTCTATCCATCTGTTTGTCCATCTGTCTACCTACCTCCAGATAGAAGAAATGACTGCAAGTGTATCTCCAACAGATCTGAACTTGGAGATAAGACAACTATTAGAGATGTATACATTCAGTATTTCAACAACAGCACATGAAAAAAAAATTATTAAGACATTGCTCTGTGCCTAGCATGGTACCTGATGTCCTATGTATGTGTCATCTCATTTTACCCTCACAACAACTCTAAGCAGTAGGTAGAGTTTTCCCCACGTCACAAAAAGTGAAATATGAGGCTCCAAAAGTTTGTAAAAAATTTCCCAGTGTCACATAGCTATGAAGTAGTCACCTTGCCTCAGTTGAACCCTCTGGTATGCAGGAAAATGTATTCAGGATAAAATGTATTTTAAGTCATAAAAAAAACTAAATTATAAACAAGGTACAGATGAATGTTTTTTTATGACCCAAATTGTTCCCATAGATGCATACAGCACTTCAGCACACTACTTAGTACCACGTACCCAATGAGTTAACATTCTTTGGCCTGTATCTTTCCAACATCTGTCCTTTCCTACCAAAAGACATCCTTTCACTACCACTTCATCACAACATACTTCCTCATCTCTCAACATCAGACACCTTGGCCATATACTATTTACCTGCTAGCCCTATCTATGCTGACTTTGAAATGACGGTGCTTTGTCTACTGCCGGCTACAGGCCCCACACTGGGACAGAAAACCCCTAAAGGCTCCTTAAACACCTGCTTATTATTCCAACCCTGCTCCTGAATCCTCAGAAATGAACAAACAGATACTTGATGAGATTTCACAGTAGTGACAGTAGTGACATCTTTCTTTTATATCAAATTTTCAGGTAATTTCTTTAGTTTATAACAAAATTATTTTTTGTGGAACTTCAAGACCTGAAAGTTAAAAAAATGAAACAGTGAAGTGGGCTTTTGGAAGTTATGATTCAGTTTTTCAACATCTGTTATACAAGGACTAGAACTGAGAAACAGATTCAACCTTGACCCTGAGAGTGAAATAGAGCCAGCTAGACACTGAAGAAAAGACTGATGGCACAGTGGAAAGAACATGAGCCACGTATCTGCCACTAGCCAGCTTGATTAGCTGTGTGACCCTCACTAAGTCATAGCAGCGCTCTGCTCTGCTCCATTGACCCCAGAGAAGCTGTGACGATCACATGCAGACATAGATGTGGGAGAGATTTGTCTTTAATTATTTTAAATAAGGAGTATTACTCACTATCAGCATCATTTCTGTTAAGACAGGAGCTGAGTCACTGAGGCTGGCAGTCAGGCAAATGACAAAGCAGAAAAGATCATAGAGATCTAGACATAATAGCAGTCATTGTCATCATATTGGGACAAGTCAATGCAGAGTGACACAATGGAGCACATCTCAGGTGAGCAGTCTGGGAGGACTCAGCTGCACTTTTGTCTGGAAAATGATTCAGGCAGTGGAAAGTGAATAAAAGGGAGAAACAGGTAGCTGCTTAGGCAGGTATTCATCCACCCACCCATCCACCCACCCATCCACCCACCCATCCACCCACCCACCCACCCACCCACCCATCCACCCACCCATCCATCCATCCACCCACCCACCCACCCACCCACCCATCCACCCATCCACCCATCCACCCATCCATGCAGTCACTTTAGTAATGTGTGACTTCAAGTCACTCTACTAAAAGTGAACACCTACTATTTTCAGTTTACCCACTTAGATGCCAACCCCAAACCCACTGCCATCGAGTCAGGTCTGACACACAGTGACCCTAGAGTTCAGAGTAGAACTGCCCCATAGAATTTCCAAGGAGCACCTGGCAGATTTGAACTACTGACCTTGTGGTTAGCAGACATAGCACTTAATCCACTACACTACCAGGGTTTCCAAGATGCCAGTTGAGAATCCATGGCATAGTCTGTTGCCTCAGACGTGTAAGTTACAAAGCCTAGTGAAATTCAAGCTGAATGTCTTAAATGAGGTGAGATAATTCCTCCCCAGTCACGTTTTGGAAACCGTGGTGGTGTAGTGATTAAGTGCTAAGGCTGTTAACCAGACACTTTGCAGTTTGAATCTGCCAGCTGCTTCTTGGAAGCTCTGTGGGGCAGTTCTATTCTGTCCTATAGAGTCATTATGAATCAGAATCGACTGAACGGCAATGTGTTAGGTGTTTTTTATTTCATCATGTTTTAATTACTGTATATATTTTAGGCAGTCTCAAGACCTCACTGTAAGTAAGTATGTAGGACTAGCCTTTCCCTTGCCTAGCAGGAGACATTGGTGGTTTGGTGGTAGGAGTCTCACTGTCCATGTGGAATGGAACACAAGTTCCATTCCCAGCCACTGTAACTCGGGGGTAGCCACCACTCGTCCATCAGTAGCTGAAGCTTGGATGTTGCTGTAATGTCTGAACAGGTTTCAACTAAGCTTCTAGACTAAGGTAGACTAGGAAGAAAGGCCCGGTGACCTATTTCTGAAAATAGGTCAATGATAACTCTGTGAATCACAATGGTCCTATCTACACCTGATCATATAGAAGAAACAGGTAGACTTCCATTCCATTACGCACGAGGTTACCACGAATCAGGACCTGACTTGATGGCAACTGACAACAATACATGGATGCGTTAGATATTCCCATCTACAGCTCTGGTGTAGGTCTGGTGGTTTAAAGATCCCTCTGGAGACATCAGGATGCTAAGGGATACCACTGGGTAGTGGAATAGAATCAAGAGGGAGTTCTGTCGCTATTCCTGCTTCCAGAACACTGAAATGACCTCCACCCGGCAAAGCCCTCAGTGTCCCTATGTCCTCATTTGTAAAATGCAGACCGTGACACCTACCCTCCTGGAGTGCTGTGACAATGATAATGAAAATCAGTGTTAATCTCAAGTCGAGGTGCTGCTCCTTAGAAGTCCTCCGTCCTCATGCCACTTTTCCCAAAGAGCAAATATCGTCTCTATTATGATTTTCAGGAGCTTAATGTCATTGGAAGAAAGTGATTTTTAGTAATTCTTGTCTGACAACAGAACCTCATTCAAAATGTGAGATCAATACTAGGCTTCCACTCTACCCCAACCAGCTCTTTGGATATTCTCAGTCTGTAGCAAAAACTTCTTCCTTAAAGAGATCAGATATATTCCTGTTTAGTAGGATGTGTGTGAGGTTGGGTTAATGACTAGATAGACTATGGCTTGGTGCTTCTCCATGTACCCAGATGGGGGACAAAGTCTTTGGGAATGTAATTTTCAAGGGTATTATGTGACTGTTCTGAGTCTGCAGTACGCTGCCGTAGATGGAAATAATTTCACCTGCAATATTTAGAGCCAGTCCTAATGAATCTTCATATCTTTTCAAACTCATCTATTCTTATTTAAAAGCTATGAATAGTGGCAGTTTGGAAAGATGTACTTGTTCAGTGGCGCAATAAAAAATAGATGGCATTGCAGCAGGAGAGTTCTTAGTGTCCTTCCCCAAGGGGGTGGGGGGAATAAATGCTGCAAGGAACTAGAATTTAGCTCTTCCTTATTCCTTTAAAAAAGAGTTATTATCAATTTTAACTTTTCCTATCATTTTCACAATTCACATGCATTCGCATGTTTACGTGAGTGTTTTATTATCTACATTTGGTATACCTTAACAAAAGAAAATTTCAATTCTTTAAATTCTCTTTATAAAGAACTCAAACGACTTTAAGAATCTGAAATTCAGGCTTTTAGCATCACTTTGCCCAATTTGCAGGCGAGTAAATTGTGCCAGGAGGCAGCCTTTATCTTAGACATTTTAATATGCAAAGAGTCTCAGCAGAAAACATCTACTAGGTCAATGCAAAGTCAATATGTCCTTGAGAGGAGAGTGTGTGCATTGGTCTGTGGGGAGATTTAATACTACTTTCTGGATTACAGTTTCATTAAAGACCACTAAACATACCGTCTGGAGGGCAGAATGTTCTATTCATGTTAATAGGATTTTTTTTTTCGGTAGCGTAGTAGAAGCACTGATACCTTTGAATTTCGGCGTCGGTGAAGAATATTGAATATACCATGGACTGCCTAAAGAATTTCTCTTGGGAGAAATACAGCCAGAATGCTCCCTGAAAACCAGGATGGTGAGACATTCTCTCACATGATTTGGGCATGTTATCAGGAGGGACCAGTCCCTGGAGAATGACATCAACCTTGGTTAAGTAGAGGGTCAGTGATGAAGAAAAAGGCCCTCCAAGAGATGGACTGACACAGTGGCTGTAAGAGTGGGCTCAGATGTAACAACGATCACAAGGATGGTGTGGGACTGGGCAGCGTTTCTTTCTGTTGTTTATTGGGTTTCTGTAGGTTGGAAGTGACTAGACAGCAGTTAGCAACAAACGGAGAAAAAGAACTCAGGATGCATTAATGCAAAATTTGACTTTCTTGCTAATTAATTGCGCAAACTTTGGAGTATCATTTAACATTTGGGGGCTCCAGTTTCCCCATCTACAAAAAATAAGAATTAGACTTTGAGATACAAACTGCCAAGTGTGATTTATCACAACACTCCATCCTGTGCTCATAGCAGACAACAATGATCATTTCTGACATTGTTTTCAGTAGAGCGCAGACTTGGCCTTGTTACATTTTCCTCATCCTGTACCAGGCAGTCACCATCAATTGATAAAGCATTTACAACTCAAAGGAAATTTGCTACCCCTGCCCTAGAGTTTTTCAAAAGTACCATTTAAAAATCTTAGGATTCCCTCCTCCCTTATACAGCTTGCCTACATTTAATAACAATGATTTAAAACAACTGAACATTTGGAAAGCACCCATGATACCCTTTGTTAAATGGAAGCCCCAGGGAACATGGCCTCAGACTAATGAAATACTTAAAACTCCAGGCACATAGCCCATGGCAGCAGAGCGCTAACTGATGGGCTGCTGTGGTCTGACCCCTGGAGATAGAGATGTCATCTGGTTTCTCCTAAACATAAGCTGGATTACGTGATTTTAAAACTATGCCAAAAGCAAAGGAGAAAGAGAACATTTAGCAATAAAAAGATTCAGATATTGGCTGCAATACACTAGTAGATTTCTGTGGAATTGTTGTTGTTGAGATGATGTTTCAAAGGCATATAGCTCTGACCACATTCTCCCTTGGCCTCTTGGATGTCACCGGGAAAAGACACATATTTGCAGTCTGGGTCTGTAGCAGTAAATTGCATATTTGCATACATTACCCATTGTAAGTGACTTACCAAGAACATATTGTTCCATGATTGTATTGATGGGGACCCTCTGAAGAGATGCTGGTGTGTGTTGTCCTAAGTTGTTTCACTTTACTCTTGGTCCTGGAGAAATCAAAACACTCATGATAGAAACAAGACACTTGACAAATGGGGTGTTGATTTATCCCTGTGAATGGCCATTCCTGTAGGAGGGGATAAGGGCTCCTTCTGGTTTGTGTGCTACTTTTGGTATGATGAGAGCATCAGTCTCCTTCCAAACTCAGTCTATAATTTGATACAGATGAGAATGCTCTGCTTTTTCTGTAGCAGAGTAACCAGGATTCTTTCCAGAATTCTTCTCTCTGACTTAATAAGGCAGTCAAACCACACTGTGCTGGTGCCAGAACGACAGAGGCACCCCAGGTAGTGCAGGGCAGTCACTCCAAGGTAAAGCTAATGTCATGGGCAATTCATCTTATTAGCACTCAGTGGCTGCTTTCTTGATGTGTTTGCTCAGCGGAATACTCTCTGCAGAGTTCTGAACACGCTCTCATTATTTCCTGCCCGAAACTCTCATCTGTAATTAAAAGTATCCAACCAAAACCCAGTGTTGTCGAATCGATTATGACTCATACCATGGTTTTGTGTTGAGTTGACTCCAAGTCATAGTGACCGTATAGTGACCTAGCAAACATATGTTAAGTGCTCACAACACTTCTGGCTCTTTTCAAAGATCTTTATTCATATTATCTAAACCACACAACAACCCTATGCGCTAAGGACTATTATTGACCTGTTTTCCAACTCGATGGCACTTGGCTTGGCTTGGCTTTACAGGTGAAGAAACTGAGGCCCAGGGAGAGGAAGAACTTGCCCAAGTTCCCACCCACATTTATGCAAAATCCAAAGATTAATTTTCCTAGTTCTTTGAAGAATGGTATAGTCAAGCTTCATTGTACTTCCTAAGATAATGACAATATCTTGTTTCTATGTGCAAACTTATAACAAATATCTTATTTAGACATAGATGTCTATATCAAAATTTCTTCATGCATAAAATATTCCACATTAGTAGATAGCCAAGTCAGCCAAGTGTCATCAAGTAGATGCTCACTCTTTATTTCCTCATGTGTCTATCAGTTTGTCATACTGTGGGGGCTTGTGTCTTGTGATCTTGGAAACTATGCTACCAGTACTCAAATAGCAGTAGGGTTACCCATGGTGGACAGGTTTCAGCTGAGCTTCTAGACTAAGATAGAGCTGAAATAGATTGCTGTGGCCATTCTGAATCAGATCATCATATGATCTACTATGTCAGGAATAAAAACTTGAAGAGGAGTGGTGTTGTATTCACCATCAAATAGAACATTTCAAGATCTGTCCTGAAGTACAGTACTGTCAGTGATAGAACAATATCTATAAGCCTACAAGGAAGGCCAGTTAATATGACTGTTATTCAAATTTATGCACCAAATACTAAGGCTAAAGGTGAAAAAATTGAAGATTTTTCCCGGCTTCTGCAGTCTGAAATTGATTAAACACAGAATCAAGATGCATTGGTAATCACTGGTAATTGGAATGCAAAAGTTGGAAACAAAGAAGAAGGATCACTATTTGGAGAATATGGCCATGGTGATAGAAATGATGCTGGAGATAATATGACAGAATTTTGCAAGACCAATGACTCCTTCATTGCAAATACCTTTTTTCAGCAACATAAATGGTCACTATGTGAGAATCAACTCAATGGCAGTGAGTTTGGCATTTAGGGTATAAACATGGACCTTGACAGATGGAATACACAGGATTCAAATCAACTACATCTGTGCAGAGACAGTGGAACAGCTCAATATTAGTAGTCAGAATAAGAACCAGTGCTGACTGCAGTGCAAACCACCAATTTGTCCTATGCAAGTTAAAACTGAAACTGAAAAAAATTAGAAAACATTCACCAGAATCAAAACACAACATTGAGTATATCTCACCTGAGTTTTGAGACCATCTCAAGAATGGATTTGATGTCTTGACCACTAATGACCAAAGGCCAGAAGAGTTGTGGAATGACATAAAAGGCATCATCCATGAAGAAAGCAAGAGTTCATTAAAAAGATAGGAAAGAAAGACAAGACCAAACTGGATGCCAGAAGTGACAATGAAATTTGCTCTTGAACATCAAGTAGCTAAAGCAAAAGGAAGAAAGAACCGAACAGATTTCAGAGGGTGGCTCAAGTAGACAAAATGAAGCATTATATTGACATGTACAATGAGCTGGAGATAGAAAACCAAAAGGGAAGAACACTCTCTGTATTTCTCATGCTGAAAGAACTGAAGAAAAACTTCAAGCCAAAGTACAACCACAAATACTTGCCACCTAAATTTAGACACCATCTCAAGAATAGATATGAAGTGTTCAACACTAATGGCCAAAGACCAGATGAGCTGTAGAATGACATCAAGGATATCATACATGAAGAAAGCAAGAGGTCATTAGAAAACAAGAAATACAGAAATGACCAAAATGGATGTCTGAAAAGACTCCAAAAGCTGCTCTTAAACATTGAGTAGCTAAAATAAATGGAAGAAATAATGAAGTAAAAGAGCTAAATAGAAAATTTCAAAGAGCTGCTTGAGAAGATAAGCTACTGTAATGACATGTTCAATGACCTGGAATTAGAAAACCAAAAGGGAAGAAGATACCTTGCATTTCTCAAGGTGAAAAAAACTGAGGAAAAAGCAAGCTTTCAGTTACAATACTAAAACATTCTATGTGGGGAAAATATTAAATGATGCAGGAAGCATCAAAAGAAAATGGAAGGAGCACACAGTGTGACTACACCAAAAAGAATTGGTGGATGTTCAGTCATGCTAAGAAGTAGCAAATGACTATGATCCAGAACCAGTGATACTGAAAGAAGAGGTCAAAGCTGCATTGAAGGCACTGGAGAAAAAAAGGCTCCTGGAATGGAGAGAATACCAATGGAGATGTTTCAACATATGAACACAGTGCGGAAAGTGCTTACTCATCTATGTCAAGAAATTTGGAAGGCAGCTGTACATAAATCGAGAGGCAGTTATTTGAACAGGACAAGGGGACACTGTGTGGTTTAAAGTCAACACAGGTGTGTGTTAAGGTTGTATCCTTTCACCATACCTTTTCAATCTTTATACTGGGCAAAAAGAAATCTGAGACCTGGACTATAAACAAAAGAATGGGGCATTGGGATTAGAGGAAGACTCACCAACAACCTGCATTATGCAGATGAGCCAACTTTACAGAAAGTGAAGAAGACTTGAAGCACTTGGTGATGAATGTCAAAGACTGCTGTATTCATTAAGCATTACACTTCAACATAAAGAAAACAAAAAATCTTCAAAACTAGACCAATAAGCAATATTATGGTAAAAGGAGAAAACATTGAAGTTGTCAAGGATTTCATTTTAATTGGATTGATAATCAACACCTAGCAAAACATTAGTCAAGAAATCAAAAGACACATTGCACTGGGCAAATCTGCTGCAAAAGACCTTTTCAAAATCTTAAAAAGCAAAAATATCACTTTAAGGACTGAGATGTCACTGATCCAAGTCATGATGTTTTCAACCACCTCATATGCACGTTGAAGCTGGGCAAGGAATAAGAAAGACGGAAGAATAATGGATGCCTTTGAGGTCAGGTATTGGTGAAGAATATTGACTATACTGTGGACTGGCAAAGAACAAACAAATCTGTCTTGAAAGAAGTACAGGCAGAATGCTCCTTGAAAGTGTGGATAGTGAGACTCTGCCTCACATATTTTGGACATGTTACCACGAGGGACCCATCTCTAGAGAAGGACATCATGCTCAAGAAGATGTGTTGACAAATTGGCTGCAATGATGACTAAAGCATGATAATGATCATGGGGATAGTGCAGGACTTATGCTTTTCATACTGCTGTACATTGGGCTTCTGTGAGATGGAAACAGCTCAATATACTAACATTCATTGGTTCTTCTTTTTGTAATTTTATTTCATCTGTTTTTGTTGAAAATACACACAGCAAAATACACAGGAATTCGACAGTTTTTGCCTGTATAAATACTGTCACTGGTTTCGTTCTTCATGTCGTGCAACCACTCCTATCTTTGTTAGTTGTTTCTCACAGCAACTCACTGCTTCCTGATGTTCCTATCTTTCAGTTTGCTGAATTCGATCTCGTATAGATAATTCTGAAAAGAGCATAGCTCTCAAGGTTGACTTTTTCATTAGTTAAACTAACTATAGTTTTTCAGTGACTTAAGGGAATATTTTTGGTTTAAGGTTTAAAGATTATCTCAGGGCAATAGCTTCAGAGGGTTATCTACCTTCTACAGCCCCAGAAAGTCAGGAGTCCATGAAAATTATGTTCTGCATTTTCCTCTTTTGACCAGGATTATTCTATGCATTCTTTGATCAAATCATACAGTTACAGTAGGCAGGTACCATTCAGTTCCTCTTATCTCATGACAAAGGAAACGGTTCTTCACGGAAGCAGTTAGCCACACATTTTATATCCGTCTCTGGAAACTGATTCTCCTTCTTCCGGTGCTCCAGGTGAATAGATACCAGTTGTTGTGCTTTGGATGGCTGCTTGCATGCTGTTAGGACCCTAGGCGCTGCACAATGAATTAAGATGTGGAAGAGAATCAAGCAGTAAACATGCTATTAGCGCAATTAAATGGGATGTCAGATGAAATTACAGCCCTAAACCTCCCGACCAAGGAACCAAACCCCATGAGGTGTTTGGTTGTACATAGTTGTCTATTAATTTTATTTACAATTATTTGGAGGCAGAAATGTTGTAAAGAAACTTTTGGAAGAAGTCAGAATGAAGTTAACTCCATGTTAGTTTAACCTCTGACAGTGAAGATGCATTGTGGGCATCAGGATTAAAGGAGAACTTGTAGTTGATACTGTCAAATAAAAACAAACTTAGGTAAGAAAACCCTTCATTCATAAAAACTGCAATAAAAAGAAGAAGACTAGTGTGTTAGGGATAACACACTGATCATAAGATTTGCAAGCATCTCAAAAGTTAAATCTCCCCTTCCTAGGGTAGAGAAACTGAACATGTGACGTAGGATTAGTGGGTGGATAATTGGACAGCTGATGAGAGAATGTTCTCCCTGATGTCAGGAAGATTCTCAGGAAGAAGTATAAAAGATTATTCCATATTGCAATGCTCAAGGGCAAATAACTGGTAGGAAGGGAAGAAACCTGACTAACCTTCACGCCAAGTCCAGTTATTGGGCATGTTGTCTACATTGGCCAGTGGGTACAAACATTTTAGCCAACTATTTGTGATGCAAACAATGGGAATTTGGAAAGTCTGTGTCTGGCCTTGTCGTATTTAAACCAGGGGTCATCCATGAGTCTTGGTGATTCTTTGCAGTAAGCAAGTTGTTTCACGGAACACAAAAGGCTGGAGGGAGAAGGATTTCTGGACGATTTCTGACCTCCTGGAGCACAGGACTCAGGTAACATTCTACATGATCAATACACATTTTTGAAAGTTTGAGGAATACAGTGCTGTGTTTTCCTAATCATTGCATGAAATCTTCACTGGTAGTATTGGTGACTCCTAAAGATCTTGAAGAAATAGGTATAATTTTATTTTCTATAGTAATTATCTTTATGTAGTTGGCAGGAGAGATGAAGTAGAGCAACGAAAGTCCCCAAGGTCGCAGACGAGATGCGAGGCAAAGGTAGAGCTAACACTCAGTGCACTATAATCTACAGATACATAGTAAATATTTTTACATGGGGCATTTAGGCTGTAGTGTCTCAACATCTTCTGCAGTCACTTTCATCCAATTAAAAGATCTGTCAGGATGCGCAATGTTGCTGTCACATCTACATACATAACTTGTGTGGAAAAGTGCGTGGCACCAAATTAAATCTAGAAACCGAATACGTATATTGTAACTGTTGTTCTGCTTGTGCAGGCACAGTACATGTTCAAATTCAAAGCCTTCATTAGCAGCACCCTCTGTTTGCAAACCACTACACAAGAAAATGTTCTTCTCTTCTTTAGCACAGCCAGAGGAAACCCCTGAAGTCCATTTCAAGAAGAGAGGTGGCCACTATGTGACCCATCATTTCCACTCCTGCATCTATACCCACAAGAACTGAAAACAGTTGTTCAAATAGATAGCTGCATATGAATATTCAAAGCAGTATTATTTGCAATAGCAAAATGTGGACACATCCCAGATGCTCATCAGCTGGCTAATGGATAAACAATATACACATGCATACAATGTAGTATTATTCAGTCATATAAAGGAATGAGGTACTGATACATGCTGCAACATGGATGAACCTTGAAAACATGCTAAAAAGGCAGACAGAAAAGGTCAGACACTGTGTTAAGTCCATCTGCACAAAATGTTCTGAGTTAAATTCATACAGACAGAACAAAAATTAGTTATTGCCAGAAGCAGAGTGACTGCTTAATGGGTATAGTTTTGTTTTGAACAATGAAAAAGTTTCCGAGCTAGATAGAGGTGACAACTATATGACTTTGGGAATACAATTAAGTGCCACTAAATGGTAAAATTCTATCATGATCTCCAGCATTATTTCTATCACCAAGGTCATATTTTCAACTACTGATCCTTCCCTCTTCTTTGTTTCCAGCTTTCTCATTTCGATCACCAATAATTAGCGATGCATCTTGATTGCATGTTTGATCAATTTCAAATGATGGAAGTTGGTAAAATATTTCATTTTTTTATCCATGTCATTAGTGATTGGTATGTAAATTGGAATTGTCATATTAACTGGTTTTCCTTGTAGCCATATGTATATTATCCTTCCAGTGACAGCACTGTATGTTAGGAAACCATTACTTTGAACTGGTAATTTTATGTCATGTGAATTTGATTTCAACTTAATAAAAACACAAAGAAGTTGTTTAGATGTAACTGAAGATTTCCATTTTTTCCCCCTCAATAGCCTCTGGAGGGGAATTCCTTCATGAGTCTTTGGATTTTACTTAAACAGCACTTGGCTGGCAATCTTGTCGACCCATTCATGCTTCTTAAGGCATGATGATAACACTACCACTCTTTTTCACTTAGAGCTTTTATCCTTCAAATTCTTATTCACTGGAAGAACAATGCCTTCAAAGGCAAAGGTTCAGAGCTATGGTAAAGGCACCTCGCTCCTAGACACAGGGCTTGCTGTAAGAGTGAGAAAATAGAGTGGAAGCCTGTACCCTAGTATCTGCTTTTCAGAAAATCCTCTTGGAGGGACTCAAATGATCAGTGATCAGATAAGTCAATGTGAAGGACCATAGGAGGGGAGGGGCCTTGACACGACAGCAGGTGTACTGTAGTAGAAGACTTAAGATAACTTCTGACGTTATCCAGATTGGATGGGTGGAAACCAATTCTTAACTCTCTTTTAATGTGGATTTTTTGAGCCCAAGATTCTTATTTACATATTGCATACAGTTGTGGCTGTTTGCAAAAGCAAACTTCCATGGTCATGACTTCAGTTTTGCTTTTGGAAAGAAATACTATATTTGGGTTCCTCAGTAAACTACGTCTAAACTTTTTCTCATTTTTGGTAAATCCCAATTCTCCTAGATTTGTACTTCATACCCTCCAAGTTCCAATGATTGATAGGTGTTTGAGGCTGTTTCTTCTCCTTCTGAGTCATGCTACATCACCAAGTGAAAGGCCTGAAAGCGTTACTCTGTCCATGTCATTAATGAAATGGAATGCTTAAAGGTTGATATCCTTGGCATTAATGACCTAAAATTGTGCTGGTATTTGCCATTTTGAATCAATCACACAGTCTACTATGTTGGGTGTTTTAGTCAGCTGGTAGTACCCTAACAGAAACACTACAGGCAGATGGCTTTAACAAAGAAAAGTTTATTCTTACACAATGTTGCAGGCTACAAGTCCAAATTCAGGGTTGTCCACTCCAGGAGAAGGCTTCCCCTCTTTTTTGGCTCTAGAAGAAGGCATTTGTGTGGCATCAGTGTTTCTTTGGTCTGACAGCATCTCTGTGTAGGAACCTGAGATCTGAAGAACACCCTCTGCTCTTGGTGCTGCTTTCATGGTAGTATGAGGTCCTGAAATCTCTGCTTGTTTCCCTTTCCTATTATCTCTTGTAGGATAAAAGGTGGTTCAAGCCACACTCCAGGGAAAACCCCTTTACATTGGAGCAGGGAGGTGACCTTAGGAAAGATGTTACAGTAGCACCCTAGCCTTCTGTAACATAATACAGTCTATTAACCACAGATGGAGATTAGGATTTACAGCAGAGGAAAATCAGAAAATAGAGGGCAATTTCAAAATACTAGGAATCACAGCCCAGATAAACTGCTATATACATTTTTGGAGGGATATAACTCAATCCATGACACCGAGAATGGCAAACTGAAGAATGATGTCTCACTCATTGTCAACAAGGCATTTCAAGATCTTTCCTGATGCACAATGCTGTCAGTGATGGGATAACATACATACTCATACAAGGAAGACCAGTTAATGTGACGAATCAAATTCACATACCAGCCACTAATGACAAAGATGAAGATGAAAATTTTTTACCAACTTCTGCAGTCTGAAGTTAGTCAGGCATGCAATCAAAATGCATTGTTAATTATTGGTGATTGAAATGGGAAAGTTGGAAACAAAGAATAAGGAAAGATCAGTAGTTGAAAATATGGCCATGTGATTGAAATGATGCTGGAAATCGCATGGTAGAATTTTATAAGATCACTGATCTATTCATTGGAAATATCTTTTTCAACAACATAAATGGTGACTATACATGTGGACCTCATCACACGAAATACACAGAAATAAAATCAGCTACATCCCTGGAGAGATACATGGGAGAAGCACAATACTATCAGTGAGAAAAAGGCCAAGGACCAAAGATGGTACATGGTATCAATTGCTCATACAGAAGTTCAAGATTAAGCTGAAGAAAATCAAAACGAGTCCACAAGGGCCAAAATACAACCTTTAGTATATGCCACCTGAATTTGGAGACCATCTTAAGGATAGATTTGACACACTGAACACAAATGACATAAGAAAAGATAATCTATGGTATGGCATCAGGGGCATCATACATGAAGAATGCAAAAAAAAGCCATTAGAAAGACAGGAGAAAAGGAAAAGGCCAATATGAATGTCTGACGACTCTGAAATTTGCTCTTGGATGCAGAGTAGCTAAAGTGAATGGAAGAAATGATGAAGTAAAAGAGCTGGACAAAAGATTTCAATGCTTGACTTGAGAAAACAAAGTATTATAATGAAATGAGCAAAGACCTAGATTTAGAAAACTAAAAAAGAAGAACAATGTCAGCATTTCTAAAACCAAAAGAACTAAAAAAACAAAAAAAAAATTGAAGCCTGGAGTTGTAATACTGAAGGATTCTGTAGGCAAAATATTGAATTATGCAAGAAGCATGAAAATGTCAACCTTCAGCTGATTTAAAAAAGTAGTGTATGATCAAGAACAGATGGTATTAAAGAAGGAATTTCAAGTTGCACTAGAAAGGCGTTTACTTGCATTTTGTTGGCTATACAAAGACTTTCAAATGTGTGCATCAAAACAAATTATGGATAACATTGTAAAGAGTGGGAATTCCTGAACACTTAATTATGCTCAGGAGGAACCTGTACATAGACCAAGAGGCTATTCAAACAGAACAAAGGGATACTGAGTGGTTTCAAATCAGGAATAATGTGCCTCAGGGTTGTATCTTTTCACCATACTTACTCATTTTATACACTGAGTAAATAATCTGAGAAGCTGGACTATGTGCAGAAGAATGGGTGTATCAGGATTGGAGAAAGATTCATAAACAACTTGTGATATACAGATGAGACAACCTTGCTTGCTGAAAGTGAAGAAGATTTGAAGCACTTACTGATGAAAATCAAAGATTACAGTCTTCCGTATGGATTATACTTCAACATAAAGGAAACAAAAATCCTCAAAAGTGGACCAATAAGCAAAGTCATAATAAATGGTAACAATATCAAAATTGCCAAGGTTTTCATTTTACTTGGGTCTACAGTCAACGCTCATGGAAACAGTAGTCAAGAAATCATACAGTGTATTTCGTTGGGCAAATCTGCTGCAAAACACCTCCTTAAAGTGTTGAAAACAAAGGTGTCACTTTAAGGAATAAGGGGCGTGTGACCTGAGCCACGGTATCTTCTATGGCCCCATGCATGAATGAAGAAGACCAAAGAAGAATCATACTTTTGAAATGTAGTATTGGCAAAAAATATTGAATGTACCAAAGACTCTCAAAAGAATAAACAAATCTGTTATAAAAGAAGTACAACTAGAATGTTTCTTAGAAGCAAGGATGATGAGACAACGTTTCATGCACTTTGGACATGTTATCAGGAAGGGTCAGGCCCTGGAGAAAGAAATCATGTTTGGTAAAGCGACAGTAAGTGAAAAAAAGGAAGACCCTCAACGAGAGAAAATGAGCGAGTGGCTACAAAATGGGCTCAACCATAGCAACACTTGTGAGGAGAGCGCAGGACCCCACAGTGTTTCTTTCTGTTGTACATGGGATTCCTGGAGTTGAAATCAGCAGCAACAATAACAACCTTTTTCTCTATGAAATGAGCAGCTGTATCTGGTCTTTGGATTCCGATTTAAATCTCTAAGTTGGCTTTGATGCAACTTCTTGACTTCTTCCAGTGATATTTCTCTTGTCATTGCCTATCTGATATCACTACGAGGAAATGGCTCTATCTGTGCTTACATTATGCTTCAAAATCTGAGTCCACTTGTCTCTAGAACAGAGGAAACCACAGGGAGACTATGTCTAAAATACCATTTAGGGCTTTGCATCCCTAGAGTTAAATATACTTCAGGAGAACATGTGTATGAATATGTGTATGACTGTGCATAAGTGTGTGTGTATGCGTGTGCATGAACACATGTGCATATTGGGATTGCATCCACGGGTGGTGGGGCCAGAATGTCCATCCAAGGGTACCTCAGAAGGAAGGCCTGGTGATGTACTTCTGAAAAATCAGCTATTGAAAACCCTGTGGAGCAGATCTCTGATGTACGTGGGGATGCCATGAGGCAGAGTCAACTCAAAGGCAACTGGTTTTTTAGGAAAAAGAAAATGATGCAGAACAGAAAGTATTTTAAAGTCATATGCTCTTCATCCACATGTATATGAAGAAAGGATAATAACAAAATAAATACATATGAGGTCCTTATCACACCAAGGCCCTGTTCTAATCCCTTTATAAGTATTAGCTCACTTAATCCTCAAAACAGTCTTTGAAGTAGACTTCATGGGTGAGAAAACTGAGCCACAGTAAAAATAAGTATTTATCCAAGATCACAGAACTAGTTTGTGGCAGAGCCAGCAGCTGAGCCCCAGTTGTCTGGGTCTAGAGTCCATTATTATAGTCTCTACACCACATGCTATAACTTCCATGGATACCCAGCATGACATCAAGTGTCTGGATCACAGCAGTTAAAATGTGCCAAATAATTTGAATATAATTAGTAACCATGAGTCCTCTTATCCAAGATTTAATATAGGAGGGGGCTGTAGGAAAAACTCAAGGCGATATTGGGGACCATGGTATGTATTCAGATATCACAATCAAAGTGCCATACTCAAAACATGTGTATAAGTATGATACAAAACATTATTTTGAATTGAAGTACTGTAACTTAGGGGATTCTATTTTAAAAAGTACCCAAACTCATTGCTATTGAGTCGATTTCAACTCCTAGCAACTCAGTGGGACAGAGTAGAGCTGCCCCATAGACTTCCCAAGGCTGTAATTTTGACAGACGCAAATGTCCACACTGTTCTCCTGTGGCTTATAGTTTTGAACTGTTTACCTTTCAAGTTACCAGCCAAGAGCTTAGCAACTGAGCAATAACTCCTCTTTAGCCTCTCTTATAGGCAGCATTTGTATTTAGACAACTTCTGTAGAGAAGAATTCACACCACCATCTCCCCTGAGCAGTTAGATCAAGCAAGTCAGCTCTGGAGACCAAGAGGTGACATGAGTCAAACTTAGATCAACCTCATGTCCACACAAATCTCTCCATGTTGTCCTCCACCAAAAAAATTTCTTCAGTGGCAGATAAAGAGGGTAACTAAAGTGCACAGAGAGATCATATACACTTAAGAATGTTGCCTCCTTTACATAGAGCCTTTGGGAGAGCGGTGATGGTAGAATTCTCTGCCTTGCATGCAGGAGACCCAGGCTCCATTCCCAGCCAATGTACCTCTTGCTCCGCCACCATCAAGGATTGGCTACCAATAAGCAAGGTAAGAACTGTTTTTACTGACTAAAGTGTAATGCATAATTTCACCTGTTCTTCACCCTATTTTTGATGGGGTGAAACCCACGTGAAGTTGCTCGGTACAGATGGGTAAGTAAACATAGCTAAGCCTGTGCATACCTGGTGGACCATCAGCCAGTGCATACCTGTGCTTCATGGTTAACCGGCCCGGGCCTCCACCCATCCAACACGATGAGCCTCGTGTGTTGCTAGTTGCTATGATGCTGAACTTACTTCAGTGGCTCCTCCAGATCAAGATGGACTGGCAATCTACTTCCAAAAATCAGCTTGTGAAAACCCTATGGATAATAGCTGTCTGGTCTGTCGCAAATCACAGAGATGATACAGGAGGGGGCAACATTTTGTTTCACCGTGTGTCGGGTCATGAAGAGTAAGGGGCTGACTTGATGGCTGCTAAAAACAGCGGCAACAGCATACAGAATTGTTAAAGCCACAGTCAGGTGAGCTGACCCAGCGTGTCATGCAGAGAGGGATCAGGGCGGGGAGGTGGTGGTGGTGGTTCTTTACTTGTGTTTCTGGGAGGATGTTCAGGAATCTGTATGTTAGGAAGTCTTCCCCTTGGATTTTTCTGCCTAGCGTGTCTGGATCCATCCGAAGGCTGCTGGTTTCCTCGTTGCTTGACATTTTCAGGCGGAGACAGACATAGAATTCAGGGAGGCTCAGTACTTGCATTGTATGTATTAAATCTTCTCCAATGCTAGTAAGGGCAATGCTCCTGATACATGAACATTTTGCTTAGTCTGTTCTTATAAAATAAAGACACATAGGTAGCCTAGCAGTTCCATGAATATATGCTTGAAAACCGTGTGATTTCTGGTTCTTCCCATCTCCTCTTTGAGCTCTGTCCACTGCCTAGTTCGTGACTCTGCTTGCTGAACAAGGCACCTCTGACTCCTGCACAGATCAAGGCAGCTGTCACAATAAAAGCCAGAGCATCTGACGAACATAGCATCTCATTGGTCAGCAGTGACATCATGATCTAACTATCAGACTCTAGGGATTAGAGTAATTGGAAACACACTTCCCAGTTTTCAGAGAACGTGTACAACATAGACTGTCTCTTGTAAAACTTTTCTCCTGATGCCACCATCAATGTATCAATGTTTCTGATACAGGAGGTTTTACTTGATCCTGTTTCATTCATATTCAAGGGCAGTGTTCAGTAATTAGCTGATGAACCAATTTATCTCCTTGCACATGCCCCCAGTGTCCTTAATCTCTATTCACCGGATGCTTCAGGAGAAGATGTGCATGAGTACAATTGTGAGTCTGCCTATGTGCATGTTTTTCTGTGTGCATGCACACCCATGCATATGAGATCACATTCACAGGCCAAGAAGCCAGGATGTCAATATATATTTTGAGGAGGGAGGGATGCAGTTCAATCCACAGCATGAACATGGTGTCAACTCAGCAAAGAAGGGAAGAGTGGCTTTTGCCAACAAACTTGTCCTTGGGCTGTGTCTTAGGTATCTAAGGCTGCTGTAACAGAAATACTGCAAGTGGATGGCTTTAACAAAGAGAAATCTATTTTCCCACCGCCCAGGAGACTAGACAGTACCAATTCAGGGTGCCAGCTCCAGTGAAGGCTTTCTGTCTCTAAGTTGATTCTGGGAAAAGGTCCTTATTGTCAGTCTTGCCCTGGTCTTGGAGCTTCTCAGCATAAGGTCCAAAGACCACACTCCACTACCAGCACTACTTTCTAGGTGACGTAAGTCCCCATCTCTTTGCTCTCTTCTCTCTCCTTTCATTACCTGTAAGGTAAAAGATAGCAAAGGTCTCACCACAGAAACACACCCTTTACATTGAACCAGAGGTATGATCTCAGTCAGGGTGTTACATTCCACCCTAATCTTCTTTAACATAATCAAATCTTGCCCTGGTGGCATAGTGATTGGGAGCTTGGCCTCTAACCAAGAGGTTAGCAGTTCAAATCCACCAACCACTCCTTGGAAGCCCTGTGGGGCTGTTCTACTCTGTCCTATAGGTTCGCTGTGAGTTGGAACTACTGGTCGGCAGTGGGTTTTACCACATCAGATGACGAATCAGTGGACAACCATGCAATACTGGGAATCGTAGCCTAGAAGTATACTCATATTTTTGAGGGGGACGCTATTCAATCCATGACAGGCCTTGTCTCTCCCTGTCTGTTTAGGGAGCGTCAAAGTTGTATACAACATCTCTCCATTGTCATGAGACCTCGAGCTTAGGAACCCAGTGCTGGAAAGAGTAGCCACAATTCTACAGCTTCTAGTTGATGACAAAGCCACCTCAGAGATGCCCTAGAATGAGACCATGCACTGAGAATAGCTGGCCTTATTTTCCAAGGGAAGTTGAGTTCCCTCCTACAGTCTTTTAGCAAGTGCCTGCCTCCGCAAAGCAGTAGCAACCTACAGAGTTTTGTGTGTCATAGACAGAGGCTAGAAGCAACCAAAGACTTGGGAGTTTCTTATCATTACAGTCCCATGCTTGGCCTTAAAAAAAATCATGCTTTCACTTTCCAGAGCATCCTGACTGTGGAACCATCTCTGTTCAGTCCATCATTCTGTAGTTTGATTTTTAGCTGAAGCTTTTTTTTTTTCTAATAATGAATTTTAGTAGAATCACTGAAGTTTCACTGAATCTATTGTAGGCTTGTTTTTTCCTGTTTAAGAAAAATAGTGTCATAATCATTGGTTCTAGGCTGCTGTTTTGGCTAGATCAAGCAACCCAAACCTGGGGTAGAAGAGTCACCTTTTTGGAAAATATATGTATATGTAGAAACACTTTGTAATTACCAGAGTGTTTGGCAAATTGCTATTGTGTTTCTATTTCTAACTGTGGCTTAGTGTCACTCCTTCCAAAGACTGAGGCTGTGGCAGTTACTGAAATGTGAACTGAGTTAAACTCTTGCATGCCTACCTTGATTGACCACTGTTTAAGGAAAGTGTTGGAAGTGGTGGGAAGGCCTGCCCTTAAGATAACAGATGTCATTACTGACTCTAAAGCTATAAGAAATGCTTTCAAAATCTGAAGGTGAGAAATCATGAAAATTTAGAGAGTTCGCTTCAGTTACAGGATGCTATGGGTGGCACTGCGTCCCACCCCCCCAAAAGATACATTGATGTCTTCACTCATGATACCTGTGAAGGTGACCTTGTCTGGAAATAAGGCCTCACTGGTGATGGTCAGATACCATCTAGTTCTTCTGGTCCTCTGTTGATGAAGTTTCAGATCATATGACCCAATTTTTATTTTTTGTTAATTACAGTAAAAGAATAAAATTTCTAACATCTATCAATTATCTCATCTATGATAAACCCTCAGCCCCCACCAACCCATGTAGCCAACACAGTCATTTTCTTCTGTGGATAATTCTTTTCTTTTTTTTTTTAATTTTTATTTTTATTTAACATAACTGAGTGAAAATGTACATTCACATATAAACTTACATACCCCTCCTATATGCAGCTTCCACTGCTCTCTGATAATTCTTTTCTTAAGTCCTTATAACAGGGGTATCATACAAAATTTGTCCTTTTGACACTGATTTCACTCAGCATGAGCTCTTCTAAATGAGACCATGTTATGAAATGTTTTCTAAAATTGTCATTGCTTTGTATCGTAGCATAGTGTTCCATTGAGTATATGGACCATAGTATGCCTATCTATTCATCTGCTGGTGGACATCAGGGATGATTCCAAATTTTTGCTATTGTGCACTGTGCTGCAACAAACATTCATGTACATGTGTCTGTTCGTGTGACAACCTTTGTTTCTGACAACATTTCAATTCTGACACACTATCATCAACAACAATGAAAAAGTTTGCCACTGAGTCACCTCCAATTCAGAGCAACACCATGTGTGTCAGTGTAGAACTGTGTAAAATTTTCAATGGCTGATTTATTTTGGAAGTAGATTGCCAGGATTTTCTTCCAAAGTGATTCATGATAGACTCAAACTACCAAACTCATTGCCTTCAAGTCAATTCTAACTCAGAGATCCTATATGACTAAATAGAGCTACCCCATAGTGTGTTCAGGAAGCACCTGGAGGATTTAAACTGTTGAGCTTTTGGTTAGTAGCCAAAGTGCTTAACCACTATACCACCAGGGTTTCCATAGCAGCCCTATAAGATGGAAGAAAACTGTCCTAGAGGGTTTCTGAAGAGTGGCTGGTGTACTTGAACTGCTGACCTTTCAATTAGCAGTAAGCTCTTAACCACTGTGCCACCAGTGTTCCTTGCAACATGCAAGGCTCCCAAACTTGCAAAATGGTTACTGAACTGAGCTCAGCAACCTCTTCTCTGTTCCTCCACCACCTCCATTGCTCCCTTTCTTACTGCTTTCAAATAAAGCCTTCATTTGAGCCCGCAAAAAGCGAGACTGGTATCCACTCATATTTTTCAGAACAAGTGGTTAAAGATTTAAGCAAATGTCGAGGAATATGTTGTTAAAGGAGTGGGTACTAAACAGATTACTTTTTGCAGCCCATCTATCTACAGAAAGATCCCTGGGGAGCACAAGTGGTTTGTGATAGATTACTAACTTCAGGTTTGACAGGTCAAAATCAACCAGTGGAACAGTGAAAAGCCTGGCAATTTGCTTCTATAAAGTTTACATCCAAGAAAACCCTATGAAACAGTAACACCCTGTAACACATGCAGTTGGCCTGAGTTGGAATTAACTCATCAGTAGCAATTTTTTGGTTTGTCAAGAACAATATCGTAAGGAAGATACCTAGTGCTGAAGGCAAAGGAGAGCAGTATGAGAAGGTGATTTGGTGTCTTGAAGTGTGAAGCACCACACATCCCCTTCCCCACCCCACGTGTGCACCACCTTCATGTATGTAAGAAGCAACCACACTGCTAACTTATTTAAGCCACTGGTAATGTGAAATTGGCCACTAACTGCCTAACTTATTTCTCACTAATATCACTGCTTACATCATTACACATATGATGGCTAACATTGTGTGTCAACTGTAGTCTGGCAATTGTCATATTGTGATCACTTCCATGATGAGATTCAGTACAATGCAATCACCTCTGTGATGGGATCTGCTGTGTGTAGCCAGTCAGTTGAAAGGAAGTTTCCTTTCCAAATTCAGTGTGGCCCTCTTTGAATATCAGTGGGCTTTCTGGCAAGACTCATGGGTTTTTGCTGACTCTGGAGCGTGCAGCTGATTTCTCTTCTTGGGACTTGAGCTAGCAGCTGACCTGCAGTCTTGCCTTCCTATCATGTATATTCACTGATGTTTGCAGCCTATGAGCAAGATCCCTAATCTGTGACTTGCCTATCTTGAGTTTGGCAGCCTCCGCTCCTACATGAATCAAGAGAAGCCTCTATCCTGACCCACGTACTAGGGATATGATAGCCTCTACAGCTATGTGAGTCATTTCCTTGATAAAAATCTCTCTGCATGTGTTTGTAGCTTTATTGCTTTTGCTTCTTTAGAGAACCCAGTCTAAGACAGCATATTTGTGAGTCAAACTGATCCTATTTGCTATTGTACTTTGTTTTCTCCTTGGTTCAGAATGAAAAGCCCTGGTGGCATAGCGGTTAAGCTCTATGGCTGCTAACCAAAAGGATGCAGTTTGAATCCATCAGGTGGTCCTTGGAGACTCTATGGAGCAGTTCTACTGAGTCCTATAAGGTCACTATGAGTCAGAATTGACTCAACAGCAATGAGTTTTGTTTTGGCTCAGAGTGAAGATGAGAGGCAGAAACTGTCTAGCAGAAGATAGAGGGCTAGAAATAACATTAGGAAACTAAGAGCAGAATGGATGTCCTAGCATAAGTCACAAGAGGCCAGAAGTCCCACAAGCCTAGTCTCACCTCTATCACAGATCATATTAATTACTGTCCCCAGTAGGGTTCATATAGATCAGTGTTGTCAGATGCAAGAAACTAAAACACACAATCAATCGCTTAAAACAAACAGAAACGAAACTTGATTTCAGCAGATCAGTATTTTATTGAGAGGCTCTCAAAACAAGCAGGAAGGCCTAGAAAATGCTCTGGAACATGGGAGAGTGGACACAACTAGGATAATCTGTGTGACAAAATTCAAGAGGTGAGGCCACCCTTGCTGCCCCAGAACTGAACAAGATTTCTGTCACTGCAGCATTAAGTCTCGAGTATCTGAAAACCGTACTGCCACCACCCCCCACCAAAAGAAAATCCTCTTGCTTCTTTATACTTCAAGCCCCCATTCATCCAAAACAGATACAGCAAATTGGTGTAGCCTAGATCATATTCCTGTGCTCTAGCCACAGAGAAGCAGAGAACATCAAGGTCTAGGGTTTTCGGCACCTTCAGTGAGAAGGAAGCACTGCCTCCCACTGATGCTCCTAGACTGAGGAATGCCCCATTTGTGAGAGAATTGGGAACCTCACACCACCAAGAAAGCAGCACCAAGAGCAGAGCATCTCCTTTGGACCTGAGGTTCCTGTGCCAAGATGCTCTCCTTGAATTTGGACTTAGCCTATTAGACTGTGATAACTTCTCTTGTTGAATGGACTTGCAAGTCATAAATGGACTTGTGGCTTACCAGACTGTCACAATAAAAGCCTCTCCTTGTGAAGCCTTCCACTCGTAGTATTTTCTGTTGGAACAGTACCAGGTGAGTGAGACAGATGCCCAGAAGGGAGAAGCAGAGAATCCAAGAGAGGTTGCCAGTAAGGCTTCCACTTCTTCTGCAAAATGAGCAGGTTGAATGAAATGATTTGTGAAGGTACTTTAAATAAGCTGCTAAACCAGAGAAATCTCTAAGCAATTTTTAGAAAAGATGGTTTCAGCCAGAAATCAGTGTGAGAGACAGTTGTTTCAGAAGGGTAGAGTTCATACACTTTCCCAAGAAGAATTTCTGGAGGTGGTGGTGAGGAAAAAAAGTTAGAAATTGATACTATGAAGATTAGTCTGTTGGATGGAATCTGTAACCAGCTAAAACCCTGCCAGTGATTCACATTTGTGTAGTTCACCTGGAGTTGCCCTTGAGATTTTTCTCGGCAGTTTATTTATGTACCTTGTACTCTTCATGGCTGATTTCAAATATGCGTGGCAGAAAATGGAGCAACTTCTCTTTCTTCTTGGATGATGTTGTTAGGTGCCATTGAGCTGATTCTGACTCATAGCAACCCCTTGTACAACACAACAAAACACTGCCTGGTCCTGTGCTGTCCTCACAGGCATTGTTGGGCTTGTGCCCATCACTGTAGCCTAAGGTAGGTGCTGGGATGACAGTAGCATCAATTAGCGTGATAGAGTATCTCCCAAGAACCGAGAGACATGCTGAAAATATATCCTTTGGGGGTCTTTGGGAAAAGACTATCTTTTGGCCTTCATCTGACATTCAGCTCTGCATTTATAATTCTGGCTGCCTGGTGCTGTGAGTCAGCTAGCAACTGCTGTAAAGAAGTCAAATTCACATACTCCCAAGGAAACGAAGTTAAGCTTCTCTAAGGAAATAGTTTGCAGATGACCATTCTCTGTGGCTATGTGGCACATGTTCTACCTACAGCCCTACCCTGGGCAGATTGCTTTTCTTGGGCTTATGTGACCTGGGGAAATTTAAGTACAAAGCAACACATCCCTAGATAAGTTTTCTTTAGGTGTTGGTGAAGTCTGTGTCCATTCCACTTTTCAGGGGGAGTGAGTTCCTGCATCTGAGAAGCCATTTTCTCCAGTTGCCTCGAAAGAGCATCAAAATGCATTTGACTCCCAGCTTCCCTCTGTATTGTGTGGCCTCTGATAAAGCACTTAGTGTCTTTAAACCTGAAGTTATTACTCTGTAAATAGACGCTAATAAAAGTACCAAACTCATAGACATAGAGTCATTTTGAGGACTAAATGTAGCTATTGTTACCACGATTCAGGGTCAAACAGAAGATAATCAGCTGAATTGCAAGAGAAGGAGTTTAAGGTTGGATATAAAAAGTAAGCTTCCAGCACAAAGAGATACAAATCTTACTGTGAAAATTTATGGATATACCTTCCACGAAGACCTTTGAAGATATCCTACCTATAAAATTATGTGATAGATGTTTCTAGCCATCTAAGAGTTTATATAGTAGAGCAAATGTCGTTACCTCAAAGTTTCTACCTTGGGAATTGACACACTGATTCCAACGATACTGTTTTGGGGCCAGCTGTCCTAGATACCTCGTTACAGAACCAGCCTTTAAGCATGTAGTGTACTCCTTTCAACATTCATTTATAGAGGAAGATTGTCACCTTCTGAGGGCTGATGGGAACTCATCACAAGTTGTTCATAGCCAGTGAGGAAAGGTGATCTGCAAGGAGAGAGGAGGTCTTATGTGGTTCTCATAGGTGCGTTGACATGACATTATAGCTTCCAGATTACGTTAATATAGCCAAGCCAAGCCAAGTGCCATCGAGTCAGATCCGACTCATGTATATAAGAGATGAGAAAATGACTTCTTGAAGTTTAATATCTGGTACTTTCATTTTAGATGCCTTGGAACCTCTTTTTTATTTCTTGGATAATTGGTACCCCATTGTTTGCCATGTTCTCTGCCCTGGTGATGCGGTGGTTAAGAGCTCACCTGTTAACCAGAAAGTCAGCAATTGGAATCCATCAGCCACTTCTTGTAAATCCTGTGGGACAGTCCTCTGTCCTAAGTGTCACTCTGAGTTGGAATTGACGCAGTGGCAGCAGGTTTTCATAGGGAATTTGAAATATTTCTTACTAAAGAAGTCTTTTTAAATGATTAATTTCTGAATCCAAACAGCAACAACAAAATGGCAATCTGCCTTCCCAGAGAGCTGCATCTTCACAGCTGTTCTCAGAATCCACAATTTATTTCCCTGTTCCCCTAACTTCCTCACAGTTCCATCACAGCAAGAGGTTGTTTAACCCTAAAGCCTTTTAGTCTGTCTGAATGGGTCACTTCCATCTACTTAAGACTCACTTTGATTAATAGGCAGCTATATCACACTAGGTTTACAAATGGTTAAGGCCTCCACTTCCTTTGGGGAAAAAGTCTCACTTTGCAACTGTAAGCAAATGATAGAGAACAAATTCATGTTTGTATTGGATATTTTGATAAACACTAATGAGTGACCTGTATGCTGAATCATGAGGTAGAGTCTTCAACTTTTCAGAAGTTCTGATTCATAACAGTCCCACCTAGATGTTTAAGTATAGTCTGAATCTGTTTCCATGGCAGGAAGCAACACATACAAGGACTGCCAATTAAGTTTGCAACTCGTCCTAGATAAAGTGCTACATACCTCATTGCTGAATATCACTTTGGTCACCTTCCCCTTGGGAAGCTATGCACCAATGCCAGCACCTAGTCCACCCTTCAAAGCAACTTTGGAACTCTTTTTCTGGAATGGTCATCAGAGTTGTCATCATATTACCCTTAATGTCCCGAATATCTTCAAAATCTCTTCCTTTCAATATTTCCTTTAGCTACAGGTGAAGATAAAAGTCACTGATGGTCAGATCAGGCAAGAAGGGAGAATGTTCCAATATAGTTATTTGTTTACTGGCTAAAAACTCCCTTATAGACTACTATACAATTAAGTTTGTGAACTTGCTACCTTGCGACCTTGCACAATGGCCATTTCAGAAAAAGTTCCAAAGTTGCTTTGAAGGCTGGATTAGGTGCTGAGTTTGGTGCACAGCTTCCCAAGGGGAGTACTTTGAAGGTGACCACAGTAATATTCGACAATGAGTTATGTTGCATTTTGAACAATTAAGTTTGTGGACTTCATTGTCAGACCTCATAGAATACATGCTTTGGGAGTTGCTGGGTCCAGGTAAGAGTCTTGAAGATTTCAGGTTTCACACAGACTACCACCAATTAGTTGTGATTTTCAAAGCTGTTATATTAAAAATAACTCAAAGAGTGAGCACTGACTCATCAGGAAAGAGAGGGAGGTTCAATTATAGGCCCTCACACATGGGGGCAACAGTAGAAAAGGCTAGTACCTTTATGTTGGATATACCAATTCTAAACTAAACTGAGAAATACCAGGGGCTGGAGCTTTTCTTCTGCATAAACAATACTCTTCCTCACTAAAGAGGAAGTCACGAATGGATGCTGTGTCCTTAGGAGAGCATCAGGTTGGGACTGAAACCATGAGGATGATGTCCAGATAGGACAAAGGGCCAGTGCTGGGCCAGATCAGTTACCCGTAGCTATGCAGCCAGCATGGTCACCAGAGGCCATCAGTCACTGGAGTAAACACTTGTCTAGACACATTACAGCAACCTTGGGTAACCTTATGAGAGACATTTTAGCAGACCTGTATTTAACGATCTGGGAGTGTTGATGGTTCTGTGGTAGAATTCTTGCCTTCCATGCAGGAGACCTGAGTTTGATTCTAGCCAGTGTCCTAGAAAGACAACTGAATGGAACAAAATGGACACTTTAGGAGTCACAAGATGAGCCAGAAAGCTGTGAGACAAGAAGGGGAACAACTACCTTTATCAGAAGTGAGACAGAAGCACAAAGTGTCCTGCTTTTGCTGGTATGGCAACAGAGAGGCAGCGGAGGTATGGATGCCTAAGACGGGGGCTGTCACACTGAACAGCAGCACCTAAGTGGACAGTGCCTCAACATAGGGGCTGTGCTTAAGACAGCTGCACCTAGAGAACAAGGCAACAGCTGGCGGCCGAGTGCAGCAGCTCCTGAGTGCACAGCGTCTCTCTCAGTAAAGAAGCTGTTTTTAAGACAGCCACACCTAGAGAGCAAAGACCTGACAAAACAAATGGATTGATTATATATGGCATTTTAGGAGCCCTGAACATCAAAGGCAAAGTTGAAAAATCAAACTGAGCAACGGGGGAGGAAGAGAAGATCTGGAATCACCATAGACTGACCAGACCTGATACAGTAGTGATTGACATCTCACAAGCAGATTGGATGGGGCTAGCACAGTGAGGCTAGCAGTGGCATTTGGAATGTATTTTCTATATTGAGGGAGACTGAGCAGCAGAGAGTCCACTCATGCCTCCAGAATCAGTAAAAAATGGAATTTGATTGTCAAAAGTTAAGTAGCTTGTGTCTACCCTGCTCTGCATGGATCAAAAACTTTCCTTTGCGATAAAACTCTCTCCCTTTTACCTGCCTTGCCCTTCCCATCACAACCCCCACACTGCACAGTGCCTGAGCTGGCTCCAGAGACTGAGACACAGCCTGTGTGCCTAAACTAGGATCCCCTACATGCCCTGACCCATTCTCCCAGCCTTGGAGATGGAACAAACTAACAAACAGGGGGAAAATATCTGCCGATGTCCCTCAGCTGGGAAACTCAGGGCAGAAACAATTCCTTTACCCAGATACAGGCATAAGGGGTCCATGAACTTTGAATACCTTTCATCCTTGTGTAGACTTGTGTGGGCCCACTGCTACAGTGTAGGCCTTCATTAGCACAGTACAACAGGGTGTATGTTGTGTTGTTGCTAGGTTCCATTGAGTTGTTTCTGACTCATAGCAACTCTGTGAACAACAGAATGAAACACTACCTGGTCCTGCACCATGCACACAATTATTTTTATGCTTAAGCCCACTGTTTCAGCCACTGTGTCAATCCATATCCATGAGGGTCACACAAATAGATACACCCACACCACTGTTCATTGCAGCACTTTCCAAAATAGTAAAAAGATGGAATCAACTTAGGTACCTATCAACAGACAAGTGGATAAACAAATTATGGTGCATTCACACAATGGAATACTAGGCAATGACAAATAATACCGATCAGTTTTTGAAACATCTCATAACATGGAAGAATATGGAAGGTATTATGGTAATTAAAACTAGTCACAAAGTGGCAAATGCTTTATGAGACCACTATAAGAACTCAAGACAAGGTTTAAACACAGAAGAAAGCATTTTTTGATGGTTACGAAGGTTGGGAAGCAGGGTTAGGGGTTTTCACTAAGTAGGTAGTAGACAAAAATTATTTTAGATGAAGGGAAGGACAAAACACAATACAGAAGTCAGCACAAATGGAGTAAACCAACAGCTGTGAGAAGTTTCTTAAACACAACCAAATATTTTTAGGGTCAGAGTAGCAGGGGCAGGGGTCTGGGGACCACAGTTTCAGGGGATACCTAGAACAACTGGCATAACAATGTTTATTAAAAAAATGTTCTATGTCACACTTTGGTGAGTGGTGTCTGGGGTCTTAAAAGCTAGTGAGCAGCCATAGAAAAACATCAGATAGTCTCAGTTCACCTCAAGCAAAGGAGAATGAAGACCATCAAAGACATTAAGAAAAGATGAGACCAAGAGACAGAAAGGGCTATACCAATCAGAGACTGCATCTGTGTAAGACCAGAAGAGCTAAATTGTGTCCAGCTATGAGGAAGGAATGCGCTGACAGGGAGCTCTGTAAAGACTCCCTTATGGAGCAGGTGAAATGTGGAATACAGAACTCAAACTCTTGTCAAAAGGCTGGTCTTAAGACTGAAGGTTTCCCAGAAAAGAAGGCCCCCAGACTCTCTACTAGCCCATAACTGAAACCATTCCTGAAACAAACTCTTCAGACAAAGAGAAGACTGGACTATGAGACATAAAATGAAAACTGGTAAAGAGTGTGTTTCTTGGCTTATGTAGATTCAGGAGACTAACTGGGCAGCTCCTATCCATTGGAAAGAAAAAGCAGAGAGGGACAGGAGCTGGCTGAAAGGATACAGGAAATGTAGGATGGAGAGAAAGAATATGCCATCACAGAATGCGGAGAGCAACTGGGGTCATACGCACATAACAGTGTGTGTAAATTTTTATATGAGAAACAAATTTGAATTGTAAAGTTTCATTTTAAGTACAATAATAAAAAAATTACAACAAAAAAGTCTATGTTCTGTGAAAAAAGTATTTTGTCACTACAAAAGCAGTCTACAAATCCGTATCATTGTTATAGTTTTTGCTATTATTGTTATTATTACAACCCATCAGAAATGAAACCTTTCCATTCTTTGTCCTATTGTCATTTAACCTGTCTACTAACCATTTGCTTATTATAAAAATTAACATCCTTATAATCCCATCTTTGCATTCTTTACCTTAAATGAAAGCTAGTTCCAATTATGCACCAATTAGGCATTTCGTTTACAAATCCAATTAGGCATTTCGTTTACAAAAAATCAAAACCCGTTGCTGGATTCTGATTCATTCACCTTAGAGAGACCCAAATTCACTAAGACCTGTAGGCAAGTACAGAAGCTTTCCAGGTGAAAAGAAGGAACCCTTCTCAGATCTATTTAAAGACTTCTTATTTATTTTCCTCACTCATTAACTGCATCCCAGACTATATGCGCCTCAGTGTCAAAATCTAACAAGAACACAAAGGAGTCACAAGCAATTCCAAATAAAAGATTATAATGGAGATTGTCGAATTTGCTGCTAAGTCCTCTAAAGCTCTGTCCTTTCCTCAGGGTAAGAGCATTGCTACAAATGTTTATGGTCCCCAATAGTTCTCTTTTCCAGACACAGTTATTATTCAAAGTGTAACCCAATAGAATATTTTTGGAACACTGCATTGCTGTCATTTGCCATGCTATTTGAGCTGTTAGTTTGCTTCCCTGCTTCTTTGCATCTCCTTTTTCTCCTTGCATTATGTCTCTGGACCAGAGCAAGTTTTCCTTTGTTGGGCTGCTGCTATTAGTCAAAAGTAATGCTAAGTGTGCATAGCTAGACCTGTTCTGGAACAACTCACTGACAGCCCAACTGACAGCCTGTTGACATAGAAACTCACCCGAGGGATCCATCAACACCCCCACCAGCAACACCAGGAGGGCTGCCGCACTGTGATTAAATCCCTCTTCCTTCCATCGCCCTTGTCGACTCTGCCTTCATGGAGCGATTTTAACTCTGTCTCATGAAGGGGCCTCTGGTCCAGGCCCAAGGTTCACTTGAAAACCAATGGGATGGCCACCCATTAGACCCCTCAACTGCTCTAAAAGAATTTTATTATTTAGGAGATACGTGTATATAGAAATGATTAATAAACGGTAACTGGCACTCAGCACCATCTTGCTTTCAAAGGAGGCGGCAAACCGGGTGAAGATTACAGGCACACACTGGTGAAGCAAGGGCCCTCTGGGATGCACAGCATATTTTTATGATTCTAGTTCTCACTTATACCAGAATACGACATCCAACACTTGGGCATAAGAGCTAGAGAGGATCTGACATATCCTGGGAATGGCAGCTACTGTCTGCTAGTGCTGGCCTTAGGGAAGCTTGACGAGGCATGTCAGAGAAGCCCACCAGCGGTATTGGTCCCGGCCATCCCAAGCCAGGAAAAGAAGACACTTAGTGGAACACTTACTGAGAATTGGGAGGGACAAGTGTACCAACAACAAAGAGAAAACAAAGGAAGTGCTAAGAGCAAGACAGAGAAGGCCGAAGTGAAACGGAATGCAAGTTTAGAGCCATGCTGAGCTCTATTAGCCCATTTCTCTGAAGCTTGTTGCAAAGTGTCCTTGTTTGGTCAAGTGTATCCACTGCCTTCAAGTCAGTTTTGACTCATAGTTACCATATATGACAGAACAGAACTGACCCAAAGAGTTTCCAAGGAGTACCTGGTGTGTTCAGCTGCTGACCTTTGGGTTAGCAGTCATAATGCTTAACCACTATGCCACCAGGGCTTCCCACCACCAGGGTTTATCCTAATTCTGATGAGTTCAATGAAAATAAAAATGCCTTTACTTCTTTCTCCCCCAAATTGATGAAAACTCCACAAGATTGTCTTCTCTGTTTCAACTAGAACCTTACAGCATAATAACAATAATAATAACAAAAGACTTCAGAGCTTATGTGGTGTACTCTCTTACCTTCTGGCAAATTTCTCTAAACCACCCTCTCCATATTATGAGGCAATTATTAAACAAGTCAAACCAGAGAAGCTAACACTCAACAGATGTGTAGGCAGAGCCTTATCTCTTCCTGAGAAGGTCAAAATTAACAGCAAATCCTTGGCTCTTGATCCATCAGTTTAGTTCCATTGAGCAGGTGGTAGCCTTTCCAGGGTTGACACCATAACTTGTTCTTGCCTCTACCTTCTATCAAGTCAGAGTTGACTCTAGGGCAACAATTATTTTGTTTGTTTGGTTTGGAGTACCTGCCATTCTACTTTGCAATGTTTGGCACGTAGTAAATGCCTCAGAAATGTCTGGGGCACGAAGGAAATCCTTGAATCCAGAACCTTGGTTCAGAGCTATTGGGTTCTACTAAGAACTAGAATCACACTAGGTGATACCAGCCATGAAAATTCTTAACCACGGAGGTTCTACCACTGGAACATGGATCCTAGTCTAGCAGTTACTAAGAGGGTATTTGCTTTGCAGTTCAAAAATATTTGAATTATAAGCTCTGGTGAATAATCAGAGTGACAAGAAAGGAGCAAAGGCTTTCTAGCCAAATAACACACATTTTCATATTGTGTATGACCTTGGATTCATAAGCAAACAAACAAAAAATTTTATGACCATCTCAGGGCTGCTGTACTGCAGAGGAGACTGGACCAAAGGAAACTAGCCTTATAGACCAAGCAGATGCTGACTGACCTAGAGGCTCGGGCTAGGAGGGAACGAAGCAGCTGAGTTGGGACTCATGATTTTGAAACTAGGTGAAATCTCTCCATAGTCAGGGCATTCTGATTGTCACACAGCCCAAGGCAGAGGCATCATGCAGGGCACTGACCAGCCCATAGGAAGGCACTCACTCTCTTTGATGTAGCCCAGCACCAGGTATGTGGTTTGGCAAGCAGGATGGACATCAGCCTCCATTCACCTCCTTAACCAGATAAGTTTGCACAGGTCACAGCCTGCAGGACTATGTAGTGGCCCTGGTGACAGGGTTGGAGCTTCCCAAAGATTTTCCTGAGAAGCCAAGGAAATGGAGAAGGAAGAGGATGCCTTCCTTGGTTTCTAGATCTCTCATTTCTGATGTTTCTCTAAATACAGAGAAAGAACTAACCTTACTTGATTAAACTAGACTATTTAATATAGATCCACTAGTTTCTTAAAGCTCCACAGGTCTCTTTAGAGATTTTCTGAATATTCTTTAATTTAGATCATGTTTGTCGAGTATGTGTTTACAGGGATTTTTGCAGACAAGGATTTCCTGTCTTTTGTCAGAGTCTCAAATGGATCTGTAGTACAAAAGGGTTGAAATTGCTGATCTTGACATCAGCTGTAATGCAAGCATTAAATCAGTAAGAGAGAGACAGAATAACAAATGATCTGCTAACAAATTATTCGTTATTTCACTTTAATTGTCATGGCTCTGTGATCACGATATAAACGTAAACTTACTTCCCCACCAACTACAAGTCAAGGGAACTTGTGCTCCTTACTTGCCTCCTACACCCACACCAAGACTCCCGAACCCTTAGTTACTGTTTGTTGCCTGTAAGTTGGTTCAGACTTACGTCAATTCTGTGTACAATAGGTCAAACTATCACTCAATCCTGTACCATTTTCACGTTTTTGATATGCTCAAGCTCATTGTTTCAGCCACTGTGTGTTCTGAAAGCTTCCCAACTCAGAGGCTCAACTTCCAACAGTGTATTGGGCAATATTCTGCTGTGATGTGTGAAGTTTTCATAAGCTAATTTTCAGAAGTAGATCACCGGGCCTTTCTTCCTAGTTCACCTTAGTCTAGAAGCACCACTGAAACCTCTCTGCCATGGGCAACCTCCTAATAATCTAGTTATTAAATGAGTAGAACTGAAAGTCTTCCAAACAGAGTAAAACCCTACACAGGGCTCCTGTTTAGAGTCAAGTTTCAGTCCTGTCCCTCCCACTTACCAAGTGGAGTTGAGTGAGGGGAATTTAGGCAACATATTTTGTTTTCTCACATGCAAAATTAAAAGATCTGCCTACCTCAAAACGTTGTTTCAATAGAAAGAAGCAATAATATATAGGAAGGACTTTGTATTTCTTGACACAATAAAAACTGTGATTGTGAGTAGTTTGAGTTTTTAATTCTAATTATTGGGAAAATTGGCCTGTTGAAAGCAGAGTGGGGCCTTTAAATTTGTCATCGGCCTTTTCTTTTCCTTTATGCTGCTCTCCTCAGGAGTTGTTTCAATTTCTAGTCATTTCAGAAGCAAATGCTCAAATTTTAAAAGAGACACATTCCCCTTACTATACCTTAGAGCTCTGTTAAAATAAATTTAACCTTTAAATAATTTAATAGCTAGTAACAGTGTGTATAGTGAATGGGATTTAGAAGAGCAAACCTGGACAAATGAGTAGAAAAGTAAGGATGGCTTGGCAGAAGGAACAGTCTCACTTGGTTGAAACGCTGCAAGAGGGTGAGAGGCGGTTTTCTTTTCCCTGGCTGTGGATCTAAGGCCCGTTTTGAGCTACTGCAGCCTGAGGATACACTTGAGTTAAGACACACCCAGTACTTTGAGGACTGAATATCTAGTGGACAGGGTGCCTGTCTGAGTCCTGGTACCTCTTTCCCTCCCCAGCTGACTCCCTTGTGTAGACAGCACACTTTCAATGCTCAAGAGCATTCCTAAACCCATTTTCCTAGTCATTCCTCTTTCTGGAATGGTCATTGCACACGGTGGCACAGTGGCAAGTTCGTGAACTTAGTTGTGCAGTTGTCTGTGAAGGAGCTTTTAGCCAGTCAACAAATGAGTGTATTGGAACACCCTCCCTACTCACCGGATCTGTCCCCCAGTGACTCTTTTCTTTACCCAAAGATAAAGGAAATATTGAAATGAAGAAAGTTCGATGACTTTCCTGAGCACTGTGCACATTCATTTGGATATAATTTGGGGTATAATCCACCTAAGCTGCAGGAGATAGATCAGAACTTACAATAACAACCAACCACATGGGACCAGCAAGCAGTGAAATACAACAGCAGTCTCATTGAGTCAGTTCTGACTCATGGAGACCACATGTGCAGCAGAGCACAACTGTGCATCCTCAGAATGTTCAATGGTAGCAATCTTTCAGAAGTAGATTGTCAGGTCATTCTTCCCAGCTGTCTCTGGGTGGATTTGAACTGCAAGGCTTTGGGCTAGTTGCCAAGAGTGTAATTATTTGTACCACCCAAGCATTTAAATTCTGGCTGCACATTGGAACCATTGGAACCACTGGCTCATGTCTACAAGAGAACATTCATGGCCCCACTCAGCTTAGTCTGTGTAGTGAGACTGGAATGAGGCCTGTTACATCTCCAAAAGAAAGAAGATAGTGCTTTTCCTGGTGATGCAGTGGTTCAGCTTTGGGATGCTAACCAAAAGGTTGGCAGTTTGAATCTATGAGCCAGTCTTTGGAAATCATATGGGGAAGTTCTACTCTGTCCTATAGGGTTGCTATGAGTTGGAATCAATCCAAATTCTATGGGTTTGGGTTTTTTTTTTTTGGTTATGTAAAAAAGACTACATTTTTATACCATTGGAAGAATACACACAAAAAGTATTGATATGCATCTGTGGCATATGAGGTCTGGTAATTAACTCCGTGAACTTACTTGTAGTAAGTGCTACATACCTCAGCGCTGAATATCACTTTGGTCACAGTCAAAGTACTCCCCTTGGGAAGCTGTGCACTGATGCCAGTGTCTAGTCTACCCTTCAAAATGATTTTGGAACTCTTTCTGGAAGGGCGATTGTGCACGGTGGCACAGTGACAAGTTTGCAAACTTAACTGTGTAGCTGTCTATCAGGGAGTTTCTAGCTAGTAAACAAATAACTGTATTGGAACACCCCACCACCACCTTATTCACCTGATCTGGTCCCTAACAACTTTTTTCTTTAACCAAAGATAAATATTCAAAGGAAGAGATTTTGACAACATTCAGGACATCAAGGCTAATATGACAACAGCTCTGATGGCCATTCCTGAAAAAGAGTTCCAAAGTTGCTTTAAAGGGTAGACTAGGTCCTGGTGTCAGTACATAGCTTCCCAAGGGGAGTACTTTGAAAGTGACCATAGGGATATTCAGCAATTAGGTATGTGGCACTTTTTCTAGGGTGAGTTCGTGAACTTCATTGTCAGTCCTCATGTGATCATGTACAATCTAGGTAGGCTAGAACTCCAGGTTGAAATATGGTAATGAAAAGGGATGCTAATTTAACCGAAGCAGTAGCTTATGAAGGAAGGCAGGGAATTTCAGAGTTCTAGGGACCCTCCCACTGCCCTGTCTGTGATATTCTACTCTCTTACTTTAAGCCACTTGTCCTTACCCACCTGATCCAAATCAGCAGCAGGAAATCTTGTCTCACTGCCCAAAGCCATTGTCATAAGCATGAGCACCTAACTCTGGGTGGGTCAGCCATTACATCTTAAACTATAGTTATGGGTCTGTGGCCGTGCTATCCAGTGTGGTCGCCATTGACCATTGTTACAGATTGAATTGTCTCCCCTCCCTAAAAAGACATGTTGAAGTCCTACCCTCTGTACCCGTGAATGAAACCTTGCTTGGGGAAATAGGGTTTTTCCTTGTAGTTGTTTATCAGTTAAGCTAAAGAAGTCACACTGGAGTAGGGTGGGGTCTAATACAAATCACATCACAGTGACATATTATAAAAGAGGATAGACACCAAAATGGAGGCCCACTTGGCAGAAGACTGTAGGTGAGAAGCTGTCTATGAGCTAAGGAAAGCCAAGGATTTACAGTAGCCACTAGAGCTAGGCAAGGAGGCATGGAATGGTTTCTCTTTCAGAACTTTCAAAAGGAATTGTCATGGCTGATACCAAGAATTGGGACTTCCAACCTGCAGAACAGAGACGACAAAAAATTCTGTTCTTTAAAGTCACTCACTTGGTTGTATCTTCCTATGGTAGCCCTAAAAACTGGACAATATAGGAAAGCATAGATCTTACTCTCCAGTGGAGAGTCCTTGTTGAAAGGATAGGTTCGTAACAGTGTAGGTTGTATATAGGATATATATATATATGCACACCTTTACCACTTGCTTTAAGGAACCCTAGTGGTACAATGGTAAAACACTCAACTGCTTACAGAAAAGTTTGTAGTTTGAAACTACCCAGGAGCTTGGCAGGAGAAAAGGCCTGGTGATCTGCTCACATGATACTGTTGTTAGATGCTTTCAAGTCTGTTTTGACTTACACTGACCCTATGTGTAACAGAACAAAATGCTGACCAGTCCTGTGCCGTCTTCACAATTGCTGTTGTGTTTCAGTCAATTACAACCTAGAAAAACCTGTGGGACAGTTCTACTCTGTCCTATAAATTGACTTGATGGTAGACAACAACAACAGCAGCTAGTTGCCTTGAAGTCGATTCCATGTTCCTGAAGGTAGGGTTTTCGATGACTGATTTTTCAGAAGTAGATTGCTGGGTATTTCTTCCATGAAGCTTCTGGATAGACCATCAGTCAGTTGAGTGAGTACCTTAACTGTTTGTACCAGCCAAAATCCACTGTGGTCAAGTCAATTCCTACTTAGAAGAGTGACCCAATAGGATAGAGTAGAACTGCCCCATTGAATTTCCAAAGATTACCTGGTGTACTCAAACTGTCGATGTTTTGGTTAGCAGCCATAGCTCTTAATTAACCACTATGCCACCAAATCAAACCAAACCCACTGCCATCAAGTCCTGTCTCACTCATAGTGAGCCTAGAGGTCAGACTAGAACTGTCCCACAGAATTGCCAATGATTGCTTGGCAGATTTGAAGTACTGACCTTTTGGTTAGCAGATGTAATCCCTGTAGGGTTTCCACTACAGAGACTCCATATGTACACATCTGTCAGTAAATCTATAAAAGGAAAAATGGAAGCTTGTCAGAAAATACTTGAAAATACTCTCAAGTAATACAATTATTCTTGATGGAGCATGCTGTAGGTCACTTGACCAGATAGAAGAGATGAAAGTTGTTTTATAAACACAGATAATGGAATGAGTGAGCATTTTTTGAGGGAATTCATTTCCACGACTCTCTGCTAGAATATCATTAGACTGAAAGTGAGAGGTCTGGTACATTCTTGACTAACCTTTTGTACCAGTTGAATTTCCCAAAGATAGAGAAAATGGTAGATTTGCTCCTATGGCTTTAATTCTGCCCAATGACTTGAATTTAATTACTGACTAGAATCCTGGAAGAACATCCTATATTGCTTTAGAAAGTTTTGGTAGACTGAAAAGAAAAGGCTTGAGAGATTCTGGATCTGGATCTAAGGAAATGAATGGTTGCATGCTGTGAGAACTGAATGGTGAAAGGCCTCAAGAGGACTGAGCAAGATTTGAAACTCAAATCCTAAATATGTAGCCCCCATAAAGAAAGAAGTGGACAGGAGGCAAATTTGTATTCTCAAAACAAAGATAAACTCAAGGATTGTGCTAATGAGACTCAGCCCTGTATATACTAAAATTTGGAAAGCAGGTAAAGATGTTAACAGTGGCTCTGAATTCTCTTTAAAACAATAGTCCTAGAAAGAGGAGATTCGTTATGCAGCAAAACTAAAATAATTGTATTATATTGCTGCTTGACACTAAAATCATAGTCCTCAGTGGTTATTTCTGTTTCTGTTTTATTTCTGTTTTCAAACACAGAGAACCCTGATAGGCAGGGAACTGAAAAAATAAGATGTATGAAGAAATGAAAATGAAACTTCAGCCATTCTTTCTTGGCTCAGGCTGTTGCCTTCCAGGGACCAGAAGTAATAATAGCTCTGATTTATTGGGCTTCTACAAAATTCCATGCATTGTGCTAAGTGCTTTACATGAATTATCTCATGTAATCTTTATAGCAATTCTTTTGGGGTAGATGTTCATTAATATCCTCATTTTCTATATGATAAATCTCAGGCTCAGAGAAGTTGGATAACTTGTTCTAGGCTGGAGATGATTACTAAGGAGGAAAACTAGAAGCTAAGACAAAGCCAGTGTTTCAGACCACTACCCAGAAAGAGCTTGCAAATGAAAATGGTAAATCCTTTTGCATCATCTATGAGGGGCTATGAAGAAATGGAGCAATGTTCCTTAGGAAGACGGCAGAACACAAAGGTATGGGAAGGAAGATGTCTAGCCAGGTGTGAAATGTAACAAGCTCTGTAGCATCTGGTGTAACAGGCCATCTAGGATACTCCACTGGTATCTCTCTGTCTGAGATCATGAAGAATGAGGAAAACTAAATATTGGAAGGAAATATTAGTCCAAAGGACTAATGGACCATGTCTACGACAGCCTCCACAGGCTGAGTCCTGTGCAACTAGATGGTGCCCGGCTACCACTGCTGACTGCTCCGACAGGGATCACAATAGAGCATCCTGGACAGAGCTGGGGAAAAAGAGAGAACAAAATCCTAACTCACAAAAATGACCAGCCTTACTGGCCTGACAGAGACTTAAGAAACCCAAGAGGATGGGCTTTGAACAGCGTTTTAGCTCAACAATTAAGTCACGCCTATGGTTTACCCTTCAGTCAAAGAACAGACGGGCCCATAGAACAAAAGGAGACTACATGGGCATACCGGCCCAGGGGCAAGCACGAGAAGGCAGGAGGGTTCAGGGAAGCTGGTGATGGGGAACTCAAGGTCAAGAAGGGAAAGTATTGGCACGTTGTGTGGTAGGCAACCAGTGGCACAAAACACTATGTGTACTACTTGTTTAACGAGAAACTAGTTTGTTCTCAAGTGTTCATCTAAACTATGAAAGAAAATAGTTTCACTTTAAAAGAACAAGAGGAATAGAACCAACACTGTTAGTGGACAGACCACCAGCAGCCCTGTGGTGAGGCTCTGACACCCCAGGAAAAGGTGATCCTTTGTTACTCTTTCTACCTGACCCACCTGCAGGGAGTTCATTTGGCAAAGCTTCTGCCTGGAATGGAAACTTTGCCTAATTCCTGCAAGAGTGCTTTGTGCTTACCGAAGGCCCAAATGAAAAATGGACTAAGCCAATGACAGAATGAGTGTGAGAAAATTAAAGAAGAGAGAATATTCACGCAATTTACAGCAAGATGAAATTAGGAAGATTGTGAAAAGTAGCATCCAGTGAGACTGCCTTCCATCCTGGACAAGATTCCTGGAAAGACTGATTAAGGGAATCATTCATGATGTCACACACTGTCTTCCACTGTCCTGCTGGTCTGAGTTATTTTTTGAACTGATAAATCTGCAGTAGGGGTGGCCTTAGAATGCTCACCCACCCCAACAGAGGGAGTCACGTGTGAAGTTTAGTATGCATGTTTTAAATAATTACCTATGTATACTTCCATTATTTCAAGATAATAGTTCAATAAATATCTGCTGAAGAGTGAATAAAGATGTCAGAAGACAATAAAGTCAAAATGAGTTCACATATTAACAACAACAGCAAAAACTCATTGCTGTTGTGTCGATTCTGACTTCTAACAACTCTAGCTGTTTTCAGAATTAGTTTGGGCTTGTTTTGGGGTGCTGCTGAGTTGATTATCAACTCACAGCGACCCCACATGGCACAACAGAACTCTCCCATGGCTTCCTCCCATAGAGGCTCGGGCTTGTTTTGAACTGCTGACCTTGCAGTTAGCAGCTTGGTCCTTACTTATGCTCCACCAAACCCCGCCCCCCAAACCAAACCCACTGTTGTCAAGATAATTCCAACTGACAGCCCTTCTGTAGGACAGGCTGGAATTATCACAAAGAGTTTCCAAGAAGTGCCTGGTGGATTCAAAGTGCTGATCTAACCACTACACCACCAGGGTATCCATTTCTCCACCAGGGCTTCTTGTTTTAACCTCAAAAATAAATAAATAAATAAAAGAATTGACTTTAGCATATATGAATTGACACAGTAAGAACAATGGTCTCTCTTATTTTTCTGGTCTCAGCTTCAGTGTTCCTGCCTTAGGGAAACCCTCCTTGACTTCAAAATCTGGATCAGATTCTTCTCTGTTATTCCCATTCAAGCACCCAAATTCTTGATCATGATAGCACTTACCACATTTTCTAATTTATGGCTCTCAGTACATGTTATACATTGAATTGTGTCCCCCCCCCCAAAATACATACTGAGAATTTGGCCCTTATGGTTCTGTCTGAAAGTGGGGTTTCTTTGTTACTTTAGTTAGGTCATACTTCAGAAGGGTGGCCCTACTCATTTCCTGTAAGTTATAAGAAGAGCAGAATAGACACAGATACAGACATGCAGGGAAGGGAGACACCAGGTGAGGATCATCTGCAAGGGAAGGAACACCAAGGATTGCTGGCAGACTCCAGAAGCCGGGAGAGAGGCCCACCGAAGGTATCATCATCACAGCTGAGATCTGATTCGACTTTCAGCATCCAGGGCTTTGAGGAGCTAAACTTCTGTTCTGTAAAATAACCCTTTGTGGTATTAATATATGGCAGCACAAGGAAATGAAACAGTGAATATTTGTTTAAAAGCTGCCTAACCACATAAGAACAATGTGTCGTGATTGATTGTACCTGCAGCACAAAGCACCCAGCGTGACGTCTTGCCCATCTTATTTTTCCAATGATTACTCCTTGAGTGGAAACCCTGGTGGTGGTGGGTTAAGTGCTTCATCTGCTAACCAAAAAGTCAGCCGCTCAAATCTGCCAGGCGCTCCATAGAAACTCTACGGGGCAGTTCTACTCCGACCTCTAGGGTTGCCAGGAGTTGGACCTGACTCAATGGCAAGGGATTTGGATTTTCTTTCTTTTTTTTTTTTTTGGATCATTGAGTGAAAAACGTAAACAGCAGAGACAGAGGAGACGACATCTCAGCTTACTAGACAGAAAACCACTAGCTGTCACTGTCACTCTGAGTGTCGCACTTCAAAACGCTTAAAGTCAAGAGAAACAGGCTGAGAGGAGAGAAATCATTTATCAAAGGCAATCCTGAATCAGGAAAAAGACTTGATTCCAATTTAGATGAGGGCATGGAGTCACTTAGTCTACTGAGGAAGCTCTCAAGGTGAGGAATTGGGGCGTGGACAACAACAGCTGATTAGCTAACTACTGAGGATGAGAGTGTTCGCGTATGTTTGTAGTTGTTCTTCGTGGCCACCAAGTCAACCTCAACTCATAAAGACCCCATCTATGCACAACAGAACAAAACACTATCAAGTCCTTTGTTGTCCCCACGATGGGTTAAGGATCCAATTCCTGTGATTCACATAACTTTCATTGGCTGAGTGTCAGAAGGTCACCAGACCTCTTTTGTTAGTCTGGAAGCTCTCCAGAAACCTGTTCACTATCACAGCAGCGTGCAGGACTCTACTGACAACTGGGCGGTGACTGTGCTTGGACTGAGAACTGAACCCTGGTTTCTGGCATGGAAGGTGAATATTCTACCCCTGGGCCACTACTACTCTTGTTCACACATATTTTTAATACGGTCCTTGAGAATACCTTGGACCAATGTGAACAGTGATAATTATTAGAAGTTAAACTTTTGATCTCAATGTGAGGCATACTCGTTTCATTATTTAAATCTGCCCCCAAATAAAACGGGCAGCCTCGACATATCTTCACATCCTCAAGTAGACAAACACTTAGTTGTATGCTGAAGCAGAGAAAATTAAGTGAGAAATAGGGGTTGGATCAGCATCAAACATACTGGTTCTGGAAAGTTAAGGTTTATGTGACCACCTTGATTATGTCTGGGGTGACCGGGTGATCTTTGGAGTCTTCTAATACCAAAATTCTGCAGTGCAGTTTGTAACCTATCATTTCTTCGCATCATTTCTTCCAATGTCAATCGTCCAGGCCTTTCCTGACAGGGGCTGAGTCGGTGATTTGACCTTCATGTTTGAAGAATCTAAGATACGTTACTGAAATCGTAGTGTTTTATAAACTCATACCACATAGGTGATGATTTAATAACTTCATTTTTTCAAATAGAACATGAGAAATGTAAGCAATTGCCTGAAACTGTCTGTTAACCTTGATTTATTGGTGATAAAAGCAATTATGTACTCTTGGTAATATAAGTACTATCTAGACACAGTATTAATATTTATTAAAACATTCTTTTCTGCACAGCAAGAAAGAAGTGAACTATTTTTTTTTCCCCCAGAAAACAAGATTTGGCAGCATTTTGACTAGCAAATAATATTGTTACACTCAACTATGAGTAACTTAGACTTTTCATCTTTTTCAAACTTCACAATCCTTTGACTGGGCTTCTGGGAGCTGTTTTTCTAGACACAGAGGCCATTTGGTTAATTGTCTTAGTTTTTCATTCTTGTTCACTGAGTGTAGGTATGGAGAACAAGAGTTTTAATATGCTGGGAAGTTCTTTTCCTTGGAACTGAAATGATCAAATGCTGCAATATTTTATTTGTTGTTAGGGAGCAGCAAGTCAACTCCAACTCTCAGTGACTCCATGTACCACAGAAGGGCACACTGCTCAGTCCAGTGGCATCCTCCTAACTGTTGCTCTGTTTGAGCCCATTGTGACAGCCAATGTCAGTCCATATCATTGAGAATCTTCCTCTTTTTCATTGACCCTCTACTTTACCAACCATGGCTTCCTTATTTTGCATACCATTTGTTTTCTCCCTTCTCACCGCCTCCTCCATCCATCTTCCCAAGTCCTACTTGGGAAGATGCGATTCGACCCACATTGTATGGTGTTTGTTGGTGTTCCATTACGATTTTTTTCTGTCTTACATTTTCACACACTGTAAGTGTGTAAATGTGGGACCGTAACACTGAAAATATTGCCTTTATATTCACTGCTTATCAGATCCGTTAGACTTAAAGTAATGTTCATGCATCTGATAGTTTGGAGGACACTGCTCCTATTAGCACCCGTGATACATAAATAGGCCCTAGATTCAGTGGGGACGTTATGGCCTCAATCACAATTAATATTGCACAAGCCCTGTTGCCGGTTTTTCTCATCTCATTTTTTCCCTTTCCAATTTCTTGTTAATCTTGTTTTCTTGCCACAAATTATGAGGCAAACTGGCCGTGCTGAGGCAATCTTCAGCACCAATAAATCAAGGGTTGCCGTAAAACTGTATAATTTCTTGCTGATGGCACTTGAAGAAGAAAGTTATTAAATCATTACTCACTTAATATGAATTCATAGAGGGCTCTAACACTCCTTCCTCACTCCATACTTTGCTCGCTGTTATCACAGTGTAGAAAGCTGGATATTGTATAGGAAACTTGAGCAAGATCTTAATGACTTTCTGAGTTTCAGAAATGAGTTTCTGAGTTTCATACTTGGTCTGCTGCTGCTCATGCCGAGGTGAGCCGATCATCCTTGAAATGTCTGTTTTTATTTAACTGCAGCATCCTGGGTCAAGGGGCATGCCACAAAGAAAAGATAGCATGGCCTCAGGGAATGCTGTTATGACCTTCTTACTGAGGTCACATCTTGTAGGTGGGGACTCTCTTGCTCATCTTTGCATTTCCCACAGCTTGGTGCCACACAGAAGACAGTGTAGATGCTCATTATTTCATGTCATTGTTGTTAGTTGCCATCAAGGCAGCCCCAATTCATGGTGACCTCGTATATAACAGAATGAAACACTGTCTGGTCTTGTCACCGTCATGTTCACCGATACGTCTGAGCCTGTTGTTGTAGCTACTGGCAATCCATGTTGTTGATGGCTTCCCTGCTGGTCTTTGACCCTTCACTTCACCAAACCTCATGGCTTTTTCTGAGAAATAATCTTTCCAGATGACCCATTCAAAGTTAGTGTGTCAAAATCTCACCATCCTCCACTTAATAAGGAACATCTCTGTTATATTTCTTCTAAGGATTGTTTGATGAGATGAACTTAATATTTAGTCATTCAAAAGAGAAGAAATACAAATCTGTATGAATGAAAAGAGACATTTATACTTCTAGGCTAGAAGGCTGATCCTTTGCTTGTCTCAGAGATGACACGGTTGGAGCAGGGACCCTTGGGGGAGCCCCAGTGAACTCTGTAGCTGGGAGCTGACCTCGGTCTCTAGAATACCAGAAGCTGTAATAATCAAAGCAAGAGGCTTTAAAATTTTGTTCCTAATCCACAAACAGGAGGTGCCAACAGGCAGAAAAACTTGGCCCAGGGATGCACGCACACGTGCACACACACACACACAGGCACGCACGCACGCACGCACGCATACACAGAGTCTGACAAGTCCACAAACTTTATTGTCCCAAATGCTACATACCTCATTGCTGAGTATCACTGTGGTCACCTTCCAAGTCTCCCCTTGAGAAGTTATGAGGCAACACCAGCATCTAGTCCACCCTTTAAAACAACCTTGGAACTCTTTCTGGAATGCCTATGATTGGAATACATTCCCTGTTGACCTAATCTGGCCCCAGTGACCTTTTTCTTTATCAGAAGATAAAGGAAATATTGACAGGAAGACATTTGGATGACATTTAGGTATATGGCAACAGCTCTGATGGCCATTCCAGAAAGAGTTCCAAAATTGCTTTGAAGAGTAGACTAGGCACTGGTGTTGATGCATAGCTTCCCAAGGGGAGTACTTCAAAGGTGGCTGTAGTGATATCAAGCAGTTAGTAAGGTATGTAGCACTTTATCTAGGGTGAGTTTGTGAACTTAATTGGCAGTCGTCACACGCGCGCACACACACACACACACACACACATATAAAGTTTTAACCCACTAGCTACTCTATAGAAGAAAGACGTAACTGTTTTTCTAAAGATTACGTCTTGGTAATACTATGGAGAAGTTCTACTCCATCCTGTGGGGTTGCTATGCATTGGAAACCACTTGGCAGCACACACCAACAATTGCAGCTTTAGAAATAAAATTGTTCAGTCTTTGTCTCCTGTTTTGTATACTGCTGCCCCAAAGAACTGAAGAGAGAGACTGGCCAAACTGCATGTGTTGAGTAAACCCAAACCAAACCAATCTCATTGACCTCAAGTCGGCTCCAACTCAGCAGCCCTATAGGACAGAGTGGAACTGCCCATATTGTTCCCAGGGAGCAACCGGTAGAGTCAAACTGCTGACCCTTTGGTTAGCAGCGGAATTCTTAACCACAGTGACTCCAGGACTCAGAGCTTCTAAAAATTCTGAAAATATTTTACCATGTCTATGCTACGAGAAGTTCACGATGAATCATCTGTCGTTTGTAACTATAAAGTCAACTGCAGCAAGTTCAACACCAGGTGATACAGCGCTATTTTTATAACCAGCTGCAAGAGTAGGGTCAGCCGGGTGGAAAGCTGCAGGAAGAACACTTGAACCCAAGTATTGGTTCCAATTTGTAGACTAGTACCTGAAAGACTATCATTACTGATTCATTTCTGTGCCTTAAATAATGTCCTCTTCCTTTAGTTATCTCTATCAGACCTCCATATGCACATCACTGTACTAGGTGATTTCACCATAATACCTTATGGTTAAAGAGTTTGTCAAATTCAGAGACAAGAGATGATAGACAGTTTAAAGTGGTGGTCACAGTAGAAATACGAAAGAAATTTAGAACAAAAAGTGATTGTTTTTGCTTTGATAGTAAGGTCTGGACCCACATATAATCATGGATTTCACGGGTGGTCTGTCTTCAAGCAGTTTCTCACCTTTGGCACTACAGACATTTGAGAGGCTGTTCTGTGCACTCTGTGATGTTCAGCAGCATCTCTCAGCCTCTGCTCTCTGATGTTATAATGTCTCCCTGCACCCACCTCTTTGTGGCAACCCAAAATGTTGCCAGACATTGTCAAGTGTCTCTAAGGGTGAAATGAGCTACTCCAAGCTGAGATCCTCTGGTCTAACATAAAAATTAATCTTCTGGTTTTTAAAAGAATCCCTGGTGCCATAGTGGTTGGGAGCTACAGCTGCTAACCAAAAGGCTGGCAGTTTTCACCCAACAGGTGCTTCTTGGAAACTTAATGGGGCAGTTCTACTCTGTTCTATAGGGTCACTCTCAATTGGAATTGAGGTGATGGCAATGGTTTTGTTTGTTAAAGGGTGGCCCTTGCTGTTAAGTTGATTTCAACCCAGCCTGACCTATAGGACAGAATAGAGCTGTCCCATGGGGCTTCCAAGGCTTAAAATCTTTACAGAAGCAGATTGTCACACCTTTCTTCCACCGAGTGCCTGGTGAGTTCGAACCAGTGCCTTTTCAGTAAACAGCCAAGTGCTTAAATCCCTATGCCACCAGCACTCCTGCTTCAAGGGTAGAAGTGGATGGAACTGATTTTTCCCATAGATGGAGCTCTTGTTCAACAAAGTGCTTCATTAAAAGGGTAAAGGCAAATCTAAGCAGAAGGCGTAGCCCAACACACAGGTCTCTCACTTGCAATTGTCTCTTGGTTCTGCCTTCCTCTGTTTCAGCAGCAGAAGCAGTGTGGCACTGGACAGCTCTGGTTCTTAATAGTGACCTTGACCTAGTCTGGGCTGACTAGAAAGGCTGGCTGGAAGTTGGAGAGGTCTGGCTACAGAGCTCTGCTCTTATGAAGAAGGGCCCCAGCGTAAGGCTAGGTAAAAGCCAAGATTTCCAGAGCATTCCCCAAAGCAGCAGGCCACTCATATGCTTTTGATATTGCAGCACTGTTCCTTGTTAGCCCATACATTTCATCTTCAAATTGCTTTCATTGTTTTATGTGGTCTGTGGTACACACCTCATTTCTTTCAGCTTCTAGCCATAACATTTCTAGCGGTTAGCTCATTTCACAGAAGTTCCTTGTATTTTAAGGCCGAAGAGTCAGCATTCAGTGAAGGGGTGGAGGTGAGGGTTTGGAATACAAACTCTGAGATGAGCTGTAACTAACTGCTTCCAAAGAATAGGCTTTTATCCAAAGAGAGAAGGCATGTTCTTTGAGCAACCAAAGTGGTGTTAAGACAATCTCCAAACTCCCTTTGCCATTGAGATTACATAAGACTGATTACTTGTTAAACAAATTGCAGTTCTCCCTAACTAGGTTGAGAGTAGGGCGTGCTACCGAAAACTAACAGTGACATGGTCTTCGAGGTGATGCCCATTGTCATCCAATGCTTTTTTCTTCTACTTGGCAAGTAGATGGGTTGGCAGGTATAGGATACTGTGTGAATGTTGGCTTGACTCACTATTAACTTTTCATTAGCCGTAGCATGCCCAATATCAAGACAGTGACTTATTGTAGCTGGGAGCTGTCAACCAAGCCCATTTCCTAACAGGTCATCCCCCTTCAGCAATCCTGTAAGAACTCTAGTTGCTCAGGTAAACGCTCAGAAGGCCAGACATTCAGGTTCCTAGGGAATGTTCCTTAGGTTTATTAAATAAATAGGTACTTTTGGAAAAAAAAAATTATTGTGCTTTAGGTGAAAGTTTACAGCTCAAGGCATTTTGGGTTGGCCCTATGCAGATGACCAACAGTGGACAGAAGATGACACTGGCAAACTAAAGACCCTGATGTAGGTCAAAGTCAGTACCTAAGTCTGCATTTTTCTAAGTCTCTATGGATGTTTCTTATAGGTGCAACTAGTCTAGAACCATTATTTTGATAAAGGGATTCTCAACCTTGGCCACACCTGAAACCAAACCAAACCTTTTGCCATCAAATCGATTCCAACTCATAGCAACCCTGTAGGACAGAACAGAACTGTTCCATTGGGTTTAACAAAGAGCAGCTGGTGGATTCAAACTGTAGACCTTTTGATTAGCAGCCATAGCTCTTAATTATTGGACCACCAGGGCTGCACCCAGGGATCTTTCAAAAATACTTTCATCTCCTCTGTTCTCCCTCCTCCTCTTCAGTTGTCACCTCCTTCTACTTTTTTTGTGTGTTGACTGCTTTGTGAATTTTCCTCTTTTTTATTTCTCTTTCTCAAAACTGCCAAGTCCAGGTTAATATATTAGGTTATTAAAACCTTAAGGTGAAAGAATTTGTGAAATCCAGGAGCAAATGTTAGGTAGATGGGAAGTTTAGAGTTTTCTACAAGATTCTGATCAAATCAGTAGTTATTCTGATGTAATTAGTCTGGGGTGAGGCTTTCTCCATGGAAAAGCAGTAAAGTTAAATCAGTGGTTTCCAGTCTTGGCTGCAGATTTAAGTCCCATGGGGAACCTATAAGTACAGTCATTTTTGAACCCCACCCCAGAGCAACTGAAAAGGAATCTCTGAGGTCGACCACAGGCATCTGTAGTTTTTAAGAGTTCCTCAGTTTATTCTGATGCACAGGAGAAATTGAGGCCCACAGATGCCAACTCTATTACTTGCCCTTGGGGGCTGCTATACCAGCAGTTCTAAAGGTTGAAAATGTGATGAAAATATATAAATGCAAATTGTTCTGTTTTCTAAACAAAACAAATGAAGAAGCCAACATTTCTTCTGGAAACTTTAAGGAGTATGTATGTATGTACATACATGTGTGTGTGTGCGTATGTACGTATGCACACATAGACAGGTGTGTGCACCATGTGCATATGCACATTCATGTGCACATGTGTGCATATATGTGTGTATGTGTGCATCTGCATGTGCACATGTGTGTGCATAAGCGGTTGAACATTTGCAGAAAATTTGTATTGTTGCATGAGTCTGTAATTAATAAAAATAAATTTGGTGCCTCAAACATCTATTGAGCACCTCCTATGTGCCAAATGTTGTCAGGGAAACTATCAGAAGTAAGACCGAGACCTTTCCCATGGTTTAGAATCTTGAAATCTCAAAAGGAGATGTTGCTTTGACAGGTTTAGCAGAGGCAGAGAGAGAGAAAAGGCCTGCTATCTGCATTGAATTGTGTTCCGCCAAGAATCTGTGTAGCAATTTAGCTAGACCGTGATTCCTAGTATTGTGTGATGTTCCTCCGTCTTGTAAATCCAGCCTCTATGATGTTAATGAGGCGGGATGGGCAGCAGTTGTGCTGAGGGGGCAGGACTCAGAGGGTAAGATTGGTTTGTGCTGGCAGTCTCTTGAGATATAAAAAAGAAAGAAGCTAACAGAGAATTTTGGGGACCTCATATCACCAAAAAGAAGTATTGCTAGCAGTTGAGTGCATCCTTTGGAAAGGACTGGGGTCACTGCACCTCAGAAACTTCCAGTTTATTGCAAGATTGACAAAAGAACCTTGCTCCAAATCCAACACAGAAAGCTTCCCCCTGAAGCTGATGCCCTGAATTTGCACTTTTAGCTTACTGGACTACGAAAAATCAAATTTCTCTTTTTAAAGCCACCTACCTGTGATATTTTTGTTAAAGCAGCTCTAGATGACTAGGACTCCTAGTTTGAGGCTCAAGTCTGAAATCTGTCATTTACATGATCTGATAGGAAACTCTACACCTTTCTAGGTCCTTAAGTCTTCCCTAATAAAGGTCCCACTTGTCATAGAGGTTTCACCTTCCTGCATCCATCACTCTTCTATGGCTTCTTCTCCTCTAGAGAAGTATCACACTGTCTCCATCCCATAGACTCTGGATTCATAGTCCAGACTCACTCCTGACCCCGCCTTCTTTCAAAATTCTTCTCCTGTCTTCTGTGTCCTCTTGTTCAGGGTTCTGGTCCCTCCACAGTGACATCTGATGTGCTGAGAAATTCCCTGCAGGTGAGATGCTAGTGACTAACAATGGCAATTCTGGCTTTCTTCCCAAAAGTGTGCCATTGGGAACACAATGTACTGAACATGTATTTCCTAGTGGGGGTTAGTGAGATGTTTGAGAAAATCATGACCTTCTCTTTGAAGTCCCCCAGATGATGCCCAAAGGTGAGCTGCATGTTCTACTGTGAGCTGGCTCTTTGAGGGGCAGACCTATGGACCCTCCAGGAGGATTAGGTCTCACTTCAAGGGAAAAGCAAGTCCTCTTGACTCTGCACGGGTTTGCCCCTCTAAGGAAATTAGTAAGGTTAAAACTCCCAAATTTTATAGCTTTGAAAGTAGGCACTGATTCCAAAGAAAAAAAATTTTTTATTGTGATTGAATGAAAATGTAAATTCCTATATAAATGTGCATGCCCACCTACATGCAGCTCCCACTGCTCTCCCTGCCTGGTGACAGCACACTCTTCCTCTCTGCTCCATACGTGTCTTACCTCCCCAGCTTACCTCCCAGCAGCAATCTCCTATTCTCTCCTCTCTACTCACTCCCCCACCTCCAGTAAGAGGTCGGCAGGACGACATCCTATTGATGCGTAGAACCATGAAGTGTACACATGATACGGTCACTCTATGTCGCAAAGTCCAATCCATTCCCACCTGAAGAGTTGACCTCCATTATGATTTATGGACAGGGGCAGCATCAGGACCAGGGACCATGTTCAAGAAATTTTTTTAATGGAACATAATTCTAGGTTTTCTGTGAGGGAGACATTTTCAGAAACAGACTGGTATCATGACTTTCTCCTTGCCAGCCAAGTGCCATCCAGTTGGATCCGACTCATGGCCAACGTTCTCCTAAGAAGATGGAAATATGTTACTTTTTCAGTTTATACAAAAGTCTGAGGATCATGTACCAACAACCTTGTTAATAAAGGTAGTTGTGTTAATTTTGTGCTATTTCAGTAAGAAATAATCACTATCTTTTCTGAATTATTATAGAAATGTATTTTTACTCAGAGAATTGTTATATGGGTACATATATTATTTTTCCCCGACTAGATTGTAAATGCTACTCTCAAAACAGTGGCCAGCTCAATGCTATGACAGCATACTGGTAGAACCAAATGGAGGTATGTGTTTGTATTTTTAAAATAATGTATTGCATTGTTAGGTGCCTATTAGGTGCCGTTGAGTTGGTTCTGACTTGTAGCAACCCTACACACAAAGAACAAAACACTGCCCAATCCTGCACCATCTGCACAATTGTTGCCGTGTTTGAGACCATTGTTTCAACCACTGTGTCTATCCATCTACATGAGGCTCTTCCTCTTTTATGAGATCCTTTACTTTACCAAAAAGTGACTTCAGCAGTATATTGAAAGGATGTTGCCAGAAATTCAAGCTGGATTCAGAAGAGGACATGGAACCGGGGATATCACTGCTGATGTCAGACGGATCTTGACTGAAAGAAGAGAACACCAGAAAGATGTTTATATGTGTTTCATTGACTGAGCAAAGTCATTCAACTGTGTGGATCATAACAAATCATGAATAACATTGCATAAAATGAGAATTCCAGAGCACTTAATTGGGCTTGTGAGGAATCTGTATATGGATCAAGAGGCAGCTGTATGAACAGAACAAGGGGACACTACATGGGAAAGATGTGTATCAGCACTGTATCTTTTCACCATACCTTTTCAATCTGTATGCTGAGCAAGTCATCGGAGAAGCTGGACTATGTTAGGAAGAACATAGAATTGCCAGGATACTCACTGATGACCTGCATTATGTAGAAGACACACCCCTTCTTGCTGAAAATGAAGAGGATTTGAAACACTGATGAAGATCAAAGACCACAGCCTTCAGGATGAATTGTACCTCAACATCAAGAAAACAAAAAATCTTCACAACTGGACAAGTAAGCAACATCATGATCAGTGGAGAAAGGTTTCAGGCTGTCCAGGATTTTATTTTACTTGGTTCCACAATCAACACCCATGGAGGCAGCAGTTGAGAGATCAAAAGATGCACTGCATTGGGAAAATCTGCTGCAAAAGATCCCTTTAAAGTATTAAAAATGAAAGGTGTCACCTTGGCATCTTGCGTATGACCCAAGCCATAGTATTTTCAATCACATGATATGCATACAAAAGCTGGACAATGAACAAAGAGGACAGACGAAGAACTGATACCTTTGAATTGTGGTGCTGGAGAAGAATACTGAATGTACAGTGGACCACCAAAAGAACAAACAGATTTGTTCTGGAAGAAGTGCAACCAGAGCGCCCCTTAGAAACAAAGATAGTGAGATTGCATCTCACACACTTTGGATATGTTGTCAGAAGGGATCGGTCCTTGGAGAAGGGCATCATGCATGGTAGAGTGGAAGGTGAGTGAGAAAGAAGACCCTCAATGACATGGACTGACACAGCGGCTGCAATGATGGGCTTACGCGCAAAACCAATCATGGTCATGGTGCAGGACCAGCCCCTGTTTCATTCTGTGGTGCACAGGGTCACCGTGTCAGAACCAACTAGACAGCACCTGACAACAACAACACTTTACCACGCATGATCGCCTTCTCCAGCTGGTAGTTCCTCTTGATACTATGTCTAAAGTACAAGAGACAACATTTTGCCATCCTTGCTTCTCAGGAGTGTTCTGACTATACTTCTTCCAAAATATATTTGTTTGTTTTTGTGGCAGTCCTTCGTATATTTAATTTTCTTTGCTGACACCATAATTAAAAGGGGTCAGTTCTTCTTTACTCTTCCTTATTCATTGCCCAGCTTTTACATTCATACAAGGTGATTGAAAAGACCATGGCTTGGGTCAGGTGCACCTTAGTCCTCAAAATGACACCTTTGCCATTCAACATTTTAAAGAGGTCTTTTGTAGCAGATTTGTCCCATGTGTTTCATGGCTTGAAATTCTAAATGATTAACTCTAGGCATTTGCAGCAATAGCTTCTGCAGTGTAAAAAAACTCCCTTGCTCATTGGGACTCACTGTCCTTGCCTCCTGCAGAAGCACATAGCTGGTTGTTTTTCTACTTGGCAGTTGGATAGAACAAACTTCGGAGTTTCTTGGACCATTGTGAAGTTGACCCTGAGAGGGAGATATGCAGCTTCTATATAATAGGGATTTAAACATAATTTTGCTCCAGGTTTTTAGTTTTGGCTGAGATAAGGCTACTGGATTTAGCCACAGATTAGTTATTTGGCAGGATTTCAGTAGACTGATTTGCATTAGAGGAAGTCAGATTACACTAGATTAAGGAGAGACTAAACGGAAGCAGCAAGTGTAAAGAACTCGTATTAAAAACCAAAAGCTAGGAAGTGTCTTAGCTTTGAGGGACAAAGTCAAGTATCAGAATGTTAAAATCAAGCTGTTGGCTGGGCTGAATTCTTATATGAAAGCTCTGAAGAAAATCTGCTTCTAAACTCACTCTTATTGCTGGCAGGATTCAGTTATTTGTGGTTATAGGACTGAATTTGATTTCCTTGTCTCTTTGATGGTTGTCAAGTTCCTAGAGGCCACCCATGTTCCTGGCTGCATGTCCCCCTCCACCACCAAGCCAGCAACATTGTGTCGAATCTTTTTCATCCCTTGAATCAGTAACTTCTCTCTTCATGATATCTAGACTCCAATTTTAAAAACTCATGTGATCATATTAGGTTCACTCAGATAATTACACTTTCTTAAAGATAGTTGTGCTATAAGCATAACCTAATCATTAGAATGAGATACGTTTTATTCAAAAATATTGGGATTACATAAAGTGTGTACATCAGGGGTTGGGGATCTTGGGACCCATCTTAGATTTCTGCCTACTGTAACACTCCTTCAAGGGGCTTGGCTCTGAATGGAAACATAAAATGAAGGATACAACAGAAGGAAGTGGGATTATATGAGTTGTTGTGTGTATTTGCCTTAAAATGATCAAGATAAACTTTGATCTTACCCATAGGCTGAGAAGAGAGAAATGATGTATCAGAGTGATTGAAACTCTAGGGAAAAGGAAAAAACTGCAAAAAGAGTTGAAAAGTTTGCTCCGCAGTATACTGTTAAAGGAAGAACCACCTCTTATTCAGAGAATGAGAGTCCATGAGAGTGGATGCAGTGATTGAAAAATGGTACATGCAGAAGCAGGAATCTGATGGAATACTGTCTAATCACCTCAGTGCTTTCTCTCCGAAGTAGGAGTTGAAGTTTGGCAGAGTTGGAAACAGGATAGACAGTATTCAGAGGATGTTGAGAGAGTACTAGAAATGGACTTGAGATGACTAATGACTGCCCAAACCAAACCCATTGCAGTCGAGTAGATTCCAACTCAAAGCAAAGCTACAGTCCAGAGTAGATCTGCCCTGCAGGGTTTCCAAGGCTAGAAATATTTATAGAAGCAGACTGCCACATCTTTCTCCCAAGGAGTGGCTTGTTGTTTCGAACTGCTGGCTTTTCAGTTAGCAGCCTAGTGCTTAACCACTGTGCCACGTGTTCACTGAAGATATCAATAAATGCTTGAGGTATTAGTAAATCCATTAAGTAAGTCCTGAAAGATGGAAGGTGACTTGTACCTGCCAGTGAGAGCCATCTGTGTGCTTCTTTCTCCAACTCTGAGTTCAATGACTCATGTTAGAGCTTGAAATTGGCCGCAGTGAGGTCTTCCCACCTTGGAAATTGGCAAAGATTACAAATCAGGGCTTTTTAAAAAGAGAGCTGGTGACATATTTACATCTTGGAAACTGGCAAACATTAAAATCAGTGCTTTCTGAAAAGACATCTGGTGAAGTATTTATAACTTGGAAACCGGTAAAGATTACCAATTAGAGTTTTCTTAAAAAAGAGAGATCTAGCTGTTAAATATTTGCTAGTACACTCTTGTGGCAAGAATTCTTTGAAAAGCATCAGCCTATTTTACATTTCTTCTTTCTATATCTCTTAGTTCTACAAAGACACCACAGGAGCCTCTAGCTAAGCTGCAATCAGCAGGTTTAGAAAAAAGTATCTGAAGTTGTCAAAATATTCACCTGTCATACCAATCCCTCAATGAGATGGACTAACACAGTCGCTACTGCAGTGGGCTCAAGCATAACAATGGTCGTGAAGATGACACAGGATCAGGCACTGTTTTCACTCTGTTGTATACAGAGTCACTATAAGGAAGAACTGACTCCGTAGCATGTAACAACAGCAATACCAATCATACAAACATCAGCAGCAAGAGAGAATACTGCTAAGGAGTACCAAGGACCAACTTAGATAACTGTCTTCTCTGCACAGAACAATGTCCTGAGGCTCACAAATCCAAACACAAATATTGACCTGGATACATGATACTAGGAGTTGTTTGAGATACTGAAGTAAATTACATTTCTGTCTTCTTTCCTTTCTTCTTCCCTCTCTCATTTTTTCTTTGTTGATATTTGATTTTTCAAGAGGAAAAATTGATATTGGGATTTGTTCAAGAAAGTCTGGAAAGTAAAAGTGAAAAGAAAATATTGAACTAGAGATACAGATAAAATAGTAAAGAAAAAAGAAAGGCAAGCAAAAAAGAACATACAAGAGCTGTTAGAAATACAAATTAACATTCAATGAAGATATGTTTACAATAAGGAAGTAAATTAAAGTCTGTATTTCTTTAAATACTCTCTAAATTACCAATAAAACCAAAAACTCAACACACTGCCTTTGAGGTGATTCCAACTTATAGTAACCCTATAGATCAGAGTAGAACTGCCCCATAGAGTATCCAAGGAGTGCCTGATGGATTTGAACTGCCAACCTTTTTTGGTAAGCAAGTTAAGCACTTAACCACTACACCACCAGGGTTTCCAAATTGCCAATGGTCTACCTAAAATCAACATGGTAAATATTCACTTTTCTTCTCTGGTCAAGAAGTTTTATTTTTCTCAGAGACCCCAGACATTAAGAAAGCAATCTGAAGCTTAAACTACTTCTATTTCAGGAAAAGATATTCAAAAGGCATTTTGATGAGCAACAAGACATTTGACCATGCTGTCTTGTCTTCTTAAAATCACACCCTTTTCTGCCTCAAACAGCCCACTAAACACATTGGCAGTGAGTCCATTCCAGTGCTTGGCAGCCCCATGTATATCAGAGTAGAACTGTGCTTCATAGGGTTTTTAATTGCCAATTTTTCATAAATAGACGGCCAGACCTTTCTTCTAAATCATCTCTGTGTAGACTCAAACTTTTCAACTTTTAGTTAGCAGCCAAGTCCGTTAAGTGTTTGCTTCAACCAGTGACTCCTTCTATGGGGAGAATATTGATAACTGGGCTCAGGGAAGGCAAGGCAATGTATTACAGAATTCTGACTTCTATACATTACGTTATTCCAATGTTATCTGTGCTGGAAGAAGGCATTTGGAAAGCATGGCAAGAAGGAATGTCTGGGATCAAGACAAGAAGGAAAATCCGGGATCACTGATACTTAAACTCTTGAAAAGATTCAGAGTCCTTAAACCAAACGCAATGTGTGATTTGGCAGATTTTTCTTTTCTGTTGTTTTGGTTTGTTTGTGAAAGGAAATTATTGAGACAATGGGAAAATATCTCTTAGTATGTTAGATAACAGTTATGTATCAATATTAATGTCTGGTTTTGATCACCATACATGGTTATGTTCAAGAGTGCCCTTGATTTTCAGGTATATAAACACAGATACTTGAATTACTTGGGGTAAGTGGCACCATGTCTGCAATTTTCAGTTTTTTTTCTTTTGGACAATATGCATAAGAGGCATTTAGAAATCCTTTGAATACTTCTTGCAACTTTTCTGTAAGTCACAAATTATGCCAAAGTAAACACACAAATCGAATGAAGATCTAGGAGGCCTTACTCCATCCACGTCACTAAGATCGACTCTACATTGAAGAGGCAGCTCTTCCCCAGTCATCGTCCGAGTGCCTTCCAACCTGGGAGTTCACTTTCTGGCACCATATCTGACAACGTGCTATTCATAAGGTTTTCCCTGGCTAATTCCTTTCAGAAGTAGACTGCCGAGTCCTTCTTCCTAGTCTGTTTTAGTCTGGAAGCTCAGCTGAAACTTATCTACCGTGGTTGACCCTGCTGGTACCTAAATACCAGTGGCAAAGCTTCCTATATCACAGCAACAAGAAAGCCTCCACTGACAGACAACCGGGGGCTGCTCACTCCCTCCTTACCTGATGGTGTTACCCTGCTTACCTGTTGCTATTACTCTCCCCACCCAGTGCTGTTACTCTCCTTACCTTGATGCTATTACCCTCCTTACCTAATGCAGCTACCCTCTTTACCTGATGCTGTTATCTGCCTTACCTGATGCTGTTACCCTCCTTACCTGATGCTGTTATCTCCCTTACCTGATGCTGTTGTCTGCTTTACCTGATGCTGTTATCTGACTTACCTCAAAGTAGAGTTGATCTTAACAACGTGGATGGAGTAAGGCCTCCAAGATCTTCATTCACTGATGTGACACGACTCAAAATGAAAAGAAACAGCTGCAAATATCCGCTAATAATAAGAACATGGAATGTACAAAGTATGAATCTACAAAAACTGGAAATTGTCAAAAATGAAATGAAATGCATAAACATTGACATCCTAGGCATTACTGAGCTGAAATGGACTGGTTTTGACCATTCTGAATTCGACAATCATATGGTCTAATATACTGGGAACAAAAACTGGAAGAGTGATGGTGTTGTGATGGTCATCCAAAAGAACATTTCAAGATGTGTAATGAAGTATAAGGCTGTCAGTGATAGGATAACATCCATATGCATACAAGGGTGACCAGATATTCAAATTTGTACACCACCACCACCAAGGCTAAAGATGAAGAGGTTGAAGATTTTTACCAGCTTCTGCAGTCTGAAATTGATAAAACATGCAATCGGGATGCATTGATAATTACTGGTGACTGGAATGCAAAAGTTGGAAACAAAGAAGAAGGATCAGTAGTTGGAAAATACGGTCTCAGTGACAGAAATAATGCTGGAGATCGCATGATAGAATTTTGCAAGATTAATGACTTTTTCATTGCAATTTTTTTAACCAACACAACACAAATGATGACCCCACTAGATGGCATACACAGGAACCAAATCGACTGTATCTGTGAAAAAAGATGATGGAAAAGCTCCATATCAGGAGTCCGAACAAGACCAGGTGCTGACTGTAGCACCGATCATCAATTTCTCATATGCAGATTCAAATTCAAACTGAAGACAATTAGAACAAGTTCATGAGAGCCAAAGTATGACCTTCAGTATATCCCTCCTGAGTTTAAAGACCGTCTCAATAACAGATTTGTTGTGTTGATCACTAATGACTGAAGACCAGACGAATTGTGGAATGACATCAAAGACATCATCCATGAAGAGAGCAAGAGGTCATTAAAAGGACAGGAAAGAAAGAAAAGACTAAATTGGATGTTAGAGGAGACTTTGAAACTTGTTCCTGGATGTCGAGCAGCTAAAGCAAAAGGAAGGAATGGCAAAGTAAAAGACCTAAACAGATTTAAGAGAGCAGATTGAGAAGACAAAATAAATTGTTATAATGACAGTGGCAAAGAGCTGGACATGGAAAACTGGAAGGGAAGAACACGTTCTGCATTTCTCAAGCTGAAAGACCTGAAGAAATAAATTCAAGCATTGAAGAATTCTATAGGGAAACTATTAAATAACTCAGGGAACATCAAAAGAAGATGGAAGAAATACACAAAGTCATTATACCAGAAAGAATTGGTTGATGTGTAGCCATCTGGAGAGGTAGCATAAAATCAGGAACCAATGGTACTGAAGGAAGAATTCGAAGCTGCATTGAAAACACTGGCAAAAAACAAGTCTCCTGGTATTGATAGAATATCCATTGAGATATTTCAACAAACAGATGCAGCACTGGAAGTACTCACTCATCTATGCCAAGAAATTTGGAGGATAGCTACCTGGCCAACTGACTGGAAGAGATCCATATTTATCCCATTCCAAAGAAACGTGATCCAACCAAACGTGGACATTACCAAACAATATCGTTGATATCACAAGCAAATTAAATTTTGCTCAAGACGCGACTCGATGGCACTTGGCTTTGGCTTGACAAGATCATTCAAAAGTGACTACAACAATATATTGACAAGGAACTGCCAGAAATGCAAGCTGGGCTCAGAAGAAGATGTGGAACCAGGGATATCAGCCAGATGGATCTGAAAGCAAAGAATACCAGCAAGAGGTTTATTTGTGTTTTGCTGACTACACAAAAGCATTTGACAGGGAGATACTAAACTATGGCTAACGTTGCAGAGAATGGGAATTCCAGAATGCCTAATTGTGCTCTTAAGGAATCTGTATATGGATCAAGAGGCAGTCGTGCAAACAGAATAAGGGGACAATGCATGGTTTAAAGTCAAGAAAGGTGTGCATCGGGGCTGATGCACCTTTCACTTTACCTGTTTAATCTGTATGCTGAGCAAATAATCCAAGAAACTAGATTATATGAAGAAGAATGAGGTGTCAGTATTGGAGGATGACTCATTAACAACCTGTGTTATGCAGACGACATCACCTTACTTGCTGGAAATGAAAAAGATTTGAGGCATTTACTGATGAATATCAAGGACCACAGCCTTCTGTGTGGGTTTCGCCTCAAAGTCAGGAAAAAAAAAAAATTCCCACAACTGGACCAGTAAGCAACATTGTCATAAATGGAGAAAGGATTGAAGTTGTCAAAGATTTCATTTTACTTGGGTCCACAATCAATACCCTTGGAAGTAGCAGTCAAGAAATCAAAAGATGCATTGCACTGGGAAAATCTGCTGCAAAGGACCTCTTCAAAGGATTCAAAAGTAAGGATGTCACCTTGAAGACTAAAATGTGCCTGACCAAAACCATGGTATTTTCAATTGCATCATATGCATGTGAAAGGTGGACTATGAACAAAGAAGACAGAAGAAGAACTGATGCCTTTGAATTGTGGTGTTGAAGGAGAAGAATGTTGAATGTACAATGGACTGCCAAAAGAATAAACAGATCTGTTCTGGAAGAAGTGCAACCAGAGTGTTCCTTGGGAGCAAAGACAGCAAGACTGCATCTTACATACTTTGGCCATGTTGTCAGAAGGCATCAGTCCCTGGAGAAGGACATCATGCTTGATAGAGTGGAGGGTCAGCGAAAAAGAGGAAGACCCTCAACAAGATGGACTGACACAGTGGCCGCAACAATGGGCTTAAGCATAAAAATGATTGTGGACATGCTCCAAGACTGGACAGTGTTTCATTGTGCTGTTCATGGGGTTGCTATGAGCTGGAACTGACTCAATGGCACCTAACAACAACAACAAACATAAAAAATAAAAAAGATTCAGGATGTTTCGTTCTGTTTGTCCCTCAGACTATAAACATTTGGTAGTTCTTACAGTCTTGCTGGAGAGGTCAACATGAGCAAAATGAATTATAATAATATAAGGATAGTTTTATTTTTTATCCGTCTACCCCTTAGGGTCAGACTAAATGTCACCCAGATCCAAGTCACCCTGAAGAGCATGAGGCTAAGGACAAGGCTAGATGGCAAGAGTGATGCTAACTCTTGATTTTCCTCTTTGTCAAAGTAATTGACGCTGATTTCCCTCACTCAAGTGACATAACTCAGAAGTCCCATGAACAATAAATTTGGATTCTGGTGAGGTCTTTAACACTGTCTTGTTTGATAGACTTTTTACTCTTAGCTGCTACATAAAATGTTTCACCAGTTTTTGCAAAGGCCATTCTGATTTATCCTGGCTCAACAAATTTATCCAAGTGGATTGTTGCAGTGGTTGTAAAAATTAAAATTCATTCGGGATTCTAGATAAACTAAAATAGACTAAGATTGCCTCCTCTGTAATGTTAAGTCTTAACCACTGGAACCCCATGAGCAACTATTAAACAAGACTTATGACATTTTAGAGAAACTCACGTATATTCGAGAAAGTAGGCTACCAACTCAATAATTCCTCAATTTGTTTGTTTTTTGAATCTGAGTGGCTTTTTGAGCTGGGATATTATTTCATTCCCAACAATTTTATACAGGAAACAAGTTGAATTATAGCATTGTTTGAATAAAAGAATAATATATAATATCTAAAGTTTCAAACAAATATAAATTGTATATATAAATATAAACATAAACCGTGTAAGAGTAATTATTTGCTTAATAGAAAGAAATTCTGGAAAATTGAAAACATTAGTACATAATGCTTTTTAAAGTTTTCAACAACTATAATGAGGATATTAAAAATCACTCATATATCTACTACCCAGAGATTATCACTAAAGCTTTTCTTTGTTGTTGTTGTTGTTGTCAGTTGTCATTGAGTCAGCCCTGACCACAGTAACCTTACATACAACATAACAAAACATTACCTGGTTCCATGACATCTTCATGATCATTAGCATGATTCACTGATTAAGTCTATTATTGCCAATATTGTGTAGAGGTTTCCTGCCTAGGGGCTCATCATCCAACACTAAATCGGACAATATTCTGTTGTGATCCATGGGGTTTTCATTGGCTAATTTCTGGAATTAGATCACTAGAAGTTTCTCTTTGGAAGAAAGAGAGCTGGTGTCTCAGTCTGGAAACTGCTAAAATCTGTCCACCATGAGTAACCTTGCTGGTGTTTGAAACACCTGAGGCATCACTTCCACCATTGGAGCAAACATGAAAGAATAAAGAAAAAAAAAAAAAAAAACAACCCAGTATAACAAACTGACAGACGTATGGTGGAAATTTTTGTTTAGTTCTGTTGTATTCGTTTTTACTGCAGAAGTGTTCTGTAATGGCTACAAAATTTTAGTGGACTATAAAAACAAAAATAAAACATTTCCATTGAGTTGATTCTGACTCATAGCAACCCTGAAATATAGAAACAAAGATTTGTTTTCCTCACTCATAAATGTATAGGTCAATGGTTTGGCCAGAATTTGGCTTGCTGGGATCAGCCAGTTAGTTTCACTTGGACTTGGCTCCACATGGTAGGCTAGTCTAGACCTAAGCCACGTGTCTCATTCTGAATATACGATGCTGGCTACTCACCAAAATGTTGGTAGTTCAAATCCACCAGCCACGCCTTGGAAACACTATAGGGCAGTTCTGCTCTGTCCTATAAGATCTCTGTTGGTTGGAATTAATACAAGGGCAATGCATTTACTCCTCTCTCAGGTGTGACAGAAGCAAAGAATGAAATCAAATCATGCAAGTTCATTTAAAGGGTTAGCTTACATCACATCTAGTAGTGTTTCATTAGCTAAAGCTGCTACCCAACCAACCAGAGTCAATGGGGCAAGAAATTTACTCCTTGTATGAAGGTGGAGCAAGGTCAGGGAGGGAAGGAAAAATTATAATCAAATAATTACATATTCATGTAGCAGTCCCATACAAACAACTCAGTAAGGTTTCATAACTTTGGTATATCAATGCCTCACAGCTGTGTTCATATTGACATGTGACAGTGTCTTGCTGAGTGGTGTTCATTATTGGTGTTGACTGTTTTTGTGTGCCATCATGGAAATGTTGGTGCTTGAATTAGAGCAATAAACAGCCATTAAATTTCTCTTTAAATCTGGCAAGAGTGGAAGTGAAGTCAAGGACATGTTAGTCCAAGTTTATGGGGATAATGCCATGAAGAAAACAGCAGTGTACAAATGGGTTAATATTTCTATGATGGGAGAGAAATCATCACTGATGAAGAGAGGACAGGACAGCCAGTGATGAGCAGAATTGATGAAAACATTGCAAAAATTCATCAACTTGTGTGTCAGAATCGTTAACGGACTGTGAGAAGCATAGCAGACCAAGTAAACATCAATAGAGAAACAGTTGGGAAAGTCTTAGCTGAAAACCTTGGCGTGAGAAAGGTATGTGCAAAAATGGTCCCAAAGGAGCTCACCAATGGACAAAAGCAAAGGAGAGTTGAAGCCTGCAAAGACCTTCTGCAGAGGCAAGACGATGTTTTGGGCCATGATATCACTGATGATGAAACATGGGTGTACCAATATGACCCTGCAACAGAATGCCAAAGTGCACAATGGGAGTCAGCCGATTCTCCATAACCAAAAAGTTCCATCAGTCCAAGAGTCGAAATGATGTTGCTAACCTTTCTAGATATCAGAGGAATTATTTATTATGAATTTGTACCAACTGGACCAACAGTTAACCAAGTTTATTCTTTGGAAGTGCAGAAAAGGCTGTGTGAAAAAGTTAGATAAAAACAACCTGAACTTTTCTACCAATAACTCACAGCTCTTGCTTTGCAACAATGCACCAGCTCACACGTCACTGTCTGTGAGGGAGTTTTTAGCCTGTAAACCACTGTACTGGAACATTCTCCTTACTCAACTGATCTGCCCCCCAGTGACTTTTTTCTTTACCTGAAAATAAAGGAGATATTGAAAGGGAGACACTGTGATGATATCCAGAACACCAGCTCTCATGGCCATTCCAGAAAAGGAGTTTCAAATTTACTTTGAAGGGTGGACTAGGAGCTGGCATTCATGGATACCTTCCCAAGGAGAGTACTTGAAAGGTGATTGTAGTGATATTCAGCAATGAGGTACGTAGCACTTTTTCTAGGATGAGTTCACAAACTTAATTGTCAGACCTCGTATGTATACATAAGTGTACACAATATATCTATCAAGTCAATTCTGACTCATAGCAACCTATGCAAGAGAGTAGAACTGCCCCTTAGAGATTCCAAGAAGTGTCTGGTGGATTTGAACTACTAGCCTTTTGATTTAGCAGTTATGTCACTCAACCACTACACTACCAGGCCAGCCAAGGATTTCCATATATATGTTTATGTAAAAGTAAAGATGTCACCGTGAATACTAAAGTGTGTCTGACCCAAGCCATGGCATTTTCAGTTGCATCATATGCATAGGAAAGCTGGAAAAATGAATGAAGAAGACAGAAGAAGAATGGTTGCCTTTGAATTGTGGTGTCAGAGAAGAATATTGGATGTACCACAGTCTGCCAAAAGAACAAACAGATCTGTTCTGGAAGAAGTACAACCAGGGTGCTCCTTGGAAGCATGCGTGATAAGACTGAGTCTTACATACTTTGGATATGTTGTCAGGAGGGATCAGTCCCTGGAGCAGGACATCATGCTTGGTAGAGTGGAGGGTCAGCAAAAAAGAGGAAGACCCTCAATGAGATGCATTGATACAGTGTCTGCAATAATAGACTAGAACAAAAACTATTGTAAACATGGTGCAGGACTGGGCAGTGTTTCATCCTGTTGCTCACAAGATCGCTGTGAATTGGAACCAGCTCAGCAACACCTAACAACAAGTGTGTGTGCGTGTGTGTGTGTATGTGTGAAGTCTGCATGTAGCTGTCACTAATAGTGCATACTTTATAAGGTGATTTTGAAATGGAAATACATTAATACATGTCGATTTTTTATAACATTGGCTAGCTCATAGTAAACATGCATAGGTTCAACATTATCAAATAGTTGAGAAAATAGGGTCCCATTCACTCTGTATTTGAACAATATCATGTTATGATTATTTCCCAAGCCATTACAACATTATAGTTTTAATGTTGTGCAATATGTCATTTTATGGATACTCTGTAATTTCTGTAAGCATTTCGTATTGTCTGGACCTGACAGTGTCAACTTAGTTGTTAGTCTTTTTCTGGTGGAAAACATGCTACGATGAACAGCCTCATACTTTCACACATAAGTCTTTGACTAAACCGTCCATCCATAAAAGAAGATTCCTAACCAAAGGCTATCAGGCTTGTCATAGATTGAATTGTGTCCCCCCAAAAGTATGTGTAGCCATGTGGCTGGGCCATGATTCCCAGTATCTTGTGACTGTCTTCCATTTTGTGGTTTTCCTACACTGCGGGTCTGTAAATCCCTTCATAGGATCACCTCCCTGCTTCACTGTAAAGGGAGTTTCCCTGGAGTGTGGCTTGCCCCACCCTTAATCCTTTCACATCCTACAAGAGATAAAAGGAAAGAGAAGCAGGCGGAGAATTGGGAACCTCACACCATCAAGCAAGCAGCACCGGGAGAAGAGCACGTCCTTCAGACCCGAGGTTCCTGTGCCAAGACGCTCCCTGGACAAAGACTGATGAGATACCGGACTTTCCTCCAGAGCCAACAAGGGGCAAAGCCTTCCCCTGGAGTGGACAACCTTACCCATTCTGTGGTATTTCTGTTCGAGCAGCCCTAGCTGACTAAAACAAGGATTTTAAAGTTCGTGTTAAATTCATTTCCTCCTGCTTTGGGATTTGTCATGGATTGAATTGTGTCTCCCCAAAAATGTGTGTAGCCCTTTGGCTAGGCCATGATTCCCAGTATTGTGTGATGTTCCTAGAGATTATAAATCCCTCCTCTGTGATGTTAATGAGGGAGGATTGGCAGCTGTTGTGTCGGTAGGGCAGGACTCAAGTCTACAAGAGGATATTGTACTTTGAGGCAGTCTATTGAAATATAACAGAAAGGGAAGCAAACAGAGAGTTGAGTACCTCCTATGATCAGGAAAGAAACAGTGATGGGAGCAGAGTACATCCTCTGGACTTGGGGTCTGTTTGCCTCAGAAGCTCCCAGTCCAGGGAAAGATTGACAAGAACCTTCTTCCAGAGCCAAGAGAGAAAGAATTCCCCCTAGGAGCTGATGCCTTGAATTTGGACTTGCAGCCTACTGGACTATGAAAGACTAAATTTCTCATTGTTAAAATCATCTACTTCTGTGTTTCTGTTATAGCAGCACAAGATAACTAAGACAGGAACCTTCCCAATCGTCTTCTTCCTCGGGCACTGTGAGTAGCATGAATGCTGCCTCCAGAGCATCCAATGACACTTAGAGTTGACTTGCTCCAGGGCCCGACCCTGCAACACCCAGGACAGGCTCAGGGTACATTTGTGTCCTTTTCACTTCATCTGTGCCAGTGTTGGGAAACCCTGATGGCAAAAGGTCAGTAGTTTGAATACACCAGCTACTCTTGGGAAACTCTATAGAGCAGTTGTATTCTGTCTTATAAGGTCACTATGAATCAGAATTGACTTGGTGGCCATGGGGTAGTGGATATGCCGGTATTGAGTATTATATTTTAACTTTGGGTTTTAGGAATAAAAATTGTATATTGTTGTTTTAATTGGTAACTTTTTCTTACAAATTTAAACATCAGTTTTTTACATATTTTGATTTTTTTAAAAATGACTTATGATTTCCTTTGTGTATTTTTCCTACTGTAATATTTGTGCTTTTGCTTCTTGGTTTGTAGCAGTTCTGTGCTCAAGTGTATTGTCAATGTTATGCTCAGTTAGTGCTTTGCTTTTTTGTTTTGTCTTTGCGACATCAAAAAATATATATAAATTTTCACGCAGAGAAGTATATTAATCTTTTGCTTTGCAATTTCTTCTTTTGTTTTATGCATGTTGTTGTTAAGTGCTACAAGTTGCTAATTCATAGCAACCCCAAGTACAACAGAAGTGAAACACTGCCCAGTCCCATGCCTTGCCCACAATTGTTGTGCTTGAGCCTGTTGTTGCAGGCACTGTGTCAATCCATCTCCTTGAGGGTCTCCTTCTTTTTTGCAGACCCTCTACTTTACCAAACTTGATGTGCTTCTCCAGGGACTGGTTCCTCCTGATAGCGTGTTCAAAATATGCAAGATGTAGTCTTGTCATCCTTGCTTCCAAAGAATGTTCTTGTACTTCTTTCAAGCTAGACTTGTTTATTCTTTTGGCAGTCCTCATTCTTCACTGACACTACAATTCAAAGGCCACAATTCTTCAGTCTTCCTTATTCATTGTCCAACCTTCACACACATGCAGTGCAAGTGAAAATACCATGGCTTGGGTCAGGCACACCTTAGTCTTCACGGTGACACCTCAACACTTGGAGGAAAACTTTTGCAGCAGATTTGCCCAGTGTGAATAAATTCGTCTTTTGCTTTGAAATTTCTTCCTTTGCTTTATGCTTAGAACATCTTTAAATTTCTAAGCTCTAATCCTGTTTTGCATTTTTATTTACTTTGTATTTTTAGTAGTTTAATCTTTTGTATTTTACTCTTTAATTCATCATGACTTGATTTGATTCAGTTTATGGTCTGAGAGACAAACATAATAGCTCCCAAACAGCTAGCCTGTCGTCCCAGCACTCTTATTGAATAATTACTCATTTGCTACAGAAAAAAGTTAAAAATATTCTTTCAAGTATGAAGAGTTTATCAGCTTATTGCTGTATTAAGGCATGTCTTCATAAAAGCTAAATAAAAAACACCAGTACCAAAATGTATCTGTAACTGGACAGGTGGTGGTGGCTGACAATTCATTTAAACGTTGAAATCAACATTCACGAGTGTCACTGTGATCTCATTTATTACACTAAATAACATCTGCTTAGTTAAAATAACTGTTTCAGTTATACACTGAATAAAGGCAGCAACTTTGTATTAGCCACTTATTTAAAAAATTTGTTTCTGAGAGATTTTACTTTACTTATTTTCAATACCAACCAAATGAATAATCTTTGTCTTCTCAATTCTTGTTTTAAGAGTTACAGGTATCTTTTTGAAAGAAGATTAGGATTCGCAGGACGTGGGAGATGTGAAGAACTGCAGCCTTTATTCATTAAGTATGTGCTATGTGCAAGTGACCTTCAGTGATTGAACAGGAGGAACTCATTCCACATCAGTTTCTTATACAGATGTGGGCACTGGGGCGCAGACAGGGAACACAGAGGGCCCACTTCCTGTGATATGCACAGATTTGGACACCAAGGTTCAGATAGGGCACACAGAGGGTCACTGCCAGTGACAGGCACAGATGTGGACATGGAGGTTCAGGCAGGATGCACAGAGTGCCGCCTGCAGGGAAAGGCAGAGACGGGCTCTGACCGTGGCAGCCTGGGTCTAGGAACCAGGCCCTTCCCACAGCACGCTGCTTCGGGGGCAGTCCCCACATCTTACATATATAATTTACTGGAACAGTCACATTTTAAAAGGCTGGTGGTTTAACTGTGAAATGCTCAGCTGTTAACTAAAAGGTTGATGGTTTGAACTCACTTAAACGATTCCCATGAGAAAGACCTGATGATTTGCTCCTAGAAAACTTCCATCCTAAAAGACCCTATGGGGCAGTTCTGCTGTGTAAAACGGGGTCACTCTGAATGGAAATCAACTCCACAGCACACAACATCAACACAAAAAACTAACATTACCTTGCCCTGACATTCTCTACCCTCCCATAAGGAATCCTTTGTTGCCGGTTGTAGTTTTCATTCTTCTTAAAATGTTACACTTATTATTATGCCCATTATGTGTTACTATCAAGCACCATCCATTCTCTCATAATTTTTAATAATATGCTTACCACTAACATCTTATTTTTAGGTACCACATGTTCTTTCCACGATGATAGGTGGGTATTTGCAGCTTTCATCACCTCCTCCCCTGCTTCCAAAATAATTTAACTTTATGAATATATATATGATGTACATATATAGGGAAAGTACAGTTGCACAGTGGTTAAGAGCTGAGACTGGTAACTGAAAGGTCGGTATTTCAAACCCACCAGGCACCCCTTGCAAACCCTAGAGAACAGTTCTACCCTCTTCTATAGGATTTTTATGAGTTAGAATTGACTCAATGGCAATGAGTTTGGCTTTGTACATATATGGTATATATGGATATATATACATATACGTATACATATACATATATGAGATGTCACTTTGAAGACTAATGTGTGCCCAACCCAAGCCATGGTATTTTCAATTGCATCATATGCATGAGAAATCAGGACAATGGATAAGAAAGACAGATCAAGGAGTAATGCCTTTGAATTGTGGTGTTGAAGAAGAGTATTGAATGTGTCATGGACTGCCAAAAGAACAAACCAATCTGTTCTGGAAGAAGTACAACCCAAGTGCTCCTTGGAAGCTGGTGAGACTGTGTCTTGTATACTTTGGACATGTTGTCAGGAGGGTGAGTCCCTGGAAAACAGGAAGATCCTGAACAAGATGGACTGACACAGTGGCTGCCACAATGGGCTTCAGCATAAAAACAATTGTGGACACAGCACAAGCCCAGGTATTGTTGCTTTCTGTTGTGCATAGGGTCGCTATGAGTTGGAACCAACTTGACGGCACCTAACAACAGCACAACAACATGAGATATATTTCCATATCTTACAAATCTTTATTTCTTGTTTTATAACTATAGATACAACCTTTCAGCAGACGGAAAACCCTCATTTTGTTAGATGTGTTATGTATTATTCTTCCATCCTCCTCTTCTCTGTTCTACTATTTCATTTCTCTGTGCTATACTTTTAAAGAAACCATGGTGGCGTAGTGGTTAAGTGCTACCTGAACTAACCAAAAGGTCAGTAGCTCAAATCCGCCAGGTGCTCCTCAGAAATTCTATGTAGGAGTTCTACTCTGATCTATAGCGTTGCTATGAGTTGGGATTGACTCAATGGCATTGGGTTTTTTGGAGGTTACAATTTCAAATGGTCAACTTGGATAACAATTGCAGTCTGTTTTCTTAACCATTAGCAAGTGGTAATGGTAAGAAAATGACTTATTCATGCATTGCTTGAAAAAGTTGAAAATCAATATTTGGCCTACATCAATATTGATCACTTGTATCACTAAGTACTATGTTAGCTTATTTTTCTCTCTAGTTACACAGTTACAATCTATAGGACAATAAACAAAGAATATCAGAATAGATTCTGATTGTTTTTCTTCACAATTGCTCAAATTATGTAACATTTTGGTTCACTTTCTATTTGATTCAAGTCTTTTTAGCACCAGTTTTCTAGTTTTTCTGGAGTCTGGTCACCCTTCTTTTTCTTGTGAATTCTGAAATGCCCTCACTATATTTCTAAAATTTTCCATCTGTCTGCTAAGTTTTCTGTTACATGAAATATACTGAATCTTTCTCCCTGAAAACCCACATGCTTTTTATTCTGATTTGCTCTGCCTTGAAACTATCTTTTGCCCCTAGAGTCTGTGAGCACTTTCACTTGTGTGCTTCCAATGGAATTGACAGTTTGACAATAAGATGACAAAGCACTTGTTCTAAGACCCTTGTGCATTGTTTTTCTGAGTTGCATTCATATTTCTTGGATTCCATGTGTCTTCTTTTTTGATCTATATTGCTTTGCTGGAGTACATCCTGATGCAAATTCTAAAAGAAAGACTGCATGGAACATGAACTTTCTGTATCTTTTTACATCTGAAAGTAGTTCATTTAGACACCTCCACTAAGAATTCAATCTTAAAATTACTTCTTAATTTTGTTTTTATATCTGTTTATACAAACCCCCTGCCACCAAGTCAATCCGACTCACAGAGTACCCATATACAGAGGACAACTGCCCCATAGAGTTTCCAAAGAGCTCCTGGCTGATTCAAACTGTCGACCTTCCATCTAGCAGCCGTTAGCACTTAACCACTATGCCACCAGTGTTTCCACATCCATATTATCTCTTTTGTGTCTTTGGGAACTTTTCAGATTGTCTCTTTATCCTTGTTAAGCAAGATAGAACCTATTTTAATCAATTTCAAGCTGGGCACTTTTCAAATTTAAGACACTGTTCCTTTTCACATACTGGAAAAAAATTTAATCATTTATTTGAAAACCCTTATCTCTATTTTCTTCCTTTTTTCCCTCCATCATTTCAGTGAGCTGTACATTGGATATTATTCTCAGCTGCCAGTAAAGAGAAACCTGGATAACAATTTGTACCCTCTACCAAACCAGTGAAGGCATTAAGAACAACAGTCAGGTTCTGAAAGTGCTTGAGTTCTACTTGAGGTTCATTTTGGTATAAATTATGGGCTAGCTAGCTCAGGGGGCACCATTCATTTACTTAAGCAGCTCACTCAACAAACTCCATCCAAATTTTGATGAAATAAAAAATATAGAGATAAGCCGTCTAAGTGTTGTATAACCAAACCAAACCCATAGCCATTGAGTAGATTCTGAGGCATCACGATCCTACAGGACAGAATAGAACTATCCCGTAGAGTTTCCAAGGAGTACCTGTTAGATTCCAACTGCTGACTTTTTGGTTAGTAACCAAAAGTAGTAACTTAACTACTACACCTCCAGCAATACCAAAATGTCATTAAAAACCTAGGGTCATTCTCTTTGAAACATAGTCTTTAGTATGTGACATTCATCCTCAGGGTTCCAGGGAGGCAGCTCTTTCTCCCAGTATCCTTCCTGGTCTAGGTGAAAGTGGAGGGAAGAGTGAAGGAGAAAAGGAGAATTCAGCTGAGGTCCCATTTAGAATAAATGTTAACTAACAAACAAGAAGAGGAGAATGGATATTGAATAGGCAGCCGACTTGTCCACCAGAGATCTCCTGATTTAATTTCTGTGCCATTTATTATGCCTCCCATAATTATGCTCCCTATTTCTGTGTGTTCTTGATGTTAGCTGCCATCAAGTCAGCCCCTGATTCAGGGTCACCCCAAGCACAAGGAAGCTGAACACTGCCTGATCACACACCATCCTCATGATCACTTGCAGATTACACCATTGTGATCCACAGATCACCAGTTGGCTGATTTTGAAAGAACATCACCAGACTTTCTAGTCCATCTTTGTCTGAAAGCATTCCTGAAATCTGCTCAGCATCATAGCAACATGCAAGACGTTACTGGGAGACAGCTGATGGCTGTGGCTAGGGACACTGTTTGTAAATCCAACCCAGGTCCCTCTCACAAAAGTTAATGAACCATCATTTGTCCCTTCGTTCTTACGGAATTCCTTACATGTATTCTGAGTCTCCTGTTGAATATCTAAAAACATGGGCATTCTTCACTTGAATTTGTTAAGATTCTTTTTGTGTTTGGATTTCTCTTTTTTCTAGCAGATTACTCGTGTTTTATGATTGAAAAACATTTTTTTCATATTTTTCTGAGGGACCCATTCAAAGGTTTTAGTAGTGTCCTTCGGGTACTTAAATTATTCTGTTTGCTATGAGTTGGAATTTTGTATCTTAATCCTTCTTTTTCAAGTTTCAAATTTTCTCCAATATCTAGCTCTTTGAGTTGTCTCATAGCATGGAATGTAGCCCAGAGCTCTGTCTGTAGCTGGGACATTTCAGTCGGCAGCCTGTTCCAGAAATAAAGAGAGGTCTCTGCAGCCCACTCTCCCTTCCCCTCAGCCCCTGCACCCAACACACTCATGCTTATGAACACACCTGGTATTCATTCTCTTCTCCTGTCTTTGATGTTGGCTTCAGTCTGGGGCCAAAGGTAAGCAGAATTGGAGACGGAAAAAAAATAGATTGGGGAAACCCGATACAAGCATATCTGACAAATGCTGTATTTCATTTCATTTTCAGAGATGCTTATCCTACTTGATCTTTTTTGATCAGACTTTAACAGAGCTAAATTGGAGGTAACTCAATGTAGGAAATTAGTTAGAAAATTGGAATAGAAGAAGAACATTTTGCATCTCCCCATGAAAGTATTTAGGATAGCAGCCAGGTTCTGAAAAGTGCCTGTGTCCCACTTGAAGCTCCTTTTGGTGTAATTTACAGGGTAGCTAGCTCAGGAAGCACCTCTCAGCTATCTAATTGGAACCATGTCTGCTCTCTATATAATTTGTTGTTCTGAAAGAGCGGCGGTGATGGAGAAGGAAATGTAACAGAATTTGATCAACTCTCTTTTGTAAGTAAAAATTGCATTATTGTATGTAAGAAAAAAAAAATCTGATTTAGCAATCAGTTGTAATGGTTTTAACTGACCATGTAGACATTGGAAACCCTGGTGGCATAGTAGTTAAGAACTACATCTGCTAACCCAAAGTTGGGCAGTTCAGATCCACCAGGCAGTCCTTGGGAACTCCCTGGGGCTGTTCTACTCTGACCTACAGGGTTGCTATGAGTCAGAATTGACTGGATGGCAGTGGATTATCTAGACACCATGGCATTCAATTGCAGCATGATTATGAGCAAGAAGGTGAAACTCTGGTTGATTTATAGTGTTAAAGGCTAAAATCTTCACATGCTGTTGGTCTTCTATTTATAAATGTCTCATGAAAATACATTCAAACAGCATCAGTCCAAATGGGCTCCCAGGCTTTTGTTGTTGTTGTTGTTTGGCCAACAGAGGAAAACATTTTCTACCAAAAGCCAGCCAGAGTGCTCCTTGGAGGCAAGGATGAAAAGGCTTTATCACGTGTACTTTGGACATGTTACCAGGAGGGACCAGTCACTGATGAAGGACATTATGCTTGGTAAAGTAGAGGGTCAGTGAAAAAGAGGAAGCCCCTTGACGAGATGGACTGACACAGTGGCCAGAACAATGGGCTCAATACAGCAATGACTGTGAAGGTGGCTCAGGACATACTTAGGGTTGCTATGAGTTGGAAGTGACTAGTGGCACTTAACAACAATGGTGACATCAGCAGCCAGTAACCTCACACTTACTATATATTGTTTAAAGTTTATACGGAAGGGAAACACCCTAATACAGTTTTAGCTTTCCATTTTGAAATAATTATTTCAAGAGCTTAGGTTTGACGGCACTTGGCTTTGGCTAGGTAGAGAAGCTATAAGCCATGATTTGATAACATTAATTACCTAAAAATATAGTTCGATTCTAAGCTACATATGGACATAACGCCAAAAGACAGATGAAGAGAGAAAAAAAAAAGATAAAGAGATGGGCTGAGAAGGAGAGAGCAAACAAAAGATTCGGAGACAGGAGGAGACGGGATGGGGCCGAAGAGATTACAAAGTGTGAAACTATTTTTGTTATACAACTCTGCTCCTTTGGGCTGAGTTATCAATTGGCATCACCTTCTGAAGTATTAATTTCTTGGCTTCAGTTCATGTATCTTTATTCCTTATTTTCAATTGCAATGAGAGATCACAGTGACCCACTATGAGGCAACTGTTTTGGATTGCATCGTTATAGCTAACCCACTGCCATAAGGTTGATTTGTACTAGTACAGAGAACTGCTCTATATTTCCAAGGAGCTCCTGGTGAATTTGAGCTGCCAGCCTTTTGGTTAGCAGGTGTAGCACTGAACAACTATGCCACCACGGTGTCCATTATTATAGCTATCAAAACCATAAAACCAAACCAAGTGCCTCTGAGTCAATGCTGACTCATAACGACCCTATAGGACAGAATAGAACTAGCCCACAGAGTTTCCAAGGTGCACTTGGTGGATTTGAACTGCTGACCTTTCGGTTAGCAGCTTTGGCACTTCACAACTATGCCACCAGGTTTTCTAGGGGAATATTATTAAGGAGCCTGCACACAGACCCATACTTTTCGTTATGTATGGGTGCTTTAAAGAGTCCCTGGGCACAGCAAATTGTTCAACACTTGACTGCAAACCAAAGGGTTCATGGTTCAAGCCCACCCAGAGGTGCCCCAGCAGATAGGTTTGGGAATCTGCTTTTGAGGGGTCACAGCCTGGAAAAGACAATAGAGTAGTTCTACTCTATATATATGGGGTCACTGTGAGTTGAGATCAATGGCAACAACCACCACCACCAATTTCTGGATTTAATCTGTTTCTTAGTTACTTAAGCTGTCATAACAAAAGAGCCCAAAAGCAAGTGATTGAAAGAACTGAAACGTAATTTCTTACTGTTCAGGTGGCCAGAAATACAGATTAATGATTCAGGGTATCACTTATGGAGAAGTCCTTCTTGGTCTATTTCAGCCTCAAGTAGCTGCCAAGCAATCTGTGGTGGTCCACGGTTTGCAGATGCACTTGTCTCCTTCTTTTGTCTTCCTCTTCCCCCAGGGTGTATGTCTGCCAATTCTGCTCTTCTATAACTCAGAAATGGTAACGTTTAGGACACGCCCGACATTGGTGTGACTTTACTAACATAACAAAAAGCTTCTACTTCCAAACATAGTCACATCTGCAGGTACAGACAGCCAGGTCTTTGATACTTATTTGGGGGTCGGGGGGGGGGGACACAATTCAGCCTGTGGCAATCAGATGTTTCGTTCCCTCCAGTAATGTCCTTTTTCTGGCCCTTGATCCAAACCAAGATCACACGTTGCATTTAGTAGTCATGTCTCCGTGTTTTCTTTCAAGCTGTGATTACATTTAACTTAAACATTTCTGGCAAGAATTCTACAAAAACGAAGAGCCCTTCTCAGTGTGTTATAAAGAGGTGCATGATGTCAACATGTCTGATTCCTGGTGATGGTAACTGTGATCGTGTGGTTCAGCTGGTTTCTGCCAGGTTTTCCCATTTTTAAAAATTACCTTTTTATTCTTTGTTATTGTTAGGTATCTTGGAGGAACCAATTTAAGACCAATATTGTGTTTCCCTTGAAAGCTTCCACCACCTGTTTTCACATCCATTAGCAGATCTTTCCTGGAACCAATTACTGTAGTGTCCAGTCATTTTCTATTTCCATTTATTGATTGGAAGAACTGTCCCTTCTCTCCCATTGTATCATTTTAGTCAGTTATTTACTTATCCCAATACAGACTCATAGATGCTTATTTTATTGGTTATAATCCGACCCATCATTATTCATTTTGTTTGTCAACTTCTTTCAGCTTTGGACTTTGAGAGATCTCTCTGTTGGTCCCTGTGGCCTTTTGACCTGCACACCATGCTTTTCTGAGCGCTTCCTTACTTTTTAACATTACAAGACACTCTGGGCTCATTGTGGGCTTTCCCTGGTCCTGCTCTGGAGCCAGCTACTTCGAGGAGCCCTACTTTCTTTAACAGAAGAATGAGTACTTAGAAACAAACACCTGGGCTCTAGATATGATTATATTGCTGGGATTCCAGACTCCACATGTGATCTATGATTTCACCAATACCATGTTGTGTTAATTAATGTAGCTTTATATTAACTTGAGGAGCCCTGGTGACTCTTGCTAACTCAGAAGTTGGTGGTTTGAACTCACCCAGAAGTTTTGAAGGAGAAAGACTGGTCAGTCTGTTCCTATGAAGATTACAGTCTAGAAAACCCTATGGGTTTACTCTACTCTGTCACATGGGTTGCTGGGAATTGAAATCAACTTGATGACATATTAAGCCTTGGAACTGAGTAGTACAAGTCTACTCAATTCTAATACAAAGCTATTTTTCAAAATTATTTTGGCTGTTCTAGTTCCTTTGTCTTTACATATGAAGTTTAGCATCAGCTTATCACTCAGCACAAAACAGTCTGCTGGGATAAACACTGAGTTTACGAAGAAAATGTTGATCAAGTTGGAGGGAACTGATATCTTAACAATACTGAGTCTCCTAGATCCTTACTTGTTTTCAACTCTGCTTTCTACACGTGATTCAAGCCAATGGATGGATCCACTTTAGGTAAGCAGAGATGAGAAACTGAGCTTATGTACTAATACCTGACCACAGTGTTAAGCCAAGAGTTAGGTGGGGAATAGTTTACATAGCCATTTTTAATTTGATTTTTCTCTCTCAAGTCAACAATAGATGTACTGAAAAAAAAGATAAAGGATGCCCATATGATAGCAGAGTAAAGGAAATGACATCAGAATTTAGCTATTAGTTTCCAATGTCCCCAGTAACATCCACAGCAGTTGGCCTGACAAATCTACAATTGTCCCAGAACATTCTGTATCCACAGAACTATAACATTCCTTTTCTGCTTTATAAACATCACGAGCATACCGTTTCTTTTCTTTCCTTATTTTTTCTAATTCTGTTGTATTTTTTGTTTTGTGGAGAGAAGAGATAATGATAATAATAAACAACCTAACACAAGACAATAGATGAGTGCAGTATTCATCATTCATGGAACCACTTTGGGTTTTGTTTATCTCAGAAGACATATGATAATCATTCCCAGTGCATCCACTGCGGGGTCTCGAAACTAAAGAAAATGAGCAGATGGTCATTTACAGCCTATTTATGTGTCGCAGACTTTGAAAACTTAAAACATTCCCTGACATCTTCTTTCGATGTCATCTCTCTAACACACAGGTTGGATGGATGCTTGGTGAGAGAGTAACAAGGCCTCTGCGGTCGCTTAGAAATTGGTGGTGTTGAGGCAGGAATGACTCAGGCCAGTTTAACTCTTCAACTCAATGAAGGGCTAAGCTGATGCAGTTGGCCCTGACAAGCCCGTGTGTTCCACGAGACTTTGTGTAAACGTTTCTGATGAGGTAAATGATGTGGAGGTGTGGTGGACAGATCTTCTGTAATTTGTGCTGCTGGTTACCTTGTGCAAGGAAAGAAAAGGAGTAGACTTAGATTTCAAAGGATAGCTCCTTTTGGACAGTCAACTTTACTATGAATTTATGAAGTTTTTGATAGCAAGGTAATATTTTTTAAATGAGGTACGTTTTATGTACAATAAAATTTCAACTTGTAGGGGTCCGAGTCTAGGGGGGTTTCATCAGTGCACACAGCTATGTGCCCATCTCCACATTCCAGGTACAAACACAGTTCTACCACTGCCCTAGAATTCCCTCTTCCCACTTTGTAATCAGCTGCTGCCTCACACTGCCACTGTCAACTACTGTTCTGTTTTCCTTCTTATGGTTTTGTCTTTTCTAGAATAGCATGCAAATGGAAACACATGACCTTTTTATAAAACAAATTTGTCATGGGTTGTTGTTGTTGGGTACTGTGGACTTGGTTCCAACTCAGAGCAACCCCACATGACCTTATGGAATTTCCCCTGTAGGGTTTATCTAGGCTGTAATCTTCACTGAGGAGGCTTGGTAGCACAGTGGTTAAGCGCTTGCCCCTAACTTTGCTTAGCAGTTCAAATCTACCAGCTGCTCCTCAGAAACCTTTTGGGGAAGTTCTACTTTGTCCCATAGGGTCACTACAAGTCAGAAGTGACTTTATGACATTGGATTTGGGTTTTCTTTTCTTTTTCTTTTGATAAATGTTTGTAGAAGCAGACAACCAGGTTTTTCCCCTGAGGAGCTGCTGGGTGGGTTAGAATTGCCAACCTTTTGTTAACATCTGAGCACTTAATCGCTACGCTACCAGTGCTCCTTTATTAAGGTACAACTGGCATAAAATAAACTGCACATATTTAAAGTATACTATTTGACAACTTATGTATTAAGCACCTGTGAATTAAGGTAATGAACATATTGATCACCCCAAAAGTCTCCTCTTACCCCTTGGTAATCCCTTCTTTCTGCCCCTCCCCTTCACTGATTCCCAAGAAACCACCTATTTGTTTTCTGTCACTATATTTGAAGTTGCACTTTGTAGAATTTTACATAGATTTAATCATAAAATATGAACTCCTTTTTTAGTCTGGTGTCTTTCAAAACAATTATTTTGATTTTACTCGATGTTACTGTGTCTTTCAATTGTTTATTCATTTTAGTTACTGTGTAATATTACACTAAGGAGCTCTGGTAGCTTCAGTGTGAGACGAGAAGAACTAGATGGTGCCTGGCCACCACCAATGACTTCCCCAACAGGGAATACAGCATAGAGTCCCTGAGGTAGCAGGAGAAAAATGAGTGTAGAGGACTAGAACTCTATTAAACAACCATACTTGATGGTCCAACAGACTGGAGGGTCCCCTGAGGACATGACCCCAAGACTGTCTGTTAGACCAGAGCTGAAACCAGTGCTGAAGCCAATTCATCAGGCAAAGATTAGAGAAGACTATAAGACATAGAGATGCTGGTGAGAAATGTCTTTCTTGACTTAAGTAGATACACAAATCTGACTGAGCAGCTTCTGCCCATAGGCAAGATGAGAGGGTGGAGGTGGACAGGAGCTGACTGAATGGACATGGAAAGTACAGGTTGGAAAGGAGGAGTATGCTGTCACAGGGTAAGAAGAGTAGCTATAGCAGTATAGTGGTGGGGTAGGGTTTATATGGCAAATTGAATTGTATTGTAAGCTTTCACTTAAAGTACAACAAAACACTAAAAAAGAAGGCACATTAGCATAATGACAAAGTAATTGGTTGCTAACTGAAAGTAAGTCAGTTGAAACCCAGCAATGACTTCATGGAAGGAAACACTTACTGATCTGCTTCCATAAAGATTACAGGTTATGTCATGGCTTGCATTGTGTTCTCCCAAAAATGTGTGTATTGATTTGACATGTCTACATGTACCAATATGGTGAAATTCTTCCCATGTGTTGTGAATTCTGCCTCTGTGCTGCTGCTGAAGGAAAATGGACAGCAGTTGTGTTGGTGAGGCAGGACTCAAGTTAACAGCTGTAGGATATAAGGGAGAGAAGTGAGCAGAATAAGATGGGAACCTCATTTCACCAAGAGAGCAGCACAAGAGCAGAGCATGTACTTTGGACCTGAGGTTCCTGTGCTGAAATGCCTTTGTTGAATTTGGACTCTTGGCCTACTGGATTGTGATTTCTTATATTGAATAGATTTATAAATCATAAGTGGATTTGTGGCTCACCAGACTGTGACAATAAAATTTCTCTTCATAAAGCCATCCACTCATGGTATTTTCTGTTAGAGCAGTACCAAGTGACTAAAACAGAATTTGGTACCAGGAGTGGAGTACTGCTCTAACAAATACTTAAAATGTGAAAGCTTTTTTGAAACTGTGAATCAATGGAAGACTCAGATGGAACCAAGGAGACCTGTTAATTCCAAAGAAGGTGCAAATGGTGAAAAACAGCAGAGAACCAGGGGGAGCAGTGGCAGCGGCAGCAGCAGAACCAGAGCAGCGTGAGACAGCTCTGGAATTGACACACAGAGTGAGAGAGGTGAGTGCCTGTTCACAGAGGTTTCTGGCAGAGCAGGGTGCCTATGGGCACTTGAATTGGTGGAGCTAGGCTTGCTGACCCAAGGAGTGAGAAAGCTGAGTGCCTGTGTGCAGGAGGCTTCCTGGCAGAGTGGGGTGCCTCTGGGCACTTGAGTCAGTGGAGCTACAGAGCTTTGGAACACTTGCCCCTACAGAGAAGATATGGGCTTGAGGCCCAGGCCATGAGGCCATAAAGAGAAGAAGCTGAGCAGCAGAAACTAGGCCACCTCAGTAACAAAACGTATGGCTATGACTGCAGCAGTTTGAAATGGTAGAATCATGGCTTCTTGTGTTTTTAAGGGCGCTATTGCCACTCTGTTGGACTTAAGGTGCACCTAAAGCTAAGGGAGCAGAGTTGTTGTCCATGTAGGCCTAAAAGGCAGACTTGCAACACAAGATATGGACTTCTACACAGAATCTGTAGAGTGTGGACAATACCTAGAGTCTGGATGGCAAAGCTATTATGTAAAATGTCTCAGAGAATGGAAGATTATTTTCAAAGCTTTGAGAGCTACTGTAATGTGTTCTATTGACTTGTTTTTTGCCTTTTAATGCCTTCTTTTGATGCAATTTCTCCATTTGCAATGAAAATGTGTAATTTGTGCCTGCCTATCATACCATTATATTTTTTTGAACATGCATTCTGTATTTCACAGTTGAAAAGAAATGTATGGATTCTGGACATGGACTTAAGACACTTTGTATGCTATAAATAAACATATTTTACATGTCCTACTGGTATGATTTTTGGGGGGCAAAGGGTGGAGCATCATGGATTGCATTGTGTCCCCCCAAAAACATATGTATTGATTTGATTTGGCTATGAGTCCCAATATGGTGCAGTTCCTCCCATGTGTTGTGGATCATGCCTCTATGCTGCTGATGAGGGAAAATGGACAGCAGTTGTGTTGGTGAGGCAGGACCCAAGCTACCAGCTGTGGGACATAAGAGAGACAAGTGAGCAGAGTAAGTGGGAAAACTCATGCCACCAAAAGAGCAGCACTGAGAGCAGAGCACATCCTTTGGACCTAAGATTCCTGTGCTGAGATGCTCTTGTTGAATTCAAACTCTTGGCCTATTGGACTGCAATGATTTCTTATATTGAATGGACTTATAACTAACGAGGGGATTTGTGGCTCAATGGACTGTGACAATAAAAGTTGTCTTTATTAAAAGACAACTCGGTCTTTATGAAACCATCCACTCATGGTATTTTCTGTTAGAGCAGTACTAGGTGGTGACTAAAACAGCTTAGAAAGCCCTATGGACAATTTTACTCCACCATATAAGGTAGCTATGAGTCAAAATCAACTTGACAGCACCCAACAACAATATTCCATTGTATGGATGTACCACAATGTGTTTATCCACATATTTGCTGATAGACCTTTAGATAGCACTAAGCTTTTTGTTGTTACAAATTAAAACATTTTTAAAACTGCTACTATGGATTAATTGTGTGCCCTCAAAATGGAATCAAGTTTAGAAGTAGGGTCCTCTTTCTTACATTAGTGAGGATGGATCAGCTTAGGATGGGTCCTAGACCTAATCCCTTTTAAATTACTAAAAGAGTAAATTAGGAATAGAAGCAAGTGCACACTGAGAAAGACATGTGCCATGTGAGGATCACCAAGGAACTAAGGAATGCCAGGCCTACTGTCTTAGTTGTCTATGCTAATATAACAGAAATACTACGAATGGATGGCTTTACAAGGAGAAATTCTGTAGAGTAGGTTACAAGTCCAAATTCAGGACAGTACTTTTAGAGGAAAGCTTTCTCTGCTGGCTCTGGAGGAAGGTCCTTGTGATCAATCCTTCCCTGGACTAGGAGCTTCTGAGGCACAGTGGACCCAGGTCCAAAGGACAAGCTCTGTTTTCAGCACTGCTTTCTTGGTTGTATGAGGTCCTCAGCTTTCTGTTTGTTCCCTTTGCTTTATATCCTAAGAGATTGTCTCAAGGGACAATACAATCTCACACATTAGTCCAGCCTCACTAACACAACCACCACCCATCCCCCTTCATTAACATCATAGAAGCAGGATTTACAACATATAAGAACATCACATAATACCAGGAATGATGGCCTAGCCAAATTGTTATACACATTTTTGGGGGGACACAATTCAATCAATATCCATCAACAAAGAAGGTATTGACAAAGTTGGGATGTTGATTTGGACTGTTAGCCTCCAGAACTACTAGAAAATAAATGTCTGCTCTTTGAATGTACTCACTTGTGGTATTTGTTATAACAGCACTGAGAAACCAAGACAAACACCAAGGAACTCTTGGGGCTACTGACAAAGCAGAAGCCTCCTTTAGAGCTAATGCCCTGATTGAACTTCTATCCTCCAAAACTGTGTAGTAGTATATTCCTGTTGTTTAAAGCCATGCCCTTGTGGTAGATTTTGTTAGGGCAGCGCTGAGTAACAAAGATAGTATAACTGCTGACTCAGTAACATTATTTTACCCACTATGACATGCTGTGCATCTTCCCCCACTGGCAACCGGTGATCATTCCCCCCAGACTAGCCATATATATCTACGCTTAATGATTGTGTTAGGCTGGGTTTTCTCGGGAAGCAAAACCAGTAACACATATAGATAGATAGATAGATAGATAGATATAGATAGATATAGATAGATAGATAGATAGATAGATAGATAGATAGATAGATAGATAGATAGATAGATAGATAGATAGATAGATAGATAGATAGATAGATAGATAGATAGATAGATAGATAGATAGATAGATAGATAGATAGATAGATAGATAGATAGATGATAGATAGATAGATGATAGATAGATGATAGATAGATAGATGATAGATAGATAGATGATAGATAGATAGATGATAGATAGATAGATGATAGATAGATAGATGATAGATAGATAGATGATAGATAGATAGATAGATAGATAGATAGATAGATAGATAGATAGATAGATAGATAGATGATAGATAGATAGATGATAGATAGATGATAGATAGATAGATGATAGATAGATGATAGATGATAGATAGATGATAGATGATAGATAGATGATAGATGATAGATGATAGATGATAGATGATGGATGATAGATGATAGATGATGGATGATGGATGATGGATGATGGATGATGGATGATGGATGATGGATGATGGATGATGGATGATGATGGATGATGATGGATGATGATGGATGATGATGGATGATGATGGATGATGATGGATGATGATGGATGATGATGGATGATGATGGATGATGGATGATGGATGATGGATGATGGATGATGGATGATGGATGATGGATGATGGATGATGGATGATGGATGATGGATGATGGATGATGGATGATGGATGATGGATGATGGATGATGGATGATGGATGATGGATGATGGATGATGGATGATGGATGATGGATGATGGATGATGGATGATGGATGATGGATGATGGATGATGGATGATGGATGATGGATGATGGATGATGGATGATGGATGATGGATGATGGATGATGGATGATGGATGATGGATGATGGATGATGGATGATGGATGATGGATGATGGATGATGGATGATGGATGATGGATGATGGATGATGGATGATGGATGATGGATGATGGATGATGGATGATGGATGATGGATGATGGATGATGGATGATGGATGATGGATGATGGATGATGGATGATGGATGATGGATGATGGATGATGGATGATGGATGATGGATGATGGATGATGGATGATGGATGATGGATGATGGATGATGGATGATGGATGATGGATGATGGATGATGGATAGATAGATAGATGATAGATAGATAGATGATAGATAGATAGATGATAGATAGATAGATGATAGATAGATAGATGATAGATAGATAGATGATAGATAGATAGATGATAGATAGATAGATGATAGATAGATAGATGATAGATAGATGATAGATAGATAGATGATAGATAGATAGATGATAGATAGATAGATGATAGATAGATAGATGATAGATAGATAGATGATAGATAGATAGATGATAGATAGATAGATGATAGATAGATAGATGATAGATAGATAGATGATAGATAGATAGATGATAGATAGATAGATGATAGATAGATAGATGATAGATAGATAGATGATAGATAGATAGATGATAGATAGATAGATGATAGATAGATAGATGATAGATAGATAGATGATAGATAGATAGATGATAGATAGATAGATAGATAGATAGATAGATAGATAGATAGATAGATGATAGATAGATGATAGATAGATGATAGATAGATGATAGATAGATAGATGATAGATAGATAGATGATAGATAGATAGATGATAGATAGATAGATGATAGATAGATAGATGATAGATAGATAGATGATAGATAGATAGATGATAGATAGATAGATGATAGATAGATAGATGATAGATAGATAGATGATTGATAGATAGATAGATTGATAGATAGATAGATTGATAGATAGATAGATTGATAGATAGATAGATTGATAGATAGATAGATTGATAGATAGATAGATTGATAGATAGATAGATTGATAGATAGATAGATTGATAGATGATAGATGATAGATGATAGATGATAGATGATAGATGATAGATGATAGATGATAGATGATAGATGATAGATGATAGATGATAGATGATAGATGATAGATGATAGATGATAGATGATAGATGATAGATGATAGATAGATAGATGATAGATAGATAGATGATAGATAGATAGATGATAGATAGATAGATAGATAGATAGATAGTTAGTTAGTTAGTTAGTTAGTTAGTTAGTTAGTTAGTTAGTTAGTTAGTTAGTTAGTTAGTTAGTTAGTTAGTTAGTTAGTTAGTTAGTTAGTTAGTTAGTTAGTTAGTTAGTTAGTTAGTTAGTTAGTTAGTTAGTTAGTTAGTTAGTTAGTTAGTTAGTTAGTTAGTTAGTTAGTTAGTTAGTTAGTTAGTTAGTTAGTTAGTTAGTTAGTTAGTTAGTTAGTTAGTTAGTTAGTTATAAAGGAAACAGCTCATGTAATCACAGAAGCTGAATATCCCAAGTTCTGGCACAAGCCTCACGTGGCCACGGAAGCTAACAAACCCAAAGTCAGCAGGTCAGAGACCAGAGTTCTAGATCACCGGTTGTGTAGGCCAGTGGATCCCAAGCTGGTGGTGAGACAGAGCGTTAGAGGCTGGTGAACCCAGGATCAGCAGGTCAGGGAGCAGGACTCTCAAGCACCAACTGTAAGGATTGATGAATCCAACAGCTGCTAGTTCAAGTCCAGGAACCAGACACCGGAAGAAGAGCTGCTGGTTATGTGAACAGACCAGCAGTAGTAGTGGAAGGTAGAGAGATGAGAGCTGAGGGGTGAGAAGCCACCACAGACCCCACCCTGCCACTTAATACAGCAACCAAATATGGAGTAGCCAAGTTGACATAATCCTGACCACCACAGTGATATTGTCTTACAAATTAGTAAAAAAAGAATAACCAATCAACCAGAAAAACAAAAAAAAAAACCTGACATCGTTAAATACTCCATTACTGAACATTGGCATTGACTATAAGAAAACAACAAATTCACGAGGTAAAGAAATACACAAATGGCTGTGACAATAATAAGATTCAATAGTAAGTGTCAAAATTCTGAAAACTGTTACTTGACTTATTTGGGTATACTTAGCTAGACTTTAGCTAACTAAAAGGATAAATCAGAAGCAATTTGAGCTGCAGAAGCTTTATGTTTGAGTGAGAAAAATGATAAGATGTACATTATCTTAATACATAAGAAAAGCAGGTGAGAGTTTTCATAGGTGAGAGAACAGAGATTTACAGAACATACATCAAGTGTCATGACATCTGTATCATCACTCTGTCTCCTGCGTTAGGGAATTTGGAAACACTCGTCCCAGATTTGAGTTAACCATGTGTGAGACTCTTTGTTACACAGCCTCTGGCACACCGATGCACAAACAGGCACAATGTGGTGAGTTAAAACGCATCAAGAGCTTTCCAGATGCAGGTCACTGTCTGGTGGCTTTTGTAGATTGCCAGAATGCAGATGGGTAAATCTTGGTGGCTTTATTGGATGTCTTATTCTATTTCTAGACTTCACACCATTGTTTAAATGGTGTATGTTGTGTGTGAGAGAGAAAAGGAGAGAAAAAGAGAAATGAAGAGCAAGGACATGAGAGTGAGTCCTGGGGATCAAGGAGACATCAGCATAAAATAAATCTAGACTACTCTATTGTTGTTCCGTACCACTGAGGCAGTTTCTGCTCACAGTAACTCAATGTATAACAGAGCAAAACACAGCTGTGTCCAGTCATCCTCACATTTACTGTTATTCCTGAGCCCATTCATGCAGCCACTGTGTCAACCCATCTCATTGAAGCTCTTCCTTTTCTTTACTGACTTGCTTGCTACTTCATAAAGCCTGATGTACTTCTCCAGAGACTGACTTCTTTCTGAAAACATAACCAAAGTAGGTGAGACAAACTCTTGTCATCCTTGCTTCCAAAAAGCATTCTGGGAGAACATCTTTCGGCGTCTTCAACATTCTTCTCTAACACCATAAATCAAAGGCATCAATTCTTCTTTGGTCTTTCTTATTCATTGCCCAGCTTTTGCATGCATATGAGGTGATGGAAAATACCACAACTGGGTCAGGTGCACCTTAGTCTTCAAGGTAACATTTTTACTTTTTAATACTTTAAAGAGGGGAGAGGTCTTTTGTAGCAGATTTGTCCAATGCAATGTGTTGCTTGATTTCTTGACTGCTGCTTCCATGGGTACTGACAGCAGATCCAAATAAAATGAAATGCTTGACAACTTCAATCTTTTCTCCATTTATCGTGATGTTATTGATTAGCCTAGTTGTGAGGAGTTCTGTCTTCTTGATGTTGAGGTCTAATCCATACCAAAGGCTATGTAGTCTTTGGTCTTTTTCCTATCTTCTACATGTATGCCAACTTTTCCAATTTTTCCAATTTTTCTTCCCCACTTTCTAGAACTTTAAAGAGAAATCATGGGATGAACCACAACCTCAATAGGCTCTGGTTTCTGATATGTTCCTGTGGCTGCTCCCAGAAATCCTTGACTTTGGTTCTCTCTCCTTCTAGGATGTTCAGCTTCAATCCCTCTGCTCTTGTCCAGAAATTTTCTGTGAGTTTCAGCCTCCTATGTATTTAAGAGTGAAACTATCACGTCTTCAAATTCACATTTAGAGCTTATCTTAGTTACATAGGGCTAACCTAAAAAAAAAAAAAAGTACCATGAGTAGGTGATTTTAAGGAACAGAAATTTATTTTCTTGCAGTTCAGGAGGCTAAAAACCGAATTCATGGAGTGTGTCTGGGGGAAAGTCCTTCCTTGCCTATTTTGTCACTGAGAATGCAGCAATTCTTGGTGTTCTTGGGCTTATCAAATGTATCTGTCATGTGTGTCTCTCTTCATATGATGTTCTCCCTCTATATGCATCTCTGTGCCTATTCTGCTCTCTTTACAACTCAGAAGTAATTAGGTTTAGGAACCACCCTACCCTATTATGACCTCAACAGCATAATAAAAGAAAAACTCCACTCCCAAACAGGATCACATCCACAGGTACAGGGGCCAGGACTTCAATACATGTTGTTGGGGGGTGGGGAGGCAGTGAACACAGTCCACAGCAGTGCTTTAGTTGACATCTGTGCAAAGGTGTAAAACTACAGTGCAGATTTCTGAATGGTACCATTCTTGCCTTTCTGAGCCTGGGCAGAGAGTACACGTAGTTCCATCATTTTTACAGTCAGTAAGAATTCACCTCAAGTGCTGGAAACATTTAACCATGAGTTCCGGTTTTCAGAGCTGTTAGGAGTCTTTATTGATTAGCTGATTGATTACTCTTCAGCCAGAGTTTACACAAAGTAAAGCAAAATTTTCAGAGGAAGCCGGCAAAGGTTATTTCAGGAGCTGTTCATCGGTGTTATTTTAGAATAAGAAGTCTGAACCCATTGCTTTTGATAAAGGCATGAGATTCAGTTCCGTTTATGTAAGTTATGTCTGCCTCCTAAAGCAGACGCTTGACTGAATCAAAGACTGCTTTTCTTGAATGCCCTGGATAATTGCCCAAATTCTCCATTTAGCACATATATTTTGAAGTCATGATGTTCAAGGGCGTAGTGGATAGCTGATCTAATTTTTGAGTCTGATTTTATAGGCAGGCTGTTTTCATCTGACTCTTCCTTGGAAATAATGAGGTTTGTAAAAATCATTGTAAATATATGTCTGAACATATAACCCTGCTCAGATGCTCTACTTATGATTTCATAAGCAGCTGATGATGCTGTGGTAGTTGAACAGAATCCCCTCACTCCTTTCGGGACATCTGTATCCAATACAGACTATCTCAGGCATGTCTGAGTCCTTGCCCCACAAGTAACATGATGGAAAGCAGGCTCCAAATTTTGGGTCCTTGCCTCATGGACTTCTCTGTATCATAAACCGAACGGCCACTTCCTCTCCAAGTCTCTTGCAAATGCCACAGGGATTTTCATTTTTCTATCAAGAGAGTCGGTTCCAACTCGACGGCACTTGGCTTATCAAGAGAGTGGGATTCTTCTTTTTCCTCATGATCTCAGAAGTTCTTAAAGCTGGCAGTCTGCAAAAAGTGAAGAAAAGGCCACTAGGTGGTTGATCATGCCATCTGTTCCACAGCCTCATAATTCCAAAGTCAGAGCAAGTCACAGCCTTCATTTTGTTTTTGTAAATAAGATGATTGACATAAAGCAAGCCTTAATTGATACTTAAAACTGAGCAAGATTGAGTGACAACTGTAAAAATACCAGTGGCTGTTCAGTCCTTTCCAACTTAAGGCAACACCATGTATGTCAAGAGTAGAGCTTGACTCCACTGAAGTTTCAATCAATTTCCTTTCAGTGATCTAGGTTTGCTCTCCGTATTCTTTCTTTCTTGAATTTCCCATTCTGGGAATTTCAAATTGGGAATTTCAAATTCCCATTGGTTTGTAAAATAGTCTCAGAAAGCAGGCTTCTGCTGATAAACTCTGATGAGCTATTTGAAAGAACACATGAATAGGTTAATCTCCCTTGACCTGATCTGGTCCCATTTGGAACTAAGGAGTTTGCATAACAGAGAGAAGATTTAACAAACTTAACTGCCTATATCAATGCTCCCATCACATGGACTCCAGATCAGTAGCACTGACATTCCCTGGGAACTTGTTAAAGATATAAGTTCTAAAGCAACTTGGGTATCAGAGACTCTGACAGTAGGGCTCATCTATCTGTGCTTTAAAAAAGACCTCCAAGTAATTCTGATACAATTGAATTTTGAAGACTTTTAGTCTGCTTTAAGGGGCAAAGTGAAATTGAAAATCAAATTAATATCTCTACAGTATGTTGGCTTAAGCAGCAACAAAATAAATTCAGAGCTGACCTAATTCTTCACTGAGGAGTCATTTAGTGATTGTTTTTGCATTTACCTGTAATAATTTACTTAATCCTCACTACATGGTAGAAGAAACAGCTGTAAACATCCATTGCTTTTCAGAATGTGGACTATAGGAACTATCAATCAAGGAAAACTAAAAGGTATCAAAAAATGAAATAGAGTACTTTAAGATTGTTCCATTTGGAACACAACGTTCCACTGAGAACACTGTTCCAAAATAGAACACATGAAGATATTTTTATTAAATTCTGCCATCTGAAGTTGATTGACATGGAGTTAGGATGCACTGATAATTACTGGTGATTAGAACTCAAAAGGTGAAAACAAAGATGAAAGATTAGCAGTTGGAAAATATCGTCTTGGTGATAGAAACAATGGCAGAGATCACGTTATTGAGTTTTGCAAGACCAGTGACTTCAATGCAAGTATTTTTTTCACCAACACAAAAAGCAGGTATACATACGGACCTTGCCCGATGGAATACACAAAAATCAAATTGACTATATCTGTGGGAAGAAACAATGGAAAAGCTCAATGGCATCAGTAAGAACAAGGCGACAGTCTGACTGTGCAACAGATCATCAGTTGCTCATATACGATTTGCATGGTGAAGCTGAAGAAAATTAGAACAAATTTACGAGAGCCAAAGTATGACCCTGACTTTATCCCACCTGAATTGAGAGACCATCTCAAGAATGAATTTGATGTGTTAAACACTAATGACTGAAGACCAGACAGACTGTGGAATGACATCAAAGACATCATACACTAGGAAAGCAAGAGGTCATTAAAAAGACAGGAGAGAAAGAAAAGATCTCAATGGATGTTAGAAGAGACTCTGAAATTTGCTCTTGAGTATTGAATAGTGAAAGCAAAGGAGAAATGAGGAAATAAAAGAGCTCAACAGAAGATTTCAAAGAGTAGCTCCAAAAAGACACAGTACAACACTACAGTGACATATGCAAAGAGCTAGAGATAGAAATCCAAAAGGGAGGAACATGTTCAGCATCAGAGACTGCCTGTACGTAATATGATGTTCTCACAACATCTACATGGAATAATGTCCTACTTCACAGAATATATCCTGGACATTCCCCCACGTATCTGTCAGTTTGTCATTCTGTGGGGGCTTCCATGTTCCTGTGATGCTGAAAGTTATGCCCCTAGTAGTCAAATACCAGCAGGGTGACCCATGGTAGACAGGTATCAGCTGAACTTCCAGTTTAAAACAGACTAGAAAGAAGGACCTGGAGGTCTACTTCTCATCTGAAAGGAATTAGCCAGTGGAAACCTTATGAATAACAGTAGAAAATTGTCTGATACAATGCTGGAAGATGAGCCCTCAGGTTGGAAGGCCCTCAAAAGATGACTGGGAGGAGCTAAAGAAACACTTCAGGCACTGAAGTGCAATGCTGAAGGAGTCTATGATGGGGGGAATATTCAATGACTCAGGAAGCAACAAAAGAAGATGGAATGAATAGCAGAGTCACTGCCATGGAATGAACTCTGTCCCCCCACAATATGTGTAGCCATTTGGCTAGGCCATGATTCCCAATATTTTATGATTGTGCTCCATTTTGTGATTTTCCTATGTTGTATGTTAAAGAGGATTAGGGTGGGGCTGTAACACTCTTCTTAAAGTCACCTTCCTGCTCCACTGTAAAGGGAGTTTCCCCAGAGAGTGGCTTGTACTAATGTTTACCCTACAATGATATAAAAGGAAAGGGAAGCAAGCAGAGAGTTGGGAACCTCATACCATCAAAAGAGCAAGCACCAGGAGTAGAGCGTGTCGTTCAGACCTGAGGTTCCTGCAACAAGATGGTCCCTGACCAAAGAGTGATGCAACACAAGGACTTTGCTCCAGAGTTGACAGAGGTAAAGCTGTCCCCTGCAGTGGACATCCTGAATTGGGGCTTGTAGCCTACCGGACTGTGTAACAATCAACCTTTCTCTTTTCACAGTAATTCACTCATGATATTTCTATTACAGCAGCATTGAACAACTAAAACAGTCACTATACAAAAAAGAATTGATCCACACTCAACAATTTCAGGGGACAACATATGATCAGGCGCCTGCGGCACTGAAGGAAGAAGTTCAAGCTGCACTGAAGGCACTGGGGAAAAAAAAGATACAGGAATTCACAGAAGATTGAATGAGGTATTTGTAACAGACAAAGCAGTGAAAGAGCACACTCGTCTATGCCGAGAAATTTGGAGAACAATTACCTGGTCAATCAACGTGAAGAGATCCATATTTATGCCTATTCCCAAGAAAGGTGATCCAACTGAATGCAGAAACTATCAAATAATATCATTAATATCACATGCAAGTAAAATTGTGCTGGAGATCATTCAAAAGCAGCTGCAGCATTCTATCAAGAAGAAATGGTCAGAAATTAAAGCTTGATGTAGAAGAGGATGTGGAACCGGGGATACCATTGTTGATGTCAGCCAGATCCTAGACAAAATCAGAGAATACCAGGAAGATGTTTACTCATGTTTTATTGACTACGTGAAGGCATTCTGCTGTGTGGATCATAACAGGTTATGGATAATACTGTGGAGCATGAGAATCCTGGAGCATTTAATTGTGCTTATGAGGAACCTGTACATAGTTCATGAAGCAGTCATTCCAAAAGAACAAGGTGATATAGTGTGCTTCAAGTTAGGAAAAGTGTACATCAGCACTGTACCCTTTCCCATCCCTATTCAATCTGTATTCTGAGGAAGTACTCTGAGAAGCTGCAGTATATGAAGAACGTGGCATCAGGACTGGAGGAAGATTCATTAACAACCTGAGTTGTCCAGATGACACAACCTTGGTTGCTGAAAGTGAAGAGGAATTGAACCACTTGCTAAAGAAGACCAAAAACCACAGCCTTCAGTGTGAAATACACCTCAACATAAGGAAAACAACACTCCTTACAACTGGGCTGGTAAGCAACATCATGATAAACGGAGAAAAGACTGAGGTTGTCAGGGATTTCATTTTATTTCCATCCACAATTAACAACCATGGAAACGGCAGTTAAGAAATCAAAAGATGCATTGCCTTGGGCAAGTCTACTGCAAAGACCTCTTAAAAGTATTGAAAGGCAAAGAAGTCACCTTGAGGACTAAAGTGTGCCTGAAGTAAGCCATGGTGTCTTCAGTTGTCAGTTGGACAAGGAACGAAGGATATTATTGTTATGTCAGTTCCATCTTGGCTTAAAAACAGAATACCAGAAAGATGTTTACCTATGTTTTATTGACTATGCAAAGACAACTGAAATGTATGGGAAGCTAGAGAATGAATTAGGAAAAACACTGGTGCCTTTGAATTGTGGGTTTGTAGAAAAATACCGAATCTACCACAGGCTGCTAAAAGAACAAATAAATCTGTCTTGGAAGAAGTACAACCAGGATATTCCTTAGAAGCAAGGATGATGAGACTGTGTCTCACATATTTTTGACCTTTTTTCAGGAGGGGCTAATATCTGGAGAAGCACATCATGCTTCGTAAATTAGATCATTGAAAAAGAGACACCCTAAAGGAAATGGATTGACAAAATGGCCGGGAGCATAGCAATAATTATTACCATGGCAGGACTGGGAAGCATTTCCTTCTGTTGTACGTGGGGTTGCTGTGAGTTGGAACTGACTCAATAGAACCTAACAATGACAACAAGAATCCTGGACATTTAAGTGACTCCTAACTGTACTACAACAAAATACGCAAAGACCTCAAGTTAGAAAACCAAAGGTGAGTAACATGCTCCACATTTCTGAGGCTGAAAGGAAAAATTTAAGCCTTAGGTTTAAAGGCTAAAAAGATGCAGGAAGCATCAAAAAGAAGATGAAAAGGGTATACAGAGTCACTGTATCAAAAAGAATTGGTTGGCATTCAACTTGATGGTATGGAAGGAAAAAGTCCAAGCTGCATTAAAGTCATTGATGAAAAAGCAAGGCTTCAGAATTTGACACAATGCCATCTGAAATGTTTCACCAAATGGGATGCCGTGCTGGACGTGCTTGCTGGTCTGTCAAGAAATTCGAAAGACAGTTACCCGGCCAACTGACTGGAAGCAATCCTTGTTTGCGCACATTCCAAAGAAAGGAGAGCCAACAAATGTGGATATCATGGACTAATATCAACAGTATCACACACGAGTAAAATTTCACTGAAAATCATTTAAAAGCAGCTGCAATACTGAGTCAACAGAGAAATGCCAGAAATTCAGGCCAGATTGAGAAGAGGATGTAGAACAAAGGATATTACTGCTGATATCAGGTGGATCTTGGCTGTAGACAGAATATCAGAAAGATGTTTACCTATTTTTTGCTGACTGTGCAAAAGCATTTATCTATGTGGATCCTAAGGAATCATGGATAACATTCTGAAGAATGGGAATTCCAGAATACTTCGTTATGCTCCTGAGAAAACTGTACATAGTTTAATAGGCCGCCATTTGAATACAACAAGGGAATACCGTGTGGTTTAAAGTCAGAAAAGGTGTGCATCTAGGTTGTATCTTCTCACCATACTTAATCTGTATGCTGAGAAAATAATCCAGAAGCTGGACTATATGAAGAAGGACTTCACATCAGGCTTGGAGGGAGATTTCGTTAACAACCTGCATTGTGCAGATGACACAACCTTGCTTGGTGAAAATGAAGACTTGAAGCACCTGCTGGTGAAGATCAAAGATCACAGTCTTCAGTGTGGATTGCACTTCCACATAAAGAAAACAAAAATCCTCACAATTGACTCTATTAAAAGACCTGAATTAATGGTTCAACAGCCTGGAGGGTCCCGTGGGTACATGGCCCCTAGACCTGCTGCTGTTGCTGACCTGAAATCAATAATGAGTCAGCTCTTCAGACAAGAATATACTGGACTTGGGTACACAGTGTGACCATATAGTTTGTGTTCTTGATGGTTCTACACATTTACACAAGCTATCCTACTGGTCTCTTTCTAGATGGGAGAGAAGAGGGGGGCAGCTGCTTGTCAAGAGGATACTAGACATATAGAATGAAAAGGAGGAGTATGCTGTCACCGGATGGGGAGAGCAAAGGGAGTTGTGGCTAGGTTGGCATGCAAAACCAGTTTGGACTGCATACTTTCATTTCATCACTCTCACACCAAAAAAATCCTCACAGTTGAACCAGTAAGCCAAATAATCAAAAAATGGAGAAAATATTGAAGTCCTCAAAGATAGTTTTGCTTGTAGCCACACTCAGTGTCTGTGGAAACAGTAGTTATAAGTCTGCTACAAAAGATTTCTCTGAAGTGTAAAAAAGCAAAAATGTCACTTTGAGGACTGAGGTACAACTGGCCCAAGCCATGATATTTTCAATCATCTCCTATGTATTTAAAAAGTGGACAAGGCATAAAGAGGTCAAAGAAGAATTAATGCCTTTGAATTTGGGTTTGGGAGAAGAATACTGAAAATAGTGTGTACTGCCAGAAAAACAAATCTGTCTTAGAAGAAATCTGGGCAGAATTTTCCTTAGAAGGAAGGATGGGAAGACTTCTGCTCACATACTTTGGACATGTTATCAGGAGGGGTCAGTCCCTGTAGGATAACATCATGCTTGGTAAAGGAGAGGGTTGGCAAAGAGCTTGTGTTCTCTGGTGCATAAGTGTTATTATCTCCAAATTTATACCCAGATTTATGTAGAAAAATTTATGGGTAGATTTATGTAGAAAAATCCATCTCTTAATGTTACAGCTCACCCCAATGGCACATTTTTTTTAAGTATGTTTGTCCTAATGGAACGTTTTGAATGAAATTCAGTTGTTCAAATTTGGGTGCAACTGATGCCCAGAAAGTTCGCACCACTGTGGACTGAGATCACGGTACCTGCTTGATTGTATTTCCTGAGATAATTTCAAGTGTTGGAGGTGTAGGTGGTGGTCATAGTCAGCTAGTACTTCTCTAATAGAAATACCACAAAGCAGATGTCTTTAACAAGGAAAGTTTAATCTTACACAGTTCAGTAGGCTACAAGTCCAAATTCAGGTTGTCTGTTCTAGAAGAAGGCTTTCCCTCTGTAGGCTCTGGAGGAGAGTCCTTGTGTGGCATCAGTCTTTGGTCAGGGAGCATCTTGGTGCAGGAACTTCAGGTCTGAAGGATGTGCTCTACTTCCTGGGTGCTGCTTTCTTGATAGTGTGAGGTTCCCAGTTTTCTGGTTGCTTCCTTTTCCTTTTATCTCTTGTAAGATAAAAGGATAACAGATGGTGCAAGCCAAACTCCAGGGAAGCTCTCTTTACATTGGAACAGGGAGGTAACCTTAGTAAGCGATTAACAGTCCTACTCAAGTCCTCTTCAACATACAGCATAGGAAAAGCACAAAACGGAGGACAATTGTAAAATATTTGGCATGATGACCCAGCCAAATGGCTACACACATTTTTGACAGGACACAGTTCAATCCATGACAGTGGTGTAAAGAGTTAATATGCTCTCTGCTAATGGAAAAGTTAGAGGGTGGAGTCTACCCAAAGGAGGCTCAGAAGAAAGATCTTATGATCTACTTCTAAAATGTCAGCCACTGAAATCCCTACGAAGCACAGTTCTACAGTCTGAGACAAATGGAATCGACATAAATTAAAATTGACTCCGCAGCAGTTTTTCTATTTAAAATGTCAAGTACAGCCTGAATGCTCTTTAGAGGCAAGAATGGTGAGATTTTGTCTCACACACTTTAGACATTTTATCAGGAAAGATCAGTCCCTGAAGAAGATTGTCATGCATGATAGAGGGTCCATGAAAAAGAGGAAGACCCTCAATGAGATGGTTTGACACAGAGGCTGCAACAATGGGCTCAAGCAGAGCAGCAATCATTGTGAGGATAGCACAGGATCGTACAGGTGTCATTTTGTTGTATATAGCATGACTTTGAGTAGGAACTGACTCAGCAGCACCCAACAATAATGAAGCTAAATCGACCTGAGGGGAAAAAAACTAAACCTGGAGCCATCAAGTTGATTCTCACTCATAGCGACCCTATGGGACACGGTAGAACTGCCCCATAGAGTTTCCAAGGAGTGCCTGGCAGATTCAAACTGTACCAAGAAGTGGCTGCTTAACCTTTCCAGTTAGAGCTTAGTTTTCTTCTGCATTGATGGAAATATGTTCAAAATAGTGAAGTTTCATTTACCTGGAATAAATTCCTTTAGGGTTGTCATTGTTAAGCAAACTTAGTGTTTGCAGTGTCATTGGAAACAGCATTTTGTTATTTTATGTATCAACAATTTTGCTTTTGAATAAGGAAAAGTTCATTGTGGGATAAGTTTTGAGATATCACAAAGAGCTTCACTTCCTTTCCTTCTGTGGCTCCTTGCTGCTGTTGTTAACTTTCACTGAGTCAGCCCCAACTCATGGTGACACCATGCATGATGATGTGACAGGCTGTTCAAGTCCCATTCCTGTGCTATCCACCTATTTAGACTATTGTGATACATAGGGGAACACTGGCTGATTTTTGAAAGTAGATCTTCAGGTCTTTCTTCTTAGTCCGTCTTAGTCTAGAACATTTACTAAAACCTGCTCAGCATTATAGCAACCAGCCAGCCTTCACTAACAGACAAGTACTGGCTGCACGTGAACACTTTTGGTGGGAGTCAAACTCAGATCTCCAGCTTAGAAAGTGAGCGTTCTACCACTAATCAACTTCCTACCTGTTGGTTTATACCCCAGAGAAAAACACCATCTTTTGAATAGTTCCTTTTCAGTGCAAGCTTGAACAGCCCAAGTCAAGAATGGTCTTCTAGGTCTTTCTGGGACGGGTGAGCGGGATCCATCAGCGGGACTGCTCTTTCTTTCCAGCATGCACTGAGTCTCCTCCACAAGCCCTTGATGGTATCTGGTGGACTCTCAGATCTCGGTGTGATCTGTCCTGCACGTGTGTTCACTGAAGTTCAGGCTACTCAAGTGCCTAGTAGGCTAAACACTGCTGGCTAATCACCACGCCCAGCTAGCGGGGTCCCTTCTGTCCTCACCAATGAGCAGGGCCAGGCCCTCTGTAGTTGTGAGACTTCCATCAGGGTTGCCCAGGCCCTCTTGCTCACCGTCATTGCTTTTTTCCCTGAGTTTCTCAAGCACTTCCACACTACTGCTCTCTTCCCCCTTTTTTTGTTTTTCATGTTGCTGTAGCTGTTAGTTGCTTTCTAGTCCATTCCACCTCATGGTGATCCCATGTGGCAGAGCACAGCTGCTTCCTGGGGTTTTCAGAAGCAGATCACTAGGCCTGTCTTCCAAGGTGCTCCTGGTGGGTTCAAGCCAACAACCTGTCAGCTAGTAGTCAAGGGCTTAACATTTGAGCCACCCAAGGACTCTTAATCTGAGCAGAAGAGGACTTGGGGCCCAGTTAGACAGACCTGAGAAGTCAAAGATGTTTGATGCCAATCTTCCCACTCTCCAATATAAGGCTTTTTACCTTGCTTGTTCCCCAGTAACTGCTCTCAGCTTCTTTGGAAGCTAGCTTCTTAGAGTTAAATAAAGTGATAGATTACTAATAGCCAAGCCATGCCAGTCAAGTGCCGTCGAGTCAGATAGTGAAAGTAAGACCAAATTAAAAGCAATTTGGCAGTGTTAAAAGCTAAATCCCAAAAGGTTAACTTTGAACTTTTCAAAACTGCACCAAGCCTGGCTAATAGCTCACTTGATAAGTGAGGGATAGCCATGTCAATGAATTATTTCTTTTACAAGGACCAGCACAAAGTTCATTCCTATGAGGTAGGGGTTAAAGATGTCCCAAATGTCCAGCTTTTCCAAACTGCTGTCCCACTCCGTCATCTCTAACATCAACTACTTCCCCTCCCTTCGTGCTCTCCTTCCAGTCTCTGGGTTTGAAAATTCGCTGCAACATCTCACAAAACTCACTAACTGTTCTTATAGTTAAATGATTTATCATGACAGTAGCAGAGACAACTCAGGGTTGGGATCAACTTGGAAGTGATAAGAACAGCAACTTAGGAGGCACTTCCTTCGCCAGAACAGCTTATTTTTACCCTCTGCTGCTGGGGCCTGCTGCTGTGGGCCGCACTGGGGGCCTTCTTAAGTGAAAGTTATACCTCTTAGCTTCGTGGGTGAGCAAACCCTACTGTAGCCATCTTGCACTGGTCTCCTGGCCCCTGCTATCTTGAGCCACCATCTCTCACTATCTTCCATGTTATCGATTCCTTCCTTCCCTCTCTGTATCTCCCATGAAACCTAGCAGGACGGCCCCCACCCCACTGCTACTGAGTCAATGTCAACTCACAGTAGGATGGGAGAACTCATCAATCTCTTCTTTACAATTCCATATACTTTATTTGCATAGTCCCACCCCTACAGGTTGTCATGCACTTTATTTACATTATCAGCAAGTGATCCAATCCCCATGGTGGCCCACGAACACTTCATTTGCATAGTCTCCCCCCCCCCCAATAATTTGGTGAGAGTTACAAAATCACAGTGAGAAAGGCCACATAAAAGCAATCCATTGCACTGTACCATTCACCAAAGTATATAGTTGAATAGGAAGGTGCACTGAAGAACTATTGGGGTGGGGGACAGTTGCTGTCGAGTGGATTCCAGTCGCATGAGTTTCAGAGCAGCATGGTTTTAGTGGGTGAGTTTTTGGAAGTAGATCTCTAGGCCTTTCTCCTGACGTGCTTCTGTGTGAACTTCAACCAGCAACCTTCCAGTTAGCAGCCGAGCATTTTGCACCATCCATCCTCTTGAACTATAAAAAGCCAAACCAAAACCAACTGCCATTGAGCCGACTCTGAGTCATAGCATGCTATAGGGCAGAGTAGAACTACTCCATCATGATTCCAAGGGGCACCTGGTAGATTTAAACTGCTGACGTTTCAACTAGCAGATGTAGCATTTAACCACTACACCACCAGGATTTCCTTTTGAACTACACGTGCCACAATATGACTTAAGTTTTTGGTTTGCTTATTTTTTTAAGAATATCATTTTGGTACTCAGAGATATGTGTTACACATTGCTTTAGAAGAAGTGAGAAAAGAAAAAAAATCAGAGTTTTCTGCTGTGGTTCTTTTTCTTTGTAGAAGGCTGTCATGGAGGCCAAAAGTTTTGTATTTTTAAGACCATTTATGGAATACACAACACTGTGCTAAGTTTGTATTTTATGGATAAAGGTCTTATACCAAGAGCTTTATTGCAGTAAGAAAGCAAATAAATCAATACTAGACCAATACTTGAGTTCAGGCTTTACCATTTACAAATTCTAGTCAATAACCTGGAGCCCAGGCATAGCATCCAAATGTGGCTGCAGTGACAGTACAATGTGAAGAAGCCAGGTGCCGTGCAAACCAAAGGTAGATATGTGATGCCTTACTGGATATGACTATGGAAAGCTTGATGGAGCAAGCATGAAAGCAGATGTCAGCTCCTTCTAATCTGCCCACAGAAGATTTGGGTGGGAGAGCACATGAATCACTTGTTCCCTATGCTTTTTAGGGCTTCAAAGTTAACATAGCTTTGAATCTATCATCTCTCATCCTACCACCTAGGGTAGAGGTCTGGATCAGGTTTACCCATTTGACAGATGAGGTCACTGAAGGTAGAAAGATCAAATGACCTGACCAAGGTCATTTTTATGGGTTCAATTGTGTCCTCCCTAAAATAAGTTAACATCCTTACTCCTTTATCTGAAAACACGGCCCTGTTTGGAAACAGAGTTTTTCATATTATGTTAGTGAAGCCTTACTAGTGTAGGATGGAAACCAAATCCAATCACTTTTGAGTTATCAAGAGGGCAAAAGATACACAGAGAAACAGGTAGAGGAAGATGGAGGCCAAGAAACTCCAACGATGGATGGCAGTCACCATCAACTAGGAGAGAGTCTCACAGAAGAAATCGTACCAGGGCTGAGCCTCTGATTTGGGCCTTTAGCCTTCTCATGGATTGAATTTTGTCCCTCTAAAATGTGTATCACCTTGACTAGGCTATGAGTCCCAGTATTGTGTGGTTGGCCTCCATTTTGTAACCTGAGTTGATTGTGTTATGTGTTGTAAATCCTAACTCCTATGATGTTAATGAGACAGGATTAGAGGAAGTTATGTTCACTACAAAGGAGTCAATCTACAGGATAGGTTGTACCATGAGATAATCACTTTTGTGATATAAAAAAGAGAAGCAAGCAGAAAGAAGAGGGATTTCATACCACCAAGAAAGAAGCGCTGGGAGCAGATACATCCTTTGGGCCCAGGGTCCCTGAGCTGAGAAGCTTCTAAAGCTGTGGGAAAATTGATGACAAGGACCTTCCCCTAGAGATGACAGAAAAACAATGCCTTCCCATAGAGCTAACACCTTGAATTGGAAATTCTAGCTTCCCAGATTGTGAGAGAATACATTTTTCTTTGTTAAAGCATCCACTTATAGTATTTCTGTTATAGCAGCATTACATAACTAAGACAACTCCCCAGAACTGTGGGAAGATAAATTTCTGTCATTTTCTGCCACCCACCTATGGAATTGCTCTTCTGACATCACTAGTTAACTAGCATAGAGCTAGTGAGCCATAGACTTGGTATCTTTGATTTCAAGTCCATGGGTATGTCCTTGACTTCAAGCTGTGTCAGTAGGTGGCAGTGAACACTGTACTATGGCTGTGGCCTCTTGTCCCATTAAAACTATATGCTTAGAGGAAGCAGCCAACCACAGTATAGCAGACGAGTGATGAGAACAGTGGTGGCAGTTTCACAGTCACCATTTGTACTTCCTGATTCCTCCAGCCAAGAAGTGGTAGCTGTTGAACTCCGCTTATCAGTTCTGCTAATGTAACAAATAGCAAAAAAGGAAGACCGTTCATCAATGCTTAAGATGCATGTCCGTCTGGCATTTAAGTCCTCGGTGAAACATTCAGCCTTCTTCACTGGAAAGCTGGCTTTCTTGTGTGGATGGGGTCAGCTGATATCTTGTGGACGAACGTCGTCAAATACACTTAGCAGCCATCAGAAGACGACGAATCCAGGTCCTCATTTATCAAGGCTGTTGGTTGGCATAATAGCATGGCAATACTTGGAATAGCTTCATCGGCACTGCATTCTGAAGATGATAACAGAAACTGAGAATCATCAACAGCATCACCTGTGGATGTAAAAATATCTCTATCTCCCTGCTGAAAAGGAAATGCGACTGTAGTAGAAAACCAAAAAAAAAAAAAAAAAAAAAAATAGGAAGAAAAGGAAGGATCTGTGTGTCTTTGAGCTTATCTACAGGGAAAAACATTTTTCCTGGTTCTGAATTTCCAACCTTCCCCCACTTCCTTCCTAACAGTCTGCAGTTGGTAAATAATAATATCAAGCAAAAACATTGCCATTGGATCAACTCTGACTCATGGTAACCCCAAATGGATCACAGGAGAACTGTGCTCTATAGCATTTTCAATGCTGTGGTCTTTTGGAAGTAGATTGTCATGCCTTTCTTCTGAGGCCCCTGTGGATGGATTCAAACCTTCAACCTTCTGGTTAATAGCCAAGAGTGTTAACTCTAGGTTCCCCCAAATCAAAGCCAAACCTGCTGCCACTTAGTCAATTCTAATTCATGGCGACCCCTATAGGACAAGTAGAACTGTCCCATAGAGTTTCCAAGGAGTGCATGGTAGATTCAAATTGCTGATCTTCTAGTTAGCAGCTATAGCAGTTAACTGCTATGCTGCCAGGATTTCCTAGGAACTCCAGTATCAAATTAGATGCTGGAGATGTTATCCAACCGCGATGTCAGCAGGTACGTACAACTGCAAAAGTTCACTGGGTCAAGAAGTGTTCATTTGTCTCTCCTTGGGGAAGCAAGGAGAGTGTGTCCAGGGACTCTTACTAAGAAGATTGACCTGTGATGCCTCTATTTCAAGGCCAGTCCACCCCTACCAATCTGCCAGATTAGAAAAGCAATTTCACACTAGCAGGAGTTTAAAGCAACTTTAAAACATGAACCAAAGATGATGATTGGTAGGTTCAAGCCATAAAGGACACGGCCAACCATACTACTTCATAGTAGTAGTTAATAAGCACGACCCTTGGGATTTACAGAAAACCATTTTCTGTTTGATACTCACACCCCTCCTTCGTACTACTTTGCCTCCCTAGAGTTTACATGAATGAGCTGTTGCATGGGTTGATCACACATTTGTTGCTTCCAGAAGTTAACCTGGGATGTAGCTGAAACCTGTTAGCATGATTGGGTTTTGCCATCCTCTTCTCAAACTCTACATGAATTCATATCATCAAACTGAATTGTGGTAAAGACTCTAATTACGAGAACAATAGAAGTCTTCAACTCATAACTCCTCCGTGTAAGGATATAACAGCATCCAGGTAGACTCAAGGGAAGGAAGAGATTTGAATCATCCCCTGCTGGTTCTAATACTCACAAGGAAAATCATGGATAAATATAGCCTCTTTCTTGAGACACTGAAAGGACCAACACAGAGACCTTCATTTTTAGCTGTGTTACTGGAGCTATTTATTATCATTATTGTTATTATTTAAAGCAGCACTTCTCTTCTGGATGACAGAATTTGTGTAAGAATGCTTGGCTCTTGTTGAAGTCGTTACAACTCTGGAATCTAAATCCTGCCCACTTGGACAAGGATTTGAGGTGATGTACAACATTAAATACAACGTGAAAAAGAACAATGGAGAGCTTATGAAATTTAGCAGAAGCAACAGATGTTACTCATTACCTGGAAAGAACTAAAGATCATAGTTTGGCCTTTAATTGTTTGTTGGGTTTCCAAGGAGCAAAGCAAGACAGGGACACACTGAGAGATGCCATGCATGTGGATTGTTATAAGAAAGCAGGCAAAGTTTTCTGCATGTACACTTTTCCCCCAAGGATAAATGCATTGCATGAGACACTTCGGCAGAGACCTGAGTAAATGGAGAGTCAGATACTGAATAAATGATACTCTGTCAGTTGCTGTCAAGTTGTCTTCAACTCATGGCAACTTAGTACAACAAAAATAGACTTTGGCCAGTCTTGCATCATCTTCATTATCACTGGTCTGTTTGAGCTCATTGTTGTGGCTATTGGGTCAATCCATCTCATCAAAGATTTCTTTCATTTTCCTTGGTCCTCTACTTTATCTACCATGACATCCTTTCCAGTGGCTAAATAAAGAATACCAAACTTAAGCCATTACAGTCTGGTCTATTCTGACTCGTGGTGATTGTATGTGCTTCAGAGCAGAACTGTGTTCCACAGGATTTTCCATAGCTGTGGTCTTACAGAACAAGATAGCTAGGACTTTCTTCTGTGGCACTGCTAGGGAGACTCAAATCATTACCTTTTTCAGTTAGTAGCAGAGAGCAAACTACAGTGCCATCCAGGAACTTTGAATAGAGGATAGCAGATCACAAAAACATGTCTTCAAATATGATTCAAAAAAATAATTCCTTAGACTCAAACTATCTTACAACTAACTTTAGTTTTTCAAGGGGAACATTTGGCATAATTCATTTTAGGGGGAAATAAAATCCCTAGAAACCTCCTTTCTGGTGAGATTTGGAGTGACAGTAGGTGGGAGAAGATACTGTGTCTTAGGCTAGATTCTCTAGAGAGCAAAATTAGTAAAGTATACAAATACGTATAGATAGACATTTATATCAAGGAAACAGCTCATGCAACTGTAGATGCTGGAATGTCCGGAGTCCATGGATCAAGCTGGAGGCTTCTCTCAATCCATGTTGCAGCACGTGCTGTCAAAATCAAGATCAGCAGGTTGGTGAGCAGGACCCCAGCTCTCAGGCTGTAAAGATTGATGAATTCCAAGATCTGAAAATAACCTAATAGCTCAATCCCAAGAGCTGCAGGTCAGACAAACAGGAGGCAACCTCAGGATTCAGAGTAAGCAAAAAGCCACATCAGCTTATATATGAACGTAAACCAAGGAGGCATAGATTCTTTAGGGTTTTCTTGTGTAAAATCATATCAACTGCAAATAGAGAAACATTTACTTCTTCCTCTCAATTTGGATGCTGTTTGTTTCTTTACATTGCCTGATTGTTCTGGCTAGAACCTTCAGTACAACGTTGAATAAAAGTGGTAAACAGCATCCTTGTCTGTTTCCCACTCTCAACGGAAATGCATTCAGACTTTCTCCATTCAGGATGATGTTGGCTGTTAGCTTTGTATACTGCCCTTTATTATGTTGAGGAATTCCCCTTCCCTTCCTGTCTTGCTGAGTTTTTCACATGAATGCATGTTGTTGTGGTCATAAGTTGCCCTAGAGTTGGTTCCAACTCATACTGACCGTATGTCCAACAGAACGAAACACTGCTCAGTCTTGCTTAAGCCCATTGTTGCAGCCATTGTGTCAATCCACCTCTTTGAAGATCTTACTTTTTTTTATTGACTCTCCACTCTACCAAGCATGATGTCCTTCTCCAGGGACTGATACCTCCTGACAACATGTCAAACGCGTGGAAGGCTCAGTCTTGCCATCAATGCTTCCAAGGAGCACTCTGGCTGTACTTCCTGTACCTCTTCCAGAACAGATCTGTTTGTTCTTTTGGCAGTCCATAGTACGTTCAATATTCTTTTCCAAGACCACAGTTCAAAGGCATGAATTCTTCTTCTGTTTCCTTATTCATTGTCCAGCTTTCGCATGCATACAATGTGACTGAAAATACCATGGCTTGGGTCAGGCTCATCTCAGTCTTCAAGGTGACATCCTTACTTTTCAATACTTTAAGAAGGCCCTTTGCAGCAGATTTTCCCAATGCAATGCATCTTTTAATTTCTTGTCTGCTGCTTCCATGGGCTTTGATTGTGAACCCAAGTAAAGTGGAATCCTTGACAACCTCAATCCTTTCTCCATTTATGATGGTGTTGCTTACTGGCCCACTTGTGAGGATTTTGTTTTCTTGGGTGCAATCTATACTGAAGGCTCTGGTCTTTGATCTTCATCAGTAAATGTTTCAAATCCTCTTCGCTTTCAGCTACCAAGGTTGTGTCATCTACACAACACAGGTTGTTAATGAGTCTTCCTCTAATCATGATGCCTTGTTCATCTTGATATAGTCCAGCTTCTCAGATTATTTGTTCTGCAAACAAATTGAAAAGGCATGGTGAAAGGCTATAACCTTGATATACAACTTTCTTCACTTCAAACCATGCAGTGTCACCTTATTCTGTTCATGACTGCCTCTTTATCCGTGTACAAAGGCTTTAAAAGCATAATTAAGTGTTCTGGAATTCCCATTCTCTGCAATGTTAGCCATGATTAGTTATCATCCACACAGCTGAATGCCTGTGAATACTTTGAATATGTGTTAGACTTTGTAAAATGCTTTTTCTGCATCTATTGATAAAATCAAGTGGTTCTTGTCATTTGTTTTATTTATGTGGTTGATTGCATTGATTGTTTTCTAATAGTGAACCTTCCCTGCATACCTAATATGAATCCCACTTAGTCAAGGTGCATTGTATTTTTGATACATTGTTAAATCCTGTTGACTAGAATTTTGTTGAAGATTTTTGCATCTAAGTTCATGAGGGAGATTGGTCTGTAATTTTTCCTTTTTTATGGTGTCTCTACCTGGTTTTAGTATCAGAGTCATGCTGGCTTCATAGAATGAGTTTGAGAGTATTCTATCCTTTTTTAAACTTTCAAAAACTTTAGTAATAATGGTATTAAATCTTATGTGGAAGTTTGGTAGTATTCTCCAGTGAAGCTGTCAGGGTCAGGGCTTTTCTTCACTGGGAATTTTTAATTACTTTGCTCTCTTCTTTTGTTATAGGTTTATGTAGTTGTTCTACCTCTGATTGTGTTAGTTTAGGTAGTTAATGTATTTCTACACATATATCCACTTCCTCCAGGTTTTCAAATTTGTTAGAATACGATTTTTCATAGTATTCTGTTATAATTTTTTAAATTTCAGTTGGTATGATGTCACCCATATCATTGCTCATTCAGGTTACTTGCTTTCTCTCGTATTTTTTCTCTTGTTAGTTTAGTCAATGGTTTATTGATTTTGTGGATCTTTTCAAAGAACGAGATTTTGCTCTTGTTAATTCTTTCAATCATTTTTTTTTCCTACTAATTCACTTTGTTCTACTCTGATTTTTATTATTTGCCTTCTTCTGGTGGCCGACAGGTTCTTTTGATGCTGTCTACTTTTTTAAACTATAGTGTTAATGCTTGGATTTGAGTCCTTTCTTGTTTTTGGATGTGTACATTCATTGAAACAAATTGATACCTTAGCATTGCTTTTGATGTGTCCCAGAGGTTCTGGTATGATGTGTTTTCATTCTTATTTGTTTCTGTGAATTTCTTTATTCCATCTTTGATTTTTTTCTGTAACTCAGTATTTTTTGAGTCAGGTGTTGTTCAGTTTCCATGTGTTTGATTTTTAGTCCCTTGCTTTTTCTGTTAATCATTTCTCATTTATAACTTTATAATCTTAAAAGACACTTTGCAATATTTTGATGCTTTGATTTTTTTTGACGGCATAAGAATTACATATCCAGCAAAACTGTCTCTCAAATATCATAGCCAAGTTAGGACATTTCTACATAATCACAAGTTCAGGGAATTTGCAAAAGCCAAACCAAAATTACAAGAAACACTAAAGGGAGTTCTTTGGTTAGAAAACCAATCACATCAGATAAAAATCCAAGACTATAATACAGGCATTTATGGTATAATGTGTGGTTTATTCAAGAGAATGTTCCATGTGCACTGACTTGGCTGCTGTTGGGTGAAATCTTCTGCATGTGTCTATAACATCAAGTTGGTTGACTGAGGCATTTAGATCTTCTGTGTGTTTACTGTGCTTTTTTCTGGATATTCTGTCTGTCATGGAAAGCGCGGTGTTGAAATTTGCTACTATTATTGTGGAGCTGTCTATTTCTCTTTTTAATGCTGTTAAAGTTAATATATTTATAATATCTTCAGGTGCATAAATATTTAATATGGTTATGGCTTCCGGATGTATCACCCCCTTAGTCATTATATAGTGTCCTTCCTTATTCATTGTGGTAGATTTTAACTTAAAGTCTGTTTTGTCACAAATTAATATAGACCCTCCTGTTCTTTTTTGCATGTTGTTTACTTGACTTTTTTTCTATCCTTACAGTTTTAGTGTCACTGTTTATTTAATTCTGAGGTGTGTCCCTTGCAGGCAGCATAAAGATGGGTAATTTTTTTTTCATTCTGCCATTTTCTGCCTCTTTGTTGGTGCATTTAATCCATTCATATTCAATGTAATCTGACTCGCTTTTGGCATTCAGTGTGATTATTGATAGATATGAGTTTAGTGCTGTCATTTTGATTTTTTGTGTATATTGTTGACAGTTTCCTTGTTCCTCTTAATTGTCTATGCTGAACTGTTTTTCTTTATGTATTTTCTTTTCATCTTTTTCATTGTTGTTGGGTTTTTATTTGCTGAGACTTCATATTTTTCTTTTCTTTTTTTTATATGTAGGATTGTTATTTCCTTTGTGGTTGCCTTAATATTTCACCTATTTTTCTAAATCTCAACTAGTGTTTTGTTTCTTTTAGCTCCTTGACTTCCTTTCTATATGAGAGATTCGTGACTATTTTTTTGGTCCTTTTTTTGTTATAATGTTGTCATCTTTTACATATGGACATTTCAGTGTTTTAGCTTTATTTTTGTGAATTCCTTATCTGTGCTGATATCTGGTAGCTCTGCCTTGCACTATAGTCTTGGTTTTTTATCTGATGTGATTGGTTTTCTAACCAAGGAACTCCCTTTAGTGCTTCTTATAATTTTGGTTTGCAAATTCCCTGAACTTCTGTTTATGTAGAAGTGTCCTAACTTGGCCATCATATTTGAGAGACAGTTTTGCTGGACATGTAATTCTGGCCTGACTATTTTTTTTTTTTCCTTCAAGGCTTTGTATGTGTCATTCCATTGCCTTCTTGTCTGCATGGTTTCTGCTTAGTAGTCCAAACTTAGTCTTACTGACTCTCTTTGCAGATTATTTTTCATCCATGCCTACCACTTTCAAAATTGTCTCCTTATCTTTAGTTTTGGCAATTTTGATTACAGTACCCCTTGGTATCTTTCTTTTGGGATCTATCTTGTGTGGAGTTTGATGAACATCTTGGATAGACATCTCATATTTCATGATATCAGAGAAGTTTTTTATCAACAAATGTTCAGTCATTATCTGTGTATTTTCTGTTACACCCCTTTCTGGTACTCCAATCACTTTGTAGACTATTTCTCATGATAGAGTCCCATATAATTCTTGGGGTTTCTTAATTTTTTAAAAATTATTTTATCTGATTTTTCCTCAAATATGTTGTTATTAAGTGCTTTGTCTTTAGTGTTACTAATTCTGGCTTGCATTGTCTCCATTCTGCTCCTTTAACTTTATATTGAGTTGCATATTAATCTTGTAACTTTCTGACTGCTACCCCTCAAGGATTTCTTCACCCTGTTCAGTTTGTCCTTACATTCTGCAGAATTTTGCATAATCTCCTGAAGTTTTCTAAGTATTAATCTTTTGTGTTCTACCTCTAATAATTCCAGGAAGTTTTCTTCATTTGGAAAATTTATTGATTCTTTCTTTTGGGAGCCTTCTGAAGCCGTGTAGTCTACCCTTTCATGTGATTTGATATTAGCCATTGTCTCTGAGCCATCAGTAAGCTGTATTTATTGATGCTTGCTTACTGTATTCTAGCTCCTTTATTTTCTTTTGAAATACCCAAATACGCTAGTCACGTGAGCTAGTTTAATTATTGATACCTTTGAGTCTCTAATGTCTTGTCACCAAGTAGATAAAGCTGTTAATAGACGTGTAAGCCCATAAGTCTGTTTACTTTCCTTGTGTTTATTCAGCTCAGGTGCCCAAAGAGTTGGTCACTAAGTGTGTGGTGCAGTCTCTCCCCTACAGTTCTAGATGGGCAGGGGTTATTGGTGGAGGATCAGGTGTCTGGTAGCATCCACTGAGAAAGGTAGCAGGCTGGCAGTCATCCTGATAGTATCTGTGAAGAAGACATGTCCCTGTTCATTTCATTACATTTTACTGCAAGACTATGGATGCTTGATGTTGTATCAGAGGTGAAAGGCATTCAAGGTATGTGGACCCCTTTGCCTATGCCTAGGCAAAGAAGCTGTTTCTACCCTGAGTTCCTGGTTAGGGGAGCTGGCAGATTTTATTGTGCCACCAACCTCCCTGCTGCCCCTTATTAAATTGTTCCCTCTCCAAGTCTGGGATAATGGCTCAGGGTGTGCATAGGGAGTCCTACTTCTGGCCTAGGGTGTGTGTAAGTCTTTCAGTAGGGTTCAATGCAGTGAAGGGAGTGGGGAACAGCTGGTAAAGGGAGAGAAGTTTATCCCAAAGGAAATTTTAGATCCATGCATGTAGTAGGTTACAAGCAAGCTACTTAGTTTCTCACTAAAGAATGCCATTTTTCACTGATTCAGGAGGTATGAATAAGCTCTCTCCTTCTTGGTCTCTCCCTCTGAGGAAGATGCCTCCTGAGTGCCACTGTTCCCTTCAACATGCTCACTGTCCCCACTCTGCCTATGGGGTGCTGATTCCCAGCAGATCAGGTCTGAGCACTCCTAGATACTTCTGGACCAACTGCCCCTACCCTGCTGTTCAATCCATTTCTTAACTTTCCTTTTAATGTTCTGTGGCTCCTAGAATGTCAAATATAATAGATGCATTTGTTTTTTAGGGTCAGTGTTGTTAGAGGGGTCACAGGAAGCATCTGACTACCACCAGTGTAGCCCCACCTTCTCCAAAAGTTTAAGATTTTGAACGTTGAGAATACATTCTCCTTTCCAGGCTCCTGAGGGATGCAAGCTGAGTGCCAAGAATGGTAGAGCCTATAGACTCTACTAATGACTCTTCTCCTTGTTTATTCAAGCAAAGAGAAGGCTCAGAGGCTGCTGCATTCGACACTCACAGAGAATTGCTCAAGTCAAATGCAGAATTTTGTCACTGTGAATTCTCCGAGTTGTGCAAATAATTAACATGCTTGGTTGCTAATGGACTCACTGGAGGTACAAGTCCACCCAGAAGTAACTTGGAAGAAAGGTCTGTCAATGTCCTTCCAAAAAATTAGCCATTAAAATGCTATGGAGCACAGTTCTACTCTGATACACCTCCACAGCAACTGATTTTATGTCACTGAGTTTTATATAGACTCAAACCTGAATGAACTATATATTAACAATTCTTTCCCATTTTTAATTCTTTGTTTTAAAGAAGAAAAGAATACTTCACTCTGAAATAGTAGCAATGTGAGGCCTACATGGCCAAGTGCTTCTTTGACATCTTTAGACTACTTCTTGTCTGCAGCCCTTTGATCATGTCTCTCCATCGGCAGATCTAACTGCTCTTTCAGAAAGAAATCTCTGCAAGGCAGTGTACAAAAGTCAGCTGTGTTCTTTGGGAAATCATTTCCCTAGAATACTGGCTACTTCTGATTATCAGTGGTATTCATCCTGCTATATTTTTCCAGAAAATAAATCTGCTGAGGGAATTTTTTAAAAAAATCAGTACAAAAGACACAATTCACTATTGCCACATTTGAAAAAATATTGTGTTTGGCAGGAGGGAGACTTTTGGATGCCATCAATAAATAGCCTCATCTTTGGTCCAAGTAACTAGAATTGGGAGGAAAATCTAAGCCATGGTGTCCCGTCTGTATCCTAATTCAGATGGGTTATTTATCCCCTTGGCTCTCTCTTACAACATTTCAGTTTTATTGCCTGAGTCCAACCTCTCTTTTGTCCCTATTCCAGAATCAGGAGAATATCTCTATTCTTTACTCATTTTTGTTGGACAGATTGGCAAGATTTAGAATGATTTCAATAAAAATTGAGGGCAGATGCAGCACACAATATTTTTTATAGCTGTGGCTACATTCCTGTTTTGTTCTATGCCTCTGAGTTAGATAACATACTAATGAGGTGAGAATCTTGGAAACAAGAGAAGCCTTTATGAAATGGTATCAGTGCTGGGTACTCCTTGACCAAATATACATACCTACACACAAACATGTATGTGTGTATAACACACACGCAGTTACATACATGTGTTGTAAGTTCCTTTCAAGTTGGCTTTGACTCATGACATTCTGTACAACAGAACAAAATGCTGTTTAGTCTTATGTCATCTTCATGAGTATTACCATGTTCTAGTGTATTTGTTGCAGCTGTTGCATCAATCCATCTCACTGACAGTTTCCCTTATATTCATTCACCCTGTATTTAACAAACACGATGGCCTTTCCTAGTGATTGATTTTTCCAAAGCAGGCAAGGCAAAGTCTCACCATCCTCACTTCTAAGAGGTCTTCTGGTTGTATTACCTCTAACTCTATGTATAATAAGGAGCCCTAGTGGAGCAGTGGTTAAGATCTCAGCTACCAACCAAAATGTCAGCAGTCTGAATCCACCAGTTGCTCCTCGGAAACCATATTGGGCAGTTCTACTCTGTCCTATAGGGTTGCTATGAGTTGGCATCAACTCGACAGCAGCAGGTTTTATGTATAACAACAGAACATATGCATGCTTTTATAACTATTGCCATTGTATTGATTCTACTGAAAGCAACTCTACAGGGCAGAGTAGAACTGCCCAAAAGGACTTCTAAGGCTGTAAATCTTCACAGAAGCAGATTGCTACATTTTTCTCCCATGGAGCAGCAGGTGGGTTGGAACTGCCAACATATACATGTGTACTATACACGTGTATATTATACAATCCATTTTTGTCATGCTCTATAAAGCCCCCTTGAACACTGAATTAGTGAGCATCAAACCAGATTTGTGCATCTGGCTACTCAATTTTTTTTTGCCACTACGTACATGTGTATCTGTGAATGCCTGTAAAAGTTCTGGAAGTATTGATTTGGGAGTTACAGATAAATTTTAGTAAGTAGGTGAATTGGCATATATGGAATCCACAAAGGAGGGCTGACTGTACATACATATGCATTGATATTGATTGTGTACAAGGTCCCTGTGTGGTGCAAATGCCTAAGCGCTCAAAAGTGTGAAGGTTCAAACTTTCCCAGAGGTATCTTAGAAGACACTCTTGACAATCTGCTTAGGAAAGGTCACAGTCTTGAAAACCCCACGGAACACAGTTCTACTCTGCAGCCATGGGGTTGCCATGAGTTAGAGTCAACTTGATAGCAACTAACAACAATAATCTATCTATATATGTGACAGTTAATATTGTATATCGACTTGACTGGGTTATAATTCTCAGTTTATTGACAGTATATTACCTCCCATTCTGTGATCTGATGTGAGCAGCCAATCAGTTGGAAGATGAGTTTCTTTGGGGATGTGGCTGGCATCTATGATAGAAGTGAATGTTCTGGTGAAGTTCACTCTATTTCTGATCCCACAATCTTCTTGGCATCTGAATCCAATATCCGGGATTTAAGCCTTCAAGGACCTCCAGCCTGTCACCTGACCTGTAGACTTTGGATTTGCCAGTGTCCAGAACCCCTTGAATTAGTACAGGTCATCAGCCTATCATTTGACCTATAGATTTGGGACTTGCCAGCCCTCATAATCACTGAGCCATTTCCTTAAAGTAAATCTCTCTCCATGTGTTTCACTGTTTCACTGGTGTTATTCCTCTAGAGAATCTGGACTTAGGCAGTACATATATACATCTATTCTTCTCTACCTGCTTGTCCACCCACCCACCCATCCACCCATCCACCCACCAACCCACCCTTTTTTATGGAAACCAGTCAGCTATTTAACATATGTACAACAATAATGTTTTCAAAGAGCTTGACCCAGTTCACCATGCTTCTCATATCCTCTAATACAGAAAATAAATGATTCTCCCAGACATTAACAAAGGGAGGGCTGGAAAACATACTTGGGACTGCTGAATCCTAATTGAATAATTAGTGGACTTGACCAGACCTGACCATGTCGTGAAGAGCTGCAGTTGACTATCTCCCTTTGTGTCTGTGGTGTCTGCAAGAGTTGGCCAATGTTTCCATTTTTGCTCTTTGGGAGACTGTGAATTAGGGGGAAAATTTATCTTAATATAAGGCTACTGTGGAAGTCCAGCTACCACAGACTTACTAACCCAAGAGAAGTGCAGATGGGAGATAACAAAGAATTATTTTCAAAAAGCTTCTTGGAAGTGCTCCAGAAGCTGGGCATGGTTGATTCAGGGACATTTGGAAGTGATTAGTAAAGAGGTCAAGAATGAGTGAACAGTATTTGATCTGAGGTTTTCTATAGTACTCACTGCTTTCGGGATGGAATGGTAGAGAGAGGCTGAAGGAAGATTTAGAAAGGAGTCTGCAAGAAGTTCTTGTCTTTATCATGATTCTGCTATGTCAAAAAGATGGTAGCTAAGTAGTTTTCTGGAGAAGAAGGTGTTTAGATTTGCATGAATCCTACTGAAGTTAGCTGCCTGACACTTTTTCAAGCATATTCACGTTTATTTGTGTATTATTGATCAAATCAGAGCCACAGCCATTGAGTCAATTCTGACTTATTGCAATTTCATAAGACAGAGCAAAACTGCCTCATAGAGTTTCCAAGGAGAACCTGGTGGATTCCAGCTGCCAACCTTTTGGTTAGCAGATGTAGTATTTAGCCACCATGCCACCAAGGTTTCCATATTACTGATACCTTTGAGTAACATCCTTTACATTTAGTGCCTTTCTACTGTATGATCCACGTGTACAGAGTCCAATTAAAACCTAAACATAAAGGAAACAGGACTTTTCAGTTATGTGAAGCAGTGGGCCTGGCAATACTCCCACAGCATGCATATATAGGTACATACGTGTACACATACAGACATACATGCTCATCGCCATAGAGTCGATTCTGACTCATAGTTATCCTGTAGGACGCAGTAGATCTGTCCCACAAGGTTCCCAAATCTGTCAAACTTTACAGAAGCAGACTGCTACACCTTTTTCCTGTCGAAGGGCTGGGGGTTCCACCTGCCAGCTTTTGGTTAGCAGCTGAGCACTTAGGGAATATTTGAGTATGAAATATCTAATTACTATCCTTTCAACAGAAGCCAGGCCACTTCTAAAGTGAAAGTTAATATTTCAAAAGTTCTGTTATTTGTATTTCTAGAGCATTATGGGACATATGGGAAGAATATATTTGGGCATGAAAAACAGAATATTCATAAACTTCTTGTCATGGATCGAATTATGTCCTCTGAAATAGACATCACCTTATCTAAGTTATGCTTCCAAGTGTTGTGTGGTTGTCCCCCATTTTGTGATTGTAATTTTATATTCGACAGGATTAGGGTGGCACTGTAACACCCTTACTGAGATCATGGCCCTGAGCCAATGCAAAGAGAGTTTCCCTGGAGTTCAGCCTGTACCACCTTTTACTTTATCGGAGATAAAAGGAAAGGGAAGCGAGCAGAGAGGTGGGACTCCTTACACCAAGAAAGGGGTACTGGGAACAGAGCACTTCCTTGAGACCCAGGTTCCTGTGCAAAGAAGCACCCAGCCCAGGTAAACGATGATGATCAGGCCTCCTCCCAGAGCCCATGCAGACAGGGAAGCTTTCCCTGGAGCTGGTGTCCTGAGTTTGGACTTCCAGTCTACTAGACTACGAGAAAATTAAATTTCTCTTTGTTAAAGCCATCTGTTTCTAGTATTTCCATTATGACAGTGACAAGGTTAGCCAAGGAACCTGATTGGTGCCTCTACCACAAAGCACCTCATTGTATCACAGCCTGAGAAGAGTTATGGCAGATATAACAGTTCTGCCCGGCAGTTTGTGATGCAGGTACAGCAATTCCTTCTGGTAGTTGTGACATGGCCACACATGCACACCACCTCAGAAGGATTACCTAGAAATGACCTAGCCCCTACTTCCATCCCATCTCCATGCTATTACCATACTCTCTGGGAGGGGACCCATCACGTAGTTGCTGACATATATGTCACTGCTGGAACTAGGAACAACGTTACCACCCTCCACCACCTTCCTCCGTTAACAGAATAAAAGGACCACTGCCCCCAACCTATACTTCCAGAGACTGACCTGTTCCCTCTCCAGAACATACTTCAGCTTAATAAAACTTTTCTGATATTTGTCACCAAAAAGGTTGTGTCCTCAGGCCTTGAGGGAGGGCATCCTGGTTAGTCACCCATCAAGAAGACAAACTTGCCAGCTGGATCTCCTGAACTTGAACCTGGTCTCTTGGGGTCTAATCAGTCACAGGATCTTAGCAGCAGCACTAGATAACGAAGACATTCACCTATTCCTGTGATATTCTACTAAGAACAAAATGTCATGAAGTTCCTTGACATATCCTTCTAAGTGATTTTTTTTTTTTAAATCTTGAATCACATCGATCAGAGGGATAATGTGTAGTTTAGAAACAGCTATCAAGAGATGGGATGATTGCCACTAATAATTTACAAGAGGGCCCCAGAATTCTCACTGCAGCAAAATTTAACATTCTAAACACTGTAAAAGGAGGAATACCCACGGAAAGAAGGAGAAAATTAAGAGTGACAAACAGACATCTACAGATAGATCATGGAAATTTTTTTATTTTTATTTTTTTTCTGACTGTTTACAATTGGTTTTATTTCATGAGACTTCAGAATCACCTAACAAACAAAATTTCTGTGTGAACATACTGGCTCCAGAAAGCTCAGAGGTAATGAACGCCTCCTCTGGTCCAATTGTGCAATTCCTTTTCTGGTTACACTCTTCTTTTAAAATTTTATTTCTAATTTATAGTATCTTGTCTTTATTTAGTTTTTTTGTGTGTGTTCTTTAGATGAAGTTTTACACAGCAGATTCGTTTCTCACTAAACAATTAATACACATATTGGTTTGTGATATTGGTTACCAACCCCACAGCATGGCAAGACTCTCCCTTCTCTACCTTTGACCTTGGGTTTACTATTACCACTTTCCTGTCTGTTCCTGCCTTTCTTGTCCTTTCTCCTGCACTGGTGAGATCACCAAGTTTTTGGTTTGGCCAAAGGAGACTCCAAATTTGTAAAACTCACAGCTTATAGATAAGAGATACCTCATCCTCTGCACACTGCTTAGAATCTGCCTGCCAAGAGTATAGTGGACTATTTCTGTGGCCTCCCAGTTACCTTTCTGAGAACATTTTCAAGAATGTTCCCTGTCACTGGCTAATTAATTCTCACATTCTGACAATGATGTTTTTCTGCTGGATGCTGGACAAAGTGACAGAAGAAGGTGGTGGACCAAAGGAGGTAAGCATGTAAAATTCATCTCATTAAAACTGAAAAATAGTAACCTTACAAAATTTTACAAAATTGCATTTGTTATCACCATAACCATTCCCAAGTGTTTCTTAATTTTAGCCAAATGAGGCTTTCAGATATTTCCCAAGGTCTTTTTAGGATTCTAGCTACCCACAAGGGTTAGCATGATGTTCTGAGCCCTAGAGAGGAAATCTGTTACAGAGATGCCGATATAATACTTTGAATGATTGCATGGTGTTGGAGAAGAACACTGAATACACCACAGACTGTCAGAAGAATGAACAAATCTGTCTTGGAAGAAGTAAATACAAGCCAGAGAGTTTCTTGGAAGTGAGGATAGCGAGACTTCATCTCATGTACTTAGGACATGTTACCGAAAGGGATGTGTCCCTAGAGAAGGACATCAAATTCCGTGGAGAGTCAGTAAGAAAGAAGAAGACCCTCACCAAGGTGGGTTGATGCAGTGGCTGTAGTAATCACTCTAACACAGCAATCAGTGTGAGGCTGGTGCAGAGCCGCACAGTATTTGGGATCTGCCACACACAGGGCTGCTATGAGCTGGAAGCAACTGGATGGCGCCTAATGATATCAAAACATGATTGGGAAATCTGATTTAAAAAAAGGTCACTTTCTCCTTGGCCAGAATGTGCTATTGGCTGTGAAGAATTAGACATCAGAGCCCAGAGGCCAAGAGGCCAGTGAATTGAGGGGTGGGTAGAGTTAAAGAAACAGAAAACCTCAGCCACTTGGAATGTGTGGCTTTTCTCTTTATGAATTACAAAAAGGAATCCTTACATAACAAGATTACCTTGAAGGTTATTTTGCCATATGCGCTCGGGTTCAAGCCCAAGGTCTTGAAGGAAAGAAGACTAAGGCTTTCCTGTGGCCACGTCCGCATTTTTTTTGCCTTCACATATACGCTATTTTTAAAAGAAACATTATGCACAGGAGCCCCAAGGCGGGGGTACCAGAGGAAGAATGCCAGCTTGGAGCTCTAGCTGAGGCTCTGTTTTTCGTTATGTGAGTGAAAAGTCATGATTTGAAAGTTTCTCTCTCTGTCTCTCTCTTTCTTTAAATTATGTATCCTCTTGGTCTCCAACCTTCTAGCGCATTTCTGGGAGTTTTAAACTTCTGAATACCAAGGAGAGTCAGCTGGAGCCTCAGAGACCAATGAGCTGCGTGGACCCCATTCATAAGGATCAACTACCTCCTCAATCCCGTGTTCGGCCACGGGCCTGGGAAGAGAGCCAGAGAGATGTCTGGGATTCCGCTTCTCTAGTTCTTCCACCAGTGCACAGATCTAGCCTGCAAAAGGACTTCAGGGGCTTTACCGAGTGACAGAAAAAACAAAAACAAAAACAAAACTCAAACCCATTGCTGCCGGATCGATTCTGACTCACAGGGACCCTACGGGACAGAGTAGAACTGCCCCACAGTTTCCCAGGGGTGCCTGGTGGAGTCAAACTGCTGACCTTTCGGTTAGTAGCAGTGGCACTTAACCACTGCCTCACCAGTGTTCCCTAATAAGTGATGAGGGGACATGAAAAACCAACGTTTCTCCATTATTAGAGGGTGGGGTTGCAAAATCAGAAACTGCACAGTTGAAAATTTGGTGCATTTACATAGTTATTTCGGGAACACGGCAAAATGTAAAATCACTTAAAGGAAATTATGTCTCCTTTGGTTCTCATCTCCAAAAGAAAGGTTTTGAGATAAAAACGTAGAAGGCTATTTGTCAGCTGTGACAGTGTTGTCCTTTTATCTACTTTCTCCTAAATGAAAAGGGCCATGACAAGTTTGTCTAAATTCTTAATGTAAACCCTGTGCAAAATATATTTGCAATGAGAAACCTGAAAGTTTTTTTAGTTTTATGTATAGGGATGGCTGTGGTCATTAGCGGTTGTGGGGAATGGAGAGACTAAAAAATAAGAAAGCACCAGTTACCAGATTATCTTTGTAATTAGAAATCTCCTTCGCTATCTCTTGCTTGCCTATCTGGGAAATCAGTTAATGAGTCAGCTCAGGCTCTGGGGCACCCTTGGGGTGTTAAGAATCAGGAGGCCTGTCGATGCTGGCTGTCTAAAAAAGGGATGGAAAGCCTTCTTATCCCTTGTTCTCTTTTGCTTGCCTTTCATTGTTTGGTTTATTATCTTATTATGGGCAGATGATTTCATTTGTAGCCCTCAGCGAATTTCAGGTTTCCAAAACTTATTCTCACTTAATTTGCAAAAAAAAAATCTATTTCTTGGCAATTTCAACCAGCAGAGAGTCCCTAAGAGTTGGAATTAAATTGACGGCAGTGTGTTTTGTTTTGTTTTGTTTTTTTTAAATACAGTCGGTCTTACTTGCGTTACCTAGTATTTTAAAATGAATGACATAGTCTGGTTTTCAATAAAGGAACAAGGTGAACCGGGAAACCTCAGTTATTCTGAACATCGCCATCACAAATACATGAAACTCAGGATGACACTAAAGAGCATCCACATGAGCTGAAAAAGCCAAAGACTGTCCCCCCCCCAGAACACGGGTCAGCATGGCCAGGCCTCGATTCCCAGTATTGTGTGGCTGACCACCCTTTTGTCAGCTGATGTGTATTTTCCTACAGGTTGTAAATCCTACTGCTGTGATGGTAATGAGGCAGGATTGAGGCAGTTGTGTTCATGAAGCACGACTCAATCTGCAAAACTAAGTTGTATCTTAAATCAATTTCTTTTGATAAAAGAGAGAAGCCAACAGAGAAACAGGGGGACTTCAGGCCACTAAAAAACAAGAACCAAGAGAAGAGTGCACCCTTTGGACCTAGGGTCCCTGCACTGAGAAGCTCCTTAACCAGGGAAGATGGCTGACAAGAACCTTTCTCCAGAGCCAACAAAGAAACAGAAAGCTTTTCCCTGGAGCTGGCACCCTGAATTCAAACTGTATGCCTTCTAAATTGTGAGAGAACAGATTTCTCTTTGTTAAGGCCGTCTAATTGTGGTATTGCTGTTATAGAGCACTGGATGGCTGAGACAGACTCTCCCTGCCGCCCCCGCCCCCTGCCCACCCCCTTCCTGAGCTAAACTCTGGGAAACTCATGGTGGCAGGTTTGTAGCCATATGGCTGTTTGGACCTTATTGCATATGCTTTTGGGAAGAGCTGACAAGCTGTTTTGACATTCTGAGTCTGTCAAAGAAATTATATTTCAGTGTTGTTTTCTCAGAACATGCCCATTCTTTAAAAGTTACAATGTGTGCATATTGTGTATACACCAGGATTAATCTGTGGAGGACATGGGACCAAAACAGAATCTGCCATGTTTCCAGATGACAAACCCAAGGCAGGGCAACATTAACCTACAGGTGAAGAGAAGTTACTTTATTAACTGTATCTCGAAGGATCAAAAGTTGTTTCACTGAGCAGCTTCCACACATGCTGTTTTGGACACTTAAGGGCATCAGAGCTTGTGAATGCTGGATACCCACGTTACCTGAGTCAAAAAAACCCAGTTTGAGAGTCTCCTCTACCCAATCACCAATACTGTGCTGTTATCTCTTTGGTAAACTCTAGCAGGGAAGGTGCCTATCACAGTGCCTGGCATGTGTTAGTATGTTAGTAAATACTTGTTGAATGAATGAATGAATGTCACCCCTCTCTTTTTTATACCTCCTCCCACTTAGTACATGATATTAGGATAAGGATGTTGTGTCTGATTCATCCAGAACCGGCACACTGTTTTTGTGGTTAGGTACCATGTGGTCCAGTGTGACTCACGGCGGCCTCCAGTGTGCAGAGTAGATTGGCTCCATAAGGTTTTCAGGGCTGTGACCTTTCAGAAACGGATCATCAGGCTTATCTTCCGAGGCACTTCTGAATGAATTTGAACCTTCAAAGTCTCCACTAGTAGTTGAATGCTTAGCCATTTGTACCATCCATGTTTTTTAACCTATTATCTGTCTTATCTGTTCATCGCAGTTGAGTTGATTCTGACTCATAGCAGCCATATAGGACAGAGTAGAAACTGTCCCATAGAGTTTCCAAGGAGTCCCTGGTGGATTTGAACTGCCTACTTTTTTGGTTAGCAGCTGCAGCTCTTGACCTCTATGCCATCAGGGATTCCACCTCTGTCACAGTACCCGGCATATAGTTTATGTTCAATAAATGTTTATTAGAGGAGTTCAGGATAACACTGGCCTCTTTGGAAGACAGTAACAGTTCCTGGGCATCCTTGATTCATGAAGAATGATTGCAGTTCCCAGTCTCCATCATACATTGATCAACCCATGGGATGGGACAGAGTTTGTGCATAGTAAACTTATCAGAGTAAAATTCAGTAGCTGAATGGCTGCAAAGAGAAACAGTTCACAGCATAGAAATACCTATGTCTGGAAATAATTCAGGTCAAGTTCCTCCACCTCCTCCTTTGCCTTCCTCTGTGTTTTAATGATTCCTTGGGGCCATTTCTGATACCTGGATGATGTTGATCAACAGTAATTGAAAGCTTAAAGGCAGCCCTCCTGAATGACCTGAGACCAGCATCCTAGCTCCAGCTGCTTCCTGAGATTGTTCTGCAGAAGATGCCACAACTATTCCGCTGACTGTGCCCAACCCAGCTCCAAATGGCAATATTTTGTCTTCCTAGGTGGGATAAAAATCAAGCTGCTCTTTCAACATGAAAGGAAAAAAGTGCTGTACCAAACGAACCTGTGGCTTCAGGCACAATGATGCACTCAAAGACAAAGGAGGCATAACCACATCCCGGGTGAATACCGCGGTGGGGTGCCACCCATCTGAATGTCTCTGACATCTCTTGTCTTCCAGGAAACATGCCTGAATTGCACTTCAGGTAACTGGAGCTGTATTTAGGGAAGTTCTAGCAATTGTATGAACATCTGCTAAAGATATATGAAAACAGGCATTCCCCTGCCCTGCGCCCGGCCCCCCAGAACATTGAGGGTCACTACTTCTGGTGTAGGGGCAGTGTGGTTAAGTGTCACTGCTCACTGAAAGATTGGTAGTTTGAACTCACCCAGCCACTCCATGAAAAAAAGCCCTGAATTTCTGCCAGGGAGGACCTGGTGGAGTTCAACTGCTGAACTTTTGATTAGCAGCCATGGCACTTAACCACTGAGCCACCAGGATTTCCTCCAGCAGAGATGACAGCTCAGGAAACTCTATGGAGCCGTTCTGCTCTGTTGCATGGGGTTACTACAAGTCAAAAATCAACTCAAAAGCACCCAACAACAGCAACTTTTGATGCACAGATAGAAAACAGAAACAAACATGAAATCATTTCGAACATTTGCAAGAGAAAAAGTGAATTTGGTTTTCTGTATGAATATTTAACTCCAAAAAACCCAGCTCAAACCTGTTGTGATGGTACTGATTCCAACTCATAGCAACCCTATAGAACAGAGTAGAACTGCCCCATAGGGTTTCCAAGAAGGGCCTGGTGGATTGGAACTGCCGACCTTTTGGTTATCAGCTGTAGCTCTTAACCTCTGTTCTACCAGGGTTTCTCAAATATTTAGTTAGTCTCTGAATATTCCCTCTCTTCTATTATCTACCCAGCATTTCCTCTGATTAATTTCTCTCTGAACTAATTATGATTGCCAGGTTTTCCATGAATGTATCACTTTTGGTGACTTCCTAGTAGTCATTTAGATTTTATAGTCAATTTTGTTGCATGCATTTCCCTGTACAAGTCTTCCATCCTTGCCAAGCAACAGTTCAAGGCATTTCATACCACATGCTCTTCGCTATCAAACTTGCTCGTTTCTCTAGGTCTGAACCAATGAAGGAAGTCCTGGTCTGCCTTACTGATTGCCCTGCTTTGGCGTTTCTAAGGGGGAACTGAAAACATCATGGCTTGGCTCGGGTCCAACATCTTCCTCGAGTTGACATCTTTGCTTTTCAACCCTTTCAAGAGTTTTCACCCAATTTACCCAAATGAAATATGTAGTTTGATTTTGTGACTCCTGCTTCCGTGGCTTTGATTGTAAATCCAAATAAAATGAAACCCTTACAACTTCAGTGTTTTCTGTTTATCATGATGTTGCTTATTGGTCCACTCGCCAGGATTTTTCTTTATGTTGCAGCGTAATCCACACTGAACGTTGTCATCTTTACTACTCATCTCTAAGTAATTGCTTCAAGTCTTCTTTGCTTTCAGCAAGAAAGGTGGTGTCATCTGGTTAACACAAGTTGTTAATGAGTCTTCCTCCAATCCTGAGACCACATTGTTCTTCATCTAGTCCAGCTTCTCAGGTTATTTGCTTATCATGTCGATTGAATAAGTACAGTGGAAAGATACAGCCCTGGCACCTACTTTTCCTGATTTTGAAACACACAGTATCTTGTTCTGTTCAAATGACTGCCTCTTTGTCTACACGTAGGTTGCTCAAGAGCACAATCAAGTGGTCTGGAATTCCCATTCATCAATACTATATAGGCAAATGTCTTTCTGGTGTTCTCAGATTTCAGCCAAGATCCTTCTGACATGAGCAATGCTATCCCTGTTTCCATATCCTCTTTAAATCCAGCTTGCATTTCCAGCAGTTCCTGTCAATGTACTGCTGCAATCATTTTTGAATGATCTTCAGCAAAATTTTACTTGAGTGTGATGCTAATGATATCGTTCAATAGTTTTTGTATTCTACTGAATCACCTTTCTTAGGAGTGGGCACAAATATGGATCTCCTCTAGTTGGTTAGCCAGGTATCTGTCTTCCAAATTTCTTGGCATAGATGAGTGAGCACCTCCATTACTGTACTGATTTTTTATGACATCTCAATTTGTGTTCCATCAGCTCCTGGAGCTTTACTTTCTGCCAATGCCTTCGCTGCAGCTTGAATTTCTTCTTTCAGTGCCATCTGTTCTTAAGCATACGCTACCTCCCCAAATGGTTGAAACTAGACCAATTCCTTTTGGTACAGAGACTGTATTTCTTGAATCTTCTTTTGATTCTTTCTGTGTTCAATACGTTCCCTAGAGAATTCTTCAGTATTGTAACCAGAGGCTTGAATTTTTTCTTGAGTTCTTCCAGCTTGAGAAATGCTGAGTGTGTTATTCCCTGTTGGTTTTCTAACTCTAGGTCTTTGCACATTTCATTATGATACTCTCTTTTGAGCCACCGTTTGAATTTCTTTAGCTGTTTAACATGATCATTCAGTTTGCTTTAGCTACTCTAACTTCAAAAACAAATTTCAGAGTCTCCTACGACGTCCATCTTCCTTCCCTCTTATCTCTTTGTCTATTTCTATCTTTCTTTCTTGTCTTTGTAAAGATCTTTATTTTCTCCAAGTATGATGTCCTAGATGTCATTCTGCAACTCCTTGCTTTTCGGTCATTAGTGTTCTGTATGTCAAATCTATTCTTGAGATGATATCTAAATTCAGGTAGGATGTACTAAAGGTCATATTTTCATTTTCAGGACTTGTTTTTAATCTTCTTCACCTTTAATTTGAGCTTGCATATCAGCAATTGATTTTTTTTTCACAGATGGCCTCCGGCTATATTCTGACTGATGATAATCGAGGTTTTTTTTTATTGTGATTAAGTGAAAGTATATAATTCAAACCAATTTTGCATTCTATACTTATCATATCCTCCCAACAACCTCCTGTCCCTCCTTCCCACCCTCTTCTCTCCCTTCTAGTAAGAGGCCAGCAGGACAGCATCCCATAGGTGCACACATAACATATGGTCACACTGTGTTTCTGACTCCAGTCCATTTTTGTCCAAAGAGCTCACCCAAAGTAGTGTTTTCTGAACAGGAGCAGCAGCAGGTCTAGGGGCCATGCTCCCAGAGGATCCCCCAGGCCATCAGACCATCAGTTGTGGTCTTTTAGCAGAGTTCTTGAACTGCATCCCTCTTTGTCTCATGTTGCCACAGGCACTCAGCACTGTGTGCCCCATCTGGCTGTCTTTGGTTCATTGAGTTCTTCTGGTCACCTGTTGATACAGTCTCCCATTCACATGGGTCCTTCTGTCTCCTCAGCTCTTTTTCCTTAATGACTTTGTTCTTGGTGATCATCTGTTCTGGATGAGTTGGGATCATTTGGTGTACCTCAGATGGCAGCTTGCTAGCTTTTAAGACTTCAAATGCCACTACCAATATGAGGTACAGAAGACTCTCTTAGCAATAGGCTAGCTATGCTAATTGCCCTCATTCTCCGCCAAGAGCATGGTCCCCAGAGCCCACTCCTGCTTCTCTATCCTTGCAGGATTGGGTTCAGATTAGAAGAGTTTTCAGTTTATGGTGAAGTCCAGTTAAGTTGATCTACTTTCTACTGCGTGCTGTCACTACTTTCTCCTAACGAAATGTCTATCAACTATCTTATCTATGACCAACACTCTCCATCTCTCCTCACCCTTGTAGCCATTAAAGAGTCTTTTCTTCTGTAAACAAGTCTATTTTTATGTCCTTTGTTGGTATAAAGGAATCCTACTGATTTACTTATGTTTATCTTATATTCTGATACTTTGCTGAACTCTTCCATTAGCTCCAGTAGTTTATTTACAGATTCTATAGGATTTTCTGCATATTCAAGCACACCATCTGCAAATAAGGAGATTTTTACTTTTTCTTTGCTGATGTGGATGCCCCTTATTTCTTTGTCTTGTCTAATTGCTCTGGCTAGAACTTCCAGTACAATGCTGAATAGAAGTGGTGAGCGTGGGCATCCTTGTCTATTTCTTTCAGTTTCTCTCCATCCAGGATGATGTAGGTGGTTGGCTTTGCATAGATGCCCTTTACTGCGTTGAGGAATTTTCCCTCTATTCCTATTTTGCTGAGAGTTTTTAGCATGAAACTGGTGTTGGACTTTGTCAAATACTTTTTCTGCATCAACTGACAAAATCAGATGATTTTTATCCTTTGTGCTATCTATGTGGTTGATCTCATTACTCATTTCTCTGATGTTGAGCCAGCCTTGCATCCCAGTTATGAATCCAAGTTGGTCATGATGAATTATTTTTTTGATATGTTGTTAAATTCTATTGGCTAAGATTTTGTTGAAGATTTTTGCCTCTAGGTTTATGAATGATATTGGTCTGTAATTTTCCTTTTTTGTGGAATCTTTCCCTGGCCCTGGTATCAGAGTTATGCTGGGTTCATAGAATGAATTTAGGAATATTCCATCCCTTTCTACACTGTGAAATAGTCTCAGGAGTACTGGAGTTAATGCTTCTCTAAAAGTTTGGCAGAATTCTCTGGTGAAGCCATTTGAACCACGACTTTTTTTTTTTGATTGGTAGTTTTCTGATGACTTTTTCAAAATCTTCCTTAGTGCTGGGTTTATTAAGTTGTTCTACTTCTGCTTGTGATAATTTTGGTAGGTATTACGAGTCTAGAAATTTGTCTATTTCCTCTAGGTTTTCAAATCTGTTAGAGTACAGTCCCTCATAGTACTCTGTTATGATACCATTGATTTCAGTTGGGTCTGTTGTGATATCTGCCATCTCATTTCTTATGTTGATTATTTGTTTCCTCTCCTGTTTTTCTTTTGTTAGTTTAGCCAGTGGTTTATCAATTTTATTAATCTTTCCAAAGAACCAGTTTTTGATTTTGTTAATTGTTTCAGTTGTTCTTCTACTCTCTAATTCATTTAGTTGTGCTCTAATCTTTATTATCTGTTTTCCTCTGGTGCCTGAGGGGTTCCTGTTTTGCTCCCTTTCTACTTGTTCAAGCTGTAGGATTAATTCTTTGGCTTGGGTCCTTTCTTCCTTCTGGATGTGTGCATTTATAGTGATAAATTGACCTCTGAGCACTGCTTTTGCTGTATGCCATAGGTTCTGGTAGGATGTGTTTTCATTCTCATTGGATTCTATATATTTATTTAGTCCTGATTTCTTCTATATTCCATGGATTTTTTGAGCAAAGTGTTGTTCAGTTTTCATGAGTTTGAATTTCTACCTATTTTTTTTTTGCTGTTCAATTTTTATGGCTTTATGTTCTGAGAAGATGCTTTGCAATAATTCAGTGGTTTAGATTTTGCTGAGACTTGCTTTATGTGCTAACACATGGTCTATTCTGGAATATATTCCATGTGCATTGAAGAAGCAGCTATGCTTATCAGATGGTGTGTAAATAGTTCTATGTATGTTGATGAGGTCTAGTTGGTTAATGATTGCAAGAAGATCTTCTGTATCTTTTACTGAGCTTTTTTCTAGATGATTTGTCCATTACTGAAATTGCAGTGTTTAGGTCTCCAACTATTATTGTGGAGTAATGTATCTCATTTTTCAAAATTGTCAGTGTTTGATGTATTTAGATGCTCTGGTATTGAGTGCATAAATGTTTGTTATGTCCTGCTTATGTACTGAAACTTTCAGCAATAAATAGTGATCATCCTTGCCCACAATGGTGGATTTTACATTAAAGTCCATTTTATCTGAGATTAGTATTGCTACCCCTGCTGTTCTTTGTATGTTATCTGCTTGGTACATATCTTTCCATTCTTTGATTTTCAGTTTGTTCATATTTTGAGTCTAAAGTGTGTTTCTTGTAAGCAACATATAAACGGGTTGTGTCTTTTGATGCAGGATGTTACTTGCTGTCTCTTTACTGGACTGTTCAGTCTGTTTACATTTGGTGTAAATTAATGATAAGTATGTGTTTAGTGCTGTCATTTTGAACATTTATTTTTGTGTTGTAGATGTTTTCTATGTTGGTCTTAATATTCTGTCCTGAGTCATTCTTTAGAGGTTGACTTCTCATATTTTCACTGTTGGTTTTGTGTTTATTGAGACTCCTGTATTATGTTTCTTGTTTTGATATGTTGTATTGTTATTTTGCATTGTGGCTACCCCTATGATTTCCCCCTCACTATTCTAAGGTTAAAAAAGACTGTAACTTCTGCATACCTTTTAAAATTTCTCTCCATCTGAAAAGGTTACAACTACGGTAATATATCCCTCCTTTCAGCATGATGATGTCATAGCTGTCAGGATATGATCACTGGTTTCCCTTCTTTTAATATTGTAACTTTGTTTGAGCTTTGTGACTTCCCTAAGTGAGTAGCATTCTGGATGCTATGTCCTGCATCACCACCTTAAGTATACACTTAATGATTTCGTTTTTCTAAGCAAAGAGCTTCTTTCAGTATTTCTTGTTTTAGTTCACTTTTTACAAAATCTCTAAGCTTCTGTTTATCTGCGAATGTCTTAATTTCATCTTCCTATTTCAAAGATGATTTTTCAGGATTTATAATTGTTAGTGGAAGTTTTTCTCCTTCAGCTTTGAATGTGTCATCCCACTGCCTCCTTGCCAATATTGTTTTTGCCAAGAAGGGAGACAAAAGCCTACAGGGCTTCGCTCTAAATGTTACCTTTGCTTTAAGCCTTGCTGCCTTTATTAAGCTTTATTATGTCTTTCTGTCTTTCTTTTGGGGTCTAGTTGTTGTGGTGTTCAATACACATCTTGGAAATCTATGTTCTCTTCTTTCATAATTTCAGGGAAGTTTTCCAACAACAACTAACAACAATACTCTCTGTATTTTCAGCGACCTGTTCCTGCTCAGAAACTCCAACTATTTGTAGATTATTCCTCTTAACAGAGTCCCACATGTTTCTTAACGCTTCTGCATGTTTCTTATTTCTTTTCTCTGATTTCTCCTCATAAATGCTCGTGTCAGTTTCTCTTTCTTCAAACTCACTAAGCCTGGCTTCTATTTCCTCAGTTCTGCTGTTTTGGCTTTGGATTGAATTGTCTAGTTCTGTAATTTTATTATTGATCTGCTGGATTTCATATCATTGATGTTCTATCAATTCAAATAGTTTGCTTATTTTTTAATTTTGTTCACTGCATTTTGTTTAATCTCTAGGAGGGCTCTCCATATAATTCTTTTGTACTTGAATGCTGATAGTTTCAGAAAGGCTTCTTCATCTTGGAAGCATTTTTTTTTTTTTTATCATTTTTGGATTTTCTGGAGCCATAGTGGACTGTTTTTTAAATGGTTAGCTATGTATTCTTGCCCTAGTGTCATCTAGAAGCTGGTTTATCTAGTGTTTCCTTAGGAGATGCTGAGGTGTAGTTCTAAGAGAGGAGTTGGTTACCAGCCATCTCTGTGTACTCTAAAGCCTGGCCCTAGGTGGACTCTTTGGGGCTGCAGGCTGTGTCTCCTAGCTGGCAAAGATGGTGCTCTACTTTTGGAGTCACTAGAGGGCTGTCAGCCAATGCTATGATGTGGATCAGTGAAGGGTGGAGGAGATGCTGCTGGGCCTCTCAGCCATCAGTGCTCCAGGAGATCTTATTTTAAAAACGTACTTTACTGCTAAGTGAGGAGCTGTCCAACAACTGCTGAAATCAGTCAGGCCCTCAGATATGTCAGGCCCTGCCTTCTGGCTGACAACAATAGCACTTCATAGGCTGTTTTCAGATGCTGTGACATGGTTCAAAGTACAGAGGTGTTAGGGCCTTGCTGGCATTCTCTACCAGGCCCCACCTGTAACTCTAGAGGCTCCACTGTCCTAAACACAGCACTTCCCGGACAGGCAGTGCCTCTTGGTGTGAGAATTAGTCCCTACTGAGACCACTGGTTGGGTGACTGTCTCTCAGCTGACCAAGATGGCATCTAGCCCAAGCTGCCCTTGCTGCTATGAAACAGCAGAATATACGGTACAGCTCAGAAAAGAGAAGGTGGAGGGAGAGTGGTGCCCTCAGTAAGGAGCTCAATTAGTGGCTATCCCATGCGCAATCTCTCTGCTGTGCTATAAGCTGTTTACTTAAGCATTGCAGTTCAACATATTAGCCGGCTCATGCCCAGTCCCTGCCTCCCAGATAACAAAGGAGGCATCAATACCTGAAGTCCTCCCAAATGGTGAGTCAGTTGAAGGAGAACTCAACACATGCTGCCTCATGTTAGAGAGAGAGAGAGTTTCCTGTTTAGTGGTGTGTACTCCAATCTGATAAACCTATGCCAGATCCTAGAGGTCCCTGGATATCCAGGGTGCTCTGTTCAGTCATCATTCCAGGCCTTAGTTCTCAGAGGGAACTGAGGAGACTTATGTCTAGTCCACAGTCTTGGCTCTGCCCACTGTTGAATTTGAGCTTTAAAATTGTCTCTTTCCCCAAGATGTAGTTGATTTGATTCCTGTGTTTTCCATCTGGTGAGATCTACATATGTAGTTGCTACTTATGCTTTTGAAAAAAAGTATTTACAATGTGTAAGTCACTTCTCTTCCAAAAGTGTATCATACAATTCTGCATGTTGTTTCTAGTGGGCCTTATTTCCAATTACAGATCTTCTTTGCTTCCAACTTTCACATTCCAATAACTAAGAGTTATCAATACATCTTCATGGCATGTTTGACCAATTTCAGACTGCAGAATTGGTAAAAATCTTCAATTTTTTATCTTTGGTATTAGTGTTGGTACACAAAACTGAATAATTGTCATATTAACTGGTCTTCCTTGTAGATGTATGGGTATTTTCCTATCATCGACCTTATTGTACTTCCTGGTAAACCTTGAAATGTTCTTTTGGACAATGAGAGCAACATCATTCTTCTTTAGTCTGTCATATTTGGCATTGTAGACCATAACGATTGTCAATTCAATACGATCAATACCAGTCCATTTCACTTCACTAATGCCTAGGACTTTGACCTCTATGGGTTCCAGTTCATTTCTGAGTACTTTCGATTTTCCTAGATTCATACTTTGTACATTCCCTATTGTAATCAACGGATATTTGCAGTTGTTTCTTCTCATCTGGAGTCATGCCACTTCAGCACGTGGAGGTTCTGAAAGCTGGACTTCCTCTACATAATTATGATTGACTCTACTCTGAGAAGGCAGTTCTTCCCCAGACACGATTTCAGTGACTTCCAACCTGAGATGCTTATCTTCTAGCCCTATTTATCAGGCAATATTCTGCTATTGTTTGCAAGTTTTTCAGTGGCCAGTTTATTCAGCAATAGACCAGTAGGTCCTTCTTCATAGTCTGTTTTAGTTTGGAAGCTCTGCTGAAATCTCTCCAACACGGGTGACCCTCTTGGTATCCAAATATTGGTGGCATAGCTTCCAGTGTCACCACAACATGCAAACTACCACGGTATGACAAACTGACAGATGCATGATGGTTCTTCTTGAGATGATCTCTAAATTTAGGTGGGATATAGTCAAGGTCATACTATGGCTCTTGAGGATTTGGGAGCTTTTAACAAACGCATTTATCTTCTTATGTTTCAGGAGGCATGAGAACTCAATAAGACAGCTATAGGGGAAGGATTTCTTTCTCTCTCAAGCTCTGGGGAGGTTCCTTTTCCTAGTTAGCTTCTGATCCTCTGTTCCGTGGCAATCTTTATATGACATGTGTCTTCCACTCTCTTTGGGCAGGTACATACTGGTTCACAGTTATATGTAATTAGAAAATTCAGAGAAACTGGTGTTTTTATTATTTCTGGGATATAAATAACTTGGTGGTAAAATCTGACCTGAATTGATGCAAGGCTGTTAGAGTGTGTAATCATTTTCCATAGTGGGGCTATCTATACTGACTGCTGGAGAACTATCAATGTGTTTGATGAAGGGGAAATGTTTCAGACTCTTCTGTGGGTATTGGAAATCACATCATATATACATATAACAAACAAAAAGCCAGTTACCCCCTCCTACTCATCACATGATTTTGTAATTGTTTGATCTGAATTCCTTTAGGACAAGGACATTGTTTCTTATTCACCCAAAACCTGTCACGTAGTTTTTTTTGTTAGTTGCCATGGAGTTGCTTCCCAAATGTGCAGCACAGAACTGGGCTCCACAAGGTTTTCAAGGCTTTGGGTTTTCTCAAGTAGATCACGCAGTCTTTCTTCTGAGGCACCGCTGGGTAGATTCAAACTGTTAACCTTCTGGCTAATAGCTGAGTGTTTAGCTCTTTGCTGTACCTAGGGACTTCATATCATACATACCTTTCTAAAACATGAAAGATAATGAGTTCCTAAGTACAATTAGTTCTACGGATTTGAGTTAAGGGGTTGAGGACTGAAATTAAACTTTAAATGCAAAAAAAAAACACAAAAAGAAAAAGAAGTAAAAATAAAAGTAAAGCCACTGTCTTTGACTTGATTCTAACTATAGTGACCCTAAAGGACAGAGTAGAAGTGTCCCATAGAGTTCCAAGGAGCACCTGGTGGATTTGAACTGCTGACCTTTTGTTTAGCAGATGTAGCACTTAACCACTACACCACCAGGGTTTCCATTAATGTTTTTTCACTTACCCACTCATTTGAAGCTACAGTCATTCGGCTAAATGACAAAACCATGGATGTGACTTTGAAGGGGTATGAGCTGCAAGACCTGACTTGCTGTGTCTTGCAACAGTAAGTTTCTGATTAACATATGAGTGTCCCCATCTGAACACCACTCTCCTCAGGCAAGAGGATGAAATGAAGCTTAGCCTGATTACCAACATATTGCTTTATTTCTTGGTGGTAGTAAATTAAGGCGTTCTAGAGTCATACAGCACGCAGTGATTTGAACACTAGAATTAAAGAAAAAAAAAAAAAAACCCCAACAAAACAAGACAAAACAGTGAGCATTCAATTTAGCAGAGCCAGGAAAGAAGCAACATCTTCAAATAGATAAATTTCCCAGTGAACCAGCTTGCTTGGTCTCTAAAAATCTGCTGAACTGCTTCCCCAGAAACCTCTGCCATAGATTCAGGCTGCAAGGGGAGCAGAAAGATGGAGAGATGCCCAGGTGGGGGAAGGAAGACTCTGGGAAAGACACAATAGCTGGGCAATCACTGTGACTAGCCTGCTTTGTTTGGTGTTTGGAAGACAGTTTCGCTGATGTGGTCAAGTGGTAGTAATAAAGAGACTTCTAACAGGAAGCCCATTCATTCTTTGGGGAGTCATTTTGCATTGTCTTGGTTAAGCACGGCAGCTGCTAACCAGGTCAGCAGTTCAAATCTACCATGTGCTCCTTGGAATCTCTTATACGGCTGTTCTACTCTGTCCTGTAGGGTCATTATGAGTCAGAATCGACTCACTGGCAGCCGTTTTTTTTTACTTTGGTCATCCCGAGAGTCTTAAACCAATCCACCTGGAAGACCTTAATGCCAAGGATTAAGTTAGAGCTAATCCTTGTGATCCTGGAATCCAGATACTTTGAACAGGGTTCCAAGTCAGAGCAGGGGAATTGCCCATTCAATCTTCTTCCCATTTCTAAAGTCTAGAAAAGGCTATATAGACTGCAGCCATCTCTAGACTCTGTTCCCACCCCCACGGCACATGGCCTTGATTGCACATCTAAGTTGGTGATGATTACAGCAGGCCGGGTCTCATCTCATCCATGAAGGATACCACCTGAGCCTCACTCCCTCCTCCCAACAAAAGACAAAGGGGGTGCATGGAGCCTACAGTGGGAGTGCAGTTGTCGAGCTGGATGGGGGGTGCTACATCTGAAAGGCACCTGTGTGCGTGGCTGAGACTAGCAGTGCAGGGTTTGTGAGGGGGGCCCTTTGAGAAAGAAATAAATGAACACGTCCAACAATTATGAAGGAGGGGCTTGGCCACAAAATAACTGGGGAAAGGTAATCCATCTGTGGGTAAGAGGTAAGTGACGTTCATGAAAACGAGCAATAGAATTTCTTCTGATTTCCTGTGGAGGAAGCCTGCAAATAGATTTCTACCTAAATAGGAATCAACGGAAATCTGCATTTGGTAATCATTTTCATGTTCTACTCCAAGAGTGTGGTTGGTGGGCTGAAGTGCTAGTGATGTCTTCTGCCTACTTGTCTAGCATTTTTGAGCAGGCAGCATTTAAACGTCTGTGGGTTGGACAGGCATTCTTTGAAAGAGAATGTGCAGATAGCCACAGAGGGAGACAGCCAAGGTATTTTCAAATGGAGGCAACTAAACATGTACTAACCCAGCCCCAACAACCTTTATGGTGAAGTCAGGAAAAGCAGTAATGGGAGTGTAATGGCAGACAGCCCAGGAGCCTGTGGACGGCGAGTGAAGGACAGAGACGCCTGACGCATTCCACATGTGCATGAAGGCGGACTAGCAAAACCTTTACGAATCCAAGTGCGCTTGTGTCTCATGTGCCAATTAAAAAGTATGAGGGTCTTGCTTCCATTTGGAAAGGGAAACCTGACTGTGGGCTCTGGGCTCTGCTGTGATTAGGAATTCTGGAGCCTTGCTCAGATGCTGCCGAGTGGGACGTGCTGAGAGTACTCAAGCACAGGTGCCCCAGCATCCAGCAGGGCAGGAGATGGTGTGCAACAGACGCACCCCGCTAAGAACTGGGCACGTGGGTGAGGCTGGGATTGGCACAAGAAGATGTACATGATGCTTTCTGCACTTACACTGGCACCTCAGAATCTCCCAGAAGGATGACCCAGGTATAGAATCAGCACTTTTGGAAGAGGTCAATTCCTTGTGTGCCTTAGGCCAGTGTACTTCTGTTTATCGGCACCTCAGATACCTTCATTCTAAAACAGGCAAATTCTTGCATGACCTAGGATTCAGCACTGGAAGCTGGAGCCCAGAGAGTGCAGAGCTAATGCCCATTAGGTCACAGAGGAGCAGAGCTGGGAGAAGAACGAGTGGCTCCTCCTTCGGCATGTTGCTCTTAGCAATCAATTCTTCCAAAAAGTGGGGAAAGCATTCTGTGTATCTGAAAAAACAAAACCCCTGCTGCTGAGTCTATTCTGACTCATAGCGGCCCTACAGGACAGAGTAGAACTGCTCCATAGAGTCTCCAAGGAGTACCTGGCAGATTCAAACCGCCAACCTTTTGATTAGCAGTCATAGCATTTAACCACTAGGCCATCACATTTTCCTTGTGTACATAAAGTGCTTGGCATCTAGGTACAGGAATTTGCTTGGGGATGGGACTGAAGGTGAGATAAGCAGTTTAAAGATCCAGACAGCAGCATCATTCTGGTGTTCCATTACTGCTATTGTTGGAAGCTAGTTTGCGGGTGTGGTCTGTGGACATGGTAGACTAGAAGGAAAGTGTTACTGGCCCAGTGAGGGACACCTTTCATCAGATGAAATAAACCAGTTATCGATTTTGACTCAAGGCAACCGCACGTGTTACGTGTGTCAGAGCAGACCTGTGCTCCATAGGCTTTTCAATGGCTGACTTCTTGGAATTAGATTGCCAGAACTTTCTTCTGAGGCACCTCTGCATGGACTCAGAGCACCAACCTTTTTGGTTAGCAGCTGAGTATGGAAGAAGGAATCTGCCTACAAATAATCTGACTCCCTAAAAAAAGAAAAAGTGTTTACAGAAATAGAAATGCATAGTTTTATTTTTTCCTTTTTTGCTCTCTGTGGCCCAGAAGAAGCTGATGTGGGGGAATCCAAAGCCCCCCACAAAAAACAGTATTCCTAAGAACCTTTGTTTACTGTAATAAAAAACAAGTATTTTTTTCCTTTGACCTTCATTGCCCATGAGAAATCAGGAAAACAAACAAAAACAATAAAAAAACAAGATTTCCAAACCTTCCTGGAAGGAATAGCTATGCTGAGGGAGTGTCCTGTGCTTACATAAGCGGCTTTAAAACAAACAAACAAACAAAAAAACCCCAGAAACTGTTTCGTTCACGTTTGGATGAAGATGAGGACGGGTGAAAGCTGTCCCTTCAGAAGAAGGCCGGGTTGGTGTGTTCGATGACGCAGCGCTTACAGTGGCGTTTCACAAACCGCAGGGCCTCGACGGAGACCTCACAGTCCTGCACGTTCAGCATCTGCAGGTCGAAGCAGTTGGCGGCCACGATCTGCAGGCCCTGGCCCGTGATGCTCTCGCAGGACTTGAGGCTGAGCCGCTTGAGGTTGAAGCAGTTCAAGGCCAGGCACTCCAGGCCCGTGTCGGAGACCAAAGGGCACTTGCCGATGTCCAGGGACTTGAGTTTGGAGCAGTTCTTGGCGAGGTACTCGACGCCGTGGTCCGTGATGCCCTCGCAGCCGCGCGCGTTGAGGTAGCGCAGCTTGCCGCAGTACTTGGCGATGTAGCGGATGCCCACGTCCGTGACGCGGCCGCAGTGCGCGACGCTCAGGTAGCGCAGGCGGCCCTCCAGCTTGGCGATCTCGCGCAGGCCGAAGTCGCTGACGAAGCGGCAGTCGCTGACGCTCAGCTCCTTGATGGAGGGACAGTAGATCATCAGGTAGCGGAGGCCTTCGTCCGTCAGGCGCACGCAGCGGCGCAGGTAGAGGTGGGTGAGCTGGGTGCAGTGGGCGGCGATGGTGTGCAGACCCTCGTCCTCCAGCACGAAGCAGTCCGTCATGTCCAGGTAGCGGATGGAAATCTGTTTGCCATGCAAGGGGGACAGTTTAATGGAGGCCTCCCGGGTCAAGCTGATGCAGGTCACTTTGGAGCACCCTACACAGAGAGACAGAACACAAGCTCAGATTCCCGGGCAGCTCCAGGACCCGAGACTGACTCCTCCCTCCCACCTCCGGGTCCGCACCCTGCGTGACCTACGCCGTCTTCTTCCTTACAGGGAAGGCAAGCAGGGATGGGCTCTCCACGTTGGTGTGATTGGTTCAACAGTTGGCATATGTGGGTTGAAGGAAACCCTGGTGGTGACGTGGGTAACTGCCAACCAGAAGGTTGGCAGTTCCAATCCACCAGGTGCCCCTTGGAAACTGTGAGGCACTTTTACTATGTCCTGTAGGGATGCTATGTGTCAGAATCATCTCGATGGCAGTGGGTTTTGGGGGTTTGGGTTGAAGGAGTTTCATGGTTATTAGAATCATAAAGACCGTGGGTCCAATTCTTATGTTACTAGCCAACTACACTGGGCAAATGCACCCTTCTAAGTATTTTCTTTGTCTTATAATGGGTATGACCATATTCCCCCAAAATGGCAGCATGAAAATGAAATCAGACAATGTGTGTACGTATCTAGCCCTGAGGCTGGGAAGTCCCATAACCTCACTGAACATCAGTTCCCAGTCCTAACATGCAAGCTGTCCCAGAGAAAGCCTGGTGTGGCAAAAAGAGCACTGGGTTAGGAGCCACACCTGGTTCCGGTCACATTTTTATTGCCTTAGGCAAAGAAATAATATATACTGAATCTATGTATTCAATACATAATGAAGATGAGATATACTGGAGATGCAGTGAGATCATGGTTATGCAGCTGTTTTGCAGACTCTGTGGGAAAGATGGGTCACTCTCTTCAAGGGGTGTAATTTCTCTGAGCCTTAAGATTTTCCTCTGTAACATGAAGAAAGGTGGCATACCTTTGAGCTTCTGCATGGCCCAGACGGTTTTCACACGGACTGCTAACTAACAATTGGGGATGTGAACTCACCCAGAGGAGGGGCTCAAGAAAGGCCTGGCAGTCTTCTCTCCTAAGTTATAGCCCACAACACCCTCCTATGGAGCACTTCTGCTTTGCAGCACTTGAGGTCTCCATGAGTTAAAATTGATGGCAATGAGTTTGGTTTGACTTTTTTTTTTCTGCTGTGCCTACCTAATGCAGAAAGGAGCCCTATGGCGCTACACATTCAGTGTTTGGCTGCTCACTCTGAAAGGCTGGTGCTTCAAACTGATGGAAAAAGCCCTAGAAATCAGTTCTGGTGAACAGCACAGCCCCCCAAACCCCTCTATGGGGCAGTTAATTCTTTTGTGTCACATGGGGTTGCTATGAGCTGAAATCGACTTGGCGGCACCTAACAACACTGAGAGGAGGAGGACCAGGTGGGGTCATCCAACTTCCAGCTTTGACACTGACCATGGCAGCACTGTGTGATGAGCCCTAGTGGTGCAATGGATTAACAGCTGGACTGCTAACCAAAAGGCTGGAGGTGCGACTCCACCAGACACTTCTTGGCCACCCTTAGAGGGCAGTTCTACTCTGTCCTATAGGATCACAATGAGTTAAAAGTAACCAGGTGGCAATAGGGAACTGTGTGTACACTGGAAATCGCTGTCATATTTTATAGGCAAATTTATTTTTGTTGAACTCTGCAGGTTACCAGGAGCCCTGGTAGTGTGGTGGGTAAAGCACTAGCTGCTAACCTAAAGTTGGGCTGTTGCAACCTACCAGCTGGTTGGCTGGAGAAAGATGCAGCAGTCTGCCTCCGTGTTACAGCCTCGGCAGCTCTACAGGGAAAGTCTACTCTGTCCTATAGGGTTGCTATGCATCAGAATTGACTTGACATGCAGTGAGTTTGGCTTATGCAGTTTATAGAGGGCTCTTACAAATATTTTCTTATTGTTTACCCATTTTGTAGGTCAGGAAATCAATACCCAGACAGACATCTTTAGAAGCCCTTAAACACTTTCTCTAACCTTTCTTTTCCTAAAAATATATGGCTGGGTATAAATTATATATATATTATATTTTATATGTGCAAAATAAATTTCCTGGTATGTTTCATTTAATTATATGCTATCATATATAAATAGTTAAGGTGTATTTGAGAAAGAAGGGCCTGGCAACCTAGGTCTAAAAATCAGCCTATGGTTTCATGAGGACAGGCCAAGATTGGGAAGCATTTTGTTCCATTGTACATAGGATCACTCTTCTGAGGTGGTACACTCGAAACAAACATAATACATGTGTAAGATATCAACACGAATAAATCCTAAATACATCTGTGTCAATATGTGCTATGCCAGCCAAGTGCCGTCAAGTCGGACCTGACTCATGGTGACCTAGGGGCCAGGGTAGAACTGACCCCCAGAGTATTCAAGGAGCACCTGGTATTAACATGTATTTCTATATATTTCATTCTACTACTTACGATGTGTATGTCTTTTCATCCTCTTGCTGAGCCCCCTAGATCTTTCTGGCGGTCTGAGGCAGGTGCCTCACATTATGCCCCCACCCTGCACCCTGGCTGTTCAACCCAGAAGCCACGGCTTCTGAGCAGCCACACAACTGTGCTACAAGGCAGGCCTTCCTCCCGCTTCTTGGCAAGCTGCCCAGGGAGCTCTTACAAAATTCAGGTCCAGGGAATAATGAGGTTAAAAAGCCCAGGTGCTACCAAGTCAAAGAATTCGGTGAGAAAGAAAGAAGCAAGGAATTAAGAAGTAAAACCGATAATTCAATATAATGCCAGAGAACCAACAGCCAACTTCTCCAAGGCTGCCCACACGGCTCCACTGAGCTCCTAGATGCTGATCTTGTGGGAGGTGCTTCAAAACCCAAGTCCGTCATGTCAACTCGGACTCCTAGGGAACCTGTAAGACTGAGCAGAACTGCGTCCTAGGTCTTCGGAGGCTGTCATCTTTACAGAAGCTGACTGCCACATCTCTCTTCTGCAAGGTACCGGGTGTGTTCCAACTGTCAAGCTTTCAGTCAGCAGCCCAGCATTTAACCAGCCGCAGCCCTGGGGGTCCTCGAAAGGTGGTGAGCAGGCTTCCACCTGCGCTTGGGTTGGGTTTCCTCCTTTATGCCGACTCCGGATCTTACCAAGCTGCTTCCTGAATTTGTAGGTCTATACCAGCAGCTCCCAATCTGTCATGCCTGTGAAGGCATTTTGTTTTCTAGGACCCTGTGACAACCTGTCTTGTTCAACATTGAGCTCAAGATTTTTCTTTTTACTATCTTTGAAAATATTGATTGGCTGCACTACAGTCAGGGTGCTAGATTTAGTCCAGGGCAATATAAACCTTGATTATATTTACGTATTTATTTTCTCAATTAGCAGGTAGTCTATTGTGAGTTAAAAACAATTTTACAGTCTATATCATGTTGCCATATAACACCCAGAACTTTCACCTCTATTCTATTCTGGCTGCTCCTCCCTCCCCCACATGACAGCACACTTCCCATTTTGGTTGGAACTTCCGGCCACCTTTTGATAAAGGTCTGGCCCTCCTCACCCAATCAACTTGGCTCCAGCAAAGTGTTTCTCAGACAACTGCATGTACATTTTTAAAGGTTTGTTTGCTGCCAGTATCACCCTGTGTTTTGTATGGTCCAGGTTAGTCTTGGTCTGGGGCGCTCACCCCAGTGCTGGATGCAGTTCGAGGTTAGCGTCCAGGGGCCACGCTCCCAGGGGGCCCTCTGTTCAGAAGGACCATCAAGTATTAAACCGTGATTTTAAAAGGGTCTTGAATGTAATGAAACACTAGCTTAGCTCAATTTCGGTGAGACTATTTTGGTATGGTGATACTATTTAAGGGAAACCCTGGTGGCACAGTGGTTAAAAGCTATGACTGCTAACCCAAAGATCAGTCATTCAAATCCACCATGTGCACCCTGGAAACTCTATGGGGAGCAGTTTTACTGTGCCCTGTAGGATCACTATGAGTTGGAATCGACTTGATAGCCACGAGTGATACTATTGCAGACTGATTACTTTTGATTATGGGTTTAGCTCTAATTCTTAAAGATTTGCTAAGTCTGGATTTAAAAAGAAACTAAGCTTGTTTAGGGCTCAGCAGGTAATATTTCTGGCCAGTTCATCCATTCATACAGCATAGACATGGCAAAGAGCCTTAGACATCCTTCAACTTAATCTTTGTTTTACAAAGATGAGGCATCTCAGACTCAGACAGATGATGGGGTTTGTACAGTCCGGCTTAGAGAGCAGTTTCTTGACTCTTGATCCAAGGCATCAGTTACAGGTAGGGAGGTAAGACAGGACTAGGATAAAGTTTGGACTCACATGAGTGATTTACAGTAGATGGGCCACCATGAAGTAAACATACAGACAGTGGGAGAGTCGGAAGTCTTCTAGGAAGTGCTGATTTCTAAGGGGATTCTTGGTGGAGAAGGGCAATTTGAAGATATAGATATGAACTGAAAGGCAGCTCAGATACAAGGCAATAGCACAAGCAACTCCAACAGCTATAAAGACATTGGGCATCTGGAATGCATTTATGGCAGTATGTAGGGTGTTTTGAAGGGATTTAATGGAAACGAAGACAGGAATGGTCTCTTGGGGTCAGATAACAGGTGGTTTGCCTTAATGACGGAAACCCTGGTGGTGCAGTGGTTAGGTGCTACATCTGCTAACTGTAGGTTCCATGGTTCAACAAATCCATAAGGTGCTCCTGTAAAACTCTATGGGGCCGTTCTACTCTGACCTATAGAGTTGCTATGAGTTGGAACTCTATAGGTCAATGGGTTTGGTTTGGGTTTTTTTGGCTTAACAACCAGAGTAAGAAGCATGAATATGATGCAGTGGAGAATGGACAAGGCAAGTTAATCCAACTTGTTGTTGAGTTTCTTCAATTAATTCCAGATCGGGGTCAGATTCCATAAAGGTACACTGCATTACCAGTCCCTCTTGTTACTGTTGTTAGCTGCTATTCAGTCTCTCCAGACTCATGGTGACTCCGTTCACAATGTGACTGGACCACAGTGATCCATACGGTTCTCCAACAAGACCCGCTCAGCATCAGAGCAACACACATTGTCTCCACTGACAGACGGGCTGTGGCGGCTGCACATGAAATGTGTTGGCTGGGAGTCAAACTCGAGTCTCCTGCATGGAGAGCAAGAATCCTACCACTGAACTATGTATGTCACTTGCTCTCTTGATGGGGTGATAGCTTTACTTTCCTCCACAGCCAAAAGAGGATGACCTCCCCTGGAGCTGATGCCCTGAATCTGGACTTTTAGCCTACCTTTCTGTGAGAAAATAAGCATTTCTTCATAAAAGCTATCCACTCATGGTGCCAGTACAAGAGGCAAGAACAATTCCTGGGTCTCCAGTTTTGGGGGATTCTTTTGAAGCAATTTCCTTTGCCATTTGCTTGGAACAACAACAACAAAAAAAACCAGACAATAATTACATTGAAATTGGTTGAGTTCAATATATTCCAATGATGTTTAAATATCTTACTAGTATGTGATAACATGTGATGATAAAACACCTACTGCTAGTTACACTGATTTTCAATGTCTTGAACAGGTAGCACTCAAAACAGACAGTCTTCTGCATTGTTGGGATAGGACAGAGAGTGATCAGCAGGCGAGATTTTCCAGTCAGGTCTACTGTCACTGAGATACTAGTCACTCTGAGTGGCCAGCTACAGAAACCACGGCAAACAAGGTACAGGTAATATCATTCTGGCAGTCTTCTGGCCTGATGCTATCAACAAAACAATTTCCAGATTTTCTAGAAGCTGGCGGGCACCTTGCAGGCCATCCAAGTCAGCCAAGTGCTCTTGAGTTGGATCCAACTCATGGCGACCTTGCAGGGGAGATGATAATAAATACTCTGGAATCCTGTTGGGAGTTACCCCCCAAACAGCCAAACCCACTGTCGTCAAGACAGTACCGATTCATAGAGACCTTATAGGACAGAGCAGAACTGCTCCATAGAGTTTCCAAGGAGGACCTGGTGGATTCAAAATGCTAACTTTTTGGTGAGCAGACATAGCATTTAACCATTATTCCACTGGGGCTTCCTAAGTGGTACAAATAAGTAATTAAGCACTTGGTTGCTGATTGAAAGGTTGGAGGTTCAAATTCACCCAGAGGTAGCTCAAAAGAAACACTTTCCATCTACTGCTGAAAACTCAGTCACTGGCTGCCTTACAGAGCACAGTTCTAACTCTGGCACATACAGCGTCTCCAGGAGTCAGAATCAACTGGACACCTATTGTTTATTTTTAAAGTTGTGTGGCGTCTTAAGTCCTTGTAGCTGAAAGTGCCTCCAGCTCCCCGTGTCTGGGATACTGTGCATTTACCTGGTAAGCTACCTTATGTCTCTGTGTCTGTTAGACTGCAGAGGCCCTTGGGCACGCAAGGGAGCAGCGGTAACATATCTGAACCTAGAAATGAGCCAGGCTGATGTAGAGAAAGGTCCATGAAGATTTAAATAAAGGTTCAGGGGCCAACGAGGGCTCCTCACTCAGACTAGAAAGTCAAAGAATTTCTATACCATAACAGCCAATGAGGTTTCTGTATTTCTGAATTTCAAAAAGACTGTGAAAGACAGAGCATCATTTCCATGCAGTCTGTAACAAGGCTGTCTGGAAAACCCCTTTAGCACACGAAGGATTCCAGAATAAATCGTTCTTTATTATCTGAAAACAGAGAATGAAGTGAGGTGTTTATAAAACTGGCCCGTAATGCTCACAATCATAGAATGCCGAAGGAGACACTCTCCTGCCTTTCTTTTTTCTTTTTTGGCTTGAGAGGGAACACATCTCAAAAAGCTGTGCTTTGTCCCTCACCACAAAGTTGTGGAACTAGTCTCCACCACCTCACACTGTTTGCTCACTCCAGAATTCTCGGGAGGAAAAAAATGTATGAAAACGTCCTCCCTTCTGTCTCGCTATGCCCATGCCTGCTCCTGACTCACTAAACACAGGCTGACTATGGTTTTGTGCAGCAGCCAGTCGAAGGTAAGGGAGCAAAGAGATGCTTTCCAGCAAGAAAAAGGATCCCCCGGAAAGGATGGACTGTTATTGGAAATATTTTCAGATGTGGGCTTTTGAAAGTGAGAGCCAGCTGAGAGTGCAGGCTTTACTCAGATGCTTCCAAACCCCAAATTCTGTTTCTTTGCCTGTCAGCGTGGCTCTTACTTCTGGAACCCTCCCCTACAGTCCCCAAGGCTGCGCTCAGACTGTTTATTTCTCTAAGCTTCTGATGCATCTTACCCAGTTCCCCTTTCAAGCTTTTCTCCTCTGGCCAGGCAGTGGATGCCGTACAGAGTGTTAGCCTGCATGGATCCCTGTCTGGGGTCTCACTGTGAGTCTGGCCTGTAACCCTTCCTGCCTCAGCAGCCGTGCTAAGACCGCCTTTGATTTTTAAGATGATATGGTCCAAGGACTTGCCCAGCATTCTGTGAATGAGATCTGTGTTAAGAGACAGCATGAACCCAGGGCAGGGACAGCGGAGGGAGACACTTCACAATGATGGACTACACAGTCTGACAATTAAGTTCGCAAACCCATCCTAGAAAAAGTGCTACATACCTCATTGCTGACTATTGCTGTGGTCACCTTCGGAGGACTCCCCTTAGAAAGCTATGCACCCATGCCAGCACCCAGTCCACCCCTCAAAACAATTTTGGAACTCTTTTCTGGAATGGCCATCAGAGCTGTTGTCATATTGCCCTTGATGTCCTGAATGTCATCACAATGTCCTCTTTTCAATTCTTTGGGTAAAGAAAAGTCATTGGGGGTCAGATAAGGTGAGTAGGGAGGGTGTTCCAATATAGTTATTTGTTCCTTGGCTAAAAGCGCCCTCACAGTCAACTCTCCACTTAAGCTTGTGAACTTGTCACCATGCCGCTGTGCACAACAGCCATTTCCAGAATAAGTCCCCAAACTGCTTTGAACGGTGGACTATGTACTGGCATGGGTACATAGCTTCGCCAGGGGAGTACTTCAAAGGTGACCATAGTGATATTCAGAAATGAGGTGTATAGAACTTAGAACAATTAAGTTTGTGGACTTAATTGTCAGACCATTATGTCAGTGTTACCAAAACAGCACACAAGAAATGGTGTACACACACACATAGAGGTACACATAAAACAAATGCTCCCCCTGCCAAAAAAATAGCATAGTCCACATCTGATGTTTTATTACCTATAGTGGGCACAGTGACGTCTCCAGCACAGAACACACAGGGGGTTGTTCTAGTTTAGACATAACTCTCTGTATAGAGCAATAATAATTGGGCAGACACAAGGACAGTGTGCAGACCAGGCAATGGTTAGAGGCTTGGCTCCAGCTCTCTGGGATTAGGTATCTGCTTCCTGTTATCTATGATTACTCCAAAACAACTGTGACAGTCATGGAAAGGAGACGTTATCGTCCCAGTGGCACGCCTCAGTGTTGACTCGAATGTACAGAGACCCTGTGTGACAAAGGGGCACTCCCCATAGTGTTTTCTAGGCAGTAATCTTTATGGGGGAAAACCCTGGCGATGTAGTGGCTATGTAGAGCTATGGCTGCTAATCAAAAGGTCAGCAGTTTGAATCCACCCGGAGCTCCTCGAAAACTCCAGGGGGCAGTTCTACTCTGTCCTATAGGATCACTGTGAGTTGGAAACTACTAGATGGCAATGGCTTTGCTTTGCTTCGCTTTGATTTTTTTATGGGAGGAGACTGTCAAGTCTTTTAGCCAAAGAGATTCAGGGTGGCTTTCCACCACCAAGCTTCCCGTTAGTAGCCCAGTACCTGACCACTTTGTGACGAGGACTCCTGGAAAGAAACCACACACAGAAAAATCATACCAGTGTCAACTACCAGCCACAACTCCTCCAGGAGGCTGACACTAGTGATGAAAAGATAGTGTCATAGATTGAACTGGGCCCCCCAAAGCTGTATGTAGCAATTTGGCTAGGGCTTGATTCCTGGTATTATGGGGTGTTCCTATATGCTATAAACTCTGCCTCTACGATGTTAATGAGGGAGCATGGATGGCAGCTGAGTTGGTGGGGCAGGACTCGATATGTCAGGTTGTATTGTGCCTCGAGGCAGTTTCTGAGATATAAAGGAAAGAAGCTACAGTGAGATTTGGGCACCTCAGACCACCAAGAAGCAGTGCCAGGAGCTGAGTGCATCCCAGTCCAGGGGAAGATTGGCACCAAGGACCTTCCTCCAAAACCAGCAGAGAAATCCTTCCCTTGGAGCTGATGCCCTAAATTTGGACTTGTGGCCTACTGGACTGTAACAAAAGAAGTTTCTCTTGTTAAAGCCATCCGATTACAGTGTTTCTTTCAGAGCAGCCCTAGATCACTAAAAGAGGCACTTCTGGCTCCCAAAGTCAGGACTGCATAGGACTGCACAGAGACGTTTCTCAAGAAGACTCCGCCTCCCTCCACACCCACCCTCCACCTCCACCGGCTGAGACTGATCCGGATCCTCCTTGGCCATACCATCCACAGCTTTGCCGTGGCACACTGCAAGGCCCCACAGACAGACAGTACCACTCCATTTACCTGATACATCCAGGTGCTCCAGGTTGGGACAGAGTGACACCACGTCAAAGACAGCCTCGTTGGAGATATTGTAACAGCCTGAGACCTCCAGTCGCCTCAGTTCGGGGCAGCACTGGGCAATGGTGTAAAGCCCTCGGTCTGTGAGCCGCCTGCAGCCACTGACGGTCACCGTTTCCAGCATGAGACAGACATTGGGGGTGTCCTGGCAGAGCCTGCGGGTCAGCACCTTGAGGGCACGGTCTACGTGGATGGTCTCGCCCGTCAGGCGGATAGTCCTCCAGAGCCGGGGGTCCCAGGCCAAGTTGTACCAGCGGCGACAGACGCGGGCGCAGCGGCACAGCTGGTTGGTGGGCAGGAAGGAGAAGACGTGGACCATGCAGTGGTCCGGGAGCCGGTCGATGCTGGCCTGCTCCTTCTGCGGCCTGGAGGCCAGCCGGATGAGCGGGTGCGTGAGGCGGGTCGGGGGCGGGGAGTGGACCATGGCCACGGTCTCCCCAGTGATGGAGGACGAGGAGGTGGACGAGCCCCTTCCATTCTGAAATCCGGGCAGATTCGGTGGACATATCAGGGCAGGGCTGGGTGTGCTCAGTGTGCGCATGCTCAGGTCGGAGTCTGGCAAAGGACAGAGAAGAAGAGTTAATGCGGGCCTTGTCAGAGCGTCGGGACAAGGAGGGATGGGCTTCCAGAGACAGCATTCCTAGGAGGTTCTCTTCCCGCTGATGCCCATCCAAGCAGGCGCCTGCTGAACACCTCACAGGAGGCAGAATCCCCCAAACCAAACCCACAGCTGTCCCGTCGATTCTGACTCACAGCAACCCTGTAGGACAGAGTAGAACCGCTCCAAAGAGTTTCCAAAGGAGCACCTGGCAGATTTGAACGGCTGACCTTTTGTTTAGCAGACAATAGCACTTAACCTCTGTACCACCAAGCCCAGTGCAAATTTTATCCATCCAGGAGCCCTCAGTCATCTACATCAAACCTCCCCAAACACAAACCCATCGCTATTAAGTGCGTTCCAATTCATGGAGACCTGGCATGTCGCAGAGTAGAACTGCGCTCCATTGGGTTTTCATGGCTGAGATTTTTAGGAAGGAGAGATTTTTAGGAAGGAGAGATTTTTAGGAGGTATTTTCAATGGCCTCTCTTCTGACGTGCCTTTGGGTGGATTTGAGCTGCCAACTTGTCCTCAGTAGCCCAGCGCCTAACCAGTTGTGTTACGTGGGAATTCCTCTATCTACACCAAACCCAAAACCAGACCCACTGCTGTCTAGCCAATTCCAACTCCTAGTGACCCTATCAAACAGAGCAGAGGTGCCTGATGGAATTTCCACGGCTGTAATTTCCCCGGATGCAGACTGCTACATCTTTGTCTTGAGGAGTGGCTGGTGGGTTGGAACCCCTGACCTTCTGGTTAGCAGTCAAGCTGTCACGCACTGCATCACCAAGGCTCCTCTGCCACTAAACTGCCAGCCAAACCCCCTGCCCCAAACCAAGGGGGTGAGAAGTCTTACAATACCTCCCCATGGAAAAGCAGCTCAAAGCAATATACAAACTCACAGCGGTGGGGGGATTGGGTTATGAAACCGTTTGCTCACCTCTGACCTACATTAATGGTGGACGATCCACAGGACACAACTTCAAGGTTCTCATTTCTATTTTAGGTTAAGCCAACAAAATCCAAACGCACTGCCATTGAGTCCAGTCTGACTCATAGCGACCCTAGAGGTCAGAGTAGAACTGCCCTATAGAGTTTCCAAGGAGGGCCTGGCGGATTTGAACTGCTGACCTTTTGGTTAGCAGACATGGCACTTAACCTACTATGCCACTATTTTGGGCAGTCACCTAACATATACACAAAGTGGTCTACCTTCCTAATTAGCCAAGTGCCGTCGAGTCGGATCCGACTAATGGTGACTTTCCTACATTAGGCAAATCTCCTACAAAAGACCTCTTTAAAGTGATAAAAAGCAAAGATGTCACTTTAAAGACGAAGGCCCACTTGACCCAATCCATGGTATTTTCAGTGGCCTCATAAAAACTGGATGACTAATAAAGAGGACCTCTGGAAATCTGTGCCTTTGAATTATGGTATCGGAGAAGGATGCTGAATGTATCACAGACTGACAGAAAGAACAAATCCGTCTTAGAAGAGGTCCTTTCTGAAGGACATGCTCTCTCTGCTCCTGGCACTACTTTCTTCGTGCGTGGTACAAGGTTCCCAGCTGTCTGCTTGCTTCCCTTCCTTTATGTTTCAAGAGATTGCTTCAAGGCATAATACAGTCTTACACACTGAGTCCTGCCCACCAACACAACTGCCACCCACACTCCCTCATTAACATCACAGAGGCAGGGTTTACACAACAGAAGGTGGCCTAACCAAACTGCTACACACATTTTTAGGGGGACACAATTCAATCTGTGACATTCAGTTTATGAAGAAATGAGTTCTTCATAATACTGCTTCAAGAAGTAGGCTTGTCCCAGATGGCTCCCTCTGTTAATACTCTGGCCTCTAGGGTCGCCATGAGGCGGATCTCACTCGACAGCACTTGGCTTGGCTGGCTGTTTATTTCTTTCTGTATTATACATTCAAACCTTTGAAAGCGGGAACTCAACAGGGTGTCTGTTTCCCCACACATTTGCAAGCTTTCCACCTTTGACAGGCTGTAATCTTACCTCTTTTCTATTGCTCTTTGTTAGTGGAAAATATTTACTTTTGCTTTCTCTGACAGGTTTCCAACTTACACAAGTCCAGACTTTTGCAGATTTAACTACGTATAATACTACTATAGTGTATAATGTATCTGTTATTACAGTGTATAACCTATCTGTCATTGAGTTGATTCTGATTCATCATGACCCTATAGAACACAACAGAACTGCCCCATAAAAGTTTCCAAGGAGTGTCTGGTGGGTTCAAACTGCCAGGCTTTTGGTTAACAACCTTAGCATTTAACCACTATGCAAGCAAGTTTTCCTATAAAATATGTAGTATAAGAGTTTTGGAAAGCGTGATGGCCCTGGTGGTTAAGTGCTACAACTGCTAGCCAAAGGGCTAGTGGTTCAAATCCACCAGGCACTCGTTGAAAACGCTATGGGGCAGCTCTACTCTGTCTGATGGGGTTGATATGAGTTAGAATTGATTCGATGGCAATGTGTTTAGTTTGAGGTTTTAATAACAGTATGATATTGTATTATGTATTATACTTCTTGTTGTTAATAGGTGTTGCTGAATAGATTCTGACTCATAGTAATGCTGTGTTCTAACTCAGAGCAACCCTAATGTACAATGGAATGAAGCACTGCCTAGTTCTGCTGAATCATCACAATTACAGTCGTGCTGGAGCCCCTTGTTGCAGCCACTGGGTCAGTCCATCTCCTGGAGGGTCTTCCTCTTCTCTGCTGATCTTCTCTTTTATCAAGCATAATGTCCTTCTCGATCACACGTACAAAGTCTAGCCATCCTCACTTTTAATGAGCATTCTGGCTGTACTTCTTCCAAGACAGATTTGTTCATTTTTTTAGTAGTCCACAGTAAATTCATTATTCTTCACCAACATCATAATTCAAAGGCATGGTCTTCCTTATTGACTGTCATACTTTGCCATGTATTCTGAGCAGACTGACAACACCCTGGCTCAGGTCAGGCTCATGTTAGTCCCAAGGTGACATCTCTGCTTTGATGAACCAGAGGTGAACTAATTTTTAAAGCAATTGAATTTGGGGATTAGTTTCTAGACAACATTACTGCGGCAAGAGATGAATGACATGCCTAACAATAAGGCTGAACCTCCTTGCAGGTAAGGACTGTATTTTTTACTTGTGTTCCGGCAGCACCTGGGACAATTCACTGTGCAAAGGAGGTACACAAGCAGTGTCTTGACTTGAATGGGAATACATGTTTACCAACATCATTTACAGCTTGGTATATGATCTTTACAGCCCTCGTGTTGAAGTGGTTAAGTGCTTCAGCTGCTAACCAGGAGGTCGGCAGTTCAAATGCACTAGGCGCTCCTTGGAAGCTCTATGGTGGCGGCTGTATTCTGACATGTAGGGTTGCTATGAGTCAGAAGTGACTCAACAGCAGGGGGTTCGGTTGGTTTGATTTTGGTGATGCAAAAACACTCAGCTACTATTCAAAAGGTTGGCAGTTCGAATTTATCAGCAGCTCCTTCAAAATCCTATGAGGCAGTTCTACTCTGTTCTATAGGATCGCTGTGAGTCAAAATTGACTCAACAGCCATTTTGCAGAGGAGTAGGGTATGTGATTTTTTTCTGTTCCAGGTAGTATGCATGGTAGATTTAAAATCAGTGATAAGAAATTTGTATTCATCTCTTTTTCAGTCAGCTAAAATATATCATTAAGGACAACATTAAGTGTAAACCAACTGTGACTTCCAACTGCCGGCCAACCTACTGCTGACCAACGCACATCAAGATGTGACTCAGAAAACGGCCTCGAAGTTAGTGTTTTCCTGCAGCAGGAAGGACTATTTTTGGGCCGGGAGGGAAAGGGCCATCTCAGGCTCTCAGCTCTGACACGTGAGCAGCTGCAAGCGCTCTGGCATCTCTCCGCTGCCTGCCCAGGTTCTGTTCATTTTGAAAGAGCTTACACTGTGCAATGCCCTGTGGAGACCCAGGTCCCTGAGGGTTTCGATTTCTGAGAGTGGCATCTACAAGTTTATATCTGATCTGGTTTTCTTCACTCTTCCACACTCCCAGCCCTGGTGCGGGTCACACAGAGGCATCCAGACTGCCTTGCCAGGCTTTCCTTCTCTTTCCCTGCCACATGTTCATCGGGGTCACACTCAGAAAGCAAATCGAGTGCATCAGGAACATGCTGCCTGAAGGAGGGTTTAGAAGCAAAATAATTGCTCTCCTTGCTCTCCTGTCCCTACACTGGAATTCTTCCAGCAGCCAACTAGCAGCAGGAGTCTCAGCAGTAATTCAGAATGGTTCTTCACTGTTTCTTGAAGTGTGTGTGTGTGTGTGTTTGTGTGTGTGTGTATGTCAGTGCCCATAAGGCACATGGGGCATCGAAGCAGGTATATCTGGCAGACTTCTTCCCGTAGAGCTGACTGCCTCTTCTAAAAGCATATGCCAGGATTCTCTGGTTCCTTCCTGTCTTAGTCATCTAGTGCTGCTACAACAGAAATAGCCCAAGCAGATGGCTTTAACAAAGAGAAACTTTATTTGGTCACAGTTCAGTGGGCTACAGGTCTAAATTCAGGGCATCAGCTCCAGGGGAAGGCCTTCTCTGTTGGCTCTAGAGGAAGGTTCTTGTCAATACTCCCCTGGACTGCACGCTTCTCATGTTCTGGGAACCAGGGTCCACAGGAGGCACTCTGCTCCTGGCACTGCTTTTTCTGTGCTGGCTTCCCTCTTCTTTATATCCCAAAAGACTGCCTCAAGGCACAACACAATCTTACACTTTGAGTTCCGCTTCACTAACACAGCCATCACTCGTCCTCCCTCATTAGCGTCATAGAGGCGGGATTTACACCGTAACAAGAACACCACACAGTACTGGGTATCATGACCTAGCCAAACTGCCACATGCATTTTTTGGGGGGACACAATTCAATCCCTGACACTTCCCATTTATTCTTCAGCAGGTCAAAAGTCCTCAGAAGATTTTTTAAAGAACACAATTTGTTTTACTTGAATACATTTAAAGACTTGTTGTGTCAAGTTGATTCAGACTCCTAGCAACCCATGAGGACTGAGTAGAACTGCCCCAGAAAGTTCTGAGGATGTAATCTTTATAGAGAAGACCTGGTAATGCAGTGGTTAAAGAGCCCAGCTGCTAAGTGAAAGAAAGGTTGGCAGTTTGAACCTGTGTGCTGCCGCGAGGGTGACAGATATAGCCGTCTGCTTGCTGAAAGATTACCAAAACAATCAAACAAAAAACCCCACCAAACTCAGTACCGTTGAGTTGATGCTTATTCCTAGTGACCCTACAGCCTTGGAAATCCTAAGGCAGCAGTTCTCCTCTGCCCTATACAGTCACTAAGAGTTGGGATCAGTTTGATGGCCATGGGTTTGGTTTGTATCTTTTTAATAATTTTAATTGTGATTAAGTGAAAGTACACATCCAAATTAAATTTGCATGCCCGCCTATCTGCAGCTCCTGCTCTCCTGGTGACAGCACACCATCCTTCCTTTTCATCCTATATACATTGTATCTTCTTAACAGTCTCCTGTCTCCTCCTCTTCACCCTCTCCTCTCCCTTCTAGTGAGATGTCAGTAGGACAGCATCCTATAGACGCACAGAACCATAAAGTACACACACCACGTGGTCACACTGTGTCTCCAAGTCCAGTCCATTCCTGTACAAAGAGTTGACTTTAGTAATGTTTCCTGGTCAGGCGCAGGGGCCATGCTCCCAGGGGAACCTCCAGGCTGCCAGACTGTCAATTGTGGTCTTTTAGTGGAGTTCTTGAGGTGGGCCCCTCTTTTCCTTGTGTTGCCACTGGGACTCAACATTGTGTGCCGCATCACGGCTGTCTTCGTTGGTGGCTGGGCACCATCTGGTTCTTCTGGTCACATGTTGATACAGTCACCCATTCACATGGGCTCTTCAGTCTCCTGGGCTCTTTTTTCTGGATGTCTTTGTTGTTCTTGGTGATCATCTATTCTAGGTTAGTTGGGACCATTTGGTGTACTTCCAGTGGCAGCTTTTAAGACCCCAGACACTACTCACCAACATGGGCTGCAGAAGACTCTTTTAGCAATAGGCTAGTTATTCTAATCGGCCTCAATGTCCCCTGAGAGCATGGTCCCCAGACCCCTCCCCCTGCTACTCTATCTTTACAATATTGGGTTAAGATTAGAAGAGTTTTCAGTTTATATTGAAGTCCAGTAAGTTGATCTTCTTTCTACTGTCTGCTGTCACCCAAACAAATTTCTACCAACTATCTAATCTGTGACCAGCCCTCTCCCTTCCTCCCCACCCCTGCAGCCATCAGAGTCTTTTCTTCTGTACATAAGTCTATTTTTGCGTCCTTATGTAAGGGCCACATATAACATTTGCTCTTTCGCTGCTGACTGATTTAACTCAGCATAATGTCTTCCAGTTGAAACCAGGTTATGAGATGCTTCCTAAAAGCATCATTGTTTTTTATCATTGCACAGTGTTCTACTGAGTATATGTACCATAGTTTATCCATTCATCTGTTGATGGGCATCTGGATTGATTCCATCTTTTGCTATTGTGGACTGTGCTGCAATAAACATGTGTGTGCATGTATCTGTTCATGTGACTGCTCTTGATTCTGTAGGATATATTCAGAGCAGTAGGCTTACTGGATCAAATGGTATTATCTATTTCTAGCTTTTTAAGGACACATCAACTTGCTTTTCATAGAGGTTGTACCATTTTGCAATCCTACCAGCAGTGTACGAGTGTTCCAATCTCTGCACAGCTTCTCTAGCATTTGTTGTTTTGCATTTTTTTGGATCATGGTCAACCTTGTCGTGGTGAGATGGTATCTCACTGTAGTTTTGATTTGGATTTCTCTAAGAGGTAATAGCATTTCCTCATGTGTCTTTTGGCTGTCTGGATGTCCTCTTTAGTTAAGTGTCCGTCCATCTCCTTTGCCCATTGCTTAATTGGGTTATTTACCTTTTTCTTGTTGATGTTTTGCAGTACCTTGTAGCTTACGGAGATTTAGATGTTAGTCCAACATGTAGTTTGCCAAATATTTTTTCCCATTCTGTCAGTGGGCTTTTAACTCTTTTGATAAAATCTCTGGATAAACAAAAGTGTTTGATTCTTAGTAGTTCCCATTTATCTACTTTTCTTCTGTTCATCATGCTTTGTTTGTCAGATTTTGAAGTCTGTCTGAGCTGTGTATTAAAACTTCCATTGTTGATCCTATTTTTTCTTGTATGATCTTTATGTTTTATGTTTGATATTTAGGTCTTTTATCCAATTTGAATTAGTTTTGTGTAAGGTGTGAGATAATGGGTCTTGTTTCGGTTTTTTTTTTGCAGATGGATATCCAATTTTGCCAGCACCATTTGTTAAAAAGTCTGTTTTTACCCCAGTTTATAGTCTTAGGGCTTTTGCTGAGTATCAACTGTTCAGAAGAGGATGGTGGCATTTCTGGGGTCTCAACTCTGTTCCATTGGTCTGTATGTTTCTTTTTGTACCAGTACCAGGCTGTTTGACTTCTGTGGCAGTGTAATAGGCTCTAAGGCCAGGTAGTATGAGGCCTGTGGTTTGAATCTATACAGCAGCAGACTATTATATCTTTCTCCCACTTAGTGGCCAGTGGGTTTGAACTGCTGAACTTTTCCAGTTAGCAGCCAAGCACTTAACAACTGTGTCACCAGTTCTCCCCTTGAATAAATAGCACCCCATCATCAAAACAGTAGGCCTAGTGGCACAACAGCTAAATGCTTGGCTGCTAACTGAAAAGGTGCATGGTTTGAACCTATCAGCTGCTTTCAGGGAGCAGGACTTGGTGATCTGCTCCCATAAAGACTTACAGCAATGGGGCAGTTCTACTCTGTCCTAGGGATTGACTCAATGGATACAACAGCAACAATAATAATTTGAAAACTGAAGAGTAATGAGTAGAGATGAGTACACAGAAATTGTCAGGAAAAAACTCTCCCTGATACTTTTCCCTAATTGACTTTAACCCAATCTAATCTATCCATCCATCCGTCTGTCTCACTGTCTGTCTGTCCATCTGTTCAATCATCCATCTACCTATCCATCTGTGCATCCATCCGTCTGTCCGTCCGTCCGTCCATCCACCAACCCATCCATCTGACTGTCTGTCTGTCTGTCCATCTGTTCAGCCATCCATCTACCTATCAATCTGTGTATCTATCTGTCCATCCATCCATAAATTTACTGTGGATAAAAATAAAACCTGCATGATTGCCACACAGTTTATCTTGCCCTGTGATACAAAAAACAAAAACAGTAACAACAACCAAAAATACCCATTGCCATTGAGTTGATTCCTACTCATAGCAAACTTTTAGGATAGAGTATAACTGAACTGCCCATATTCTAAGGGATGCCTGGTGGATTTGAACTGCTGACCTTCTGGATAACAGCCGAGTTCTTAACCACTGTGCCACCTAAACAAGAAAACAAGAAAACCAAACCCACTGCCACTGAGTTGATTCTGAGTTATACCAAACCTACAGGACAGAGCAGAACTGCCCCCTAGAGTTTCCAAGGAGTGCCTGGTAGATTCAAACTGCCAACCTTTTGGTTAGCAGCCATAACACTGAACCACTATGCCACCAGGGTTTAATTCCTACTAGATGTGATTTATTAAAAGAATTCACATAGAACTATAACAAGTATCAGAATGTACATGTCTGTATACCAGACAGATGCAGCATGGTTTTGAATGCAACATGAGAGTTGTTTGTACTTCCACAGTAATGTATTTCAATTACCCAAGAGAATGCAAACAGACTCAGAGTTCTCTTTATACATAGCTTTTTTGATTTCTCTTTGTGTCTCTTTCAGAGTTGCTGTCATTTTCCCTTGCTGTTGAGCTGAATTTCGACTCAGGGTGACCCCATGAGTGCTGACAGTTAAGTGGACACTGGTAATAGCTGCTGCCTTTCTGACACAGCTGAGAAACCAGGACCCCAACACCTAGGCAGACACTCAGAGGCCAGAGGATCAAAGGCAGCCACTAAGGTGAGAAACTTAGGAGAAAGCCGGAAGCCTACTCCGGGTTGTAGAGCACCAAAATCCAAACAGAAGCAGAAAGAAGGACTACTGATTATTATAAGATATGCTATTATGTATAAGACTATGGATTTAGAATATTGTTAGGCATTAACCTATTTTCATTACCGAACTGAGATCCCAAGTGAATTTCAATGCATCCGATGTCCTGGGGGGCAAAACTGGTCTCTTTATCTTAGTAGGGCTAATGCATCTGTTGGGCTAATGCATCTGTGATGATATTCCTAGATATACTGTATATTTTATATACATTTCTATACAGATTGGCCACATCCCACAGCTTTCTTTATTTTTTCTCTATGCAACATAGTGTGACCCATGGCTGGTATACAGAAGGACTCTACACTGATAAATTTGAGCAGGGGAAATATGATTTAAAGAATGCCAAAGAAAATACACATTTTTAAAAGCTTCCATCAAGAATCAAATTCAATGTGAAGAGTGATGAAATGGAAATGTTTTGTTACTTATATATTTACCACAATAAATGAAATTCATTGCTGCATGCATCACATGCCCTTGAAGAATGAAATGTGCTTTTTTTGTGGTTAGATGGGAGAACCAGGATGAAAAGGCCCAGTGCAGTTCTGCTGAAGCAGGGTCAGTGGTAGTCCAGGTGTAGAATTCTTACCTGCCATGAAAGAGAACCCAGTTCAATTTCCAATGTGCAGCTACCAACTGTCTGACAGTGGAGGCTTATGTTTTACTATGATGTTGAACAGGTTTCATCAGAGCTGCTAGGCTAAGATGGATTAAGAAAAAAGGCCTGGCAGGCTACCTTGGAAAATTAGCCAAAGAAAACCTATCGGTCACAGCAGCCTGACCCACAGCTGATCACAGGGATAGTACCAGCCCAGGAAACACTGCATCCCATCATGCTTAGGGTTGCTACAAGTCGAAGGCTGAGGCAACTGCAGTTCACAAGCTGTTTTGTTCATCAGTCTCCCTTCTCCGTCATTTCTGTGGTATCTGCATTGCAATAAAAGCTGGGACCATTACAGTTTAGATAACCTTAGGGGTTTTCAACTGGATGGTGCCTAACAACAGCAGAAGATTTTATGTTTAATAAACATAATTATTTTTACATTGCTGTTTCAAATCTGTTAATTAAACTAAGAAAGAGTAGAGTATTTAAATTTAAGAACTTGTGACTCCATTAGTAATTGAAACTTTTCAAAGTGCATAATTTTTTTTTTTTTATTATGACTGAATGAAAATGTACAATCCTGTATAAATTTACATGCCTACCTATATGCAGCTTCCACTGCTCTCCCTGTCTGGTGACAGCACACTATTCCTCTCTGCTCCATACATGTCTCATCCTCCCAACAGTCATGATTTTTGTGGGAATAATGTTAAGTAATTTACGTAAGTGAAGAATACCAGAAAGTGTAGCTGTCCTTCCCTGGCTGAGGGTCGGGGTTGTGGTAGGGGTGTAGAATCCTATAAACCCTTTTTTCACCATGGTTTTAGAAGTCCCAGAAATTCTACATCTTGGGTTATTACAGTATGGCATCAAAAAGATTCAAGGCATCTAATACACACATGAAACGCTATGATAGAGAAGAGACTGAAGTTATCAAGAATTTCATTTTACTTGGATCTACAATCAACATCGATGGAGGCAGCAGTCAAGAAGGGAAATAATGCATTGCACTGGGCAAACCTTTAAAGATTTCACACTCTGAGGACTAAAGTGCACCTGACCCACACCATGGTATTTTCCATTGCCACGTATGCCTGTGAAAGTTGCACAATGAATACAGCAGACAAAAGAAGAACTGATGCTTTTGAATTATGGTGGTAGCAATGAATCCTGAATATACCATGACTTTCCAGAAGAATGAAAAAATCTGTCTCGGAACAAGTGCAGCCAGAAAGCTTCTTAAGAGCAAGGACTTTGTCTCACATACTTCGGGCATGTTATGCGGAGGGACCAGTCCCTGGGGAAGGACATCATGAGTGATAAAGTAAGGGTCAGCAGAAACGAGGAAGACCTTCAACAACATGGAGTGACGCCACAATGGATTCGAGCCTAACAAGTGTGAGGATGGCACAGGACTGGGCAGTGTTTCATTCTTTTGTACACAGGTTACTATGAGTTGAAACTGACTCAACAATACCTAGCAGCAACATTATCTTGATGAGGAAGGTAAGGCTTCCCTAATAGGAGGGGATATCATCGAGCCAAAGAGTCTCGGGAGTGGTGTAAATGGTTTACACTTGTTCACTAACCTAAAGGTTGACTGAATCTACCCAGTGAGACCTTGGAGCAAAGGCTTGGCAATCTTCTTCTCTAAAGATGGCAAGCTAAGTAAATTCTGTGGTGTAGGTCCTCGCTGTAACACATTGGGTCCCCATGCAACATGGGTCACCTCAGCAACATGTCTAGCTACTTATTTTTGTTTGAATACCAGTTTCCCAATGTTACCCAGCTGCTGTCTGTTATCTGAAAAGGTCATAGATTCTGATTTGTCCCTTAGCTCATTTGGAGAGGGAATATCCACCGCTAAGAAACCTTTAGGCTGCAATGTTGTAAAACCAAACAACAAAATCAATAACGTTTACAGAATGATATCTTTGGAACAGAATGACATCTGTGGTCCAATTTGATTTAATCTGCAATATTAAAATCTGGACAAGATCTTTTAGGAAACTTATTTCCAGGGAAATATCAGGTAACCTCTATAACTATAATGTAAAGAAACCATACAAAAGTCTGAGATCATAGTTCACTAGCCTCGCTATGGTTTCATTCTGTGTTGAAAAGTTTTTACTACTTTCCTCTTTGTAAAATGGCAAAGGGAAATGACCTTAAACTATTTACTCTTTAACAGAAAGAGGTAAATGTGTTACCATATACCAGGGAGTGCCAGAGAACGAACTACTCTGTCTTGCAAGAAGTACAGACAGAATGCTCCTTAGAAGCAAGGATGGTGAGACTTCATCTGATGTACTTTGAACATATTATCAGGAGGGAACCACTCCTGGCAGAAGGACAGCACACTTGGCAAATTAGAGGGTCAGCAAAAAAGAAGTCTCTCAACAAAGAAGGTCGACACAGTGGCTGCAACAACGGGCTCAAACATAGCAATAGTTGTGGGGATGGCAGAGGACTGGGTAGAGTTTCATTGTGTTGTACGTGGGGTCGCTAGAGTCACAGCCAACTTGATGGCACCTAACAACAACAACAAAGGAGAGAGAGAGAGGCCACCACTGCTATTAGGGGCCACAATCCTAGTTGTTACTTTTCTCACTAGAGTGAGGTGACTGTCTCCTCATAGTAGATTTTTATATTTAGATTTTCTTGAAACATCTGTTAATCTTCCCTTTCAATAAAAAGAAAGTAGACCTACAGGTCAAAGTATTCAGCTAGCATTTAATAATATTTTCATTGTTTATTTCTTATTGTTCTTTTTTATTTATATCATAAAAATCGTTGCCTATAATGGCAAGTGGTACTAGTTTTCTATATTGTAATGTTTTGTTTTTAAACAGTAATTTATGTTTACAGTGAACAAATATGAGACATAAATTTGTATGAGACCACCAGGTTTCTCCCATGGAGCTGCTTGGTGGCTTCAAACTCCCTACCTTTTAGGTAGCAGCTGAAGACTGTTGTGCTGTTAGAGCTCCTTAATATTATTCTACTCAGACGATATTGAAAAAGACACACACACACAGATGTACACACACAGTCTTACCCAAGATACCATACCTAACATATTCCAGGCCCAGCCACTTTTGGGCTTTCCCCTTTGCCATGATACCTGTTATAGATTAACCATAGCAGAGCTCAGGTCTATTAACAGTGACACAGGAAAAATCACAGTATGTAACAAGGAATTACACCTTCATGCTGTCCCCAAATTTAAGACTTAGTCCATTTGAAATTCATTTGCAGAGGTAGAACAGGAACTTTTGTTTCCTTTTTCCAGAACGGATTCACACATCAGTTGTAATCATCTGAACTGGCTTCTCCTTGACAGGGCAGGGAGGGGAGCTGGCAGACTTTATTCCCTGTGTTCCGGAAAGCTTGCAGTGAGCTCTACAAAGCTTGGGAAATGAGCCAGCTATACAGGGTCTTGACAAGGGAAGCAGCAAATAGATTTTCATGAAAAGAATTGTAATCCATAATTTTCAAACTTTGTGTTGCACTTTATATGGCAGCCTTAATTGTTTTCAATCTTCAGTTGTCAGATAATGCTTTCGTCTTCTTTCCCCGCGAACAGTTACAAAATTCCAGCGTTAGCATCTTTTAAAGTGCAATGGATGGTGTCATGCTGAATGTAGAGTCTAGTAAAGAGATGGTTATAAATTTTCAATTCACAGCAGAAAAGTGTCCCCACAGGGAGCAAGAGGCTAGAGCACACATTCAACTTTCAAGTGAGAAGAAACAGAAATCTCCACTAAACTTCTGAACATGTGAAAGATCAATAATTAATTAGAAAGTTTCTCAAGTTAAGCAAATCCCTGGGCTCCCTTAGCCTTTTGAAAATACGATCCACCAGTATTTAAATTCTTTACAAGAATTTCTTTCATGTACAATTATTTATAAAACATTAATTATATGCAAGACATAGTTCTGAGTACAATACAGATATTAACTCATAAATACAATATCCTCACAACAACATATTCATTTTAAATGTTTGGGAAAACCAGTGACCCATTGTTGTATATAAACTTTTCATTATCTCTGTGTTATCAAATAAAACCCCAAAACCAAACCCACTGCTGCTGAGTAGATTCTGACTCATGGTGTCCGTACAGGAGAAAGTACAACTGTCCCATAAAGTTTCTAAAGAACACCTGGTGGATTTGAACTGCTGATCTTTTTTGTTAGCTGCTGTAGCTCTTAACTATTATGCCACCAAGGTGCCATGTTATCAGATAGAGAAGGAAAAACAGAAGGAACTTAGCATATTTAAACATTTTATTTATCTGCTGAGGGTATCTGCAGCTTGGCTTTCTGAATGACAATTCCCTGGGCAGAGCATAGTCCAGTGGAATTCATGGGTGGCAGGTGGTCTCTGTGCTAGGAACTGGTTTTTACTATCATCCAAGTTACAATTTTTTCTATAATCCATGATTGTAGGCTTTTCTGGAAGGATTCCAGGGCTACTTGTGGCAGGGCTTTCTTAGGCAACAGACCCAATTTTAAGAAGCACAATGACTGTGCCTTTTCAATGGTCCCAAGGTTTGGGGTGTTGGGTAGGAGTTTACATGGTTTATGTGGCTGGCTCAATTCTGGACTGATCATATATTTTTCAAGACATAAATTACACTTCTTCTTTTTTTTCTAAGAAGCCTGCATCTTTAAGGGAAATTAATAATAGGCTTTGGAAATTCAGCTATAGAGTAGAATTCCAGTAAACTGAAATACTTCTGCAAATTGTCTATACCACATGCATAATATATCCTTGTAGAATATGGACCTTCCATAAACTTTCCCAGGATTTCATATCCCAACCAGCTTACAGTTGCTGAGTCTCATCTCTTTTGGAGGACATCTCCAAGTTTGTATATGTTGGCTATTTCTCTTTACAGCATTTGGATCAAGCTTAGAAAAATAAATATAAAAGTAAGTTCCTTACCATATGGCAATTAGGAATGTTAAATATCTCTCACTTGATCACAAGATCATTACCGAAAAATGTCTGGGTGGAGGCTGGGCACCAGGAGAGGTGGGTAGTACACCTTCGATGTATTGGGAACTGATCTGTATCTAAGATCCCATTTCTAGACTGTCTCTGCTTTTAGTTGTCATTTAACCAAAATGAGACTGGTGAGGTGCCATCAAGTTGGACTGTGATTTATAATGACCCCAAGGGTCACAGTAGAACTGCCTCATAGGACTTTCTAGGCTGTAGGACCCCTTCTGGCACAGTGGTTAAGAGCTCAGTAGTTCAAAGAGGCTGGCAGTTCAAATTCACCAGCCATTTCTTGAAAATCCTATGGGATAGTTGTTTTATAGGGTCACTGTGAATTGGAATTAACTAATTAATTAATTAATCTCTACGGAGGCAAACACCACATAGCTGCTGGGTGGGTTTGAACAGCCAACATTGTGGTATAGCAGATGAGCGCTTAACTGTTGCACCACCCAGTCTCCTTCTGAGACTTATATTCAGTCATAAAACAAACACACTGATGGACCCTGGTTCATCATTGACCTAGATAACTTCACATACTGGGATGTTTCCTAGCCTTACCATACTTCAGTTGGTCACAGTTCCAGTTCCATCTGGGACGTTAAATTCGACATTGTGACATGGGTTGGGGCTAGGAGCTATGGGAGCAGATCAAGGCAGTAACTCATGAACCATCCGCTGCATTTCTGCCCCCGAACCCTTCCCTGTCCTTTTCCCCAACCCAAAACAAGCTCTCCTACTGCTCCCATAGGTGACCCAGTTTGTTTCCCTTCATAAATCTCAATGTGAATTTGAAGTTCTTTTTATTTTTCTGGCAAATTCTAACTCTCTTGCATTATTGCACACTGCTTGAGTTTTCTTTCTCATTCTGTTTTTCATGGTTATTGTTCATTCCATTTTAAAAGATGTCACTGTTAAATGAAATTAGTATTAAATTTGCTCACCAAAGATGCACAAAACATTTTCAGCATCATAGGACTAAACAGAGTTTGACCAGATGGAAGACTCAAGGTCAGACTTGTTCGGAGTCCTTCAATATGTATTACCTCAAAACGGATTTCATAGTCTAGGCTGTAGTATTTGCAGGTTGGCCTCCATACAATAGATTTGTCTTTATTGATTAATACACACATCATATCCCTTAAAGTAGTTAAAAAGTGGGGCGTGGGGAGGGGTAAAATCAGAAATTGTCCCTTTCTTTTAGATTTTTAAGAGAAATCTACAAGTTTTATTTATTTATGTTTCGGAATGACTTTTAGGTCATTTTGGACAACCAAAAAAGGTTGTATATCAATAAATAAAAATGATTACAACAGCATATTGGTAAAATGGTCAGTCTGGCTCTTTTCACTGTGTCAACAACTGAGTAAAATAATATAACCGAATGGTCAATGATAGACTATACCAAAACAAAATCCCCAATTGTACTGCTGTTGAGCCAATTCTGACTTATATCAACCCCATAATAACAAATAGGGCAGACAGTAGGATAAACCACAAAGAAATGGCCAAATATTTGTACTTTTAACATGTTCTTTGGGTGCCACAGTTAACTAAGCCAAACTAAAATGAAATCCATCGCTGCTGAGTGGATTACAACTCATAGCGACCCTACAGGACAGAGTATTACTACCCCACAGGACTTCCAAGGAACAGCTGGTAGATTCAAACTGCTGACCTTTTGGTTATCAGTTGAGCCCTTAACTAGTAGGCCATGAGGACTGCAAAGTCAACTAAAGGACACATATTATTTTCATTCTTAAAAAATAGCTTACATATACACAGTCAAAAATTTACAAAATAGAAAAAAATTTTTTAAGGAAAAATTTAGGAATATCTTGCATAGATTAATGTGCAAGAAGACAAACATGCAGTCATGGAGGTCATGTTCTTTGTTGCATCTTGTACTCCTGGAAGTCATTTCCAGCTTTACCAAAGTAAGTTGTCCTCTATTGCTAGAAATAGCTTTTCTTCTGAGAACTTCAGTTGTGTTGAGAACAAAATAAAAGGAGAAGCAACCCTCTGCCTAACATATAGTCAGAGCAAGGAATCTCTGTTTTTGCCACAAAACCCACAAAGGGTTTATAATCACTGTCTTTAGAGCTTGGCATTGCTGCCCAATCAAGAGTGGGAACAATAGCCTGTGTTCACATCAGGGTTATGACTTTAGTAAGTTCTTATTGTGAGTGGTTACATAACACATCAGACAAGGGTCTGCTGCAGTTTACAGCTGACCAGCGGAACCTAGTATGACCAAAGCCAGCTCAGATCTTAGGAATATATTAAAACACACGAGTACATCTTCAAAGTAGCCAAGGAAACCATGGCTTGAAGTAGTCCTACAAGTACACCGATAACAACTGAAGTATAAACACACTGTCTACGAAGATTTAGAGATACTAATGTATTGTACCTTGAAATGTAGCAACCACCCCAGTGAGTATTAAGGGTGCTGTATTTAACAATGTCAGCCTTCAACCTGGGTCCCTAAAATAACTGATGTTTTTCCAGTTCTCCCTTTCTTTATCCACAGGCTGTAAAAAATGTACTTTCCAAAAGTTACACAAAGACAAAGCTATACACCATGTGTCTTAGTTATCTAGTGCTGCTGAAAGAAAAATACCACAAGTGCATGGCTTTAATGAAGACAAGTTGCTTCTCCCACCGCCTGGTAGGCTATAAGTGTGCATCCAGGGTGCCAGCTCCAGGGGAAAGCATTCTCTGGTGGCTTTAGAGGCAGGTCCTAGTCATCTGCACCGAGACTAGGGGCCTCTCTGCACAAGATCCCCTGGTTTTGCTCCTGGTGCTGCTTTCCTGGCGGTGGCATGAGGGCCCCCTGTCTCTCTGCTCACTTGTCTCTTTTGTATCTCAAGAGAGATTGGTTCAAGACACAGTCCAATTTTATAGACTGAGTCTTGCCTCATTAACAAAACTGCCCTCTATCCCACCTCACTAGCATCATGGAAGCAGGATTTACAGGACACTGGAAAACCACATCGGATTACAAAATGGTGGGCAATCACACAATCCTGGGAGTCATGGCCTTGCCAAATCATACACCTATTTTCTGGAGAGGACTCAGTTCAATCCAGCACACCAGGGTTCCAATTCCTAGAGTATGAAAGGGCAGAAGATATAAAACAGAAAAATTCTACCAGTGCTGTGCTGAACGTGTTCTGGGCTTCTTTTCACGAATTGATGGAATTCTCACCTCTGATCTATGTTTTTGAAAACATGGGCTGGATGAGAAGTACAAAGGTATGCTAAGGCAGTCACTACACTGTGAAGTTGTATAATCTTTTTAAAAGAAGTTTCCACAAAAATAAAGTCTACTAATGTTTTCATCTTTCAAAATTAAGAACCAAGACCATGTGAAGAAGAAACATCAAACAATTCCGGATTCCCCTGTCTCCCTCCTGTTCTTGCCTGAAGGAAGAATTGTTGCCAGTCAGAGTCAGTGTGTTTTCATAGGTGTTTGCAGAAGTCAGTCACCATCTGTCTGTCAGTTTGTTGTCTTGTGGTGGCTTGTTTTTTGCTCTGATGCTAGAAGCTATGTCACTAATATTTCAAATACCAGTAGGGTCATCCACAGTGGACAAGTTTCAGTGGAGTTTCCAGACTGGAAAACTGTTTTGAAAATCAGCCAATGGAAACTCTATGAACTACAACAGCTTATTGTCTGATGGAGAGCTGGCAGATGAGCCCTCTTGGTTGGAAGGCACTCAAACTACACAGTGGCCACAACAATGGACTTCAACAGGCCAGTAATGGTGAAGATGGCACACGATGGGACAATGTTCCTTTCTGTTCTACATGGGAGTCCCCATGAACCACAGTCAACTCAATGGTGGCCAACAACAACTAGAAGCTACAGGCCAGAGAAGATAAAGTCACATCTACCAGAAAGGCACTGTTCTTTCTGCAATACTGAAGAATGAGGAGAGACTTAATCCAATCCCCTGGTGCTTAAAAACCTGAAACCCACTGCTGTTGAGTTAATTCCTATTCATAGAGACCCTACAGGACAGAGTAGAACAGCCCCACAGGGTTTCAGGGCTGTAATCTTCACAGAAGCAGAATGTCACACCTTTCTCTCAGAGTGGCTGCTGGATTTGAACCGACAACTTTCTGTTAACAGCAGAGTGCTTGAACTCACTGCTGTGGAGTTGATTCATCGTGACCCTATAGGACAGAGTAGAGCTGTCCCATAGAGTTTCCAAGGAGCACCTAGTGGACTTGAACTGCCAACCTTTTAGTCAGCAACTGTAGCACTTAACCACTGCACCACCAGGGTTTCCTTAGGTCTAACTAAACCTAGTGGGTACAGTACCAGGGAGAGGGCATGGTAGGTGTTGGGATGGGTGCGCTGTAGGATGAAAGCATTACCTCCAGAACTCTTTAACTCCTGAGTTGAGACTCAGATCTTCTAAGACACATTTCCTTTCCCACGTGGGCCCCATTTCCCACTCTCATTCCTGAAATGTTATCTACCGAGTTTAATACATGCTATAAAATGACGTCTACTCCTTGAGGTATACATTTTGGTGGTTTGGTTTGGAGCTCACTGTATTTTCTGAGAGTGGCTCCTTCAGTAAGCAGAGCAGTAACCACTGTGCCTGTTCTTCAAAGCACTTTTGCTTAAGTGCTCTTGAGCCCAGACGTTTGGCAGGTGGCCACTAGTCCAGTCCCAAGGGGCTCGCGCTCCTTTGATTGTCTAGACTCGTTATCTGAAACCTGAACCTTTGGGAAACATTGGCCAGAGGCTGAACTGTGCTCACCCAGAGATCTGAGGGGCCGGATACTGAACCAGTCCCAAAAGGCTGAGGAAGGAGTATGTGGCCTTGGATTTCTGAGGACAGTTCCCTTACTTTGCTCAATTTAGAGTCTTTGCTAAAAGAATTCTATTTCCGTCACCTGAACTTTACCAAGGCAATTATCTAATAAAACAAACAAATAATAAAACCCATTGCTGTTGAGTCAAATCAAACTCAAACCCGTCATGGTATAGTGGTTAAGTGCTACGGTTGCTAATCAAAAGGTCAGCAGTTTGAATCCATCAGGTGCTCCTTGAAAATTGTATGGGGCAGTATTATTCTGCCCTATGGGGTTGCTATGAGTCAGAACTGACTCCATGGTAACATGGGTTAATCTCTAAAAAGAAGGCTAGCAAATTCTCCTTAAACATGGGCAAACACTGAATGTCCCTATTGATCATTAAGTTACACTTTGGGATTATAAAGGTACATGCAAGTTGACTTTATCACCTGGAAAGCTGAGTTGTATCACCTTCCTCATGTCACGTGGGTTCCCCGTCCCCACCTATTCTTAAAAAAAAAATCAAAGCATGTGAATTCTCCCTTTTGTATTAATCAGTGGTCCTCTAGGAACATAACGACAGTGGATGGCAGAAATGCTCGCCCCACAGTGGTGACCATTGAGATAAGAGCACTGCACAGAGACAGCAGCGACATCGGGTGTCACACACTGCAGCATCTGTGCCTTTGACGGAAGACCAACCAGTAACTTCACAACTTTCAACAGCCGTCCCATCACAAATTGTAAACACATGGTGTACTAAAGAGGAAAAATCACAGCCATGTGGAGGCAAGACGACTGTTATGAAACTGTCACTGTGCCCTTGAAAGCCTCAGCCAAAAGCTTAGGATGATAGGATGAGAAGCAGCTGCACACGACTTCCGACTTGGGTAGGTGACCGGGACAAAGCAGTGGGGTCACCAGGGGGGAGTGCTTATAGATGCTAATTAAACACACCCCATAATCACATCACCTTTGAGGGTTCTAAGCAAAGGAAGTTCCTTGGTGAAGGAGGTGTAATTTACATTCTTTGGGACTTATATTCTAAAACGGTTAATATTAACTTTCAACAAATAGGCCTGCACATTATACGGTGAGACACGGTAATCACACCCGGATTAAAACTCATTAAGAAAGAAAACCCAATTCTTTACATTCTTGTCTGAGTATTTAGTGTATTGTGTTGGGTTTGATTCAAAAATTCTTTCACAAGTGGGAGAATTATCTACGGCTTGGCTTCCTTACGAAGACTGATGCCTTGTGTAAAATCTAACACTATGACCTAACTGGCTTTATCATGCTCTTGCTTTCTCTAATGCCCTGTGGTTCACTTTGGAAGAATCTTTTGGGAAAATTAATTATGATTTATTACTTTAAAAAACACTATGAGAAAGGGACTATTTGGTCCTCTGGCATTCATTATTTGATAAGCTGTGGTGGTAGAGAATGCACTTTTACAAATTGCAGTGGTCACTGAAGAATACGTTTTTGATTTATATAATTTGTCTACATCTGTTTTTGAAGTTACATAGGAAGAAGTACAGCCAAAATGCTCCTTAGAAGCAAGGATGGCGAGAATTCCTCTCATACTCTGGACATGCTATTAGCAGGGATTGGTCCCTGGAAAAGGACATCATACTTGGTAAAGTACATGGTCAGCAATAATGAGGCAGATCTCCACAAGATGAACTGACACAGTGACTCCCACAATGCACTCTGACAGCAATGACCGTAAGGACAGAACGGTACCAGACGGTGTTTCATTCTGCATTACACGGGGTCACTGAGTCCAAAACAGCTCAAGGGTACCCAACAACAACAGGGTGCTCTATGATAATTTTTTTTGAAGAATTTAGATTTTAATAGTCTAGACTACTTTACCCTGTAAAGATTTTTTATTTCAGTTGTGACAGTTTCATGCTATTCATCTGATTTATTTTCCAATTATGAAGAAAATTTATTCTAGAGAAACCTGGAAGTCTCCAAATTGGGTCACTGGGTACATATTCTGATAAATATTATCTAAAGTGAAGTTAGAGTCACAGTGGCATCCCTAAGAGGAGCAGATGGTTAATGGGCTTGGCTGCTAACCCAAAGGTTGACTATGCTCAAAGATGCCACAGAAGAAAGATCTGGTGATCTGCTTCTGAAAGATCAGCTATTGAAAACCCTACAGGGCACACTTCTACCCTGACACATAGGGGGGTCACTGTGAGTCAGAGCCAACTCTACAGTGATTGGTTTAGAGTGACAGTGGTGTTCTTCTTCCTTGGATCCAGCTGTGACAATTTTCAGCCAACACTGTGGTAACTTCTGCAGTCACAAGCTTCAGTTTCATTGATTTGTATTATTTGATTGGGAATATATATGGTGCGCTCTGATGTCTGCACACTCTATAGAGTTCATGCAATTGTTTTCATACATTGGTTTGACTCCAATGAGGACTCCACATAATCAATTTGCTGGAAATTATGAAGTGTTTCTTTTAGAGAATAAAAAACCTTTTTCTTCTCACAGGAAAATGATTCTCTTGCTTAATGCTTCTACCTCTCACGCTCTCTCACTGCTTCTAACAAATTACTGCAAGCTACATCGACAGACCCTACAGACTCAAGCACCAAGAAAAGTGGGCTTTCCATCTCTCCTTACAATTGTGCAAGACAGGTCTTAACAGGGTGACTGGAGGGCCAGCTGTACAAGAAAGGATAATTTTTTCCACTTTGAGAGATGTGAGGATGACTTTCCTTTCCTTTCTCCAATAATGGACTTTAATCTTTAAGAGACACACTCCCATGACCTTAGGTTAAAACAGTATATTTTTGGAACAAGTGAATGCCAAGTATTGCCAATCATTTATTTCTTAGTATGAATAGGCTGATTATATTCTTTTGAGTTTAGACTACATGAGGTTGCCCCAGGAAGAAGCATTCATTGTATATCAGGGAGGGGGGAAATCAGGGACGTGAGCAGAAGAGGCTGAGAACCTGACCGAGCTGGTGCCCTCACCAGGCTGACTTCTTGTAGAGGTCTCCTGATAGCCAGGTAACCTTTCCGTGCCCAATATAAGGTGGATGTTGGGTTCATACAACGTATTTTCTCTTTCTCTCTCTCTTCTATTATAATTTTCATTTTCCCATATCAGATGCTGTTGAGTCAACTAGGACTTACAGCAAGTCCACATGGGTTGCAGCGGAATTGCGCTCCACAGTGTTTTCAACGGCTGATTTTTAAGAAGCTGATCACAAGGCCTTTCTTCCTTTGGGTAGACTCAAATCTTTAATCTTTTGGTTAGTAGCTGAGCATGTTAACCGTTTCTGCCACCCAGAGGCTTTATAATTCTCAATACCAGAGGCAAATTTCTACACAAGAGAACCTTTAAGAAACACATGGTGACATTTCCTTAGGTATGAATCTTTCAAGAAGCATTAAGATTACTTTCTTATCTTTTCTCATCACTATCAACATTTTTATAAGCCCATTAAAAGTTGCATCCGTCCTCAATTCCATTTGTAAGAAGATGCTCATAGGCTCTTGCTATATTTTCTTTCCATTAATGATTTATTTTGTGGGTTTTTTGTCCAGATCTCTAAATGTTTCCTGCCCGGGCTAGATCGGCTGCTATTATCCTTTCTGGCTTATCTAACGCCTTTATATTGCTATTCCTTAAGTCCTGAGAATTGCTGCAGCACAGCCAGCATTTTTGTTTTTCTTTGTGCCTTGAATTACTTGCTCAAGTCTTTCAGACCGAAGCTTTAAGCTTTCACAGTTCCGTTTTAAGATCCCTTTTGTTTCTCTTACTGACAATTTCCCTTCTAAGTAAATGATCTTAAATGCTCTTATATGAATCCATAGAATGCTTGAAGCAGAACAAGAGCTCAGAATGCTCAAGAGCCCCGAATACTGTAAGGCAGTCATAGTACGTGTACGCGTATATAAAACCCTACTTTTCGAAGCTCCCAGCATTATTCAATCCTCTTCAAAAAGCAAGTGAGGGGAAAAAAAACCCTTACAAGGAACAGCAACTTCTGGCCCAAACAGAAAGACTCTGCAGGAGATAAGCAGGTGTAACGAAGTGACTTCCCAGCTGAAGGGAAAAAGAAAGAAAATTCCAGAAACAGCCTGGTAAACACGTGTGATGTTAAGTAAACTCCTAATACAGCTCTGACTTGCCGCTCTTCTGTGGGAATGGAAGAACTGAGCCGTGAACACACAGGGTGTTATCCATATGTCTGTGGAAACTGTTCCAGGTATAGTGCTGTATTCTCTGACACATAATTTTAGCTTGGGGCTGAGAATCTTCATTTTCCCGGAAAAACACATCTTTCACATTTCTACGCCCAAGGACAATTTTGCTGGAATCATGTGAAGGCATAAGTTTCCCTCAAGAAGGGTGAGCGATCAAGTCACACTTACCATATCTCGCTTTTTATGCTGACTGGTAGGTGAGATCTCTATTTTTTCCCCTTCCTCTCTGTCTCTGTCGTATAAATAAAGTATTATGACTCTCAAACAGTTTAGCTGCCGGCTGGCTTTGCTCTACCATGAGAAATCAACACTGGGTTTACAGATTCCTGGTGTTTATGGCCTCTCCCACATGGCTGCAACTACATAAGCAGAATTTCCAAGGTGACTGGGGAAGAGGAGAGTCATTTCTCCCCTTATCAGTTGAGGAGAAGGTGCTGTCTGACCAAAGGTACTAACTTGTGAAGCTGCTGGCTGGGCTGAGTTCATGCTGGGAACTCTGTTTGTGGAGAAATCAGACTTCTCCCACTTTGGAGGCAACAGTCATGAACTAAACAAGGCTGAAGGGAGTTCTTTGTGTTCATGAGCTTGGAAAACAGGTATTTATATCAGGCAGGGGAAGTGGATGGAATTGGGACACTCTGACTGAAAAAAACAAACCAACTGCTGTTAAGCCAACCTGGACTCATAGCAATCTCATAAGACAGAGAACTCCCCCGTAATAGAGTTTCCAAGGCTGTAATCTTTATGGAAGCACACTGTAGCCTCTTTCCTTCAAGGAGCTGCTGGTGGTGTGGGAACTTCGACCTGTCAACAGCCAGGTGCTTAATCACTAAGCCACCAGGGTCCTTTAGATTCTGACTAGATGGCTTTGTTTTTATTTTTTGCATTTCCACCTTGTATTAGTTATCTTGTACTGTGATAACATGAATACCACAAATGGATGACTTTAACAAAGAGAAATGTATTCTCTCATAGTCTAAAAAAAAAAAAAACCTGTTGCCATCCGGTCAATTCTAGCTTACAGTGACCCTATAGGACAGGATAGAAACCCTGCTGGTATAGTGGTTAAGTGCTATGGCTGCTAGTCAGAAGGCTGGCAGTTTGAATCTACTAGGCGCTCCTTGGAAACTCTATGGAGCAGTTCTACTCTGATGTCTAGGGTCGCTATGAGTCGGACATGACTTGACGGCAGTGGGTTTTTAATAGGACAGGGTAGAACTGACCCACAGTGTTTCTAAGGAGTGGCTAGCGGATTTAAACTACTGACCTTTTGGTTAGCAGCTGTAGCTCTTAACCACTATACCACCAGGGTTTCCAGTTTAGGAAGTTCAATGTTTGCATTTAGGGTGCCAACTATCTGTAAGCTTTGGAGGGAACATCTTTGTCATCAATCTCTCATGGGTCTAGGAGCTTCTCAGTACAGGGACTCTGGGTCTAAAGTATGCACTGTTCTCCCGGCTTTTGTTTCATGGTGGTAATAGGTTCCCCCACTACTCTCTCATTAACGTAACTACCTCTAATCCTGCCTCCTTAACATCACAGAGGTAGAATTTACAACACCTAGGATGATTACATCATATAACAAAGTGGTGGACAATCATACAATACTGGGAATCAGGGCCAAGCCAAGTTGACACACACTTTGGGGGGATGCAGTTCAATTCATGGCACACTGTAATTGTATTACCGTTGTTGTGTGTCTTGATATTATTTGTATGAGTTATAGCAACATTATGAGAGATATTTAATGATCATGATGGCATCACAGTGGGTTTTGCATCTTATATTTTTTTAAACTAGAATTCATCTCCATTTAAACCAATCTTCTTAAAACATATGGATTACCCACTCCACCCCCACCCACTATCTAACATCTTCCATTACAGCCCCACTGTCTGCTGAACTTAGAATAAAATCCTGCCCAGACAGGTAAGGCCAGCCATGACTGGCCTGCGACACAATTTTTCAACTTCTTCACCTTAGACCTCCCTTGGTGACATCTAACCTCTGTCCAGAGGGGACTATTCACTCTTCCCTGAGCACGCCCTATATCCTCCCACCACTAAAACACTGCTCAAGTTGTCCCTTCCTCCTTATCCTTGTTCTGGAAACGTGTTGTCATTTGTCTCAGTTATCTAGTTCTGCTATAACAGAAATACCACCAGTGAATGGCTTTAACATGGTGGGAGGTCCCTTTCTCTCTCTGCATATTTCTCTCTTTTATAGTTCAACAGTGATTGACTTATGATACAACCTAATCTTGTAGATTGAGTCCTGGCTCTTTAACAAAACTGCCTCTAATCCTGACTCATTACTATCATAGAGGTAGGATTTACAACAGATAGGAAAATCACACCAGATGACAAAATGGTAGAGGAGTCACACAATACTGGAAATTATGGCCTAGCCAAGTTGAAACACACATTTTGGAGGGATACAATTCAATCCATAACATCATCATTTATAATACTCTTCAGGCCTGACTCAAAAACTCTTCTTCATGAAGTATTTCTTGAGTCCGTCAATATACGATGTGTACCTCAGTTAAAACACCACAACACTTTCTATCTTATTTCTGTCTGTTGGCTCTGGAGGGAAGGACATTGTTGTCAGTCTTCCCCAGGTCTAGGAGCTTGCCAGCACAGGGACCTGGGGCCCAAAGGACACACTATTCTCCTGGGTCTTCTTTCATGGTGATATGAAGTACCCCCACTCCTCTGTCTGCTCACTTCTCTCTTCTGTATCTCAAAACTCCTCCTGTTTACCATTCTCCTTAGTGAGTACACTTTTAGACTGTAAACTCCATGAAGACAGGTGTCCTGATTTCCTTGTTTACATTTATTTTTCCATCATCCACAAAAGTGCTTAGCACTTCAGAGGTGTTCAATAGACACTTGTGGAATACATAGATGAATGAAGGTTTTACCTTTATCTCCTTGGGTCTTTCTTTTGAGCTCCTTCAGATGTATCTACAGTGACTGCACAGAAGATTCTGATAAGTACTGAACTTAGAAGTCCCTCCTAAACATGCTTGGTGAGCTAGGAAACACTGCATGAGCCATTACAGTTTGCAAAGCATCTCTGGATTTGTTATTTTAGACTTAATGCCTTAACGTGCAAAAAATCAGGATTTTTCTCCCTTTTGCAAATTAAGCTTCTACGGCATACCACAAAACAGGAGATGTTAACTCAGGGGTAGGACTGCTGGTCTTTTGATGTTGGTAAGCAACAACAGATGCCCTACTAAGCTGTCCAGGTAATTTCCACTTCAAAAGGTCAGAGGATGAAGGAGCTGGAAGAGTTATTCCCCTCAGCTAGTGCTGTGGGCACACCAGCTGGAAGTGTGGGCACCAATTCTACTCTCAGTCTTCCAGGCCCATACTAAACAGATCGCCTTAAAGACGGGATGTTCACACTGGGTTAGAATTGAGTTGAGGTACAGCTGTCAGGGAGAATTCAGATGTGTCCTTCTGTGACTTTACCTTTTGTTGTTGTCGTTAGGTGCCATCGAGTCAGTTCCAACTCACAGCGACCCTATGCACAACAGAACAAAACACTGCCTGGTCTTGTGCTACATCCACAATTGTTTTTATGCTTAAGCCCCTTGTTGTGGCCACTGTGTCTATCTGTCTCATTGTGGGTCTTCCTCTTTTTTGCTGACCCTCTACTTTACCAAACATGATGTCCTTCTCCAGGGATTGATACTTCCGGGCAACATGTACAAAGTATGTAAGACACAGTCTTGTCATCTTGCTTCCAAGGAGCACTCTGGTTGTACTTCTTCCAGAACAGACCTGTTTGTTCTTTTGGCAGTTCACAATACATTCAACATTCTTCTCCAATACCACAATTCAAAGGCATCAGCTCTTCTCCTGTCTTCTTTGTTCACTGTCTAGCTTTTGCAAGCATATGATGTGACTGAAAATACTGTGGCTTGGGTCAGGTGCACTTTAGTGTTCAAGGTGACATCTTCACTTTTGAATACTTTAAAGAAATCCTTTGTAGCAGATTTTCCCAATGCAGTGCATACTCTACCTTTCTGTGGGAGCTGACATCCATCAAAACTCCTCCTATGTATTGTGTCAAGACAGGACATATTTGGAAATCTTGGTGGCATAGCAGTTAAGTGCTATGGTTGCAACCCAAAAGGTCAGCAGTTGAAATCCACCAGGGGCTCCTTGGAAACTCTATGAGGAAATTCTACTCTATTCTGTAGGGTTGCTGAGAGTTGGAATTGACTCCATGTCAGTGGCTATACACACCACATAGCTGAACCTTCATGATGGGCAATTTTAGAGGCTATTTTGGATATTTAGCTTACTAGACTGGGACAAATAATATTTCTCCTTTTAAAGCTATCCACTTGTGGTATTTCTGTTAATGCAGCACTAGCTCAGTGAACACAAGGCTTTTCCTTCCACGGAATATTTGGGTGGGTTTGAACCATACCTTTAGACTAGCAGCCTATCACAAACTGCATCCTCAGGAATTCCCAAAGTCAAGGTAGGGACTCCATTACTGAAGAGCAATCTATCCATTTGATTTTGAGCTCAGTGTCCCAAATCTCAACTCTGCAACTAACTTCGGGTTTAAAAATAGTAAAAAGATTCTTTCAGCACTGGAAGTACACCATCAATTGTTTAGATGACAGAAATCAAAGTATTAAAGGTATCCAAATTGTAGTGTTTGCAAATTGAAAGATCCACTAAGAAGCAATGCATCTAGCTCATAACACCTTCTGTACTTATTATACTTTAATTTCATTTTTTTTCTGAAAATTTTTACAGGAATTTTTAGTTATCTTTAGGCTTTCAATAAGAGTTTCACTTATGTGCCAGTCTATATATTTCTATGCTAAGCATATTTGGTTTCTTTGCCTGCAAAATTACCTCAATTTGTTTTTCTTTATTTTTAAAAAGCTTTATTGTTGTTGTGTGCCCCCAAGTCGAGTCTCACCCACAGTGACCCTATAGCCAAGCCAAGTGCCGTCTACATGACAGTAGAAAAGTCCCGTCGGGTTTCCTAGGCTGTAATGTTTACAAGAGCAGAGCCAGGTCTTTTCTCCCAGGAAGTGGCTGGAGGGTTTGAATCACCAACTTCTTAGTTAACAACTAAGAAGTTGCTTAGCCATTGTGACACCTAGCTTCCTTAATTAGCTTTATAGAGTGTGAAATTATAAAAATAAAACATATTCAGGGCTAAAAATGGAGAAAATACAAACCATAATGAGGGGATAGTGTTTAGTCATTTTATTATTTTGGTGTATCTTTTTTTTAAAAAAAATTTTTATTTAATATAACTGAGTGAAAATGTACATTCCCATATAAATTTACATACCCACCTATATGCAGCTTCCACTGCTCTCCCTGCCCGATGACAGCACACTATTCCTCTCTGCTCCATACATGTCTCATTCTCACAACAGTCTCTTATTTCCCTCCTCTTCACCCACTCTCCTCCCTCCAGCCAGAGGTCAGCAGGATGACATCCTATAGAAGTATAGAACCATAAAGTGCATCCAATATATGGTCACTCTGCATCGTCAAGTCCAATCCATTCCTGTCCAAAGTGTGGAACTTCATTATGATTTATGGTCAAGGGCAGCATCAGGGCAAGGGGCTATGCTCCCAGGGGAACCCCGAAACCACTGGGCCATCAATTGAGGTCTTTTAGTGGGGATCTCAGGGTGCACCCCATTTTATTCTTGTGTTGCCAGTGAGACTCAACTTAGTGAGCTCCATTGTGGCTATCACTGGTGGTGGCCGGGCACCATCCGGTTCTTCTGGTCCCAAGTCGATGTAGGCATCCACTCTTGTGGGTCTCTCTGTCTTCTTGGTTGTCTTTACCGCATGTCATTTTGGTCCTCGGTGAGCATCCGTTCCTGCTGAGTTGGGACCATTTGCTGTGACCTTGGATGGCAGCTTGGCAGCTTTTAAGACCCCAGACGCCACTCGCCAACGTGGGGTGCAGAGAGCCCTCTTAGCAAAACGCTAGTTGTGCCAATTGGCCTCACTTTCGCCTAAGAGCATGGTCCCCCGCCCCCGCCCCAGCTACTCTATCCTTGCAATATTGGGTTAAGATGGAAGGAGTACTCATGTGATGTTTAAGTCCACTTAATGTTGTTCTTGTTTCTAATGTGTGCTGTCACCGACTTCACCCAACCAGATACCTTGCAACTATCTAATCTAAACCCTCCCCCCTTCCCTCCCTTGCAGCTGTCAAAGAGTCTTTTCTTCTATACACAAGTCCGTTTTTGAGATCTTATCGTAGAGGTCTCATACAATATTTGTCCTTTTATCGCTGACTGCTTTCACTCAACATAATGTCTTCCAGTTGAAACCAGGTCATGAGATGTTTCCTGGAGTCATCGCTGTTCTTTATCATTGTGTAGTGCTCCATTGAGTATATATACCATAGTTTACCTATCCATTCTTCTGTTGTTGGGCATCTGGGTTGATTCCATCTTTTTGCTATCGTTATTTTGGTGTATCTTTTTGTAGGTGAAAGTTGGTAGTAAGGTTGGCATACTGACCAAGAGAGCAAATAGGACAAAAATATTTTACATTGTTGTTAGTTCTGAACTGTTTCTGAAACACACAAATGCTTTGATGTCCAGAGTTTGGTGATTTATTTTATAGAAATGGATGGTTCAAGACCTGAAACACAGAACAGCGCATGTGAAGTTCCTAAAACTTGTCATCAAACCATTTAGAAGTCTCATATTCTCTTCTTCGATGAAGTGACTCTCTATTTTGTATTGAAAAATTAACATCCTCCTTGCCCAACTCTTCTAACAAATGTTTTAGTCATCTAGTGTTGCTCTAACACAAATACTGCAGGTGGATGGTTTTAACAAAGAGAAATTTATTTTACATAGTACAGTAGGCTGAATTCAAATTAAGGGCAATGGCAGCTTCAGGGGAAGTCTTTCTCTGCTTGCTCTGGATTAAGGTCCTCGTTGTCAATCTTCCTTTGTACTGGGAGCTTCTGTGGCACATACCTTGGGTCCAAAGGAGGCACTCTGCTCTTCACACTGCATGTTGGTGGTGTGAGGTCCCTAAACTTAAACTGAGCTCACTTTCCTTTCCTTTATATCCCAAGAAATTGCCTCAAGGCACAATATAATCATACACATTCAGTCTTGCCCCAGCAACACAACTACCACCATTGTTGCTCATTAACATCACAGAAGCAGGATTTACAACATATAGTAACATCACACAATACCAGAATCACTGACTAGCCAAACCACTACACACATTTTCTCCATGAGGAATGTGGGGGCACATTTGAATCCATGACAACAAGAAAATTCTAAAATATTTGTGTAAGGTTCTCACTGGGACAATGGCACAACTAGAACTGAACTGAGGTGTAGCCATCAAGCAGAATCCAGATATGCCTTTCTGTGTCTCTACTTTTAAGTGAGGATTAATGCCCATCAAAACTCCACCTACCATTTATTGTGTCAAACTATGGCATACTCTACACACACCTACTGGAAATGGTGCAGACTGTTGTCCTTGGGAGAAATCTTTCAGGTAACTCCCATAAGCTTTATATAAAAGTTCATCTAAATAAAACCCAGAAAATATCATAGAAAATGCAACTTCATACATAAGATAAATATGTCCTTACTACCAATGCCTGTCTTCCAAATTTGGAAGACAGCTACCTGGCCAACTGACTGGAAGAGATACACATTGGTACTTATTCCTAAGAAAGGTGATCCAATTGAATGTGGAAATTATTGAACAATACCATTAATATCAGGGAAATCTTGGTAGCGTAGTGGGTTAAGTGCTAGCGTAACCAAAAGGTCAACAGTTCAAATCCACCAGGTACTCTGTGGAAATGCCAGGGGCAGTTGTATTCTGACCTGTAGGGTCGCTATCAGTCAGACTCAACTTGACAGCACTGGTTTTTTTTTTTTTTTTTTATCAGCAATATTACATGCCAGTAAAATTTTGTTGAAGACCATTCAAAAGTGTCTTCAGTAGTATACTGGCAGAAATTCAAGCCAGATTCAGAAGAGGATGTGGAACCAGGAATGTCATCGCTGATGTGAGATTGATCTTGGATGATAAAGTAGATAATACCCAGAAAGATGTTTACTTGTGTTTTATTGACTCTCCAAAGGGATTTGACTGTGTGGATCATAACAAATTACAGATAACACTGTGGGGAATGGGAATTCCAAAATGCTTCATTGTGCTCATGAGGAATCTGTTATGGATCAAGAGGCAGTTGTGCAAACACAGCAAGGGGAAACTGCATGATTTAAAGACAGGAAAGGCGTGTGTCAAGGTTGTATTCTTTCACTATGTCTTTTCAATGTGTATGCTGAGTAAATTATCTGAAATTATCTGAAAAAGAATGGAGCATTGGGATTGGGGAAAGATTCATTTAAAAACCTGTATAATGCAAGTAACACAACCTTGCCTGCTGAAAATGAAGGGGACTTGAAACAATGATTAAGATCAAAGGTCAAAGGTCACAAAGCCTTCAGTATCGATTGTACCTCAATATCAAGAAAACAAAAGAATCCTCCCAATGGACCCATAGGCAACAGGATAATAAATCGAGAAAAGGCTGAGGTTATCAAGGACTTCATTTTACTTGGATCCACAGTCAACATCTGTGGGAGCAGCAGTCAACAAATCAAAAGCTGCACTGCATTGGGCAAATGTGTTGCAAAAGACCCCTTCAAAGTATTGAAAAGTAAAGATGTTTACCTTGAAGATTAAGCTGTGCCTGACCGAACCTAGTCATGGTATTTTCAATCACATCAAATGCAAGCAAAAGCTGGACAACGAACAAGGGAGACAGAAAAATAATTGATGCCTTTGAATTATGGTACTGGAGAAGAATATTGACTGTAACATGGACCGCCAAAAGAACCAACAGATCTGTCCTTGAAGAAGTACAACCAGTGTGTTCCTTTGAAGCAGCGATGCCAAGACTATGTCTTACATACTTTGGATGTGTTGTTAGGAGGAGTCAGGCCCTGGAGAACGACATCATGCTTCGTGAAGTAGAGGGTCAGTGAAAAGGCGGAAGGCAAGATCAAGTGCCACAGTAGCTGCAACAATGGGCTGAAGCATAGCAAGGGCTGTGGGCCTGGGGCAGGACTGGGCAGTGCCCTGTTGTTGCACACAGCGTGGCTATAAGTAAGAACCAACTTCTGGCACCCAACGACAAGCACTGACTTCTCCGTAGCTCTTCTAACATTCACTTTGTGTGTCACTGATACTTAGTGTTTGTGCTCCCATTAGCAAGTGGCTAGCTAAGTCTCACCTTTCAATTTGTCTCGGAATACAAATGTTAGCAGAACTTGTTTTTGTTATTAGACTATTCCCCAATAGGTCTGGTTTGTTTGGAGCCTGGTGGTACAGTGCTTAAGCGTCTGGCTACCAACCAAAAGATCAGCAGTTTGAATCCATCAACCATTCCTTGGAAATGGAATGGGGCAGTTCTACTCTGTCCTGTAGGGCTACTATTAGTTAGAATCCACTCAACGGCAATGGATTTTTTAATGGGTTCATAAACTGTATATTATAAAAATTGACCAAATATTACAGAAGACACATCTGCTATCCTGAGTGATAGTGTGTATGTGAGCTTGTCAACCTGGAGCCAAACACCTAGCTTTTTCAGATGTTAAAATGTGTCATCAATAGCTTTACCTTAGTGACTCTCAGAAGCAGGGAAGACTACATCTTACATACTCTGGTCATGTTGTCAGGAAAGATCAATCCCTGGAGAAGGACATCATGCTTGGAAGAATGGAAGGTCAGTGAAAAAGGGGAAGACCCTCGACGAGATGGATTGACATAGTGGCTGCAACAGTGGGCTGAAGCATAAAAACAATTGTGGACACGGTGCAAGACCGGGCACTGTTTCGTTCTGTTGTTCATAGGGTTGCTATGAGTCAGAACTGACTTGACGGCACCGAGCAACAACAATTAGCTTTACCTGATGGACTGGACTTTTGCATAGATGGAAGTTAGATCACGCTACCAGATGTGCGCTGGCCAGGTGTATGCACTGAGCTTGAGTCTGCCTCTTAAATGCACGGCAAAATGGAAAGGGCTTGAAATAATTTATCTAATTCTAGAGCACTATGGTTACATTGTCAAATACAATATCTCATATAAAATGCTTATCTCAGTTATTTTGGTAATGATTAGACAACTCTATTTGAGCCAATTGACTAGTTTTGGCCTAATGTTATATTAGAAATATCCCAAAGAAAGTACCATTATTTTTGAATTGGACCTTGTAGGCACAGGCACATTCTGAATTTAACAACAACAGAAATCATTAAATTCAGGCCATGCTTTTATACTGTACATTAGCTTAAATTCAACAGCTACTCTGCTCACAACTGGACCAATAAGCAAAATTGGGATAATGAAAATATTAAAGTTGTCAAGAATTTCATTTTACTTGAATCAACAGTCAATATCCATGGAAGCAGCAGTCAAGAAATCCAAATTTCATTGGGAAAATTGACTGCAAAAGATCTCTCTAAAGTGTTGAAAAGCCAAAATGTCACTTTAAGGACTAAACTGTGCTTGATTCAAGTAAAGGTGTTTTCAACCATGTTATATGTATCCCAAAGTTGGGCAATGAATAAGGAAGACATAAGACTTAATGCCTTTGAGTTATGGTGCCAGTGAAGAATGCTAACTATACCATGGACTGAGAGATGAAGAAATCTGTGTTGAAAGAAGTACAGCCAAAATGTTCCTAGAAGCAAGGATACAGCGACTTCATCTCACATTCTTTGGACATGTTATCAGGAGGGACCACTGCCTAGAAAAAGACATCATGCTTTGGTGAATTGGAGAGTCAGTGAAGGAGAGGAAGACTGTCAAAGAAATGGACTGACACAGTGGCTATAAAAGTGGGCTCAAGCATAATGACAGTTGTAAGGATAGTGCAAGGCTGGGCAATGTTTTGTTCTGTTGGACACAGGGTTGCTGAGTCGGAACCCACTCGAGAGCACCCAACAATGACACTGCTCACTACAGTTATCTTTCCAATTTATGCTGATTGCTCCAGTCACAGTAATTTGTTAGGAGGTGAGTTCATTGGCCCTGCTAGCACTGATTTTGTGTGTGTAAACTCAGTACTGATTTATAATACCCAGTGTGTAGATACAAATTATTTTGTTATGACCATTTTTACACCTTCATAACTTCCTTTGAAAGAGATGTTAGAAGAGTTTGCCATGTGTTAGATACACCTCCTCACTTATCAACCATCTCGTTATTCAACAGTTTGCATTTATGATACTAGTAAAAATTTACTGTTTGACCATTTTACACATTAATGAAGTACATCTGACAGTAATGAATATCGAGGTCCCAGTAACACTGGCTGTGATGGTTCAGGTTATATGCCAACTGTGCTGGGCCAAGATTCTCAGGGGCTTAGCAGTTATGCAATACTGTAATCTGGCAGTTACATAGTGAAGGTAGTCATCTTCCGTTTTACGATCCCATGTGGTCATCTCTTTTTTTCCCATAACACTGATTTCAGATAACAGCCAGATCTTTGGAATCTAGCCATGCTGGTATGTGAGGAGAGGGTGTAATAAACAGTATCTGTCCACCTCTTCCATCCCTTATCATGAAAGGCAATATAATTAGTGGGAGAGTACTGATATACGGTGAGATTGTTTCCTATGCTCTTTGCCTTGTCCCAGCTGAAGGACCTTGCACAAATCACATTTAACTCTTTAAGTCTTGATTTTTTAGTCTATAGAAAGAATTTCTGTGGCATAGTTTGGTTATGAAAATGAAATGGAAAAAAAAGTAAGCCTAAATTAAGTACTTAGGAAAGTGTCTGGCACATAACAAAACTAAAAACCAAATCCACTGCCATCGAGACATGTCTGACTCACACCAGCCCTAGAGGTCAGGGTAGAGCTGTCCCATAGAGTTTCCAGGAACATCTGGTGGATTTGAACTGCTGACCTTTTGGTTAGCAGACACAGCAATTAACCCCCTATGCCACCAGGGTTTGGCACATAACAAGTGCTCAATAAATTATTTCCTTTCTCCTTTCCTTGACCAGAGGAGTTGTTTGGATTCACACTTTTACATGCTGTTGCTAACTGCCTTTCAGTTGACCTTGACTCATACTGACCCCACGCACAACAGAATGAAATGCTGTCCCACTCTGTGCCACCTCTATTGATTGGCTATGTATTGAACTGCTTTAATCCATAGTGTTTCCTCTGGCTGATGATCCAGAAATAGATCACCAAGCCTTTCTTCCTAGTCCATCTTAGTCTGGACGCTCACTGAGGCCTGTTTAGCATGACACAAGTGTAGCAACACGCAAGCCTCCAATAACAGATGAACGCTGGTTGTGCATGAAGTGCCTAGTCCTGGGTCTCCTGCTAAACCACTACGGCCTTGGACATAAAAACTCAGATGCTGACTCATAGCAACACTATAGGACAGAGCAGAACTGCCCCAAAGGATTTTCAAGGAGTGGCTGGTGGATTTGAACCACCAACATTTTGGTTAGCAGCCGAGCTCTTAACCAGTGCACCACCAGTAGGCATTTAATGAATATCTCTAAAGTGGAAAGAAAATGTCACAATAGGTTGTCAGAGGTAATAAATTTACAAATCCAACCAACAGTAGAATAGGCTTTTCTCAGTAATTCTCATAGCCTCTGCTATTACCATCTTATTTGCAATCACAGTTACCTGCTATCTGAATGTTTATTGTCATCGCAGAATGAGAGTAGCTATCAGCATACCAGCTCCCGTAAGATCTGCTTCCCACCCAGCCGCCACGTCCTTCCTATGCTCAGAACTCTCCACCAGCACCTCGTCTCACTTAGAGTAAGACTCAAAGGCCCTGGGGGAGCCCTGGTGGTGCACTGGCTAAGTGCTCAGCTGTTACCCGAAAGGTTGGTGGTTCAGAGCCACCCAGCAGCTCCATGGAAGGAAGGGCTAAAAATCAGAGAGGATTCTTGTCGGCCTCTCACATAGATGGTTCATTTTGGGACCACCTGTAGAGGATACCGAAGTTGAGCTCCAGGAGCCCTTCAGGTGTCATGGTTAAGGGCTCAGCTGCTAATCAAAAGGCTGAGAGTTCAAACCCACCAGCTGCTCTGTAGGGGTAAGATGTGGTTGGCCATTTGCTTCCATGAAGACTACAGCCTTGGAAATCCCATGGGACAGTTCTGCTCTGTCTTACGGCATTGGTATGGGTCAGAATCAACTTGACAGCCATAGGTTTGCTTTTGAGATTTGAAGCTGAGCTCTGCCAGTGTTCTCTGCTTTACTTGACAACCACTGCCTTAAACAGAGAACAAAGCCTGCTACGGGCAGGCACTCTTTGTCCAATCTAAAGTCAGCGCTCTGAGAAACTGACCTTGGGTGATGAGCAGCCCACCCTGCCTGCCTCTACTTGACTTCTTAAATTGGCCTGGGCTATGGCACTTGGTTGAGTTTGTTGTTTATTGTTTGGTTTTATAAGCCTTAGCCCTGCTTTTGAAGATGGTAGTAGTTGCTGATTATCAGATGTGTGTAGAAGGAAAGAATGAATGGACACTGAAGACAGAGATGCTCGCAGCCCAGTGCTCTGTACCTACAGACATCACAAGTGGCTGATATGGTCCACCGCTTCTGAGCCTCAGCTGCCAGCTGAAGTTACCTTGGTGATTTTAAAACAATACTGATGCCTGGACCCCACCCTCAGAGATTTTAAGTGGGCCACGGGCCTTCAGAGCTTTCAAAGCTCCCCAGGTGTTCTGATGTGGGAGACAGCTTGAGAATTACTGACTTAGGAAACCTGAACATCACTGACATAGCTTAATTGTGGTTGCAGCAGATTCTCACGTCACAGGACCTCTGTAGCCGTGACCCTCAAAACCCTGTCCGTGCTGATGCTTTTTTCCTATTTGAGTTCATTAGGACAGACTATGCCATGCAAGGTCTTTCTAACATAGGCTGTTGCCTTCCAGTGAGGAGGTGACACAGAAGTATAAGTCAGCCCCATGGTAAACCACACAGCTGGCATCTATCCAGAGCCCTCTTGAGATGTACGTAAAAATGGAAGGCCAGCTACTTCTGAAAAGAAGTCTAAACTCTCAGCATGTTAATCTTCAACTGCTGAAATCCCAAGAGATATTCTCACTGGCCTGCAGGCAGCTGTTGATAGACTTCAGACACCCAGCTCCCACTGTAATGGCTTATACCATTCATTGTCTCTGGGAGGTTACTAACATCCTCACCCTTCTGTCTGCTTGTCTGCCCAGTTGGATGAATCATGTTGGTGCTATAGATCCAGATATGGAAAGACCAACACCCAGGTAGTGTTACAGGCAGGGAGAAAGATGACATGTTACCTGTGTGGGTTAGGTTCAATATTACCTGCCGTGGGTTAAGGAAGAGAAAGACCAATTTTTTGCCCTTTTTGGTGAAACAGAAGGGAATCTGCATGGATGGAGAGGACTGGGAATTGAAAGTGAGGTGCAATAAATAGTTTTCTTGGACCTCATCTCTTTGTAACACTTTCCCCATCTCTGATCAAGTAGTCCTCTTAAGAACTTATAAAGTTACAAACATCACTCCACAAAGATTACAGTCCAAGGAAAGAATACTGTGGCGTCTGTAAGGCCTTTAATGTATTTAGCATTTATGATGGCATTTATAGGGGGAACCAAAATAACCACTTCATCAGAGTTTGGAGGGCCAAGCTAACAGTTATTGATAATTCCTGGATGACAATGAAAAGTTAACTAGCTTTAGGTCTTATGAGAGCACTTTATCAAATCTCCTTCATTGTAAAGGAGTCTCTCAGATTGTCTAGACAAACCCTCAAGCAGCCCTAAGGATGCAGGATTTTGGAGGAGAGATAGAATTCAGGGACACCCAGTGCTTTGCTGGCACAGCGTTTAAGAGCTGTGCAGCTATCCTAAAGGCTGGTAGTCCAAATTGACCAGGTGCTCCGTGGAAATGCTATGGAGCCATTCTACTCTGTCCTGTCAGGTCACTATGAGTTGGAACTAACTTGTTGGCAAAGGTTTAGAGCCGGCAATGCCATTATAATGTCAGACCCAGGGAACCTTAGCAGAGTCAGGAGGCTGAGTGCCTGGAAGAGGAAGACGATGCTGAAAGAGGGAGCAGGGTAGCACCGAGGGATCAGAGTGCCCCAGGTTAAGTATTTATATTAACACTAATACCCTTGTATGATGCGCACAGTTAACAGGTTCCTTGGCTGCTAATCAAAAGTTGGAGGTTGAAGTCCACCTAAAGGCGCCATGGAGGAAAGGCCTGGCAATCTGCTTCAGTTCAGCCATTGAAAATGCTATGCAGTACAATTCTGCTGACACAGAAGGGGTCACCAGCAGTTAGGGTAGAAAAAGTGGCTCTTTTTTGAACACACATTGGCATTTGCCCCCCTTTCTATGAGAAAAAGCGCAAATGCATCAAATGGAAAACTTGGCAATGGTTAAAGGTGGTGGTTGCCTAATATGACTGAGGAAACCAATACAAATGATGTAACTCTACAGATAAAAAATGTGGAACTGGCAAATGCTATGTTCTATAGACATGTTTACTACAGTAAAGAATAGGTTTATAGATACTGACATGCAGTTGACTCTCTTAAATTTACCAAAACAATTGCAAGCCAAGTGATCCTTTCTAATTCTTGCAAAACAAACAAAATCGAAAGGAAAAAAAAAAACCCTCAGAAACTATTTTATGCACCATTACAAGTACAATGTAGACAGCTAACTATCACAGGGGGTGGAGTTAGCACTCTAATAAAACGTGTTCACTGAGGCCCTGATTAGCGTACTATCTTCAGGGACACCGTGTAACAGAGCCTAGAAATGTACATGGTCAGTATTTATACTTCCAAGACACAGAGTGATGGTTTGGAGCCATTTCTAAACAGCTGTGTAGAGAGCTGATCCTGCAGTACTTTCTCAGACTTCAGTCTCCATTTGGCAGTTCCTACATGTACAGGCACTGAAACTCTTTGCAAGTCTGAAATGTAGGAGAATCCCATTTGGATTGAAATGTCAAGCCAACAGGGATCACCCGTCCTCCTGTTTTCCTGTCTACACGCCACTTGGCTTTCCTATGCCTTCTTCTCAGCAACAATGCATGCTGTCGTGACTTCCCCTCGAGAAATTCCCAGAGCTGGCTCCTTTGTGCTGTCATAAACAAAAAGAGTGAAACACTGGCTGGAAATGTAAACTTGGATCCAGCTCCCATAACACAACAGAACAATTGGTGGTCTTGTTGAGTCCGGTCCTTGAATTGGACAAAGCCTTTGCCTTGACTAGGCGGTACTGTTTATAAGGCTCATCCCCACACATAAACAGTTTTTAAAAATTATGCGAGACCCACATTTACGAGGGCAATGAGTCTTTGTTTAGAAAAAGCCACTTATCTGTCTCTTGAATTGTTAAAGTTTTTCTCTTTCCTTTTTCTAGCCCAAAGCAAAACAAAGCAGGGGTTGGCCTTCTAAGGGCAGTTGAGCTACAGTCTACCAAGCTCTCTCAATGTAAGGAAAAGCTTCCTGGTGCTTTAACTAATTTGGGGGATAGTGGGAATAAATGTCAGATCAGCAATGTTGCTTTAGGAGCCACGGCTCTTGGAAAATACATGTTCGGGAGACTTTCCCACAGAGATGCATGCTCTGGTGTGTCTACTGGGGCAAACTCCCAGTCAGCTTCTAAAGCTTTGTTCAAGTTTATTGGAAAAGGATTTTCTCCTTGGCTTTGGGTGCACTCTGTGTACTCTGCTAATGAAGGGAAGTGGAACCTCCTTGGTTAGGGGGTGCAAAGCACGACTGCCTGAGTGGCTATCCATAAGCCAGCATAAAGGAGGGTAGCAATTAACTGAAAGGAGCCTCTATTAGGAGAGAAAAGGGAACTTTAGAGATAGACTAAGTAGTATTTACCAGGATTGCTATTTAGGAAAAAAAAATGAGGTATTTCTGAGAGCACAAATTCTTTTGGAGACAGGACTAACTGAGGCTTCTCAAGCTGAAAAAAAAAAAAGTCCCATTGCCCAGTTTATGGCCACACTGGGAAAATATACAAGGCCACCCACTGGAACCACCCTTCCCCTGTGTTTCCTCACTGTAGAACACACATGGCTATACAGACATGTTCATGGGTACAACCAGACACATTCACTCAGCTTAAAGCATGCATGGCAACACACGTATGTCCACACACACATGCACACAGCTCAAACATGCATGGCAACACACGTATGTCCACACACACATGCACACAGCTCAAACATACATGGCAACACATGTATGTCCACACACACATGCACACAGCTCAAACATGCATGGCTGCATTCACATATTCACAGGCACGTGAAGATGCATGCATATAGCTCAAAACCAACACACACACGCACAGCTCCCTGCTAATTTCATACACATTCAGACACATACACAAATACACAGCTCCAAATTTAACACGCAGCTCCAAATTTGTTTTTTTTTCTTTTAGCTAGTTCTTTCAACTGATTCAAAGAAACAGGAAGAGGAACAGAACATATCTGGGCTGTGGTTGGTACAGACAGTACAGACAGTCCAGCTATTTAGCTCGGGTGACTCCCTTGTCTTTTCTTGCTCTCCCTTGGTCATGCACTCACAAACGTGTTAAACAGGAAAATGTCACTTAAAATATGCAACTAATGGTAACAGTGGCGGTCACATTGGCCATAGAAAAGGAGCCAGGTATTAGAACCCACTAACTCACTGCTGTTGAGTTGATTCTGACTCACAGTGACCCTACAGGTCAGGGCAGAACTGCACAGAGTTTCCAGAGTGCCTGGCAGATGGGAACTGCCGACCTTTTGGTTCGCAGACATAGCACTTACCCACTACTCCACTGGGGTATTAGAAAGGCAGTAATTTGTGTACATTTTTAAGACTTTGGAGGAACATCACATTGGGAACCGAAACATTTCTTCGGCCTTCCATCTTTCATTTGTTTGCCACTGAACCAGAAGCCAATCACCACTGGGGAAAGGTAGCTTCTAGGATATGGCTGTTGGTATTCATGTCCTTCTATAGTCTCCTTGGGTGTGGACTAGACCTAATGACTTGCTTCAAACAATAAAATCTGGCAGAAGTGATAAGAGGCCACTTCTAAGATTAGGGAATTAAAGACTCACCAACTGTGATTTCCCATTTGCCAGCACGCTCTCTCTGGCCCTCTCACTCACCCCACTCTCACGAAGCAGGCTGCCAGGTTATAAGCCATCTGATGCAGAGGCCCATGTTGCAAGCAACTGAAGCAGGCCTCCAGACAGCAGTTCGGGATACATGGAGACTCTCAGGGAAGAGCTGCAAGGAACTGAGTCCCCCTCAGGCCCAGAGATGACAACAATCCCAGACAACACCCTGTATGCCCTTTTGTGAGACACCTAGAGTCAGAGGGTCCAGCTGAGGCATGCCTGGTTCCCTGACTGCCAGATGATCAACGCTGTTGCTTTCAGTCACTGAGTTTGGGGGGCCCGGTGTCACACAGCTATAGCAGGAATTCAGGAATAGGCCCTTCTGGAAATACTCTACCTCCTCCATTGGTAGATTCTGAATAAGACAAAAACAATGCAGAAAGATACATATCCACACAATTTGTTACATGCTTCCTTCCAATCTTTTTGACTATTTCATGTTTTGTTTTGAATCCTACCCTTCCCCTTTTCTAAAAGTATCTGTTACCCAAACCAGTTGCTCGCAGGTGGATTCTAACCCATGGGGATCCCATGATGCTGTCAGAACAGAACTGTGCTCCTTAAGAGTTCTCAGTGGCTGATTTTTCAGAATTAAACGACCAGGCTTTTCTTCCAAGGCACCTCTGGGTGAACTTGACCCGCCAATCTTTTGGTGAGCAGCCAAGTGCACTAGCTGTTTGTACCGCCACGCGCTCCAATGGTTTCCTGTGAGGGAACACTGCTTCTGCCTCCTGAATTCCTTACTCGGAAAACTGCACTGTCTCCACTAATGTTCTGAATTTGTTACACTACATACACTGAATTCATTTGTGAGTCAACTGTGGTTTTTACCAGCTAACTCAATCTTGTTTGCTCATTTCAGCTACAAAATAGTAATTAGGAAAATGCAAGTAGTTTATTATATAAAATGAAATCCATAAGCATTTATTAAGCAGTCATCTATGCTTGAACCAGTATTATACCCTTTGAGGGGTTAGCTCAATATTTACAAATAGACTGTCTCTGCTTACAGTAGTGTCTCAAAAATAGGTTTTAGAAGTTAATTATTTTTAAGGTCCTAACCACACACTCTTGTCTTCTGCCACCCACTGCAAAGTTATCTCCAGATGTTCTCCAAAGCTAAATGACCAATAAATAGGGGAATGTGGCCACCAGTGATCTAGGAGTTAAAAAAAATATACCCAAGACCACATCTTTGGAATTCCTGCCCAAATCTTTCCAGTACAAAGTTGCCTGTCTCAAAGACTGAACTGGACTAGAAGACACAAAATGATAGGGGTGAAGACGGTACTTACTGGCTTAAGTAGACACATGAGGCTAACTGAGCAGCTCCTGGCCAGAGGCCTGAGCACAGGGTGGAGGGGCACAGGAGCTGGCTGAATGTACATGGGAAATATAGGGTGGAATGGAGGCGTGTGCTGTCATAGGATAGGGAGAGTAGCAAGTGTTACAGAGTGATGTGTGTGCAAGTTTTTGTATGATAAATTGACTTGGATTATAAGCTTTCACTTAAAGCACAATAAAATACTAAAAGGAAAGAAAGAAAAAAACAGATGCCAGTTTCTCCACCTACACGGTGGTCAGTGAGTTCATGGTACGCAATGTGGGGATATAAAATCCCTTTCTTACAGCACTAAGATCTTGGTGTGCCCAAACTTGTGATGAGGAACCACAGTGTGGCAAACTTCATTGGGAGAATAACAGTTTTTCTACATATGGGTCTAGAGGACACTGAAAATCTTACCTCTTTTCAACAAAAGTGGGCAAATTGGTAGGAGTTTCTCCTTTGCAAAACAAAAAAATGAAACAAAACCAAATCAAACCTTAAAGAATGAAGAGCATGGGAATGAGGGCTCTTGTGAACCTCACGTCCCCTCAGTCTGCTCTTGGTCCATGTCTTCACTGAAACAGCAATTCTGTTAACAGTGAACAGGTCGCTAACACTATCTTCACATTTTTTTAATATGTTAAAGGATTGAAAGTCTCCAACCAAAAACCAAACTCACTGCTGCTGAGACAGACTATAACTGTGCAGAGTTTCCAAGGAGGGCCTGGAGGATCTGAACTGCTAAACTTTGGGCTAGCAGCCGTAGCAAGTTAACCACTACGTCACCAGCATTTTCGGAAGGGCTGCAGTTGCCATCAAATAGATTATAGCTCATGGCTTGTGTTTGTCCCAGTAGAACTGTGCTGCAGAGGGGTTTCAGTCTCTGATTTTTCAGAAGTAGACCACCAGGTCTTTCTTCAAATGAACCTCTCAGTAGACTCAAATCACCATCCTTTTGATGAGCATCTGGCCCCATTACGTGTGTGCACCACCCAGGGATGGTCTCTATGGCAACTAAAAACTAGTTGCCATCAATCTGACTCTGACTCATAGAGGGCCCACACGTGTCAGAGTAGAACTGTGCTCCACTGGGTTTTCAAGGGCTGATTTTTCAGAAGGGGATCACCAGGCCTCTCTTCTGCGGTACCTCTGGGTTGATGAGCCTCTCCAATCTTTTGGTTAGCAGCCAAGCATTCAACCATTTATCCTAGCCAGGGACTGTGAAGGATAAATGTGGAAAGAATGGCTTTAATTATAGTACAATGAAGAAATTTTCAATGGTTGGGTACTGGCAACCATCTTGAAAGATGAGATAGTTCATACTAATGTGCCTAATTGATTGATTTTCCTTTCTTAAATGACTGAATTGACATACACGGACTATCTAGGGGGTTTGAACTGCTAGCCTTTCAGGTGGCAGCTGAGCATGTAAGCACCCTACCACCACGGTTCCTCTTGAGAAGTTTAGTCCAGGAGAAGGAAATAGTTCTGTGCCCGTACAGCACAGTTTTCCTGAGAACACACGAAGAGGCTGGCTTTCCTGTATTAAAGGCCACCCGATGTCAAAGAATTGATTGCTGCCACCCCTTTCCCAGAGCGCAGATACCTTCCTGTCAAGTGGTTTTGGCCAGACCTGAAAAGTGGGTCTGGCAGAAATCTGTTCTGTAAGAACATGGAGTTGGCTGAGCATCTGGTCATTGGGAAAAGACCAGTTTCCTGTCTCACATGACCATGAGTTAGAAGGTCAGATACACAGAGAAAGGCCTGGACTACCCATTTCAGTGAGCCCGGCCTGGGAGCCACAAGAACCCCAGAGTGCTGGGACACTCATCTCATCTCAGCTATTAACACTATTAATTCAAGTGGCCTTCAGCTGGCGCTTGCATACAGAAAGATAGTATGTTTAGTAGGTAACAGTCTAATTGCTCAAATTTGGGAGTTACTTAATCTCCCCATGCCTTTGTTTTCTCATCTGCAAAATTGGAATTAAAATATCACCAGCCTCCCACGATCCAGAGCAGACAGTGGAGCAAGACAGAAGGACATGTTATGTACTCCATAATTTGAGATACTTGGCCTACCTGTCCTGCCTAGGGCAACCAGATGCTGTCTAGGCACCTGTCATAGATTACATTTTGTCTCCCCACCCCCCCAAAATGTATACATCAATTTCACTGTGCAATGATTCACAGTATTGTGGGATTTCCCCTATGTTGTAAATCCTGCCTCTATGATGTTAATGAGGGAGAGTGGGCTGCAATTGTGTTAGCGAGGCTGCACTCAGTCTATGAACTTGGATTGTGCCGAGGCAATCTTCTGAGAGAGAAAAGGACAAGGAAGTGAGCAGAGTGTTGGGGACCTCATGCCATCAAAGCAGCAGTGTTGGGAACAGAATGCATCCTTTGGACTGAGGGGTCCCTGTGTGAAGAATCTCCTAGTCTAAGGAAGGGAGGCCAACAGAGGAAGACTTCCCCTAGAGCCGATGCCCTGAATTTGGACTATAAGCCTACTTATTGTAGAGAAGTAAGTTTCCCTTCACAAAGCCACCACTTAAGGTATTTGTCTTACAGTAGTACTAGATGACGAAGGCAGCACCTTGAAAGAGGCTTAAGGAATTAAGCCTGGAGATTCCTTTCCCTTCCAGAGTCTGAGATCCTGGACCTTGCTGTCCTTCAGGTTGCCTTGTGTTCATTATGAATCCTGGAATCCCTGTCTGATCAGACAGAGTGCTTTGCATGAAATTATCTCCACATGTCCTTGAAGCAGCACCTGACACTGCGATGAGTAACGACACTCCTTTGACAGCTGTGTAGGTTCTATCCCCACCCCAGTGCCGTTGAGTCGGGTCCTATCCATAGCAACCCCAGAGGTCAGAGTAAAACTGCCCCATAGAGTTTCCAAGGAGTGTCCGGTGGATTTGAACTGCTGACGTATTGGTTAGCAGATGTAGCACTTAACCCACTATTCCACCAGGGTTTCCATAGGTTATATATCAAGAGGAAAATACAGGGGACAGAAGAACTTGCCCTTTATGGGTGAGTTGGCATGGATCCCTGTTCTGGCTTGTTGTCTGAGTAGCCAGCTAGCTGCCACAAGTCCATTTGAGAATGAGAGAGCTCAGGACGACAGTTCTTAACCTTGGCTGCATATTAAAACCACCCAAGAAGCTTTAAAAATAATATCCATGCCTGGTCCCTACTTCCAGGGATTCTGATCAGTTGATCTGGGTGAAGCCCAAACATCAATATTTTGAAAGCTCCCCAGCTGTGTCTACTGCAAAGCTAGAACTGAGAACCACCACCTAGTGATTTCTGGTGGGGATTATGGGTTCTGTTTTCACTTCCTGGGGCAGGTATAACCTTGATACCAAAAAGTATCAAGAAAATGAAAGAATAGGATGATAATTCAACTGAGTAAAAAGACTGTCTTACAAGGTGAGGTACATTTCACCTCCTGCAAAACTTAACGTAGGGACAGAAGGACTAAGCTGGGTCTCCCGTCTAGTTTCTCTGGCCTTCTGTCATGGATTGAATTGTGTCTCCCTAAATGTGTGTCAATTTGGCTGGGCCACAGTTCCCAGTATTTTATGACTACCCACCACTCTGTCATTGGATGGCATTCTCTTATGCGTTGTAAATCTCATGATGTTAATGAGGCAGGGCTCAGTCTACAAGATTGGGTTGTGCCTTAAACCAATTTCTTCTGAGATTGAAAAAGAGAATAGAGAGACAAGGAGACCTCATAGCACCAAGAAATTAGTGGCAGGAACACAGTGTATCCTTTAGACCCAGGGTCTCCTAGATCAGGAGAAGATTGATGACAAGGACTTTCCTCCAGTAGATAGTGAGAGAATAAATTTCCATTTGTTAAAGCTATCCATTTGTGGTATTTCTGTTATAGCAGCACTAGATGACTAAGACATCTCCATACCTCCTTTTAGTTGACCGTATGGACTGTGCTTTGGCTCAAGGGTTTCTGCATAAATAGAAAGGGGTAAAAACTACAGGACATCTCAAGGATTTGCAGACATGGAATCTAACCTGTGATCTGAGAATAAGTCATCAGTGACTTGAAGGTCATGTCTGGACTCTGTATCCTGGATTGGCGGGGGTACATCTGGAGCCAGACTTGGCCCATGCAGCTGCTGCTGTTCCACCTTGAAGCCTAGCTGCTGGAGAACACATGAAGAGGGCTAGGAGGGAAAGAGCCATTGGGAGGCACTTGGTTAAGTGCTCAAAGAATGTTACTTCTAGGATATCACTTACTTTATTGCATGTTCATACATTTACAGACTTCCTGAGTGGTACATGAAGCCTTGCTGTCATAGTAGTTAAGAGCTACGGCTGCTAACCAAAAAGCTGGCAGTTATAATTTAGTAGGCGTTCCTTGAGCACTTTATGGGGCAGTTGGACTCTGTCCTGTAGGGTCATTATGAGTCAGAATCGACTTGGCACCAACAGGTTTAGTTTCGTTTGGGTTTGGGCGGTGCAAATGGCTAAGGCATTAGGTTGCTCATTGCAAGGTTGGAGGTTAAGGCCCACTCTGAAATACCTTGAAAGGCTTGGGGAATCTACTAAGAAAGGAAGAAGAAAGGGAAGGAAGAAGGGAGGAAGGGAAGAAGGGAGGAAGGGAAGAAGGGAGGAAGGGAAGAAGAAAGGAAGAAAACAGCCACTGAAAACCCTATGCAGCGCAGTTCTACACTGGGCACATGGGATCACCATGAGGTGGATTCAACTCTTCAGCAACTGGTTCTGTTGTAGTTACTGTGTTAGTGTTATGAGTCCTCCATAATCCTTAAGAAAGTATAATCTGAGCTTCTGCACTGTTTTTCATTCAGAGATGTGGTGGACCTGGAAAGCAGGGTGTTCTGGAATTTTCTGTCAGAACTAATGGATCTACATGCTTTCTTTTATCAGGTACTTCAGTGAGCTGGTTGGCCTCCGATGTGGTCTAAAGCTGTGGGACCAAGCTGTCCCCACACACTATAGATGGGCACCTCTTTGGAACCAGACCAGAAAACTTAGCAAGGCTAGAAGTTCATGCCGGAAATTAATACTTCATATGAAGAGACAAGAAGTAGGATGCACCTTAAAAGATGAAGAACAGGAACTGACTAATTTCGCCCAGCTTAATGTAACAAAGGAAAGCCTTTAGTCAGTCACAAAAGGAGAAAGACTGCAGAAGACCCCTATTACAGGAACTCAAGAAGAGGCAAAAACACAGAAAAAAGCATTCTTTCACGGTTACAAAGGTGGGGAAAGTGGAAAGGAATCTACTAATCAGATAGCAGACTAAGATCAACTTTGGTGAAGGGAAGGAGAGTACACAGTATGGGGGAACCAGTAACAGGACCAGAGCAAAAGCTCAGAAGTTGCCTGGACACATCCTAACATTCCAACAGTTTGAAGGACAAAGTAGCTGGGGCCTGTGGACCACAGTTTTAGGAAATATCTAGATCAACTGGGGTGACAAAGTTTATTAAGGAAATGTTCTGCATCCCAGTTCACTGAGTGGCATCTAGGGTGTTAAAAGCTTCTGAACGGCCATCTAAGACCCATCAATTAGACCCATCCCATTTGGAGCAAAAGAGAATGAAGAAAACTAGACACAAGGAATACATTAGCCCAAGAGACTAAAGAACCACATAAACTAGAGACTCCATCAGCTTGAGATCAGAAAACTTAGATGGTTCGCAGCTACCACCATTGACTACCCTGATGGAGAACAACACAGAAAGTTCCCAGATGGAGTGAAAGAAAAGCATGGAGCACAATGTAAATTCTGCTTGACTTGATGGTTTGACAGAGACTGAAGGAACCCTCAAAACTCTGGACCCTGGACACTCTGTTAACTCAAAACTGAAACCATTTCTGAAGCCCACTCTTCAAGCATAGGTTAGACAGGACAATTAAAAATACATAAATAATACATGAGAGGAGCGTACTTCTTGGTTCAAAGAGATACATGAGACTGAATCCATGGCTCCTGTCCAGAGACAAGATGAGAAGGCAGGAAGGGACAGGAACTGGTTGAATGGGCAAAGAGGAACTCAGAGTAGAAAAGGGGAGTGGGTTGTAACACTGTGGGGATTGCAAAGAATATCACAAAACAGTACATGTACATATTTTAGTGTGGGAAATTGAGCTATAAGCTTTCACCTAAAGCTCAATTAAAAAAAAATTAAAAAAAAATCTGACAAGCAAGAAGTTGTGGATGATAGATATTCTTTCAGAAGGTAGCGTATTATAAAGATGATACCTGTTCTTGCAGGAATATTCTTTACATAAAGCCCAGTGATTTCTTCAGCTACGGGCGGATCACAGCAGCAGGCATTTAGAACGCAAAGAAAATTATTTCAAATGGAAAAACTGCCACCACTGATGGTCTCAGCAATGCAGACATGACAGTAGACCAGAAATTAATGTTATTACTAATTTTCTGTTTGGCTTGTTAATTTCCTCTATTACAGGCAGGATCTGTCTTCAGCTACTTAGAGATGGTTCCAAGTAATATTTTGAAACTGTTTCATTATTCAGTGTTATTTACCTTGTCAAATGCACAGCTCTAAACAGTGAGGAATTAGAGATGGCAAAGATAGGTTGTATTTTGCTAATTGCATCTCTTTAATCTCCGTGTAGTTGAAATCTGATTAAATAAAGTCTAACAAATTAACAAGCAACAGGAAAGAAATTAACACCTCCCTTACTACTCACATTAACGTCACTTTACTTTGAATATTACATTATAAAATGAACAGAGACTGTGCAAAGTGGAATAGTGAAAATCATCCATTCAAACCCTTACATGAGATTCATTCCAGGGTAACTTTTGGATGCTTGGTAAAATGTCCAATTGAAAACACAGCTGCAGCCAGGGTGACTTGGATCCATGGAGAGTCCGTGTGAGTCAAAGTAGAACTGTGCTCCAAAAGGTTTTCAGTAGCTGATTTTTCAGAAGCAGACTGCCAGGCCTCTCTTCTGTGGTGCCTCTGGGCGGTCCCGAACACCCAACCTCTTGGCTTGGCAACGTCCTTCTAAAAAAATCAGCTGTTGGAAATTCTATGGAGCTGGATTCTTCTCTGACACACTTGGCTTGCCACTGATGGCCAATGCTGAGTATTTCCAATGTTGCTCAAGAGGTGACCAAGTTACCTGTGGACCCCATGACAAAATTTTGGTAGGATCAGGACATTATCAGCTAGGGGCTTGTCGGGGCTCTGGTACTGACCAGCTACGCAATCAAACAAACAGGCTGCCCTTCACTGCTTTTAGAAAAACTATGGTTGTAAGATGCAGTTACCTATGAAGTTTAATCAGCCTCTAGAGAAGCAAATTCACAGAGACAGGAAACATTTGAAATCTCTGCATTTTGACATACAAGTTTACAGGGATGAACCTTGATGTGGGGCACCCTGTCAGTCTTTCATTCATCACTTCAAAAAGTACATACTAATTCCTGGGCTATGCAAATGGTTACGGGATCAGTGGTGACAGGCTGGGGATCCGAATCCACCCAGAGTCACTTTAGATGAAAGACCTGGGGAGTTGCTTCCAAAAATTCAGCCAGTGAAAATCCCACGGAGCCCAGTTCTACTCTGCAGCACGTGACGTCAACATGAATTGGAGTCCACTCGATGGTAATGGATTGATTGATTGATTTGTTTATGCTGGCGTAGTATTTAAGAGTTCGGCTAACCAAAAGGCTGACAGCTTGAATCTACTCACATGTTCCTTAGAAACCCTACAGAGCAGTTCTATTCTCTCCCATAGGGTTGCTATGAATCAGAATCGACTTGATGGCCAGGGGTTAGGGGCCAAGTTCTGTGTCTTGTGCTCACAGACACATTTGCTTCTGGCTAACGATTAGGTATTACAGTGAAATATCTTTTCCAAAAGGTGTTACCTGAGTTTGCTTTTGCAATCATTTATTTAAAAAAATTCAAACTGTACCCGCCACTTGTCAAACGTAAAGTGAATAGAGACTACATCTTTCCCTGACGATAAAGCAGAATGGCACAGAAACTGACACAGGGAAACCATTTCTTACATTAAGTGTAGAAACTGGTGAAGTTCCCAAGTTCCAGGCATTATCAAGGAGAAGTGAAAGGCAATACACTTACTGAGTTCAAGATCAACACATTACACATAACTTAATCCAAAAATGACTGCATTTCCAACTTAACTTTACATGCAACCCAGTAAGCATTTATCGAGTATAAAATGGCAGCGATATTTTCAATGTAACTTTTTCCATTTTGTAAGTGACATAACTACATCATAAAAATGTCACTGAGACAAAATAAACCACCATCACAGCATCCCAGAAAGCAGCACAGGCATGTGGGAGAATCTCCCCCTGTCTTTTTGTTACTGTGTTTCCCTCTCCTCTAACTCACCAACCTTTCCACTTAAAACTTCCTTGCTGCTTCGTAATTTACCTGATCTCATCCTCTCTCCCGCTGCTGCAGTGACTTGTCATTAGTGTGTGGGGAATTTTTTTATTAAAAATACTTTAAAATTTTATTGCTTTTGAAAATATACACAGCAGAAAATATACCAAGCCAATAATTTCTGAAAATACCATTGAGTAACATTTTATATCAACTTGTAAAAATAAACTGCCATAGTGGCACTTATGAAAATCCCTCATTATCTTGCACTTGGGGGTGGGGTGGTAGGGCGGCTGTGGACAGTGGGGAGGATGTGGTTAGCAGACAACTTAGAAGGTGAGGGACTGTTCTTTGGGTAAAAATGTGGTAGGTTCTTCTTGTTGTACAATTCTCATCCTTCTTTTCCAAATTGTTCCCCCATCTTTCACATAAACTCACCCCTCCCAAAATTTCCTATCTGACATTTTGAGTTGCTGTTGTTCATCTGACCCAGATGGATAGTTCTTTAAAAGGATACAATGCTCAAGGCAGGCATTCTTTACTAATTCAGCTAATCTATGGTTGAAATCTCAGTGGTGTAGCAGCTAAGTGCTACAGCTGCTCACCAAAAGGTCCACAGTTCAAATCCATTGGGAGTTCCTTGGAAACTCTACGGGCAGTTCTACTGTGTTCTGCAGTGTTGCTGTTGAGTCAGAATTGACATGACATGGTTTTGGGGGTTTACTGTTTATTCTGAGGCCTAATATGGCCTGACCGAAGCCATGGTATTTTAAATCACTTTAAACACATGTGAAAGCTGGATAATGAATAGAGATGACTGAAGAATTGATGATTGAATTATGGTGTCGACAAAGCCTATTTTATGCACTATGGACTATGAGAAGAACCAACAATCCTGTCCTGGAAGAAGTACAGCCAGAATGTGCCCTACAAGTGAGAACATTGAGACTGCATCTTACCTACTTTAGAAATGCTATCAGAAGGGACCAATTCCTGGAGAAGGACATCATGCTTTGTAAAGTCAGTGAAAAAGAGAAAGACCCTCAACAATCTAGACTGACACAGTGATTGCAAGAATGGGTTCAAACACAGCAATAATTGTGAGAATGCAGCAGGACTGTTTCATTTTGTTATATATGGGTTGCGGGGATTCACATCTGCTGAATGAAACCTAACAACAATATTGTTTAGTTTAAGGAAGAGTGCAGGGGACGTTTTTGGTCTAGGGTTTAAAGTTTGTCTTACGGCAATAGTCTTGGGGGTTTATCCAGTCTCAATGGCTCTAGAAAGTCTGAATTCTGTGAAAATATGAAATTCTGTTCTACAAACTTTCCTTCTTTGCTCACAATTCTTTGAAAGTTTCTTTGATCAAAACATTCTACAGTGGTAGCCAGGCACCATCTAGTTCTTTTGGTCTCATGACAAAGGGGAGAGCTGTTCATGTTCACATTCCACTTTAGAGGGATTCTTTAAATACAGACATTTGATTTGTCTTTCTCCTTTGTCAAGTGCCCCAGCAGTGCCTCCAAGGCTCTAGGACACTGTGTTTCATCTTGTCTGCCCCATGTTCCTAACCTTGTCTCTCTGAGCCCTGACACACTTTGCTATACATGTACCTCTGGACTCTTACATGAGATTTATAACACAACCCCGGGGTCACTGACTCAAACAGGACCTCCAGACCTACACTTCTCCCCTCCACACATACACTGGTCTTTTGGCCTGGCAGCATACCATTTCCCCCTCTCAAAACACTGTATTTTAGTCAATTAATTATTACATACTGATCAAAACTGTGAGACTACATGGCGACAGCGTTCATTCTAAGAATGCCTACTTTACTCAACGGCAGTAACTTTAAACATTTCATAACAAAATATTCAGTCACCTGACAAAAGAGTTTTGAGGATCAACAAATATCTTTGTCTTGGGGATACACAAGTGAACAGAGGCCAACATTTCTACTTGAGGAAATATTTTGATACAAGAAGAAAACAAATCAGTTGTCCCTGGATTGTGCAAAAGGTCAGTGCACTCAGCTGCTAACTAAAAGCTTGGAGGTTTGAGTCTATGCAGAAGCAGCTCAGAAGAAAAGCCAGGCAGTTTACATCAGACAAATTAGCCACCAAAATCCTATGCAGCATAGTTCTACTCTGCACACAGGGGTCTGCGGTGAATCCATTCAACTGGGCCCAACTAGAGAATCCAGGAAAATCTCCCTATGTGAAATTCCACAACTTTAAGTCCATCCAGAAAACCCCATCTGCCATGTAACACAAAACCTTTACAGGTTCCAGGGACTAGGGTAAGGACATCTGTTGTCCTGCCTACCACACACAGAGGGCCCCTTTGGGGAAGCAACTTCAGAATGAATAAGATGCAGCTGAACAACAAATACACCAACGACTGCTTTTCCAGTGATCCATGTGCTCCACGCTGTCTGTGGGAGCAGATGTCAGCTTCCTTACATGGGGCAGTCGGTCAAGGGAGGCTTTTAATAGGAGGTGTGCTTGATCTAAGTCTTGCAGGAGGATCAGGAGAAGTGGGGAATTGACGGCAGGGTCCTCCAGAAACAGGGAGCCAGAAAGCAAAGTCACTGAGTTGACTGCTACCTTGAGCACGCCCGTTCAACGACTGGCCTCTCAGGACTCATCACCTGCACTTGGGAAGGAGTGTTGAGTGACTGATTACAGCTCAGAGAGCAACCAGTGATTTTTAGTACACAGTGTTAGAACTTCATCCTGAAAACTTGGGCTTGAATTTACAAGCTCTTGAACTTGGGGGAGATTCAAATACCATGATTGATACACAAAGTGGCAGGTGTGTGTTTCTCTGCATCTGAACATATCCCACATTTATTCTCCTACCATGATGCTTCTTCTCAATGTTTCTGACATAACTTTCATGTTAGACATGAGAGTTCTACCCCATTTCATACACGTGATGAGCATTATCACAGATAAAAGTAATAAATATGGGGACCATTACTTATTTAAGGACACCTTGAAACCTCTGATCATATGCTCCTGTCTGTGTGCACACAGAGGTATATAATTGTATGCATAAAGATGTATTTATAGCCAGTGAAATGTTTTGACACTTTTCTCTCTATCTCAGACATTGAATTCAGTAGTTTAATTATGTCTAGATAGGATACAGGGGACCTTTATCTCAATATGATTTATTAACTTGTGTCACCTAATATTTATTCAGTATAATGGCTCCTGTTGTTTCTTACTGTTAGGTGCTGTCGAGTCAGTTCCAACTCATACTGACCCTATGTGCTACAGAAGGAAATTCTGCCGGGTCCTGGGCCACCTTGCACATTTCACTGTTATGCTTGAACCCACTGTTGCAACGACTGTGTCAGTCTAGCTTGTTCAGGGTCTTCTTCATTTTTGCCAGCGCTCTCTCTACTTTACCAAGCATAATGTCCTTCGTCAGAGAGTGGTTCATCTTAATAACATGTCCCAAGTATATGAGATAAAGTTTAGACATTCTCGCTTCTAAGAAACATGTTGGCTGCACTTCCAAGACAGATTTGTTGTCCTTCTGCCAGTCCATGGGGTATTCACTATTCTTCACCAACACCATAATTCAATGTGTCCATTCTTCTAAAGTCTTTCTTATTCACTGTCTAGCTTTCCCATGTATACAAGGTGATTGAAAATACCATTTCAGTCAGGTGCACCTTGCTTCTTCATGTGCCAAATATAATGCAGAAATGCATTCATTCTCTGCATAATCGCAAGCAAAATCTACAACTATTTCTCCCATCTGCATGCCACTCCTGGGGAAAGGTGATATTCTTTTCTTCAACTAATCTGATCATGTAGATTTTGTCTTACGAAAACACAGACAGACAGACAGACAGACAGACACACACAAACTGTTTGCTTGTAAGAATGGCTTGGCCATTATGGGTTGTCTATACCAAGGGGTGCCACTAGCGGTGTTTGTGAAGATAATAAGAATGGGTAGGAGATTTAGAGAATTACACGTTGTTGTGGTGTGGGGAAGGGAGCAGGCATATTATGTGAGCATGTTCTCTGCAGCTGGTATTTAGGGGGCTGTTTTCTCTGACCCTGAAGACAGTTTTAATTTTCTTAAACCTGCAAAGGTCAGCACTGCATGTCAGCAACAATTACTGTGAAAATAGCTCTAAGTAAAAGTAGACCGAATATAAGTGTCCTCACTAAACAGTACAACTGTCTATTGTTTTCATGCAGCAACTTTAAGGACAGCGAAGTGGGGGGGGGGGGGAAGGAGGAAAGGGAAAGTGGTGGAGAGAGATAAGGAGGGAGGGAGGGACACAGGAAAGCCCAGACAGGGACCCCAAACAGAACGTGCCAAGTGCTGAGTGTGGATCCATGGGGATTGAGACAGGGAATGCTAGAGTTAGTTGGCTGCCACTAACACTTAGCTTCCTGAACAGATCTGTGAAGAGCTGATGGAGAGCTCAGCTTTCCACACTGCACCAGCTAGGTCTTAGAGCCATCTGTGGGTCTGGATCCCTTTGACAAATCTAATCCTGACTCCGTTCTTCCCCAATTTGTTTCTCTGAGAGTGGTGCTCCAATCTGCTCTCTCAGCCATTCTTCTTCTGTGTAAACAGGACCCCTGCAGGACCACTGACCAGGAACCCTACAGGACCACTGTGGCTAGCTATGGTTCCCATCCACCCACCTCCTTGTAGCCTTTTCCATGAATCTGTCCCCACCCCATGTGATGAGTCAGGGGGCTGCACCTCTCCCATTGCAGCTGAAAAATGACTCAGGGTCTCTCTCCAGAGATGTTCTTGGGCTGGGAATGTAAAGCAGCCAAAAAAGGATTCTCTCTTGATGAGGTTTTGAGTTGCATGGGTCATTTAAGTTTAAAATGGCTTTTCTTCCCAACACTCACAGAAAATCCTTCAATGAAAGCAAGCATCACAGTGGGAATCTGGCCCCAGTTCTGGAAGAGCACCTGTTTTCTAGGTCCATCAGCACAATACTTGCAGCTACACCTAAAGCAGGTTCAACACTAGAACGTTCTAGTTACACACACCAGTAAATGCCATGTTTTGCAGGAGCTGTTTGAAGTGGGGTTTCTATTCCTTGCAGTAAAAACAAAAAACAAACAAACAAACAAAAACCTAGCCAATAATATCTTTTCAAATATATTTTTTAGTTTGATTCTTACAGAAGGGTCTAGCTGTACTGAAACCTGCACCATGTTTCCTGGCTACATCTCTCCATGAACAGAAATCAGTGCCACTTACCAGTCTTTTCCCATAAATTTTCTCTTGTTGCTCTCTAGCAAGCTCAATTATTCCTACCAAGATTTTCTCAGTCCCTTCAGGAGACATGCAGTTTAATTCTGTATTTTCCTACATTTTCAACACCTCTTAATCCTAGCACTCACTTCTACCACCAGCCAGTAAGTTAGCTGGTGGCAGAACATCAGGTCAGCTCTGGAGACAGGACCAGCTTGCTGTGGTACACCAACACAGCAGGGAGAATGGACAGCAAGGAGAACTTTGTCCTCAAGGTAAGGTCCAGCGCTCTCTGAAGTCCCATGCAGATATATTTTGAAATCTTATTCATATTGATCAAAATAGCCTGTCAAGTTTTTGCATTGATTAATATGAAAAGGAAACCCAGGTGGCATAGTGGTTAAGTGCTACACCTGCCAGTCAAAAGGTCTGCAGTTTGTATCCACTAAGTGCTCCTAGGAATCACTATGGGGCAGTCCTACTCTGTCTATAGGGTTGCTATGCGTCAGAACTGACTGCACAGCAGTGGGTTTTATTTTTTTTTTAATATGAAAAGACAATAAAACTCTTCTTAAATAGAAACAGATTTTTAGGAGGAAAATGATAATGGGGAAGCCCATTTTTCAAAGTGAAAAGGCGTACTACTGGAATTCCTTAATTATTAGCGGCCTCTTCGCACTTCCGTATCTTCTCTTTTTGGCTTTTCATTTACATTTGGTTGTTGCCGCTGTTATTATTATTAATTCACACCTGCCCTGGAAAAAAACAAAATACTTCTTGTTCTCAAGTTGATTCCAACATATATGGACCCTATAGGACAGGGTAGAACTGCCCCATAAAGTTTCCAAAGAGTGGCTAGTGGAGTCGAACTGCTGACCCTCTGGTTAACGGCCAAGCTCTTAACCCGTATCCACCAGGGCTCCTACTGCACTAGAGAGCAGATAAAATGAGATCTAGTTTAAAATGGACCATCTGCCACCTGGTAGTGTCCTCAGCACATTTTAGTCACTGTTGAAACTTTTTGCTAATATAACAAGTGGCGGTCACAGTCAACCTGGCTGTCTCTGCAGAGTGTATACACATGTACATGTAAGCACATGCCCAACACATACACACACACCATGAAAAGCTGAATCCTCCACGGGCTTTTTTGGACGGGAACGAGAGGCCACGGCAGCTTCAAGGTCTGGATGTTGTCTGGAGTGGACAGTATGGTGGGACGGTCACTTTTCGCCACGTTAAGAAGCATGTGGTCTGCAGTTCAAATCCACCAGTGACTCCTTTGAAACTCTATGGGGCAGTTCTTTCTACTGTGTCCTATAGAATCTTTATAAGGAAGAAATGACTCAGTGGCAAAGGGTTTATTATAATGGGTAACTAGCAAGCCAGGTTAAGGGAAATTAATATGCTTATGGTCAAATGCAAGAAGACAAGGAAGGTTGGAATAAATGGTTTTCAAAGATGTTCAAGGATCTGAATTTGCATAAGCTCATAAGAAATAAGTCCAACTTCCCAAGAAATAAAATGTTATCACAGAAGCCAGCCTCACTCCATTGTGTGCAAGAGTCGGAACAGACTCATTGCGAACTTGACCACGTTAGGCTTCCTTGATAAGAAAATGAAGCGAGCAGAAGGCCAGAGGATGCTTCTTGGTATTTGTAAACAAAAGGTGAAATGTTTTGGAAATCAAACCTACCAGAAAATGTCCCTTATTTAATTCTGACTAAAGTTACTCATTCTTAATAAGTTTTTTAACTGAATGCCATCAGGCAAGAGAATACATATGCCTCATATATGTCTCCAAGTAGCAGGCCACAAGACAGTAACTTGGTGACTAATTAATTCTAATAAATTGGTTGAAAGCAGGAATTCCACATATGCCGAAGTGTTCCTTGAGTTCTCCTGTTTGAGCTTCAACTTTTCTAGAAGGATTTTCTTTTTATGTAATATTTCTTCACATAATCTTCAGTGTCTTCACATTTTCCATAAGGTGCTGTTCCCTAAAATTTACAGTCGTCTCTAACTGGGTATCTATCTATTTTGATTGTGTTTCTTATTACACTGGAGAAAAGGAGTTTTAGTGACAGTGTCCGCTTAGGGCTCCGACTGGAGTTTGGGAGTAGCTCTGTCATTCACTGGCTGTGGACCTTCGGCAAATTAGTTCAATGCTTACAGCCCGCCGCACCATCTCTGGAACGTGGGTGGGTTTTCTCAGCCTTGGCACTACTGACATTTGGGGTGAGGTGATGCTTGGCTGTGCTTACACTGTAGAGTATTTAGCAACATCCTTGACTGCCACCTACTAGGTGCCAATAGGGCCCCTCCAGTATGATAACTATCTCCAAGCGCAAACCAAACCCACTGCCACTGAGTCAGTTCCTACTCACAGCAATCCTACATGACAGAGGAGAACTGCCCCAGGTGGTTGCCAAAGGCACACGTGGGGGATTTGAACTGCTCATTGTTTGGTCAGCAGCCTGAGCTCTTACACCCGCAACCACAGCTTCAGCTATCTCCAGACATGGTCAAGTGTCCCCTGCAGGGCAAAATCACTCCAGGTTGGGGATCTCTAAAATGAAGTAACATTGTGTACAAGGCCTGACAATGAAGTACCCAAACTTAATTGCTGTTAGTGCTACATACCTCTTTGCTGAGTATCACTGTGGTCACCTCTGAAGTACCCCCCTTGGGAGGCTATGCAGTGATGCCAGTGCCCAGTCCACCCTTCAAAGCAATTTTGGAACTCCTTCTGGAATGGCCATGGCCCACGCTGGCACAGTGGCAAGTCTGGGAATGAAACTGTCTAGTTGTCTGTGAGGGAGTTTTTAGCCAGTGAACAAAAACCTGCATTGGAATGCCTTCCCTACTCATCTGATCTGGTCCCAGTGACTTTTTCTTTACCCAAAGATAAAGACAATACTGAAATGAAGACATTTTGATGCCATTGAGGACATTGAGGGTAATATGACGACAGCTCTGATTGGCATTCCAGAAAGAGTTCCAAGATTGCTTTGAAGGGTGGACTAGGCGCTGGCATGGGAGCATAGCTTCCCATGGGGAGTACTTGGAAGGTGACTGTAGTGATAGACAGCACTGAAGTATGTAATGGTTTTTCTAGTATGAGTTCCCAAGCTTTAATTGTCAGTTCTGTATGTCACTGTGTCTTTGACAGGATCCAATAAAACAGCCACAAGCTTTTGAGACAGTTGGCCTGGCCCTGTAATCAGCTCATTTGTCTAAACACAGTACTCACAAATGAATGCCCACAGGGGGATTTTTTGGAGAATAATGGGGCTTAAGCTGAAAACCATTTGCTTTTTTCTAAAAACCTTGTTTCCATTCCATGACTACCAATTCCTTTCCTGACCAAATATTTTGCTGAATATCTTTTCTCTTTACTAGAGTTGATCATGTGTTATTTACAATTATTTCTGATGTGATGAACTGAGTGGCTGACACATCTCGTTTCTTGGACCCAAATCTGGTGGAAACACTGGAGATCTTCAAAGACCTCATCTACCATCTCGCTGAGTCACTTCCTCTTCTCTTCAACACCAGGGGCAGAACAATGGGATGGCTTCTTTGATGGCTATTTCGCACCTGATTGTGATGGCTGGCCTCATAAACTTTGCTTAAAAGGATGTACATGAGGATGTGGATCCAAGGTATTTATTTTTATCCCATTATATTAAAAATAGATGTTATATATGGAAGTACTTACTAAGCCATGTTCACTGAACATTTTCCATACTATATTTTTCTCTTAACTACATTCGAGTTCACAATATTTTATGGACCATGTATCCAGGCCTATCACTTACATTTCTTTTCCCCTCTAGTTCTGTAAGGACATGGAGCATAGAGGTCTATAAAGCAACTCTGTAGGTAATTCAAAAGTGAAAAATAAACAAATAGCAAAACCTGTATAATTTTGCCCTTGATCAAAGATGTAGAAGTAAATAATTTAAATATGGACAAAGAATAAAAATATTTCAACTTTTAAAAAGAAAACAAAGAAAAGGTAGGGAAAACAATTCACACTTGGCCACGGTGGCTTGCTCCCTATAGATTTTGGAGAGCTACTAAAGACACAACACAAGAAATGTGTACATCAGGCAAGTCCTAACGGAGCACCTCTTGGCAAATAAAATTTACTAACACACAATGGTGTTGTCTGTTCTGTCTAAACACAGCACTTAAAAATGAATGCCCCCCCAAAAATTGACAGTTCTCAGATCTCTCTGGAGATTGGCAAAACCATTTGCTTTCTTTCGAAAACCTTTTTTTCATTCAGTAAATACAAAAGGAATCCCTTTCTTGACCCAAATATTTGCTGAATTGTTCAGGGTAGACTAAGCCTTTCTCTTTACTGTCAATAATGATGTGGTATTTACAGTTATTTCTCATGTGATAAATTGTTTGGCTGACACATCTTAATCACAGTCACACACATACGCACCCACACAATTTTAACACTCTACTCTCTAATATCCGAATGGTTTTGTTGTGGTTCTCTTGGAGTGCTATAGAAATGTAACATGAGACAAGAAATAGAATAAGGCTAGAAAACCCAGCTATGAATTTACAAAGGAATTCAAACTGCCATATTGATGAATTCTACATTTTGTTGAGCCAGTATGCCAGATTGGAACAATTGTTTAACTTGTCTGCTTTTATTTCCTCAATTTATGGCTCTTAGTTTTTGAACTATTTCTAACATAAGCTTCAAATAATTATATACACATATGTGGCTATGTTTATATGCACACACAGAAATTATACATTATACGTTGAAGATCACCCTTTGAAAATCACGTGACACGTCTCAGTTCCCCCCAAACTGAACCCCCTGCCATCAAGTTGATTCTAACTCATAGTGACCCTATAGACAGAGGAGAACTGTCTCACACAGTTTCCAAGGAAAGTCTGGGGGATTTGAACTGCTGACCTTTTGGTTAGGAGTGGTAACAGTTAACCACTACACCACTGGGGCTTCAAATCTTGGTTAGCAGACAAAAAATATTCGCAATTATCAGAAAAGAAAGGAAATCATCTATTTCTACATCACACAGCTGTGCTTGACACACAAAAAAGAGAGGTGCACCTCAAGAACTCCACTGGAAGACTGCAGCTGACGGTCTGACGGCCCGGGACTTCCCCTGGGAGCATGGTCCCTAGACCTGCTGCTGCCCCTGATCATTATTCATTACTGAGGTCAACTCTTTGAACAGAAATGGATTGGACTTGAGGACATAAAGTGACCATATGGTATGTCCACTTTATGGTTCTATGTATCTACAGGATTCCATCCTACCGGCCTCTTACTAGAAGGCAGAGGAGAGGGTGGAGAAGAGGGGATAGGAGATTGTTAATAGGATATGACATGTACAGAATGGAAAGGAAGAGTGTGCTGTCCCCAGGCAAAGAGACCAGAGGGAACTGCAGATAGGCAGGCATGCAAATTTAACTTGGATTGGATACTACTTTCACTCAATCAGAATTAAAAAAAAAAAAAAAAGAGGTTGTGCTCAAATATGTTTTCTATCCTAATTCAGTCTTGTTTTTTTTGTTGTTGTTGTTTACTTGACCTAGGACTTTGAGAATATTCACTGCTTTTACCAACTCACTCCTTTCCTAAGAAGCACTGACTAGCTCCTTGTAGCTAGAATAGTGGTTTTCACACTGTTTTGGTGTTTCCAGTTCTCCAGACCTCTATCAGGGGTCCTGAGGAACAAGGGAGAGCCCACTCGACAGGGCTTTGGGGGCTGTCACTGCCTTTACTCTCAGCTAAAGGAGCTCTTCCATCTCAACAATCCACAGAACATACACATTCTTTAGATCTTCCTGTCGAAGAAGGACCCATCTCTGGACCCAGTGATCCTGGAGGTCTGTAAAGACCTGTGAAGTGAGAATCCAGAGAGACACAGGATCTCCTTTCACTAAATTCACCTTATGCAACCTGGGCCCCTATTAGGCTTGCTTGAGAGGAGGGGAAAGGAGAGTTTCTTTGATAGACTTTATTTTTAGAGCAGTGTAAAGTTTACCAAAAACTTACACAGAAAGTACAGAGAGTTCCCATATACTCCTGTCTCCCTGAACAAAGATTCCTTCCTATTAGCAACATCTTGCACTCCTGTGGTACTTTTATTACAGTTGGTGGACTGATACTGATCAATTATTCTTAATTAAAGTCCACAGTTTACATCAGGATTCACTCTGTGTTGTGAGGAAACCTTGGTGGTGTAGTGGTTAAGTGCTATGTCTGCTAACCAAAAGGCTGGGAGTTCAAATCTGCTGTGCACTTCTTGGAAACTCTACGTGGCAGTTCTACTCTGACCTATATGGTTGTTATAAGTCCAAATCAATTTGATGGCAGTGCCTTTTTGGCTTTTTGCTGTGTTGTGACAGTCTTATGGGTTTTAACAGATGTACAATGTCACATCTCCACCAGTACAGTATTCTATGAAACAGTATCACTGCCTTACACATTCCCTGTGCTGCTCCATCTATCACTCCACCCTCCTTCCCAAGCCTCCTGGCAGCCACTGATCTTTTCACTATCTCTAGAGTTCTGCTTTTTCCAGAATTTTAAAGGACAGAATTTGCAAATGGTGAGCAGAGCAGGGTGTGTATGTCTTCCTTCATCAGGGTCTCTGGCAAATGGTAAATTGAAAACTGGGGCTCTGTCTCCTGGCTGAGTATTGCAGAGCCCTGGAGCTGGCAGACATTCAGAGAAAGCACCCCAGACCATCAGAGGACAAGGATCTAGCGATGGCCAACAGTGGGGGCACTGCTGAGGGTCCTGGCATCACGAGGGTGAGGGAGAAGGGCCATTAGTGATGCAGTGCGCACTGAGGATCACGGGATGGGAAGAAGGTAGGGTTGAGAGGGAGGGAGGTACGTGCAGGTATAACGTAAGTGGCAGGATGATGCCCTTCACAAGGCAGGCAAATATTGTCTGCTCTCAGGAAGGAGCCCTGGTGGCTTAGCAATTACACATTCAGCTGTTAACCACAAAGTCAGTGGTTCTAATCCACAGCAGTCCTGTAGGAGAAAAGACCTGGAGATCTACTCTTGTAAAGACTATAGCTTCAGAAATACTGTAGAGCAGTTCTACTGTGTCCTAAAAGGTCCTCGTGAATCAAAATCGACTTTATGGCATACAGCCACAATAATCTCTGGGGACACCACACCTAAGGGTGCTATGAAGAAGCTAGGTCCCCCCATACAACCCTAGATCCCTCTACCTAGAAAACAGACACTAGGCTGTGGAACCGTTTTGTCTGGAGAGTCTCAGCTCATTGAGATGCACATAAAACAGTTTTTCCTAGTAGTTGCTACTCACCATGTTCTCTGGTCATCTTACTGACTTATAGCCACACTGACACTTTGCTTCTCAGTTGTAAAGGTCTAGTCTAGTCCAATTAAAATCCCAGCCTCATGTTTAACTCCAACTTCTCCCCACTTGCTAGGTTTATGACTTATAGTGATCCCATGTGACAGACTGGAACTACTCCACTAGATTTACTAAAACAATGATTTTATTGTGCTTTAAATAAATTTATGATCCAAGTCATTTTGCATACAAAAACAAACACACATTGCAGAAGAGAGAGGACTGTATTCTGCACTCTCCTTTCTCAAGGATTCAAAGTGCATTTTATTCGTCAGAACTGTCACATGACAAATAAAGGAGGCTGGGAAAATGGGCTTCCTTGGGGGCCAGCCAATGCAAACAAAATTCACACTGAGTTGGTAAAGGGAGGAGTCATGAGCTTTGTTCAGGATACCAGCCCTATGAGTTAGACAAAGTGACTTTTGATGGTACTTTCTCCACTTGCTTCAAAGCTCCACAATCACTTCCAGACACCTACATATGAACACAACATCTTAATGAAAGCTGAGAGTTACTGCTGACTAAAATTCTTGCTCTTTCTCTGTACTGAGTGGTATATATAAATTTCTCATGTACCTGAGCTCAGGAAAGGTGTGTGTCAGGACTGTATCCTATTCTTCACCATACTTATTCTTTCTGTATGTTAAGCAAATAATTGAAGAAGCTGGACTACAGAAGAAGAAATGGGCATCAGGATTGAAGGAAGACTAATTAACAATCTGTGTTATTCAGATGACACTACCTTGCTTGCCAAGCTTGCCGACAATGAAGAGTATTTGAAACACTAGCTGATGAAGATCAAAGAACATAGCCTTCAGTATGGACCACACCTCAATATAAAGAAAACAAAGACCCTCATAACTGGATCAATAAGCAATAGCATAATAAATGGAGAAAAGACTAATGTTGCCCAGGACTTCATTTTACTTAGATCTACAATCAATACCCATGGAAGAAGCAGTCGAGAAATCAAAGGATGCACTGCACTGGGCAAATCTGCTGCAAAAGATCTAAAATGTTAAAATGCAAAGATGTCACTTCAAGGACTATGGTATGCTTGACCCAAGGCATGGTATTTTCAATTGCCTCATCTGCGTGAAAGCTGGACAAAGAATAAGAAAGCCAGAAGAAGAAATGACAGCTTTGTGTTGGCAAAGAATGTTGAATACACTATGGACTGCCAAAAGAGCAAACAAATCTGTCTTGGAAGAAGTACAGCCCAAACGTTCCTTGGAAGTGAAGATGGTGGACTATGTCTTACATACTTTGGACATGCTGTCAGCAAGGACCAGTCCCTGGAGGAAGGACACCACACTTGGCAAAGTAGAGGGCCATCACAGAAGAGAAAAGTCCTCACAGTGAGATGGACTGACAGCAGGTGCGACTACGTGCTCCAGAATGACGGTGCTCATGTGGCTGGTGCAGGACCAGGCAGCACTTCATTCTGTCACACACAGTGCTCCTATGAGTCAGAACCAACTCGACGGCACCCAACAACAACAACAACTTTATTTCTTAATGGACTTTGCTATGTGACTTGATTGAAACAACACTTGGAAGTAACTTACTTTGTAGAAAATATGTATAAAATAGAAATAATGCATTCAGGTTAAGAGCACGGACTTTAGGGCCACACTGACCTAGTTCTAATCAAGACTTTGTCTGATAAAAGGGTTGATTTGGGAGAAGGCATTTAACCTACCTGTACTTCCATTCTCTTACATGAAATCTGGGGACAGCAACTGTACTCAACTCAGAGGACTGTTTTTAGGACTGCTGTTTTGACTCATGGCAATCCCATGTGACAGAGCAGAACTGTCACACTGTGTTTCCTAGGCTGTAATCTTCATGAGAACAGATCAGCATGTCTTTCTCCTGGGAAGCTTCTGGATGGGTTTGAACTCCCAACCTTTCAATTAGCAACTCAGAGCATAACCGTTATGCAACTAGGGCTCCTTGTTTTTAAGATTAAAAGAGATTAACAGTGCTTAGAACAGCACCTCATACTCTGAAGTATTGGCTATTATTATTATTATACCATATATAGTTACTAGCCCTGGTGGTGAAGTGGTTAAGAGCTCAGTTGCTAACCAAAAGGTAAGTAGTTTGAATCCATCAGCTGTTCCCTAGAAACCCTATGAGGCAGCTCTGCTCTGTCGTATATGGTCACTATGAGTTGCAATTGACTAGACAGCAATGAGTTTTGAGTTTTGATATACAGTTAATACTTGACCCTCAGCTATGATTAAACCCAGCTCTTATTACCCATACAATGTTGGGCAAACTTTTACCAGTTCTCTGGTTTGGTATTCTGATTAGTGAAATAAGGAGGGCTGAATGACCTCCTCTGTCCCTCCCCTTCTGGTCACAGCATGCAGACAATGGCAGAGGTGAGAAGAAGGGGTGCCTTCCTACAAAGCCCTGAAAGTATAAATTGGTAAACCTTTTATCAAAAGTAGTATTCCAAAACTGCTTATAATTGAGTGTGTTCACTTTTAGTTCCAGAAATTTTTAGCTTTTGCAATTGATCTTACACAAGTACTTGCATGCATACACAAAGATAAATACATGAGAATGTATACTGAAACACTATAAAGATCCAAAATAAGGATTTACCAGAAGCTTGTTGACTATATGATGTTTTACTGAGTTACAGCCATTAAAAAAGGAGTTAGAGTGGTCCTCATACCACCAAGAAAGAAGGACAGAGCCTGTCCTTTGGACCCAGGGTTCTGGCACTGAGAACTTCTTAGTCTAGGGAATGATTGATGAGAAAGACTTTCCTCTAGAGTCCACAGAGAGTGAAAGCTTCGCCTGGAGGCAGTACCCTGAATTTGGACTTCCAGCCTACTAGACTGCTGCTTCTACCAGGTGGACAAAAGCAAGAATTCACCTAACAAGAAATGGCAGAAATGACCGATTTTATAGGCTAGGAGCCATGATCAGTTGATGACGATTTGCTTAAAGAATCGATAAAAAAAAGAAGATGGTCTGATTAAGACCAATGGGTCCAAGAGTTTCCTTCCATGGAGCAAAGTGCCCTTAAGGACCACGAAAGATTGGAGTCATGGACCAGAAGTGTTCCAAGCAACACTTACCAGGAACTTATCCAGTCTGTCTCCCTGGATGACAACCTTCCCAGTGGAATCACCTGTCTCATAAACAGCTTCTTGACTGGAAAGCCATCATTGGATCCAGCCTATGCTGGATTATTTGGAAGCACTGGGGCTGGGAAGAGCTCCCTAGTTAATGCCATCATTCAGCAAGCAATGTTTCTATCAGTGTCCGCAGGAAGTATATGTATTTTATGTGTTGTGCAAGCAAGCTCAGGCTGCTGTGATCACTCTGAGGCCAAAATATACTTTTTCTCTCATCAAGAGTAGAAAGAGGAATTGAAGAACTTGACTGAACTCCTGCATGGAAAGGAGGAGCTGGGCAGAGAAGAAGTTACAGGAGACAGGGATGATGCAGTGGAGGAAGCTATCTGGAAGCCACAAGTGCCATCTGGTAATGAAGCATAAAATAAGAGCTATGAGAAGTCACTAAGAGCTAAGTCCAAAGGAAAGATTCCCACCTCCAGAATCATCACCCTCATGGCAGAGGAGGCGGGAGAACTGTTTAACTAGTTTAACTGTTTAACTGTTTAACTCCATCCAGGCTGAGAGGAGATAGCAATGCAGAATCAGCTGGGATACAAATCTGGACCTTGATCAAACATGTAGAATTGACTCTTCACAAATTTGAGCTAATTCCAGTAGGAACTGTGTGGGTGGACATTCCAGGCACAGGTGACTTCAACAGCAAGAGAGATGTAGAAACAGACCATGAACAAATGCTCTGTGATCTGGGTGAGCACTGACACAGAGTTCCTGGGGGAAAGCCCAGGAGGACTTTCTCAATGACAGCATCAAAGTCTGCCAACGAGGTTTCTGCAGGTACATGGTCCTGGTGGTCACCAAGAGCGACAAACTCCACTTGCCAGAATATTTAATGGGAAGAAATGTAGAACACCAATCTATGCACAAACACCAAGGGGCTGTTTTAGAAAAAAAAAGAAACACTGAAACTACAAGGGAGTACAGTTGTCAAGGAAACACTGTAGAAAACATGTCTGGCTGACTCTTAAGCTTCTGAGAGCCTCAGATCTGATGTACACAGTCTACGCCCAGAAGGACTAGCAACAGGCTGTAGTTACTAAGGAGGAAACTGAAATCCCCAAATTAAGAGAGCACATCAAGAAATAGCTCTTGGACCAGAAGAGGAGGACAGTGACCAAGTATGTTACTGAAGCCTTCGGCCCTCTGTGTGCCTCACAGATAGCTTCACCTCCAGGGATCACCAGCTAAGTGAAAACATGGACATGAGCTGCCTGCAGAGATTTGTGGAAGAGAAGACACAGCTGATGGAGATCACTGACCAGTCCCTTGCTGCTGCTGGTGGTAAAGAGCTATGTCTGTTCAACAAAAGGTTGGCAGTTTGAACCCACCATTTGCTTGCTGGAAACTCTGTGGGGTCACCATGAGTTGGAATCAATGCAATAGGCTCTTCTTCTGTTTTTGTTTGCCCACATAGAACGGCCACTGCAGGAAGGGATCAGAAATGTCAAGACTTGCTACGTTGGATCCTCAGCAGATCCTGATGAGAAGGAGAGGAAACCAAGGCCTTCACTGGACTTAGGAAGCTGTTGGCCTGAAAAATGGCATCTATGCCTGGAGGACTCTTGCACGCATAGATCATAATGAAGTCATCAGGTATTTGTAGGGCTGAAAAGGCCACTGGTTCAGCTCTGATGCCTCACATAAGTGTTCGGTGTGTGTCTGTGTGCACACGTGTGTGCAGTTTAAGTGAACACAGATGCTATTAAACACTCTCTGCAGGAGGAAAAAAAATGACAAATTGGAATTAGAAATAGCTGGGAATATGATAACCCCCCCCAAATTTTTCCTCAGCCAGGCTGTAAGTCCCATCCTGGAAGGCCTGGAGGTACATATCCTCAGAAATAAGAGAAGACTCTATGAGTGTCCTAGCACCCCTGTGTGGAGTGATCTGAAGTCCTGTTATGAACAGGCAGCTTAGATTACTGGCAAGAATAACCTGGGAGAGAATCAGAGATGTCATTCAAACAGGTGTGGACTGGCAGGTGGCTCAATGCATGTGTGAAAGGGCTCAAGAAAGCTGCAGCTCAAATTATGGCAGGTGAAGATCGGAATCAGAGAAGCAGAAGAAGAGCATACCCACCACGCTGACTTGTGCTTCATCCAGGGTGCTGGCCTCTACAAGGAAGTTGCAGATGTCAAAAGTGAATCCAACAACAACAATGAAAAAACATTGCCATTGAGCAGATTCAGACTCATAGCAACACTATAGGACAGAGTACAAGTGCCTCATAGGGTTTTCAAGGAGTGCCTGGTGGATTCCAACAGTCAGTCTTTAGGAGATTGCTCTTGAGGAGGTTGCTGAGTGCAATGCTGAGGAGGAGCACACAAGAGTTCCCTTTGAGAATGTCACCCAGCAAAGCTGTTGCCCCACCCCAGAAGACAACTGAAAAATGAAAGTAAACCCATAGCCAAATGATCAGGATGACTTTTTGGAATCTCACAAAGATCCCCACCTTGCCAAAAGGAGTTAGATGATTATAGAAGAAAATTGCTAAGTGAAAAGAGAAAAAAGTCTATGTTGAACAAGACTGCATATATCACGATTTAAAAAAGAAAGGCAACAGAGAAGGAACGAAAAGGAGACAATTAATGAAAGCAACAAAAAACAATTGTGTATCTTACCATCACACAGAAGCCAAGAAAATATATGCCAAAGAGTTACAGGCAGTTACTGTAGAGGTGGATTTACAAATGACTCTATCTTTTGATGCCATATATTTATTAATCTGCTAATCATTTTTAGTAACAGATTATATTCATAATTGGGAAAACAAAACCATTATTTTTAAAAAAGAACAATAAGACAGATTTAAAATGTAATTTTACAGTTTTTTAGATGTGTGATCTTGGAAAAACTACTGAAACTCTGAATTTTACATTTTTTTAGCTGTAAAACGGCTGCCATGATCTGTTACAGTAAAAATTAGATAAAACAGCATAAGTGAATTCCTTATCACGAAGCCTAGCACAGTGTACGTGTTCTATAAACATGAGTGCTCCTTCCTAAACTTCCTCTGAGTTCCCAAATATCTAGATATTAAGCCAATTAAGCATGGTTTTTGACAATAGTTTTTATTTAGCTCTACCGAACCAAAAACTCAAACCTGCTGCTGGTGAGTGGATTCTGACTCATAGCTACCCTGTAGGATGGAGTAGAACTGCCTCAAAGAGTTTCCCAGGCTGCAATCTCTACAGAAGCAGACTGTCAGATCTTTCTCCAACAGAGAGGCTGATGGATTTGAACTATTAACCTTTTGGCTAGCAGCCGAGTGCTTAACCACTGTGCAACCAGGCTGTTCAAGGGACAGAAATTTAAGAGAACAAGTTAGTGATAATCTGTATTTTAAATTTATGATTCTTCCTAGGATGATGACCATTGTATCAGGAACAAGGAAAGATCTATCTTAAGGTGGCAAAGAAATGGTTAACTGCTACTTTGTAGGTGGCCCAGCAGAACAAAGTGATCTGTGTCCCAACCCATTTAGAATCCAGGGAGCGGTGCAAAGGGAAGGAAGAAAGTAATTTCTTTATAGACACCTGTACCAAATATGGGAAAAGGAAAGCCTAGTGGGGAAGTGGTTAAGTGTTATAGCTACTAAGTAAAAGATTAGGAGTTCAAATCCACTAGGCACTCCTTGGAAACTCAATGGTGCGTGTCTACTCTGTCCCAGACAGTCACTATGAATCAGAATTGATTGGATGGCCATGGGTTTGGATTGGGGGTATGAGAGAAAGTCTGAACAGTGAGCTGAACTTCCTCATTCACAGTGGCTATTTTCTAAGGTTAAGATTACAAGTAAACTGAGTTGTTTTTTCGAACTCCATTATACTTAATTATGTTTGTTTGTTTAATTTTTTTGGTTCAAATTTGCATTTCTTTTGAAGTAAAAAGTCCAAAACAAATCTTAAAAAATGTTATTTATTTACATACAAAATACCTAGAAGTTACGCAATGATGAAAAATAAACCAATACCTTTGATAATCATTTTATTTTTTATTTGCCACCAAAGTGAACAGCACAAACTTCCAAACTAAGTATTTCCCTAATCTGGATAAGGTCACCTGGAATCAGGATGGGAAAGGAGAGCAATGGATTTCGGATTGGTGTCTAACATTAGGAAATGCACTGGTCTTCTCATCCCCACCCTAAATTAGTACCCTTGTTTCACCATAAACAACTAAATGGAACATGAGGCAAGAAGCTGAGGGATGTGAGTTAGGGAACAGTATCTGCTTTGTGGGAGCCCTGGCGGTGTACTGAGGAAAACACTCAGCTGCTCACTGAAAGTTCCTTGGCTCAAACCCACCAGCTGCTTCATGAATGAAAGATAAGGTAGTCCTTCTGTCCAGATCTTTGGTCCTGGGTGCCTTACAGGGCAGTCCTACCTGTCTTGAAGGGTTGCTGGAATTGACTTGATGGCAGTGGGTTTAAGTTTTAGATCTTTACGTTTGAAACTTGTCTATACAGGTTCCTTAGTTGGATCTGACTCGACGGCACCTGGCTTGGCTGGTGATCAACTAGTTTAGTATTTTCAGAAGATGGCCACAGTGATCACAGTGTCCATTCCAAGTAGGACTTGACTCAAAACTTTCAGGGAGTTAAGATCACAGGAAATTGCTGTCCGTGGTGAGGTCTCTGTCACTGGCTAAAATCAACACACACTGTATATGCAAGTCTGTGCCAGTTGGGAGAGTTTGTGGGGAAAAATGACTTGTATTTAAAAACAAAAACAAAAAAATTGTAGCCACCAAGTGAATTTCAAGTTGTAGGACCCTATAGGGCAGTGTAGAACTTACCTCACGGGGTTTCCAAGGAGCAAAGTGCAAGATTTGAACTGCTGACCTTTGGGTTGGCAGTCAAGTTCTTAATCACTGTACCACCAGGGTTGGGTTGGCACTGGGTTACGTTTTGGATCTTCTTTTTAAAACTTGTCTGTGTTCCTTGTGATCAAGTAGTTTAGTGTTTTCAGAAGAAAGCATATTCAAAAGGGATTAAAAATCATCCAGTTTGAAACTCTGATCTCCCATTTCAAACTTCTATGTTCTTTCCTTTCCACTAACGTTTACTCATGTAGCAACATTTGGATGGCAGAGACTTCCCAAGCTGACCTAGACAAGCTCTAAAACCTATTAGCAGCTAGAATGGCTAACAAGATGGGTACCATTAACAAAAGATGTTTTTGGAATTTGAGTTTTTCACTTTCAAGCTGGTCTATCAATTACAGCCAATTATACGTACACATTTTATGGAGCTAAAGACTTAAATGTGTGATACATATCCAAATGAACCTAGAATGCATAAGCCCTTTACAAATATTTGTTGGATAAATTATTCACAGATGGTTATTTGTTATAAGGCCTCTACAGCTCCTTTGCCCCTCTCATTGCAGCTGCCTTTTCTGATGCCAGAACCATTTTTATCTAAAGACACAGGAAACTCAGAGTAAGGACACTCCCAAGTAGTCAGCTTTCTTCTACTGAATATTTTGGTCCAATAGTTTGGCAGACAGAACCTTCATCAGTGCTGATGAAAACAATTTGTTGTATCTCTGGGACTGCTCGTTAAGAGGGTTAAAAAGATCAAATGTCCACATGCCATTCAAGAAGACAAACAAAATTACAAAAATGAAATTTAGAGTTTTGTCGCTAACAAAGTCAAGGTCTGTAGAGTTGCCGCACTGATTTTTTTTCTGAAGCCGTCACTACAGGGAACACTCAAGCAGCTGATCCAGAGTATAAAACACTGCAGTCTCACCCCAGCCCACAGCCTGCACCTCCTGCCTTGTACTCAGTAATTCAGCACTCAAGTCAGAGCAAGAATATCCTGGAATACTCAGGCATGCAGGACTTGGACTATAAAAGGTCAGTGTGACATACTCCTCATGACCTTTTCTTTCCAATTTTGTGGTCCATTGTCATCTGGTAAGCCTCCACTTACAGTGACCCCAGAGACAACAGAAGAGTCCCATACTATCTTCACAATGATTGGTACATTCCAGTTTATTGTTTAGGGCCACTGTGTACGGAGTATCCTTCAATCCAAGGAGCTCATCTTCCAGCACGATACTGAACAATATTCTGTTGTGATCTATAGTATTGTGCTGGGCTAATTTTTAAAAACATATATTTTATTGTGAATCAACAACAATTTTACAATCTATATCATGTTGCCATATAACACCCAGAACTTCCACGGCTATTCTATTCAAGCTGCCCCCCCCCACCCGCCCCCACTCATGACAGGAGGGTTCCTCTTTGGTCTAGACTTTGCCCTGGCATTTGACCAACGTCTGGCCCTCCTCACCCAATCATCTCAGCTCCAGCAAAGAGTCAGACAACCTTCTGTAAGTGTTTAAAAATTTGTTCTTTTCCAGTCTCACTTTATGTGGTGTACAGCTTTCTGGGCCAATTTTCAGAAGCAGATCACCAAGCCTTTCTTTCTAGTCTTAGTCTGCAACTGCGGCTGAACCTTGCTAGGATTGGAAATTCTGATGATGGAGCTTCCAGAGTGGTAGCAACACAAGAGCCATCGCAGTGCAACAAACTGGCACAGGAGTGGTAAAGTTCATATGTAACCCATTGAAAAAGCCCACTGCCATCGAGTTGATTCTGACTCACAGTGACCCTAGCGGACAGAGCTGAACTAAACGGCTTCCAAGGCTGTAATCTTTACCAAGGAAACTCTGGTGGCACAGTGGTTAAGAAGTATGGCTGCTAACCGAAAGGTCAGCAGTTGGAATCCACCAGGGGTTCCTTGCAAACTCTAGGTGGCAGTTCTCCTCTGTCCTATAGAGTCTCTATGAGTTGGAATCAGTTTGATGGCCATGAACTTGGCTTTCTTTTCTTCTTCTTCTTTTTTTTCAATGTTTACCATAGCAGATTGTCACATCTTTCACGGAGCAGCTGCTGGGTTTCAACTGCTGACCTTTTAGTCACAATGGAATGTTAAACCATCACACCACCAGCGATCATCTTCATAGACAGGAGTCCATACATCTAGAGTTTAAAACCATCCATGAGTATACGCTGTTAAGGGTGTCTACCTGTGTTTGTTTCTTACCTCTGATAGCTGAGTTCCTTTTTCTAAGGAAATGACGCATTTTCTCTCACATCTTACCTAGCACCAGGCATACAGCCACCTCTGTACTTCCTAGTCAAATGGAACTGGGAAGAATGAGGGAAATAACCTCAGTCAAGAAACCCTAAAATCAGAGGGTATAAATGTCAACATTTAGTTCCAATTCATGGAGAACGGAAGCACTCTTTGTAAGCACAAGAGAACCATTTTTTCCAGGGAGGAAGCAAACTTTTGCCATGACTTGACTCCTGATTATAAACATGGTTCCTTCCAACAACGCATTCAGGACATGGCTTGTGACTGACACCCGAAAGCTTTATACCCGTGCAGGGTATTCTACGATAGCTTTCAACACGAAGCGTAAATGACAGGGTGCCTGATAAACTCATTCAGGAACACTAAGAAACAGAGATGTGATTTCTCAAGCCTTATCAAATGATTCTCTCCGGGCCCCCTCAGCAGGGTAGTCTGAGGCCAAATAGGATGGAAGAGTCAGTTGCCTGCCACCCGTTATTTACTCGTTGCAGAGAGAGGGACTGCCACAATAAGAAAGGTATATTCATTTCCCACACTGCTCTCTTCTCTGCGTGGTTAAAAACAAAACCAGGTAATTGGCGTCCTTCATTTTCCTGCTGATAAAAGATGACAGAACCAATAGTTGTACTATTGAATGAAATTCTTTACTTTTACATAATTGGAATCTTTCTGTTTCCACCCTAACCAACCCCATCCTAGAGAGCTAGCCCAGTATCTGCAAGGGCAGTAGGAAGCAAGTTGCCGCCTAGCACTGACTGATTTTCATCAGGATGTCATCTCATCATGCATTCAAAGACCTAACCAGCTTTGGTCTTAACAAAACTTGCAGGGCTTGCAAAGGAAAGAGGGCAGATGGTTCACTCTGGGTGTTTTGTAGTCTAGGTATCTCTTGATTATATTTACACGTATCCTTCAGCAATACTGAGTAAACCAGTCATTTGTCTTTCATGGATCTAGAACCCCTCTTTGAAAGGCCACTGGGTAGCTAAACATAGAAAAGAGAACAGCTGATTTCTTACATTATTAATATCTTTTACTGTATTTTGTAGACTTATTTATTTCTAGTTGGCCATTTATTTCCTGGAATATACAATACACAGGCTCATGTTTATCCTTAGATACTTTTATCCCTACTCCTCCAAACTACATTAACCACTTGATTATCAGAAAGAATTAAGAAGGAATTTAAACTATAAGGTGAGGGGCATGGCCAATAATAGTATTTATTCAGTTCATATAGATACAGCCTTGAGAGTTACTGACCCCCGAAGGCATCCATGGTTGAGGTTGTTGGTGGTTCTGTGGTAGGTATAATTTCTGCCTCCCATACGGATGGATATCTGAGTTTGATTCCCAGCGAATGAATCCCATGTGCAGCCACCATTCAGAAGGTAGAGGCTTGCAGGTTGCTATGGTGCTGAGCAAGGAGAATGTCAAGGACCTCAGACCATTAGCCCAGCACTCAGAGCCTACATGGGGGAAAGCAGTACACAATCCATACCAATTAGCTGATAAAATGAGTTCCACCTTTTAGAAGACAGACAATAAGGATCAGACCTTAAAAAGCCACATCCCTGTGGTGAGGAGCTGTAGTCCCTGAAGCACGAGCTATGCGGTGGGTGATTCTGACTAAGAAAACACTTGTTTCCAATCTGGACTCCCTCGTGGCAATAGGCTAAAACAGGACAAGGGGCCATTTATGGATTGTTTTCAAATGGAAAGTACTGGATGGCCTGAAAATTCTCTGAACAGTGGTAAGACACTCCAAACAGACGAGTGGAAACCAAGTTAAAGGAGTGACTGTGAACTTGGCTGGCAACCTGTTCTTCAGGAAGTAGATGGGTGTGTGCATCCTTGCTGACCACATGTGTAACAGCTCCAAGAGCAATCAGTGTTCTCTATCAAGAAAAGCTGCCTTCCGGACCTGTGTCGTCCAAAGGAAGAAGCCACAGCATTCTTAGCGAGCCCTTCTGGAGAGGTAAATTAGACTTAGGAGTCCCTGCATAGGGGTGGCAGGAGTCCAACCCACCCCCCAGACGGGTGGGACAGGCTCACCCACTCAGAAGGAAAACCTGCCCTTACTCCCACTGCTAGGCAAGTTTTTAAAAAGAAGTCAGGGAAATCTAAAAATCAAAAGCATTGACTATTATTTGTGAAGGACATCTCTTTTTTCCACTTCATGTCCCTGAGATGCCTTGAGGGGGGAATGCTCCTTACAGGGAAGAAACAAACAGCAACATCCAGATCTTGAGTTCTAACTAGGGTATTCGAGAATGAGGACCTCTCCTGACAACGATTGGAAATTGACAGGTTGCTCCTCCCAGTTGACTGGGGAGAGAAGGTTGTGGGCCTGAAATGAGAGGATGCTTGAAAGCATTTGCTACATGGTAACCACTTGGCTTCTACCTGAAAGACTGGCAGAGGGAATTCAGGACAGCGGTTCTGCAGAAGAAAGGTGGTTGCTGTCCTTATCATCAAGTCAATTTTAACTCCTAGTGATCCTTTATGAAAGAGAGTAACTGCCCCGATGGTGTTCGCAGGCTGTAATTTTTATAGAAGCAGATGGCCAGGCTGTCTCCTAAAGAGTTACTACGGGGGCTTTAACAGCCAATGTCTGGGTTAGCAGCCAGGGGCTTAACCACTGTGCCACTAATGCTCCTGGAAGCTACTGTGCAAGAGACGACATAAGACACCTCAGACCAAGAGCCTAGCACTCAGAGCCTAAGTGGGGAAAAGCAGTCATACAATTTCATCTCAAAATAGGTTTTCAACCAGAAATCATGCTTGTTTCTTCCTTAATCTATGAAATTAATTATTTACAATAGCCAAATAGTTTTTAGTGTCTCCTGTATTGCCTTAGCCTCTTCCCACGGTCCCCCTAAATTTATATAAAGTTGTGCCACATTAAAAATTAATCATACCAGTTTAATTTAAAATCTTGTACCAGCTTTTATAGGTGATGGCACTTGTCCAGGAAGTTACGGTATATGGCTACCTAACACCTAAGTCCCAGGTACTGCAAATGTTTAATGTGCTCAGCTGCTAAAAGAGAGCATGGAGATTCCAGTTCACTTTGAGGTACCTTAGAAGAAAGATCTGGCAATCTACTTCTGAAAAATCAGCCACTGAAAAAACTGTGAAGCACAGTTCTTCACTGACACACATGGGGTCACCATGAATTGGAACTGACTCAACAGCAACTAGTGTTTAATGTATACAGGCAGAACTGTGGGTACTTAAGAGGACAGTTTCTGGCAGGAGACTGCTGAATTCTTCACACCGTCTCTGCCTGGTTGGGTAATGTCAGGCAAGCTAAGTCATCACTGTGTATCTGTTTTCTCCTCTGTATTAATGGAGGAAAAAAGAGTTCTGAACCCACGAGGGTTGGAGGAAAAAATATAAAGCTTTGAGAACAAGTAAGGCTGATGCAGAAATGAGTTTACACAGACTTCAGTTTTTTCCATGTAAATGAATCCAGGTAAATTGTTGTCACAACAGTAGGAACAGTTCCATTATAAGAGATAAAAGAATAATGAACAAAGAAGACAGAAAGGAGAATTGATGACTCTGAATTGTGGTACTGGAGAAGAGTGTTGAATGTACCATGGACCGCTAAAAGAACCAACAAATCTATTCTGGAAGAGGTACAACCAGAGTGCTCCTTGGAAGCAAAGATGGCACGACTGCATCTTACATACTTTGGACATGTTGTCAGGAGAGATCAGTCCCCGGAGAAGGACATCATGCTTGGTAACGTGGAGGGTCAGTGACAAAGAAGAAGACCCTCAGCAAGATGGATGGACACAGTGGCTGCAACAATGGGCTTACACACCAAAACGACTGTGGACATGGGGCAAGGCTGGGCAGTGTCTCGTTCTGTTTTTCACAGAGTCACTGTGACATGGAACTAACTCAATGGCACCTAACAATAACAACAACAACATGTAAAAAGTGTGCATTTTGAATTAGTGGTGGTTTATTTACATTTTGATTTATTCAGTCACAAAATGTCTACATGCAGTCCCCAAGAAACAATGAGTTCTTTTTTTAAGTGGTCTTTAAGCCAAATTTGTACAGAAGTCGGAACAGTTAGCTATGGTTTGTATCTAATGTCACTAAAATATTTGTCTTAGTATACAGTATACCTTTCTATGCATTAAAAGCATTCAAGAAACACTTTCTGATACTAAAACATCTTTAACATAATAATAATAAACCAAATGCACTGCCCTTGAACTGATTCCAACTCATCGTGACTGTACAGGACAGAGTAGTACTGCCCCAGAGGGTTTCCAAGGAGTGCCTGGTGAATTTGAACTACAAGCCTTTTCGTTAATAGCAATAGCACTTAACCACTGCACCTCAAGGGTTTCCAACATAATACTTAACCAAACCCGACCTACTGCCATCAAATGGATTCGGACTCATAGTGACCCTAGGGGACTCAATAGAACTGCTCTATGGAGTTTCCATGAGTGCTCGGAGGATCTGAACCGCCGATGTTTGGGGTGGGAGCTGTTGCACTTAACCACTATGCCCCCAGAGTTTTCAACATACTAATACAGTATTGGCTTTGGCAATGCAGTAGTAATAATGTTTTGATGCATGTTGCAAAATAGTATCCCACTGTTACTGTGAACAGCTATATGTACCTTGAATTTTTAAAATGACAGGTTTTACAGGGGTTGGTTCTGTAATCACGGGTTGTACATAAGTTGGATGTTTGTAAACCTGTGTTTGCTTTCTACAAGGTCCCTCTTGAATATGACGAAAAGGCGAGCAGTTGATACCAGATTGTAACAGCAGGGCCAGGTGGATCATAAGAGGACTGCCATGAGGCAACCACTGTGCAATTAGGTGGCTTTTAATTTGCAAATGCTTAAATCACAAACCCAAAATCAATTTCAGGAGTAAGTGAAAGCTATTAAAGCATTTTAACCTGAAGAAGAATTACTTGCATAAACCATGCCTCAGTGAAGTTCATTAAAGTGTGGGTTATCAGAGCAATGGTTTTTACATACAGCCTTAAGAATACTGGAATAAAACATAATTCAGCCTTGGCAGCTGCCATCTGGAATGTACTCTGCCAGAAGAATGACTCCAGGCAACAGCGTATAAGACGTTAACCCTGGCCTCCTTTCCTTTTAAAGAGCCAAGAATCCAGTGCTTCTGAAAAACATTGTTTGAAATGATGAAGAAGACCCCAGGGTTTCTGCAGAAGCAGCAGGAGTCTCTCTTTGAGGAAACAAATTTTCAGTTCTCAGCCACAACAAAATCCTGCAGTTACTTTAGTTGAACTACAAAGCTTTACTTCTTACTGTGTTTTACAGACAGACAGACAGACACACAGGCACACACACATTAGCTGCAAATTGTGTTGTGCCTGCCATGTTGAGTTTCTTATAAGAAAGGGAGAATTAATCAATCAAGGTGACCCTGCTGCCATAAAGAATTGGGATAACCTTCTAAATTATTATGGCAATATTGCATTATTATAAACAATTTTCCAATGAACATAATTGTTCAGGCAACATGTGTACACATCCCAGAGTATTTGTGCCTCTGATATATTTCTAGAAGTACAACTGCCAGGAGCATTAGTTACCTATTGCCACATGACAAACGATCACAAATTTAGCAGCTCTACACAATATCATCTATTATCTCAGTTTTGGGTCAGCAGTCTTGGCAGAGCTTATCTAGGTCCTCCACTGAGGGTTTCTCAAGGCTGCAATCAAGGCATCACTGGGTTGTGTTCTTTCTGGAGTGTGAATTACCTGCTTATAGGGTAGCTGGAAGAAGTCAGTTCCCCCGGTAGCAGAACTGAGCCACCTGTTTTGTTGCTGGCTGCCATCAGGGGGCGCTCTCAGCAGCCTCCCATAGTTCCTTGCTACATGGTTCCCTCCCACAGCATGGCTGCTTCCTTCAAGGCTACCTGAAGAATCTCCCACCTCAGGAAAGACTCAGTTGCTCTCTTACTGGGCTTTCACCCACTTGGGTCAGGCCCACCTAGGTTAACTTCCCTTTAGAGTAAATCAAAATCAACTGACTTGAAAGCTTAATTAGGTCAGAAAAAAATCTCTTCACTTCTGACATATAATGTAACATTTTTTATCCAAACAATGAACACCTTCTACATTTTTTGCCAACTGTACCCTCCCTGTTCAAGGTATTTTCAAAACCATGCTATGCTATTTTTTTTTTTTTACAGCAACATATAAAAAAATCTCATAGTGGTGCTTATGAAAATATCTCTCAGGGGGAGGAGATGCTTGCCAACAAACTGAAATCCGTTACATAGTGTCATGGATTGAATTATGTGCCTGCAAAATATGTGTCCTCTTGACCATGATACCTAGTGCTATGTGACTGTCTACTATTTTGTCATCTGGAGTGATTTTCCTATGTGCTGTAACTCTTACCTCTATTATGTTAATGAGGCAGAATTAGAGGCAGTTATGTTAATATGGCAGGACTCAATCTATAAGTTTAGGTTGTGTCCTAAGTCAATCTCTTTTGAGATGCAAAAGAGAAGTCAGCAGAAAGATAGGAACCTCACATCATGAAGAAAGTAGTGCCAGGTGAAGAGTACACCCCTTGGGCGCAGGGCTTCTGCACTGACAAGCTCCTAGTCTGGGGGACAGTGATGATAAGGAACTTCCTCCAGAGATGGCAGAGAAAGAAAGCCTTCCCCCAAACCCAGCACCCTGAATTCAGACTTCTAGCACACTAGCCCGTGAGAGAATAAACTGCTTGTTGAAACCATTCACTTTCAGTATTTGTTACAGCAGCCACTAGGCAACTAAGACACAGATGTATTATTGTTGGGTAGTGTTGAGCTGATTCAAACTTAGAGAGACCCCATGTGACAGAGTAGGTCATCCCTAAAACATTTTCACAGTTGTAATCTTTATGGAAGTAGATTGCCAGGTTTTTCTTCCATGAAGCCATGAATGGATTTGAACTGCCAACGCTTCGGTTGGTAGTTGAGCAACTTAATTAACTGTTGAGCTATCAGCACTTCATACATAGATTCTGTTTATACTCAAGTGAAGAAAATCATACAGGGTGAGAACATCAGATGGCAGGAAACTTAGGGTCATCTTAGAATTCTCGCTGAAACACTGTGCTAAAAAGTGGACTGTATTTAAAACAGTGGGCACAGCAGAATTGCTCCACTGGGTTTTCAAGCTTGTGACTTTTTAGAAGCAGAATGTCAGGACTGTCTTTTGAGGTGTCTTTGGGTGGCACTGAACCACCAGCCTCTGGTCTAGTAGGCAAGCAGTTAAACTTGTGAACCACCAAGGAAGCTACATGCAAGATTATCAGTCTTACTTTCCCCCAATCTGGTAATAGGAAAATGTTTCATTGTAGGATTAATTTCTAGTCCTTTAAAAAGCAGAATGAACATAATTTTATGTGTTCATACATGTGCTGTGAATTATCTTTTTATATCTTTATTCTCCCTGTCTTTTTAAATCTGGTTAGTTTTTACATTAACTTATAGGTGCTATTTATATATTATAGATCAAAACCCATTATCTATTTTAATGTTGCAGTTATCTTCTTGGACATTTTTTGCCCTTGAACCTTTGTGTGTGTTTTCATTTCTTGGCCAGGCAGTTTTTTTGTTTGTTTCTTTTTTTAAAATTGTGGTAAAAATATTCATAACAGAACATTAGCCATTTCAACATACTTTCAGTGTAAATTCAGTGGTGTTAATTGCACTCCTCATGCAGCACAACCATCACCATTACTAATTTCCAAATTTTTCTATCACTCTGAACAGAAACTCAGGGGCCTCTAAGCAATGATCCCCTTTACCTCGGCCCCCCTGCACTCCCCCAGCCCCGATGAAATTTGGTCTCTATACACTTGCCTTTTCTAGAAATTTCACCTAAGTGGGATCATGGAATATTTGTCCTTTTGTGACTGACTTATTTCTTTCTGAATAATGTAGAAGTTTTAAAGATAAACATGCAAGGGTAGGAAACTGAAAACTATTCAAGTGTCCATTAGCTTGCTGCATAAATTGAAATATATTCACATGATGAATATTCTTCAAACATTAAAAAAAGATGAGGTAGCTTTAGAAGATAGGGATTTGGAGAGAAGACCCTCATATTTCAACCAGTAGAAAAGCAAGTTACAAATTAAGATCTATAACTGCGATCCCGGGTTTGACTAAAGGGTTTGCTATATGCATATTTAAATAACTGCATATTCATATTTGGAAAGATACATACAGAATTGCTAGTAGGTGATATGGTACATCTGAAGAATCAGACAAAAAATGAGCTTTTTCTTTTTTCTTTCTTCTTGTCTATATTCTTTCACTTCATTTTGAAATAAGCAGCCTTGGATTTTAAAATTAGAAAAATATAAGTAATGGTTTAATGACACTTAATCCAACTTGAGCAATAAATGCTGCATTTTGTCTTAACTAATTAAATAACAGCATGACATCACATTTTGTATTTGTATTTGAGGGAGATTCATTTACGAATATGAGTTCCTTCCAATTCGATAAGCAGAGGAATCCTACACACAGAGACAAACACACACCCCCCCCTGTATCTGCTGACTCAATTCCAACTCATAGTAACACTATCAGACAGAGTAGAACTGCACCACGGGGGAACTGGAACTGCCAATCTTTTGGTTATGAGCTGTAGCTCTTAACCAGTACCACCACGAGGGTCTGTTAAGCATAGGAAAGTTGGCCTTAATTATCCCAGTTCACACGAAGAGGTGATTAGGCTTCAAATCAAAAACCAAACCTACTGCCAATGAGTTGATTCCTACTCATAGCAAGTCTATAGGAGTGAGTAGACTTGCTCCGTAGGGGCTCCAAGGAGTACCTGGTAGATGTGAACCACTGATCCTCAGGTTAGCAGCTGTAACACTTAACCACCATGCCACCAGGGCTTTAGTCCAGGTGATACTTGCCTTTTAACCAGGCTTTAGTCCATCTGATACTTGCCTAGTGGCCCAAGGGCATGCTAGGTGGGAACGCTGAAATGCGCAGAGATGTTCAACGTTTCATCTGACGTTTCCGTTCCACACCATCACCCACGGAGGGCGGTGACTAGCTGGAGTTCAGGCTGGGCTGCAGGCAGGTGTGTGAAAAAAAGCCACCCCAGAGGCATCGCAACAGGGGCACCCACAGGAGTAACTGCTGATAGCAAGAAGGAAATCGTCCAAATAATTTTTCCCTCGAGTTGAAGGAAACCATTTCTCAGAAGGAACAATTTTTAAATTACAGGGATCCGCGCAGTTAGACACCAAGTTGGGCAGGGCAGAAGAGAAAGGAAGAGGGCTCCCGGCTGGCAGGAGGGCTGTGTGCTTGGCAGAGCAGCACAGAAGGCAGCTGGCTCAGAGAGGCTCATGCGTGTCCTGCCCAAAGGAAGGGGGGCTTAGGTGGGATTCTGAGCTCGGCATGAAGGAAAAAGAAATCTTCCCGCACGGTCCCAGCCCTTCCAGTTTTCTCACGTTGGTGACACTTGGCTATTTTTGCAGTCTTTTCTTTTTTATTTTTTGATCTGTGAGTGACTGAGATTCTTCCACTTGTAACAGAAACACTGCCTTTTGGCTTGTCGCTGGTGCCCTCTCAGCACCTCTTGGGGCGCTATCCCTGTACCCTAACAGAGACACAACTCAGAACTTTCGAATTTTCGCTCACCCACACCTGTACGATGGCCTCGGGTCCTAACTGATGCTGTTTTAGAGGGGCAGAGACAGATGGGGAGCCCCTTTGGGTTCCTTCCCCAGCCCTCTGACCATCTCTGCATTTTGTGAGATTACATCACACACACTGCTCCCAGCTCTGCGCTCCCGTTACTGAGAGAAGGCTCAGCCAACCCGTGGCTTTCTCGCACCGTGTGTTATAAGCTGAACTGTGTCCCCCAAATAGCTATGGGAGTCTTAACCTTTATACTTGTTGATGTGATTCTATTGGGGAATAGGGTCTTCTCTGTTATGTTAACGAGGATACACCAGTGCATGGTGCGTCTAATCTAATCACTTCTGAATTACACGGATCCTGTGCGCATGTGCAAACGCAAAAACCGGGACAACAGATGCCACATGGAGATTGACAAGAAGCCCAGAAACACAGAAGCTACGGAAGCTGAGACAACATCTTCCTCCAGAGCCAACAAACAGAGATAACCTGCCCCTAGAGCCAGTGCCCTGAACCAGGAATTCCAGCCTCCAAAAATTGTGAGACGGTCAATTTCTGTTCTTTCAAGCCACTCACCGGTGGTGTTTCTGTTACAGTAGTGTTAGCTAAGACATTCTCCAAGGGGAGAATCGAAAGGATCCCCCAGGGAAGGGTACCAAGGGTACCAAGGGTACCAAGGCTTGGCAGTGCCAAGTCCCTGCAGCAGCTGCAGAACAGGGTTGACTTCAGCCAAGTTACTGCTGGGTGCTGGAGCCACTTATGCCCTGACTCCTCTCACAGGCATCTTCAGGGGCGGCAGCTCTGGAAGCGAGGCCAGACCTGCCTCACCGCTAAGTGGAAGCAGACTTGCTGTGTAAGCAGTCGAGGTCATGCTTCCCCTTCCCTGGCACTCTTACGGAACAAGGCTGAATCAAAATGATAGACCAATCTGTATGCAATTAAAAGCTTCTACTGGCAATTGCTTCTTTTTTCCTCTCCTGTTAAAACAGCAGAAATACAAATTTCTACCTTCTCAACCTGTCTGCCTCTCCAGTGCTCTCCTGCTACAGTTGGGAGCATTGTCTTCAGGCAGTTTTGTGCAACAACAGAGCCATCGAAAACATGACAGCTTTTTTTATTTTTAAAGTAGATGGCATGCTTCCAGTAGTGAAATGTTTTTGCCTAAACTTAGGAATGCACATGTTTCTGCTGCCCTGTGCATAGATGCCTTGCTAAAGATGACTCATCTGACACCGTCTGTGGATTTAACTTCATCATTGCAAAACTTAGATGAAAAACAACAGTAAAATTATATAGATTGTTCAGCCATTTGTAATTATTCTGGAATTCTTACAAATATCAGGGAGTTTGCAACCCTCTTTTAAACTTGCATTTGCCAAAACATAGACATTTTAGGAGAGCAATTTATGGACATTTGTTTGTCTTCTGAACAGTGTGGATGCTTGCATTCACAGCACATGAGGCTTTGTGCAGATTTTTAATTCTATGACTGATCAACCACATAGATGAGAAGCTTCACATTATTTTATTCATTTAAATATTTATTGAATTTCTACTATGTGGCCAGGACATACCTGGGAATAAAAGAGGCACAGTCTGTGTCTTACAGAGCATTAATTATAACACAAACAGTGAACCAGTAAACAAGTGTGTGTGTGTGTATGCATGTGTGTGTATGTGTGTGTGTAAGTTGTAGTGGAAACGTTATGAGAAAAAAGGACAGAGAAAAATTATATTACATAAGAAAAGGAAGGCCTGTGTTTTAACAGAAGCAAAAGATTATATGAATTATTATTTATGTGAAAACATGAATTTCTTAGTACTACACATATATAGGTGAGAAATTTGAGGACAGCAGGCAAAAAGAAAGGTTTACTGAAAGTTATAAAAAGAATCATCTGTTTTTACAGTGTGGTTGAGAAAAGGATTTTCCTAAATACAAACTCGTATTTGTAGAGATACCTTTCCAATCTATTTTTCTTTTCTAATCACAGGTAGTGAAGCATGGTATAGCTTAAAGAAGCTTAATAATTCTCAGTTATCTAAGTCCCTCAGTAAGCTCACTAGGAAATAAAACACATGGAAAAAATTTTGCTTCCTAAATACTGTAAAAATATTGACCCTACTGGTTATACCTTTGGCACGCATGCATAAGGGTGCCAACATACACAAGTATGAGTGTGTACAACATACAGAAACACACACACATATACACTCACAACTTGTAAGCAGCTTTGAATTTAAAATTCAAATTACTGTTTGAAAAAGTATGGGTTGATGTGTGTGTGTGTGTGTGTGTGTGTGTGTGTGTGTGTGTGCATGTACATACTGCTGTGTAAGAAAAGAAGGGTTACTTCTATGATGGTGGAGTCAGTGACTGTTCTCTGGATGTGAGTCCTGAATCAAATTTTGATTATCAAATAAAAGTATACCAAGTAGCAGGAAATAGAGTGAGAGGGGAGGAAGAGTCTATTCCTGAAAGGAAAAACTGCCTAAGTAGATGCATTCATCAATAAAACAATATGATGCATATAGAAATTACAAGAAAACTATACTGGTGTCTGAAATATAAAACAGTTTTAGCAATGGATAGAAACTTTCTTCTGTCCTGATCATGCAGAAGTCATTCCAGGAATGCATGGGTGGTGCCACATCAGGAAATCTGCCACTGTCATTTACTAGGTCACCACAATAGAGGAGAAAAAAGATGAACATCATTCTAGATACTGAAAAAACATTAAAGAAAACTCAGTGGCTCATTCATCACAGAAACTATTAGTGAACTCCAAAGAGAAGGAAATTTTCAGAGAAAGGATTTATTCCCAATCTATTGCAAAGGTCAAATTTAGTGGCAAAACTTCAGCATCTCTAGTAGTCAAGAACAAGGAAAGAATTTCCATGATCATTCTTACCATTCAATGTTGTACTAGAATTTCCAACCACCACAAAAGCCATCAACCAACGAACCAAATAAAAAACAGAAAAAAAGAAGTTAATAGTGTATAGAGAAAAGTTATAGTATGTTGCAAATGTCATGAATCTCTACATAAAGAAAAAAAAGTACAGACAAGACTGTCACTGAATAAGATCTGGGAATTAATAGAAAAAATCTACAGTGGTGTTGGATACAAGTCACACAAAATCCAAGAACACTGCCGTAAGCCAGCATGAACTTATTAAAAGATGTGATGGAAAAATTAACCACAAATAACAAAAGAATAAATGCTACAAATCTGTGCAAGGTCTGTATTGAAAGTGTTACAAATGTTACTGAAGAACATATTATTAAGTAGTAATATTTCCCTATTTCTGGCTGGCAAGACTCAGTGTCATAAGTATGTCAATTCTCTCAAAATTAACACTTAGAGTCAATGGAATGCCAATCAAAATTCTCATAGGATTATTTGTGAAACCTGACAACCTGATTCTAAAATTCTCATGAAAGAGTAAAGACAAGGTGATATTGAAAAAACATGGGCAAGAAGGACTTTTACTAATAGATGACAAGACCAAGCAATTACAACAGTGTGATATCAGCACAGGAATAGCATCATAGATCAATGAGAATTAAAAGCACATACATAGAACTCTCCAGAGCATCATAGAACATTCTTCCATTGCAACCTCAGGTCTTCTGGGACATTTATATTGTTATAGTCTTCCTTCACCGTGGAAACCAGGGATGGGAAGAATATCGTTTCTTGTCCTACAGCATGCTACTTCAAGGCCCAGGCCATTTCAGCCTAAGATATAATTTACAAAAATGTAAGACAAGGCACAAGGTGTCTTTCAGAATTTTTAATCTTTCTTTCTGCAGAAAAGATTTGTTTCTTAGTCAAAATAAGACAATAAAAGTTATAATTAAATGCCATCAATGCCAATCATGTAGGCTATAAAAAGAAAGTAAGAAGACCAGATAACCTTTTATTAAAAGTTGATTAGGGGAAGAAACATTTTATGACCTTCCTTCCAAAAATTAGCAGGCTGGATCTACTTGGGTCGGGGCAGAGAGATAGGGAAGAGAAAGAGAAGGAAGAGCAAGGAGAGCAGGAGGAAAAATAAGACTTGAAACTAGTGTGGATCATAATTAAATTTTATTTTTATATTATTTTGGTTAGAAAATGAAAGAGATAACACCAACAGCAAAACTGTTTTTTTTTTTTTTTTTGACACTGTACTGAACATTTATTTCACTAGTTCATTAGAGTGAATCAATGAGTTGTTAAGGGCATATGTATATTAGTTTGGAATAACATCAAAGAGACCCCAAAAATTAGTGGGAAAAAGATGTGGAAACCCTAGTGGCACAGTGATTAAGTGCTATGTCTGCTAGCCAAAAGGATAGTGGTTCAAATCCACTAGGCACTCTTTGGAAACTCTATGGAGACATTCTCTACTCTGTCTTATAGGGTTTCTATGAGTTGAAATTGACTCAATGGCAATGAGTTTGACTTTTTGTAATACATAATCCCTACAAATAAGAAAAAACAGGCTATTCCATAGAAAAATGTGTCAGGAATATGAAAAAGTAAGTTTTTGAGAAAACCTGAGTTACCTAATGATGCATGAAAAATGCTTCAATTGCCCATTAATCATAGAAAACAATATTAAAAAAAATACGTGAGAAAGTCACAGTGAAAGGAAAACAAACAAAAAAGAATATCACAAACTAAAGGGTAAAAACAATTCACGAAAGGCAGACTGAAAATATAGTTACACGGTTCAGAGGGCTTATAAGTTTTAAAAACAATCAAACAAAAGCAAACATATAATTACAGTTATTTTGTAATAGTTACTGTTATAATGATAGATGTTGTTTTTGGTCGCCATAATGTGGGCTCCAACTCAAGGCAACTGATTGCGCAACAGAAGGAAAGGCTGCCTGGTCCTTCACCAATTCCTGATCCCTGGTGTGTCTAAGCCTGCTGTTGTGGCCATTGTGTCATCCATCTCACTGAGTTTCCCTCGTTTTCATTGCTCCTCTACTTTGGGACACATGCTGTCCTCTTCTAGAGGTATATAAGTGAATCTCACCATCCTCACTTCTAGGGTACATTATGGTTATAGTTCTTCTAAGACTATAGTGAGAGTTTAGAGAAAAACAAGAGTTAAAGTTAATTTTCAAGACAGTTTTCTAGTAGTAGGTATAACTCCAAGTGTGTATGAGACTGTGTAATGAGCCTAAAAGAGGTGGCCCAGGGGACCCTCTCAGGAGGAATAGCACTCTGAACGTCAAAGGCATCAAAGGAGAAGAGATGCCCATAAAGAAAGTGGCCTAGGTCCAAGCAGCAGGGAGAGATCCAGCAGACCAGCACCTCAGAAGCATTTCATGCAGGGGGTGGAGCCATACTGGAATAATATGTACAAAATACAAACACATGATGATATTTTCACTCAGCACTGAGGATGGTCTCAGTGGCTGTATCTATGGAGGACTTCCTGCTTAATCTCCCAATGTGGAAATTTGGTTGACTGGGAGGGTCTGGACCCTCAGTCGGAAGACATCAACCCATCCATCTTTTCCACTTAGTCTCCACTGTGCTGGACCAAACAGTCCCCATCCTCTGTGGCTAAACGACAAGATTCCACAGAAACAGCTTAGAAGTGGTACAAGAAATGAGTATATTTCTTTTGCTTCTGAGCAAAATTTATATTTTTGGATAATATCTCCATGCATAATACAACTACTTATTAACTTTTTCTTTATGCTTAGCCATTAAGTTCCAAAACTCACTCAGAGAAGAGCTAATACTCTTTAAGCTCCAAAACTCACTCAGAAAATGATCTTGGAAAGACATAGATAAATACTGAGATCAGAGTTGGCCACCTCCAATCCCCAGCCGCATGGATGGAGGCCGTCAGCAGGGAACCGTGGGTCTCTCACTCTCCACTGTGTTAGTTTAGAGGTAATGCTTAGTGTTCTGAATCTGGAACCAACTTGGCTTCCGGACATCTTTGGTTCTCACACTATCTTAACACTTCAAACAAACCAACAAAAAAAGAAATGAACAAACAAGAAAAAGAACAGACAACAGACAATCTGCACAGGGTGGCCGAATCAGCTCTGTCGAGAATTTGGTTCAGTTTCTCTGGGCTGGATTCCATCCATGGCTGCTTATCTCAAATATTACAAGTCAACAAACAGAAATGCCTTGTGAGAACAAGTTTACCTTCATTAAATCTGAGTCTTGGGTAAACTGTTTGAGAACTTAAATGAAGCATTTTTATAGCTGTTTTCCACTTTGATGGTGTGTCAGTTGTAGATGGCCAAAAGTGTACAGAGCAGAGCCTTTGAAATTTCTCAGAATTTCTTCTGTGAATGTTGAAAACACAGGTAACACTTGATACTATTCAGTCAGTGTATGTGGTTAAAAGTAGATCACATGGAACACCTAGAGTGGCAGCTGTATAGAGAACAGAACGGATTAGTGGTTATCATTGGTAGGAGGGAGGGGAATGAGAAAACTCGGTTTAGGAAGCACTGAGTGTCTGTTTACAGGAATGAGAAGTTTGGCAGTGGGTATTGGATGAGGTTACATAAAATGATTTTAACTAGTATCACTGAATTGTACATGTGAAAAATTTTGAATAAGCAACTACTGTATTACCTGTATTTTTACATTTGAAAACAGAAAGTGTATCTCAGTTGGTTAAGCAGAAGGTCAGCCGAAACAAGGGAAATTTCCAAAGTGATGGGCTGACACAGTAGCCACAACAATGGACTCGAACACAGCCAAGGACCATGCAGATGGTGCAAGACCAGGCAATGGATCCTTCTGTGACACAAGAGGTCACCTTCAGTCAGAACTGACTCCACAACAACTAGCAACAATGACCTGCTTTACAAAAGAGTATTACAAGATTCACTCTGGGTTTCCAATAGGAGATGACTAACTTTATAAAAGAAGATTATTTCCAGAAATGTGGATGCATGTTAATTTTTGACATTGCAATGTTATGATGGCTTCTGTCCAAATTTGGCAAGAGGTCTAGACTCGGCACTGAAGCTTCAGGGGTATTGGTGTAGCAGTTCAATGAGCGATGTGATGTTTCAGCACTGGGCTGCGTGATTCCATGTAATTCTGGCTATTTGGTAATCTGGGTACTTGCTGGCCAGTGGGAGTGTTTGAAACCTGCTAAGCTCAAATGCTTCAGTACTTTTGTGACATGGCAAAAGATGCGAAGAACTCAAGATGTCCAGGACAGGTTCCTTCCTTGACAAAACATGACGATCCCAGTGGACAGCAGGTGTATTTCTTCTCTCCTGACAATGTTCATCCCTAGCCCCGTAATATACGATGTTGAGGCTAAGGTGTCTGGTTGATAGGAGACTGGATTCTGATGTAGGCCAGCCCATGTCTCTCTCTGCTCCAGACCTCAGACTAAATGTGCTATGGTGTGTCACATGATCTGGCTTCTTACCTGTCAGATCCAGTTCTTAGCATTCTTCCTCTTTCCCATTTAACTTCAGTGCCCAGATGCCTCCCTGTTCCAGAAACATGCCAGGCACACTCCATCAAGGGGTAGACATTGCCTGTTTCCTTTGTCTAGAATGTTCTTTTACCAGATATCCACAAGGCTCCCTCTCTCACCTCCTGTAAGTCTTTGCTCCAATGTCATCTTCTTGGCGAGGTGTAACTTGCTTCATTGTCCCCTTGATCTTCCCAATATCTCTTCACCTTATCTACTTTTCCTCTCTGGCATGTCTTACCTTCCAGGAGACTATGTAGTTGTTTTCATTTATTTATTTATTGCTAATTGCCTGCCTCCCCTTGCTGGAATCTATCTAGCACAGGGGCAAGGATTTCTCTTTTGTTCACTAGTATCTCTAAAAGCTCTCAAAGGACTCCTGGCTCAGAGTAAGGACACAATAAATGTTTTACAAATGAATGAATGAATAAGTGAATGAACAAATGACGTGGGTTGACTGCTGTGTCATAATGAGCTCTAAGGACCATGAGGGTAGAGAGCATCTGGATTGTGTTTACCATGACATCCTCAGCACCAAGGACAGTGCCTAGAAAACAGTATTTCTTCAGTGGGTAAATAAACAAAAAGGTGAATCAATGTTGAGAAGGAAATTCTCATAATCTAGTATTGCGGACGGTGGAGGGTCAATGGTAGAATTCTTGCCTGCCATCAGGGAGATCCTGGTCTAATTCTCAGCCAGTGTACCTCATGCTCAACCACCACCCATTTCTCAGTAGAGGCTTGTGTGTGGCTCTGATGTTGAACTGGTTTCAGTGGTGTTTCCTGACTAATCAGTCCCTGAAGAAGGGCCTGGCACTTGACTTCTAAAAATCCACCAAGGAAAACCCTAAGGTGCAAAATGGTCCGACCCCATGGTGCATGGGGCTGTCATAAATCAGCGGATAACCACAACATACAAGCAGCAGTTAAAAGTAAGTTTCTTTGAGGCTGGCCTGAGGTATGTTTATGCCCCAAATCCTGCCCAGAACTCTTCAGCCATATGCAGGTAATAACATTACCCAAGGTACTGCAAGAACGAGTCTTCTTTTTAGTTGCTTGAGAATTCCAAACGGCTACAACTACTTCAAAGAAAGTCCTGACAAAGATGACAACACTGATTCTGCAAAGGAAAGTACACAAAGATGACGCTTTTCTGGCAGAAGTGCCCAGGATTCCAGTGCACTGGGAAAGCTCTCTAGGTAGAGCTGTCTTCTTGTGTTGTAACTGAAGTTCACTGGCTTTGGAGACAGACTAACCCACAGCAAAAGCCCCTGATCATTTTCTACGCTATGGGACTCGGACAAACTCTCAGTGTCCCTGGATCTCAATTTCTTCATGTTTATAAACTATTCCCACTTTCCTGGGTTGTGAAGCTGAAAAGTATGTGTCAGGTAAAGCAGTGTTCAGAGTGGCAGCATACCATACCAAATCAAACCAAACCAAACCACAAACCCAAACTCACTGCCATCAAATTGATTCCCACTCACAGCGTCCTCTAGGACAGTAGTTTGGTCCCATAGGGGTTCAACTGAAATAAGACTTCATGGCAGTTTTTTTTTTTTTTCAATCTTAAATGGATTGTCACATCTCTTTCTCATGGAGTGGCTGCTGGGTTTGACCTGCTGACCTTTCAGTTAATAGCTGAGCACTTAACCACTATGCTATTGGGGCTCCTTAAAAAAAAAAAAGAAAAACTACTATCGAATACTGCTATCCTTTCTGTGGCCTTCTTATGCATGATTTTTTAAAACTTTTTTTTATTTTAAAATACTTCTATTAAATATTATAATTCTAAATAAGGTTTGGCTTCCTCATTCAAGAGCTAACCACTAGTCCACTGTCTTGTGTTTTACAGTGACACTAGGTAGCAGAAACCACAACAAACTGAATTAAAATATAGGTCATTTCATTGCTTTCCTCAGTGCAGGCCTGGCTGGTGATGGCTGAGTGGTCATTAGTGCTGCAGTCCTTGAATATTACAGAATTACATCAGAATATTTACTGAAAGGGTAGAGCAATGAGTCATAAATCACCTACTGCAGACATGTTGAGGAAGCTAATGGTTATATGTCCCTGATAAATTGTGACTTGATTACCAAGCAAAAGTGACCCCTGAAATAGGAAACTTGGCACTTTACAAAGAGGGACAAGCTCGGTTTCAGGAAACATGTCTTACTGCAGTGTGATTAACATCTAGCCTTTGGAATTAAAGAATAAGCAAGTTAGAAGCCAATGCACTGCTTAGTTTTCCTCTTGCCCACTCAGGTTTTCAGAGATTGCACCTCCGTGATGCTACATCTGGCTGAGAAAGGAGCACTTCCATAATCTGTGTATTTCCAGAAGTTTTACAGCTTCAAGGCTATAAAAAATGTACACATTGTAAGGCAAGGAAATGGGAGCACTGAAGGATTGAAAATTTTGGGAGGACTACACAGTGTCTAAGTGGTGGAGCTGTGACCTGAACTTCTTGAAAGAGAATCCAGTTCAGGCCATGGGATTTCTGACAGGCCAGGTGTGCAATCGGAGCTGTCTGGAGCACTTCTGTTGCATTACAGCAGGAGTAGCAATGTTTTCATCTGGTGCATGTATGCATTTTTCATGGACAACAAAGACTCTACTGCAATAAAGTCTACAGACTATTTGTCTCAAAGTATAATTTTCAAAAATTTAAAAACATGACACACACAAATGCAGACTGAAAAAGTATAAAACTTTTCTCTGACTCTTTAATGAGGGAACTAGCAAGATGGAAATGTCGATTCAAAACAGGATGAGAAGCATACAGAGGCTCTGGAGAAATAACTTCGGAATAAGATTTATCTGGGTTGGATGAGAAACGGATTCACATCCTAACGAGAGATAAAACCATAGACTTTCAATGTATCTCTTCTGTGGACAGAAATTATTTGAACTCTAGTGGACAAAAATCCACACATCATTATGTAATTTCTTACAAATCTGGAATTTTTATCAATATTATGTTGTCAACCAAAGCTGCTGTTAGATGCTCTCAAGTTAGCTCTGACTCACAGAGACCCTGTACAACAGAACACTGCTGTCTTCACAATACTCTCATGCTTGAGCATCCAAAGTACAGGAGAGATGAAGTCTTACCATCCTCCCTTCCAAAGAACATTTTGGTAGCACTTCCAAGGCAGATCTGTTTGTTACTACAGCATAAATGTATAGTGTATTCACTATTCTTAGCCAACATGGTTATGCATTGCACTGTGTTCAACTTGGCTAGTCCATGAATCCCAATACTGTGGGATTGTCTACAGTTTTATCACCTGTGTGATTTTCCTATGTGTTGTAACTCTTAGCTGTATGATGTTAATGAGGTAGAATTCATGGCAATTATGGTAATAAGGTAAGACTCAACCTACAAGATTAAGTTCTGTAATCTTGTCCGTCTCTTTTGAGATGTAAAAGAGAAGTCAGCAGAGAGACATGGGGACTTCACACCAACAAGAAAGGAGCTCCAGGGGTATAACAGCACACCTTTGCAGCTGGGGTTCCTGTGCTGAGAAGTGCCTTGATTAGTGGAAGATTGATGACAAGGACCTTCTCCCACAGCTTACAGAGAAATAAAGCTTTCTCTCAGAGCTGGTATCCTGAATTTGGACTTCTAGCCTCCTAGACGGTGACAAAATAAATTTACCTTTGTTGAAGCCATCCACCTGTGGTATTTCTGATACAGCAGCACTACATGACTAAGTCAGCCCCTGCAATTCACAGACATCAATTGTTCTTTGGTCTTCCTTTTTCCTTTTTCATTCTTCAGCTTTTACATGCATATGAGGCAACTGAAAATAAAATGACTTGGGTCAGGAAAATCTTATTCCTCAAAGTGACATTGTTGCTTTCTGACATTCTAAATAGATCTTCTGCAGCAGATTTGCCCAGTGTAATGTATCATGTGATTCCTTAACTGTTGCTTCCATGGGTGTTGATTGTGGTTCCAAGTAAAATGAAATCCCTGGCAATGTGAATATTTTCTCCATTTATCATGATGTTGCAAGGATTGCTGCTTTCTTTATGCTAAGGTGTAATCCATACTCAAGGCAGTGATCTTTGATTATCATCAGTAAGTGCTTCAAGTTCTCTTTGCTTTCAGGAAGCACTGGAAGATTAATATCTTGTGCATCTGCATACTCAGGTTGTTAATAAGTTTTCCTCCAATGCTGATGCAGTATTCTTCTTCATATGGTCCAGCTTCTTCGATTATTTGCTCAGCATACAAATTGAGTAAGTATGATGAAAGCATGCAGGTTGAATAACTATGACTTAAAACTATGTAGTATCTCTTTGTTCTATATGAACGACTACACCTCTGGAAAGAGATGATTGAGAAGCTGAATATTATCAGTCAAAACAAGGCCGAAAGTGACTTCAGAAAAGACCAACAATTCTCATTTGCAAGCTCACGTTGGAGCTAAAGAAAATTAAAATAAATACATGACAGCCAAAGTATAACCTGGAGTATAAAAAAGGAAAAAATCCAAACCCATCATCAGAGTCCATTCGGATTCACAGCAACCATACAGGGTACAGCAGAACTGCCCCACAGAGTTTCCAAGGAGTGCCTGGTGGACTTGAGCTCCTGACCTTTGGATTAGCAGCTATAGCACTTAACCACTACGCCAACAGGTTTTCCGAACTTGAGTATACCTTATCTGAATTTAGAGACCATCTCAGAAATAGATTTGATGCACTGAACACACTAATAACTGAAGGATGACTTGTAGGATGACATCAAGGACATCATACATGAAGGTGGCAAAATTTCATTAAAAAGTAAAAGAAGGAGAGAAAAGATCAAAGTGATGTCAGAAGAGATTCTGAAACTTGCTCTTGAACATACAGTAGCTAAAGGAGATGGAAGAAATGATGAAGTAAAATAGCCAAACAGAAGATTTCAAATGGTGGCTTGAGAAAACAAAGTGTTGCAGTGAAATATGCAAAGACTTGGAGTTAGAAAACAAAAAGGAAAGAACACATTCAGCATTTCTTAAGATGAAAGAACTGAAGGCAAAATTCTGCCTCATATTTCAGTACTGAAGGATTCTATGTGCAAAAGCTGAACAAGGGAAACAAAAAGAAAATGCACGAAATGCAAAGCCACTATGCCAGAAAGAATGGGCCATAGCTCAACCATTTCAGGAGGCTGTATATGATGAAAAAGCAATGACACTGAAGCAAGAAGTCCAAGTGGCAAAACATAAGGTTCCAGGAATTGACAGAATACCAACTGAGATGTTTCAACAAATGGATGCAACACTGGAAGCACTCAAACCTTTATACCAAGAAATTCAGAACACAGTTATCCGGTCAACTGATTGGAAGAGATCCAGCCTCACATACATTTCAGAGAAAGATGATCGGACAGAATGAGGAAAATTACTGACCAATATCATTAATACCATATGCAAGCAAAATTATGCAGAAGATAAGCAAAAAATGACTGCAGTACACACTGACAGAGAACTAACTGCTGGAGATTCAAGCTGGATTCAGAAGAGGATTTAGAATGAGAGATATCATTCTTGGTGACAGATGGACCTTTGCTGAAGGCATGGAGTATCAGAAAAATGTTTACCCACGTGTCAATGACTATGTAAAGGCAGTAGACTGTGTGAGTCGTAACAAATTATGGATAACATTGTGAAGAATGGGAATTCCAGAACATCTTTTAGTGCACATGGAGAACCAGTACATAGGTTCAGAGATAGTTGCTCGAATGCAACAAGAGGGTACTTCTTAGTTTAAAATCAGTAAAGGTGTGCATCAGGGTGGAATCCTTTCACAACATTCATTCAACCTATATGTTGAGTAGATTCTCTCAAAAACTGTACTACGTGAAGAAGAATGAGGCATCAAGATTGGAGGAAGACTTATTAACAACTTGTCAACAATCTGCAAAATGCAAATGACACAAACCTTGCTTGCTGAAAGTAAAGGAGAGTTGAAGCACTTACTGATGAAGATCAAAAACTTTAGTATGATTACACCCTAACATAAAGAAAACAAAAATCTTCACAACTGGACCAATAAATAACATCATGGTAAGTAGTGAGAAGACTGAAGTTGTCAAGCGTATCCTTTTAAACAGTATTCACCATCAGCACCCATGGAAGCAGCAGTCAAGACATTAAATGACTATTACACTGGGCAAATCTGCTAAAACATACCTCTTTCAAGTTTTAAGAGCAAAGATGTCACTTTAAAGACTAAGGTGTGACTGACTCAAGCCGAGTTATTTTCAGTTGCCTTAAATATATGCAGAACTTGTACAACGAAATAGTGAGGCCAAAGAAAAATTGATGCATCTGAATTATGGTGTTGGCAAATAATATTGAATATACCATGGATGGCCAGAAAAATGAACAAATCTAACTTGGAAGAAGTACCTGCAAAATGCTCCTTAGAAGCAAGGATAGTGAGACTTCATCTCCCTTACACTGGACATGTTATCAGGAGGGATCAGTCTCTGGAAAAGGACTCCTGCTTGGTAAAGTGGAAGGTCAATGAAAAAGAGGAAGATCCTCAATGAGATGGACTCGTCCAGTGGCTACAATCATAAGCTGAGGTCTAGCAGTAATTGTAAGGATTGTGCAAGACCAGGCAGTGTTTTGTCCTGTTGTAGATGAACTAGCTATCAGTCAGAATCAACCGGACAGCCCCTGAGGTCAACAACAATTCAACGAAGGAAACCTCTGGGTACTAAAAACAGTTAAAGTGCATGTTTGCGAGCCAAAAAGTTGATGGTTTGAGTCCACCTAGAGACATCTTGTAAGAAAAATCTGGTGATCTATTTCTGAAAAGTAAGCAATTAAAAATCCTATGAAGCACATTTCTACAGTGACACACATGAGGTCATGATGCATTGGAACAGACCCAAGGGAAACTGGTAACCCAGTGAAGGCCTCTGAGATCTCTTATTGCCCAGGCTCCTCTCTGCATTTGGACAGAGGAGGTTTCCTCAAACTCCGAGTGCTGTGCGGCTCTTTCCTTCTTCTGCTGATACACACTTCCGAAAACTTTCTTAATCGAACTGGCTGTTCGGATTTAGTTGTGAAGATGGTTAATTTGAATGACCTAAATGAAGAAGAATAATTGATGCTTCTGAATTATGGTGCTGGTAAAGAATATTGAAGATCTGCCAGACGAATGTCCAAACCTGTCTTGGAAGAAGCACAGCCAGAATGCTCACTAGAATCAAGGGTGGTGCAATTTCATCTCAGATACTTTGGCTATGCTATCAGGAGAGATCAGGCCCTGGAGAAGGACATTGTGCATTCTAAAGTAGAGGCTCAGTGACAAATAGGAAGACCCTCAATGAGATGGAATGACACGGTGGCTGCAACAATAGGGTCCAAGCATAACACCCATTATGAGGACGGCGCAGGACCAGGCAGTGTTTTGTTTTGTTTTGTTGTACACAGGGTTGCTATGAGTTGGAAGCAACTGAGGGCACTTCACAACAAAAACAACCTACTGAGATACGTCAGCAGATCCAAAATGGACTCAAGATTTTTTTAATAGTATTTTTTAGTATGATTTCACAATGAGGTGTAGCAAAACTGATATTTATTACGGAATGAAATTACTTGCTTGCTTTATCTATTCCTTAGTGACAGTAATTTCTAGCTTTTAACAGATGTTAACAAAATAATATTTCCTGATATTATGAGGCAGCTGTCATTGGAGGTTATTCATTTTATTATCTTTTTTTGTTACTATTTAGGCAGCATAGACACTGCCCTTGGGAAAGGCGAGAACAAGGAGAGTTTCAAAGGAGGCTTCTGATATTCATAGCAGAGATAACAGTCGTGAGAGTCAGAATAATTTCAATTCACAGGAAAGGACACGGCCTTTCCAGTGTGGAAAATGATGTGTGGGTTCTACTAACTAGAGCCTAGAGAATTTAAAGGAATCCCTGGGTGAGGAAAACAGTTAAGTCCTTGACTACTAGCCAAAAGTTTCACAATCTGAACCTACCCGGAGATGCCTCAGAAGCTAGCCCTGGTGACCTGTTTCAGAAAGGTCACAGCCTTGAAAACTCTATGGAGCAGTTATGCTTGGGTCACCTGGGGTTGTCATGAGTTAGAATTAACTCAGTGGTAACTAACAACTATAAGAGATCATTTAAAGCTGAGAGTTTATACTATGAACCTGGTGACAGAGAGGGCTGTGTTAACACTAACGGCTGCTTTCTTAAGCCAGGATTTTGGTGGAAGGGAAAGCAGGGGGTCTGAAGGGCACTGGACTCTGGAAGAGCATGAAAGGGCTGTACAAAGAGATACGTCACAACTTGGGGATGCCGTGAGAGCAGATGTTTTGCTAGCTGGCCCCATGCACGTACAGGCAAAGGTGCCACGTCCTGTGCCGTCATCACAGTTAGTCACACATCAGACACTAGTGAGTGATCCGCAGGGTTTCCACTGGCTGCTCTTCTAAAGTACATCACCAGGCCTTCCTTTCTGCTTTGTCTTAGTGGGGAAGCTATGCTGAAACCAGCTCAGTATCCCAACAATAGGCAAGCATACAGTGACACATGGGCGAGGCCTGCACGTGAGGTGCACTGGCAGGGAATGTCTCTGTTGCAGATTGAACCGGGGCCCCCTGAAGATAGGTATTATAAAACACATGTTGTAAATCCTAGTCTCTACTCTTGTGTTTACAATCCCATCTGGGAATGGGCTGTCGGTTATTCTGATGAGGCAGGATTAGTATAAGGTTATGTCTTGAGTCAATCTCTTTTGAGATATACAAAAGAGATTAAGCAATAAGTAAGCAAGCAGAGATGGAGGAAGACAGATGATACCCTATATGAGAATCACCACGGAACCAAAGAAGGAGGACCTTCCCCCAGAGGCTACAGACGTAGAAAGGCTTCCCCTAGAGCTGGTGCTCTGCAATCCGAGTTCTGGCCTTCAGTATGAACTGCACCTCAACATCGAGAAAACAAAAATCCTCACAGGCAGACCAGTAAGCAACATCATGATAGACGGAGAAACAATTGAGGTGAAATCTAGGATTTCATTTGACTGGGTTCCACAATCAGCACCCATGGAAGCAGCACCAAGAATTCAAAAGATGCACTGCGTCGGGAAACTCTGCTGCAAAGGGTCTCTTTAAAGTACTGAAAAGACGTGACTTTGACGACTAAGGTGCACCTGATCCAAGCCATGGTATTTTCAATCACATCGTATGTATGCAAAAGTTGGACAATGAAAAATGAAGACAGAAGAGGAATTGATCCTTTGAATTGTGGTACTGGAGAAGAATTCTGAATGTACTGCCCAAAGAACAAACAGATCTGTCCTATAAGTACAACCAAGTGTTCCCTGGAAGCAAAGTTGGATAGACTATATCTTACATACTCTGGACATGCTGTTTGAAAGGATCAGTCCCTTGAGAAGGAAATCATGCTTGGTAGAGTGGAGGGTCAGCAAAAAAGAGGAAGACGCTCAATGAGATGGACTGACACAGTGGCTGTAATGGTGGGCTTAAGCATAAAAATGACTGTGGGCATGGCACAGCACTGGTCAGTGTCTCATTCCACTGTAGACAGGGTGTCGGAACCAACTAGACGGCACTTAGTGACTTCAACAGACCCACCTGCCTGTTGGGGTATTTAAGAGTTGGTAAGAGTTCTTTGTGGGACAGGAGCACTTCCAGTACCACCCACAGAAAGCTATTAGAACACGGATACCACTTGCCCAGGAGTCATACAGACATACCATCTAGCCAGTTGTTCTGTGAATCACTCTTTGGTGACGGCTGGGGCAGCTCCCTGGCAATGCAGTTAGTATGTTCCGGGTTTGCCTCTGGTTCTAGGTTTGCTGAAATCTAGTCTTCCCTGAACACCCAAAGCATGTTCTACTACTTGAAGCTAAAGAGTTTGGTCTTTGGGTAGCACAAATGATTAACATGCTGGGCTACTAGCTGAAAGGCTAGAGGCTCCAGTCCACCCTGAAATTCCCTTGCAAGGAAGACCCTGGGAGTGGTCTTCTGAAAAATCAGCCATTGAAAACCCTATGCAGCACCGTTCTCCTCTGACACCCATGGTGTCAACATGAGTCACAGCTTGAAGGCACCTTGTTCAGTATAACCAATCTCTCTTCTGACCACTGGCAATAACAACATTCTGTCCCTATATTATAATTATTTTGGGACAAGTGTGTGTCCTTCATAGATAGGAATCTCCTTGGGGACCGGGACTTTCAATTGTTTCCATCCTAATATTTCATCTGTCTAGAAAAAACCATGAATATAGTAGGTTTTCACTTGGTATCTGATGGATTGAATGGATTTCCTAGAGACAGAAGAGGCTATCAAATGCAGGAAATCTAAGCGAATCCAAACAGCATGTCAGCCAGGATAGGCCAGGCTCTGTCGCAATAACAAAGAACTGTGGAACTCCAGGGGGTCCAACAACAATGATGTATTCTTGTTCAAACTGGTGGCTTTATGCCAGTTATTCTCCCTCTAACATCCAGGATGCTACCTGGGGCACTGCTTCTTGATTTGGCAGAGAGAAAGAACATTCCTTAAGGTTGGTAATTGGCAATTCAATGCTCTAAATCACGAGTTGTGCAATCAGCTCGGTTAATGACTCCTTGGCTAGAACTAGTCGCGTGACTTCAGTCAGCCAGAAGGAGACAAGGAAGTGCTTCCCTACCATGGGCCTGGGAAACAGAGCCAGAATATTGGAGGCCAGCACTAAGGACTAATACCAAAGATCCAAACCAAACCCACTGCCACTAAGTCCATTCTGACTCATGGCAACCCTATAGGACAGAGTAGAACTGTTTCATACAGTTTCTGACAAGTGTCTAGTGGATCTGAACTGCTGACTTCTTGGTTCGTAGCCTGAGCTCTTAACCACTACGCCAGCAGGGTTCCCAGGGACTAACACAGTACCTGTCTTAGTCATCTAGTGCTGCTATAACAGAAATACCATAAGCGATGGCTTTAACAAACAGAAATTTTATTCTGTCACAGTCTAACTGGCTACAAGTCCAAATCCCTGACATCAGCTGCAGGGGAAGTTTTTCTCTGTTGGCTCCTTACTGCCACTCTTCCCTTGGACTGAGAGTTTCTGAGGAGCAGGAATCCTAGGTCCACAGGCTGCACCTGCTCCCAGCGCTGCTTCATTTCCTGATGGTTTGAGGTTCCCTAAAGCTTCATCTACTTCGCTTTCCTTTAAATTCCAAGAGATTGCCTCAAGGCACAATACAGTCTTACATCCTGAGTTCTATTCCACCAATAGAACTGCTGCCCATTTTCCCTCTTTAATGTCACAGAGGCAGGATTCACAGCAAACAGGAACATCACGCAATACCAGGGAGTTATGGCCTAGCCAAATGACTACACATATTTTTGGGGGGATGTAATTAAATTCATGACAATATCCCATTTATAAATAAATCCAATAGGCCTCTGCTGCAAGTCTATGCCATTCATTTTTAGAGTTAGAATCTGGGAGCCACCTTGTGCTGGGGATCCTTCCTCTTGAGACCTGAGTAAAGTGGGTGCCCTCTGTGTTTCCTCCGGAGGCAGACATTAGTCACAGGAGATGTGTGAGCTCTCCAGATGCCTTCAGAGTTCTGGGGGTACAGAGGTGGAGGAAGCAGGCCAGATGACTCCATCCCAAGAAAGCGTCAGCCCTGTGGCTTTTGCCCCTTTATTCCTGCATCTTACCCTTGATTGAATAGTTTCAGTCCTTTATGTGGCCCTTTTTAAAATTTTCTTGAAAAAAAATTTTTTTTAATACAAATGAGCACTATTATAATAATGCAAATGCGACCAGGAGGGTTATGTGTCAGGGGTCTTGGATAAGAGATACTAAGACAGAGAAAGGGGGAAACTGACACAGAGAGATAACTGAAAAGTAATAGTTTGAGCAAGAGCTACATAGGATCTACATGAATGCAGAACAGAGCAGGTATTAAGGGTATTAAAGGGAGGAGGGGGTCTTCCTGGAGGACACAATGGTTGAACTATAAAGAATGAGGAGTGTCCTTCAGGCAGGAAGTTGGGAAAGTTGTACATGGAAGTGACAGGATGAAGCAGGGAGAAGCTTGTCCCTGAGGCTCACGAGGTAACTGGAGCTGCTATCCTTGACCATGCTCCCAGTATTAGAGAATGATGCTTCAGGGCCGGCCCAGAGCATAAAGTCTGGTTCTGCAACGTCAGGATACCTACCCGACAGAACACAGCTCCACTCTGTTCTCTCTGGACTCTCCTTTTATGCTGAAGTAGCCGAGGCACTAGACATTAATTTGGTCAGGGTCAAGTGCATATTAAGTGGAGGGAACAGAGAAGAAAAGTGTGGTGCTACTCATGCCAGAGTGAAAAGACTGAAATACACATCCTCTACCCAGGTCACCAAGGGTCACAAAGGTTAACCCTGCTGGTATTAGAAATGCTGGGGGCATAGCTTCCAGCATCAGAGCAACCTATAAGGCATTACCGTATGGCAAACTGACAGACGAGTGGCGGTCAACAGAATGACGTTCACCTATTTCCATTTCAGATCTTTAATAACTGAGAAAGACTGCAAATGACTTCAGGGTAGGAAGCTGACAATAGGTCCCTACTCATAAATCAAGGCACATTTAAAATCAAGTCTCCAAAGTTTTCTATTTTTCAATAGCAAAGAGAATAATCTCTACTTCTGATTCAAATATGACACGTCTACTTTATTTAAAAGTATGTGTGTTCCTTCCTTCTATTGGTTTGAAACCAGAGAAAACCTCAAAACATTCTAAGTGAGCAGAGGGGAAACTTGCTTGAGTTACGAGCTGTAAGATCTACTCAGTACTATGTAAGAACACACATGGTGCTTTACTGAACTGAGACCTGATACCTCATATACAGTCCATTTATTTATCTTTTACCAAATAAAGATGATTTGGCTAGATCAAATTCAGATGATATTAACATTGATGGACAAAGTCCAAACTGTCTTTGGTTTCTAGCAATCACACAGAGATAAGAGTAGCCATGGCAATTCGGAGAATGCACTGACTTGTCAGATCCTGACTTCACAAGCCTAGCAAGAAAACATAAGAACACAAACACTGAAAAATGGACTTCTGAGGCATCCTTCCTGGCTTATGGGTTTTATTCAATAATGCCGAAATAATTAAATTACTGCCACATTTTGAATAAATGTTTATTATTGAGTTTGGCTTAAAATAACAAAAAAAAGTTTATAACATCTCATGTTCCAAATTTAGTTTGCCAAAATACAAACTTATCACAAAAAGTTAGGCTCCTATCTGAAAGTCAACAGATTGGCTTTGAATGTGCTGATGCATGTTGGGAAAATTCTCTAGCCTCTTGGAATCTCTGTTTCTCGGCAGTAAGAAGATCAGCTTTGTAATTTTGAAAGGATTCTCAAGCTATTGAGAGTCCATAATACAGGAGGAGAGTTTACAAAAGGACACAGAGAACACTGAAACTATTACATAATTTCCAAAGACCTAGTGTACAAAATGCCCTGTAATTCTAACATCAGCTCGTTGGTGAGACTGGGTCACTTAGGACAAGTAACACTGGTAGAGGGGGCTGAACAGTGTTTATCTACCACGAGGAAGAAAATTACTATTTTTTTAAAATGGACAGATGGCCTCTCTTGAATTATACAGGACTAGCCCTTCTACTTTGATATGCAAAAGATCTCAAAGGTGACATCTTTTACAAAGATGACACTTGGATGATAAAGATGCACCTAACCCAAGTCATGGTTTTCAATTGCTTCATGTGCATTTACAGGCTGGACCATGAAAAAAGAAGACAGAACAACTAATTGATTTGATTTGTGGTGTTGGTACAGAATTTTGACTATATCATGGACTGCTAGAAGAACAAACAAGTCAACCTTAGGAGAAATTAAATAAAAATGTTCCTTAGAAAATGAGATAGTGAAACTTCAGCTTGTTTCTTCTGGACATAGCATCAGGAAAGCCCAGTCACTAGGAAAGGATATTATGTCTGGTAAAGCAGACGATCAGTGAAAACAAGAGAAATCTTCAACAAATGAATTATAATGGCAACCTCTACAAGACCTTCAAACGCACCATGGATCAGGAAGATGGCCCTGGACCAGGTGATGCTTAGTTATTCGTAAGATCATCCGGCATCAAAGCCCACTCAAGAGCAACTAATGATGCCCTTCCTTTAGCTTTTCAATAACTGATTCCAACCACAGAAAAACTTCTGACCCTTTTTTGTTTTAATGATGTTTTCAATCTGGAACTTGATTAGGAAATGCAAACGTCAAAGAAGCCCAAAGAACAGTAGAGGGTGCCACAATCACAAGCAAAACAAACAGACGAACACCTGGCGGTACCCACACTGCCAGGAAATCACAAGGAGTGTTAGCAAGTGAAACAAGAGACAGCCAGGTGGGAACGAGCATTTTCAAAATGCATCTGGGGAGATGCCAGTGAAAACGGTTTACGTTTAATTACAGAATCCATTTCCAGATTAAGGGCTATGAATCTCTGCCTCGGGTGTTTTCTGGACCACTACATCACGTTGTTGTTGATGCATGCCAGAGTCTAACTCACTGAAGCCCCGTGTCAGAGTGCCCCATAGGCTTTCCTGTCATCCGTAAGGGAGCAGATCACTGGGTCTTTCTCTCATGGAACTGCTCGTAGGTCCAAACTACAGATCTCTCAGTTAGTAGCCGAGTGCTGCGCCACCAGGGCTCCTTCACATTTACACCGGAGTCCAATATTTGAGACAGCAGGTGATGCCAGAGTGCAGCATACCTGGGGCAGGCGAAGAAGGAGGCAGGGAGACAGATTTTGGTGTATGAGCAATGCCTGAAGTCAGAGGGCAGAGAGCTATAGCTTGGGGGCCACAATCCTTGAGGTGGCATCTTTGTTTACTTGAGACGTGGCCTCATGTGAAACACCAGGAGGGTCTCTGTATCAGTGGAGGGCACCAGGTCTAAGGCTGGTGGGACTTACAGGAGTCAGGTCTGGGACAGCTGTGAGAAGGAGCTTTCAAGCAAGTACAACTGGCCATAAGCAAAGCAGAGAACTTGGGAAGTCGCCAAAAGCCATGGCTGCCTGCCCTTCATTCCCAGGAGATACTGGAGACCCCTGAATCTGTGCAGAGGTTGCAGTTGATGACTAAGAATCTATAATTCAAATGCATTAATTACACTTGTCATCATGCTAAATTGTAGAGTCTGATTTCCTTCTAGGAAGTAACTATGAGATTACACATGCTTTGGAAACACAAAGTCTGTTGCCGCTAAATAACAGGTTATAAAGACCATGATGAGCTCTGAGATCTGTTATTCAAACAAACTAATGATTACAATTGGCCAACAGATGATAGGAATGATTAAAGAATTTTCTAATGGTTATTCTCTGTTGATACACACTGGACCCCGAGAGGTCTCTGGTTATGACAGGCATGTGCATGTGCGTTTGAACCTCTGCACAGACACCGATATAGACATACATGTTTGTATGCAGAAAGTAGGCAACGGCTGACTTGGAAACAAGCATCCTTCTGGGGAAGGCATATCAGGCCTGCCTATTTATTAAATAGCTAATGAAAGGGCTTCTACAGCCTTACTGCTCGGGTTCAAATCCAGCCTCTGCCACTTTCTGGCTGTGTGGTCTTGGGTAGACTTAATCTCAGTGGATCTCAGGTGGTTCCTGGAAAAACAGTATCAGCATCCCTCTGGAATATGCTAGAAATGCAAACTCTCAGGGCCCCCTCCTCGAGACTTCCTGAGTCAACAGTTCCAGGGGTCAGGTCCAGAAATCTCACAAGGTAAGCCCTGCAGTTGCTGCTGAGGCATAATAACACCTGAGAACTCCTGCTCTAACTTCCAGTGCCTGTTTCCTCATTTCTAAAACGTGTGAAATAACGTCCTTGTTATGAGAAACAAATGAGATGCTATACACATGCAGGGGCCCAGGTGGTTCAGTGGTTAAGTGCTATGGCTGCTAGCCCAAACAGTCAGCAGTTTAAATCGATCAGCCATTCCTTAGAAAGCCTATAGAGTGGTTCTATTCTGTCCTATAGGGTCATTACGAGTTGGAATGGACTCTGTGGCAACAGGTTACTTGGACTAGTTATAATATGCAGTGTTTAGATGGTGCGGGCTCAGCAATATTTAAGTGTTGTCTATCTACTATTACACACATCAATAACAAAAAAAAAAACAACCCCACAATTACCATTGAGTTGATTCCAACTCTTGGTGACCCTACATGACAGAGAAGAAATTTCCCATAGAGTTTCTGAGGAGCACCTGGTAGATTCAAACTGCCGCCAACCTTTTGGTTAGGAGCTGTTTCATTTAACCATTACATCACCAGAGTTTCCACATATATCAACAGTCATTAAGAATAAAAAGCATAACATCTACTGGAATCCTCATGTTATGTGGAAGTAGAAAGAAGTGGAAAACTTACTTTGCTAAGTGTAGTAGTTAGAATAATGAAACGCCCTGGAATGTGCATGGAGAAATACTCAGGCTTTTTAAATCAGGGCTTGCAGAAATTCCCAGGGAGGAAAGGTCAGCCACGTTGTTCATCAGAGAGCAGCTCTTACCACCCTTACGGCCTGTGTCTTCACCTTTGGCTCTGTAGCCTTTCTGAGGGACACACTGTGTCCACCTGAGACCCAACATAACCCATTACCAGTGAGTCAATTCTGACTCAAGGCGAGCCCCTGTGTTACAGAGTAGAACTGTTCCATAGAGTTTTCATGGCTGTAATCTCCATGGATGCACCTTGCCAGGTGGGTGGGTTTGAACTGCCAGCCTTTAGGGTAGTCAAAAGAAAAAAAGAGAAAAAAAAATCATGTCATCAAGTCAATTCTGACTCACAGTGACCCTACAGATCAGAGTAGAACTGCCCCACAGAGTCTACAGGGAGTGCCTGGTGAATTCAAACCACTGACCTTCTGGTTAGCAGACACAGTTCTTAGCCACTATGCCACAAGTAGAGCGCAAACAACCTGTCTCCCAGGGACCTAATACCTCCCCATAGGATGAGTATTATTGAGGCAGGAAAAAGGTGTCTTCCAAACTGCCACACCTTCCCAATAATCCCCAAGGCTGAAGATAATGAAACTCTAAGAATGAAGCCAAGTTGATTTCAACTCACAGCAACCCTGTAGGATACTGCACAGAGTTCCCAAGGAGTGCCTGGCAGAGTTGAACTACTGACCCTTAGGTTAGCAGCTGCAGCACTTACCCCTACACCACCAGGGTTTCTAATCCAGCTCTGTAGTGCTTTGGAACCTAAACATCAGAGATCAGCTTATTCAGAAGCAGCCTACCTTGATGGGTCAAAGGTTAATGCTAGGCTGCTCACTGAAACGTTGGCAGTTGGAACCTACCCAATGGCTTGGCAGCAGAAACACTTGGGGACCTTGCTCCATAGAGATCACAGCCTAGGAAGCCTTAGGGGGACAATTCTATTGTCACAGAGGGTTGTTGTGAGTCAAAATCAATGCCACAGCATCTAGCCGCAAACACAGCCAATGTCCTGAGGTGCTGTACAGGTTAAGTGAAGACGTGGCACTTTGACCCTATCATCCTGAAATCTAAAAAAGTCAGTCCTTTTTGGCCTGGGGGAGTGGCTGAACTTCTGGGTGGGCTCTGAAGGGAAGTGGGCGAGCCGGGAGGTACGATGCTTGAATGACAGGAGGCAGGGACCTAGAAGCAAAGACAGAAAGGGGAGGGTGAAGAGGAAGAGAGGGAGACAGAAGAGAGAAAGCACCTCTGCACCTGAGAGTGTGTGTTCAAATGGGGGAGTCTCAGGTGACTTTGGGGGACTAAATAAAGGGCAGGGAAAGACGGGTTAGGGTGGAAAGAAGACAGGGGCGACCAATGGGGCATTTCAGAGAAGAAAGTCACAGATGCGATTCAGAATCCGATGCCTGGAGCAGCCCCGTCAAGCAGAAGGCTGTCTCCCCCAGCGTGGGCCTAAGAGGTGAGGTGGGGGGAGACGAGGACAGAAGCCTTTGGGGGCAGGCGCTGTAACTGTACTAGGCGGAATGTTGGCCCCCAAAATGAACCAGGCAGCTGCCCTCCCATCCTTCCTACACTGTAAAACGATGATCCAGGAGCTTCAATTTTAGGTGTAAGGGCCTTCCAGAACCGGGCTGGAGTGAATTTAACAAAGTAGCAAGCAAGCAAATACTCGATGCTTTTATATGTGCAAAGAATACAGAATGATCCTAATATTTAAGATCCAAATAAACAGAGCCAGTTTGCTGACATCAGAGGGTGCAACACAGGCTGTGTTCGGGTTCAGCTCTAGGCTGCTAACGGAAAGTTAGTGGTTTGAATCCATCCACTGGTTACTCAGGAGAACGCCCTGGCGATTCACTCCCTTAATGGTTAAAGTCTAGGGAACCCTATGTGGAAGTTTCACGCTCCCTTGTGGCATCAGGACTCAGTGGCACCCAACCACAACAACCTGCTTTCCCACAGGAAGGTGAGAAATCCTGATCAGAGCTTTGCCACAGGGTCAGCATTGTGGTGTTCTATCGTTTATAATGAAAAACAACAATGAACAGGAAGGTGCGACTCCGGGGCCCCTCTCTGAGAAGGAGCTGGTCTCTTAGAACCTTTTCTTCCCAACATTAGAAATGAGAAAGGGTTCCCGCTGGCAGCCCGGGGACAACTGTGCAGATGTGTTCTCTGGTGGCTGAGGAGAGCTCCTGACATAGAATTTTTATTTCTGCAACCACTCTGGTTGGCATTCAACCAACTCAGTGCTACTGCGGCCCTATCGTGGTGGTATCAAGAGGGCATCTGATACGAAAAGATTCACTACCCTTTACTAGAAATGTCTTTTCCCCCCTTCCTTGGCCTTTGTTTTAAAATACAAGACACAGAGGGAAAAGCAAAAAAGGCAATATTTTCCTTTGTTTCCAGTTTTTTTTAATACGTTGAGATCACTCTTGGAAGGATGTACACAAAAGCTTAGCACCAATCATGGTGATAACGTAATAGGTGCTTTTTACACTTGAGTGTCGATTTGCTAACATCCAGATGTTCGGCTTGTGCTGACAGAGGCCAGATGACTGATGACATAGTTTCAGTTTTCCTACAGTTGCCGAGCTTCATGGGGCCACCACCCTTTTATCTGTAACAACGTAATTAGAAATCAACATTCTCCTCCTATCACGTCAGACCCTTGTCAGCAAACAAGAGTCTACAAACCAAATCCACTCATGGCCACTTCTTACCGCATCACTGGTGGCTGCCTTTGCTCTACAAGGAAACCGTGGTGGCATAGTAGCTAAGTGCTATGTTTGCTAATCCAAAGGTCAGCAGTTCGAATCCACTAGGTGCTTCTTGGAAACTCTAAGGGGGCAGTTCTATTCTGTCTTGTAGGGTTGCTATGAGTCGGAATCAACTTGAAGGCTGTAGTTTGGTTTTTGTTTTGCTCTGTCAGGTAGACTTGGGTAAGTAGCTGCAACAGATACCACTCACGGCCCACACAGTAGAAGATACTACCTGGCCCTTTGCAGAAAAAGTATGCATCTCCTTCCTTTATCCAACTGACTTCATTATAAACATCTCTGTTGTTGTTATCGTTACATATGCTCCAGTCCAGTTGACATATAGTGACCCTAGAGGATGCCACCAGGGCTCCAGATGTCTTTAGGACGTTCTAATAAATCGATATAATTTACATGTATATCACTAACAAAGAATTTGAGAAGATACACTAATGATTTGGGCCATTACTCAGAAGCAAGCCCAATAGACTAAACACTGAAGAGGCCATTAAGTTAAGCGCATTTCACTTCAGAAAGCTGGAAAATGGCTAATTTCAGATGTGTAGGTAAATGAATAACTAATATATTCTTCAGTTTCTTTCAATTTTTATCATTTGTTACACAAGAATTTACAATAATATGTACATAGATCTGTAGAACTACAAGAAATGATGGAACATTCAAATTTAGAACAGAAAGATTGAAGTCCTACCAAATTTATTAGGTTGTAACTGTTATTAATATGCATATTTAATGACAAATATTAAATCGACATTTAGATACAAAAACCTAAAGGATAAAGAAAACATTTCTGAAAGAAAAATCATTTTACTAATTCTTCTGTATTCTTTAAAATGTCAAGTTTGAAGAAATTCAAAGCTCAAATTTATCCCTTTAATCTATTATTTAATCATTTAAAACAATTTAGTCATCTTCATGCACACAACTTATAAAAAAACCAAAGAGTTAAGAAGTATTTACTTACAAAAGCAAAAGTGGACTTCCCAGCAAGTCTTACTGGATAAGAAGAGATAAGATGCTGGTCCTTCTTTTATAGTGTCTAGCTGTGAAAATATACATTTAAAATGATCCTTCCTTTTTTACTGGTTTGAAAAATAGGAGGGAAAAGTCACATCACATCTATGGCCTATAGATTCTTATGTGTTCATATGAACAAGGCCTAGGGATGTCTCCTACTAAAGACTTTCACTATATATATATGTGTGTGTGTGTGTGTGTGTGTGTATACATATATACATCTGCCATAAGTTTGAACTGACTTGATAGCACCAGGTTTTTTGGTATATAGACATGTTTGTGTGTGCATGTGTGTATATATATGTGTATACATGTATATACATGTGGAACATTATTTACTATATTAATATAACACTATGTATCTGTATATATGCACATACATATTAATATGCACCTTGTACTGAAGATGAGGAAGTCCTTGTGGCCTAGTGGCTAGATGCTGCAGCAGCTAACCAAAGGGTCGGCTGTTCAAATCCACCAGGTGTTCCTGGGAAACTCTAGGGGGCAGTTCTGCTCTGTCCTATAGGATCACTGAAAGTTGGAATCAATTTGATGGCAACAGGCTTGGGTTTTGCTTTTTCAGACCGACAGTGAAGGAATAGTAATAATAATGTCTTCCTTGCTATTGTCAACTGAAATCCTTTCAGAAGCAGACTGCCAGACCTGGCATTTGAAGTGTATTTGAGATGAGTCTGGGCGAGATTAAAGGCCAGCCTTCAGGCTAGTAATGCAGCACTTAAGCCTTGGTGCCACCCGGGAACTTCTCATGCCTTCCACAGCACCACCTATTATTACATGGAGTCATCTACACCTTCAAGGCACTAGTTAGCTCTGCACTGCATGGAGCTGCTCTGAAGGAAGTTGGAGGCCTTGGTGGCATGAACAGTGACACAGGTCTGACTGCTCACTGAAAGCTTCCAGGCCACTCAGAGACCCTTCATAAGACAGACCTGGGAATCTACTTCTGAAAAAATCAGCCATTGAAAACCCAATGGAGCCTAGTTTAACTATGATGCACACAGGGTCACCAGGAGTTGGACAGGATGAGACAGTAACTGGTTTTTATAAAGAAAGTACAAATACCTAAAGATGGACCCACAGAAACACATTCCTTTTGCTTCTGTTTTTTCCATTTCCCAGTTTAATCTGCTGTTATCGCTGGCTTTCATCAAGTTGATCCGAATTCATAGCAACTCTTTAGGACACAGTACAACTGCCCCATAGGGTTTCTAAGGCTGTAATCTTTATGGGAGCAGACTTCTAGGTTTTCTTCCACAATCAGTGCTGCAACAGTGAGAACGATGACATGTTTTTTTGTTTTTTTTTTTTCGGGGGTGTGGGCACCAATTTAAAAGAGCAAGATGCTAGGGCAGGCAGCATGAGTCATTTGGAAAACCTGTATCACAGAGGAAGGAAACACAGCCAGAGGATCACTAGCCTGTTAATATCAGATTCAATAGTTTTATCATCAAATCATGTTGCTTTATTGTCAGTGACATAAGGATTTGGCTTCCCAATTAACTGTGTGTTCACTGGACTTGGAAAGGCAAGGCCCTTACAGGTATATAAAAGCCAAAGAACATTCCAGAGCATCAGAAGGACCAACGGACTCCAAAAAAGAAAAGAAATCCTTGAACAGACGGATTTGACCTTATCCACACACACTCCCATGCTCATGGCTTCATCAAATTTACAGAATCAAAAGGAAAAAAAAAAAAAAAAGTTGAGATTAGTTAACTTTCATTTGTATAACCCAAACCAAAGCAAACCCAGTGCTGTCAAGTCGATTCCAACTCATAGCGACCCTATAGAGCAGGGTAGAAATGCCCCATAGAGTTTCCAAGGAGCACCTGGTGGATTCAAACTGCTGACCTTTGGTTAGCAGATACAGCACTTAACCATTAAGCCACCAGGATGTTCTTCATTTGTATTCCTATGAGGGAATAGGTGAGTTAAACATAGAAGAAGTTATTTTGCTAATTTACTTCCTAATTTCTGAGTCCTTACAGTCAGAATGGTGAGATCAAAATATAAGGAAACGGTAATACCGGTTCATATCATAATATTTTATATTTGAGCATCTAAACACTTACAGTACCTACAAGTATTTCAATTACACACTATATCTAACTCCTGAAATACGGAAAACGGGTGTCTTGTTGGCTAGAATCCAACAGTATTTTTCACATATAAACATATTTATATAGCTCTCTCCAGATACTTGGAAATAAAACATAGGTTACAAATACATCTGGGAAAAAAAAAATCACGGCATCTGAAATACAACCCTTGGCTATCACCTTTGTTAAAATACTCTACAGTCAAGAAGTCAGTATCTAGCCATTTGATTTGTGCAGGCTACCAGGGTTTAATGAAAGCAAGCAAATATAAAAACCTAAGACCATTAAAGCAAATACAGGACATTTTATAGGTAATGAAAATAATTGCGCATAAATCCCGTATTCTGTTTCCATCACTCACAAAATCTTCCCAGCCGACCTAGTCTAGGGTCTTGATTGAGTTGGCTTTAATGTTTCAAAAATAATGTAGCAAGACTGAGTTTTCCCTGCAGCAGCAGAGTGCTCTCATCACCTTTAGATATTTCTCATTAAATAGGGATTAATTCATAAGCCCCCATTCTGTTAAAGACCCACTGTAAATATGCAATAGATCAGCGGAAGTTGCTAACTTCCTTAGAAAGCCACTGATGTCCTGAGGAGCTTAGCAAATTCATCCCTACAACGAGTTCATGAAGGATACTGTGTCCATGGAAGTCAGGCAGCTATTCCCCACGAATGCCCTATTCAAAGGTAACATGTTTCTGTTTCCTTCCCTCCAACAGGCATCTTGCTACGTCAAGCAATGACTTAATTCACTGCAAAAATGACAGCTGCTGATCCTTACAGAGAAAGACCCCACCAGTACCTGCAAACCGGGGGTGAGGAAGTTGGTGGAAAAACTACAGATGGGATGCAAAACAAGCAAGCGATCATTTAATAAGAAACTGTTAAATGTACAAAGAGAAGCGTTAAATGGTGAGTTGATTCTGGAGACAATCAGGAGTTGGACAGGATTGTTTTCAAGAAACAGCTCATCGGAGGGGAGTCTGCTGGGGATCGGGCTGATGATTCTCAGTTGCTCCATTAACTGCACCGCTCCAACACAGCGCTGCCACTGGTGCCTTGATACTCACCGAGAAAAGCAGTTTAGGGTGGCGAGTGTATTACTGGGAAGACGATGAGGCTTCTGTTTTTTTGTAATGTAAAACCAGTATCCTGTAGTTCTTCTCCTGGAGATTCTCAGTGTACAGTAATACAATAAACCAAACCAAACCACAACAGGAAAACCCCAAAGAGACAAACCAAAAAACCTGCTGAGTTGATTCCATTTCATACCAACCCTACAGTACAAGGCAGAGTTGTCCTATAGGGTTTCTAAGGCTGTAATTGTTACAGAAGCAGACTGTCACAGCTTGCATCCATGCAGCAGCTAGTGAATCTGAACCTTTCGGTTAGTGACCATGTGCTTACCCAGTGCACCACGAGGGCTTCTTAACATACTAAAACCCCCAAACCAAACCCACTGCCATTGAGTCAATTCCAACTCCTAGCAACCCTGTCGGTCAGAGCAGGGCTGCCCCCACAGAGTTCCCGAGGAGCACCTGGCAGATGTGAACTGCAGAGTTTTTGAGTTTGCAGCCGTAGCATTTAACCACTGTACCACCAGGGTTCCTAACACACCTAAAGGGATCCATTAATTCAGTCTCACCAAGCTTTCCTCAAAACTTCTGTTCATAGAAAATCTTCCATGACAACCCTTAAAGATCCACTGGGACAGAATACAATTTATCCTACTGCAAAAATTTCCCTGTAATGGTAGGAAAGTGTGGAGCAGAGGGCACACACCCATACTAGGTTACTTTTTCATCCAACCATACTAGTAACTGCTACTGTTAGCCTGATTAATAACCATTAGGACTGTAATTTATCAGAGGCTTGGGCACTGTAACTTTAGAGATACTTGGGTGATTTCTGTGAATTTTGCCCAAGGACCAGGTTGTGTGTGTGTGTGTGTTTAACTAAGATGTGAAGGATAAAAAGTAGAGGTAATGTTTTCATACCTGCTTAAGTTTGATCATTTATATGAGAGCAATTAATTGAGTGCACGTGAGGCACCAAGAACTGTGCTAAAAAATGGAAACACAACAGTGAGCTGGAGAGATCTGCCCCTCGGAGCTTAGGGTCTGGAAGGGTGTCGGGAAGGTTTAAAGTACATACTGTTACATTTTTTTTCTCTTTTCAGTTTCGACAAGTCATAAAAAATACAGTTGCAGCTAACTGTAACTAACAATTTAACAGCTTCCATTGAAAACCCCGGGCAGACAAAATAACGATGCAAATAGAAAATTGCAATCGTAACACTCGTATGCATACAAACCTGTACTCTACGCACACACTTTTAAATATTAAATCAATTCCATTATGATTATGATTCAACGGATGGATGCTTATTTATCTCATTACTATCTGTGATGAGAGAGAAATACAAAAGACACTGTATTTTAAATATTTTCCTGAATTATTTCTCTCGTAAGGTGAAAACATTTGAGATCACTTATTGTCTGATTTCAGTCCTGGCAGGTACTTACATGCAGGGGTTCTATTTGCTAAACTTCAAAACAAAATACTTTGGGTTTCCATAGAAATTTGAACAATCCAAATTCACAAAATACTTTTGCCCATGTGAATGACAGCTGTCTGTCACTGATGAAAAAGTCTGGAATTGCAGCTTCGGCTGATAAAATGTTGCAAGGCTCAGATTTAGTGTTTCAAAGGGACTTCTCAACATTTCATTTCAACAAAAAGAAGTGATTTTGAAGTCATCTTTCTCGTCTTTGCTTTTCATGACTGCTTAATACCTCAGTTCTGTTTAACCAAATCATCCTGTTTCTTGCTTCTTTTGTTGCAGTCTGGATATTGTCCTTCAGTCAAAATGCTGAAAACTAATTTTTTCTTTGTGTTAATTTGTGTTTCACAGATGGGCAAAGCATTTATATGCATAAATAATTATTTTAATAATAACAGGATTCTCTCCCATGCAGAAGGCTGTGTTAGACACCTAGACTATGCATCTCATGCAAAGCCATTCTCCACCGGGCAGTCAAGGTCTGTGTCTTGCAAGATGTTGACCAGGCTTTACTTGCACGTCCAGACTAAGATGGACTAGGAAGAAAGTTCTAGGGATCTACTCCAGAGAACTGGTCAGTGAAAACCCTTCAGATCACAGGCAGTCTGATCTGTAACGGATCATGGAGCTGGCACAAGTGTTTCACTGGGTTGTACATGGGTTAACTACAAGTGGGGGGCCAGCTTGCTGGCAGTTCACAGTAGCCACAAGTAATCTGTCCAGAGGAATGTAGCGCTGGTGAGTGTCAACAGCAGAAGTCCAACCAGGTCTGTCCCATCTCAGATCTGAGCTTGTGATAACCATGATCACTGCCTGCCAGAGCAGGGAGGAGGCCAACCCTCAGGGATATCAGACCATTCTGCAGGATGAGGATTTCTCATGAGGAGCCCTGCAAGTCTCCATTCAAATAGCTATCTGCACTAACGATCCAAAAAACAGGCAGACACCACCCACTCTGCTTTAGAGAATATAGTTATGGAGATACTTTCGATATGGTAACTTATGGTAACTCACATAGGTCGTTTTTCCTAATCTCCATGGAATGACATTTATGGGGTGATGCTAAAGACCCACTGCTGTCAAGTCAATTTTGACCCATGGGGCCTTACAGGACAGAGCAGAGCTGCCCCACGGAGTTTAAAAGGAGTGCCTGGTAGATCGGAACGCTGACGTTTTGGTTAGCAGTTGTAGGTCTTAATCACTATGCCACCAGGATTTCTGAGGTCATGCAAACAAGTAATATTTCTAAATTGCCTCCTCGGCAAAGCAATTTCTTTTGCTGAGCTTCACTTACAAAAATTGCTGGAGTTTGGATAACTCACTGGGTGAGAATATCAGCCAGTTGTCTTCAGGATGATGGTTGCAATGATACATTTAATGCAAGTAGACCTTTAGAGAGGTGCCCACATGATTCTGCAGGGCAGCGGTGAACTGTAATCTATGTTGTCTACACAAGCTCACACACCATGCTGTAAGTGGCTTCTACACAGTGAGTCCCTACCATGTGTTCTGTGTTGGAGGCATCCAAGGGCGGCTGACACAGCAGAGAACAAAGCCAAAAAAGTCCTTGTTCGGGTGCATCAAAGTTATCACTTACAAACTCAGGTGAAAGGGATTGCAACTGGGAGCCCAGCCTCCTTGGACAGGCATCTTTTATCTTATAATGCATCAAGCTTGAGCTGTTTCTTCCTGTGCTGGGCTCTGGACAGAGGAAGTAGCATAGGCTGTGCCACTTGCATTACTATTCTCGTGGTCTGGCTGGCCACCTTTGACTCTTAATAGTTACTGAAGAACAACAAGAAGCCAAGAATATAGAGTGGAAATAGGCAGGTCCATTTCACAGCATCAACTGAACACAGAGAGGTGCGAGCCTAGGACGAGTGTGAGGAAAGGGCTTGGGAACAAAGCTGTAGTTTCCCATCAGAAGTCCATGGCCAGATATGGAAGGATTTGCCCTGTGTATATATTCTATAGTCTTCCGGTGGTACTAACGGGTTGTGTTCAACTACTAACCTAAAGTTGGCAGGTTTGAATCTACCCAGCAGCAATACAAAAGAAAGGCCATTTGCTCTCATAAAGATCACAGCCAAGGAAACCCAAGGGAGTAGTTCTATTCTGTAACTAAAAGGATCACCATGTGTTAAAATCAGCTCAACAGCAACGAGTTTTAGGTATGTATGTATGTATGGACATGGATATATACATATGCATTCATACACATATATACATAAAACCCATTGCCACTGAGTTGATACTGACTCTTAGTGGCCCTATGGGATGGAGCAGAACAGCACCATAGGGTTTCCAAGGAGTGGCCGGTGGATGCAAACTTACAAACTTTCTGGTTAGCATCCAGGCTCGTAACCACTGTGCCACCACCGGAGTCCCACATACCTGCATATGCCTATCTATCTGTACATATGAGATTCCACAATTAAGTCTACAAACTTAATTGTTATACATGGTACACAAATCACTGCTGATGGTCACCATTGCTATGGTCACCTTCAAAGTCCTCCCCTTGGGAAGCTATGCACCTACATCAGCACCCAGTCCACCCTTCAAAGCAATTTTGGAACTCTTTCTGAGATGGCCATTGTGCACAGTGGCATGGTGGCAAGTTCACAAACTTAATTGAATAGTTGTCTGTGAGGGAGTTTTTAGCCAGGACACAAATACCTGCATTGGAACACCCTCTCTACTCACCTGATCTGGCCCCCAGTGACTTTTTTCTTTACCTGAAGATAAAGGAAATATTGAAAGGAAGACATTTGGATGACATTCAGGACATCAGTGGTAACATGAAGCCAGCTCTGAAGGCCATTCCAGAAAGAGTTCCAAAACTGCTTTGAAGGGTGGACTAGGTGCTGATGTCAATGCATAGTTTCCCAAGGGGAATACTTCACAGGTGACCACAGTGATGAGGTATGTAGCACTTTTTCTAGGATGAGTTTACAAACTTAACTGTCAGACCTCCTATTCTTTCTTTCTCTCTCTCTCTCTCTCTCTCTCTCTCACACACACACACACACACACACACACACATATAACCTTTGAGAACCATTTCATTCCACTTAAATATGAAGGTGTATCAGCCTAAACAGAACATCTGGCCTAGAGGAGCTATTTGGAATTTCATATTACACAGAGAGAGACAATGATGGACATCTAAATAAAAACGTCTATTAAGGACTTGCCAGGAAGTAGCCAAGGGGTTAGACCACTTTAAACACATCCTTCGGCTAATTTAGAAAAAGGGACAAGAATGAATTCTCTGATCCTCAGGAGTCTGTCAGCATCTTCTAGCACACATGTGCCCCCTGCTGCTGACAGGACTAGAAAGGCTGTCTTGTCCCAACTGCCACCTCCTGGGCAGTGGACTGGCGCAGGCATGATGGACGGCCAACCACTATGCAACTGATACATGAGTTTTCGCTTGATTCTTCTGCTTTGGAAACCTCTCAAATCGGAGAGGGCTGAGATGTAATGTTCACTTGTTCTGCCAGATGACCCTCTGTCAGACTCTAGTGTTGCCGCTAACCCTGGCAGAAACACTCCCATCCTGCACTGCTTCCAGGGATGCTTTGCTGCTGGAAGTCTGTCTTTGCTGTAGCTACAAGGAGTAACGGGCTGCTGCTGAAACAGGTGCTTCAGAGTTTGCCAGTTCCATTAACAAAACAGCAACGAGTGCTGTCGAGTCAGTTCTGACTCATCCACCGGGGACATCTTTATACATGCCGAAGTAAAGCAAATATTCAGGGACAAAAGTTAAAACTTCCAATTTTATTAAAATCCATTTGTAATTTAACTTAACGCTCTAATCAGGAATTCTGAACATTTATTACTTTCAGAAGGCACAATTTAAACAGTTTCATGTTGAGTCTTACAAAGATTATACATACACACACACAGATACATATCATGTATATGTATGCGCCAACATACACATACATGCACCTGGAGCCCTGGTGGTACAGTGGTTAAGTGCTTAGCTGCTAATGCAAAAACCACTGGTTTGATGCCACCAGCTGCTACACAGGAGACAGATGTGGCAGTCTGTTTCTGTATGGTTATAACCTTGGGAACCCTGTGGGGAAGTTCTACTCTGTTCTATAGGGTCTTAATGAATTGGAATCAACTTGATAGTAATGGGATACATGCACACAAACAACACATATGCATACATATACACACATCCATATACGTATATATAAACTATATATTCTTTGGAAACTCTGGTGGCGTAGTGGTTGAGTGCTACGTTTGCTAACCAAAAAGGTCAGTGGTTCAAATCTGCTAGGTGCTCCTTGGAAACTCTATGGGGCAGTTCTGCTCTGATTTATCATTTATAAATGTAACCATATCACAGAGTTCAGAAATAGGAAAAAACCTCAAGATAAAAGACCACTTGCTAGGTGGACAGCTCTGGTACAAAGATATGGACTGGGAAGGCTACACAGAGGTCACAGAGGCAGAATTAAGAAGCTGGATCCCAGTCCTCTGGCTTGCTTTGTGGGGTTTCTGTCATTCCTGCAAGGGAAGAGTTGCTTCTGGTCATGCCTGGGACCCCTGTTCCTTTAAAACCACCATCTGTCATTAAGCCAACTCTAACTCAGTGACTCCACGCACTGTCAGAGTAGAACTGTGCTCTACAGCATATTCAACGGCAGATTTTTCAGACTGCCAGGACTTTCTTCCAAGTGACCTCTGGGTGGACTTAAACCACTAACTTTACAATTAGCAGCTGAGCCTGTTAACTGTTTCCATCACCCAAGGGCTTCCCATTCTCTTTAAACCAAACCAAACCAAACCAAACCCACTGCCACTGAGTTGATGCCAACTCACAGCAACCCTAGGAGACTGAGGAGAACTGCTCTGTGGAGTTTCCAAGGAGCGCCTGGTGGATTCAAACTGCTCACCGTTTCGTTTGGCCCAGTCTGACTCACAGATATCTGCTGCATTAATGTTCCTAAATACCAGTGTGACTGTGTATTACAGTTCGTTGAGAAAAGTCCTGCTTTACTGGTATCCCACCCAGTAATTCTCAGAAAAGCCATGCTGTCACATGGGCCCCAGCATAGAAGAAAAATTTGTGTCACTGACCTAGAGTAACTTGCCATTCAAAATCTTTTAAATTCCTTCCCATTCTGGGCTAACTCCATATTCTTCAAGCCATGTATGTCTATAATTTATTTTTAAGTTATTTACATTAATTTTTGTAGGCTTCACTGGAGATTTATTTTGTTTTTGTTTTTGTTTTTAAATTTGCCAAGCCACCCAAGCCAAGTGCCGTCGAGTTGGAAAAGCTAACAAAGAGATACTTGCGGAAGCGATTTTGGGATGACTCATCCACAAACCAATGTATCAAGCATGAATGTTTGGGATGTTATTTTTTTTTTTTTTCTGTGCTAACCCAGTAGAAAACAGGCATGCTGGTAACAGATTTTACATCATCACAGAGAAGAAAAACAACTCTCTTGTGTAGTCTATAAGGGAGGGTGCTGAAGAATTAGCATAACCAATTAAGCAGAGATATTAGCACTTACATTATTTCTGGTCAGTTGTTCAACGGGTATTTTAAGTTTGCTTTTCTCGGGTCTCAGTTACTAACCTATAAAAGCAGTATTCAGTCAAATGATTTCCAAGAACCTATCACTTCTGAAATTTAATTCTATGCTTTTAAGAAGGTCAAGGTCAAGGGTTATACCACAAAGTTAACCTTCACTTTTTGTGTTTACTTATAGCCCACAAAAGGAGTATGGACCATCCAACTCTTTCAATTCCCAGAGCATTTTTCAATATACAATAAATTAATAAAGGGGAAGAAACATTATTCTGTGCACAAAAACTGAATTACTGCTTTAGAACAGATTCTTCAGTAAATCCTACCAAATATTTAAGATACCATAGAGAATGAAACTGTCTCTGCTCCCTTGAATAGATTCTTTTCTTTTAGAATTCATTATGGTTGATATTCAGTGGCTGTAGGAATTGATGAGGGCCTTTGGGGGGCCCTGTTTGGAGTCTTTATAAAATTTCTCGAGAATGGTTATGACAATATATTTTCTCAAAGAGCTTTCTAGTCAGGTGTCATCATGTGGATGCACAGTGATGATGCAACCCTTGGACAGATCTTAAGTTACACCCATAAAAAATGAAAAAGTTACCCTTTAATCTGATGTTTTTCTTTTCCAAGAACAGAGCATTCTGTAGCCACTGAATTCAAAGAGTGTGGATTTCTATTTGGAAAGAGTGAAATTTCAGTATCTAAGGGGATCCCATCCCTGCTCACCAGAGTACAGATGGGAACTCTAGCTGAGGAATATTGCCACCACAGACTTGTCCATTCTGCTCTCTGTACTGAAATCGCATTTTAAAATTACCATACTTTAAAATTACACATGAAATGTAAAGATAGGTTAAACATATTTTAAATGTGGTTGTGGAGAATAAGAATGATGCAGTGAAAATGTTTTTTGACCAAATTTAATATCCAGGTGTGAATAGCAAGGTGTAAAATCTATTATTTTCATATTTAGTTGGAAGTGACTGTCACAAATAACCATGAGTGATGGCAAGATTGTTGTAATGTCAGATTCAGGAAGAAGAGCTGTCACAATTCTACTGCAGAGGCTGTTTTTTTTTTTTGAATGACATAAAGGATTTGAGTCGAATGTGCTGGTGGGCTGCTGTGCAGTGTCTAAGACCTGTCTGTAAACTACAGTGCTTCCCATTCATTTGTGTGACACCCTGGGCAAGTACCGGAGTACCCAGCTTCCCACTGACCTACTGTCCTTGCAGAGGTCAAAGGACAAGTTTGTGCATGCAGAAAATAAAGCGACCTACAGATGCAAGCAGGACAAATAAATGTTATGTTACTAAAATTCACCATCTCACTTATTTTGAGGAAAATATACTCAAGATTTTGGGAAAACGCAAGAAACTGATTATTCCAATGGATTTCCTCACCCGAGTTTGCATTAAATGAAACAAGCTTTGAGACATATATGGGGAACATGAATGAGAATGAAATAGGAAATGTAGAGAATAATTATTTCAGGAAATAAGTACTGTCAGTCCTCGGCTTCCAAGAATGAACTTGATGGCATGATCTGGCCATCTACTTCTGAAAATTAGCCAATGACAGTCCTATGGATCATTGGTGCAATCCACAACCGATCACAGAGATGAAGCAGGACTGGGCAAAGTTTCCTTCTGTCCTGCATGACTTCATCACCAGTCCTAGGCCAACTTCACAACAGCTAACAACAACAACAATCTAATCCTGGGTGAATGCGAAGTCACCTTCAGTTCTGTTGGGTCACTGTGAGTCAGAATCAGTTTCTTCCTTCCTCTTTCCTTCCTTTACTTTCTCCCCTTTCTCTTTTAACTGCATGGAAAAGATGATGTATTGAAGAAGAGAATCAAGTGCTTGTGGATAATAACAAAGCTTGGTTTTGTCTGACTCAAGCTCACAGCTATACATGTAGACATCAAAGACATTAGGGGGTTAAGGTTATACATGTTGTGGTATATGCAGGGGTTAAAAAAATTGGTCATCTACTTTTAAGTGGCTGATTTCCAGAATCTGAGCACAAAATGGCTAGAAGCCAGTAAGTTTGTAAATATTTTTTGAACGATGACATGGGTTCAGGATAGGCACAGAGAATGATTGGGAGAACTTCAGAGCCAGATTATATCTGCATTTCAAGGGACTCATTGTCCCCTGAAGAGTGACAGACATGAAATGAATGAAACACAAAATGAGTAACAGATGAGAACAATGATTTCAGATACAGGTAAGTGCCAGGAAGGGGAGAACATGGAGGTGTGGCCAAGAATGACTAGGTGGTACTACCGAGAACAGTGGGAGGGACACCTGGACGCTGAGGAGGCCACTTGGAAGAGATCATATTTCAGCTGAGATTGAAAGGAGGCTGCCAAGCAGGACTGGGGGTCGGTATTTCAAGAAAAAGGAAGAGCCAGTGCAAATGCCCTGAACTGAGGCCAAGCTTCACATGATCAAATAAGAATCGGTGCATGGCAGTGGCCAAGGATGAAATCGCAGACTCATCGTAAGCATCTGGAATCAGACAGGTGGGCAAGATCAGACAGATCCCTCTTCATCATTCTGAGCAACGGGGAGTTGACCTTAACTGGATCAGATTTTAAGCAGGGACCTGACACACGCTTCTAAAAGATTACCCCAACTCTTGTGTTGAAAATGGATAGTTGAGGACAAGAATGGAGGGGGGGCAATCCAGGGGAGGGTGAGACTGTTGTCACATGGGAGACGGTCAGAAATGAGAAATGGCCTTTCAAAACTGAAGCTTCTTAACATGACTGGAATTTCTGGTTAAGGTCTAGGCCAAAGCCCCCTTTCAGACAAAGGTCAGAAGTGACTATTAGATTCCTAGAAAGATTCTGACTCATAATACAGTCTGTCATTTCTGTAAAACTTTCTACTATACTCTGACCTACATAAACGTGGTTTTACCTACCATATTCTGCTAAAGGAAAAGCTGTGGTTAAAAATGGCCAATAATTCAGACTTGTATAGGTGTTACACATTGTACTGAACATAGGACTTCATGGTAGGAAACCTTGGTGGCATAGTGGTTAAGTGCTATGTCTGCCAATCCAAAGGTCAGCAGTTTGAATCTGCCAGATGCTCCTCAGCAAATCTGTCCCATAGGGTCTCTATGAGTTGGAATCAACTTGACAGCAGTGGGTTTGGTTTTGTTTTGGTTTGGGAGTAGGCTGATTCTCAAAAAAATGCCCCCACTTGGCTTGGCTTACTCCCCCTGAAAAAACGTTTTTCTAACTGTGCCTGAGTTTTCAACCAGAACTTTTCCATAACCTTGTTCTAATATTCCCTGTAAGCTCTGCAAACATCAACCAATTGTAAAAGTTTTAGCTTTACCATTATGCTTGCTTTTATGTTTTCATAAATCAACAACTTCCCTGAAACCCTTTGTTCTGATGATTCCGCCACTATGCCTTCCCACTGTGCAAAATGGTTTTTCACCATAATGAAACTCCATTTTTAAAATGTAAACTGACTTGTAGTCATTTTACTACAACACTTGATGTCAGAAAATGTGGCACTAGTAGGCAACTTTCTTTGGCAGTCCCCTAAGGAGTCAGAAAATTCAGGCTCTGGATCCAGTGGAGTCAGCAAGACTCTTCTTCAGACCTTTGGGAACTAAAAGCGGTGAGGACCTCTTGGATACAAGAACCTCCTTTGCTACATACAGGAAACCCTGGTGACGCAGTGGTTAAGGTCAGCAGTTTGAATCTGCCAGGCTCCCCTTGGAAACTCAGTGGAGCATTTCTACTCTATCCTACAGGGTCGCTATGAGTCGGAAGTGACTCAGTTCAGTGGGTTTTACTTTTTTGTTGTTGTGTATGAGATCTCTGAGTTTTGTTACTGGCTTACTTTTTTATTTGGCCTGGATTTGTTTTCCCTTTTCTGCCTATTCTGGTTTTGATGGAGGTGTGTCTACTTCTTTAGTCTTGGCCTGCTTGCGAGTTGGGTACCTCTTTTCCAAAGACAACAATCAAGAGTAGTTCTCTGCCCTCTATGGGAATGGCGTTAGAGAAGATGGTCCATGAGATTTGAGGTTTGGGTGGCATCAGAATTTCAAAACTTTTTGGACTTCACGGAGGAGTAAGCTGGAGTTGAACATTTGCTCTTCTACAGCAATCTGACTTTGTGCATCCTTATTTAACAAGGGAAGGCGAACAAAAATTCCAAAAGCAGAGAATACCCCTCAGGAACTCCTATGCCAAACAGTAAAATTGTCTTCCTAAAGGACACAAGGATGAAGTGGTGGCATAGTGGTTAATTGATAGGACTGCTAACCAAAAGGTCAACAGTGCAAGTCCATCACATGTTCCTTGGAAATTCTATAGGGCAGTTCTACTTTGACCCATAGGGTCACTATGAGTTGGGATCGACCTGATGGCAGGATACAATGCCTTAATAAACTACTAGAAATCAAAACCTCAGGAGCCTGTCACTCCTCCTTTTTTGTCTCCTTTGCTTCTGGGTCACTACTTCTATAAACTGCTGAGTTTTTAGCAGCTGAATTTTCAGAAGGTGAGGCTTCAAGACTAGAATTGGGGATTTTCAAGACTAGAATTGGGGATGTTCAAAACTAGGATTTGTGGTTTTAGCAGCCGAGTCTTCAGAACCAGGGTCTGTGTGTTTAGGCTAACGTTTGAACAAGTGATGTATGTATTCAGAGCTCTTGAGCTGGGTTCTCAATTGTATCAACAAGGCTCATGCATGGTTGACAGTCATTTTCATTTTTAAACTGCACAAAAATTTTTCTTTTAACTTCTACTTCTCCAGCCAAACATGCTAAAAAGTTGTAAGGGCAAAAAGATCTTTTTGCACATTCTTCAGTTCCTTTTGGTAGCAAAACATGAGGGCTGATGTAATTTTTTTCCTTAGTGCTTAATTGTTCTAAGTGCTACATATCTCATTGCTGAATATCACTACTGTCACTTCTGAAGTACTCCATTTGGGAAGCTATGCACTGATGCCAGCACCTGCTCCACCCTTTAAGTAATACTGGAGCTCTTTCTGGAATGGCCATTGCACAGGATGGCAAGTTTGCGAATTTAATTGCGTAGCTGTCTGTGAGGGAGTTTTTAGCCAGTAAACAAATAACTGCACTGGGACACTCTCCCTACACACCTGATCTGGCCCCCAATGACTTTTTTCTTTACCCAGAGATAAAGGAAATATTGAAAGGAAGACATTTGGATGACATTCCGGACTTCAAGGGTAATATAGCCACAACTCTGACGGCCATTGCAGAAAAAGAGTTCCAAAACTGCTTTGAAGGATAGTCTGGGCACTGGCCTGGTTCCTTAGCTCCCAAGAGGAGTATTTGAAAGGTGACCATAGTGATACTCAGCAATGAGGTATGTCTCATTTTTTTTCCAGGATGTGTTTGCAAATTTAATTGGTAGTCCTCATGCAATAGTTTCAAAAGAATGAAACTGGGTATTGTACAGCTGTCACTGCAGAATCTCTGAGACTTTAAATCACAAAGTAACAAGCTGGTGACAGACCCTGCTAAAAATGTCATTTGGCTCTAGAAGATAAAAATTTCAGCCTATTCCTAACATTTTAAATACATCTGGATTTCCAACCCCCTCCTGAGGTGCTGGTTTGGAATTCATATTCAAGCACTGCACGCTAAATACATTTGAAGCAATTTAGAATCCCAGTAATCCCTTTAAAGAAACTGGGTTCCTCATATATTTGTCTTAAGTGAGGTTAAACACAAGCAAGTTTATTGGTTTCTTTTCTAATTTTTTTAAAATTGTGAATTAAGAATAATTTTACAGTCTACATCATGTTGCCATATAACACCCAGAACTTTCACTTATATTCTGTTCTAGCTAAGCCACCCCACCACATGACAGCAATGTGTTTCTTTTCTACTACTTTTTCTCAATTATCCTGTCTTGTTTTGCGTATTTTATCTTATGCACAGTTAAAAGTCTGGCTGTTTCACAGAAATAGCTCTTTTTGAGTTAAAACTTTAAATAATGTATGTGGGATGCTTATATAGATTAAGAATAATTAAAAACTAGTATCTGTTGTCAGGATTTTTCTTAGAAAGATGTCTGTTTTAGTCAGCTAGTGCTGCTCTAACAGATATACCACAGAGTGGTATACCACAGAGTGGATGGCCTTAACAAAGGAAGGTTTATTCTTACACAGCCCGGTAGGCTACAAGTCCAAAATCAGGATGTCTGCTCCAGGAGAAGGCTTTTCTCATGGTCAGCTATGGAGGAAAGTCTGATATTGCATCAGTCTTTGTTCAGGGATCATCTTCGTGCAGGTCTGAAAGACATGCTCTTCTCCTGGTGCTGCTTTATTGATGGTGTGAGGTTCCCAATTCTCTATTAGCTTCCCTTTCATTTTATCTCTTATAGGATGCAAGGATTAAGGGTGGGACAAGTCACATTCCAGGGAAATTCTCTTTAGAGTGGAACAGGGAGGTGATTTTCTGAAGGGATTTACAGTACCACCCTACTCCTTTAACATACAGCACAGCAAAATCACAAAACGGAGGAGAATCATTAGGGAATCATGGTCACATGGCTACACCTATTTTTGAGGGGACACAATTCAATCCATGACAGTCAAAGAAAACAATAACATCCAAATGTTTGTTTCTTCTGTAGTTTGCTGCATTGTCTAAAGTTTTTCTTAACATCTAAGATATTAGTGGGTTGAGTGATTGTTCTAATTGTTTTACATAGAAGTTTTGTCTTGTCTCAGAAAGTCATAAATTAAACTTTCAATAACAAATCAGTTATTTAAAATTTATTTTAAATAAGTAATTTTAGGGGAGGCGGAGCCAAGATGGTGAACCAGGCACACCTCTCCTGAATTTCCTTTGAAAACTAAGGCCTGGATTGATAATTGAACAGAACACTCAGGACACCCAAGGAGCCCTAGGATATGCTATAGGGTTGACAGACTGGACTGCACTCCACTAAATGGGAAACTTCCTCTCTTTGATGAGGTAGAGTGTGCTCATCCCTGCTTCTGCTGACTTGCTGCTTGGGCAGACTGCAGGTACTGGTGTTTTTTTCTTTTTTTGTTATCTGGGAGGCAGGGGATGGCGTAGGCCAGCAAATATGCTGAGCTGCAGTGCTAAAGTAAACAGGGTAAGCGCAGCAGAAAGACAACGTGTGGAATATCCACATTTTGAGAGCCTGGCTTCAGACTGAGGGCACCACTGCCTGTCCACCCTCTGTTTCCTGAGCTCTGCCACAGATTCTGCTGCTTTGAAGTGGGAAGGGCAGCTTGGCTAGGATGCCATCTTGGTTGGCTGGGAGGCAGAGCAGAGTCACCCAACCAGAGGCCTCAGCAGGGGCTAATTCCTAATCTGAGAAGCAATGTCACTCTGGAAAGTACTTTCCCAGCAGAAAGGCTGTGTTTAGCACAGTTACCTTATGGGTAGGTTCTGGCTGAGGATGGCAGCAAGGCCATCACCCATCCCTAATTTGAACTACGTCACAGCATCTGGGGATGGTTGAAGAGGTGATTCTATTGTCAAACAGAAAGCAGGGCATGACACACCATGGCCTGACTCATTTTGGCAGTTGTTGGATAGCTCCTAAGTTTTTAAAATAAGACTGCCTGGAGAAGTAATTCCTGAATGGGATCTCTTTCAGCCTTCACTCACTCACATCACAGGGTCAGCTGATGGCCCCCCAGTGACTCCCTAGGTACAGCACTGTCACTGCCAGATAGGATGCAGAGCCTGCCACCCCACAGAGTCCACTAAGGCCAGTCACTAGAGCACAGAGGCAGCTGGTGACCAACTCGCTTCTCAGAATTACACCTCGGTTCCTGTTAGGGTAACACCAGAGAAACTAACAGCCTCTAGATGGCCTGAAGGCAACAAACCATCTCTAAACATTTGAAGAAACAGCCTAACATGGATCTGGAAAACTCCAAAAATAAAGAATCAAAAATCTTCCCAGATAAAGAAACGTTTCTGAAATTATTGGAGGTAGAGTACAAAATAATTACATATAGAACTCTCCCAGAGATTGAACAAAATGAAGCAGAGCAAAATGAAAAGTCAAGCTATTTGAACTGATGGAACATCAATGATCTGAAATCCAGCAGATCAATAACAAAATTACAGAATTAGACAATTGAATACAAAGCCAAATAGCAGAATTGAGGAGATGGAAGTCAGACTTAGTGACCGTCAGGTCAGAGCAACTGACAGCAACATCTGTTAGGAAAAATCAGAGGAAAAAAATAAGAAAAATGAAGAAGAATTAAGAAATATGTGGGACTCTATTAAGAGGAATAATGTACAATTAACTGGACTTCCTGAACAGGGAGAGAGAGCTGAAAACACAGAGAGTATTGTTATTGAGTTGCTGACAGAAACCTTCCCTGAAATTATGAAAGAAGTCAACATAGATATGCAAAATATGTATCAAATATCACAAAAACTAGGCCCCAAAAGAAAGACACAAGGACATAATCAAGCTCAATAACATGAAACACAAACAGATTCTCTTAAAGGCAGCAAAGCTCAAAGCAAAGCTACAGTCAGAGGGAAACCCTGTAGGCTTTTGTGTGAGTTCTCAGCAGAAACAATGTTGGCAAGGTGACAGTGGGATGACACATTCAAAACCTTGAAGGAGAAAAACTTCCAGCCAAGAATTATACATCCTGCAAAACTGTCTCTCAAATAGGAAGACGAAATTAAGACATTTGCAGATAAACTGAAGCATAGAGACTTAGTAAAAACCAAACCAAAACTACAAGAAATACTGAAAGAAGCTCTTTGCTTAGGAAAACAAAACCACTAAGTGTATATTTCAGGAGGTGATGCAGAACACAGCTTCCAGAAACCTGCTAAGTTAGGAAAGTCACAGAACTCAATCAAAGCTACAATATTAAAAGAAGGGAATCACTGATTATGTCACGAAAACTACGACATCATCACACTAAAAAGAGGGATATACTACATTAGTTACAGTCCTTTCAGATGGAGAGGAAGTTAAAAAGATATGCAGAAGTTAAAATTCGGTTTAAACTGAGAATATTAAGGGGGATCATATGTGTAGCTGCAAAGCACAATGACGATGCAACATATCAAAACAAGAAATGTAACACAAGAGTCTCAACAACCACAAAACCAACACTGAAAAAGATGAAAAGTCAACTGAAAAGATGACCCAGAACAGAATATTAATAACATATAAAACACCAACACAAAAATAAATACATCAAAATGACACCACTAAACACATACCTATCAATAATTACACTGAATGCAAAAGGACTTAACGCTCCAATAAAGAGACAATGACTGATATCCTGGATCAAAAGACATCACCAGTCTGTATGTTGCTTACAGGGAACGCAACTTAGACATAAAGATACGAAGAAACGGAAAATTAAAGGGTGGAATAATATATACCAAGTAATAATACACAAAGAAGAGCAGGTGTGGCAATACTAATCTCAGATAATATAGATTTTAATAAAAACCTACCATTGTAGAAAAGGGTGGTCACTATTAATTGCTGAAAGGTTCAATACACTTCATCCTGAATGGAGACAGACTGCAAGAATTCCCCTTGAGAATGGGAACTAGAAAAGGATGCGTACTCTCCTCACTTCTATTCAACATTGTACTAGAAGTTCTGGCCAGAGCAATTAGACAAGACAAAGAAATAAAGGACATCCACATCAGCAAAGAAGGAGTTAAAATCTCCCTATTTGCAAATGATATGATTGTATATGCACAAATCCTAAAGAATTCATAAGTAAACTACTCAAACTACTTGAACTAGTAGAAGGGTTTAGCAAAGTGTCAGGATATAAGTAAATCAGTAGGATTCCTTTATACCAACAAGGAGATCACCAAAGAAATCACCAAATCAATACCATTTACTATAGCCCCAAGAAGATAAAATACATAGGAATAAATCTAATTAGAGAAATAAGAGACCTATACAAAGAGGACTACAAGACCTTACTGCAAGAAGCCAAGAGAGATTTACATAAACGGAGAAAACTAACCTGCTCATGGATGGGAAGACTTAACATTGTGAAAATGGGTATTTTACTCAAAGTGATCTACATATACAATGCAATCACAATACAAATTTCAGTGACATTTTTTAATGAGATGGAGAAAGAAATCAACAACTTTGTTAGGAAGAGCAAGAAACTCTGGATAAGGCAGGCACTACTGAAAAAGAGGAACACAGTGGGGGGCCCTCACACTATCTGACCTTAGAACCTATTACACTCCACAGTGGTCAAAACAGCCTGGCACTGATACAAAGAGAAACATACAGACCATTGGAACAGAGGTGAGACGCCAGAGATGCCACCATCCTCTTAGGAGCAGTTGATATTTGAAAAAGGCCCTAAGGTTGTAAACTGGGGTGAAACAGTGTTTTTAACAAATAGTGCTGGCAAAATTGGATATCCATCTGCAAAAAATTGAAACAAGACCCATATCTCACACCTTACACAAATGCTAACTCAAACTGGATAAAAGGTCTAAATATCAAACCTAAAACGATAAAGCTCATGCAAGAAAAAATGGGGTCAATAATCAGAGCTTTAGTACACAGCTTAGACAGACTTCAAAATCTGACAAATAAAGCATGACCAACAGAAGAGAAAATAGGTAAATGGGAACGACTAAGAATCAAACACTTTTTCTCATCCAAAAACTTAATCAAAAGAATTAAAACACCACCTACAGAAAGGGAAAAATATTTGGGAACTACATTTCGGACTGACGTCTGATCTCCATAATCTACAATGTACTGCAAAATATTAGCAATAAAAAGGTAAATAACCCAATTAAGTGATGGGCAAAGGACATGGACAGACACTTCACCAAAGAGGACAGACATCCAGGCAGCCAAAAGACCCATGAGGAAATGCTCACAACCATTACTTATTAGAGAAATCCAAATCCAAACTACAATGAGATACCATCTCACTCCAATATAGTTGACCAGGATCCATAAAACACAAAACAACAGGTGTTGGAGAGGCTGTCGAGAGACTGGAACTCTCTTACACTGTTGGTGGAATTGCAAAATGGTACGACTTCACTGGAAAGCAATATAGCATTTCCTTGAACAGCTAGAAATAGATATACCATTTGATCAGTAATCCCACTGCTCACAACATATCCTACAGAATAAAGGGCAGTCACATGAACAGATACATGCACATGAATGTTTATTGCAGCACAGTCCACAACAGCTAAAAGATGGAATCAACCCAGATGTCCAACAACAGATGAATGGATAAACAGACTATGGTACATATACTCAGTGGAACAGTATGCAATGATAAAGAACAATGATGATTTTAGGAAGCATCTCATCACCTGGTTTCAGTTGGAAGACATGACGCTGAGTGAAATCAGTCAACAGCACAAGGACAATACTGTACAAGACCCCTACTATAAGGACTTAAAAACAGACTCATGTACAGAAAAAAAGACTCTTTGACAGCTCCATGGGGGGCAAGGGAAGGAGAGGGCTTATCATAGATCAGAGAGTTGACAGAAATATGGTTGGGGGAAACCAATGACAGCACACAGTAGGAAGAAGATCAACTTAACTGGAATTCAACATAAACTGAAAACCTCTAATCTTAACCCAATATTGCAAAGACAGAGTAATAGGGGTAGGCGTCTGGGGACCATGCTCTCAAGGGACATTGAAGCCAATTGGCATAAATAGCCTATTGTTAAGATAGTCCTCTGCAACCCACACTGGTGAGTGGCGTCTGGGGTCTTAAAAGCTAGCAAGCTGCCTTCTGAGGTACACAAAATGGTCCCAACTCAGCCGGAACAGATGATCACCGAGAACAGCAAAGACAAAGAAAAAAGAGCCCAGCAGACAGAATGACCCATGTGAATGGGAAACTGCATCAACATGTGACCAGAAGAAACAGATGGTACCCAGACACCATCAAAGACAGCCGTGATGGCGCAAACAATGTTGAGTCCCTGTAGCAACATGAGAAGACGGGTGCAGCTCAAGAACTCCACTGAAAGACCACAACTCACAGTCCAGCAGCCTAAGGGTTCTCCTGAGAGAATGATCCCTAGAGCTGCTGCTGATCAGAAAACATTACTGAGGTCAACTCTTCGGAATGGACTGCACTCAGTGACACATTGTTACCCGATAGTGTGTATAGTTTATGGTTCTACGCATCTACAGAATGCTTTCCTACTGGCCTCTTACTAGAAGGGAGAGGAGAGGGTGGAGAGGAGGGAATAGGAGATTGTAAGAGGACATGACATACATAGGATGAAAAGGAGAAGTGTGCTGTCACTGGGCAAGGAGAGCAGAAGGAGCTGCAGACAGGTAGGCAGGCAAATTTGTTGGACTGTATACTTTCACTTAATCACAATTAAAAAAAGGAAAAAATTAATTTTAAAAGTGCAATAGAAAGATAAATTTTTTATTTAGTACATAAAAATATTTAAATTATGGCTTCTTCACAGGATCCTATAACATAGAAATGATAACATCTCACCTCCAGATGGTATTATTCTAATTGGCTTAATAATAAAGCATTGATTATAAAAATTAAAAAAATTAATAAGAGCCTTATTGCAAAACCTAGCTTAACAGTTTCTATAGCAACCTTAAAAGCCAAATCTTTCTATATAACTTAAGCTAGATATTTCATACAGTGTGTATTATTTAAACAAAGTTATTCTTACTACTAATAAAAGATACTAAACTACTCACCAAGAAATTAAGATAAATAAAAATCCAATAGAAAATAAACTATTTTTAAAAACTTATTTTAATAATAACTATGTTTTATGATATACAAGTTTGAATTAATTTCTAAGGCTTTAAGTTGAGTTACTAGTCTTGAAATTAAAGTAACAGACATTCATTGTAATTAAAGTGTATAAGTTCTTACATTTTATGTTGTAAAGATTATATATGTATATATTTAAATCTAGTAATAAGTATATTCATTTTTGTCACCTAAAAGGGTACACTGTAAAGAATATATAATAGAGACAAGAAATTTAAAAGGTTTATTAAACAAATTTAAATACAAAATTTTCATTTACTGCAAATATAAGTTTAATACATTTTAATTTATGAGTCATTAACATTAAATATAAAGCCACAGATGTTTCATTTTATAAGTACTAAAATTTTTTAATTAAAATTTTATAAGAACTATGTTACACAATTTCCAATTATTAGTTCTATAGCTGAACTATAGAGCCAGTAAATACCACCGTTATTCAAATTTTTGCACTAACCATTAACACCAAAGTCAAAGAAACTAAAAATTTTTATCAACTTCTGATGCCTGAAAGTAACAAAAAATGCAATGTTAGTAGTGATTAGAAAGTGCATGTTGGAAACAACTAAGAAGGACTGGTAGCTGGAAAATATGTTCTTGGTGATAGAAACAACATGGGAGCTCACATGATAGAATTATGCAAGACCAACACCTTATTGTAAATACATTTTTTTCAGCAACATAACTGGTGACTATACATGGGATCTCACTGGATGGAATACACAGGAGTCAGATTAACTGCAATTTGGGAAAGAGATGATGGTGAGGTTCAATATCACCTGTCACATGAAGGACAGGAGCCAATGTGGAACAGACCATCACTTGCTTATATGTATGTTCAAGGTGAAGCTAAAGAAAACTAAAACAAGTCCTTGAGAGTCCAAGTAAGACACTGAGTATATGTCACCTAAATTTAGAAACCATCTTATGAACAGACTTGATGCATTGAACATTAATGACCAAAGACTAGACAAGTTGTAAGAAGACATCCAAAATATCATACATGAAGAAAGTAAAAGGTCATTAAAAAGAGAGGAAAGAAAAAAAAGACTGAAATGGATTTCAGAAGGGACTATGAAAGTTGCTCTTGAACATACAGCAATCAAAGCAAATGGAAGAAATGGTGAAGTAAAAGAGCTGCACAGATTTCAGAGGGCAGCTTAGGAAGACAAAGTGTTATAATGATATGTATAAAGACCTGGAATTAAAAGGCCACAGTGAAAGAACATACTCCATATTTCTCAAGCTGAAAGATCTGAAGACAAAAATCTAGGTTCGAGCGGCTATACTGAAATATTGTATGTGCAAGATGACACAGGAATCTTCAAAAGAAGATGAAAGGAATACACATATTCACTGTACCAAAAAGAAATGAGGGATGTTTAACCTTCTGAGAGGTAACATATGAATAAGAGTTAATGGTAATGAAGGAAGAAGTCTAAGCTGCACTGAAGGCACTAGTGAAAAATAAAGCTCCAGGAACTGAGGGGGTACTATTTCAGGTGCTTCAGCAAGGGAATGCAACACTGGAGGTACTCATTCATCTATACCAAGAAATCTGGAAGACAGTTGTTTGGCCAGTAGACTAGAAGAGATCCGTATATGTATCCATTCCAAAGAAATGCCATCCAAAGAATGTGGAAATTATCAAATAGTGTAATTAATATTACATATAAGCAAATATTTGCTGAAAATCTTTCAAAAGTGAAAGCAGTATATTGACAGGGAACCACTAGAAATTGAAGCCAGATTCGGAAGATGACTTGGAACCAGGGATATCACTGCTGACATCAGATGAATCTTGGCTGAAAGAAGAGAATACCAAAAAGTTGTTTTGCTGTGTTTTACTGACTGTGCATAAGCACTCCACTGTCGGGATAACAAATTATGGATAATATTGCAAAGAATGGACATTCCAGAACACTTACCTGTGCTCACAAGGAACCTGTGCATACAGCAAGAGGCAGTTGTTCAAACAAAACAAGGTGACACTGCACAGTTTACAGTCAGAAAAGGTGTGTATCAGGGCTATATCCTCTCACCATAACTATTCTTTCTGCACGCTGAACAAATAATCTGAGAAGCTGGACTGTGTGAAGAAGAACATGGCATCAGGACTGGAGGAAGATTCATTAACAACCTGTGTTATGCAGATGACACAACCACGCTTACTGAAAATAAAGAGGACTTTTTAAACACTTACTGATGAAGATCAAAGACTACAGCTTTCATTTTAGATTATACCTCAACATAAATAAAAACCCTCACAACTGCACCAACAAGCAACATCATGATAAATGGAAAAAAGAATGAAATTGCCAAAGATTTCATTTTACTTTACATGAATACATACGGTTTTCAACCACTGATTGTTTTTCAAAAGTAAAGCACTTGGTCTCTTTTCCAATTTTTCTCTGGGTGGACTCGAACCTCCATCCTTTTGGTAACTAAATCTGAGGACTTCTATCAGCATAAAAGGCTATAATTTTGGCAAAATGGTGTTCATTATTATGAATCATTTATAATTAAATTTCCATGATGTGTGGATTGCTTTGTAATTCTTTCAATACACGATGGCTGTGATGTTTAAGTTTTTATTATCCTTTATCCTACTAAGTGGCAATGAATGAAATCCTCCTGTAGCTCCAGATAAAGCCTGTCTTACCAAAGTATACTTTCAGGCTGGGATGCAAGGATTGCAGAGGTAATTGGCCTCACAGCCATTACAGGGTTCTCTAATAACACCCATGTGATAGTCAAGACTGTGTGTCAACTTGGCTGGGCCATAATTCTCAGTGTTTTGGCCACCATCAAATGTTACGGTCACCCCATGATGGAAGTTGCTGAGTGATATCTCTAGGAGTAGAGCCTGAGGTGGCTCCCCAACCCTCTGCCTTCATCTTTCTATCTTCTGTCACTTACTGCCTTCTTGCTCACCTGGTGAAAGTTTTTAGCTTGTTTTGGACCCAGTAGCTGCCTCTCTCATCTTCTGACCTTTAGCTCTTGAGACCTGAGCTAGCAGCTTACCTGTCAGTCTTGGGATTCATCAATTTTCACAGCCTGGGAGGGAGAGTCTTGCTCCCCAATCTGCTGATCTTGAGTTTGCCAGCCCCTGAAGCTACGTGAGTCAGGGGAAACCTTGAAGTCTTGCCTGCCTTCTTGGGATTCATCTATTTTTATAACCTATGAGTTGGAGCCCAGCTCTCTGATCTACTGACCTGGGATTTGCAAGCTTCTGCGGCTACAAGAGGTCTCTTATCTTAATCCAGCATGTGATATGTTTCAGCTTCTATAATTGTGTGAGCTGTTTCTTTGATATAAATCTATTAACATAATCATGTGCTTTACTGGTTTTGCTTTTCTAGAGAACACAGCCTAAGGCAACCCAGAACACAGTCTGTCAAGCACAATGGCCCATGGGTGCTGAGTATGTTCAGATATGGCGTCCCCACTCCACCTTCACTGTCTTACAAACCAGTTGCTGTCAAGTTGATTTCAACTCATGGTGACTCCATATGAGTAAGAGCAGAACTGTGCTCCATAGGGTTTTCAGTGGCTGAAAACTTTCTTCTGAGGTGCCTTGGTGAACCACTAATCTTTCAGTAAGCAGCTGAAGGTGTTAACCCTTTGAATCCCCAGAGACTCCCACTATTTCCTACCTAACCAGCAATAGAGTCAACTTACTCTGTTGCCATTTCCTCAACTACAAAATAAAGAGAAAATATCTGTCTTTTTAAGTTGTTGGAACATTAAATGAAATGATTTATGTCAGCTGCTGGGCTTGTAAAAACTCAATAAATAGGAATTACCACTCCGATCCTGCTTACATTTTTAGAGTTGGTTTGTTTGATTCATGAATTCCCTAAGCCCCCGAGCTGTCTCTTCAATTCACTTAATATAAATTTGTCATTTTCAGTTCTTCTGTTGTCGATTCAGGAAGACAGTGCTGTAACATGAAAAGCTTTAGTTTCAGTAACATTGTGCTTATCTCTAGCCTTTCTGGATGATGTTTTCCTTCATCATGTAACTGAGAAGGAAGATGAGGCAAAAGATGGCAAGCCCATTATCCAACAGCTGCCTTGTTCTATTCTGTGATGAACAAACCAATCATTTCTTGCTCTTAATATTCAGAATCTTTGTCATGACTAATGCAGTCTGTTTTACTGTGTGTTCCTTCCCCTTTTACAACTAATTTACAAAAGTAGGCAAGGTTTCGGTATTATTTTTTTCTCACTGCCAGGAACAACCCTCCCCAAACTCTGTTTCCCAGTTGACTTAAAAAAGCAGCTTGCTCATGTTGGACACAGTCCAAAAGTTTTAGTAACTGCAACACAAAGACCCAAGATCTTTATGACAATATGTGTTTTCAATTGCTGAGAGAAGAGATACTTGGGAAGAGATATTTTCTCCAGTTACAGGCGGTCACGATTGGTAAAGCAGTGGATCAGGGAAGAAAGGGAAAATCCTCAATAAGATATAGTGACACAGCAGCTACAACAATGTCCTGAAGCATAACAACTGTTGTGAGGATGGCACAGGACCAAATAACATTTCGTTCTGTTGCACCCAGGGTTTCTATGAGCTAGAACTGACCCAACAGCACCTAACAATGATAGAGTTCATCAGAGTCCCTCCCTGGGACTCTGTTTGTACTCAGCTATTAACCTGAGTTTGTACTCAGCTATTAACCTAAAGATTGGGCATTCAAACTCACTAGGTAGCCCCATTTAAGAAAGGACTGGCAATCTGCTTCTGTGAAGATTACAGTCAAGGGAATCTTATGCAGTTCTGCTCATAAAAGATGGGGCTGCCATGAAAGGAATCAATGGAATCAACTCAGTGGCAATGAGCTTGGTTTGGTTTTAGAGCTGGTTGACTTTCATAAGACCTACCAATAAAACCACAATGTGTTTTGCTAAGGTGGTAGAATGGTGAGTTTGAAGACTTAATGTCAATCCATGCAATGTACTATGAAGATGTCTTGAATATTTTTCCTCAGTCCTCTGAACCTCTGAACCCAAGACTCACTCAGCATCAGGGCTGGTCTTTAAATGTGGGTGTTGATGTCTAAAAGACTTTCATGGTGTCTGCAGTGGGAATACAATGGAAGAGTGTGTTCTTCCTTGACGTATCTCTTGGTTGAAGCTAGCTGCTCCTTCTATCTTCTCACAGAACTTTCTAGTTAAAAAACTGCATCCATAATGTATAACTGCCATCAAGTCAATTCTGACTCATTCCAGTCCCACATGTTATAGACAGGAGCTGCTCCATAGGCTTCTCCTGGCTGTCATCTTTACAGAAGCTATTGAGCAGGCCTTTCTTCTGAGATGCTGGTGGGTGGGTTCATACCACTGACCTTTAAGTTAATGCTCAAGTGCACAATGTCTGAGCCAGGGGGGCATCTTCAGCTGTCTCTTAATACCCTGCATTGCACTGACATCAAATATTTAAATTGCCTCCTCCACAATAACACTGGGAGCTTCAATGAACAGAGTGAAAGTCTCGGTCACTCTTCTATTAAGTTGTCGGGCCTGTGCTGAGCATGTGTTAGCCAGTCACTCCTTATTTTATGAATGAGTTTCAAGTACACTTGACAGTCAGTAAATATGAAAATGTGTGAACTCTGGCAAAGAGAACTGTATAAATGCACAAGGTTTTATCCCAGAAGTCTGCATGTCATTACACTCAATCTTCCATCTAAGCCAACTGCCCCATATGCAGACAGGGAATTTCATCTCCTCCATTGTCAACGGCATGAGGAAAGAGGTAAAGCTATATTTAGACTTTATGATATAACCATACTAACCACGTTGTCTGAGAAGAATGGATGGCTGCTAGAATTTTATCTGAGTCTCTGAGGGCTTCCATAACAAAACAACACAAAATGGATGGCTTTACAGAAAAGAAATTTATTTTCTTACAGCTCTGGAGGCTAGGCCTCTGAAGGTACGGTGTTAGCACAGCTATGTTCTTGCTCATTTCCAGCTCTAGGGGAAGATTCTTTCTTTTCTCTTTCAGCTTCTCACAGTCCTGGGCATTTCTGGGTGTTCCTGGCTCTTTGCCCTGTGTGTGACCCCATTTCCATGCTTCTCCTCCCTTTATACAAAACACCATTCAGAAGGGATTAGGATTAAGACCTACCTGCTTTGGTATGAACTCATCAATTTGCCAGATAATGTGTGAAAGAAAAATTCTGTTTCTCCACACAAGGTCCCATTTACTGGCACTGGCAATAGGATGGCAATAAATCTTTTAGGGAGACATAATTTGATGTGTAACAATGTTCAAGATTCTATTGAGGGAGAGAGTGTTAACAAAGTCATTTATTCAAGTCTCTATCATCTTCTGCTTGTGTGTTGATTTTTAAAATATCCTGGCTTAATTTTCTAGAGTAAGCAACATATGCATATAGTTCATAAATTAAAAAAAAGCAAGATACACAGTAAAAGGTCTTATCCCAGTTCTGCCTCCTGTCTCCCAGTGCCCCTCTCAACATCACCATTGTTACATTTTTGTGTAGCTTATCAAAAAGAAACCAAACCAGCTGCCATCGGGTAGATTCTGACTCACAGCAACTGTACAAGGTAGAGAAGAGCTGCCCTATAGGGCTTCCAAGGAGTGCCTGGTGGATTTGAATGGCTGACCTTTGGTTACCAGCTATAGTTCCTAACCACTATGTCACCAGGGTTTTCCTATGTGTATCCTAAAGACACTTTTTTTACATACACACAAAAAAGTTTATATTTTGCTCACAAAAGGTTAATTATGTTTTAAAAAAGTTAGTTCATCAATGCTGAATTTCAAAACCATGTGGAGAAACTATTAAATTTATAAATGGAAAAATTAAATTGTCCTAAAGAATAAGGGAAACAAGAAGGGAAAAAAAAGGCACAGAGTGAAATGTTTCAGTGGTTTTTATTTGCTTTGCCATCATCCTTGAGCAAAGGGGAGAGTGTCTTGGTTCAGTGAAGTGTGAGGGGGTTTGGCAAGCTTGTGGGTGTGGGTGTGATTCAAGACAGATGCGTCTGGGCATCAGCCTTTCTGAATAAAAAGCCCAGAGTCAGCCAGGAACCTGCAGAATAACAGGAGACTGAGTGGTACCGCTGCAGCTTGTGGTCGGCAGAATGATGGGACACGCTCTTCAAGAGTTGGCCATCTTGTTTTATTCCTCCATCGTAAAGTTCACATTTTTCTTTGCTACCTCTTTTCTGTCATCTGGGCTGTATTAATGGAGAAGTAGGGAGGAACCACAGCAATTATCTGGAAAATTAAGTGGAAAGACATCCAAATCACTTTCCCCTGAGAAGTCCACGCATTCCTCAAAGCCAGGATTTCTTATGATCTAGATGACTTCAAGTTTTCAGAACATATAATTTCTTTATTTCAAGAGCATAAAGTTACATTTTTAAATGCCAAAGAATCATAAATTTCTTGTCTAAGTTGTATGTTGTCATTGAGTTCTGTCTTCCCTGATTTTATTAAAGTCTTGTTTTTTCCAGCGACCCAAAATGTGATAGTCAACTAATAACGATTTCAGATCAAGACTGAAACGCTGCCTAGAGAAACAAATATGGCCCCATGAAATTCTTTTCCCAACTAGGACCCTCTAGGTGTCAAGAGGGACATCCAGATGCATGCTTATATCCTACTAGACACTTAGCCAAGGGGCCCACTAACAAAAAAAAAAAAAAAACACAACCCATCTGCTGTTGAGTCAATCCTGACACATGGCGACCCTACAGAGTAGAAAGGCACCATAGAGTTTCCAAGGAGCACCTGGTGGACTTGAGCTGCTGACCATTTGGTTAGCTGACACAGCACTTAACCACTACGCCATCAGGATTGCCTGGAGGCCCACCAGAAGCCTGAAATCCAGTCTGCTCCTTAGAGAACTGTGTCCTATGACGAAGGGTTACATCATCCCACTGAATGGAAGCCTATTACTAACTGGTCCACAGAAACCAACACCATCTTGCTATTCTTGCCAAGGCTCTGTACGTTTAACAGCTCAGCCCTGAGCTGAGCACCACTCCATACGTGGCAAGGGAGCACCCAACAACCATGTTTTAGGTAGGGAGACTGCTCTGGATCGAATTATGTCTTTCAAAATACATGCTGAAGTCCTGACACCTGTACCTGTAAATATGACTCTGTTTGGCAATCGGGATTTTCTTTTGTTATAGTAATGAGGCCACATCAGAGGCTGGGTCCTAAACCTATTCAGATCTAGACAGATACTTGCTTTCACATCGATTCCGACTCACGGTGACCTTTTGTTCAACAGAATGAAACACTGCCTGGCCTGCGTCATCCTCATGATCACCAGCATGTTTGAGTCTATCGCTGTGGTTCTCGTGCCACTTCATCTCACTGAAGGTCTCCCACATGCTCACTGAAGGTCTCCCACATGCTCATCGACTCTCTGTTTCACCAAAGATGATGTCTTCCTCTAATGATGGATCCCTCCTGATGGTACAGCCAAACCAAGTGAGTGGGACAGCATTTTATTGTGATTTACAACATCTCACTGGCTAATTTTTGGAAGAACATTTCTAGACCTTTCCTCCTATTTTCTTTTATTTGGAAGTGTCATGGAAACTTATCCACCAAGGGGGACCCTGCTGATATTCAAAATGATGTAACAGCTTCTAGCATTGTAGCAACATCACACAAGCCACCAAGTACAGCAAACTGGCAGATGGGTGTTGAAATGACTGCTAAGTGGTGTCTTATAAAAAGAACAGATAAACACAGACACATAGGGAATACACAGATACTAACAAATGCCAAGGAACTGGGGGGCTACCCATAAAGAAAGACCCTCCTCTAGAGTCAGTGCCCAGATTCAGAATTCTGGCCTCCACAACCATAAGGCAATCAATTTCCATTCTTTAAAGCCACTCACTTGTGATATTTTTTTGTTACAGCAGTTCTAAGACAGAGACCACACATTAAGGTCTCCATGGGACAGTCATGCATTACATATGCTGACCTGGCTTAATAATTACTAATGTCACATTCGCTCTCAAGAGTGTCTGGGATTGAACGGCCTGTTGCATGGTCAACCAGTCCTGTGAGCTCTGTCCATTCTCCCATTTTCACAGCAAGGAGAATGACCCCTACTGTAAACCTGAATCTCTCTGAGAGCTTCTGTCATGACAATGGCCAAGACCATCACTGAGCTGTCTTGTGTCTCTTTTTGACATCTACTTAGTTGTTCCCATTATCTACAAATAACTGCTAGCTTTTAAAACTGAAAAAAAGGTACTGTTTTATGATAATTACGGTAATTACGATCCCTTCAAATACCACACGTATGTGCACATGAGAACACAAAGTCAGTGAGAGTAAACAACCACTCCAGGGTGCCTCTCTGGATCTCTCTTCCAGTTGTTCTAGATTTTATTATGTGCATTTGAAAATCCATCTGGGCCATGTCATCTCGGCCTAATTTTGAAGATGATTTGGTCAATCTCTCCTGGACCTCAGGCAGCTGAAGGAATTCCATCATTCTCACTGGCCTATGCACTGAGTGTGGAGAATCTTGGATTAGGCCAGTGGGAGAAAAAGATTTATTGCTAGGGTGCTTTAAGCTCTGGATTCTTCGCTCATTTGTAAAGTATAAAAGAAATGGATGTCACACAGCAGCATCAGAAACCTGAGGGCTTTGATATTGCCTATGGTGTTACTTTGAATTATCTGCTTTCACTATGCAGTTTTGGTCAGTAACTGGCATAGTTCTGAAGTGAACAAGATAATACAACAGGGGTTGTCAAACTTATTTTGTAAAGGGACAGACAGTAAATATTTTACCTTTTATGGTTACCCAACTCCATCACTGTAGTGGAAAAGCAGCCAAGATAACATGTAAATAAATGAGCATAACTGTTTCAATAAAACTTTACTGACAAAAGCAAGTGCCAGGCTGGATTTGGCCCATAAGCCATAGTTTGCCAAACACTCCAACAGAACACCCATCTGCTCCCTGACCTTCTCTATTGGCCAGTTTATTGGACAATGTGTCCTTATCACTATTGTGACTCATAGCCAAGTTCCAAGGCTATTTTTCCTTGGCTAATAAGACTAGGTTGGTTTCTATGGCAGAAAACCATTCAGAGATTTTCAATGTTTATTTTGGGAATCCCATTTACACTTTAATATGTGTTTACAATTTTACAATTAATTCTGCAGGCAAGGAAACATCACGGATCAATACAATGGTTCAATTTCAAATGGCATGAGTTAAGTGCTACTCTGGTAACCAAAAGGTCAGCAGTTCAAATCTGCCAGATGCTCCTGGGAAACTCTATGGGGCAATTCTAGTCTGTCCTATAGGGTCACTATGAGTCAGAACAGACTCGACAGCAGTGGGTTTGGTTTTGGGTTTTTACTACTTCAGTAAGGGAACATGGCCATCTAATAAACTGCCTAAGAGAAACATCCTGTAAAGTAATTAACTGGAAAAATACAGACTGGAACTAAAATATTTGATAGTAAGAAATGTGATAGATTGTGACCGTCATTACTCAGTGTATTTAAGGTATGGCTCCATCTTCTCCTGACGTGTTCCGTTTATGATGGTCACTTCCTGTGTGTGCCTTTAATACCAGTGAGACACTCATGTATACCTGGATTTCTGAACAGCCAAATATATTTAAAAGCTGGCTTATTTCTTTAACCTACAATAAAAAGATTATTTCCTTCCCCAATTTATCCCTTCTCCCATTTACCCTTCTAAGTAAAAAAACAGGGACCTTATTAGTATCTGTGTCACACAAGAACACATGCAGGAAAACCTTGAGCTGATGTCTATCATTAAACACACCATTCACTGATGACTTATGTGACTGAGTTCTTCAGGAAGACACAGTTGGTTCAAATTCACAATGCTTACAGGACAGCAATTCCCATGTTCACCACAAACGGTGCCTGCTCACAGCTGCGATAGCTGATGTCTAGGCTTAGCTTCGCTATAATTCAACTCACAGTCGGGCTTACAGGCGGCATCCAGTCCTAATAATTATATTCAGCTTCCAAAGCTTGGAAGTGAAAGATGAGTCATCTTTTAACTCTAGTCCTCTGAACTGCAAACAATTAGTGTATATTTAGAAAAGTGCTAGTCCAGTTATGACAAACAAGAAAGCCTTTCCAGTTCTGTTATTGTTAAAACAAAAGAAAGCAACTGCTGTTGAGTTGATTCTGACTCATGGTAAAATCCTATGTGTCAGAGTAGAAGTGTGTTCTACAGGTTCTGTTTTTTAAATTTATTTTATTGTAGTAGAAATGCATACCATAAAACAATCACCAGTTCAGCATTTTCCATATGTACAACTCAGTAACACTGACTATATTTTCTATGTTGTAAGGCATTATTTCTCTCCTTTTCAAAATTATTCTACCACCATTAACATTAAAACAAAAAAAAACCACTGCAGTTGAGTTGATTCCAACTCATACTGACCCTATAGGAAAGAGTAGAACTGCCCCATAAAGTTTCCAAGGAGTGCCTGGTAGACTTGAACTGCCAATCTTTTGATTAGTAGCTGTAGAGGTTAACCACTTTACCACCAGGGTTTCCAGTTGTGCAAACAGAACAAGGGGGCGTTGCATGGTTTAAAGTTAGGAAAGGTGTGCATCCAGGTTGTATCCTTTCACCATATCTTTTCAATCTGTATACGAAACAACTAATCAGAAAAGCTGGAATATATGAAGAAGAACAGATTCATTAGCAATCTGTATCATGCAGATGACAAAACTTTTCTTGCTGAAAGTGAAGAGGACTGGAAACACTTACTGATGAAGATCAAAGACCACAGCCTTCAGTTTGGACTGCACCTCAACATCAAGACAACAAAAATCCTCACAAGTGGACCGGTAACCAACATCATGGTAAATAGATGACAGACTGAAGTTGTTGTCATGGGCTTAGTTTGACTTGGTTCCACAATCAATGCCCATGGAAGCAGCAGTCAAGAAATCAAAACACACACTGCAATAGGAAAATCTGCTGCAAAGGACTTCTTTAAAGTATTGAGAAATACAGGTATTGCCTTGAAGACTAAGGGGTGCCTGAGCCAAGCCATGGTATCTTTAATCACATCAGATGGACGTGAAACCTGGACAATGAATAAGGACGACAGAAGAGGAACTGATGCCTTTGAATTGTGGTGTTAGAGAAGAGTACTGAATGTACCACGGACCACCAAAAGAACAAACAGATCTGTTCTGGAAGAAGTACAACCAGAATGCTCCTTGGAAGCAAGGATGGCGAGACTGTGTCTTGTATACTTTAGACACGCTATCAAGAGGAACTACCTGCTGGAGAAGGACATCATGCTTGGTAAAACAGAAGGTCGGCAAAAAAGAGGAAGACCGTCAACTTGCTGGACTGACACAGTGGCTGCAACGACGGGCTTAAGCATAAAAACAACTGTGCGTACAGTGTAGGACCCAGTAGTGTTTCATCCTGTTGTGCACAGAGTAGCTTACAGTTGGAATGGACTTGACAGCAGTGTCGTTATGAATCAGAATTGACTCGACGGCACTGGGTTTGGTTTGTTTGGTTAACAACAACGACACTGATGTAAACTCAAAGACCTCCTAAGCAAACCACTCCCTGTAATCACCAATAATCTTTGGTTTCTATATGTTAATGTATTTCACGTAAGTGAGATTATACAATATTTTTTTTTTTTTGTGACTAAATTACTTCACTCCACATAATGTTTTCAAGGTTCACCCATGTTGGGCCATGCATCAGGATGTCATCCGTCTTTATGGCTGAATAGTATACTCTTGTGTGTACAGACCACATTTTGTTTATCCCCTCTTCATTGACGGATGTCAAGGTTATTTCTTCAGCCATTGGGTTTCCAATGGCTGATTTTTCAGAAATAGATCATCCTTTGTTTCTGCCCCTCACAGACTTGAATGCAGAGCGTGTTAACCATTTGCGTCACCCAGGGACGCCTCTGTCGATGTTATTTTCTCTTAATTTTCATCAGCCTGCTCTTTCATTTCTCAGTGTTACTTTATCTACTTGTGTTTCAGCCAGACGCTGTGGTGATTCAGAGGATGAAGGGCTCCCCTACTAATTGAAAATCATCAGTCGGAACCCACCAGTAACCTTCTGGAGAAAGATGTGGTGATTCACGCACATAAAGATGATGGCCTTGGAAACGCCATGGAGTAGTTCTACTCTGTCTTAGGGTCATGATGAGTTGGAATTGACTTGATAACAATGAGCTTGGTTTGTTTTCTGTCGTAGCCACGGAGCTCCCTTACTTTTGAAGAATCTTAGAGAAAGGAATAGAACGATATAACCATACATGCATGTGGACACAAACACACACACACCTGTGGCACCCACTGGGTGAAACGAGCAAGCAAGAGCCCTAGAGGACACTTCTGGTTTCCTGACAGGGCTGTTAGTTACAGCCTATTACCTTTAAGAGCTCAAATCATCTGCCTAAATCCTAAAATTACTTTTACAGTTTCATAAGTAGTTCATGCTAATGCCACACTCTAAGAAACTAAGTTTTAAAAAAAGAAAATCATTTCCCATAGGACATGCCCTGCTTACTGTCACTGGGCTGCATGGAAGCCAAATTTCTATCTAGAGAGGAAAGGCCTTTTGTGTGTGTGTGTTTTTTTTAATGTCTCCTGTCCTACATTGTTATTAGGTTGCAAACAATAGCTTTTTTGTTGCAAGGCAGGAATAAAGGAGACTAAATCAGAACACAATTGTGTGATCTCTGGTTTTCCTTGTGTCCCAATATTGTCAAGGAGAGTAATAGACAGAGTATTCACAAAGCTGGTCACTCAACTCATGACCCAAGATAAGGACAAACCCAGGGGATCTGCTAGCAAAAGCCCTCTCTATCCATTTATCAGGCTCTGCCAACATTTCCCACAAGGATTTACCAATGTAAAACATGTTTTCCTGCTTTATTTATCCATCTTTAGTCAACAGAGATATTATTAGTTCTGACCTTTAAAGTTTTAGTCATATATTGTTCTGAAGTTGGGGTAATGAGAATATAAGCCTATAAACTGCTGGAAGCCTCCAAACATCTGTAAACATCATTTTCTTCCAGAAATTCAATGCCTACCAGTCAGTCTTCAGCTCAGCCAGGAGATGTCACTGTGGCTGGATTAAATGATGAACAAGGCAATCAGAGAGATTCTGAAAACACTGAGTGTTAGACACTTTCTAGGGAACTGTCACAAAGAAATAGGAAGCCATTCTGGAATAGGAGCAAGCTGTATACTTGATTCTGCATTTGGCATACAGTTACATAACTTACCTTACACTCCAGAATAAAAGGGAAGGCAAATCCTTGAAACTACCATGCTGAGTGAAATAAGGCAGTTGCAAAGGGACCAATACTGTACAATCTCAGGTATATGAAATACAAGGAAATACACAGAAACGAAAAATCACTAGTGGTTACCAGTGGTTATTAGGTGGACAGAAGGGACTTTATTTGCTTAGAGGACTTCATGTTAATGGTAGCAGAATGATTTGGAAAAGGAGAAGAAGGGTTGTACAACTTGAAGAATGTCATCCATGTCAGTGAGCTGGACATGTGGACATTGTTGAAATGGCCATGGTTTGTTGTGTATATTTTTAACATAAATTACAGACGGAGAATGCTTGTTCTCCACTGGAACCAGACAGCACAATAAACTTTACCATTTATTTGTGTGGGTGAGAAAAGATTTTGGTGTAGATAGGCAGGAGAGAGCTATGTTTCCCAACAAGCATCACTGCTGAAGTGAAAACAGGATCCATAGGGTATATAGCGTGGGCAGGAGAGAATGATCCAACAAGGCTGTGTATTCTTAAGGAGTAGACACCAAAGCTATGGTTGGCTACTGCTGTGCAGAGGAAACCCTGGTGACACAGTGGTTAAATGCTGTGACTGCTAACCAGAAGGCCAGTAGTTCAAATCTGCCAGGTGCTCCTTGGAAACTCTACGGGGCAGTTATACTGTACCAACAGTACTGCTTGAGTCAAAATCGACTCAACAGCAGTGGGTTGACTTTGCTTAGATGCAGAAGTCTTATCTCAGCCATCTACAGGGCAATGATCAGTCCCATCTGGCTTACTGTTCTAGCCCATGTCCATGGGAATCTGGCTCAAGGGAGGCACTGAATAAATATTTGTGGGATGAATGAACAAACTGGTGAAACATTGCCATGACAAAGGAAACAAGGTGGTTTTGAACTTTCAAAAGTTGCTACGTGATCCAGTGAACCGCCAACACACACTCCAGGCTGAGAAGTTGTGTGTTCCTTTTTTGGGTGGCAATCCATGGTTTCTAGCTCTGACACGGTGACACTACCTGCTAATGCCACCACTAGTGAAGGGGACTGTGGATGCTGTGCTGCGGAAGGTACCAATGCTCGTGTCCTTTCCTCTTCAGGTCCAGAGGCGTGGCGTTTGCTGTGAGCTCAAGTAACGGCAAGCTCCTCTCCTGCTTGTTAGTTCCTCTTTCTGCCACAGTTGCTGGCCTAACTTCCTCTCTCTTCCTGCTCTCCCCCTTCCCTTCCTGCCCACCTTCGCCTCCTCCAACCTGACTGCAATTGGCAGCCATCACGCCAGGTTACAGGGCTGGGAACTTCTGTAATGTGAGCATGATAGTGCAGTCAGCTAAGGGACCGCGTGGTTTAGGTCTCCGGGGCAGGGAACTAGGCCCCTGATGCCCCACGGCCACTTTAAAATCATCAAGGACTGGGACAAAGGAATCCATCTCTCCAGTTCCTGTATCTAAGCAGGAAGCACAACAGAATCTGGAAAAACCAAAGTTGCTGGGTCAATTTTCCAGATGCTGGACAACAGCAGAGGCCTTGTGAGCAGGTGTCATGTGAACAGGTTGAAAGTTTCCAGCTCCTGGACAGGCAACCCCAATAGCACTTTCAGGGGGGATTTAGTAGTGATGTTTAGGAATGCTCCTCATAAGCAAGGATGGCAAGATGTGGATTCCCTTATTCTGGATGCACCATCAGGCTAGACCAACTGCTAGTAAAGGGCATTGTGTCTGGTAAGGCAGAGGGTCAGGACGGGAGGGAAGCAGTGAGATGGACTGTCCCGACAGCCACAACAATGGACTCAATGGAACCACTGATCATGCAGACGGAGGAATGAGCAATGGTTCCTTCTGTTTGCAGAGGATCTCCATGAGTTGGAACTGGCTTGATGGCCACTAAAAACACCAGTGGGACTATGACTTCTAAGTTCGCCTTCCCCATTTCACAGATGACATGAAATCTATGTGTAACTTTCAGATACTGTACTTCCACACACCTTCTGGATGCATAAATGGCTTAGTCTTCACCTTTTCAAAGGATGGAATGTCATACAAGAATGTATCTAGCTGGGTGGGTCATAAGTACATGACTACTTGGTGCATAGTAAATATATGCTGGGTCAAACTCAAAGCAAAAAGTAGAGTCAAGAGGTCCTAGTTACATCTTCCCTTCATCTCCCAGGAAAGGACTCTAAGAGGCACCATTTAATCATGGGTCAAGGATCATTTTCTTTAACACATACATGCTTGCCAGTTAAGCTAGCAGGATGCTTTTAATTTCACTTTTCTGTTTAGAAAAAAATGAAACTCAAGAGGGTACTTGCCATTCATCACTGTAATATTATGACGGTTTTAAACATCAAAAAACAAACCCACTGCCGCTGAATTGATTTTGACTCATAGCAACTCTATAGGACAGAACAGAAGTGCCTTACAGTGTTTCCAAGGAGCGCTTGGTGGATTCGAACTGCCTACCTTTTGGTTAACAGCCACAGCTCTTAACCACTGTGCCACCAGGTGTTCCTCACAATGGTTTGGTAGTAGTCGAGGTCCAGATGGCAAAATGATTCCCTCCTATGTATTAACCAGTGACCCGCTGTGCTTTCAGAAAGGTACTAAATAGATTTGTTGAAAACAGGAAACCGTTTGAAGCCTTGTATTAGTCTCTATACTCTCTGTGCCATCAGATCCTGTGGAACTTTCCACACGCTACTCTGGCCTCAGGGGTCAGCCCTCCAAGGGCTACATCCACACAGCAAGCCCCCTTTGCTCCCTGGCTCCTAGATGGACTTGACCACTGGGTAGCCCAGCAGAAAGAGGGTGGAAGCAGGGAGGGGCTGTGGCATTTATTCCCTACATCCCATTCACCCAGCCACACCTCTTCTTCTTAGGCATGGCTACACCTTCTCTGGGCTGGCAGCTACTCTTCTCTCTCTGCTGCAGGCCTAGGGTGAGCCCAGGGTGTCCCACCCTTTGTGCGGCTTCTCTTCCTGTGGCCTCAGCTCTGTAAAAGTCCTTGCTATAAGCTCTCCAAAGTCAACCTGTTTGGGGGCTCACTTGAGCAGATCATCACTTCCGGACCCTAGGAGGCACCGGAAGCACGGAAACACGTTTTAGCTTCACAAATGTGTAAAAGTGACTCTTGTTTGAGGTTTGCAAATATATAACATTTACTCTTTAAACATAGAATAAGGCATACATCCCATGGAGCTGCCTTATCCTGGGTGTGAGACAGTTTTTACTTGAATTATCAAAATCACCTGTTCCCTAAAGAGATGAAAATGTGACGAACACACACAGACACACACACAGACACACACAGACACACACACACACACACACACAAGAAGCAAAGGACCACAGAACTGATCTTGTTAGATCTAGTCATAGGGTTATTTCAGATCCTGATTTCAGAGTATGACACAAAGTTTAAACAAAACAAACAACTGCATTGTTGTCAAGTCTATTTTGACGTGGCATCACCCTACATGAAGTTTAGCTACCATTTATTAAGCACTTATTAAGACCTTAGCACTGAGCCCAGCATTTGACATAAGTCATTTTCAATTGGTACAATCATCTTGTAAGGCAGGTATTATCCCTGTTTTAGAGTTGAGGACAGTTGAAACTCTGGTGAGTTCAAGAACTCAACATTTACAAGGTCACCTATAACCTAGCAAAGACTGCAGAACAGGAGAACCTAGCTGCAGAGTCTATGCTGTCTACATCATCTAGAAGGAACCATGAACTTCCCATAAGTCAGAGAACTTTAAGAAGCCTGAATGCCTAAAATAAGCCTGTTTAATTCTACTTAATGTACTTCTCCAGGAACATTCTTACAGAAAACTCCCTAACATCTGGTGTCTGTGAAAACAGGGACTGAAAATTTTGGGGTTCTACTTCTGCAGTTCCATTGACTGATGCTCCTCTCCCTCAGAGCTAAGTATGGTGTCTGCTATTCCTTCTGCAGCTAATTAAAAGTAGGAAAGGCTGAGGTTCTCAACAACAGTGCTGCTTTAAAGAGGATGTCACCCCCCACTTGCGGAATTTTGAAAGCATGCCATCATTTGGTGATGAAAAGGAAAAGAGGAATCCTCCTACCAGGATGTTTTCTTCAGTACTAAATGAATCGGACAGTGACTAGGCTAATGGACATCTGACAAAATGATTTGCTACGCAACATGCTGGTATGGGGACTTGAATGATAAGTAGTGGTGGTAATAACACCAGGTGCCATCAAGTCAGTTCCAACTCAGGGTGACCTCATGTGTGTCACAGCAGAACTGTGCTCCAATGGATTTTCAATGCCTGATTGTTTTGGCAGGAGACCATCCGGTCTTTCTCATGAGTCACCCCTTCTCAGTTAGTGGCCAAGTGTGTTAATCATTTGCACCACCCAAGGCCTCTAGAAGGAATACTACTAAAAACCCAAATCTGATGTCTTCAAGTCCATTCCAACTCACAGTGAACCTAGGGGACAGAGTAGAACTGTCTCGTAGGATTTCCAAGGAGCACCTGGTAGATTTGAACTGCTGACCTTCTGGTTTGCAGCTGAGCTTTTAACTACTGTACTACTAGGGCTCAGGAGAAATAATAGCTGACATTTATTTAGCAGAGAGGATGTTTGCATCAACAAGGCTTGGTGTCACAGTGGTTAAATGCTCAGCTGCTGACTGAAAAGTTGGCAGCTCAAATGTACCAGCAAATCTGAGAAAGATGTGGCAGTTTGCATCCATAAAGATTACAGCCTTGGAAATCCTATGAGGCAGTTCCACTCTGACCTACTGGATGGTTAAGAGTCAGAATCTACTCAACAGCAATGTGTTTATGTTCTCGGCACCATGTCAAGATCTTACACAGATTATCTCATTTAAAGATGGTACGTAACCCTTTGAATTGATGTAATTACGAGCCTTCAATATTACAGTTGAAGAACACGTGGCACAGAGAGGTTGAACAAGTTACCCAGGTCACACAGGTAAAATAGAGGGAGCATCACTGACACCTAGATAGCTGGATTCCAGGCTCCATGCTCAGAGGACAGGTTTAATCTACTGAGAAGACACGAGCACCTCCTTCTATTATGGACCAGCTAGACTCTAATTAAAATAAATCCTGCATAGTGGCCTCAACTGGTGGCAAGGATGCACTGACACTGAGGAGCTGAAATATAGTAGAGTTACATTTTAAAATCAAGTCTTACACACAAAACCAAAACTTAGTTATACAAGTTTGAGGACAAAAGAAATTTAACACAAAGTATGGCAGGGAACTAGAGGGTTGAGCTGAAGGTCATTATTATGAACTGAATTATGTCTCCTCCCTCCAAATATGTGTGTCGATTTGGCTAATCTGTGATTCCCAGTATTGTGTGACTGTCCCCTATTTTATCACCTGAAGAGAATCACATCTCTACGATGCTGATGAGGGAAGGTGAGCGGCAGTTACGTTAACAAGGCGCCACTCAGTGTATCTTGAATCAATCTCTTTTGAGATATAAAACAGAGAAGTGAGTAGAGAGACATGAGGATCATGTACCACCAAGAAACAAGAGCTAGAAGAATGGCATATCCTTTGGACCCACACTCCCTGTGCTGAGAAGCTCCTTGATCAGGGAAGACTGATGACTTGGAATTTCTTCCAGAACCAGCAGAAAGATAAAGCCTTCCCCTGGAGCTGACACCCTGTATTTGGACTTGTAGCCTACTAAGCAGTGAGAGAATACATTTCTCTTCGTTAAAGCCATCTACTTGTGGTATTTCTGTTATAGCAATGTTAGGTTACTAACTCATCTAAATAGCAGCAATGTGTGCTGGAAGCTAACACTGAGACTCTACATAGCATCAGTGGAAGGTCAAGGTCCAGAAATCTGTCCTTGCAAACTCTCCCCACCACATGAAGGGTACAGAAAGTATTTTCTTTAGAGTATCGTACTTGAGAAGATGTTTGCTGAGAGTTAAGTCATCAGCACAATGAAGGGAGGAGTCACGGCTTTCTCTGATGAAGGGTTTCCTACACCATCTGATCTACTCTGTCTCCTGCCCAAGGTGCCTGGAGCCCTGGGCCCAGAGCTACTGAGCCAGCGGTGCACTGAGAGTTAGGAGAGTGGCTGAGAGCCCAAGAGGAAGCTAGATGGATCTGCAGAAGATGGGAGAGGCCCCCGTGGCAGGAGGGCATAAGCCAACATCCATCTGTAGAAGCCATAGCATAGAACACGGCTGTGTTCTCAAGGTCAAGTTGGGAGCTCAGCAATGAGACATTCATAGCACCAACAGCATGAAGACAAGCTAGGGTGGCCCTGAGGGCTAGCTTGAACATCATCCTGGATTTGTACTTCATCTTATGGTGAGCTGATATGGGACAAATGAGACGACCTGGCTGCCTTAGTGGGTAAGATGAATTCACATGAAGCACACAGGTGTGTTGTTTAGGCAGGAGCCGCCTTAGGTTGCAAGTGGTAATAGGCTTAAAAGACTATCACATGGAAAGACCCATAAAACAATATCATTGTCCTGGCCTCTGGTGACACCTTGGTGAGCAGGTTAGGCAAGTCTTTGCCTCTATACAGTCCCTGGTCTATCATGGATTGAATTGTGTCCCACCCCCCTCAAATATGTATGGTACTTTGACTAGGATAGGTAGGATTCCTGGTATTCTGTAACTGCCCTTTGTTTTGTGATTTTCAGATGCTGTAAATCTTAATCTCTGTCTGTGGCTAATAGACAGGATGATTACGTTAAAAGGAATTAGGGTGGGGCTGCCACACCCTTGCTATGGGAGTTTCCCTGGATTGTGGCTTGTACCCTCTGTTATCCTTTCATCCTATGGGAGATAAAAAGAGAGGGAAGCATGCAGAGAATTGGGAACCTCACGCCATCAAGAAAGCAGCACCAGGAGAAGAGCGCCTCCTTCAGACCCGAGGTTTCTGTGCCAAGATGCTTCCTGGACAAAAACTGATGCAACACAAGGACTTTCCTCCACAGCCAACAAGAGAAAGCCTTCCTCTGGAGTGGACATCCTGAATTTGGACTTGTAACCTACTGGACTGTGTTAAGAATAAACTTTCCTTTGTTAAAGCCATCCAATTGGTGGTATCTCTGTTAGAGAAAGACTAGATGACTAAAACACTGCTCTGATGAAGGCCACAGACAAGGAACGCATAATCATATTATTAAATATACTGTTCTAAACTGTGACAGCTGTTAATAAAATAAAAAGGACACTTTTTGCAGGGCAAGTGGAGAGGCCTCCTTCTTTTAAGGCTTAAGATGTGTTTTAGTAAGGTGATGCCATGTCACTGCTCCACTGTTTGGGGAATCCCCCAACTTAATGTGGAAGTGTGGATGAAACACAGCACACCCACAAAGCTCGCCCAGCGAGACAAGCTATGAAGGCAAGGCTAAGAGCCACTTGCAGACATTCAACCGACAGCAACCCTGTTCCCAAGATGGTCCCAGGCCTGTCTGGGGGGGCCTTTTTGAAGAAGTGACTTCTAAGCCAGGAGCTGCAGAGTGTATGATGAGCTGGATGCAGGGTACGGAGAAAGGTGTTTCACGCGGGGGGGAGGGGGGTGGGCAGCTGGAAGAAGGCTGGGCTAGAAGGAGGAGGTAGGCTCAGGACACATTTTGCAAGGTCTTGAATTTTTCATGCATTCCTGAAGAAAGTTCCCTTCTGTCCTTCTCTCTGCAGTGCTTGTTTTGATGAGCTTATTCTCTGTCTCAGGATTCCCTATGATACTAGTTTCATTCGTATCTTACATGTCCCCGAGTCCCTCAGACTTACTGGGTGCCATTGAGTTGACTTGAACTCAGAGCAACACCCGTGATAGAGCACAACCATCCCCCTGAGGGCCTTCTAGGCTGTAATCTAGCACCCCAAGGCAGGGGCTGCAACAACAGGCTCAGGCACCACCGTGATCCTGAGGACGGTCAGGACCAGTTTTGTTCTGACAGTGTTCTTGTTCTACTGTACACAGTACCGCTACAAGTCGGAATCCACTCAGCGGCACAGAACAACAGTCATGAGGACAACGATCTTCATGAAGCAAGTTGCCAGGTCCTTCTCGCACAGAGTTGCTGGCGGGATCCAATTGCTAGCTTTTCAGTTAGCAGCCAAGTGCCTAACCACTGTGCTACCAGGGCTCCTTCTTCCCTCTGTCTTAGTTGTTTACATCCCTGGAAATTTCTCCTGCCCTGGTGACCTCCTGATCTGGTGACAGCCTCTGGCCCTCATTCAGGCCCCAGCTGAGACATCCAGAGGCTCTTCTAGCGTATCTTTATTTGAAACATACGCCCAGCCAGCCAAGTGCCGTCGAGTCGGATCCGACCTTTTACTATACCACCTCTACTTAATCGACTGCTTTCACATCAGCACTTGCATTGGCCGTCACACACAAGTCATCCCCAGCTGACGATGGGGTTTCTGTCCTACGAGTGTCGTAGATCAGTTCCGATGTAAGTCAGATACCTTGTTCTTTGTTTGTTTTAATTTTCATTTCTATTGGCCTTTATGATCAGTATCCTTATAAATACAATCTTTATCTATCTTTGGGAGTCAGCATGAGAAAGATAACATCAGCTAACAATTACATGCAGCAACATTCTGTGTATGTATTACTAATAGTAAGACAAAAAAGAAAAAAACAGTGGAAGTGTGATTCCTTGTAACTTGACTACATCACAAATCAGGGACTGCCTACACTTAGATCATAAACTTCATTGGAGACCAATTTTACTTACTGTATTCGCTTCCTATGGCTGCTGTAACAAATTATCTTGACAAACTTGGTGGCTTAAAATCACAGAAGTTGCCCTCTCACAGTTCTGGAGACCAGAAGGGCTGGAGAAGAGAATCCTTCCTCGCCGCCTCCAGCTTCCGGGGGCTGCAGGCATTCCTCGGCTTGAGGCAGCATCACCCCAGTCTCTGTCTCCATCTCTTCCTGACCCTCTCCCCATGTGTTTCTCCCTGTACGTCTCTTACAAAGACACTTGTCATTGGATTTGTCAGCTGCTAGCCAAAAAGTTCTGAGGTTTGAGGTCACCCAGCATGTTTTAGTCAGCTAGTGCTGCTCTAAGAGAAGTAACATAAATTGGATGGCTTTAAAAGAGAAATGTGTATTCTTACAACGTCCAGTAGGCTACAAGTCCAAATTCAGGATGTCTGTTCCAAGGGAAGCCTTTCCCCCTTGTTGGCTCTGGAAGAAAGCCCTTGTGACACAACAGTCTTTTTTCAGGGAGCATCTTGGCACAGGAACCTCAGTTCTGAAGGACATGTTCTCCGTGCTTCTTTCTTGATGGTGTGAAGTTCCCAATTCTCTCTGCTAGATTTTTCCCTTTATAGCTCAAGAGATCCCCTTGAGGCACAAAACAAACTTACCCTTTGAATCTTGTTCTGCCAACACAACTGCTGCCCATCCACCCTCATTAACATCACAGAGGCAGGAATTCCACCACTAGGAACACCACACAATACCAGGAATTAGGGCACAGCCAAATTGTTACAGATTTTTTAGGGAACACATTCAATCCACAGCACAGAGGTACCTCAGAAGAAAGGCCTGGTGATCCACTTCCAAAAAAATCAGCTATTGAAAACCCTGTGAACCACAGTTCTACTCTCACACTCATGGGGTCACCATGAGTTGGAATCAACTGCAACTGGTTAACTGTATAAACTAATGCAATTCAATAACTTGTGTGTGTGGTTTAGTTTTATTATTATTATTTTTCTTTGGTGATTCACTCTTCATTGGCCATACTAAACTTAGCTAAACCCTAATTTCCATTCTGGTGGATTCTTCAGTTTCTGCCACTTGCCAGCCAAGCCGAGTGACATCCTTATGAAATATACTAAATGACCTTCCCAGCACTGAAGGTGAAGTGCCACTGTCGGCAAATTACGATGCACGGAATCTTGAATATCATTAGAATATTTAAAGAATGGAAAGGGCAGGAAACGGGTAACTTAATAAAATAGGAAATATCAAAAACCATAATCAACAATGATAATCCAAAGCTTAAGTGATATCCAGGCAGTGATAAAGTGAGTTCGAATTCCTGTTCTGTGTATTGCTTGTCTGCCCTTGGCAAGGCCTACAATGCTTCTTTTGTCTTATTCAGCAGGAAGGGAGGGAGGGAGGGAAGAACGAAGGAGCAAGGAACGGAGGTTAGAAAGAAGGAGCAGGGAACAGAAGGAAAGAAAGAGGGAAGGAAGGAGGGAAAGAGGCAAGCAAGGTGGGAGGAACAAAATCCCAAGCTCTCTGATGCCCTCTACCTTTAATTTCACAGTGTTGGAAATTATTATTGAGCCTTCGCCTGCACAAACAGCTAGCACAAAGCAGAACTTGGTTAGACTAGACTCAATATACTTGGTAGCACTTATACTAGGAGAAGATGCATTTCTGAAAATTAGATTGCAAAGAGGAGCTATTTCTGTGTGTTGCATTTTCTACTCAAGTACTCAATTCTAGATGACAGTCTAGTCTAATTAGCCAGATATACAGGCCAGAATTCCAGTGAGGAGTATTGTTTTTAGAAAGTATTTTCTGTTTATTATGAAAATTAAGAAGTGTCATTGCTTTCCAGATGCCACCCAGTGCCAATGCTGGGAGTTTCACAGCACGGCAGACAACAGGCCACAGCATACGCCAGATGTAGCCAAACGGCGGTATGGCTTAAAAGGATTTTAATGAAAATGCCCTGAATCTGCTGTGCCCAGGAATTATGAGTGGGACAGAATGCGCTTTGATATGATAACATAGCCAGCTGCGAGCATGTCCCTAAATCCAGTACGGTAAGCCACTTTGCTTTCCATCTTCTTTCCATCAAGCCTGTGACTTCTTCAACAGTAGGACAGTTCAGGATTCTATTGTAGGAGGCTCACTTCTTTCTTGAATTGGGTACAGGAGAGTGGCACTTAGGTTATTCCCATGAAAGCACAAGAAAGGGAGAAGGGCCATTCTCTTCCTGCAGCTGTTCTCCTTCCATGTATATAAAATGCTTCCATACTGCTATCTGGATTTAGAAGTACCTAGATGCAAAGCAGAAACCCTGGTGGTGTGGTGGTGACGAGCTACTGCTGTTAACCAAAAAGTTAGCAGTTTGAATCTACCAGATACTCCTTGGAATCTCTATTGGGCAGGTCTACTTTGTCCCGTGTGGTTGCTTGGAGTCAGAATTGACTCAACGAAGATGAGTTTGGTTTGGAGGTACAAAGCCGTTCAGCTAGTGCTTGAAGCCTGGCCCACATGGTGAGATGTCCACAGTGGGGTATATGTGATGTGTATATGTGTGCATGTGTTTGTGTGTAAGTTTGTACATGCAAATGTGTGTCACACAGACCTTCATTCACCCCCTAGTCCTGAAACATACAGAGAAGGCATCTCTTCTGTAGACTGGCTGACACCGGTGCCCACAGTCACCCTTCCCTCTCTTCTTGTGTTGCTGTCACAGCTGTCTGGGCAGGGCACTGCGGAACACCCAAAGGTCCCCACGTGCACGGAGTTGAGGAGTGACAGAGCCCAAGCAGTGACTTTGCTTGTTTTGCTTTTCATCTGTAATCGTAAACTGCTTTTATTTTTATTTTCCAAAATGCTGGTAACTGCTTAGAATCCTGTGCTGGTAAGGTAAAATCTTTTTCCATCATGCTCATGCCCAAAGCACTATATGGATTTTATGTGCACAAATAAGGTGCCCAAAACCCTCAGATGAATAGAGGAACAAAGAAAAACAATATGGAAAAAAAATCAAGGTTGTGATATATACATATAAAAGAAAAAAGAAAAAGAAAAACTCACATTCACTGCTGTCCAGGGGATTCCAACTCACAGAGACCCTACAGGACAGAGCAGAACAGCCCCATAAAGTGTCCGAGGAGCGCCTGGGGAATTCAGATTGCCAGCTCTCTGGTTAGCAGCCACAGCACTTAACCACTACACCACCAGGGTTTCCACTGTGGTTGTTAGGTGCCATCAAATTAATTTCAACTAAATGTCAATCCCATACATATTTTGATGGTATAAATGGTAAACAAAACTGCTAACCGAAAGTTTGGAGGTTCAAATCCATCTACGGGCACCTGATAAGAAAGTGACCTAACGATTTGCTTCCAAAAATCAGCCACTGAAAACTTGACGGAGCACAGTTCCACTCTCAGTGGGGTTCGCTCTCAGTCTAAATGAATTCAACAGCAATTGGTTAAGTAAATACATATTCATATATATCTTACCAGTTACAAATGGAAGCTATTTACATACACCAAAAGGTAAACAGACCAAGTGTAATACTTTATTATAATTCCAGTGTTCTTGAGTAAGGAGCCCTGGTGGCCCATTTAAGGAGCTCAGCTGCTAACTAAAATGTTGGTCATCGGAACGTACCCGGTTGCTCTGTGGGAAACAGATCTGGTTATTTGCTGCTATACAGCGAATAGCCTTGGAAATCCTATGTGGAAGTTCTACTCTGTCAAATGGGATGGCTATTGAGTTGAAATTGACTCAACTACACCTAACAACAACATAGTTGAGCATCTCCATCCAACAGCACGGATAATATCCTTACTTTTAAAACATTACAAACACACTTCCATGCATTTAATGTTACAATCACAAACATTAAAACCCAAGGAAGACCCCAGGTGCCATCTACTTTCTTCTTAAAAGGGGAGGCTGAGACTCAAAGAAGTTACTTGATCAGCAGCTAGAGTGGTAATAATGTTCCACCAGCCACCCTGGGTTCCTTCTCTCAGGTCCACTCTGCACCACAATGTGACATTCTATAAGGCAACCTCTGCCCAAACAATGACAATGACTGTTGCGAAGGATGGAGGATGCAGTCACCCAGAGCTGCTAGCACAGGCTTCCAGGGGAAAGTCACCACCACACAATCCAGCCAGGTGCTGGGTCACCATGCTGGAACTGGGTGACCATCGGCCTCTGCAGCCCTTCCAGTGGGTAATGCTCTTCCTTCAGCATCTCCTAACCTTCAGGGCTAGGAGCTGGGGTACATACCTGCCATGGATTGAATTGTGTCCCTATGCTCCCCCCAGAATGCCAAGTGCCAAGTGCCGTCGAGTTGGATCTGACAATTTGGCTGGGCCAGGATTCCCAGCACAGCGTGACTGCCCCCCATTTGGTGATTTTCTTAGGCTGTAAATCCTGATCTCTGTGTAGGATTAACAGACTAGATTACATTAAAGAGGATTAGGGCAGGACGGTAACACCCTTCCTAAAATCACCTCCCTGCACCAAAGTAAAGAGAACTTCCTTGGAGTACAGCTTGCATCACCTTTTATGCTTTATCCTACAAGAGATAAAAGGAAAGGGAAGCAAGCAGAGAATGCAGGGAGCGGGGCAGGGGAGGGATGACTTCGTAACACCAAGAAAGTAACACTGAGCACAGAGTTCATCCTTCAGACCTGAAGTTCCTTTGCTCTCAGACCAATGAGAGACTGATGCAACACCAGGACCTTCCTGCAGAGCTGACACAGCGAGTGTACCCCAGGGCCTGGCACTGCAGAATTCAGACTTCCAGCCTACGGGACTGAGTAAGAACAAACTTTTCTTTGCAAAGCTACCATTTGTGGTATTTCTGTTAGAGTAGCACCAGATGACTAAAACAATTCCCTTCTTGCTCTCCCTGCTACTTCTTCACACATGCATTCCTCTTGCTCTTGCAATGTTCTAAGCTCACATAAACTAGTGATATCACCTTCTTCCCTCCCCACTGCTGTCAACTTGGTTATTTCCCTGATGCATGTTCACCATTATCGTTCTGGGACATTTCAATATCCAGTTTCCTGGCTCCCCAGTTCCTTGATGTTATCACCAGTGGGTTTTTCTTTCATTCCACCTTAGCCATTGAATCTCAAATCACACCCAAGACCTTCTCATCTCAAGAAGCACATCATCTCCTAATTCCCAGTCACTTTCCATATCCTTCTAGCTCACTTACTGGACATGAAGACAGTTCCGTGATTCCAGTTCTTTACCTTTTACCGACCCTTTCACTTACTAACCCCATCACTCGCTCACTATTCAGCCCCTTCTGTATTCATTTTCTCCTTTGCCAGCCCAGGTCCCATGGGCCCACCAACGTGGTCACTCCCACAGCCAAAATCTTCAGTGCCCTTGTTCTTTTCTTCAGCTGCTGTATTCATCTGTCAAAACTCCAAAGCTCATTGCTCCAATTTTTCCCTTTCTCTCTCCTGCACACTATCCAATTTATGTTGCTGGAGCAAAGTCATACAGCTGTTTGGTTTTATTTTCAATTTATGATTGCAAATGTCAAATAAAATCTCAGCACTGCCTGGCAGCCCTATTGTATTTCCTTCCTAAGTTCACTTGTCTACATTATATATTCTTTCGCCTCAAACATTTTCCAACTCCCCAATGACTTGTTCTTCTGCTCTGAGATCAAGGAGAATACTCCCTATCTTTTCATAGGCAAATTCCTTCATGTAGGTTGTAGATCTTAGTCCTTCCTTACTTCGCCAAGAATTTGGCTCCTTTGATCTTCCTCTGTCTCTCCTGCCTTATCAGTCACTCCAGTACAATTCTTCAATCTTATTGGAAACCTTACTGACTTAGTGGTTAAGTGAGTGCTATGGCTGCTAACCAAAAAGTCAGCAGGTCAAATACAGCAGATGCTCCTTGGAAACTCTCTGGGGCAGGTTCTACTCTGTTCCATAAGGTTGCTAAGAGGTGGAATCCACTCCACAGCAACGAGTTTGATTTTTGTTTCACCAACAAGAAACCCACTCTCCAACCTCTCTACTTGAAGAAAAAGCTTTCCCTCAAGTTCTCAGGTATATAGGCTGTCCAGTTTCTATGTTCCTTTTCATAGAAAATTTGTTAAGACAAATGGAAACCCTAGTGGTGAAGTGATTAAGTGCTATGTCTGCTACTCACAAGGTTGGCAGTTCAAATCCACCAGGTGCTCTTTGGAAACTCTATGGGGCAGTTCTACTCTGACCAATAGCGTCTCTATTAGTCCGAATCAACTTGACAGCAGGGGGCTTTTTGGTGGTCTACACATATTATTTCCTCATCTGAATTGAAATGTTTTCACTTTTTAAAAATCACAGTAATGCATTCTGCATACTTTCAAAGGTCAAATAGGGCAGGCCTTGTAGGGAAAACCAGTTCTCTGAGTCATGTCACCATACCATGAATGCTTTCTCTCCAGTGGCAGCCCCTCAAAACACTTGTCAGTTCAGTTCAATTCAAGTCTTAAGAAGACACTTGTAAAGAAAGTACTACTGTATTTCTCTACTGTAGACACTTGACACTGGCTTATTACTACAAAAGACACCACTGTGTGGTCTATAACACCCCTAACACACACATGCACGCACACACACACGCACTTCAATCCTCATCCTCCCCATGTAGTTAGTTACATTATGCTCTATGTCTAAACCAGAGTCCTGGTGGCGAAGTGGTTGGCTGCTAACAAAACAGTCACTGGTTCAAACACGGCAGCCACTTCATAGGAGAAAAGGTACAGTGATCCGCTCCACTAAAGATTTCTGTAACTGTATGCATATAATGCATGCCTTCTATGCCTTTCTTGTCAACCACTCCCTCTCCCCTTTTAGTATTTTTTAAGTATCTGGGCTATTTTTTTTCAACATCAATATATATAAAAAATCAGCACAGGGGCAATTTTGAAAATACCTCATTGAAGGAGGGAGTAGTTGGCCAATAAATGTAGAAGTCAGGCATTATTTACATAAAAATATGGTACACCCTTGGAAACACCACATGTAATTCTACTCCATCCTAGGATTTCTATGAGTTAGAATCAACTCAACAGCAATGGATAGGTGGCTAACTCCATAGTCAGTGCTATGAACTACTCTTCACAGATAGGACTGCAGTGCACTAGGACTGCATTTCAGTCTCTGAACAACTTTTCTAATTTTTTTAATAGCTGTAAATTGCTTCAGTTTCCTAATTCTTTTCTATTTACTATGAATGCCATCTCCACTACAGCTGTAGAACTTCTCCTAATTTATGTAAGCATCACTGTTAAACTACAGTTCAATGGCTATTGGACCAATCCCTCCTGAAGTCTTCTATCCTGTGACTCCAAATTATACTGGTTGTTCTCTCTCCAAGCGATGGCCCAGGAGAGAGATATAATAAAAGAGGCCCTTGGGAATCACTGTTACAACTGCATAAGCAGAAATAGGGCCTGGCCAAGAAGTTTAAGGAGGTGATAATGAGATCAAGAACTGTCGGAAAGCAACTGCATAGCAACAGTTTCAGGGATAAACGGAATCACAGAGCTGCTCCTCTCGACAGCCAAAGGCGCTTTGGAACCAGGAAGAATTTTCCTGATTTTTGGTGGACGGGGGCGGCAGAGGCAAACACAGCTTTGGGTGGTAGTCAGCTGTTTAGATCTATTCTTTTCTGATTTCTTTAGAATATTAAGCTGTACTGATTTTGAATAAAGGTACACTGATGATACAAGAGTTAAGAGTGTGGCTGCCGACTGAGAAGCTGGTGGTTGGAACCTAACCGGCAGTTCTGTGGGAGAACAGCTGACAATGGGCTTTCAGAAAGATCACAGACAAGAAAACTCTGTGGAGCAGTTCTACTTTGTCACATGGGGTCACTATGAGTTGGAATTGACTTGATGACACTTGACACCTGCAACACAATTCAGAAGAGCTGAAAGGGAAATTTCTGTGAAAAGTCCAAACAGGAAACTCTTTTTCATTTTTTGTATTGTCACTCAGCCTCTGTTCCTAGAGTCCCCATGCATCTGGTCTCATTAACATAGGGCATGTTCTATTAAACTAGCAATTCTGCTATATTAAGCCTCTAAAACCTGTCCTTGACCCCCGATAACTCTAAAGTTACTTCATGGGGCTAATGTACTTAGAAAATTGGGTTTTCCCTAGAAACTAAAGAAAATACTCTTGGGACAAATCTAATCCAAATAATGACATATTCCAAATTAGTGAAGTTTGAATTATTTGCAAAGTAAAGAAATACACAGTATTGTGGGTTTTTGTTTTGTTTTTTGGATCCCACCTAAGTTCCTTCCAATGACACAAACATGGCTGCTTTCCATTTAGTAAAATCAAACAAGCACCACAGACACCTTTAGCTTTTTAAATTAAATGAGTGATTATATACTGACTGTTCCCATTAATCATAGTATTATTCAATGAAACCAACCAGCACGTGCTTTAGTTTCAACAAAGGAATACAGATGCAGCAATGGAAAGTGTAGCCCAGTCACTCAATCCCTCAGCTGGCTTTGCAAATCCAGGCGTCTCTTGCTCCCTCTTGTTTCAAAGGATGCCTGGCCAGAGAGAAACCACTTAATTTATTCAAAACCCACATGATGTGGCAATTAGGTTTCAAATCCATTTCTGACAAACACAAGTAGGACATCTGGAACGAGGTAGGGGTGATTAGGATTGGGGAGAACGGAGTGGTAAATGGAAATTTCAGAAATCTTTACTGAAGAAATGAGTGTTCCAAGAGTGAATGGCTCTATCTTCAAAATGAAATTGCTGATTGAAATGAGAAAATACTTACTGAGTTCAGCTACAGAATAAATCGATTTTCTATAATGATTCTGGGAGAAAAGCTATAAATCAAAAGCTAAAACACATCTACAAAAGACCATACATGCTGTTTATTGTTTAAATCTGCTATAACGGCAGTCCCCAGATTATAAATGAGTTCTGTTCCTAAGTCTGTCCTTAAGTTGAATTTGTACGTAAGTTAGAACAGTTAGACTTGGTTCTTTTCTAACATCAGCCAAATATTTGTTTTACTATGTAGTATATAATACACCTTTCTATGCATAAAAATATGAAACACTTCTAGATACACTAAGACATCATTAACATAATATAGTAATAATAATAATAGTGTTTCGATGCATGTCTCAAAGCAATACCCATTTGTTATTACAGACCACTGTACATACCTCAAATTTTTATATGATAGGCTCTATGGGGTTAACTTGGAAGTACAGGGTGTCTGCAAGTTGTACATTCATAACCCAGGAATTGCCGCTATTGCCATTAGTTTTCTGACTGGATCTAAAGACCTTAAAAAAAATAATAATAAATTAAAGCTTAAAAATATACTCAAAATTATTTTAATCTATATAGGGTTGTATCTAAATTGTCTCTTAAAGTGAATTTCCTATCATGTAGACTTGGAGAAGAAGCATTCTATAATTGTAAGAAAACATCCCTACGGTACTCTTATTACTATACCTTGAGGTATGACCAATTTTTATTTCCAGCTGAAGGAAGCAAAATTCTCCCTGTGTTTACCTTTTTTTTGACTTCTGAAAATATGACCTGTACTAGAAAGCTCACTGGAGTGTCTGGAGCTACCTGTGGGCCATCAGGAATGAGGTCTTTCATTAGCACCCCTTCTTGGCCTGCTTTTTGAGGATGGGAAGAATTGAGCTTCTTGATAGGGTGACAAGAAACCAGTGGAAAAGAACTGCAAGGGTGAGAAAGATGGGTGATTCAGGAAGCAGGGCCCTTGAGAAAATAGCACATGAAGTTACGCCCATAGGAGAAGAGCTGGTTTTGAGACAGAAGAGGCATATTCCGTCTAAGAAGAAAAATCTACACTAGTAGTTCTAAGCTAAGACTCTTACCTGATAATTTAAAGTGGGCTTACTGTTTTGTGTCACTGAGTTGATTCTGACTCAAAGAGACCCCATGTGTCAGAGCAGGACTGCCCTAATTCCATCTCCTAGGCTGTAATTTTTCTAGAAGCAGACTGCCAAGGCTTTTCTCCTGTGGAGCTGCTGGTGGATTCAGACTGCCATCCTTTCAGCTAGCAGCCAAGTGCTTAAATGTCACACCACCAGCACTCCTTTTAGAGTGGGCCTGGTCAAAAGTGTTTTTTCAAAAGTTCTTCACATGATGGTAATGTGTAGCCAGGGTTGAGAACTGCTGACTAAAGGAAGAGAAAACCAAACACAGTGCTGTGAAGTTGATTCTGTCTCATAGCGATCCTACAAGACAGAGTAGAACTGCCTGATAGCAGTTTCCATGGAGTACCTCGTGGATTTGAACCGCCAGCCTCCCAGTTAGCAGCCATTGCACAAACCACTATGCCACCAGAAGGCAGGCCAAAGTATACAGAGATATTGAGAAGTAGAGAAGTTCACAGTCAAAGAGTAAAGTCTGTTATCTCAGTTAAGTAAGAGATGCTAGTCATCTCTTTAGATAGGACAGTGCTGGGAATCTGAAGAAAACGGGGTGGTGAGTTGAAAGCGGGTAGATTCAAAATGCCATGGCACTTTAACCAGTTGTATTCTTGGCCGTGGAAGAATTACAGCCACAATGCCGGTTAGAAGAAAGGATGACAAGACTTTGCCTCATGTGTTTTCGACAGGTTCTCAAAAAGGATCACTCCATGGAGAAGGACATCACACTTGTAAAGCAGAAGGTCTGCAGAAAACAGAAAGACAATGAGATGAACTGACACAGTGACTGCAACAACCAGCCCAGACCCAGCAGTGATTGTGAAGACGGTGTAGGACCGGGCAGCGTTTAATACTGTTGTACAGAGGGTCATTAAGAGTCAAAATCAGCCCAATGGAACCTAACAAAAACATACTTTGAATGACCTAAATACTTTCCTCTTGTTGTTGTTAAGTGTCATCAAGTGAAATCTGACTCACAGTGACACTCCTCACAGGACAGAGGGGGTCTACCTTACCATGAAGACTGTATAACAAATATTTATTGTAGACAGAGGATAACCAAATTCAGTAAGCATCTAAGATATATTAGGAAAGCTCATGAAGTTACTGTCACATCAGGATTTCTTCATGCTAATTAGGTATAATATATAAGACATGTATTTGTTATTTGTTGATTGTACTTGTGAACTTAGACTCATGCTGAATGAGAATATAAACAAAATGCATATTTTCCCCCCAAATGTCTTTGATATACATTTACTTAGTTTGCTTAATATTACAGATTGAATACTGTGCTTCCAAAATGCATGCTGAAGTCTGAGCACCCAGCAACTGTGAACATGATCTTATTTGGAAATCACTTTTAGGAAGATGTTAAGTTAAGTTCAATGGGTCCACTGTGGTAGTGACCCACTCCTACCAAGTGGGTTTAGATTCACAGTGACTCTATGGGACAGAGTACAACTGCCCCATGGAGTTTCCAAAGAGTATCTCGTGGATTCAAACTGCTGGCCTTTTGGTTAGCCACTGAGCTCTTAACCACTTTGCCACCAGGACTCCAAAGGGTAGAGTGAGTCCTAATGCCAGTATGACTGTTATCCTTATAAAATGAGCACAAGAGACACAGAGATGCAGGTACCCCAGGGGAAGATGGCCATGTTAAGTGACAAGTGTGTCTCTAAATTTGTCTACATATCTGTTGTTTCATTTTTTATAAGATGAATGAAATAATGCAAATAAAATAAATTTTTAATGGGCATTGTCTTCAGTGTTATTCATCCATTTTGGAAATGCATGAAGTTTACCTACTGAGTTTCCAGGAAACAAAACACAGTAAGATGGAGAGCTGTTAAGAAAGAAAGACTAAGAGACACGTAACCAGAGGAACACAAGGACACAAGGGTTAAACAGGAAGGCTCCAAATGATGGCTTCCATGTTTTATTTTGGTTCTGTGATTATTGTCATGGTAAATATTAGCACCTCCTCTTTCAAAAAGTTAAGATTTAAACAAAACAAGAAATAACAGTAAGTGTGTCTCTAGGTCTTCGTTGTGTTATTCATCCATTTGGAAACTCCAGTGGTGTAGTGATTATGTGCTATGGCTGGTAATCAAAAGATTGGCAGTTCAAATCCACCAGGTACTCCTTGGAAACTCTTTGGGACAGTTTTACTCTGTCCTGTGGGGTTGCTATGAATTGGAATTGACTCCATGACAGCAGGTTTCGTTTTTTGGGGTTTTCACTGTGCAGACTGTAAAGGAAACCAATAAGATGTAATTAAGCATGCCTTGCAAAGCCCAAAGATGCATTAGGGAGATTCCAAAGTTGAAATGCTTGTAATTTATATTTTCTTACAACCTTTGAAAGCACCCAATGGCTAAGTGCTCAGCTACTACCCCAAATGTTGACTACTGGAAAAACCCCGGTGATCTGCTCCTGTGAAGCTGACAGCCCAGAACACACTATGGAGCACTTCTTCTCTGTCACACGGGGTCTCACTGAGTCAAAATAGTCGTGACTTCACCTAACAACAAACACCTTTCAGTGGTGCTGGATTCTGCACTGTCTTGCGTCAAGACCCAGGATTAAAGACTGACTTTCTGTTGATCATCAGAAGAGTGAGAACATTATAATTAAGAGTCTGGATCCTCACTGGATTACTTACATATGTTCCCTGACTCAGTTTCCCTACATGCAAAATGGAGAAACTGATAGCACCTAATTCACAGGGCTGTAGTGAGGCATCAGTGACATCTGTTTTGGAGCAGGTGATTACACTTAATGTGTATGCATATTATTGATATGGTTATGTATAAACAATAAACACAGGATTATTTCAAATAGAACTCATGAGTACACTCCCGAACTTAGAAAAGAGCTAGCCTACTTAAGGAGTTTTTGTTTTTCTTTCCCTTGTGTTGCTGCTGGTGCCATGAAGTTATAAGAAACATATGAGAAAAATTATATGCAAAAATGTGAGTTTTTTTTCCTGCCTCACCATCACATATGTTGAGCTCCAGACACAATTATCCTTTTAGAATGTATTACAGATGCAGCACTTTGCAAATGGGTGCAAGATGTGTGCTCAGAGATAGCCTTGCAGTCCAGTGCAAGGGGAAGCTGGCGAAAGCCCTTAGCAGGCAGTGTTTCCTGTAGGTTGCCAACCCAGATCATTTTTTTTTCCCTGAGAGTTTTGGCAGCCATCTTCCATTTCTTCAGCTTGCGCTTATAATTGGTTGTTTCTATGGCAACATGGACTTTCAATCACAGTCCTATCCATTAACCAGCTATAAAATGGAGTTGTGCCCTGAGCCAAGAAAGCACTGGGGGTAACAGCAATTAGGATAAAATCTACCACACTTTCCTATATCGTGTTCATTCTGCAAGCAAAGGTCAATTTATTAAGCCATGTGGGAGGACATCTACCCTGACTTCTTCATTCAGTGCTCCACTCACCACAAGACACTCTGAATTCAGCTTTGTTTCTTTATGCAGTGCAGTTCTATTAGTAGTGTTTTCAAACATAATAACAATGACAGTCAAAATACAACATATCAAAATGGGTGTTATGAAACTAAAGCAGTACACAGAATTCCAAAACAGAAAATCTTGAGAATATTTTTGTTTTGGGAGTCTACTAAGAGTTTGTCCTGGAGCAAAAAGTCCCCAAACCCTTACATTTTTCATAGATTTTACTTTCTAATTGCCTTGATTGCCCCACTAAAACTGAATGCCCACGTGTAACAGAACCTTATCTGTTTTGTCCATCAGTGTATCTCCAGTGCCTGGTATTTATCAGTGGCTAACTAATTTTGGGAAAATCTGCTGCAAAAGACCTCTGCAAAGTGTTGAAAAGTAAAGATGACACTAATAAGGTGCACCTGATCCAAGCTATGGTATTTTTAATCGCATTATATTTGCTGGACAGTGAATAAGGAATACAGAAGAAGAACTGATACCTTTCAGCTGTGGTGCTGGAGACGAATACTGGAGGTACCAGAGACTGTCAGAAGAACAAACAGATCTGTCCTGGTACAAGTACAACTACAGTGATCCTTAGAAGCAAGGATGGTGAGACTCTATCTTACACAATTTGGAGAGGTTATCAGGAGGGATCAATCCCTGGAGAAGGAAATCACGCTTGGTAAAGCAGAGGGCCAGTAAAAAAGAGGAAGGCCTTCAACAAGACGGACTCAAACAGTGACTGCAACAACAGGCTTAAGCATAAAAGAGATTGCAGGCACAGTGCAGAAACAGGCAGTGTTCCATTCTGTTGTTCACAGAGTCGCTATGACTCAGAACCAACGGCACCTAACAACAAGAAGTAATTCTAAGTGAATAAAAAAATAAAAGAACAAAACACAGTTTCACGTTCTTGGTACTAGGGGATCCCAGGATGTTTCACGAGTGTCTGTTTTTGATCCTTAGAGTTAATGAAAACTGAAATCTGTCTTAAGGCTTATGAGTGAAAAATTCCAGTAGTTCTCGGGGGAGGAATACATAATATATTGGGCTGTACCCTTGTTTCTAGAATACCCAGTATGTCAAAGCAAAGATCTCAGAGGAAGAGAAAAAGGGGGGGAGACAAGCAGGACATTTCATAATACAGTGGAAATGATGTTGACCATTCCTACCAATCTGTCAAGAGACTCTCTGCAGTTTTTAATTATCAGAAAGTGTGCGAGAAGACATGCCTGACCCACAGTCCACGTCTGCGCCTCACTGAAGATCTGAATTTGCTGTAACAAATGTGTAATCACTGGTGTATAAGAAATTTGTTGTTTTCACCTATCAAATAGTGTGAAATAGTGTGAATCACAGCATCTAGCATCCTAAATCACTCTTAATTCTCATTCTATCCTTTCCCTAAAAAGCGAGATTTGCAAGAATGAGAAGGTCATTAATAACGAGTATCACCAAAACCAAATCCATTGCTCTTGAATTAATTTCAACTCACAGTGACCATACAGGACACAGTAGAACTGCCCACATGATTTCCAAGGAGCAACTGGTGGATTCACACTGCTGACCTTTTGGTTAGCAGCCATAGCTATTAAGCACTACACCTCAGGATTTCCAGTGTGTAACAGAGATCAAGTCCTATTGTTTGTGTTTGATGAGGTGGAGGTGGATGGAGAGGACAGGAGGGGATGGGAGGGAGGGGAAAAATTCATGGAACAGTGCGTGCCTCCACCAACTTCACGTGGTGGGTAGTGATGGTGTCCGGGTATATGTGGGGTGCAGTCAGGAGTATGCAGAAACTTCCACAAGTGTAATAACCCATTGCAGTTGAGTTGATTCTGTCATGGAAACCCTAGGTGTTATAAAATAGAGCTGCACCATATGCTTTTCTTGGCTATACTCTTTAAGGAGACAGACTACCAGGCCTGTCTTGCACAGTGCTTTTGGGGAGGTTCAAACCACGAAACTTTAGTAGTCAAGTGAAAACCATTGATACAGTTCTCTAAAAAGTATGCCACAAAAGATAGATGCAATGAACTATGCAAAGCAATATTTCCTATCAAATTACAAACAAACAAACAAAAACAAAATCCACTGTGAATGTGTAATTCAACTTACTATAAACTTCAAAGACTATGTATTGACCCATTTTGCTTGTCCTATGCTTGTGTTTAGGTTGACAGGTACACCCCTTGCATTGTTCACTGCACAAAATTTCCTACTCTCCTTTAAGCTGTTTGCTATTTATTATACCATGGTGTAAATTCTGATTGCTTTTTTGTTGTTGCAATTGTTTGTCCACTATGTCTAAAAAAAGTTAATATTCTACTTTTCAACCTTCAAAGCCTTTGTTCATTTTATCCCCTTTCTCTAAGCCCACTTCACAGCCATAACCATTTATATACTTATCTTCTTTAGAATTCCTGGGAAAGACAGAAGAACTAGGTGGAAATCCCTTATGGCCCAAGTGTCCAGAGAAACAACTGAACCCTAGTGAGCAGGGTGGTTCAGGACCATGGACAACAACCGCAGAGACACCTGCTTCCACCTTTCAATTCAGTAGTCAGGATCAGAGAAGGCAAGGAACAATCCTTGTTCTCATTTCTTGGTAATGAGTCAGTGTTTACTGTTTGAAATTATTATTATTTATTTTTATGCTGCGTTTCACACACAGGTTGCCTTAAAGGCTGTCTCTGGATCGCAAGTAGCCACCAGAATGCTAGCATGAGAATTCCACCCAGTGGCACCAACCACTCCACAAGTGTTGTGTCCCTTTAGCCTGATCAAGTCACACATAAGAGATAAGTACAGCATATTGGCAAAGCAAAAGTTTTAATTACTCACAGATGACAGACAGCTTATGACAAGCCAAGTTCCATGATGAATGTGACTCGGGCTCAAAAGCTGTCTGGCATGAGATGGACAACCTTTCTATATGTGCTTCTGCACTGCACCATGGAAAAAGCACTTCAGTTGGGGTGACCATCTGCTAGTCCCCCTCTGCAGGTCAAGTAGGCTTAGTCACATGGGCTGACAGAGTCTGCTACACATGCCACTATCTAGCACCACAGCTGAGAAGGCACAGCAAATCCTACCCTGCCAGAGATGGAATTACGCTCCCCCAAAACATGTCTAGCCATTTGGCTGGGCCATGATTTCCAATATTATGTGGTTCTCTTTTATTTTGTCATTGCCATTTCACATATGTTGTAAATCCTAATCACTGCTTGTGGTTAATAGGGCAAGACCGGATTATGTTAAAGGAGATTAGGGTAGGACTGTAACACCCTTACTAAGGTCATATCCCTGATCCAGTGTTCCCCTAGGAATTCCCCTAGGGTGTGACCTATACTATCTTTCATCTTACAAGAGATAAAAGGAAAGGGAAGCAAGTAGAGAGTTGGGGACCCCATACCACCAAGAATGCAGTGTCAGGAGCACAGCACAAGCTTTGGACCTGAGGTTCCCATGCTAAGAGACTCCCAGACCATGGGAAGATTGATGTATCATAAGGAACTTCCTCCAGGGCCAACAGAGAGGAGCTGGTGCTCTGAATATGGCCTTCTAGTCTATTGGACTGTGAGGGAATAAACTGTTCTTTATTAAAGCCAGCCACTTGTGGTATTTCTCTGATAGCAGCACTAGATGACTAAGACATTCCCTCAAGCCGTTTTTATATCCCCAAATCTAAGTAACTTATTACTGTCCACCTAATCACCCAAAGAAGGGACAGTCAGACATCTAGGTGCCCAGAAATGTCACTTAAAAATAAAAAATAATAATCATTTAACATTCGGCACTTGGCTTTGGCAACACTGACAAATTACCAGTTGTGTTTCTTCCACCCTGCTAATATGCAGACAAACCAGTTAAGCTTCCAGGAGGGGTGGGTGGGGTGGTTTGTTCCTTAAGCCACAAGGTGCTAGCTGGGGAAGGAATGGGGAAAATATGGCCACTGAGCTTGTCCAAGGGTCTGCCTCCTCACACTAGCCATGTCAAAATTGTCCCTACAACCAGGTCTATACAGTTTCACTAACTTGCCATGAATATCCTCTGAAAAACAACAGGCTGGTTCAACTTACCAGAAGGGACTTCTGAAGGGACTAACAGAAATCTCTATTCCCAGTGATGACAGAAGCATGCCAAGCTCAGAGACACTATTATTCATGAAGCTGAGAAAATATTCTGAAGTTCAGAGGCAAAAACCATGTGAACTTGGAAACATGAACTCACACAGAGAACAGTAAAATCTACCAGCAAGAAACTTGAATATCAGTATTGTGGTAGGCTGAACGACAGGCCCCGAAGATGTCCACAGTGATGGGCTTAGCATAAAAAAACGATTGTGGGCACGGCACAGGACCAGGAAGTGTTTTGTTTCGTTGTGCACAAGGTCATTATGAGTCAGAACCGACTCAATGGCACCTATTGACAGCAAAGATGTCCAGGAATCATAGTAGTTAAGAGGGATGGCTACTAACTAAAAGGTTGGAGGTTTGAGTCCACCAACTGGTCCCTTGAAACTCTATGAGACACGTCCGCTTTGTCCCTTCCCTGCTATGAGTTGGAAATGATTCACTGGAAATCGGTTTAGTTTTTTTGGTTTTAAAGATGTCCAAGTCTTACTTCTTGGAGCCTATAAATATCTTCCACGGTCAATGGAAATGTGTAGATTAAGAGTCTTGAGATAAGAAGGTTATTGCGGGTTATCTCCGTGGGTCTGAGGTCCTTGTAAGAGGGACAAAGGAGGATCCCAATCAGTAGGACGCGTGATGACGACAGCAAGAGGTTGGGGAAACGCAAAGAACGGGGTCTGACTGTCCCTTCCTCGGGTGATCAAGTGGACAGTAATAGGCTACTTAGACTTTGGGGTATAAAAACGGCTTGAGGGGATGTCTTAGTCATCTAGTGCTGCTATCATAGAAATACCACAAGTGGCTGGCTTTAATAAAGAAAAGTTTATTCTGCATGAACCTGCAGAAGCTCAACAAGGCGGCAGGGAAATCAAGGGTCCCCTCAAAGCCTCAGGAGAGATGTGACCCTGCCAACATCTTAATTTAGACTTCTGATATCCAGAACTGTAAGGGAGTAAACTGGTGTCACTTTAAGTTACCTGCGTTTGTGGTAATTTGTCACATCAGCAATAGAATACTATCACACATGAAAAATCCATAAGCACAAAGAAAGACAAGGAATCCAGGAATGTGTGCCTACCACACTGAATATTTATGAGTGGAAAGGCTTCCAGAAACCCTGGTGGTGCAGTGCGTTAAGTGCTACATAAGCTAACCAAAAGGCTAGCAGTTCAAATCCACCAGGCGCTGCTTGGAAACTCTACGGGGTAGTTCTACTCTGATCTCTATGGTCACTGTGCGCCGGACCCAGCTCGCCAGCAAAAGAGTTCAGATCACTGCCCAAAGCCTGTTTCCCTATCCACTCTCTGGCATCAACTGGGACACCCTAGAAATATCCTGCCCTTCCTCACCTTCTTTTTCTAAGTACAATAGGTAACACAGAACCCTATCAACCACATATCTCAGTCATATCCCCTACCTGCTGTATATTAAACAATAGCAGTATCAGTAGCTTGCAACCTAGCCTACTGATCACTTCCTACAGAAGTTAAAAATTCTGAGTTTTGAAGAAATGTGCTCAATGCAAAATATTTAGAGGGACACTTAATAAGGCTGGTGATTGTGCTACAAGGAAAGAAACTTCTTCTTCTTTTTTAAATTTATCGGTCCTTTTCTTTCTATCTAAACACCAGGCAGTAAGGAGCAGTCATTTTAGACCCTGAAAGATGGGTTACACAGTCTCCATAGCCCTAGGTCACTTCTCAGGTCCTCATAGGACCAAAGGAATGCTAAAAGATCGTCAAGCTCGAGACACAAAGAATCCACCGAGAAATTAGAAGAGGGTTAATAAAGGGTATTTGGAAGGTGGTAGTGGAAACAAAAAGGTGGAACGGCAAATAACATATTCTGCTGCTAACCCTGAGGTCAGTGTTTGGAACCCGCCAGCAATTTCAAGGAAGAAAGATGTGGCAGTGTGGCAATCTGCTTCAGCCAAGATTTACAGCCTTGGAAACCCTAAGGGTCACGATGAGTTGGAACTGACTCCACAGCAGTGGGTTTGGTTTGGGTGGATAGATCAGTGAGAATTCACACTTTCTTCTACAAACGTCAATCCTCCAATCATTTACTGAGTCTGGTCAGCCACTCTGCTGTAATCTGTAATAATTTATATATATACATATATACATTTTTTTTCTTGGATTTGCACCATGAAAAGGGTGTTATTATTCTCATTTGAGTAGGCTGACGGAACTAAGTAAATGGTCCAGGTTGACATAACTGTGTGGCTGAGCTGGGAGGTCTTATTTAAGAATCTCTTCCACCACAAGCATGCTTTTGCAATCAGTGTCTTCTGGTGATGAGAGTACGTAAGCCTTCTTACTTTAACTATGTATCTTCCTTCCCACAGAAAGATAGCGTTCTATTTGTTCCTGATCTAACAGAGTTGGAGTTGCACAGAAGCTGTAAAATGACTTAGAAGCCCATCAGCCTCTTTTTCACTGATGCACCAAGAATTCTTCAGTTCAGCCTCCTAGAAACACAAAGGCACAACACCATCTGAAGCTTGTGCACATGACGTCTTCCTTAGTTTTCACTATCTGGTCCCCTGAAGTGTAGCAGCTGGGGAAGTAGAGGCGGATAGAAAAGCAGGGATCCACAGTGTAGATCTTAACACTATCCCTGTACATTTTAAGCATCAAGGATCACTTATTTGAGAATTTGAGTTCCTTTATGGTCATTTAAAAAATATTTTATTTCTTTTGTTGTTGAAAATATATACAGCAGAACATTATATAAATATATATTAATATTATAAATATGTACATATTTATAATTTATTATATAAATATAAATTTTAATATAAATATATTTATAATTTATAATATAAATATGTAAATATTTACATAAATATATAATACAGATATATAAATAAATTATATAAATATCTATATAATATAAATATACACAGCAGTACCAATTCAACAATATCTACATGTGCAATTCAGTGACCCTGATGAAATCCTTCTAGTTGTTCAATCATTTTCATCCTTCTTTTCAAAATTTTCCTTTCCTACTGACATAAACCCACTGACCCCTAACTTTTCTATCTAACCTTTCAAGTTGCTGTAGTCCATTTGATCCCATACAGACAGATCTTAAAAGAGCACAAAGTTCCAGGCAGAGATTTTTCACTAGTTAAGCTAAACTGTTGTTTGGTTTTAAGAAGACTTCAGGGCATACCTTGGCTTATGGTTTAACAATTATCTCAGGGAAGTAGTTTCTTCTTCTTTATTAATTAATTCATCTTTTGACCTTCACATTAGTCTAAATAACTACAGTTCTGGAACCAGGGAGGTGTCTGGTTGGGAGGGACAGCAAACATTTTTCTAAATAATAATACCCCAGGCCCTTCCCCCAATACTATCTTAAACTGTCAAGAAACTGTGACATCTGTGTATATCTCCAAACCACAGATCAAAGAACTAGAGGACTGACGGCCACTGATGATCATGCAACGCAAACCCAGATAAGAAAAAGTGCCAGATAGTTGTATACAGGTGTAATGGCACCCAGCCTTCTAACGCAGGTTTGGCCTGGAATCCAGGTCAACAGTTCACAATCAGCGCGCCTCTCATGCATTCATTCTGACACTTGTCCTCTTGCCGAACTTCTCTCCAAACGCCAAGGTGCTCAAGACCACAGATTTCCTTGCATTTTCATCTTCCACCCCAGTGGATCACAGAGAACACTGCTTATGAGTACGTACTCAAGGAAGCGGCACCACACATGGAAATAGGCTAGACAATGTTCTTCTAACTAAAAAAAAGCAAGCCAAGCCAAGGGCCACTGAGTCGGATCCAACTCGTGGTGACCCTAATACTCAGCACTGTGTTCTTCTGCTCTCTCTAGTCATTTCATTTCCAGTGCGGGGGCAGGAATGGCTACACGGATCACAGTAGTAGACAGTGGGAATGTCCGTAAGAGGCATGCTTTAGAGACATACTCAGAGTCATGAAGAGGCAGAAGGAACTGTGAGAGAGTAGACAAGAGCAGCGAGGAGCCACTTTTCCCCTGAAGGTCTACTCATGACCAACTCTATGAACTTCGGCAGGTCATATGGCTTGGGTGCAGAGCCCACTTTAACTACATGTTATGGGTATGAAAGCCAGTCCTTCCTACCTGAGTCACAGGTGTGTGGTATGATAAAAGTGTATCAGAGACGTGGCATTTCCTTTATGTACCTTACTTGCTGAGCTATACAGAAATAAGACAGCCAGGTTGTAATAGACTGAACTGCCAAAAAGCCAAGTGCCGTCGAGTTGGATCCGATTGAATTGCATCCCTCCAAAAACTATGGGTAGCAATTTGATTCCTGATACTGATGTTCCTGTATGTTGTAAATCCTATCTCTGTGATGTCAGGTAAGTGAGAATGGGTGGCAGTTGCATTGGTGGGGCCAGACTCAGTGTATAAAACAGTGTTATGCCTTGAGGCAATTTCTTGGGCTATAAAGGAAAGGGAAGCAGGCAGAGAGTGAGGAACCTCATACTATCAGGAAAGAGGCAGTGTTGGTAGCAGACTGCATCCTTTGGACCTGGGGTGCCTGCATCCTAGCAGCTGTCGGTCCAGGGGAAAAATGATGGTAAGGACTTCCCCCCAGAGCCAACAAGGACTTTGCCTTGAGTTGATTCCCTTGGACTTTCAGCCTGTATTTATGTGAGTGGTAACCCTGGTGGAGCAGGAGTTAAGTGGTACATCTGCCAACCAAAAGGCTGGCAGTTTGAATCTACTAGTTGCTCCTTGGAAACTCTACGGAGCTGTTCTCCTCTGCCCTATAGGGTTGCTCTAAGTTGGAGCTGACTTGATGGCACTGGGTTTGGGTAGTTTTATATGAGAAAATCAATTTCTATTTGTTAAAGCCATTCACTTGTGGTATTTCTGTTACAGCAGCACTAGATGACTAAGACACAGGCTTTCAGGAAATCAGCAGTGCTGTCTAGCCAGGACCCCACCTACTAGGGTAAAGCTGGCAGGGGCCCTAATCTAGCACTGTCACTGCTCAATGTCAAGTACAGATACCTGTGGAGATGCAGCACAGTCTGGTGGAAAGGGCAGGGGCTTTGACACAGATTCTGTCTAACTTGTATGGCCATGAGGAGGCTAATTAATCTTCATAAGCCTCAGTTTCCCAATATGTATAATGGGGGTGATGAAAACTCTTCTATAAAAAAGACGGTTGTGTTGAAACGACAAAACTAATGAAAAGATTGTGGAAAATATTAGAATTGTTGTCTGCTTCATGAAACAAAAAAACAACAACACTGGATTAAACTGAGAAGAGTATTCTCTCATATCAAAATGTCCGGTTGGCATATCACCTCAGGGCTGTGAGGTCTGGCATCTCTGACCTAGGATCACAGGTTGGCAGCCAGAATGACATACATTATAACTGTATTCAGGGTGGCTACAAGTGAAAAGAAGGGAAGATCAAAGGGACAACATACATTTGTTCCTTTTACCAGGAAATCAAAGGTTCCTAGAGGAATTTCCTGCATCCTCTCATTGTATCTTATTGGCCAGAATGGGATCATACAATTAACTCCAACTGCAAAGGAGCCTGGGAAGTCAGAGAACAGAACGGTCCCTGACCAGAAGGGGCACTTCTGTAATCCTGAACAGAATCAGGTTCTGATGGCTAGAAAGAATGGGCAAGTGGGAGGCAACTAACAGTGTCTGACTCTACGTGGCCCCTAACAACTAACTAGTTGTGAGATGTGGACACCCTCATCCCTCCTCCACCAGTAAACTGAATAGATTCCTCCAGGTTCAGTCTTCTGTGACTCAACATGGATTACTACATTACAATCAGAGGTCAGTATGACATTAAAAATTCCCTAATCTGATCTACTTGAAGAAGATGGATATGAAAGGGAAAAATCCGATCCATGGACTCTGTTCCACTTTTTATTTTGAGAAAAATTCAGATTGACAATAAAAGTTACCAAAGTAGCACAAAGAAGTCTCCTGTAACTTTCACCCAGATTCTGCAAATCTTAGCATACTATATGATTGTGCTACAATTATCAAAACCAGAAAAACAGCCTGGGCACAATGCAGTAAACTAATCTACAGATCTTTGTTTTCAAATGTCACCAAATTCTACCAAATAGCACCTCCACTGATGTCCTTTTGGGGCCATGGCAACACAGTGGTTAAGAGCTTGGCTGCTAACCAAAAGGCTGGCAAAATTATATACCAGGTGCTCCTTAGAAACCTCATGGGGAAGCTGTGCTCTGTCCCATAGGGTGGCTATGGATTGGACCTGACTTGAGGGCAATAGGCTTGGTGTTTGGTTTTTAAGGTCCTTTTCTGGAGCCTTAATGGCACAGTGGTTAAGTGCTCAGAAGGTAGGATGTTTGAACCCACCACCCATTCTCTGGGAGAAAGTGTGGCAGTCAGTGGCCATAACGATTTATGGCCTTGGAAACCCTAAGGGACAGCTCCACTCTGTCTTACAGAACTGACTCAGGGCAATAGGTTTGGTTGGCTTCGGGAAGGTCCCTTGAAGGAGTTTGGGTGGCACAGTGGTTAAAACATTCAGCAGCTAACCAGAAGGTGGGCAGTTTGAACCCACTGCCTGCTCCATGGGAAAAAGATGTAGCAGGTTGCTTCCATAAAGATTTATACCTCTGCAAACCTTACAGGCTAATCCTACACTGACCTACAGAATCAGTATGAGTCATAACTGACTCAAGTTCAGTGGGTTTCATTTTCTGGTTTATAATGTCCTTTTTCTTGTTCAGAATCCAATCTAGCATACCACTGTATTTATTTGTCATAGCTCCTGAAACCCACTGCCACTGAGTTGACTCAAATTCATAGTGACCCCATGTGGTTTCCAAGGCTTCTTTAGAAAAGCAGATTGTCACATCTTTCTGCAGAGCAGCTGTTGGTTTTGAACCACTGACCTTTCAGTTAGTAGTCCACCACTTTAACTGCAACACTACCAGAGCTCCTTTCATATCTTTTTAGCATCCTCCAATCTAGACATACAATATGTTTTGTACTTGTTAAAGATACGTTGTGTTGCTGTTGTTAAGAATACATACACTAGAACTTATACCTGTAATACACAAATTTTTCCATGTACAATTCAAACAACAACAATAAAAAAACCTAGTGCCACTGAGTCAATTCTGACTCATAACAACTCTATAGGTCAGAGGAGAATTGCCTCCCAGTTTCCAAGGAGCACCTGGCAGATTTCAACTGCTGTCCTTTTGATTAGGAGTCATAGCACTTAACCACTATGCCACCAGGGTTTCTGATTCAGTGATGTTAACTAATTACACTCTTTGAGCTGCACAACCATTCTCACTCTGAGTTGTTTCTTCCCCATTAATACCAAGTCACTACTCCCTAAGTTTCCTATTCAGTGTTTCAAGTTGCTGCTGTCAACTTGACCCCATACAGACAGAGCTTAAAAGAGCACAATGCTCAAGGCAGACATTCTTTAATAGTTATGCCATTATTCAGACTTGACGACGACTGTCAGGGGAATATTTTTAGTTGAAGGTTTCAGATTTAAAGCTTATCTCAGGATGATAGTTTCAGGGGTCATCCAGCTTCCACAGCTCTACAAAATCTGGATTCCTAGAAAATCTGAAATTCTGTTCTACACTTTCCTCCTTTTGATATGGATATGCCACGCCAAGTGCCGTCGAGTCGGACCATGGATACAGAATATTTTTAAAGATACACTTTGTTACTACTCTTACATAGCTAAACAACAGAGCCACGTATTTTAAATTCTCTTCAATATGCCATGTGAAATGTAAAAATTACACTGCTATATGGTGCCTAAGAATCAATTAAGTTGTTCATTTGCTATTGCTGATTTGCTTAATATTGTTTTGCACTGAAATGAATGTCAATTTCAGAATAGGAAGATTACATGATTAAGCTACAGGTGAGTGCACCATGGGTTAATAAGGAATATTTGCAGCTCATTCTGAGTAATTCTATGTTTCTCCTTTGGAGCATTTTGCTGTCCATGGCATACACATTCTTCATATCACAACGGGCCCTTCTGAAGGTTCCCAATGGTAGCATTCAAGATACATGCTTGGATAGTAATAATTAGCTAAACTGATATACCATATCGTTTATTAGAAAATTCCACTAGTACCCAGAAGTGCCTGGACTCTCAGCCTTCTCACATCCCACAGGAGGAAGCAGCTGGCTGAACAGCATGTCACATGCCAAGGCCATGTGGCAAGCCAGTAGAGAGTGCAACGACAGCCCTCTGCCCAGAGCTCTGCCACCTGCCTGTTCGTGGAACTAGAGTGATTTACGGCTTGGACAAATGGATTTTAATGTTCTGTCAGTATTCTGGGTCAATAACTGGGAGCATTTCCTTAAATCATGTATCTTATTGACTCAGTCACTTTCAGCTGTTTTGATAAATTTGGCCCTGTCTGCCCTCAGATGGAAGCTAAATGAATCATCATGTCCATTTTCCGGGATGTCTATTCGCATCTCTACTGAATGGTACAAGTCCACATCTTCCAGTCAATCTCTCGGCTGCAGCTCCGAACCACAGTGCACACGGAGGTGGGTCATCATCAAACATTTACCTTTCATCCTGTAAGACGCCATCCAGTCAGTCAGTTCTGACTAAGTGACCTTATAGGATGGAGCAGAACTGCCCCATGTGGTTTCCAAGGAGTGGCTGGTGGATTCAAAGTGCTGGCCTTCTTGTTAGAAGGCAAACACTTGTCCCTTGAGTCAGTAGGGCTTCAGATAGACAGACAGATACATGTATAGATAAACTTATATGCTTGTATTTCTATACACATACATATGTATGTATCTACAAGCAAAGATATATATCTATGGGTTTAAGCATTTCCTTAAATCATATCTCACTGACTCAGTCACTTTTTGCTGTCTTGATAAATTTAGCCCTGCCAGCCCTGAGATGGAAGTTAACTGAATCAGAATGTCCACTTTCCAGGAACTGAGGTCTATTTGCATCTCTACTGAAGAGTACATGTCAACATTCTCCAGTTAATCTCTCATCTGCAGCTCCCAGTCACAGTGCAGTGGCTGTACATAGGTCTGTGTGTGTATATACACATGATCAATGAAAAAAGAGGAAAAACCCTCAACAAGATAGATTGACACAGTGACTGCAACAATGGGCTCAAGCTAAACAACGATTATGAGGATGACACAGGACTGGGCAGTGTTTCATTCTAGTGTACACAAGGTTGCTATGAGTTGGAGCTGACTTGATGATACCTAACAACAAAAAATTTATCTATATGATACATGAGGCCTGACAGTTAGTTCGTGAACTGATCCCAGAAAAAGTGCTGCATACCTCATTGCTGACTATCACTACAGTCACCTTTAGGAAGCTGAATATCACTACAGTACTCCCTTTGGGAAGCTATACACTGATGCCAGTGCCTAGTCCACCCTTCCAAGCAATTTTAGAATTCTTTGGCTGCAATGTCTATCAGAATGGTCATCCTATGAGATCTGACAAGTTTATGAACTCATCCTAGAAAAAGTGATTTGAAGGGTGGACTAGGCACTGGTGTTGGTTCATAGCTGCCCAAGGGGAGTACTTTGAAGGTGACTGTAGTCATATTCAGCAATGAGGTATGTAGCACTTTTTCTAGGATGAGTTCCTGAATTTAATTGTCAGACTTCATATGACAACAGCTCTGATGGACATTCCAGAAAAAGAGTTCCAAAACTGCTTTTAAGGGGGGACTAGGCACTGCATTGTGCACAGGGCTGTTTAGGGGAAACATGCCATCAGATTGTTCTATCAGCCATGCTGGAAATTATGAGTATGCTGACAGTGTACCAAGTGTCTCCATCATGGTTCAAAAGTTAGAAAACATCGGTTCTCCTCTGCATTACACCTTCAGTTTGTAACAGACACGGAAAAATCAAAATCAAATAAGAGAGGAAATAATTTGATAGGAAAATCATGAAACACTCTGAAGAGTAATTATGATCTAAGAGAAGATACACAAGAGGGCATGAGATTAAAGCTGAAAACAGGAGCAATTTTAGTTCACAATGATCACTGTATGCTACACTGGAAAAGAAAATTCAGAAACAGCCTCTTGGATACTAATTCCCAAGCTCCTCACTTCCACTTTGTGTTGACAATGGTGAAGTAGCAGCCGAGGGCTGCAAGTCAATTCTTAGATGCAATTAAGTAAGTGAACATCTCTTGAGCACCTACTTTACCTAAGACACCCTGCCTAGGGATACAAAAAGAAAGACACTGTCCTATTTCTCTCATATCTCAATGTGCAGAGACAACTGCAGACATACCAAAGACGAGTGGAGTTCAGTATCGTAAGTATAACATATGCCTAAGACATGGCTGAAACTAGAGTGGAGCATAGGCTAATTCTACAAGCAAGGAAGCAGGAGACAGACGGAAGGCATTCCAGGCCTAGGGGTATGAGAGGACAATCTGCAAGATACACATACATTGAGAGATGGGAAAAGAAAGAGTTCTTGGGTGGCACAGAAACTAAGTACTTAAATATTGACCAAAAGGGTGGCGGTTCAAACACAGCCAGAGGTAACTCCAGAGAAAGGCATGGTGATTTGCCTCTGAACAGTCACAGCCTCGAAAATCCTATTGAGGTTCTCAAGAACAATTCTACTCTACACACAGGAGGTAGCCCAGAGTCAGAAATGACTCGACAAGGATGGGTTTGGTGTATATGTGTGTGTATGTATCTAAATGGATGGACCCAGAGTGATAGAGCAATGCCTACACCTATATAGATACCTAATGCAAAGCCAGGTAGGTTGGTTTGGACCCCAGCAGGTGGGCCATGAATATCATGCTAAGGAACACTGACTTGTTCCTAACCAGGTGGTAATGAGAGAGCCTGGGCCTGAAATGTGAGAGTGGGCTGGAGAGGAAGGAATGGATTTCAGAACGATGGTGGATGGAGGACTGATGACGAGTCAGCATTACACAGGCCTCTCCTCCAGGCAGAGATGCCAATAGGTAGGCGGACTCACCTCTCTGAAACTCCATACAGAGTCGTCAGTTGGGATCCAGTAGGGTGGGCACTATTGGTGGGAACAGGCCTTGTGCCACTGAACCCAGAACTGGTTCTCCACTTTACCATCCCTCCCAAAAAACCCACAGACATCAAGTTGATTCCAACTCAGAGAAACCCTACAGAACAGAGAACTGCCCTATAGAGTTGTAAAGGAACACCTGGTAGATGTGAACGGCCATCCTCTTGGTTAGCAGATGTAGTACTTAAAATCACACCATGAATGCTTCCTATCATCCCGAGCACATCAAAAAAGAAAAAAGAATCTCTCACTGTTTACATTACAAACTCTTCTTTGAGCATGTGGGGAAGTTCCTTGCAGAAGCGAACCATGGTTGTAGGCTTTGAATTGGGGGAACTGTCCTAAGTGGTGGGAACCAAAGCATGAGAACCTAGTATCACAACAAAATGGTTAAACAAAGCTGTGCATCAGATGTGCATCTGGGTCACTCATTACAGTATTAATTATAGAGCAGCAGTCTTTGTTTGATGTCTTTTGTGTATCAGACAAAAGGGTGTGGTTGCAGCTGGTGTGTTAGAAATTGTGCATGACTTGGTTATAACTGTGGGAATATGTTACATTTGTGAAAATCATCCATCATGTATATCATAGTGGCAACATCACAAAAGAAAACTTGGGAACCATTGTTCTGGGGTCAGCAAATTACAACTGGCTGCTCTTTATGAGCTGTCACTGCACAAAGAATAGTTTATAGGGATAAACAATTACAAATGATTTCATGAAAGGGAACACTAACTTTGAACCCCAAGTAAAGAGAACAGTATCTCTCCCCAAAAGATTACTAGTCTACTCATTAGTAGACTTGTTACCAAAAAAAAAAAAAAAAACTGCACACAATTACATTATATATTTTGAATTTTGTCAACACAAATTTTGTTGAAGTTTATCTCTTGTTGTAAAGTGCCTACCTAATATTCTCAATTTGTTTCTTGGCCTGCAAAGCCCCAAGTATTTACTTTCTGGCTCTTTAGAGAAAAAGTTTGCCAATCTCTAGTCTAGATTTCCACCAGGCAGTAAAATATAGAGAACACTTATAATTCACCCAGCATTCGGCTAATAGAAATAATTCCAGACTCTCATGCAATGCTCACTAAACCCTGGGGGAGTAAATGCTATAGTTATCCCAATGTCATGGATGAGAAAACTGGAATACAGAGATGTTAAATAACATGTCCCAGCTCACACACTAATACATGGCAAAGCCAGGATGTGAAATCAATGCTAATGTTCCTACCCCAAATGCTACGCTTGGTCAGCCTGGGGGTACTCATTTCTCTCCTTCTTCTCTAGGAACACATACACGACCTCTAAGTCTACCACAGGTCCCTGCTCTTTCTCCCATTTCCTCTTCCTCTATTCTGGAAATCCTGATGGTGTAGTGGCCAAGTGCCGTGGCAGCCAACCAAAAGGGTGGCAGTTTGAATCCGCCAGGTATTCCTTGAAAACCAGATGAGGCAGTTCTGTCTTGTCCCATGGGGTTGCTGTAAGTTAGAACTGACTTGATAGCAATGGCCTGGTTTTGGTTTCTGTTAGTTCTACACATTATGTCTGCTTTACCATTCTCTTGCTCCGTACTTACCTCTTCATGTAAAGGGACCACTAAATCTCAGGTATGGTAAAACAGTGATGGAATACATCTCTCTGTTATTAGGCAGAACTGTCTCAAAGGCATCTAACAATAACAACATGTTTATATTTTAAGTGATCTAATGGCTATACACAAGAAAAAGGATAGTATCACACAGTCAAAAAGAATGTTCTCAGTCCATACCATGCTGGCATGATTCTGAATTATTTATACAATTGTGTGGAATTGTGAAATACTATGTCATTTTCAGTATCTACTACACACTTCGTAATAATATACTGACAGTCTTTGGCTTAACATTGTTAACAAAGAAGATTAAATCCAATTTTAAGCGTTTTATTTTCAGCTCAAAACTTACTTCAAATACTTGCTTTTGAATAGTAACTCACCAAGCTGCCAAAGCGAAATAACGCGGGATGCTGTGGCACTAAGTTGCCATCTAGTTAGTACTGAGTTACAGGGACACTACGTTCAACAGAATCAAACATTGCTCAGTCCCATGCCATCCTCGTAGTCACCGTTTTTCTTCAGCTCACAGCCACAGTGTCAACCCACCTTGCTGAGGGTCTTCTTTTTTGCTGACCCTCTGCCACACATGATGTTCTTCTCCAGGGACTGGTGTCTCCTGATAACCTGTCCAAAGGAGTTATGCTGAAAGCTCACCATCCTCACTGCTAAAGATCGTTCTGGCTGTCCAAGACAGCTCTGTTCATTCTTCTGGTGGTCTACTGTATATTCAATAATCTTCAGCAAAACTGTAATACAAAGGCATCAATTCTTCTTCCATCTTTCTTATTCCCTGTTCAGCTTTCATGTGCATATGTTGCTGTTGTTGTTGTTAGGTGCCATTGAGTCAACTATGATTCATAGCAACTCTATGCACAACACAACATAACACTGCCTGGTCTTGCACCATGTCCACAATCATTTTTATGCTTAAGCCTATCCTTGTGGCCACTATGTCAATCCGTCTCATCAACAGTCTTCCTCTTTTTCACTGACTCTCCACCCTACTAAGCATGATGCCTTTCTCCAGGGACCGACAACATGTCCAAAGTATGTAAGACACAGTCTTGCCATCTTTACTTCCAAGGAGCACTCTGTTTGTGCTTCTTCCAGAACAGATCTGTTTGGAGGTCCATGGCACATTCAGCATTCTTCTCCAGCACCACAATTCAAAAGGCTTCAATTCTTCTTTGTTCATTGTCCAGCTTTCACATGCATATTATACAACTGAAAATAACAGGCTTGGGTCAGGTGCACTTAATCTTCAAGGTGACATCTTTACTTTTCAATACTTTAAAGAGGTCTTTGGCAGCAGATTTCCCCAATACAGTGCATCCTTTGTTTCTTTGACTGCTGCTTCCATGGAAACATGCATATGAGGTGACTGAAAACACCATAGTTTGGATTATCTGAACCTTAGTCCTTAAAGTGACATCTCTGCTTTTTAATACTTTAAAGAGGTCTTCTGCAGCATATTTGCCCAATGAAATACGTTTGATTTCTTGACTGCTGTTCCCATGAGTATGGACTGTGAATTCAAGTAAAATGAAATCCTCGACCACGTCAATCTTTTCTCTATTTATCATGATGTGGTTTATTAGTCCAGTTGTGAGGATTTCTGTTTTCTGCATGTCAGTGTATAATCCAACCTGAAGGTTGTAGTCCTTGATCTTCATCAGTAAATGCTTCAAGTCCTCTTCACTTGAAGCAAGCAAGGTTATGCTATTTGCAGACTGCAGGCCATTAAACGGTCCTCCAACCCTGATGCCACATTCTTCTTCTCAGCGTCTCAGACTATTTGCTCAGCACACAGATGGAATAATTACAGAGAAAGGCTATAACCATGACACACATCTTTCTCGATTGTCCACCATGCAGTATCTCCCCCGCCTTCTGTTTGAATGACTTCCTCGTGGTTCCTGTACAGATTCTGAAGCAGCACAATTCAATGTTCTGCGATTCCCTTCTCAATGTAATTCATACTTTGATATCATTTCCACAGTCAAATGCCCTTTCACATAGTCAATAAAACCCAAGTAAACATCCTTCTGGTATTATCTGCTTGCAGCCAAGTTCCACCTGACATCGGCAGTGATATCCCTTGTTCCCTATCCTCACCTGAATCACACTTAAATTTCTTGCAGTTCCTTGTAAATGTACTGATGCAAGCATTTGTGAATTATCTTCACCATAATTTTGCTTGCATGTGATAGCAATGATATGTTTGATAAATTCCACAATTCACTAAATTGCTTTTCTTCAAAATGGGTATATATATAGATCTCCATCAGTTAGCTGGTCAAGTAGCTACCTTCCAAATTTCTTGGAATAGATGAGTGAGCAATTCTAATGCTGCATTCATTTCTGGTAATATCTCAATGAATATTCCACCAATCCCTGGACCCTTGTTTCACTAAAGCCTTCAGTGCAACTTGCACTTCTTTCTTCATTACCATCGGTTCTTGACCATACGCTATATCCTGATAATGGTTCAGTGTCGATCAGCTTTTGTTGGTACAGAATGGATTGTGTATTCCCACTAGTCTTCTTTTGATGTTTCCTGTGTCATTCAACTGTTTGCCCACCAAATCCTTCAATATTGCAACTGGAAGACTGAATTTTGTCTGCAGTTCTTTCAGTATAAGAAATGCTGATATGTTGTTCCCTTTTGGTTTTCTACTGTCAGGTCTTCGCACATATCATTATCATACTTTGTCTTCTCGAGCTGCCCTTTGAAATCTTTTGCTCTGCTCTTTTACTTCATCATTTCCCCCCATTTGTTTCAGCACGTTATGTTCAAGAGTAAGGTTCAGTCTCCTCTAACATTCATTTGTCCTTTCTGTCTTTTAATGACCTTTTGCTTTCTTCACGTATGATGTCCTTGATGTCATTCCACAACTCCTGTGGTCTTTGATTATTAGTGATCAGTGCACAGAATCTATTCTTGAGATGGTCTCTAAAAGCAAGTGAGATATACACAAGGTCATACTTTGGCCTTCATGGACTTGTTTTAATTTTGTTCAACTTCAACTTGTACTTGCATATGAGCAATTCAGGGTCCATTCCACAGTCTGCTCCTGGCCATGTTCTAATTGATGGTAATTAGTCACTCCATCACCTTTTTCCATAGCTGTGAATGATTTGATGCCTGTGTATTCCATCCAGTGAATTCATGTGTACCCTTGCCATTTATGTTGTTACAAATGGTATTTGCAGTAAGTGAATCTTTTGTCTTGCAAAATTCTATTATCTAGCATCATTTCTAGCACTAAGGCCATATTTTACACCCAGTGATCCTTCTTCTTTGCTTCCAACTTCTCCATTCCAATCACCAGTAATTATCAACAGATCTTGACTGCATGTTTGATCAACTGCAGACTACAGAACTTGGTAAACAAATCTATAGATACATATTTTTTCCATTAATAATACCCATACACCTACAAGGAAGACCAGTTTATCTTCCTTGTAGGTGTATGGATATTATCCTATCACTGATAGCAGTTATTCTGAGACAGATGCTGCAATGTTTTTTGGATGACAAATGTGATCTGATTCTTCTTCAGTTTTCATTCCTGGCATAGTATGAGTTTCTACTTCAAAATGGTCCATTAGGAGTCTACTAGCCTACTTCAGCTCACTAACATTTAGGATATCAATCCTTAAAAGCTGCATTGTATTTCTGAACAACTTCCAGTGTTCCTTGATTCACATGTGGTACATTTTTTGTTCCAACTATTAATGAGTGTTTAGAGTGGTTTCTTATTAAGACCTGTTGCATCATCCCATGAAGGTCCTGAAAGCTCTACTCCATCCACACTATTAAAGTTGGCTCTACTTGGAGGAAGCAGCTCTTCCCCAGTTGTATTTTGATTACCTTCCAAAATGAGGAGCTCATCTTTGGGCACAATGTCAGACAAAGTCCTGCTGCTGTTTATATGTTTTCACTTGCATTTTTTTTCCACACTAGATTGCCAGGTACTTCTTCCTAGTATTCTTCAGTCTACAAGCTCTGCTGAAACCTGCTCACCACAGGTGACCCTGCTGGCATTTAGAGTACTGGTAGTATAGCTTCCAGCATCAAAGCAACTGAAAGCCACCACATTATGACAAAGTGACAGTGGAGAGGTGGATGCTTTTTAGAAAGACTATATATAATGCATTTTAGACACATTTCAGTCAAGACAATAAATTAAAACAACTATTTTGGGCATTTTTGAGAAACTGCCAGCATTCAGAAAAGCTGACACAGCCACAGTTCTCACTTCTGTGCGAAGTGTGCTACTTATTTTACAAGAAAAAATATTGCAAATAACTTTCAAAACAACTCTAGGAGTGAGGCATTGTTTAATTCTGATTTTACAGAGTTACATTTACAGATAAAGACACAGAGGTGTAGGAAGATTCACCCACTTCTGGCCACAGAGCTAGCAATAGTGAGTAGCCCAGCTGGAATATAAACCCAGAACCTTGTGATGAAGTACACAGACTGTAACTTTATTAAGAAAGTTACCTGTGATGGTGTAGATTCTAAGACGAATCTCAGCGATCTGACTATTCATGATCTGGTGTTTTCTCCTTCATCATGGGAGTATGTTTCTAACCAAAAGAAATGGTAAAAGTGAAGAGATGTCACTTCTGTGACTGTGTTGTAATAGACTAGGACTCTTGCTCTTGCTGGCTTTGATGAAGCAAGCTGCCATGTTGGAGAGGCCTCCGTGGCAAGGGAGTGAGGTAGCAAGGCACAGTAGGTTTGTGTTCTACTGCTGACTTAAAGACTGGCAGTTTGAACCCATCAAGCGATGCCAAGGAACAAAGTCCTGGTGATCTGCTTCTATAAATATCACAGCCAATAAAACCCTACAAAACACTTCTGTTCTGTAAAATACAGTTGCCATGAATTGGAACAGAATCAATGGCAACAGGTTGATTTTATTTTTTGTAGGATATAGCTAGTAATAAACTGAGGCACTTAGCCTAAAAATCCACAAGGAATGGAATCCCACAGCAACAGAAGTTTGGAAGCCAGATCTCCACACTCCAGCCGTGAGTGGCTACAGACCCAGCCAGCACTCTGAGATCCTGAAAATGGGGAACCAACTAAGCTATACTGGGACTCCCCACTCAAAGAAACTAAGATAACACACATATGTTCTTTAAGCTGCCAAATTTAGGGCAACCTGTTATGCATCAGTAGATAGCCTAACACAGTGGCATATTGATAATGGGAGTCCATATGTGTCAAAGGAAGTTAGAGAACATTTATCTAAATGATTCCAGCATCTTTTAAAATAATTTCCAGTTGTGATTCACTTTCAAATGACTTCTAAGAAATAAATAAATGAATGTATCATGGACCAAGAGAATAAACAGATCTGTTCTAAAAGTACAACCTAAGTACTCCTTGGAAGCAGAGATGGCAAGACTGTGTCTCACATACTTTGGACGTGTTGTCAGGAGAGATCAGTCCCTGGAGACAGACAGACAGCATGCTTGGGTCAGTGTGAAATAGGAAGACCCTCAACGAGATGGATTGACACACTGCCGCAACACTGGGCGCAAGCATAAAAACGACTGTGGACACAGCATAAGACCAGGCAGCGCTTTATTCTGTTGTGCACAGGGTCTCTGAGTCAAAACTGACTCGACGGCACCTAACAACAACAACAACCAAATGAAGGTGTCGTTTCAGAAGTCTAGACATTCTGAAAGTAAGAAGTCTTTGCTTCCTTACATCCCTCACATGCAAGACTGTGAAGAAACAGGAAGCCCTAACCCATGATTTGTCCAATCCCAGAAGAGCAGAGAAAGGCAGCCATGGAGTCCCGGGCTGAGTACACACACATGAACATCTGGGCACAAAGAGGGACAAGGAAGTGTGGAGTACTGGCTTGCGCCATTCTCCTTCAGAACACCAAGCTGTGATATTTCTGGCACCAAGACAATCATAAACAATTAATTTAAAAGGAAATGACCTACTCAAAAAAAATGAATGCCATAAATTACTGAGAAAGCAACGCTGAAGCAGTGGAAAGGAAATGGAAGAGACAGATTGTTTCCAAAGTCAGCAAAAAGCGACCTCCCATTGCATTCCTTCTGCTCCCAGGCAGGCACCTGAGCAGCACAACACCCAGAGCGTATGGCCGCAGGAGGCGGTGGTCCAGAAGTGTGACAAATGTTCTATAGCTTACCTACATCTTCTGTTATCCCGGGCACACAATATTCCTGTACTGTCTCATTTCCACCGTGCCTTTGAAACACCGACACTTTGATGATGCCTGGCCTCTACCTCCATGGCTTCATCCATGACTACTAGGGAGGACACCTTTCCAATAGAAAACAGGAAGTTTCAGAACCCAAGTGTCTTACCATTTCATTTGCCATCTCATTGCTTGTATTTTAAAACCCAAACAGAAAGTTAAAGGCACTGTATTCTGATGTCAAAGCCCCAGTGTGTTAGAGGATGAGTGTGGAAACTCTCAGCAGAGACCGAGCGGGAACATGTTGGTGTGTGAATACTATCATCCAACAGTTTATGGTCCAGTGATTTTTCTGCTTCTTCCAAATAAAGATCATGCACACAAACTTTGTTTTATATACCATAATTGCATATCTGAGAATGACTATATAATCACTGTGTATAAAGTAAATACATCTTTTATATCCCATTTAAAGGAATACTTTAGTTACGGCCAGACCTTTATTTTATATGATATGAATAACCATGGAAATATTACCTCTCTAGGTGTGTGCTCTGTGAGTGTATATAACTCAGAATAAAACTTTCAAAACAATTTAGGGAGAACAGTTGACTAGGGGATCCTCCCATCTCTGCTCTTACCTACACTGTGGATTTAACTTAGTTCGAGAGGCTGTCATTGTACAAAGACGAGACCTTGAAAACGGAAGGTGCACCTGACTGTTTTCAATTGTCTTATATGCATATGAAAGCTGGACAGTGGATAAAAAAGACCAAGGAAGAAGTGACACCTTTGAATCATGGTGTTGGTAAAGAATATGGAATACACCATGGGCTGCTTGCCAAAAGGTTGAACATATCTGTCTTGGAAGTAGAACCAGAATGCTCCTTCAAAGCAAGGATGGTGAGATTACATCTCATATGCTTTAGGCATGTTATCAGGCAAGATCTGTCCATGGAGAAGGACATCATAATTAGTAAAGGAGAGGGTCAGAGATCTCAAAGGGATGGACTGCCATAGTGACTACATCACCAAGATTGTGATGGCGGAGCAGGACTGGTGGGCAGGGTTTCATTCTGTTGGTCACTAGGAGTTGGAACCAATAACAGTACCTACCAATGACAACAACCTGTACCTTGTAGTATGGTGAACAGCACCCAAATCTCCACTCACAAGTTGCCACAGTACCTACCTTCCCAAAGTTGTGACTCCAGAAATGTCTCCAGGCATTGCAAGTGTCCTCTGGGGGAAAAAGTTATCATCCCAGGTTGGGAACAATTCCATACACAGATCACTGTATATACAATGGATCATTTCAGGGAAGTCAGTTCTCTTCCCTGAATTAGAACCTTTGGCCCAGAGTGCAGACCCTTGAAAGGTGTGAGGGTGTGTGGCTACACAGCTGCACTTGAAGATAAAAGAAGTTGTGGTCAAGCCGACTCCAACTCACGGTAACCCCATGTGTGTTAAAGTAGAACTGTGCGCCACAGGGCTTTCAATGGCTGAATTTTGGGAAATAAATCACCAGGCCTTTCTTCCAAGGTGCCTTTGGCTGACTCCAACCTCCAAACCTTCAGTGAGCAGGCAGTGTTTTAATGTTTTGTACCAACCAAGAATTCCTTAATTCTGTCATCCAGCTGCCTCTGTTTCCTTTCCTCACCAACACACTAGCACCCTGCTTTGCCCTCTTCTTCTTTGCTGATGCACCAATTTGAGTGCATCTCTGGTGTAGATCTACTGGTGTAGATCAACATTTTAAAATCCATTTTTGCATCATTTGTATTTTTTGGGGGGAACAACACCTTTTGTCTTTTCCTGTTACAAGATTCTTTTTTCCTGGGTTTGGAAAAGTTCATTTGATACTAAGATATTTTCAGTGACTCTGTCATACTTGGGGCATGTTGCCAGGGGAGATCAGTCCCTAGAGTAGGACACCCTGCTTGGTAAAGTGGAGGGTCAACAAAAAAGAGGAAGACCCTCCACGAGACGGGCTGGCCCAATGGCTACAACAATGGCCTCCAGCGTGACAGTCACTGTGAGCACGGTGCGGGACCAGGCTGGGTTTTATTCTGCTGTACAGACTCAACGGCACCTATCGACAGTAACATCTTACGTTAAATCAGTGTTATTTTCATTTAGTGTTTTTATACAAATATTTATAATATTGCATCTACTGCCAATAGCTTTTGCAAATTCTGTCCTTGGTGTTAGGCTTATAAAGTCCTTTTTCGCCTCAAAGTTATAAAAATGTTCACTTACATTTTCTTACAGTACTTTTCTTTTTTCTTGTTTTTATAAAGATTTCAAGCATCTGACATTTATCTTGGAGCAAGGTATAAAATGGTTTTCAAAAGATCTGGATGTTAAGGGGGGCAGGAGGGCTGGTCTTCGGGAACACAGAAGCACCTGGACCCGGTCACCACTCGGGTCATTTGCTCCCGGCCTCCCTCAGCTGTTTGACTGTGTGACTCTGCCTTGCTGTGTCTGCCATCGTTACCATGATGTGAACATGAACTACAAGCCAACAAAGCCGAATGGGACATAACAGCAGAAAACAGGAAGAAAAGGAAATCGTTTTGATTTAATCTACAAATCTAGAAGCTGGAATCGACCAGCTATGGGTGGACAACAAGCCTGTCACATGAAGGGGTTGAGTGAGACTGTCTGAAGTCGGCATGAATCAAGTTTCATTCCCACTGTCCCTCAACCCTTCAGCCCTCTGGGATTGGTGCAGCACCTTGAACGCGGACAGTGTTTCTACACATGTAACATGCTTATATCCTCAAAAGAATCCTCATCAAAATGAAGTCATCTTTGGTCTACAAATGAGACAAAAGCAGTGTAGGGGCTCCTAGGTGTCCTACAGCTTCTGTCTGATGGAGCTGGAATGCAGAGAACAGCTCCAGTGCCTTGGTATGTGGCTCATGTCGCCATCACAACAGCATAAGGTATCAGGTCACAAAGTGCATTCTGGAGAGAATAAATCTACAGAGGCTTTGGCTTTCTGTTCATCACAGGAATGGATGCCTCGTGGACTCTATTTGGAATTAGGGTCTGAAGCCAGACAGCCTCCTAGGAGTACGGCAAGAATGTGCAGCCTTCTTCCAAAAGTCTAAAGGAGTGTCAGAGTAGGCACAGCTTTAGTCAATTACCTCCGGATGGCAGGGAAGGCAAAGTCTCTTCTCTGCTTCTGAGTTATTTCACCATCACTTCAATAAGCTTCCTTAACCCCAGAAACTTGTCTTTAAAGAAAAATTAAAATAAATAAATAAATAAATAAACCCACCCTTCTAGAAAAGGTCTCTGAAGCCGGAGTAAGACCGAACTGTGACACAGAAGTGACAAGGCAGCCATTGTTGATTTTTCCTTGGTTCCCAAATTGCACATCAATTATTTTTTTTGAAGCTCACAGAAACACCACTTAATTTTACTCCTGCCAAATACATGAGACTCTAGAAACATCCTAAATATTTTTAAATGAGTGCCTGGAAACTCTTCATACATACACATATATAGAAAAAGATTGATGTTTAGGCCTATTCACAAGGAAAGTGAATCCAACTGGATCATCGAACTGGATGCAGACATTATTGAACAATATCATTAATATCATATGCAAGTAAAATTTTGCTCAAAAATCATTCAAAATTGATTGCAGCAGCACAGTGACAGGGAACTGCCAGCAATTCAAGCTGGATTCAGAAGAGGATGTGGAACCAGAGATATTATTGCTGATGTCAGATGGATCTTGGCTGAAAACAGAGAATGCCAGAAAGATGTTCACCCCTGTGTTTCATTGACTATGCAAAGGCATTCGACTGTGTGGATCATAACAAATGATGGCTAACATTGTGGAGAACAGGAATTCCAGAACACTTCATTGTGCTCATGAGGAACCTGTGCACAGAACAGGAGGCAGCTGTTCAAACAGCACAAAGGTACGCTGCATGGTTTAAAGTCAGGAAACGTGTACATCAGGCTTATACCCCTTCACGATATTTTTTCAATCTCTATGCCAAGTAAATAATCCAAGAAGCTGGACTACACGAAGAAGAAGAACAAGGCATCAGGATTAGAGGAAGCCTCACTAACAATCTGAGTTATGCAAATGACACAGCCTTGCTTGCTGAAAGCGAAGAGGATTTGAAGCACTGCTGATGATCAAAGACCACAGCCTTCAGTATGGACTGCAACTCGACATCAAGAACACAAAAATCCTCACAACTGGGCCAGTAAGCAACATCATGACAAATGGACACAGATTTGAGGCTGTCCAGAATTTCATTTCACTTGGCTCCACAATCAATGCCCATAGAAGCAGCAGTCAAGAAATCAAAAGGTGCATTTTACTGGGAAAATCTGCTGCAAAAGACCTCTTTAAAGTGTAGAAAAGTAAAGACGTCAACTTGGGTCAAAGTGTGCCTGATCCAAGCCATGGTATTTTCAATCGAACTATGTGCATGCAAAAGCTGGACAAAGAATAAAAGAAGACAAAAGAAGAATTGATGCCTTTGAATTGTGGTGTTGGAGAAGAAAATCGAATGCACCATGGACTGCCAAAAGAACCAACAGATCTGTCTGAGGAAGAAGTACAACCAGATGGCTCCTTGGAAGCAAGGACCATGAGACTGAATCTCCTATACTGTGGACATGTTGTCCGGAGGGATCAGTCCCCGGAGAAGGACATCATGCCTGGTAAAGAAGAGGGTCAGCATGAAAGGAAGACCCTCAAGGAGACGGAATGAGACAGTGGCTGCATCAATAAGCTTAAGCCAAAAAAAAAAAACATTGTGGGCATGGTGCAGGACCAGGCAGTCATTCGTTCTGTTGTGCATAACATCACTATGAGTCAGATAACTTGACAGCACCTAACAACAGCAACAACAATATATATATGTATACACACACACACACACGCATATGGAAATTCTGGTGGTGAAGTGGTTAACAGCTATGTCTGCTAAGCCAAAGGTGAGCAGCTGGAATCCACCAGATACTGTCTGGAAACTCTGTGGGTCAGTTCTATTCTATCCTATAGGGTCCTTGTGAGTTGGAATCCACTCACTGGTAATGGGTATTGTTTGTTTTATTTTATATATACAAATGTTTTCCCCAAAACTAGAAACCCCAAATCTTTATACATAATAAAGATTAAGCTGTCAGTTTATTTATTTATTTTTAAGTTTGGTAAATCTGTTTTTGTCTTGGCTTTGCTTTTCTTTCCTCTCAGTTATTTCTAGTATTACACTGGGCTCAGGAATACCCAGGCTCATAAAAACACCTACGAACAAGGAAGAAGCAGATTAGAAAAGAATCTCTGAACAAGTGTAATTACACATTTTACTGGTGGCTGTTGGCAAGATTAAACTACAGACACATTCTACACTTCCAGATGCCTCTGCCTGGCTGTGTGGACTTGGCTTACAAGCCTTTCTTTTCTCTGGTTAGGAAGATCTGACACGCAAAACGAAGGTCATTCTGGCTGTGAAATATCCGCACCCAATGTTGGTGCCCCCACAAACGGTCTGTTTTTCCCTGTTACTTACCCTACCAGTCTCCGGAATAAGCCACATGAAAATACAGTTCTTAGGACCACACCCGCCAGGTCCATTGTGTCTGTTTCTTGACAGGAGGGTGGGCTGAGAATATTTTGGTCCAAGTCTATATGAGAAATATCATCAGGATTCTCTTTTATTTTTCCCATTTTTTGTAATTTCTTTCATTTTGATAGTAAACCAAAGATTGCCCCAAACACATAGCAATATGTTCACAAATTGCAAAAAGGACAGTAAATCACTTGTTTTTCAGCTTACACTGAAACACTTGTAAGAAAACAGAAAGTAAGCTCTAACAGGTAGGCACAGTATGAAATAACTAAAAAAAAAAAGCAAAAAAGCAGTTCTATTCACACGAAGCTAGAAAGAAATACGGGGAATCAAAGCACTTTGTTTTTATTGGAAAAGAGATGTTTTCTTCCTCTTCTTGTAAGGCATTATTAAACATTCTCTAAGAAGCACACGTTTACAGAATGTAATATACTTGTGTTAAATAGTTGAAAACATCACCTAGACTTGCTGTTGAGCAATGGGATTGGCCATACGGTTCTCACTGGCTGATTTTCAAAAGCAGACGACCAGACTTTTCTTCCTAGGCTGTCTTAGTCAGGAAGCATCACTGAAGCCTCTTCAGAATAATAGCAACACACAAACCACCACCGATAGACAGGCAGCGGTTGTACTGAGGCACAAACTGGCTGGGAATCGAACCCAAGCCTCCTGCTTGGAAAGCAAGAATTCTGTCATTGAACTACCACTGCCCTCACCTCCAGACTTGGGAAAAAGACGAAAAAAAAAGTACACCCTTAGAAAAGATCAATCTTCTTCAAGATTTTAGAAAATGCATATCAGTTATTAGGTTGGACTGACTCCAGGTTAATCCCATAATTGTGAAAATTTTCAGCGCATCTGAAGATCTCAATTCACTTAGGACTAGCTGAATTCTGGAAATCCTGGTAGTGTAGTAGTTAAGTGCTAACAGCTGCTAACCAAAAGATCGGCAGTTTCGAATCCACCAGGAATGCCTTGGAAACTCTTTATTGGGTAGTTCTTCTCTGTCCTATAGGGTTGCTATGAGTCATAATTGACTCAATGGCAGCAAGTTTGGTTTGTTTTTTCCATTAGCTGAATTCTCAATTAAAAAGATGCATTGAATGCAACCAGCTACTGGGAGGTGGGGGGATGGTGAGGGCCCTCGAGGGGACGGCAGAGCCTGTAAGCTATCTGTCCCTTCTCTTTCTCTGTCTCCCACCCTCCCCTCCACTAATGGGCTTGTAGTTAATGTGACAGATGCAGCATCCATTTCCAAGCCAGTGATGCCATCACAAAAAGGTTCTTCCTGTTCCAGGTGTTCCCAGTTTAGGTCAGAAGCAGTCCTCACAACAATCCTGTAACCCAGTCGTCGCATTTCACAGCACCCTGAGTGGCTGATAAGAGATGACTGGTTAGTTCTAATTGGCTAAGAATATGTACTGGTCAGTGATTGGTACCCACTGTTTCTAAAAGTAATGGACAGTATGTGCAGGTCTTGGGGGAGAAAGGAAGGCAAAGAGTCAAGAATAGTTCTCCTGGAGTCTGTTTGGAAATCTACTTTGGTTAAAATAAAAAAGAAGGCTTCACTGATCTGCAAAGCACATATATTTGCTGAGAACTTAAACTATGTGGCACATGAAAGTTGCTTTCTGTTAAGTAAGTGGAACAATGCTTTTTTTTTTTTTAGGTGTGAGAAAAAGAGAACACAGATACAGGAACACATACAGACACACATGGAGAGACACACATACAGATACACACACGGCAGAACTAACCAGACCCTTATCTCAGACACAATCCCGTAAATAAGGCATCACATTTTAGAGCTTTCTGATTGGCTCACAAGATATATCTGGTTAGTTATTATTGGCTAAGAAACTTCTGCCAGCCAGGGCTTGCTATTAGCTCAATCTGCCTTTCAATGCCCCAGCTTTACACAAGATGCTCTTTGAGAGGACTTACTGGTACTCAGCAATCTCATGGATTTTTTTTTTTTTTTAAGCAATGCACAGAATCATCTTTAGCCACTGAACGGCAAAATCTCCTAAGCTCTGCACAGTTTCAGACTCATTTTCAGCCATTATTCTAATATGAAAACATGAGACACAAAGAATTTGAGAAAGTGTTTCAAGAACTAGAAATCTTGAGCCATGGGGACAGCCAGAACCATTTCCCTTTATTTTGCCATCAGTGAGCATTCAAGGAAAACACTCCTAATGAAAAACCATGTTCCTCAGCCCCTTTCTCGTTTCAAAAGCTGCATCTAGCAGTCAAGAGCTCCCACTCTTGCAGGGAACAGGATGTGCTAAGAGCAGGAAGTAAAAAACGAGACGTGCTTGATAACATTGTAGGGAATGTTTGAAAAAGCCAAGGATCTAAGACTTTCTTTCCAGAATGACTAATCCAAGCCTGTTAGTCTAGACAATAAGGAAAAGAGAAAGAGAGAAGGGGGAGGGGAAAAAAGAAAAAACACACGGTTCGTTAATATTGTGTGTGTTTATATACCGGTACTCTTTCCCCCTCTTCACTTCTAATTACAAGGCTTTAGGGGGCTGAAATGTTCCAAGTCTTATCACAACTGCAACAGATTTTGTTTTACTTTTAGAAGAGCAAAATTTTCTCACTGATGCTAAAAGTTATTATTATTGATAGCAATACAAAGGATATTGGGTACCCAGTGTCTGACCTGTGAAATAAGCAAATTATTCTTTTTTTTCCTCTCTCCACTATCTACATAAACTTGTTGAAAAATGTCACACATCATTTACCCTACTCACTTCCCCACCCAAACGCCCACCCTCCAGCCAGCAGCCCTGTCATCACCTTGTTGCTGAACTCCAATGCATCAAGTTTTCAGAGTCTCTGACCAGCAGTTCAGGGCTGTTGTTAACATCTAGGGCCACCCCACTACCATTATGATTCCACTGGTCCAGTGTCTCTCCTTACCAAGGTAGCGTGTCTCCAGTTGTATCTACCATAGTCAACGCATCCCGCAACTCCAACCAGCTGTAATGGAAGGAGTTGTGGAGCCTACTACAGCCAATGCACATAATATGGTCACCCTCCAGTCCCTGGAGAAGGACATCATGCTTGGCAGAGTGGATGGTCAGCGGGAAGAAAGGAAGACTCTAAAGGAGATGGATTGACACAGTGCTGCAAACGTGGGCTCAAGCATAACAACGAGAATGGTACAGGACTAGGCAGTATGTGGTTCTACTGTTCACAGGGTCGACACGAGTTAGAAGTGAGCGGATGATACTGTTATGGATTGAATTGTGTCCCTCGAGACGTGTGTAGTTACTTGGCTAGGCCACAATTCCCAGTATTGTGTGCTGTTCCTATGTGATTTAAATCCTGCCTCTGTGATGTTAATGAAGGAGGATGGGCAGCAGTTGTGTTAGTGAGGCAGGATTCAACGCCAAAGCTGTGTCTCAGGCAGTCTCTTGAGATAATAAAGAAAAGGGAGGCAGGTGGAAAGTTGAGGACCTTACACGACCAAGAAAGAAGTGCAGGGAGCACGATGTGTTCTTTGGACTTGGGGTCCCTGCTCCTCAAAAGCTCCCAGTCCACGGGAAGATTGATGACAAGGACCTTCCTCCAGATTTGACAGAGGAAGACCTCCCCCTGGAGCTGATGCCCTGAATCTGAACTTTTAGCCTGCTTTTCTGTGAAAAAAAATAAATTTCTCTTTGTTAAAGCCATCTGCGTGTGGTATCTGTTATAGCAGCATTAGATGACTAAGACAGTAGTGAAGACTAGTGTCTACATCTGATTCCCAGTTTCAAGGTTATTTCCTCATTCCAGAAGAGAATACTTGTTCATCTTGCTGTCAGTTGTCAACTCATCACTTAAACTAATAAACCTAAATTAGTACACAGAAAACACCTTCACAGGAGGCAGAAAGCAGTTAGAACTGAAGGCTGTTGTTTTAAAAGCATGTGCTACTGTTTGCTCCCCGTATTTCACTCACCCAGCAGACAGATAAATCTTTAGGGAACACTACAGAACCACCAGAGAATTAGATCAAAGCACATAACTATATCTGATTAATAATGCTCACCAGTACGACAAGCAATGAATCTGTACTAATTAAGGCTGTGAAAGGAGGAAAAATAGTCCCTTTTAGATCTTTGGACTCTATCTTTAGAACAAAGGACCACAAGGATCCCCTGTTGACAACTCCTTATGCTCTGAATAAAACAAGAAGATCATATGGACTTTTTGACAATAATGAGGCCTTTTACAACTTGCAGTATATTTGCGCTTTTGATGTATGTTCAGACTGTGACACAAGAGAACCAGTTGTGATCAATCGTTCGGCTAAGTCAGAAATACCAACGTTAAAATGCAGATCATCTGACGTTAAGGTCAAACATTCCCCTTGATCATCCTTGAGCTAGCACAGATAGCTGATTATTCATGCGCCAAAGTAAGCTCTCAAATCAGCAAATGGGCTGTTGAAAGACCAGAGTTGGAGATACTCAAGTAATTACTGAATTCACCAGTCACAAACACTCACAGTAGAAAAATCCAGATGGAGACAGTGTTTCCTGGAGGGTGTGTGTCTGGACGTGACTTCCGCCCATCTGAGCTGCTGTTTTGTAGCCCCAAGCCTGGCGGCTGTGAGGGGCTGAGGACTACTTGCATTTCAGTGGCTGAAATGCTCACCGTCTTATCGCAACAGCCTCAGAAACAACTGAGCTCTGAAGTCAACATTGTGCCTAAGAAAGATTGATGAAACCAAGGACAGATCCCTAGACACATCTGTCTCTAACAGAATGAACAATGACAGCAAAAGTATAGCAGTCTCTGAGGTAGGTTATGTTCCCCCGAAACTTCTAGAAGGATACTTTACAGTTGATGAATGGAAAGCCTGACTGTAAAAAAAGGCGGGGAGACTGAGGTTGGGGTGAATTTATACAAGTTCATAAAAATATCTGTACACCTGCCAAAATGAAGCAAAAAAAAAAAATACTGTAAGCAATGCATCATGAGCTTTGATTCATAATGAATTTGTAATCATCTCGCCCAAATCAAAACCTACTGCCAGCTAGTTGATTCTGGCCCATAGAGACCCCATACGGTTTCCAAGTCTGTAAATCTCTACAGAAGCAGGAGGGAGCAGCTAGCAAACAAACACAGAAGGCATGTATTATTTGCATAAAAATGTGGAACTCCATATGGGCTGGAAACCTTACTGGTATAGTTGCTACGAGCTGGCTAACAAAAACGTCAGCATTTTGAATCCATCAGGTGCTCCTTGGAAACTCTATGGAGCAGTTCTGCTCTGTACCATGGGGTTACTATGAATTGGAATTGACTCAACGGCAATGGTATTTTTTTGTTTTTTAATTGCGGGAGTTCTACAAGCTACGAGTTGGAATCCACAGCATAAAATAAACAAATAGTCTCTAATATTATTCTCTAGCCTTACAAATGAGTCAAAGCTCACCTAGAAGATGAATCCACCATAGAAGATTTCAAAACAAGTGTGGCCAAAGACTTTCTAAATTAATGAATACCTACAGATGACTCCCTCGGTGTGGTCTGGCCTTCAGGTCAGCTGAGTTCTGATCTGAACTTTGAGGCTGAGATTAGGGTATACTTTTTCTGAAAAGATACATTTTTATGAATAAATCCTTAGAAACTGAACTCAGAAATCAAATCTGAAGTCTTGAAATTACGGACAAGTTAACCCTATACCTCATAGAGTTATTGTATGTTATTTATTAACTAGTAAACATGCTATACTAGGCATTGTTATTATTGGCTTTCTTTTTATTTTTGGTCTTACAAAATAAAAAACTATAATTAGCAACTGAAAGCATAATCTGAAACTCAAAGTTCAGATCACAACCCTTCTTCCAAAACTCTATTATATTATATTCTTTGGTTTGTTAATGGGCCCCTTTTTAAATTATTGTGCTTTAGATGAAGGTTTAGAGATCAAACTAGTTTCTCATTAAACAGTTAGTACACATATGGTTTTACGACATTGGTTTACAACTCCATGACATGTCAGCATTCTCCTTTCTCAACCTCGGGTTCCCTATTACCATTCATGCTGTCCCCTCCTGCCTTTCTGGGACCGGCATGCTCCTTTAGTCTCATTTTGTTTTATGGGCCTGTCCAATCTTTGGCTGAAAGGTGAATCTCAGGAGTGATTTCATTAGAGCTGAAAGGGTGTCCAGGGACCATCTTCTCATGATTTCTCCAGTCTTTGTCAGGCTACTATGTTTGGTTTTTACCTTTGAATTAAAATTTTGTTTTATACTTTTCTCCAGCTCTGTCCAGGACCCTCTGTTGCGATTCCTGTCAGAGAAGTAATGATTGCCTTTTTGCAACCCAAATTCTAGTTACCATCTGGCAAGTGATTAACAACAACAAAAAAAACTGAAAAGAAAAAATTATCCCATAAGGCCAGTCTGATGGGACAAAAAGGCAAGTTTTCAGCTTGCCACAGTATAACAGTTACGATGGTGTGGCCAAATTGGAGTCTGGTTTATTGCACATAAACCAATATCTCCCCCAAAGCAGGCAATCAGCAGAATCTATAATACCTCAGAGTCAAAACGTGGAAACAGAAATATGCCCAAATGACAGCACATGAACTGTCTTTTTGAAAGAAAAAAAAATTAATTCATACTTGTCTTTGAATGTAAGAAGTATAAAGCTACCACAAATTTGAAACAGGAAGGACAGAACTCAGTAATTTGTACCACGTAAGAGTGGGCAGAGTTTTTTTCCAGATGTTGAGGGAAGACTGAGGGTTCTTAAGTTCCGTTCTACAAATCGACTTGCAGGCTGTATTCCACCTGTGTGACATGTCACCTTTAAGACTCAAGTGCACCTGACCCAAGCCACAGTATTTTCAGTAGCATCGTATGCATGTGAAAGCTGAACCACGAACAAAGAAGACAGAGGAAGAACTGATGCTCTGAATTGTGGTGCTGAATAAGAATGCTGAATGTACCATGGACCGCCAAAAGAACCAACAGATCTGTTCTGTAAGAAGACAACCAGAGTGCTGCCTGGAAGCAACGATGACAAGACTGTGTCTTACATTCTTTGGACACACCAGGAAGGATCAGTCCCAGGAGAAGGACTCGGCAGAGCGGAGGGTCAGCAAAAAAGAAGACCCTCAGTGAGATGGGTTGCCACAGTGGCTCCAATAATGGACTAAGCATAAAAACAATTGTGGACATGGCATAGGATTAGGCAGTGTTTTGTTCTGTTGTGCATACGGTCGCTATGAGTCAGAACTCCTCCGACAGCACCTACCAACCCGAGAGCTGCCTGCTGCTACCTACTTCAGAGCCTCCTCTTTGGCCTTCTATGGCCTTCCATGCTTGGCACCACGACTGCAGTTAAAATGATGGTGACGATGGTTGGGAAAAATGAGTGAGGGAGGTGTCCATACCACTAGACCAACAGCAAACAGTTCAAAACCCCGAAGTGGAAAAAATGCCCAAGACACCTAATGACTGATATGGCTGAAGCCACACCCTGTGTGTACCCAAGACCCAAAAAATAAAAGTAGGGATTTTCTTATACATTCAGAGTGGTGCTCTTAGATGTTTTACCAGAAACTTGCCAGACACTTGCAGACGGTGCTGCGGGAACTGTTGAGAGTCACACAGAGGGTAAAATGCTTCCTTCTTCACTTAACCAGACCACTTTCAGAGACCTGAGGTCAGAGAAGACTGTTATAACAAGTAGTGTGAAGAAGCATACATGCTAGACCTCAGTATGTGTTAGCTGGAACATGCCACAGCACGCAGAAAGCCCAGCTTGAGGTATTCAGACCAAAGCAAATCCACTACAGCTGTGCAGATTCCAACTCACAGAGACCCTATAGGATGGAGCAGAGTGCCCCCATAGGGTTTCCAAAGAGCAGCTGGTGGATTTGAACTGCTGATCTTTTGGTTAGCAGTCATAGCTCTTAATCACTGCATCACCAGGGCTCTGCTTTTGGCCCTGGTAAGATTTAAATCAGGCCATTTGTATCTGTACCTATGAATAAAAATCAGCAATTTTGTATTTTTCACTTAGAGTCTTCAGTTATCACTATTTCCATTACTTTCTCTCTTAAACTTTATAATGCCAGTTATACTAGATTGTAAACAACACTGGTATATGAGTTCCTTGAGGGCAAAGCCAGGTGGAGTTGAAAGCCTTGGTAGCACAGTGGTTAAGTGCTACAGATAATACTGAGAAGGCTGGAAGTTTGAATCCACCAGGAGCTCCTTGGAAACTCTAAGGGGCAGTTCTACTCTGTCTTGTAGGGGTGGTATGAGTCAGAATTGACTCAACAGCAATGGTTTGGAGGGCAAAACCTATTGAAACCAAACCCGTTGTGGCTGAATCGGGGCCAGCTCACAGCCGCCCTATTTTATTGGCTGACGTACTCCAGTGCTTGGAGTAGACACCTAGGAAGCCCTGAACAAACATAGCTATTTGTCCAATAAAGGAAAAATAAATAAATAAATAAATAAAGGGTCATCATCTCCAAAACCTAGCAAAGGAAGTTCCTTAGGGCACTAAGTTAATGAGTCACATTAGTCAAATTACAGTGGCCACTCTTGTATGAGCAGCAGGAAGTACAGGATCCATTTCTTTAACGCGATCCTACAGTTAAGATACTACATTAGTTTCATCACTGAGGTTGGCCTATAGGCTGTGCCTCTAGCTCGTACCTCAAACATGCCCCTGCCTCTCCATTTCAACATCAGAACACCTCCTTTCACCTGGAAAATGGCAAGTCTTTTGCTAGTTCTCCCTGCTTCCACTTTTGCCCATTGTAGTCCATTTTTCACAGTAGTCACATTGGTTTTCAAAAGTACACACCTGATGAAGTTACTCTACACTCCATGCTTTCCAGTGGCTACTCATCCCACTTCGGACAAAGTCTAGAGGCTTATCATAGCCTCTGAGTCTCTGTGTCACCTGCTCCTCTGTCATTTTTCTGATCTCACTCTGACCATCTTCCCGCTGACTCAAATACTGTACCCCTCACCATTCTGCCAACACCTTAAGCACACACCCGTCTTAGGAGCTTTGCATTTTGGCTTTTTCTGCCTGAACAGCTTTCTTTTAGACATACAGGGCTTATGACTACCTATCTTAGACATCTAGTGTGACTGTAACAGAAATACACAAGCAGATGGCTTTAACAGAGGTATTTATTCTCATAATCTAGTAAGCTAAAAGTCTGAATTCAAGGTGCCACCTCCAGAAGGCTTTCTCTCTCTGTCAGCTCTGAACGAAAGTCCTTGACATCAATCTTCCCATCATTGATGAGCTTCCCATGACAGGGACCCCAGTTGTCAAGGACACATTATTCTCTTAGCTCTCTTTCCTCAGTGATGTGAGGTCCCGATGTCTCTTTGCTCCTTTCTCTCTTCTATATCTCAAGAGATTGACTTCAAACACAACCTAATCTTGCAGATTGAATCCTGCTTCATTAATGTAACTGACTCTAATCTAACCCCATTAACATCATAGAGGTAGGATTTACAACATACAGGAAAATCACATCAGATGACAAAACAGTGGATAGTCACAGAATACTGGGTATCATGGACTGACCAAGTACACACACATTCAATCTGGGACATCATCCTATGCCCCTTTCAAACTAGCACCACTACCATATTTCTTTTCCATAACTGCACCCCCTGTTTGACATACTATGGTGGCTTGTGTGCCACCACAGAGGCTGGGCCTCTAATATTTCAAATATGAACTACGATGATATTTCAAATACCATCAGAGTTACCCATGTTGAACATGTTTTAGTGGGGCTTCCAGACTAAAATAGGTTAGTAAGAAAGGCCTAGCAATCTACTTCTGAAAATCAGCCAATGAAAACCACATGGATCACAATCTAATACAGTGCTGGAAGATGAGCCAGACAGGTTGGAAGTTATTCAAAATACACAGTGACCGCAAAAATGGACTCCAGCATTTCAATAACTGCAAAGATAGTGCAAGGACGAGACCACATACTGTCTGTTGTCCATGGGGCCACCACGAGTTGGCATCAATTCCATGGCAATGCATAACATCAAGCCTTCTCCTTGATTACCTCCACTGTGTTTTTCTGCAATTTTATTATTTTTAAATATATTCACTGTCTATTTCTTCCTCCCAAAATGTAAGCCCCAAGAGGAGAAGAACTGTGACTTGTTGGCTGATCTATCTTCTGTGTCTACAGAACATGGGGTACAGAGGAGAGGTGCAATAAATATTTCCAAATCAAGAACTTTATTGCAAGCATGCTCACAAATACACAAAACTGTGAAAGTAGTGTCACAGTATGTGCAAGGATTCTACCACTGAGGCTTGTCATTCATTCATTCATTCAACATGTTTACTAAGTGTCTATGTATCCCGAGAGCCATGGTTTCCCACTGACGAAATACTACATAGAAGTGTTTAGACTGTTCTCTTTTGGCCACACAAAGATGAACGATGCATAAATGCATTCATCCAGACCCACCTGATGGTTGTCTGGTGTTAACAATGTGAGTTGTGATCAGCGAACTTGTTGGAGAATTCAATGCTGTAATGGTAGACCTAAGAATAAAAGTTGTTGTTTGGAGCTATCAAGTCAGTTCTGACTCAGAGTGGCACAACATACAACAGAACAAAGCACACTGCCTGCTCCTGTGTCATTCTCACAATCGTTGTTATGCTTGAACACACTGTTGAAGCCACTATATCAATCCAACCCCTTGAGGGTCTGCTTCCTTGCTGACTCTCCGCTTTCCCAAGCATGATGTCCTTCTCCAGGAACTGATTCTTCATGATAACATGTCCAAAGTATGTGAGGTGAAGACTCACCATCCTTGCTTCTAAGGAGCACTCTGGTTGTACTTCTTCAAAGACAGATTTGTTCATTCTTCCAGCAGGGAATGTATATATTCTATACTCTATATTCTTCGTTAACACCACAATTCAAAGGTGTCAATTCTTCTTGGGTCTACCTTATTCAAAAATGTAAATGCTTGAAAATATTTGAGAACGCCAATTCTCAAATACCAGGAGAGAACCATAAAAATACCAAGAATTTCAATGCTAATCATATAATCATTGTCACCTAGCAGATACCAGATAGCACCCTTCGGCCTTTTCATGCATTCGTTCCATAGGCATTTACTGAATATCCACCATATGCCAGGAGTTGTTCTACATGCAGGAGAGGCCCATACAGCAATTAATAAGACAGGTAGCAGAGCTGCTGGTCCGGGAGCCTTATTATTTCTGACACCTGGTTTTGGAGGAAGCAGTGACACTAATTTTCAGCAGCCAAAGTCTGTAATTCACTGACTTCAAGGAGTTTTAGCATCCTCCCTGTTAGAGATGTGTCTTCTCTTTTCTCTCAGCCCTTATTTTAAACTGTCTGAACAGCTTCAAAATTAAGATGCATCATTGCCCACCACCACCATGGGGAGAAACTTTTAGGAAATACTTTTCAAATTTTGATTTATCAAAGGCAAAACAATTTTTATCTTTCACCAGAGAGTATTTATATGTATAGATATCCCCTCACTCACCAATTTTAGAAGAAAACCTAAGAGCAGGAAGTGTCCATTAAACAAAAAGGAACTTAAACAATAGATGTGCAAAATCAATAATCCACTCATCTCTTCCCAGTGGCTTGTGTGCCAATACACCGCTCCTTCCAGCCACAGTAAAACCGTTGACTCACATTTTTAAATGATTTATTTTCATTCTTGTTGTTCAGAAAGATACACAGCAAGACAAATGCCAACTCAACAATTTCTACGTGTCTAATTCAGTGACACCGATTGCATCTGCACGTTGTACAACCATTCTCAAACTCCTTCTTCACCATTAATTTTGAACTCACTGCCTCACCCACCCCCCCCGCCCAGTGGATCCCATATAGACAGTTATTTAAAAAACAGTACCTCTGATTTTTATTCAAACTTAACTGTGACCACTATGAGGACAGGGACTTTGCATATCACAGCCTGACCGTGATCATAGCATTCCTATAACTAAGTAACACTATAATTCTTAAAATGCTTCCATTTTCCTTACAAAGCTTTAAGCTAAATGGACTACATGACATTTTTCTTCCTTTTGGGCCTCACATCTTATGTTTCAGTACTCTCTGCCTTTGAGAATACAGGAATTTATATTCAGTGCACAGACACAGATGTGCTTTCAGTGTTTGTAATCTTTCATGTCGTTGTTATCCCCAGGGGCAAAGTTTTCCAAGGAAAAAAGAAACATGAAGGCCAAGGAAGAAGTTTGAAATGGCCCACAAAATGTAGACTATGTCAAAAAATGGCTTCTTAACTATAGAAATTGACCTTAACTACCAAAGAACAACTTTTTATTTAATTCAAAGTTTACATGAGAACTCACATAAGGAGCCACAAACATATACATAAACACTCACAGCCGTCCAATGGATAGAGAACCTAGGTGGAGCAAGTGGTCTGTGACCGGCTGTTAACTTAAAGGTTGGATGTTTGAAACTACCCAGTGGCTCCATGAAAGAAAGACCTGATCAGCTGTTTCTCAAAGGTTACAGCTAAGAAAACTCTTTGGAGCAAATCCTCTGTAGAAGTGGATTGGATATTTATTTCCTATCAGGCAGAGTGGGTCCAACTGGTGATGAAAGACGTAACCTCTGAAGAAGCTGAAGTGGATCCCAAGATGCTAGGGAGATGGGCTGTAGACACACAAACTGCAAGAGAGAAGGATCAGTGAGGGGCCTCAGAACAACAAGGCCAGCTACTTATGGGGAGAAAGAGGCAGCTGTGGACACTGGCTAAATCCAGAGTGGGGACAGCATCCATCCAGTGAGTACTCCTTAGTCCCCTGCTTTTTCTTTTACCCCACTGTCTGTCCAAGAAGCTTCAGAATCCCAGATTAGCAAAACTAGGGGGAGCATAAGTGGAAAGAAGAAACCACCAACCTCTTCTACAGTAGACCAGTCTGGGAGACAGGAGTGACCATGTCCTTCGGTCCAGTTGGATTCTTAATTATTATGAAAGCCCGCTGTTGCGGTTGTGCACAATCAAGTTGATTTCAATTCACAGTGATGACATGTTGACAAAGTAGAACTCCTCCATAAGGTTTTCTAGGCTGTAGTCTTTTTTGCTGAAGGTCATGCAAAAATGCCTGCAGCAGTATGTCCACAGAGAATGGTTAGAAATTCAATCTAAATTAAGAAGAAGATGTAGAACCTGGGATACTACTGCTGATGTCATATGGATCCCAGCTGAAAGCAGAGAATACCAGAAAGATGTTTATCTGTGTTTTGTTGACTATGCAAAGGCGTTCTACTATATGGATCATAACCAACCACAACACTGAGAATAACAGGAATTCTGGAACACTTCACTCCACTCATGAAGAACTTGTCAAAAGACTGTCATTTGAACAAAACAAAAGGACACTGCATTGTTTAAAGTCAGGAAAGGTGTGCATCAGGGTTATATCCTTTCACACGACTGCTCAATCTGTATGATGAGGAAATAATCCTAGAAACTGGACTACATGAAGAAGAATGAAGGACAGGGCATGAGAATTGCAAGAAGACTTATTAACAACCTCCCTTATGCAGATGACACAGGCTTGCTTGCTGAAACTAAAGAGGATTTGAAGCACTTACTAAACAAAATCAAAGACTATAGCCTTTAGTATGGATTACACCTCAACATAAAAGCCAAAAGACAACAAAAATCCTCAGAACTGGACCAATAAGCAACATCATGATAAACAGAAAAGAACAAAGTTGTCAAGGATTTCATTTAACTTGGGTTCACAATCAACAGCCATGGAAACAATGGGCAAGAAACCAAAAGTCGCACTGCAATGCGCAAATCTACTCCAGAAGACTTCTTTCAAGTGCTCATGAGCCAAGTTGTCACTCTGAAGACTAAGGTGAGATTGATCCAAGCCATGGTGTTTTCAATCGCCTCATATGCACGTGAAAGCTAGCCAATAAATGAGGAAGATGGAAGAAGAACTGATTCCTTTGAATTGTGGTGTCAGCAAAGAATATTGATTATAGCATGAACAAGCAAGGGAATGAATACACCTGTCTTGCAAGAAGGACAGCCAGATGCTCCTTGGAATGTATGTCTTACATACTTTGGATATGTCATCAGGAGAGATCAGTCTCTTAAAAGGGACATCATGCCTGATAAAGCAGAGGGTCAGCCGAAAAGAGGAAGGACCGCAACAAGATGGATTCGCACAGTGGCTGGAACAATGGAGTCAAGCATAGCAACAACCGCGAGGATCGCACAGGACCAGGGTGATACTTCCTTCTGTTGTACACAGGGTCGCTATGAGTTGGAACCGACTTGAGGGCACCTAACAGCATAACAACAATAATCGTTACATAAGCAGATCTCCACGGCTTTCTCCTGCAGAGCGGCTGACCCTTCGGTGTCAGCCAAGCACTTAACTACTGCACCATCAAGGTTCCTTCTGTGGATCTAGACAACTCCATTACTGAAATGAGGTTGAGTTTGTCTTAACATGAATGGTAAGATCATCTTTTGTAAGAGTGACAGAGCAGTCTCAGACCAGGTGAGTGCTTGTAGAAAGACACAGAAGGAACAGCTGAATGACAGAGACTCAGGAGACAAGACAGCTTTGCTTAATGAACCTATGCTGCCAGTCATGTGTGCTTGTATGTATTTCCAAGTGTCACATAGTTCTTTCTCTCAAATTAAATGGATGGCCCACATCATGTCACTGAACATGTCTTGTGAAGATGGAAATGACATCACTTCTCTGTGAAACATACCCTGGGTTCTAGTGTGCTGTTTACATAGTATTTGTGAGCAGGCATGAGCTTGGCACTGATACTGACATCGAATTACACACCAGCTTCCCTGAAGGGAAACTGCAGATCCGAATACAGCCATAGTCATGCGCCTCCTCTCTTTGCAGACTGTTTGATTCAGACATTTGTCAGTGTATGAGATAGACAGTAACAGTGACATTTATTTAAAAAAAAATACACAAAGGTATAATGTCAGTCTCCTTTCTCACCAAATCTAGAAAGTGGCTTCATGAGGTCTTTTTTATGGACACATTAAATAATGTAATGTGATTGACCTATGCAATTACTCTTTGGGACAATAACAGCAGGTCTTGTCTCAGAGTAACTATCCTCACAAATCTTCATACACTAAAAGCAGGGAATAAATACAGAAGGGAAGTCCAGAGTGTAAAAAAAGAAAAAGAATATCTTATCACCTGAGGAACAGACTTTCCGAAGCAGAAGTTGTATGTTTCCAGAGAGCTGTTTTTCCTTCAAATAAATGTACTATGGCACATAAAAGGTAGAGATGGCATTTTCTTCTAACCTTCCAGTGAATAACAATGCTGACTGTCTACACGCTAAAGCTTTGTCTGTAAAGATAACAAATCATATCACCCTGAGACACTACCCACTGACCTCAACAGGCCTCGAAATTAGGTAGAAGTCCCCAGTTACAAATACTTCCTTAGGAAAGAGTAACAAACATTTAGATAGCATCCTGCAGTTTACAAAGTATTTTCCTCCTTGCATTATTTCACTCATCATCGCAAAGCCCAAAAGAACCCAAACCTGTTGCTGCCTAGTTGATTGATTCATAGCGACCCTATAAGACAGAGTAGACTGCCACATAAGACTTTCAAGGAGCTCCTGGTAGACTCAGTTAGCAGCCGTAGCACCTAACAGTAAGCCACCAGGATTTTCTCATTACAAGTACTTCTCCAATGGCTCTAATTCTACATGTAAGGAAAGTAAAGCTCTGAGACCTATGAGTTAAATGAAGTTGTACAACTGCTAAGCAGAGCTAAACTCAACCCAGGTCATCAGACTTCACAAACTAAGAGCCAACTCCTGTACTACACTGCCCACCCACCCTGCACAGTATGTGGTCTACACTGTCTTTGCCCTCCCTTATACACTTAGTGGTCTACACTGCCTGCACTTTCCCTTGTATAGTGAGCGATCTACACTGTGTGCTCCCTCCCTTGTACAGTACATCGTCTACACTGCCTGCCTCCTGTACTTCTACAGTTAGTGGTCTAAATTGCCCCCATCCCCTACCTTGCACAGTAAGTAGTCTACACTGTCTGTCCTCTTGTATGATAAGTGGTCTATTGCTAGTGTGTCATTTAGAACATTCATAGAGTAAAAATGATAAAAAGCAAATACTTCTTTTGTATTAACTAGTCTTCTCCTATTTTTGTTTATTTCTTTTTAACAGCTAGAATGACTTTTAAACTCTGGAAGAATGACTATGTATTGACACATCTGAGTGACACACACAACAGACTGCTGTTAAACCAAAGATCAGTAGTGCAAACTCATAAATATCTCAAGAAGAGAAAAGACCTGGTGAACTGCTCCCATAAGAATTACAGCCTTGGTCACCCCATGGGGCAGGTCTGCCCTGTCCTATAGGGTTGCTATGAGTTGGAATCTGTCTATGACAGCACAGAAACTAATGATAAAATAAACCCATTGCTGTTAAGTTGGCTCTGATTCATGGCACCCCTTTAGGACACAGTACAACTTCTCTATAAGGTTTTCTAGGCTGTAATCTTTTTGGGAGTAGACTGTCACATCTGTCTCCAATGGAGCAGCTGGTTGGTTTGAACTGCTGATCTTTTGGTTCCCAGTCAAGTGCTTAACCTCTGTACTACCAGGGCTCCTTACATAACACATGCACACAATTTGAGGGGAAGAAAGCATGTGCGATGTGAATAAATAAACACATCTGTGGAATTAATGTAAGAAATGTTTAGGTAACTCTGCCAGAACCAATTTTCAAATACTGAATTTTAAATCTAGGGAAGAAAAAGACAGTTAAAAGTGTGGAAAATAAACACACCATGAGCAAAAGAGCACCTACGATTCACTGAAGAGAAGTGGAACAAGTCAATTCATCCTTCTGTTCCTGCAGCTCCATGTTGCATTGAGGAACATGCCGGACAGAGATAACTTTGTTCAGTCCTGAAGTGCAATTGTAAGGGACTGTTGTTTCTGGCACTCAACTCACCACACAGGTCTGCTGGAATACAAGGAGCTGGCTGGGGACAGACGCCTACCAGCCACTGTGAGGGACTCTGCACTGCAAGCACAGCCTCCTCTATCTCGATCCTACAAGCACACTCAGGAATTCAGTTCTTCAAGAAAATCAATCATCTTCATTAGATGACAAGAAAACCTTCATAACAAAAAGGGAGTCCTCTGTTCTGTGACAGGCCGCACATCACAGAGATGATAAAAGAGGTGGCAGGAGTGTTGCCCTCTGCCCTGACTTCTCTCAGTTCTTGTCTCCCATGATCATTCATTTTTTCATACAGAATTAATAGTTTCTTTTCCTTTTCTTCTTAAGACTCTTTTTCCCTCCATCTGGAGTACTGTTGAACAATCTTTTTCTTTTCAGCCACTTTCCCTCTTGCAAACATGAATGGACACGATGAGTCATATTGCTCCATACTGCTGGTAGAGACAATCAACCCCTGTGACCACACTGAAAGCAGCACTCGAGAATGGTGAGTGAAGGGGACCTCCCTGTCTCTGAGAAAGACTCTCTTTCCACATTACCATGTAGTAAAGCAAAGGACACACAGAGCAGGGATGGACAAACCAGGTCATGAGATGACCTACCTTCTATAGGTCATCTGTAGGTGAAATGGGTGACAGAACGTGAAAATCACAAGCGAAAGCAGTGACGCTGGCCCCCACACATCAGTGCTAAGACAGCCTCCTGCAGCCCACTGGCATCTCCTAGAGAACCTACAGAACCAAGGAAAACTGCTTCACAGGTTGTCCAAGGGATAGTCGGTGGAGTCAAATTGCCGCTGTATTGGTTAGCGCCCCATCTCTTAACCACCAGGGCTCCTAAGAGCGCTTCACAGCCCAGTTTAAATTGTAGTTTGTAACCTCTTCTGAAGCACATGCATGGAGTTTTCATCTCCAATTTATAGGCATTACATTCATGCAAATCATCACCTGTGTTATCACTGACAGCTACAGAGATTAGATGTGTGTCTACTGATACCAAACCCGTTATCACAGAGTTGATTGCAACTCATGGTGATCCCATGTGTGTAGAGTACCACCAAATGCACAAGCTACCTATAATAATTACATTGTAGGGTAATGGCTTTATGTTATTTCCCTAGCCTCATTTTTAAAGGGTTCTTGAGTTGCTGATTCTTCATTCTACTGTATTACAAAAAATTCTTTCATGGCACCTCAACATCTGACTGTAGTGGTGACTGAATACATCAAAATTTCATGGGGTTTTGGGGGCTGTAATCTTTATGGAAGCAGATCATCAGGTCTTTTCTCCACAGCACTACTGGGTAGTTCAAACCATCAACATTTTTACAGTACTTGAGTCTGATTTTTACGGGGTCACCAAAACCAACATTTTATAAGCCACACAGTAGATCAGGAGAAACTCACCTTTTAACAATTTTTTTATCAAGCACCAGAAGACTGTGCTACACCAGCTAATTGTGAGTGGGGACATATACTCTAGAAATAGCTTCTCCAAACTAGAGCAAAACTTGTACTTATAGTATAACACGTGAAATAAGGTTTCATGTGATGATGCCATATCTATGTTCTTCTTAAATCCAACTAAACGGACACAATCGTCTCTCTTTAGTAGCGAAAAAATTTCAGTGGTCCATATTATGACAACCCTGTCTTCACATAGAACAACCTACTCTGAACTTCTATCTTACATATTTTACTCTTGGCGATTTTGTTCTACCTTAGTCAGGTCTGTGTGCCAGGAAAGAACGTTCATAATAGAATAAAATGAAGAAGAAATAGCTAAAGAGCCAAGAGCCCATGAAAAAAGAGACTAGGGAACTTACAAAAAACCATTATCAGATGAATACAAAAAACATTCTAAAATCCAGTTATCACAGATGGACTGTGGATTTGGTTCTCAACTTTCTAACAGCCAAGCAAAACAGGAAATCATATGAATTTACAAGATTACAGGAAAAATACATGAGATTTGAAGAGACATTTCTCTTAGCTCTTCCCATAAGATGGAGACTATGTGACGTAGGCAAAAATGTCTTTAGAATGCATTCTGCCTTTCCATTTTGTGTTTCAAGACAATTCTACACACATAGATCATTCTGGCCACTAAACTTACATCTTGATAATACAGCAAGCCAGTCATCTAGATGTTTTGCAGTTGTTTTCTGAACATGTGACTGTTTCTCATGTGGGCAGAATAACATACATTTACGAACCTGGAATCCCAAACTAGTCACATTTAACAGTAGTATAACTCGTTTAAAGAGCACTGGTGATCCAGTGGTTAAAGAACTCAGTAGCTAATCAAAAGGTCACTGGTTCCAACTCACTAGCCCTCTCCATGGCTGAAAAGATGGGATAGTTGTTGTTCTTAGGTGCAGTCTAGTCAGTTCTGAGTCATACTGACCCTTGAACAACAAACAGAACACGACACTGTCCAGTCTTGTGCAATGTCCACAATAGTTTTGATGCTTAAGCCCACTGTGTGGCCACTGTGTCAATCCATTTCATCGAGAGTCTTCCTCTTTTTTGCTGACCCTCCACTTTACCAAGCATGATGTCCTTCTCCACAGACTAATCCCTCCTGACAACATGTCCAAAGTATGTTACGTGCAGTCTCGCCATCTTGGCTTCCAAGGATCACTCTGGTTGTTCTTCCAGTACAGATCTGTTGGTTCTTTTGGCAGTCCACTGTACATTTGATATTCTTCCCCAACAACACAGTTCAAAGCTATCAATTCTTTTGTCTTCTTCGTTGTCCAGTTTTCACATGCATATGACATGACTGAAAAAACCATGGCTTGGGTCAGGCACACTTTGGTCTCCAAGGTGACATCTTTACTTTTTCAGTACTTCAAAGACAGCCTTCACAGCAGATTTTCCCAGTGCAATGCATCTTTTGATTTCTTGACTGCTGCTTCCATGGGCATTGATTGTGGACCCATGTAAAGTGAAATCCTGGACAACCTCAATCCTTTCTCCATTTATGACGATGCTGCTTACTGGTGCAGTTGTCAGGATTTTTGTTTTCTTGATATTGAGGTGCAGTTAATCCATACTGAAGGCTGTGGTCCTTGACCTTCATCAGTAAGTATTTCAACTCTTCTTCAGTTCCAGCAGGTAAGGTAGTATTGCCTGCATAATGTAGTTTTTTAGTCGTCCTCCAATCCTGACACCTCGTTCTTCTTCATAGAATCCAGTTTCTTAGATTTGTTCAGCATACAGATTTAAAAAGAATGGTGAAAGAATACAACCCCCGATGCACACCTTTCCTGATTTTAAACCATGCCGTGTCCCCTTGTTCTGTATGCACGACTGCCTCTTGATGCATATACAGATTCCTTAAGAGCACAATTAGGTGTTCTGGAATTCCCATTCTCTGAAGTGTTAGCTATAATTTACCATGATCCACATAGTTGAATGCCTTTCCATAGTTAGTGAAACACAAGTAAACATTTTTCTGGTATTCTCTGCTTTCAGCCAAGACCCATCTGACATCAGCAGTGACATCCCCAATTCCACATCCTCTTCCGAATCCAGCTTGAATTTCTGGCAGTTTCTTGTCAATATACTATTGCAGTCACTACTGAATGATTTTGAGCAAAGTTTTACTTGCGTATGATATTAACGCTATTGTTTAGTCATTTCCAGATTCGGCTGGATCACCTTTCTTTGGAATGGGCATAAATATGGACCTCTTCCAGTCTGGTTGGCCTCTTGCCATAGATGAATGAGCACTTCCAGGGCTGTGTCTGCTTGTTGAAACATCTCAGTTGATATTCCATCAACTCCTGGAGCCTAGTTTTTTGCCAATGGCTTCAATGCAGCTTTGATTTCTTCCTTCAGTACTCCTTCCACTGGTTCTTGATCATATGCTACCTCCTCAGCTGGCTGAACATCAACCAGTTCTTTCTGGTGTAATGACTCTCTGTATTCCTTCCATCTTCTTTTGATGCTCTCTGAGTCACTGATAGCTTCCCTGTAGAAGCCTTCACTAATGCAACTCAAGGCTTGAATTTTTTCTTCAGTTCTTTCAGCTTGAGAAATGCAGAATGTGTTCTCTTCTGGTTTTCTATTTCCAGCTCTTTGCACATGTCATTATAGTATTTGCTTTTTTGTCTTCTTGAGCTGCTCTTTGAAATCTTCTGTTCAGGTCTTTTACTTTGCCATTTCTTCCTTTCTCTTTAGTTGCTCAACATTTGAGGGCAAGTTTCAGAGCCTCTTCTGACATCCAGTTTTGTCTTTTCTTTCTTTCCTGTCTTTTCAATGACTTCTTGCTCTCTTCATGGATGATGTCTTTGATGTCACTCCACAGTTCGACTGGTCTTTGGTCATTAGTGATCAGCACGTCAAACCTGGTCTTTAAACCCAGGAGGGATATACTCAGGTCATACTTTGGCTCTTGTGGACTTGTGATAATTTTCTTCAGTTTCAATCTGAATCTACATATGAGCAATTGATGATTTGTGCCACAATCAGCACCCAGTCTTGTTCTGACTGCTGATACAGAGCTTTTCCATCATCTTTTTCCATAGATGTAGTCCGTTTGGTTCCTGTGTATGCCGTCTGGTGAGGTTCATGTGTACACTTACCGTTTGTGTTGGTTAAAAAAGGTATTTGCAATGTAGAAGTCATTAGTCCTGCAAAATTCTATCATGTGATTTCCAGCATTACTTCCATTAACAAGGTCATATTTTCCAACTACTGATCTCTCTTCTTTTGCATTCCAGTCCCTAGTAATTATCATTGTGTCCTGCTTGCATGTTCCATCAGTTTCACACTGCAGAAGCTGGTAAAAATCTTCATTCAATCTTTTCATCGTTGACCTTAGTGGTTGGTACAAAAACCTGGATTAATAGTCACATTAACTGGCCTTCCTTGTAGGCGTGTGGATGTTATCCTATCACTGACAGCATTGTACTTCAGGACAGATCTTGAAATTTTCCTTTTGATGATGAATGCAACAATGTTCCTCTTCAAGTTTTCATTCCCAGCATAGTAGATTATACGATCATTGGATTCCAATTGGCCAAAAACAACCCATTTCAGCTCACTAACGCCTGTTAATGTTTATGCCTTCCATTTCAGTTTTGATGATTTCTGATTTTCCTAGATTCATATTTCCTACATTCCATGTCCCAATTATTAATGGCTGTTTGCAGTTGTTTCTTCTCATTTTGAGTCGTGCCACATCAGCAAATGAAGATCTCGAAGGCCTTACCCCATCCATGTCACTAAGGTTGACTCTACTTTGAGGAGGCAGCTCTTCCTCAGTCATCTTCTGAGTATCCTCCAACATTGGGGGCTCACTTTTCAGCACCACATCTGACAATGTTCAGCTGCTATTAATAAGGTTTTCCCCACGTAATTCTTTTCAGAAGTGGACTGCCAGGTCTTTCTTCCTAGTCTTAGTCTGAAAGCGCCGCTGAAGCTTGTCTACCATGGATGACCCTGCTGGTATCTATATACCAGTGGCATAGTTTCCAGCACCACAGCAACAAGGAAGCCTCCACTGACAGATAAGTAATGAATTTAAAGATTTATAGTCTTGGAAACCCTATGGGTCAGTTCTACTCTGTCCTATAGGGTTGTTATAAGTTGGAATCAACTCAGTTGCAGTGGTTTATAATCAATTTGGCCCAGTTAACCTCTATGATTATCACTTTTCTCATCTTGAAAATGAAAGCAATACTAGTAGTTACCTTTTAGAACAATCATGAGGATCAGAATAAATCATTTGCAATACTGCTTAGAGTCAAAACTCAGAAATCTCAGCTATGGTTAAAACAATCATTACCACTTAACTATTGGTATGTATGCCTCTAGTGGAACTCAAAGCACTTACTGAGGAAGATCAATGACTACAGCCTTCAGTATGGATTACACTTCAACATCAAAAAAATAAAAATCTTCACAACTGGACCTATAAGCAGCATCATAATAAATGGAGAAAAGACGGAGGCTGTCGAGGATTTCATTTTACTTGGATCTACAATCAACACTCATAGAAACAGCAGTCAAGAAATCAAACAATGTATTACATGGGGAAAACTGTCTATAAAAGATCTCTTTCAAGGGTTAAAACTCAAAGATGTCCCTTTCAGGAGTGCAGTTTACCTAACCAAAGGCATGATACTTTCGACTGCTAATATGCATATGAAGGCTGAATAACGAATAAGGAAGACCAAAGAAGAATTGATGCCTCTGAATTAGGGTATTGGCAAAGAATTCTGAATATACCATGGACAGCAAGAAGAACGAATCAACCTATCTTGTAAGAAGCACAGGTAGAGTGCACTTTGGAAGTGAAGATGCCAAGACTTCATTTCAGGTCCTTTGGACAGGCTGTCAAAAAGGATCAGTCCCCAGAGAAGGAAAGACATCATGCTTGAGAGAGAGTATAGAAGAAGAAGAAGACCCTCAACAAGATGTACTGACACAATGGTTGCAACGACAGGTTCAAACAGCAAAGACTCTAAGGATGAAACAGTACCAGACAGTGTTTCATTCTGTTGTACATAGGTCACTATGAGTCAGAACCAGCTCAACGGCACCTAACAACAATGTACCAAACAAAACTATTTCATAGTTTTTAAATATTAATGTGGATGTTTGTATATAACAAACAACAGGCCGAGGTCATAGTATCAACTCTGTCTTAGAGGCATACATCATTGTCAACAGATTATGCCATAAAACTGTTTCCAAATGGAGTTTGTGTATAAGTTTCTATTAAATTAGTTTCTTACTAGCTTTGAATTACAGAATGGTTTCTTCTTGTCCTTATAAGGCAGTCAAGAGAAGATGCCACTTACGTATTTTACATGTTATGTTTTTAGAACAATGGTCATAAAAAGAGGAAGTCATCAAGGTTGATGGGCCTCTGACAAACAGCATCATCAAAAGATCCCTGGAAGCCAGCCATCCATAAACAAGTTCTCTGCTGGTGTTAAAAGAGAAAAGACATGCTAAATTACCCAAAACAATAAATTCAGAGACTGAAAAAATAAACTTTCATAAATCGACACAAAGGATCTGCACAGTTGGCTGAAGTGGGCACAGTCTATGAAGAAAAGCATATTAAAAAAACATTTCCTCTTCTCCAGCTAGTTACGTCAGGTTCTGTAACTACACATGCTCTCATTGCTATTTTGTGTGCTTCTATCACATGTTAACTCTCTAGAGGTTACTTTGTTCCTTTAATGAAATTAGGCACATGTACACATTAAAAGGTCAGCAGTTCAAATCCACCAGGCGCTCCTTGGACACTCTGCAGGGTAGTTCTACCTCTTCTTTGGGTCAATGAGTCAGAACTGCCTTGATGGAATTGGGTTTTCTTAAAAAAAAAAAAAAAAACATATTAAATACAGTTCTCCATGGCACTAATGGGTCACTAGTCATCCAATTCTTAAAGAGATTTTATCAACTCCAATGATACAGGTTCAAGTCAGCAGGGATTCTTGGCATCAGGGACAGATTACCTAATAAATATAGCAAACATTGAATTACTTGTGCCTACTATCTGTAGTGCACAACTTCACCTGTTTGAAATTTCATGGATTTCCCGGCATCTGAAACATCACAGCTACTCAATAAATGATACATACTATTGTTCTTGGCATTCTATCACTTGCAAAGAAAAACAGTGTTTAGTGTGACAACTGAATTTGATCTTCTGACCAAAGGACTAGACTTGTCAGGGCAGATGGAGGCAAGTTTTAGTAATAAAATATGACCCTGTTACTATTTTTTCACATGGAAAAAATGAGGGTATGAAATTCTACCAAAAGATATCTCTATGTCTGCCTTTAAACCTTTCACTGTTCCTTGGAGAAGTGTGTAGATGCCTTTAAAATAGGGTCCCCGATGGACCATAAGGTCAACAGCACTTCTCGGAACACCTTGGTTTGAGTCAACCCTAGGACGTAACTAATGACATCCCCTGGGTTTATGATGCCATTCTGAATTGGGTTTAACAAGCAAAAAAAAAAAAAAAAAAATCCAAACGGCAGTGAGGAACTGAAGCCAACACACTGCGATGGAACAGTGTTTTTCCGCGTGTGAAGGCCACAGATAAAAGGGCTTCAGTGTATTTCAACAACCGAAAGACACCTTCTTGTCTCCTGAGATCTCCTGAACCTCTCAGTTCCACTGAAATTCTATCTCCCTCCCGATACGCACTACATGATCTTAAAAGTATGAAAGGAAAAAAAAAGGTCATTTGTGTTTTCTCAACACTGCAGAATTGTACCGATGATATTTATTTAAAACTCCATGTATTTTTCCCTAAGCGGAAAGGCCTGCTATTATTACAGCTGAAAGCAATAACTCCCAAACTGAGAAATATTTCCGAATCAGAAACTTGTGATTATCACAATGCCTGGTTGCCTGGCATTGTGACTTTGTTTGTTTATTTAACAGACATAAGCATTCTGTAAATGGTTATATGAACACATATGACAACATGTTTTCTTTGCAGTCTTCAGCCACCCTTGTCTATAAGTATATAAATATCCAAATATTATAAAAGGTTTAAACAGATTATTTATTTTGGCAGCTTGGAAATTTTCCACTTCTGCTTATCTGAACCTTAACTAGCATTCAAACAAAAACTGAGGGAAAATTCTTTGGGATGCATTGTCTTTTTCTCCCCACTTTTTTTGAGAAATGTCAAAACTACAAAAAAGTTGCAAGAATAGTACAATTAACATACAAACATAGGTCCACCAAATGGAACCTTTTACTATATTGTCTCTCGTTTACATCTATGTGTGTGTGTGTATCTATACCGTGCACACTTCTGTATGGGCATATACATCTATATGTGTATCTGTATCTATAGGTATAAACCAGGAACCTGTTGCTGTCAAGCTGATTCCAACTCATGGCCACTCCACGTGTGTCAAGTTAAAGCTGTGCTTCAGAGGGTTTTTGATGGCTGATTTTTCAGGAGTAGATCAGAGTGCTTTGGGATGAAGTTGAACTTCCAACTCTTCAGTTGGCAGTCAAGCAAGTACACAATTTGTCTCACTCAGATACCCCCTGTTTACACACACAAATACATACATACCCTGTTACTCTGATTTGCTTGAGAGTTAAAGACCCTGTCTGCTGGAATCCCTAAAATGCCTCAGCATGCACCTCCTGTGAAGGCTATTGTCTAACTTTGCATTAAGATAGCTATCACACTAACACGAGTCATCACACAAAACTTAACAATGATTTCATATGAATTAACATCCAGTTATTAATATTTAAATTTTCCCCATTGACCCAACAATGTTCTATACGGTTGAGTACTTTGGTTTTATTTCCAAAACCAGGATCCAATCAAGGGTCCTTTATTCTAGAACATATCTCGGGCTTCTTTGTCTTTTATGACACTGGCAATTTTTAAGAGTCCAGGCCAATGACTCTGCATCCCATTCTTGTGTTCGGATTTGCGTGTTTCCTCTGCTTCAAGTCAAGTGGCACATCTTGGGCAGGGATACAATAGGGGTGATAAGATAAGCACTGTCTTCTCAGGTCTATTATTATGGGATCATTTGGTCTCAGTTTTTATCTCCCCTTTTCTCACTCATCCACAAGGTTTGATTTGCAAGAAGACAAGAAGACTTGTTTAGTACACTTTCTTATTATTCTAATGCCCAGACGACAGACCTGGAAAACCTTGGTGCACCAGAGGGCCTGCTCCACTAAAAATCATGGTGATGTGGCCAGGGGAGGCAGCGGAGAAACACTTTAGAACAGGAAGGGAATAGGGTATTCAGAGCATATTCACTTTAAGTGAGGATCTTCAGCATAGTTTCATGACGCAGTCTCAGTGAGATTCCACCTTTTATACCTGCCTGGTGTCTGGTAAAACTAGGTTCAGTAGTGCAGAAGTCAGGAGCACCTCACGAATTTGAACTGCTGACCTTTCAGTTAGCAGCTTTAGCATTCAACCATTATGTCACCAGCGTTTCACCTCTCCGTGCCACATGGTATAGTCATAAGTCCTGGCCAGTGTGCAGAACTTTTTACACAGGAGATTATTTAAGATCAAACTAAGTAAGTTTCTGATTATAACAGAGATCTTTAATCACCAGGAATGTTGTAGATGAAGTTGTGAAAAACAGCAAATATTCACAAGTCCAGTTTGTCCCTTACTGATGGCATCCTGTGTACAAGAGAATGAAACTGCCAGGTCCTGCACTGTCCCTACCATCACTTGCAGACTGGACCACTGGAATGTGTAAGGCTTTCACTGGCTGATTTTTTAGAAGCTGCTCACCAGGCCTTTTTCTTAGTCAGTTTTACCCAAGAGTTTGCTGAAACTACTCAGCCTGCCAAAGCAAACAAATCAAACTCAGTGCCATCAAGTCAGTGCCAACTCGTAGCATCCCTCTGGGCCAGTAGAACTGCTCCACAGAGTTTCCAAGGAGCGGATCCCGTTTTTGGTGAGCAGATGTAGCACTCAACTACTTCCATCACCAGGGTTTCCACTGAGCATCACAGTTACACACTCAAGTCTACACTGATGGGTGGGTACCAGGTACGCATGAGGGGCAACGGATGGGAACTGAACCTGGTTTTCCTTATGGGAGGTGAGAATTCTATCACTGAACAACCAGTGGCCCATTATCCAGGACTGTTGTTGTTAGGATGCTATTGTTCTTGTTGCTTTTGACTCATCAGAAGCCCACATGATGGAGTATATGTGCTTCCTACAGCTTCCGAGCTGTAATCTTCATAGGAGCAGATCCCCATGCCTTTCTCCCACACAGCTGCTAGATGGATTCAAACTGATAGCCATTAGTTTAGAAGCTCCGTTGCTCCACCACTGCGCCACCAGGATTCCTTGATTCTGGATCACATCTTATTTATTCTTCACTTTCAAGATCTTAATTAAAGGCCATTATCAAGGATATTTTTTTTTTCATTAAGGAAATCTAGGAATAGCGTAAATCTCTTTCTCTAAAAGATTAAGGGAGGGCTGAAAGGTTGCAGCAACTTCAAAGTAAAATGGAAAAACAAAATTCTACTTTATACCACTAGGATATTTCCTCACATAATGTCATACACCTCACCTTAAAATTAAAAAAAGACTCAAGTTAAAAAACAAAATCGAGCAATCAATAAGCCAGCAAGTATTTTTTACACGTTGACTCAAATAATTATACCTACACATCAACATATACCTTAAGTCCATTACCACTGAACTGATTGCGACTCACAGAAACCCTATAGGACAGAGCAGAACTGCTTTGTAGTGTTTCCAAAGCTGTTTATAAAAGCAGACTGCTGCATCTTTCTCTTACGGAGAGGCTGGTGGTTCAAAACTTTTGGTTAGCAGCTGAGTGCTTAACCACTGTACCACCAGGGCTCTTGAGACACTACCAAAATATAATCTAGTTTCTGAATACAAGGAACTACATGTAAGTAGAATGCGTGCAAAAATCATGTAAATAGTAAGACCTGATGTGACATAACTAGCCCATGTACAGTCTGCACCGGGCTGGGAGAAGCCAGCAGAGAAACAAATTGATGGTGCAGGTCTGAACACACAAGCACAGCATCACAGCTGCAATGTGCGCAGCACAAGTGGCAAAGAGGCTGCAAGACGTAAACCTGGGAACCAGCAAAATGTCCATCAACAGACAAATGGAGAAAAAAATGTGATACATACACACAACAGAATACTCCACAGCCATAAAGAGAAACAAGCACTCAGGCAGCCGAGTTCTTCCATTTTGGGCTTAAAGCAAGGCAAGTTACCTTGACACTAATCATTCCTGCAGGATGTCTGATATTTATCTTAATCAAGCTGATAACATTTTAAATGATAAATAACTGCCCATCTACTAGAGGTTTTGGAAAAATAACCATATTAATTGGTAAAATACCTAACTGACCAGGTGGTAGAGAAAAGTAATAAAACAGCTACCCTAGAATGAATCCACTTGAATATATTTCTGGTGGGTGCTACAACATGGATAAGTCTTGAAAATCTTATGCAGACTGAAATAAATCCATCATTAAAAGATAAACAAGTGTGATCTTACTTGCACCAAATAAGCAAATACACAGAAACTGAAGATTGAAAGTAGCTACCAGGGAAGGTTAAGCGCTACAGCTGCTAATCATAAGGTCTGCTTTCAAATCCACCAGTGCGCCTTGGAAACTCTACGGGGCAATTCTACTCTGTCTATAAGGTCACCATGATTTGGCAGCAATGGGTTTGGTTTCTTTGGTTTACCAGGGGTGAAAATGAGGAGGAGAAGAGAGTTTATGCTTAGGGGCAATAAATTTAAGATAACAGTGGTGGAATGATTTGGAAAGGGTTAGCAAGAATGGGTGTACAACTTGAAGATAATAATCAACATCACTGAATTATGCACTAGAAATTATTGAGATGGTCTATGTTTTGTTACATATGTTTTGACCAAAATCAAGGGGAAAAAAAAAAGGAAATTGGCAGGCACACGGGGGTGGGAGGAACAATGTAACTTAATACTGATATAAAGCATGACTAAGACAGAATTATGTTTGGCAAGCCAGGTATAGAGTGGCCTTTTGAACCTGCCTCCTTTCTACAGATGTCTGGGGTCAAGTCCACAAAGCAAAGACAGTATGACATGGAACCTAATAAGAATCGCTGCATGCAGCAATGTTTTTGGCTAAATATCACACTGTCTGTACAGTACTTCTTCTGCTGAGAGAACATTTGTCTCCAGAGACATCCTTCACTACAATTATAAACAAAAGAGCATTAGCAATCCTGAAATCTGTACACAAAAACAGGGTTTACAGTTTCTCCTAATCCTCTGTGGACATCTACGATGAAATACAATTTTATGAGAAGTACACATTCTTTACATTAAAATTGCTGGCGGCGCTGAGTGAAAATATAGTCTGATCTTCTCCGTTGAGCAAAGCAAGCCACAGTAATTAAGCATTGCTGTTTACATTTCCAGGACTCACTTTCCCCCCCCAAATATGCAAATATTGAGGCATTAAAGATAACTGCAAAAAGTGGTGATGAGCTTGACCTTTACAGAGGAAAACCTTAAAAGGTTCTAGTTAGAGAATCAACTACAGGCATTGCAGAAAGTCTTATAACTAGTTCAGAGGACCATGTGGTACTCTTAAATTGGAATCAAATTCAGATTATGATGAAGTACAAGTTAAGACAATAAATAACGATGAGGTTCTGGCTTATATACCACGTTTCAGCAAACTACAGCCTACAGGCCAAATCTAATCTATCATCTATTTTGATAAAGTTTTATTAGAACACAGTCACACTTGTTTATTTATGCATTGTTTATAACAGGTTTTGTGCTACATGGCAGAGTGGAGTAATTGTGACAAAAACCATACATTCTACAAGACCTAAAATATTTTCTATTTGGTTGTTGTTGAGAAAAAGTTTGCTAACCCTTGGTCTACATTATTAACTATCAAAGCCTTAATTTCCTTATAAATACCCTGCTGATTTTCTATCCATGAGATGGCCTCTAGAGTCAGGTGGTATATACCTGACATAGTTATTTTGGCTCTTGTGGACTTGCTCTAATTTTCTTCAGCTTCAACTTGAACTTGCATAGGAGCCATTGATGGTGTATCTCACAGTCAGCCTCTGGCCTTGAGTTTACAAAGTAACAAATTTAGACACTATCTCAAGAATAAACTTCACACATTGACCACCCAATCTGGTCTGCCCTTCCCTGACCTCAGTTCCTTCCACCACACTCTCATGCTACCTTTTTTGTTCTCTACAGACATACCAATTCCAATATTCCTGAAAGTCCAGAATTATGTAACCTGATCCCAGGCAGCAGTATGACGATCTGGTGTTCAGTGCTATTTGATCTTGAAAGACAATCCATGCCCTAAAAGTGTGAATCAGTGGTGAAAAGGCTGTTTAATACAGGGACCCTGGAAACAGAAAGACTCAAATTCGACTCCGAGCTCCACCTTTTCCTCAGTGGACTTTTTCTCAACCTCTATGTCCGTGTCTGTAAAACGGAATGGGTATAGCAGCACTGACCTCCTTCAGAGGGTGGTAAGAGTGGCCATTCATCCAAGGTTGCCTGGAACAGTCCAGATTATGCTCATTTAAAACATAAAATAAATGGTTGCCATTGAATCATTTCAAACTCATGGTGACCCCGTGTATGCCACATTGAAACTGTGCTCCGCAGAGTTTGCAATGGCTTTCCAAAGTAGACTGCCAGATGAAGAGCATGCTTCTTGGCTCAAGCAGATACACGAAGCTAACTGTGCAACTCCTGCTCAAAGATGAATCTGTGATTCTGAAGCTTCCTGGGCAGTCAGTGGGGTGGAAGAAAAAGCAGGGGACTAAGGAGTTCTCACTGGATAGACGCTGTCCCCACTCTGGATTTAGCCAATGTCCAAAGCTGCCTCTTTCTCCCCATGAGTAGCTGGCCTTGTTATGAATGGACACAGGGAATACAGGACACAAAGGATGAGTGTGCTGTCACAGAGTAGACACAACAACTCGAGCTACACGGTGATGTGTGTGCAAGTTTTTACTGTGACAAACTGACTTGGACCGTAAACTTTCATTTAAAGCACAATAAAATATACTTCCAAAAAAATTTAAAAAAAGAGACTTGACACACTGAACACTAATGACCAAAGACCAGTTGAGTTGGGAAATGACGTTAAGGATATCCCACACAAAGAAAGCAACAGGTCATTAAAAAGACAGGAAAGCAAGCAAAGATGAAAATGGATGTCAGAAGAGACTGACATTTGCTCTTGAATGTAGAGTAGCTCAAGTAAAAGAAGGAAACAATGAAGTAAAACAGCTGAACAGAAGATTTCAAAGGGTAGCTTGAGATGACAAAGTAAGATACTACGATGAAATGTGCCAAGGACCTGGTGTCAGAAACCTGAAAGAGAAGAACATGCTTAGCATTTCTCAACTTGAGAGAACTGAAGAAAAATTCAAGCCTCAAGTTGCCACACTGATTTTACAGAGAATATATTGAATGTTGCAGGAAACATAAAAGAAGGTGAATAGAATACACAGAATCATTGTATCTAAAAGCACCGGTTGATGTTGAACCATTCCAGGAGGTAGCTTATGATCAAAAACTGATAATATTAAAGGAAGAAGTCCAAACTGCACTGAAAGTATTGTGGAAAAACAAAGCTCCAGGAATTGACAGAATGCCAACTGAGATGTTTCAGCAAACAGATGCAGTACGTGGGGGGTGAGACTTTATCTCATATACTTTAGACATATTATTAGGCAGGACCAGTCCTTGGAGAAGGACATCCTGCATTGGTAAAGTGATAAAGAGGAAGACCCTCAAGAAGACGGACTGACAGCGGCTGCCATGATTGGTTCAGACACAGCAACTGTTGTGAGGCTAGTGCAGGACCTGGCCATGTTTCATTCTGTTGCTCGTAGCATTGCCATCAACTAAAACTGCCTCAATAGCACCTCATAGCATTACTTTTCTATGGCTGTTTCGACAAATTATCACAAGCTTAGTGGTTTAAAACAACACAAATATATTGCTGTGCAGACCTGGAGGTGTGAAGCCCTAAATTCAAGGGGTCAACAAGCCTGTGTTTCTTCTGGTGGCTCTAGGGGATAATCTGTCCTCCTGCCTTTTCCAGCCTCTGGAGGCTGCCTACATTCTTTGGCTCATGGCACCTTCTTCCACCTTACAGCCAGAATGCCAAACTCTCTTTCTCTGCTTCCATCATCACACTGCCCATTCCCCTTGGTGCTCTTCCATCATCATGCTTCTGTTACAGATTAAATTGTACCCACTCTCCTCAAAAACTATGTGCTGGAATCCTTAACCTCTTTATCTAAGGATGTGGCCCTGTTTGGAAATAGAGTGTTCTTTGTTACGCTAGTCAGGTCACACCTTGGTAGGAAGGGATCCCAACGTGCAGTAGCCTTGTCTCAGCCAGGGCCTGTCACCATGGCTTTGCTGACTAGGAAGCTCTCTAATCCTTGGGTTTAGGGTTTTACTTAGCCGGTCATGTTTGAACCTTCATTGTATCTGCACGATAGGCTAAATCATTCCTTACAGGTTAGTTGACGTCTGCTTGCCAGGTGAGAATTTTCTGGTCTGACTGGCCCCACTCATCAGCATGAATCCTCAGGAACAGCTGGAAGCCCACATCAAATCTCTCCAGTTACTCCAGGAGTTACTTTTCTGGAACCAAGGAACTATGCCCTTCATCCTGCAGATACACAGTATTTCTCATGAAGACATGAAAAAATTATGGAAGCTTCTAGTAAAATTCTTGGTAAAGCAAGGAAAGTGAAAAATATAAAATCTGTTATTTTGAAATGATAAAAAAAAGTAATGCTCTTTCCCCATTTTCTACTAACTCTTTAACAATCTGGTTCTTGAAGGCAGCAGAGATGAGTTTTCCCCCACTCATTTCTTCTGAAGAGCTCTGTGTAGCCCAAACAGTCAAGGTCAGGTTGCCTCTCGAATGATACTAGTTTCCTAGACTCTTGTAACAAAATGTCATAAGCCAGAAGGCTTATCACATCAGAAGTTGACTGTCTCATAGTTTTAGAGGCTGCACATCTGAATTTAGGTATCAGCATGGGTCATCACCCACTGAAGGCTCTAGGGGAAGGGTCTTAGCTTCCAGGAGCCCACACATTCTGTAGCTTGCAGGTGAAGCACAGCTCCAAGCTTTGTCTCCTTCTTCACGTGCTCACCTACTCTCCCAGTTCCCCTGTGTCCGTTCTTCCCTTTTGTAAAGAAGCCCATCAGAAGGGATTAGCAACCCCCCATACACACACTCCATGGGACCTCATGTTCAAGTAACCGACCACCTCCAAAGACTGTTTCCAAACAACACTACGTTCACAGGTACCAGCGTTCAGACTTGTAGCCTGTCTCTTTGGTCATACAATTCAGTACATAACAAGGATGTTAGACAATTTACTATGAGGAGGTCAGGGATCACTTGCTAGTGTGACTATGGAAGGTCAGCAGACAAGATAGACAAGATCTCCAACTTTCCCACATCCCATCTGAGGGCCCCATCACCTTCCTCACAGAGATGCTCTCTCGCCTGCAGCTGCGTCCTTCTCATGCTCCAGAGGAAACTGTTTATGGGGATTCCCATGTATTCTGCCTTCAGATACACTTTTTCTAATCTTATTTCCACTATCTCTATTTCATTCAGTCCCTCACACTCAAAATAATAAAATAATCATCCAATACATGTGTATTGGCCACGTATTCTACATAACACACTTTTTAATCTACTACATAGATAGTAAACAAAACCTACAAAACAAATCCTGCTTTTATGGAATTTACCTTCTACAGGAAGACATGCAATAAGCAACTAGACAATAAACAAAACAATAGTGTATCATATGGCGATGTTCACACAGAAAAAAAATAAAGCAAGCATAAGTGTGTATTGGGGGGTCTAATTTTAAATACAACAGCTTGGGAAATCAGTAGACTCTCAATAAAGAGCTGAAAATGTGAGGGAGGGAATCAGTTACACAAATAATCTGGGAAGAAGAGTTCTAGGCAGACGTCAGTTTAAGTACAAAGGCCCTGAGGTGGGAACACTCCTGGTGTGATCCAACAAGAGCCAAGAGAGCAGTGTGGATGGAGCCAGGCATGAGAGTGGAAAACTGGTAGAAGCTGAGAGCAAGCCAAAAAGGCGGTATGTGGCCAGACTGTGTCTACAGTCTTGTGGATACTGTGAGGACAATGACTACTCTGAGGGAGATGGGGAGCCCCCAGGGGTTAGGCAGCAGACTACCATGACCTGACTCAATTTTCAACAGGATTACAATGATTGCAAGGCAAGGGCAGAAGCAGAGAGATACCACTTGGGAGGTTATTACAATAACCCAGGTGAAAACTAACGGCAGTGGCTTAGACTGGTATGGCGGCAATGGACATCAGAAGGCACCACCTGGCTCTACGTTGATCTGGAAGGTAAAAGGGGCATAATTTCACTTTAATGATAGCCTTGGAAGCAAAATGTCCCAACCAGACGATAAGTCCCTGCAGGCAGAGTCTAGTCTTACATGTTTCCAGGGACTTCCCTAGCACTGGCACCAGCATCAAACAGAAATCATGGGCTTCATTTAGAACACATTCTTGACCATTCGGACAGTGTCCAGAGACCACCAACATCAGGGATGTATGAATCCAGAGCACTCGTTATTTGTGTCAATGACCAACTACGCGACAAAAGGTTTTCTAGCACAACTCCGCACCCTTCTCCCTCACCAAAGTCCCAACAGGACATAACACTACTGCCGTAAATTTAGCTATAGTCGAATATTCCAATAATGTTTTGCTAAGCACTAGGTGCCTTATTCGTCTATAAACTCTACTTAAAGTGCTTGTCTGGCTTGAAAACAAATCAACAGAACCCGAAAGAAAAATTCATAACTTGAAAAATTCATGTTAATAGAATTGTGAGTGAAAGTACACTGGATTACTAGCTCAGTTTCCTTAAATAAGAAAAAGATTATTTTCTTTTTATGATAGTATCTTGGAGACGTCTAAATGGTCAGAAGGTCTGATAACTGATCATCATTCTCTGAAGCAAAAATCAACCAGCAGGAAGCCTTCAGCCTGGAAATGCCCATGTGTTGTTCAGCATCAGTGTCTGAGTGGTCAAGTTCAACTGCTTGCATTCCAGAAGTTATTTCTAGCTACAGTAACTGAGTTTATCTAGATTACTACTTTTTCAGGTAAAGGGACACAGGAGTTGATTAGTTGCTAAAATTCAAGAAGGAAGCCCATTGGCATCTGCTGTAATAAGGCACAGGGCAGAGAGCCGACCACACTAGGCTGAGATTCAGCACATCTACGTTTCATTTGGAAGGCAGCATTCCTGTTCTACAGGCTTGCACCTCTGTTACAGGAGCCCTAGTGGCACAGTGTAGAAGCTCTTGACTACACACTAAAAGGGTGGTGGTTTCAACCTGCCAGTCACTCTGTGGGAGAAAGGGGCTGCAGTCTGTTTCCAGAAAGATTTACAGCCTCAAATATCGTTGGGTAGTTCTACTGTGTCATATAGGGTAACTATGAGTTGGAACAAAAAAGATGGCATGGGGTTTAGTATTGGGGGCTTTTGCCCCCTATGTCATTAGCTGACAGGTGATAGGCCTGACTCCTTCCCATCTTGAAAGATAACCCCATCTTGTGGCCCCACAAGTAACCTCACTTGTACAGCCACCACAGTCAGCAGACAATGTTAGCAAAGGCTGGATACACCTGCTGTTGGTATTCCTACATCAGATTGCTGGTTCTTTGGAACTGAGACCAGGGTAGTCAGACAGCATCCAATATCATACACCAACACAGCCACTGGGCATGAAGACACTGAGCACTGGCAGTGGGTGGGAAGGAGGAATCCATTTGAGGCCTTGCAGGAAACCCATGTCCAGTTACTGGCACAGAAACAAAAATAGCTGGTAGCAGGATTAGGGAAACAGCCGGGTAGAAAAGTTAAAAGGAAAGTGAGGAGATCTTGTAGAAAGGTAGAACAGAAAATAAAGGTGACTGGAGGAGGAGCTGGAAGAAGAGGAAAGATGTGGGATAGCAGGAACACTGGAGATCACATACAGAAGAAATCTTAAATCTATCTCTGGCTCCTTGTACCTTTCAACAATGGCCAAAACTGGATCTTCCATAAAGACCAGAAGACACTGATGGGCTTTAAGAAATGCTAAGGTATGCACTTGCCACCCACATCATCTGCAGCATTTTCAAAGAAGATGTTCATCAAATATCTTTGAACCCCAAACTCACTGCCTTCGAGTCAATTCTGACTCACAGCCAACACTAGAGGACGAGTATAACTGCTCTACAGAGTGTCCAAGAAGCACCTGGCAGCTTTAAACAGCCAACCCTTTGGATAGCAGACAGCACTTAATCACCACACCACCAGGGTTTCCCTTTGTTGAAAGTGATAGGTAAGTATATTAAAAGAGTACTTCAGGTGCAAGAGAGATCCTTGTTTCTCCTCTGAAAATTCTGTAGTGGCAGGAAGTAAAAACAGCATGTAGAAAGAAGATATCTGAACGCAGGAGTGGTCTGCAAGTCCAGGAAAAATCTTTGAGCTAAAGAATGCTGGATGACCAACATACTGGATAGCACACAGACTGAGAGATTCCTCCCACACACACCTATTATAGTATGCAGATATACTTTGCTCTGCTGTACACAAGGTCACTGAGTTGGAACCAACTTGATGGCATCTAACAACAACAGATATATTCTAGGAAATGAACAGCAGAAACTATACACTGGATACTGTTTACCTGCTGACTCCACTACATCTTATTCTGGGAAAGGGGTTTATTTTCTGATCAGTGCAGCAGGTAGGTTTTAGTGCTGAAGATTCAAGAAGTTACGGGTCAACCCTGCCTTCTTGTTACTGTCCTCCCTATCTTTGTGACTAGATTCTGTGGAATTCTGTTGTCACTTTGAAAACTTCCAGGGCTTTATATCTCCTCTAACTCAAGAGTTTTTGATTTTCCTTCTATATGAAGCCATTGGCTTCAGCCTACTAAATGCCACAGGTCCCATGGCAAGTAATTAAAGTATAAGACAAGGCTGAGAGTGGAAGACTGGGTAAAACAATGGCAGATACGAAAAGTATTTGCACTAGGTTCCAGGTGGGTATTTTACACACTGAACACTAGAGATTTAACAAGTTCAGATGACGCTCCACCACTGTGCCATCAACATGTTGAGGATTGTTGTGTTTATCTTACTTAGATTCTTCCTTTGAGTTCCATATTCACACACCCATCTCCTTTCCCCTACTGGGGATCTCTGAGTCTCAAACATACCTGAAACGTACCCACCCACCAGTGAAGCCTACTTGTCTCCTCCCCTTCAGCATCTTGTACTTCAGTAGGTGGCACTACTAACTCTCCATCCACGACTTACACCAGTAACCTAGAAGAACTCTTCTTAGCCATTTTTCTTTTTAAATCCCTGTTTACTTTTATTCCAACATCAAATCCTTTATTATACTTCAATACATTTCATAGCTCTCCTTGTTCATGGCTACCAACTGACTCAAGTTCACCACCATCTCTTTAAAGAGCTATTAAACCAACAGCTAACTACTTCCACTATTGTGCATGTCAGTACATCCTCCAAATGTGTAGAAAGAGTGTATTTCTTAAAATATCACTGTATCCCATCCCCCCTTGATTAAAGCTCTTCAGTATCTGCCCTCTTCTTCATTCTCACTTACAACAACCCTCTCAAGTGAACAATTTCCATGCTGCCTCAGGGTCTTTGCACTTGCAGTCTCCTCTGCCTGAATGTTCTTCCTAAAGCTGAGTCCTTCTTGTTCAGAACCAACTTAAAGGTTATGGCCTTGGAGTTCATCCTTGGATCTATCCTTGCTATGATTTACCCTGTTCAGAGTCCACCCCCCCATTCAAAAATTAAAATCTGCTTCACTTATTACTTTTTGTTTGTTTTTTTTAGCTGCATTCTCCATTAGATTATAAATTCAAAAAGATTAAGAGCTATAGCTATCTTATTCACTACTGACTCTTCAGCACCTGAAATACTGTCTGAAACACAGAAGCACTCAAAGATTTCTTCATTAAATGAAGTTAGTGAGGCGTACAAATGGTTTGTGTGCTTGGTTGCTAACCACCAGGTTGGAGGTTCAAGTTCACCCTGAGGTACCTGAGACCAAAGGTTGGGAGGTCTACTTCTAAAAACCTCAGTTATTGAATACACTATGGAATATAGTTCTATTCTGACACACATGAGGCTCACCACAAGTTGGAATCAACTTGCTGGCAACTACACACAGCATTATTTTCCTAGGACAATTATTTATATCATTATTTTGATAATTAAAATGATTTCATCTTTAAAATGTCTATCATAGATCCAGACCACGCCTCTACCTTCTGAACCTGACTGTTGTGAGCTCTCCAATGGTAAGTACTAAGTCCTTAATCCCTCTGACTCAAATAACTAACAAGAGGGAGACAGATACTCTTCTAGGCACTCCAGATACAAAGATGCATATGACAGGTATGGCTGCCACTCTCCAGTGACCACAGTTGCCTTCACACTCATTAATATAACCCATTTCATAGACTAAGTGTCAAGCACTGTCCAAGGGAGAAGTACAGAGCAATGAGGAAAGACAATTCTGTCCTTAGAAATGCATGTTCGGGTGTGACATTAACCGTGTGCTTTGCAATCCTGAGACTGGAATGTGAAGTCCATTGATACATATGTTAAGGTTTTGCTGTCAAAGATGATAAGTTGGGAATAAACTAGGTAATTCTGTCTTCAAGAAAATAAAGAGCTGCAAGAATGCAAAACCAGGAAACAAGGAAGCCCTGATATGTTAAGGGCTATGATTTCTTGAAGTCATTTAACGTAAAAACAGAATCTCCAAAGACGCTGCTGTCTAGTAGATTTTAACTCATTGTGCACCTATAGGACAGGGCAGAACTGTCCCATAGGGTTTCCAAGGAGTGGCTGGTGGATCAAACTATTGGTCTTTGGTTAGCAGCTGAGCGCTTAAACACTGCAGCACCAGAGTTCCTTTAAGCCATTTGACGTTGTTGTCGTTAGGTTCTAACTCCTAGAGACCCTATGAACAACAGAACAAAACACGGCCTGGCCCTGTGCTATGCCCACAATCATTTTTATGCTTAAGCCCATTGTTGCAGCCACTGCGTCAATCCATTTAGACCAGATAAAATTTTCTTCATTTTTCTATGTAGTTCACCCTACCAACAGGAATAAACAGCCCATGCATGAAAATCTGCTACATGCCTAAAATTACTACTGAGACTCCATAGAGGAAGAAAAGATTCCCAGGGTTCAGGAACTAGGTAAGACTAAGGAGAAAATACCAGCCCAGCTCTTGCAAGGCTGTATCTGGAAGCACATGACACACTGTAGACACACGATTTCACTCTCTAAGTATTTTCAGCAGTTTAACATGCTGTACTGCCAAATAACAAGGAGCATTCGAGATTTAAAAAATAAATACAAATACGCACCTTAGCCTCTAAGAGACAAAGAGAAGACACAGATGTCATAACTCGCACACAGCCAGTAAAACCCATGAAGGGAAATTTCACAGATTTGACTTTAATTCCTGGATTTGACATCACTGAACTCAGCACTGTATCCTATTTCTTTTCTGTAATCATCTTTCAAAACCCTATGTTGAGTGCTAAATTTCAACCTGAATAATTTTAGAAGATGAGAACTCTTCTTACCTGAGAAGATTTCCCTCTACTCTCTCAAAGGTCAAAATAAGTAGACTGCAGCTTTGGTCATTAACACATACACACACCTACAAAAGGGAGGGAAGGAAAGAGGGAGGGAGGGAGGAAAGAAAAAGGGAGAGAAGAAGGGAGTCAGAAAGGAAGGGAGTGATGGAGGGAAGGAGGAAAGGATGGAAGGAAGGAGGGAAAGGGGCAGGAGAGACGGGGGAGGGAGAGAAGAAGAAAGGAGAGGGAGGGAAGAAAGGAGAGAGAGAAAGGGGAGGGAAGGAGGGAGACACGGAGGCAGGGAGGAAGGGAAGAGGAGGAAAAATGTTCTACCTTTTTCTCACTGAATTATAGGGCCTATTCCTGTTCCTTAAATCCCCATTTTTATTTGAGCCCATCTGAGTGGACCGGGTCTTCACAAATCAAACCCCTGAATATTTACTGCTCAAGCATTCCTTTCCCTGCGTGCTGTGCAACGGCCTCTGGCTCGCCACGGTGCCCTTCCACGGCTCCGTGATCACTCACTCCCTTATCGGTCTTCCTCTCCATCTGTGTGTCTTTTAGCCAGGAACCCTGTCCCAGTCAACTTTAGCACAATGCACGCTACATAGTAGATGCTCAGTAAGCCAGCCAAGTGCCGTACGCTTAGCAAATACAAAGCAAATAAATAAACAACTCTCACTAACAGCAAGAGTACCTTATTTCTCTCTGCGACTGTCCGTTTCAAGAAGAATGCCTTACTGTGCTGGAATTTCATGTTCTGCTTTTCTCGGGCATTTTTCTGGCATTTTGCTCTTATCTTACATCACATCCTTTATCATACCCCAAAGTCAGAACACTTCCATAGACACAGCCATATCCTCAACTGAAGTGGGAGTTTCTCCTTGGAAGTTTAACCCTAATATATGCAATCACTTAGGTGCTTAATAAATATTGAATAACTAATTAATCCATTAATGAAAAATGAAATAAATGAGTGTACCAATTAATACATGCTGTGGCCCAAAGGAAACCACCAAGATGAAGGGGAAAAGCCCAGTGACTTAATGATGAGGAATTCCTGCTTAATTCCAAGTTTCAGCCACATACGTACCTCTTTGTTTTAAAGCTACTGTTTTCCAGTGAAGGCTTCAATGTTTCTATGGAAGGTCATGCATAGTCTTTGCACTATTTGGGATATTATTTAGGCTTAGGTATTCCCACATTTCCATCATACTTTCATAATGGTTGTCTCAAAGATTCTAAGTGGATCTATCAATAGATGCGCCACACCTCTCTAGGAATCTGAAAATCAAGGCTTCAGTCTCCCCAGAAAATAGATAAAACACAAACATATTAGGACTAGCAACAGCTTTGCTCTATCTCCAACCTGACCTTGAGACATTATCTGCCCTAGGATTGGCAAGTCCAAAATGATCGGCAGAACACATGAAGGAACTGGTTAACACATGGCTAGTTTAGACTAAAACACACTTTCTCTGAAATAATTTGAGTAAAAGTTTTTATATATCAGACTTAAGCAAGGAGTCATCCAAAAATCGGTAAATCACTTTCTACACATGCTATCAGAGGGAAAGCACATAGGCCGGAAGGAATTTCGCAAACGAAATGCAGATCAGTACCAAAGGCACTGGAGAAAACAGCCCCACTGGAATATAAGTGGAATTAAAAGTATTCAGAGGAAATTATGCACTGACTTTCAATTATTCAAGCTTCAACTCAGTTTGCTTTTTCAACATGTGGTATTCGAAACAGCAAACGACATAAAAATATTATAAATTCCTCTCCACATCAAGTCAATGGTTCTGAGCCAGATGTGCCAGTCTTAGGTAGGTACTACTTTATGGCTTGAGGAAAAAGCTAAATGACAGTTCCTAAGACACATGAAAGTCCAGTTCTCTTCTCCTGTATAACTAGCTCAAATGAGCCACCACGGGCCGACAGTGCTTATTATCATATTTCAGGACAAGCAATTTGAATTATCTTAGTCCCTAAAATCAGAAAATTGGTTCCATGCAGAAGCCTACAATTACTTTGAGATGACCACTGATGAACAATGAATGTATTGTCCAGCATGTCTGCAGTAAACAGAGCTTTCTTTGCCTACAGTTTACAGTTGTCCTGTCTGTACTCTGTCTTGAAAGGTGGATTTTTAAATAAGCCATTTGGATCACATGCACAGCCTCCTGAAGACCTGAGAGCCTTGGGTGAACTTACAGACACAGTACAGTTCTACTTCCAGGAGGGGTCTGCCACTACTAACGAGCGGGGACTAGTTATAATGGGAGCAAATGACCCACTGTTCATCATCCCTTTGATCACTACTGTTAGCTGCTATCTAGGTGGCCCCCTAGTCTTGCAGACCCCAGGAACAACTGAAATGCTGCCTGCTCCTGGGCCATCGCCATGACTGGTTGCAGATCAAACCGTGGAGATCCACAGGGTTTTCAGTGGCTGATTTCTTTCCCCACCCCTAAAGTAGACTGTCAAGCCTTTCTTCTTACTTTCTCTTTGTCTTGCAGTTCTGCTAAAACCCATTCAGCATCGTAGCAATGTGCAAGTTTCCACAAAACAGAGGTGGTTACTGTACATGAGTTACACTGCCTGGGAAGGAACCAAGGTCTCCTGCATGAAAAGAGAGAACTCTACCACTGAACCACCACTGTTGCATGCCTTCATAACTAAACCCCAGCGCCTTTGAGTCAATTCCAACTCACAGCAACCCCACAGGACACAGCACAACTACCTCCATAGCATTTGAAGGAGCTGATGGGGATTTGAACTGCCAACCTTCTGGTTAGCAACCATCTCTCTTAACCACTGTGCCACTAGGGCCCCCCTTTACAACTAGAGCTATAGAAAAGCAAAAACAATGAAAATGTGTTGAATATTATAGAAGATCATTCTCAAAAGGATCTTTAATTTTTCTTAAAAGCCTGAGTTGATTAGTAGAACAAGCATAATCTATGAACTTTCCTGTCTCTGACATAATAAACAGGCATACTGTTACAGCAGACTGGAAGGATAGGGTATGTTAGTTCTATGTGGTTATTATAGAAGTCTTACATACTCATAACTCATCCATCATTAACCCAACACAGTCAGCAGAGCAGTTAAAGAGATTTTTCTGGCAGGGTTCCTTAGAACAGGAATTGCCCGCAGAATTCGTAATACAAATTCTTAGGCACAGTCCCATATTTCCTGAGTCAGGGCAAAGGAGTCAGTCACTTGAGCTTATGAAGCCTTGGTTGCACAGTGGTTAAGCACTCAACTGCTAAGTGAAAGGTTGGTAGTTCAAACCCACTCATTAGCTCCATTAGAGAAAGATCTGGCAACATCTACTCCTATAAGGATTACAGCCTCAGAAGCTGTTACTATGACTCACAATGGCACACAACAACAACAATTTTATCATGTTTCCCAAAAGCCCTTTAGACAGACAGGCTGGACCACTTACTGAGTGTGATTTGGCAACCCTTGAACTACATCTGCTAACTGAAAGGTTGGCAGTTCGAATCTGCCAAGCACTCCTTGGGAACTCTATGGAGCAGTTCTACTCTATCCTACAGGCTCTTCGAGAATTGGAATTGACTCAGTGGCAGTGCATTTCATTTGGTTTGGAGCCTATTCTAGTTTTCCTTCCCATCCCTGCCAGTCTCATACCAGGAAACAAAGATTCAGGAAGTGAATGGCAGAACTAGACATTGAACCTGGGTTGTCTTCCTTCCACTCCAGGGTTCTTCTCAAACCTCATATAGCCCTGGGTGTTTATTCTCTTCTCTCCTGAAATACTACCTTTCCACCCTGTGATGCCCTAAACACACCAATCTCACAACCAGAACCAGTGCTTAATAATAAAAAAACAACCAATGCATGTTCCTGGGTTCCATCCATAACAAGCTGCAGAGTATGCAGACAAGCACTCAGGTTGGTTTCCTTTGCAAGCTCTATCTAAAAGAATGTAAATTTCTTCCTAACTGAACACAATAATGCTAACTGCCAGTCCTGGTATAAGCCACATGAGCCCTGTGGATCTCAATTTATGAATCTTTGTGTGAACGCAGGTGGGGAGGGGGCTTTTATGTAATTGGAAAATGGCTTACGATTGCCTAATACTATGGATCATCATTGTTTCAACTACAGATTAGGAATAAAACAGTCTTCTAAACCACATCACTCAGCAACACAGAGTGACTGTATCCTGTGTGCACTTTATGGTTCTGTGCACTTACAGGATGTCACCCTACTGGACTCTTACTAGAAAGGAGTGAATAGGGTGGAGAGGAGGGAACAGGAGACCATTAAGAGGTTATGACATGTGTGGAATGGAAAGGAGTGTGCTGTCACCAGGCAAGGAGAGCAGAGGGAACTACAGGTAGGTGGGCATGCACGTTTAAATTATATTGTGAACTTTCACTCAATCACAATTAAAAAAAAAAGGTGAAAGACACATGATCTAGATTTAGGTGATGGAGTTGCACTGACTTGAATTGGAAATGTATGGGGCTGGGTTGTGCTGTAGGTTCCTGTGCACAGTAGTTAAAGGACTCAGCTGCTAACAAAAGGGTCAATGGTTTGAACCCATCAGCTGCTCCAAGGAGAAAAATGTCACAATCACCTTTCAAAAAGATTTACAGCCTTGGAAAGCCTATGGAGTAGCTTCTCTTTTTTACAAGATTACTATGAGTTAGAATTGACAACAACAGATTTGGTTTGGGTTTAGGGCTGAGCTGTACTAACTCTAAAATGTACTGCAAGTTGTTTTCTGAAAGAAATCCCTGATAATCATTTTAAAATAACCACTGGTAAGTTTTTAAAAAAGGTTACAGATAAGCTGGTTATTTGATGACAATTCATAAAAGTATTCCCTCTCTATCACGCTTCTATTTCTTTATGCCTCCTCTATATCGACTTCTGGAAGACATCTTAACAATCAGAGACGAACATTTTGCTTTGGCATTGCAAGTTCCTATGTTACTATGTTGTTAGGTGTCATTGAGTCAGTTTCCACTCATAGCCACTTTGTGTAGAGCAGAATGAAATGCAGCCCGTCCTACCCCATCTTCAGAATGCTTGCTATGTTTGAGCCAATTGTTACAGCCACTATGTCAAACCATTTCATTGAGATTCTTCCTCTTTTTTCACTGATCCTCTATTTTGTCCTCTTGATGTCTTTCTCTGGGGATTGGTCCCATCTGATAACATGTCTAAGACGATCATTGTTACTGGAAAAGCTTGGGAGTTCTGCTACCTGCTGCAAAAAGCCAGTTCATTGAGACAGGAGCTTTGGGGAGAGATCAAAGGTTTTACTTGCAAGCCGGCATTGCAAAGGGACAGGGAGAAACTCTCATCTTCAAAGCCTGCCCCAACTGGTCAGGCAAAGTCTGAGTTTTCCAAGGAAAACACCGCATGCAGAACAATGTGGGGAACAATGTGGGCAGCTGGGGGCATGTCGGGGTTGACTGAGTGGAGGAGGTAGATTGGGTGGAGGTCTGCTTTGCAATCTCATGGGCCATCATTGGCCACCAAGGAAAACAAAGTGGTGCTAGATGTCATCTGGCCAGTGACCCACAGTTCACTAAATCTACACTGGAGCCTGTGAGGACCCCACCCTGACAAGGGCCTCATCCTACGGTCACCACCTGGGGCTTGTGGAACGTGGTGGTCATTTCTTTCCCTGCATGTTAGCAGTGATCAGAAACAATGTCTTTCAAGTCCCCTTAGTTTTGAGCACCCCTCCCACCATGGAGGGTTTTTGAGCCTCTGGTTTTCTCATCTTTACTTCTAAGGAACATTCTGATTGTACATCTTCTACGACTTTTAGATTTATTCATTCTTCTGGTAGTCCATGATACATTCAGTATTCTTCACCAACACTATTAATTCAAATGGGTCAACTCTTCTCCAGTCTTCCCCTTTCACTGTCCAGTTTTTGCAAGCATACATGGTGATTCCCTCCATCAGATGACTTTATTAACAACCTGCAGGATATAGATGACACAACCCTGCCTGTTGAAAGCTGAAGAGGACTTGAAACACCTATTTATGAAGATCACAGATCACAGCCTTCCCTAAGAATTACACCTTGATATCAAGACAAAAATCCTCACAACTGGACCAGTAAGCAACAACACAATAAACGGAGAAAGGATTGAGGTTGTCAATGATTTCGTTTCACCTGGATCCACAATCAATGCCCATGGAAGCAGCAATCAAGAAATCAAAAGATGCACTGTATTGGGAAAATTTGCTGCAAAGACCTCTTTAAAGTGATTAAAAAAAAAAAACAAAGATGTCACCTTGGAGACTAAGGTGCACCTGACCCAAGCCACAGTATTTTCAACCACATCATAAGCATGCAAAATCTGGACAAAGAATAAAGAAGACAAAAGAAGAATTGATGTCTTTGAATTGTGGTATTGGAGAAGAATACTGAATGGACTGCCAAAAAAAGGAACAGATCTGTCTTGGACAAAGGACAGCAGAGTGCTCCTTAGAAGCAAGGAAAGTGAAACTACATCTCACATACTTTGGACATTTTATCAGCAGGGACTAGTCCCTGGGGAAAGACATCACGTTTGGTAAAGGAGAAGATCAGCAAAAAAGAAGACCCCCAGTGAGATGGACCGGCACAGCGTCTGCAATAACAGACTCACACATAACAGTGATTGTGAGAATGGCGCAGGATCAGCCAGTGTTTCACTCTGTTGTACATGTGGTCACTATGAATCAAAACCGACTCAACAGTATCTAACAACAACATGAGGTGACTGAAAATACAGTCGCTTAGGTATTACACAAAGGTTGCGAAAATGTGAATACGTCATAAGAGAATACTGCTACCTTTACCTAATTATGAGTTTAAAGCATTCGTTAAATTTTGAAAGATATTGTTTCTTTAGTCCTTTGCTCTAGGATGTTGACTGGTTTGGCTAAAATCCAGAACAACACAAGCCTTAAAGCTGAAAACCAGCTTCTTTGGTCACATTTAAACCCATTAAGGGAAAATGAGAAAAGAATCCCACAATCTTGCTTTTCAGGCAAGTTTTAAAAATATACAAAAGAGAGAAGCAAATGAGTTCCTGTAACAACTTCATTAAGCCTGGTGTATAGAGATGGTCTTTCAACTTGTTTGAAAAATGTCTTTGTCACCTCCAGTATTTTGTTTTGTTTCTACTCTCCCTACCCCAATTTATGTCTCCTTTGAATCCAGAATGTCGAAACAGCATGTTAGGAGATTTCTCTGCCCATTTGACTCCTTATTATCCCTAGACAGTCTACACACTATGGCCATATTAATCTCATAGCACTCCTTCAATCTTATCATTCTTTGGCTCAAAATCCCGCACTCACTTTCCAACTGCCTGTAAAACTCAATGTAATTCCTTGGTCAGACATTGAAGACCATTCAAAATGTGTCACCAGAATGTGATATTCTCTCACCCCTCCTAGACCTTTCAGTGTTACCATCCCTCCCTCCAGAAACTCATTCTTCGTCACTCTTCACCTAATACGAGAGGATCTACTACTTAAGCCCCAACATAAACGTCGAACTTCCTTAGACATCACTGCTCCCTGAAGGATGTGATCTCACACTTTCATCAGCCCCAATAACATGCTGCCTGCAATTCACAGGACTTCCCATGTATGTCTAGTACTAAGTGACCTTGAGTTTAACTGTCCTGCCTTTCTGTAAAAGCCCATTCATTCATTCATTCGTTCTTTCACATACCTATTCAATCTAAATGCTTAGTACTTACCTACTATGTGCTAAACAATGTAAAACCCTATTCATTCATTCACTTACTCATTTAACTCAAATATTCAATGCTCACCTACTACGTGCTAAACAACACAGATATACAATGACTTAGGTAAACTTCTACATACTGTTGTTAAGTGTTGTTAAGTGTGAAGTGTCCCAAGTTGATTTCAAGTCATAAAAGCCCCATGTGACAAAGTATGGCTGCTCCACAGAGTTTTCTTAGCTGTCAGATTTACAGAAGGAGATCACCAGGTCTTTTTCCTGCAAAGCCACTGGGTGGTTTTCGAGCCACTAACCTTTTGGTTAAGAGCTGGGCATTTAACCATTTTTGCCAAAATTATACAGTGAAGTTCAATGGTAAAAGGTTAGAAGGAGAATTTATGCCAGAAAGAATGTGAGGAAATGCTCCAGAGATGAGACCCCAAAAATGAATTTTAAGGTAATATTGCCCCCTAAGTAACGATGGGAGAATGATCAGTTTACAGAAGAGAGAACCAATTCCATGGGTTCTCATTGTACCTTTTTAGAATTATCTTCATGCTCTTTTTTAAAAAAATAAATTTGATTGTAGTTTAAGTACAAGCTGACAATCCATATCAAACTGCCATATAACACCCAGAACTCATACTGCTTTTCTACTCTAAGTGCTTTCCCCTTTCTACCCCACTCCCGTGACAGCACATCCTCCTTTTTTGTCCAGTACTTCCTGCGTTCATCTGACCAAGATGTCTCCCCCCTCCCTCCTGTCATCTCACCTCCAGAGATGAGCTGCTCGGACAGCCCAGTGTATATATTTGATCTTCATTTCTTCGACTAGAAATCAACACTGAAACCACTGTGAAAAGGAAAAGTCAGTTCTGGTTATAAAGTAGTGCAAATTTAAAATTCCAATAGTGGTAAAAACTTATTATAAACAGTATCCCAATGAAATTGGGGAAACCCTGGTGACATAATGGTTAAGTGCCACATCTGCTATCCAAAAGGTTGGCAATTCGAATCTGCCAGACACTCTATGGAAACTCTATAGAGCCGTTCTACTCTGACCTACAGGGTTGCTATGAGTCAGAATCAACTCGACAGTAGCAGGTTTGGTTTTCAGCAATGAAACTGAAGAAAGTCACAGATATTGACAAAAACATCAACATGAGTTTGCGCACATAGGCACACATGAGCTAAAGTCTCAGTATGAATTTAGGTAAGACTTTTAGGACAAACAGAATAACACTGTGGTTTTATCTATTTGAAATTCAAGGATATGTTTAAGATTCAAAATAATTCCTTTCTTTTCTACAAGCCCAAGGTGGTATAGTGGTTTACTCTTGACTTCTAGCCTAAAAGCTAGCAGTTCAATCCCACACAGCGCTCCTCAGAGAAAAGGCCTGGTAATCAGCCTCAGCAGAGATTACAGTCAAGCAAATCCTTTGCTTGTAGCTCACGGGGTTGCCACGAGTCAGAACTGACCCAAAGGCAATGAATTTGGATTTTAGTTTAGAAGGGAAAATTACCCTTTAGAAAGACAACTTGAATGCATAATAAAATCATTCAATATTTAGGAAGTATGAAATTGTGCTTACTTCATTTCCAAGGCAGGAAAATAGACTGAGTGTTGCTTGGAATGATCTTTAGAAGAACCTGAAATCAAAGCCAATCAAATCATGCCAGATGGATTCCAGTAAACCAGGAGCAAGAGCTTTGGGACAAACGTACTCATAAAAACAGGAGAAGAAAGAGAGAAGCAAAGACAATAGTGGCAGAATCAGTCAACGGGAACCTGGGGTTCTTAGCTGTCAACCTTATGGAATGAGATCGCCAGGTCCTTTTCCTGCAAAGCCACTGGGTGGGTTTTGAGTCACTAACCTTTTGGTTAGGAGCTGGGCACTTGACCATTGGCTGGAAGACTCCGGAATCATGGCTCATACGTAAAGGTACCAATCTTTGGAGGCTGTTTGGTCTGCAATACGATCAAGCTTCAGCAAAGGGTGGAAGCTAAACCAGTATTTCACGGGACACAGCAATTACAGCCAGACAGAAAGGAGCCCCCTCTGCAGCCCTGGGCCCGTCGTCAGTCTGATCACATTCTGGGCACAGAGGTGAAATGCTTGATTTCTGGGCTCAGACAATCCTGGACCGAATTCTAGCTCCAACTCTTGTATGATGTGTGATCCTATCTCAGCATCTGGTTTCCTCATCAGACACAGAGGTAGTAGAACCAACTTCACAGGGCTTGCTGGAAGCTAAGGAGACTACCCACATGAAGTCCTCTGCCAGTGCCTGACACAGCAAGAAATCCCTAAAGGATTAGTCACCAAGGAATTACCGATAACGTGACAATGCCACACAAGTGTTTCCCTCGCTCCTCCCATATTCAGCTAGGGGATCTCTTCAGACTAACTGAGAAGGGGTACTTGTCCTTAAAAGGAACATCATTTGGAAGGGATTCAGCTTCTGGCCAAGGTCCTGTCACAACAGTGTAAGGCTGGATTGCAAACAAAGCAGGCAAGGGCTGTGGAGAGCAGCGGGGCTGAGGAAAGCCAGAGCTGTACACACTTGCCCTCCTCAGAGGTCCTGGAAGCTCCCAGCAGCCTATGCTTCCTTCCAGCCTGGGTGTCAAGGGTGGGCTTAGGGTAGGGTGCCATTCCTTGTGGAGAAGTCCTATACAGGCTCTATGAGTATGGAACCCTGCAAGGAAAAAGCCCTTAAGGAAAGGCAGACTACATCACTTACAAGGTTCAAGGTTACCTTTCCAGTTTCTTTTTATGCTCAAAAGCAAAACCAATCCCTTCAAGTCCAACTCATAGCAACCCTACAGCACAGAGCAGAACTGCCCCAGAGTTTCCAAGGAGCACCTGATGGATTCAAACTTCCAACCTTTTGCATAGCAGCCGTGGCACTTAACCACTTTACACTAAAAGTAATACACACACACACACACACACACAATAATTATATCACAGATCTGAAAAAGATTTTTCCTAATCTTGGTTTCTCTGGAGTTGAGTTTGCCATGCAGACAGCAGTTTGTGTTTTTGTTTCTCTGAGTAGCGCTGTTGCCTATCCTGCAGTTTTCTGAATAAATCCCACCCTTTTAGAGCTAATCACACTTCTGCAGCAGGCACGAGGCTCTCTACAAGGCTTTTGCTGAGCTGTTGCTGTAAATCAAAACCTTACTCCGCTGTTCTTCTCGTTGGCAGTACGGTGGGATGAGTTTGACCATTTATGGTTGTAAAGTCCATCCAGATTTTTTTCCCCCTTTAGCTTTTTGGGTTTTCTTTTTTTTTTTTTTTTTTTTTCCTTTTTTTCTTTCTTCCTTTCACTCACCTCTACTCCCTCCTCCCATTCTTAAAATGTATATTCCAGGCTTAGCTAAAACATGTATGGCTAGATTATTTCACTCCCTATCACGGTACATTAATAAAGGTGTCAAAATGATGGAGAAGACTTGGCTTGCGTTCCTGTGTTCCAGATCCCTTCCTTGAGGGTAGGCTGGAGCTGTTTGGGAACAGATGATGTGCCAGGCTCCTGGAAGCTGACCTTCGAGGGCTATTGAAAGGCAAGCATGAAAACTCTTTTCAGTAAAATACATTCAGAAAGCAGACAGGATGCTGATGCCATCCTGTCTTCCTTGGTCACTCCCATCTCAGAACTGTTCTTCCCCTCATGGTCTCTATTGTGTTGGGGGCAAAGGTAGCACAGATACTTAACCCTTAACCACACAGCTAAAGGACTCTGGGTATCAGTGGCTCATCTGTGTTAACACAAATGTTAAAAACTATCCTATGTTTCAGGGGACATTTTGGTCAGTTGGCATAATAGATCATATTAACAAAATATCTGCATCCTACTTTGGACAGTGGTGTCTGGGGTCTTAAAAACTAGCAGGCTGCCATCTAATAGCTCCAAAAAAGCCACTGTCACTGAGTTGATTCTAACTCATAATGACCCTATAGGTCAGAGCAGAATTGCCCCACAGAGTTTCCACGAAGAATCTTGTGGATCTGAGCTGCCAACATTTTGGTTAGCAGATGTAGCACTTAACTACTATGCCACCAGGGTTTCCAGCCATCTAAGATGTATCAAAATTGGTTCACAGCACACCTGGAGCAAACAAGAACGATGTGTATCAAGGACACAAAGAAAATATTAATCCAAGGGACCATAGGGACCACATCAACTAGATGGTGCCCAGCTACCACCAATGACAGCCCTGACAGAGAACACAACAGAGAGTTCCTAACAGACCAACAGAAAAGTGGGGTACAAAAGTCAAATTCTAGTAATAAAGAGGAGACTTAATGGTCAGACTCAGGAACCCCAGAAGACATGGCCCCTCGATTCTCTGCTAACTCAGGGCTAAAATCATTCCCAAAGCCAACTCTTTACACAAAAAAACAGACTGGACTCTAAAACACAAAATGAGATTCAGGAAGAGTGTGCTTCTTAGTTCATGCAGATACGTGAGACCACATGGGCAGCTCCTGCTGGAGTTGAGACAAGACAGTAAAAAGGGGTAGGAGTGGATTGAACAGACACAGAAAACCCGAGGTGGCAAGGGAGAATGTGCAGTTCTGTTCCAGGGAGAGTAACTAGTGTGTATGCATAGAAACTATGACATATTAACTTGAGCCATAAACTTTTACCTAAAAAAACAATAAGAAAAAAAGAGGGACAAAAAAAGCTCAGTGCCTATTTAATTTTTTTTTTTTTTCTTTCTTTTTAACTGTCCCACCTCCTTTGCTAGTTAGGGAGCCCTGGTGCCACAACGGCTGAGCACTCTGCTGCTAACCGAAAGGTCAGCAGCTGGAGCCAACCACTGGCTCCACGGGAGAAAAGCCTGGGCCATCAGCTCCACTAAGATTACAGCCTAGAAAACCCGACAGGGTGGTTCTGCTCCATCCTGTAGCGTCACTGGGAGTTAGAATCAACTCGAGAACAGCAAACAACAACGGCACTTTGCTAGCTAATCTGAAGGCAGCCTAGAAAACCCTATGGGGTAGCTCCACTCTGTCACATGGGGTTGCTCTGTCTCGATGTCACCTAACAACAGTGACAAATGAGGACCCTTTCAGTGGTGTAAACATGAAACACTCAGTAGCTACTTCAAAGATCAGTGATTTGAACCCACCAGCCACTCAGGGAACTCGATGCTGGCACCACCAACTTAACAACAGCAGCAGAGAGAATTTATTCATCCAGAGTGTGTATACCAATCCCTGAGAAGGGGCTTTGACCATCTCAGGTCAGATGCATGACTCTTGGGCAACTTTCTTTGCAAAGAATGGGTTCCTTGGGCCAGGCCTGGATCAGGTCTGGATCAGGTCTGGATCAGGTCCCCACTTCTATGGAAGGGGTCAGTGAGTGACTCTGTTATGAGAAGACAGGGATTGGGAAGTCAACTAGCCATTCCAGTTAACTACAAGGGGAGGAGACCCGATTTAACAGCGCCATGCAGTTCACCTAACAGACAGAAGTTGGGAGGCAAGTAAACAGTGAACCAGAGGGCTCTTAAAAGCCAGCAGAAAGAGATAAAGGGTTCCTGAGGTACAGTGCAGATGTCAGCATTTAAGTGGGGACAGTGGTAGTCAACTTGATTTGAAAGGTCTATTCCATGCAGCCTTTCCAGGTTTTGTTATCTCAACAGATAACAGAAGCTAACACTTGCTCTAAGGTTTCTAGCTGGTACATACAGTTAAGTGCTTGACTGACTACCAGCCAAAAGGGTGGCAGTTCAAACCCACTCAGAAGTGCCTCAGAAGATGGATTATGCCACCTGTTTCTGAAAAGCTCACAGACCTGAAAATCCTACAGAGCTGTTCCACTCGACACATAGTTTATCACCATGAGTCAGAATCGAGCCAAAAGCAACTGCCAAAACCAATTTACACTTGCCAAGGTTGCACAGTGGTTAGGCATTCAGGCTGCTAACCAAAATGCAGGCTGCCCTAACTCACCAGTTGCTCTGTGAGAGAGATGTGACAGTCTATTTCTGTAAAGATTACAGCTTATAAAACCCTATGGGGTAGTTCTACACTGTCCTATAGGGTTGCCATGAGTTAGAATCAACTTGATGCCAGGGAGTTTGGTTTACAAGCTGTAACACAAATACCAAAAGGGGTTGACTTTAAAGAACAGAAATCTATTTTCTTACATTCTACAAGCTGAAAGTCAAAATCCACTTCTCATTCATGAAGATTCTTTCTTGGTAGCCCTGAATATTCCTAGGTTCTTTGTGGAATCCCTGAATGACATCTTTATTTCCCAGGATGTGTCTGACTCTGTGTCTAATGATCTCCTGTTATAACTCAGAGGAGAGTAGGTTTAGGGCATACCTTACACTGTTAAGGCTGCATTCACATAGCAAAGAAGCCTGTTTCCAAACAGGATTATCTCCTCAGGAACAGAAGTTATGATTTCTACCCACACTTGACCACTTCTCATCGCTCCAGAGTCAATTTCAAGTCATAGTGATGCTATAGGACAGCAGAGAGGTTTCCCATTGGGTCGATTCCAAATACTAGCCTTCTTGTCAACAGCTGAGCTCTTAACCACTGCACCACCAGGGCTCCCCCACAAACTTTAGGAAGACACAGTTCAATCCATACCTATGCAGAGCACTGTTTCAATCATTCTGAATATGTTACCTCAGTTACCTCTCACGATTACTGGGCAGGTATGCTTCTTATCTCCATTTTACAGATGAGAAAACTGAGGTCTAGAGAGATTGGTAGTTTTTCAGATAGGAAACTGAAGCAAACCTGGATTCCAATCCAGGCAGCTGGACTCTAATGAAAACACACTTCTGCACTTTATTCTACTTTCCTGGCTCTCTGCCCATCTCGGTGGCCAGCATGGTCTCTGCCACAGTCACTGCAGAACCCTACAGAATACAAGTGCTTGTGATCTCACACTGGACTTATCTGATCACAGCTCGCCATTCGTTAGATACCTAAATCACCATCTTTAATCTGAACGCAGCCTTTCATAATACAAACTCAGCGCTGGGATGGGGAAGTCACTCTGATCTGCTTCCTCTCTGGAGATGCCATGGACTTCCCAGACCTCACTTTTCTCTATGGACTTTTATAAATCCAGTTGATAACAGAACGATAAGAAATTTTTCAACTTTTTTTGATCAACGTAAGAGAATCAGGCCAAGCAAACACTTGTCAGAAATCTTAAAACTCAGAGTAAAGCATAACTCAAAGAGCCCAGCTCCCCTCCTGTGACAGTGCTTAAAACTTACATATACTCAAAAGAAGAAACAAAGCAACAACAACAAAAAAAAAACAGAGGGACCAATATCATTAATGTCATACATAAGTAAAATTTTGCTGAGGATTATTCGAGAGCTGCTGCAGCAGTATATCACCAGGGTACCACCAGAAACTCAAGCCACCTTCAGAAGAGGACGTGGAACAAAGGGTATCATCGCTGATATCAGATGGATTATGGCTGAAAGAAGAGAATATCAGAAAGATGTTTACTTGTGTTTCACTGAATATTCAAAGACATTTAACTGTGTGGGTTATAACAAATTATGACTCACATTACAAAGAATGGGAATTCCAATTGTGCTCAGGAGGAGTATGTACACAGAACAAGGGGTAGTTGTGCAAACAGAACAAGTGAATGCTTTGTGGGTTAAACTTACGAAATGTGTGCATCAGGGATGTATCCTTTCACCACACCTATTCAATCTGTGTGCTGAGCAAATAATGCAGGAAACCCGACTGTGTGAAGAAGAACGGGGCATCAGAACTGAAGGAAGACTCAGTAACAATCGGCATTATGCAGATGACACAAACTTCAAAGCTGAAAGTGAAAAGGTCTTGAAGTACTTACTGATGAAGATCAGAGACCACAGCCTTCACTATGGATTACACCTTAACATCAAGAAGACAAAAATCTTCATGATCGGACCAATAAGCAACATAATGACAAATGGAGAAAGGACTGAGGTTGTCAAGAATTTTGTTTTATTGGGGCCCACAATCCACACCCAATGGAAGCAGCAGTCAAGAAATGAAATGATGCATCCACTGCTGTCAAGTCGATGCCTACTCATAGTGACCACACAGGACAGAACAGAACTGCCCCACACGGTTTCCAAGGAGCATCAGCAGATTCAAACTTCTGACCTTTTGGTTAGCACTTAACCACTATTCCACCAGGGTTTCCAAATGATGCACTGAACTGGGAAAATCTGCTGCAAAAGACCTCTTTTAAGTGTTAAAAAACAAGATGTCACCTTGAAGACTAACATGTGCCTGACCCAAGCCATGGTTTTTCCAGCTGTTTTGTAGCATGCAAAAGCTGGGAAATGAATAAGAGAGACCAAAGAAGGAGTGATGCCTCTGGAGAGTATGGTATTGGCAAAGAATACTGACTGTACTACGGACTGCCAAAAGAATGAATAAATCCGTATTAGAAGAAGTACATTCAGAACGCTCCTGGGCAGCAAGGATGGTAAGGTTTATCTTACATACTTTGGACATGTTATCAGGGAGGATCAGTCCCTGGAGAATAACATCATGCTTGGTAAAGTACAGGGCCACCAAAAAAGAGGAAGACTCTCAACCAGACAGAATGACAGAGTGGCTGAACAATGGGCTAAAGGTTAACAATAATCCAGAGGATCAGCAGAACTGTTTCAGCCAGCCAGTGCTGCTGTAACAGAAATATCACAAAGTAGACAGCTTTAGCAAAGATAAGTTTATTCTTACACAGTCCAGTAAGCCACAAGTCCAATTTCAGGATATCTGCTCCAGGGGAAGACTTTCCCTCTTTGTTGGTTCTAGAAGAAAGTTCTTGCGGTGCATCAGTCTTCATCCAGGGAGCATCTTGACGCAGGAACCTCAGGTCCGAAGGATGCGCTCTTCTCCCAGCACTGCTTTCTTGAAGGTGTGAGGTGCCCACTCCCTGCTTGCTTCCCTTCCTTTTTATCTCATGGAGGACAAAAGGATCAAGGGTGGTGCAAGCCACACTCCACGGTAACTCCTTTAGTAAGGGAGGTGATCTTAGGAAGGGATTTACAGTCCCACCCTCATCCTCTTTAACATACAGCATAGAAAAATCACAAAATAGAGGACAATCATAAAATACTGAGAATCATGGCCCAGCCAAACGGCTGCACACATTTTTGGGGGGACACAGTTCAATCCGTGAGAAGGACCAAGTACTGTTTTGTTCTATGGTACACGGTGTCTCTATGCGTCATGACCAGACAGCAGCAACACCAACAGAGGGAAGCCCCGGAGACACAGTCCATCACGCAAGCGTAATAAGCAGCAGCTGGGGTCTCCTTCCTGGGCGGTTACCAGGGAAAACCGAGCTCCACCAGCTGCTTGAGACATGAGAGGAGTGAAGGAAGAAACAGGAAAGCCAACAAACAGCAAGTTCACAGTGTACCCAAAAGGCTTAGAGAAGCGTCTAGGACCTTTAGAACAGGCACATTTAGAGCTCTGGATGTCATGGTCATCATACAAAAGTCAGTCCATCCTCAATGCTGTGCACAACTAAGTACTTAGAACATCTCACTGATTTATGGTTGTCTCTGTACAAGGAAACCACACCACATGGTGATGCTTCACAGTTGTGTGGACCAGCTGCCACAACTTCAGGGAAATTTCCAACCCCAAGTACCATTATTCCTCAACATGCATGGGAGTTTCATTGCTGGAATATCCAGTGTATGTTCGATCTGTGCAAAAAATACTTCATCTTTACATGAGACAGGAGTTAGACTCCAAGGTCAAATAATTATTAACTTTTTTTTTTATCCTACATGAATTTTCAGTGACCTCCAAAGCCATGTGGGACATCAGAATTTCTTTCTTGTCTTCACTGTGTAAAGCTGTCCTGTGTGCTCCAGGTCACTTAATATCCTTGACCTTCACCTCCTGAATGCCGGTGGTATTCCTAGTCAGTGATATGCTTTATAAAGTAGAAAGTGAGTTAAAAAGACTCAAGGACATGGATTGACACAGTGGCTTACAATAACGGGCTCAGACACAGCAGAGACCATGAGGATGCCCAGTACTGAGCAGTGACTTGTTCAGAACCAACATGATGGCCCCTAACAACAACATCAGAATATGAAAAGCTCCAAATGTGAAAACGAAATGGCAGAATTTACTCAAGGATTCTCAATCATAATCAGCAGTTTGGATTTCTGAGGGTTTACCTAAATACGCGGTTTCCTGTAAAAGGAGTTTAATACTACTGTAGTCATTTCAAATCCCCCATAGGGTTGCTCCTTGGCAACCCTATGCAACAATTCTACTTCATCCTACAGGGTAGCTATGAGTTGGACTTGACTTGACAGCAATGCGTTTGTGTTTTATTATTATTACTATTATGCTAATTCAGGGTGGCCTTGGATTGTGATTGCTTCTAGGGTTTTCACATGCAACACTTTAATACGAACAGGAGAATTTTATTACAGGAGAAGACAATGTGTTATTGCAATTCATTCAACCAACATTAGGACCTCCTACCTGCCAAGCCTTGCCCTCAGGATATGGGACAGGCTCACTTGGAATGTTACACAGCTGCTAAACTCACATGAGTGGTTCTAGAGTTTCTCTGGCCCAGAGACAGACTGTTTTCCTCAATCAAAACCAGCCCAGGCTGAGCATTCAAAAATCATGACACCACAGGCACACCTCTAGTGGGTGGCCACCAGGCCTCTTAGTTCAATGGCCTAACGCACTGCAATTTAAGTTGTCATAATTTCCAAAACCTTCTCCTTCCAAAAGTTACATTTTCAAGCATCACTGCACTTCCAAGCTATTAAAAACTCAGTCACTAAAGGTATGGTTCCAAGAAAGTCAGTTTCACCTTCTAAGTTACATTAAACATTATATAAATTGAGGTTTTCCTAGTTCTGTATTTTTAAGTCTTGGATAAACTGCAACAATTAAAGTAATATCCCTAAAGGGTAATATCAGCAGTGCTGGTGCACAGTGGTTAAATGTTGGGATGCTAACCCAAAAGGTGGAAGTTTGAATCCACCCAACATCTCCATGGGAGACAGACCTGTCAATTATAGCTGAGGAAATTCTCTGGGGCAGTTCTATTCTGTCACAAGGGGTTGTTAAGAGTCGAAACGACTTCATGGCACCTAACAATGGTAACAAAAGATATGTTTTGTTATGCATGTGGAGAGGCTGGGAGAGAAAACGGCACATGAGTAGGGACAGCGGGGCTTCCAAACAAGATTGGCTGATTCAGATAGAGGGGCTCCTTCCAGAGAGGTGCTTGGTGTGACACTCAGCCTATTTAACATGATTGTTGTTGTTAGGTGCTATCGAGTCAGTTTTGATGCATAGTAACCCTATACACAACAGAAGGAAACACTGCCCACTTCTGTGCCATGTCTACAATCGATTTTATGCTCACAGCCATCGATGCAGCCACTGTGTCAATGCATCTTGTCAAGGGTCTTTCTCTGTTTCACTGACCCTACACTCTCCCAAGCATGATGTCCTTCTCCAGGGACTGATTCCTCCTGACAACATGTCCAAAGTATGTAAGACACAGTCTTGCTATCTTTGCTTCCAAGGAGGACTCTGGTTGTACCTCTTCCAGAACAGATCTGTTTGTTCATTCAGTATGATGGTGCTAGATTATTTAAGTTCTGACAAATCTATATAATAATAGTTAGTGATACAAATGCACAAGCTTTATCTAGAGTACAACTTGGGGCTTTCTATATTTGAGTACACAATGGGCAAGAAGACAATGATATTATCTGAATATTAAGGTGCGCCCCACCCAAGTCTTGACATTTTGAACCATCTCATATGTGTCGTGTCAGCATTTTAGAGACAGACGGAATATTCCATCATCCCCTACAAATATTTATTTCTAATACCTGAATTATAACAGATGCCATTCCTCTCACCTGGCATAGTCTCGCTAGGTCTTTCAGGTAAAATTCTTCCCAGACTTTCCTTTAAGATGCTATCTCAGATTTTCTTCTCCTTCATATAATCTTCAGACCACATCCACTCAGGTGCAGCAACTCGAAAAACAACAACAACAACAAAAATGTCCAAACCCACTGCTATCAAGTCAATTCTGACTCACAGTGACCCTACAGGCCGGAGCAGAACTGCCCCATAGGGTTTTCAAAGCTGTAATCTTTACAGAAGCAGACTGTCTCATCTTTCTCCTGCACAACAGCTGGTGGGTTGGAAATGCCAACCTTTTGGTTATCAGCCAAGTGCTTAACCACTGAGCAACCAGGAGGGGTCCCTGCAGTAATTCCCTGAAGATTTGTTTTCATATCTTTTTTTATACCCTCCTTCTATACACACCCCAGAAAGATTTGACTATTTGAAGCACTTAATGTCATTATGTTTGAAGACTACATTACAACTTACGTTCACTCTATGAGCATAATTAAGATCATGGAAAAAAAAATGATCACTTCTACTTAATTCACCAGTTTTCTTACTTACTTGTTTATACTCAAGAGGGAGTTTTTGTTGTTGGCAAAGAGATAATTCTACCTGATGAACATTGTTATCTAAAGTATGGATAAGCTGGAATCTTAGTTAATGAACACTACAATTCAAAAATAATCTATCAGAGAAGTAGTTAGCTCTACAAACAGGAAAAGTGAAGAACTGAGTAAATTTTCTCCCCAGCAACAGTATCTGTAACTGCTTTATTTATCACTGACACTATTTTCTAGGTTTTTTAAGGGCTCAGTGTCTTCTCATTCTTCTTGAACTTCCTATCAAGCAGACACTCGTTCACTCATTCATTCATTCCTCTATTTATTCACTCAGACAAAGCTTATTATGCGCCAGGCAGCCTGCTATAAACAGAGGGACAGAAGTCCTGTTGTCACAAAGCTTCTGGCATAGTGAATTCGATGCACAAATGCCACTATCTCTGTACAGAGTGTGAAGCCAGGAACAGAGTGTTAGGGCTGGGAAGGACCTGGTTTCTGTGACAGATGATGAAAACACACTAGTGAGCAGAACTGCTGGCTGGAGGTTACAAGGCATGCTGGTGGTTCAGAGGGCAGCGCGATCCAGACCCCCCAGTAAGGCCCTGTCCTCCCACATTAGGTTGATTTCTTTCAACCCATGTTATAAATAAATATTTTCTATATTCAATAAAAGGAAAAAGAAAATTCTTGTTCTAACAAAAAAAGGAGCATCTTACACCACTCCTCATTTGAAGAATCGTTCAGTGGAGTCCCCTCAGTTCCCAGATAATTTCCAAACACCTTATTTTAATGGTCTCTGTCTACTGTTGCAATCTCATGTCTGCGTAGAGTCAACAGCCATCTGCAATCTCTCAACAGGTCGTGCCCTGTCTCTCACCCATACAGTTCACTCAGCAGATAAAAACCCCAGGCGAGTGGTGTGCTAGGCAAAACACAAGAAACACACAAAAAGTTCTTGACACAAGAAAGCTCATATTCAAATACAACAGCAAAAACAACCCAACTTACAGTGATCTTACAGGGCAGAGCAGAACTGCCCCTCAGGGTTTCCAAGGAGCCAGTGGTAGATTTGAACTGCCAACCTTTTGGATAGCAGTCCACTGCTTAATCAGTACCCTACCACATTCTCATGGGGGATACAGTTAAAATGGTTAAGTCTCTGTATTACTTTCCTATTGCTGCTGTAACCAACGGCTACACATCAGTTTCAGTAGCTGCTGTGGAGTCCACACCCAACTCAGAGCAACCTCATACATAACGGCCATCCTCCTGATGGCCTGGGGATCACACATGGTTCCACTGAGTTTTTCATAGGGTTTTCACCAGCTGAGTTTTGGAAATAGATCGTCAGGCCTTTCCTTCCAGTCTGTCTTAGGCTGGAAGTTCTGCTGAGACCTACCCAGCATCAGAGCAACACATAAGCCCCCAACTGACTGGCTGGGCATGAGGTGAACTGGCCTGGAATCAAACCTGAGTCTCCCCATGCTTTCACAGGAATATATTACATATTATTTTTATGGCTTCCCTTTTACTACTATTTGAATAAGTCTTCTGTTCTGAATTAGTTTTTCTTTTCCTAAATACATTAAAATTTTCCCAGTGTCCCAGAATACACTTTGGAGACATATGGCTAGATACCTTACATTTAGAAACCCTTTGGTCTTAGGCAGAAATGCCTGCAGGGCCCAGGTCTGTGGGCAACAGAGGACATGGAGTTAGCATTCTGGGTTCCTTGAAGTTGGTCTTAACGATTGTTTAACAATCTGGTACAGCCCAGTCTCAATTTCACACACAATATCTGGAAGAATAGGTTAAGTACCTAAGTTTTGGTATATTACACAAAATAAATACATTTTAGCTGAATAATTACAAATAACACTAAACAAGATTTTTGTGAGTCGAGGGTTTAAAACAGACAAGTTTTGTGCATCTATAGGCGACTTCTGGAAATCCTGGTGGCGTAGCAGCTAAGCACTACGCCTGCTAACCAAAAGGTCAGCAGTTCGAATCCACCAGGTGCTCCTTGGAAACTCTATGGAGCAGTTCTACTCTGTTCTGTGGGGTCACTGTGGGTGACAATCGACTCGATGGCAGTAAGCTCAGGCTTGGGTGACTTCTAAGAAGTGTTGGGGTTGCAGTGCTTAAGCACTCAGGCGCTAATCAAAAGACTGGCAGTTCAAACCCACCAGATGCTCTGAGGCAGACAGACACAGCCATGTGCTTCTGTAAAGACTACAGCCTAAGAAATTCTATGGAAAAGTTATAGTCTGTCTTACAGGGTTGCTGTGAGTCAGAATCAGCTTAAGAACAATGGGAGAAAGATGACTTCTTACTGCTCCTGAAGTAATGGTTTATTGATTTCTTATTTGAAGAGGAATTTCTCTTGTGTTTCAAATGAACAAGCAATATAACTTCACCTTTCATCTTGTTTTTTTATTCCATTTTACATCCAGCTGTTGGCTTGTGTAAACACTACAGGAGGGATAATTAGGGCTACAGTTTATGAAGTACGACTTTGGACACTGCCTAAGGCTCTAGATCAGAAAAACGGATCCAGGTGAGTTCATATGCTCCAACTTCCCTTTTATTACCACCTTCCACAATTAGAAAATCTCAGACAGTGAAGTGTTTTAATAGCGTCTGACATAAGCTGACAAGTTTCCAATCAGACATAAACATTTTTGAAGCCAAGGGCAGCAGACTGTATCCATCAGTTGAGATGTTGTCTGCACAGACATGTAGCTATTAAACAGCTTTCCTCTTAACAAACAGTCAATTCTGATTCACAGCAATCATACAGATTACAGTAGAACTGTCCTATAGAGTTTCCAAGGAGCACCTGGTGGATTTGAACTGCTGACTTTTCAGTTAGCAGCTGCAGCACTTAACCACTACGGCACCAGGGTCAAGAGAATACACTGGCATGCTCTCGGGCATCGGTTGTGTGTGCATATCAGGTCAAACTGGTTCCAACCTACAGTGACCCCACGTGAAACAGAACAAAATACTTTCCAGTTTTGTGCTGTCCTCACAATCACTGTCACGGTTGAGCCCACTGTTACGGCCACTGTGTCAACCATCTCACTGAGAGCCTTTCTCTTTATGGATGACCGCCTATTTTACGAAACTCGGATGTCTTTCTCCAAGGACTGGTCCCTCCTGATACCACATCCAAAGCGTAGGTGACAGTCTCGCCACTCTTGCTGCTGAGGAGCACCTTGCTGTACTTCTTCCAAGACAGAATTGCTTATTGATACAGTTGTGAGGATTTCTGTTTTCTTTATGTTGAGGTGCAACCCATAGGGATGGCTGTAATCTTTGATCTTTGTCAGTAAACATTTCAAGTCCCCTTCACTTTCAGCAAGCAAGGCTGTACCATCTGCATAACTCAAGTTGTTCATGAGTCTTCCTTCAAACCTGAAGTTATTTTTTTTCTTTCTGTAGTCCAGCTTCTCCAATTATTTGCTCAGCATATAGATCAATTAAGTATAGTAAAAGGACACAACCATGAGACACACCTTTTCTAATTATCCGGCTTGTTCTGTTCAAATGACTGCCTTTTGGTCTATGCAGAAATTCCACCCAAGCACAAATAAGCATTCTGGAATTCTCATTCTCTGAGATGTTATCCATAATTTGTTATGATGCACACAGTTGAACGCCTTTGACAGTTAATAAAACACAGGTTAATCTCTTTCTGGTATTCTCTGTTTTCAGCCCACATTCATCTGACACCAACAAAGATTTCCCTTGTTCCACATCCTCTTCTGAATTCAGCTTAAATTTCCTGCAGTTCCTTATTGATGGATAGCTAAGAATGTTTTTGAATTATCTTCAGCAAAATGTTACTGCACGCAATATTAATGATACTGTTTGATAATTTCTACATTCTGTTAGATCACTTTGAAATGGGTACAAATAGGCATCAACAAAAAAACAAACCTTTTGCCTTCAAATCAATTCTGACTCATAGTGAACCTACAAGACAGAGCAGAACTGCCCCATACAGTTTCCAAAGAAGCACCTCATGGATTTGAACTGCCGACCTTTTTGGTTAGCAGCTATAGCACTTAACCACTACACCACCTTCTGCCTCGGAAATACAACTGTATTTTCACAACTGGATAGAAATACTTCTATCAAGATACTATACGTAAGTTGCTTAGAATAAAATTTGAAAACAGTATTTTATTTGTATGCCAAAGGGAAATAAAGTTTTGAAATGCCATTCTCTCTAATTAAATCCAGGAGTCTCTGGATAGCATCAACACTTCAATGCTTGACTGCTAACCAAAAGGTTGGTGGTTGAACCCACCTACAGCCCCTCAGAAGCCAGGCCTAGCCGTCTGCTTCCAAAAGGTCACACCTTTGCAAACCCTATAAAGCAGTTCTACTCTGCAGCCACAGGTTGCTGTGAGTCAAAATTGACTCAATGGCAGCTCAAAATAACCTCAACATAATTAAGTCAAAAGATCGTTTTTGTCTCATAAGACAGTTTCTTAGGTGACAGCAGCAGGGACAGGTTTCGTCTACCTAAACCTAGTATAAGTAAAAACCAGAGACTTGCTATTTCTTAAGAAAACACACCTTGTCTAGGCATCTCCTGCTTTGTTCCACCTTCAAAAACTAAAATGCTGTTTCCATATGTTCTTATTCTAGTCATCTTGACTTACTTAAAAAAGTGCCAAAGAATTAAAAAAAAGAATACACTGTGATAAATAAAAAGGCAAAGACAGCACTAACCTCACCTTTCTACTTTTTCTACTTGGTTTAAAACTAATTACAGTCCAAACAGCTACAGTAAATCTACCTTTTTTTACACTTTTTTTTTCAGATTATGAAAGTTATTTCACTTTGTTACAAAAATTAGAGCAAAAAACAAGGAGAAAGTACAAATTACCCATCACTCCACACACAGTGATAAGTATCGTCAACTGTTGTGTGTGAACCATTCCAGTCTTTTCTCTATGAAGGTGTGGGCATGTCAAAACTATTTAATTAAATAATTTGTAGTCATATCATTTTGACGATGCCCTTCATGTATTTTTTAACACACTGAGAACACTTTTTTGTGGTACCTTCAATGGTTTATTTCTGTATCCATTGTAACAATTCATGTGTAATTTTAAAATAAATCTATTTTAGAATAGCTACAGGTTTATAGGAAAATTGTGAGGCTAGCACAGTGTTCATACTCACACCTGTTGTGAATGTTTTACTTTAGTGTGGGTACATTGTTGTCACTGTTGTCTGGTGACATCACGTGAATTCTGTCTCATAGCTGCCCCAGGTGACACAGCGACAGAGCATAACTGCCCCATCGAGTTTCCTAGGCTGGGGTCTTTATGGGAACATGCACATCTTTCTTCTGTAGAGATGCTGGGAGGCCCCAAACCTCAACACTTAGCAGACAAGTGCTAACATGTCTCCCACCAGAACTCCCTTGATTTATCATTAGTGACTCACTACTGATACGCTGTCACTAGCTGAAGGCCATCCTTCATTTAGATTTCATTAGTTCTGACAGAACGTTTTCAGTTCCATGACCCCATCCAGGATGCCACATTATACTGAACTGCGTCTTGTCATGCCTCCTCCCCCAAACTCAATCTGATCATGATAAAAAAATCAGCCAAACCCCAATGGAGAGACATTCTACCGAATACTCGACCAGTACAACTCATGTCTACTGAGGCATATAGTTTACACACTTACAGATATTAGGAATGAACCCTCACTTGTGTAGTTCTGTATCTCTCCCCCAGGAACCTGAAAACCAGTACCACGGAAGCCTAAGAGAAGGTGTTTCTTACTTCCACCGTGTAAGATCCAGGGCAGTGTTTTATTTATGCTTTACTTGTCCTTGGAAAAGGTTCATTTAAGTTTGATTTCCTCCCTGGCTGCTTTGGAGGTTTTCACTTCTGTTGCTGAGTAACTAGGACACAGCCAGGAGACTGTGAGATGACAAACATCAGGTCAGCCTACCTAGGCCACATTAGGGGAGGCAGTGAAGACAGCTTCATCTTCCACTAAGGAGGCAGAAAACTGGAGGAGACACAGAGCCAAGGTTCTCTATCTTCAGTGAGAATATTTCAGAGAGATTGGTACACTTGATATATGAAGAGAAAGATGTCCTTCATGCCACCACCTTTCATGGGGCATAAAGAATGTGGCTGAGCCATAATCCCACTGGAAGAGGAGAAAAAGTTCAGGGGTTGCCATTGTCCTTTTCTTTCCTTCCTAGCATGGTATTAAAACATGACTTATTACTCTGTCATACAAAGAAATGAAGTCCCAATTCAAGCCCAATGTGGACAAACCTCGAAAACATTACACTGAGTGAATACATAAGTCAAAAAAGGACAAACTTGTATAATCACAATTTCTTTAAATACCTAGGAGAAGCAAATGCATAGAGACCAAAGTTTATTAGTGGTTAGCAGGGAAGGAAGAGGTGGAGAGGGGAGCTAGTGCTTACAGGGCACTGAACTTCTGGTAAGAGTGATGGAAAAATCTGGAAACAGATTATTAGCTTTGTTTGCAAACATGATGAACATAATTGATGTCACTGAATTATATATGGAGAAATGTTGGAATGTGGTAAATACATACAATTATCACAATAAAATATAGATTTAAAAAAATAATGACTGGACACAGTGATAGTTGAGAAAAAAAAACCAAACAGTAGCCTGACACATACACACACACCCCCCGACACCATAAGTATCTCGCACATCATACTGAAAAACTTTGTTTCTACCTCCAATCCTAATAAAATCCCCCAAACTAAAACTATTTCATTAAGAAACAGATAAGGATTAAAGCTCATACTTTCTCAGACTTTTAGTGACATACGCTATCTCTCTTCTTTCCAGAAATTTCCAGCAATAGCAACTGTATTTCAAAACCACTTCTCTCCCTGTAAACATGAGCCAGGTACTAACGCGTCATCAATCTCACTGACTGCTACCGGTGACAGCAACAATCATGACGACAACACAGAAGACAGTTCTTCTCTTTTCATTTTCGCCACAGGATCTGAACGTCTGAATTGGAAGGTGCTGCTTTTAAAGTCAAGGACAGCATTTAGTTTGTGGCTTGGCCACAAAAGGAGATGAAATGGGAGGAGTGGAGTGCTGGATTCCCAAGTAGTGGATTTAATGAGAAGCTGCTTCCACCAGACTCAGGACTTACTGGGTAAGAGTTTTTCCTAGGGGCTAATTCATGCGCTCTTCCATAGCTGAAATGCATTCATCCTGTAGCTCAAATGCTGAAACAAATGTTTTCCTTGGCCAGCCCTTGTGGACAGCCATGCCCTGAGGCATGGTGGCTTGTGGCCCTCCCTACTCCTGTGATCTGAGCCCTTAGGAAGCCTACTCAACACGTGGAGGAGCTCCTCGCAGGGAAAGCCACAGAAGAAGAGTTACTTAACTGGGCTGGAGTCAGAGCCCATCTCTCTAAGACATACTTGCAGCAAATACTATTTAATCAGAGAGCCCATGTTGTTCAGAAAACCTTCCACAACGTTTTTTTAAAATAAAAACACAGAAACTTTTCCAGTTGTTTTCTACAAACAGATCATACTAGGTGACACTGTTAAAGGGGATGGCACCTAAATAATCGTCTATAAAATTTTTGTGCAACGTTTCAGCAGAAATGTTATTTTTATTAAAAAAAGTCTATAGTTGGTTATAACAACTAAAACCCCCTTTGCATTTTTACTGTTATGACTAACTACAGAGATAGTTATATTTATATATAACATATATTAATATATGTAATATGTATTAATGTACCTATTGCTCATGAGTCAGATCCAACTCAACGGCACTTGGCTTTGGCTTTTATTGCTTACATGTATTAACATAGCAAAACCCACTGTTGTCAAGTCGATTCTGACTCATAGCAACCGAATAGGATAGAGCAGAACTGCTCCACAGAGTTTCCAAGGAGCCACTGGCAGAGTCAAACTGCCAATCTTTTGGTTAGCAGATGTTGGACTTAAACAATATGCCACCAGGGTTTCTATTAATATACCTACGAGGCTAAAATTTTAGGCCAGTGTACTTCTTGAACCGTCTAATGCATAGTGGTTAAGAGCTACAGCTGCTAACCCCAAACGTCATCAGTTCAAATCTAACAAGGTGTTCCTAGGAAACTATGGGGCAGTTCTACTCTGTCCTATAGAGTAACTATGAGTCAGAATCAACTCAACAGCAATGACTTTTGTTAACGTACCCATTAGAAGTGAGTATGATGAGACTTCACATACTTGGGACAAACTATTAGGAGGGACTGATCACTGGAGAAGGACATCATGTTTGGTAGAGGGTCAGCAAAAAAGAGGGAAAAAGGAAGACTTTCACTGAGATAGACTGACACAATGGCTGTAACAATGGACTCAAGTGTAATAACTGTGAGGATGGTGCCAGACTGGAAAGTGTTTCCTTCTGTTGTACATGGGGTTGCTATGAGTTGGACCTGACTCATCGGTACCTAACAACAATGCATTCCAGTCCGAGCTGTTCTTATTACCCAATTACAGAGCACTTGGAATCACAGGGTTTCACCAATGGCACCTGCTTTGCTTTTCATAGCTGCAGGCGTTCTTACAGTTGCAGATTTTGTCAATTTGGGGGGCACATTTTACACACAGTATTGTACTTGGCTGGCTATTGTAATAATTAGTATTTGTCAGATTATAGAACTCATTTGAAACTCAAGAAGTAATTAAAAGAAAAGGAAAAAAATCACAAAGGCTGCTGCTTAGTTACTAATTATATTGCAAGAATGCTGAAATTCAATGTGGAAAGATCTCACAAAAAATGTTAGTATTTATGTAACCTGAGAAATATTACACTTAAGCAATTTATAACTATTTATTACTGATCATTCTATGACTGAAATTGATAATAAGCTTACATATATGACAATTATTGATAATATAACTCCTTAATAACTACATAAAGAAACTGACAGTTTAAAACAGACAATGGGAGAAATGCTATGTAAATGCATTTAGGACATGTGTAGAACATTGTAACTTAAAGGTATAATTTTAACTTTATTAACAGTCACTACTATTGCTATTACATTCAGTGATATACAGGTATCACAAGTTATAGGTAAGATTAGTACTAAAGAACACTACAGAGGATTCTGTACGGTCTGGTACAGGAGGAGGCCTGTGGGGGCGGGGGTGACACCATGAGTTACCACACTGGGTGACACCAACTTTAGTGACACCACTGGAAAAACATAACCATATTTTTCCGCTTCTTCAGTTACACAGTTCAATGCAAACCATGGCATGGGTACCCAACTACATATTAAGGATCAAAAAATGGGGTTGAGAAAGAATTCTACAGCAATCAGAGCAGAAAAGAGAGATAAAAAATTATTGGAACTTTGCCCTACTTCACATCTGAACCAATTCATTACTTTAAGGACATCTACAAATAATTTAAAACTGTTAGATTCATGGAATGTTAGAGTTGTCAATTACCCCAGAGCTGATCTGCCTTCAATTCCAGCATTTTACAGATGAGTCAACTGAGACTTCATGAAGTTACATGCTCTGTTTAAGATCAGAGAAAATGCGAGGGCTTAGGTATCCTGACTTAAACTTTTCCCACTATACCGTGTTGTGTAGAAACAATTACCAAAGGAAAAGAATACAAGTTGCAACCCCAAACTACAGCAGAACACACTGCAGCTCTTCACAGGGAAGGCATTCCATCACTACATAATGATTACATTCTCTGGGCTGGGTACCAAGAATGCAAAGATTCAGAAGAGCTCAACCTATAGTAGGGAAGAAAACCACTGAATGCCCAAATAGTGGGATAACCACCTGTCATAAATTGTGAACTGCCACAGAGGTAGCCTTGGAATCCTGGTGACCCAATACACAATGAAACAAAACACTGAGCAGTCTAGTCTTAAAAGCTAGCAAGCTGACAGCTAAGGAGCATCAATCAGTCCCAATCCACATGGAACAGAGGAGAATAAAGGACATCAAAGATAGCAGGGAAATATGAGCCCAGGAGACAGAGGTGTCGTATGGTCCAGTAACAACATCAATATGAGAGCAGAAGAACTAGATGGTGCCCAGCCACCACCAATGGCTGTCCTGACAAGGAACACAATGTAGACTTCCTGACATAGTGGGAGGATGCAGATCTGGAATTCTATTTAAAGACCAGACTTGACAGTATAACATCCTAGAAGGTACTCCAAGAACATGCCCCCTGGATTCGCTGCTAGCCCAGAGATGAAATGAGTACCGAAGATAACTCTTCAGACAAAAACTGGACTGGACTGTAAAGCATGAGATGGTTGAAACAATTCCTCTATAGAAACAAGATGGGAGGGTGACGAGGAAGAGACTGGAGCTGGTTGAATGAATACAGGAAGGAGGAATGTGGTATCACCGGGTTGGAAGAGCAGTTAGAGTTGCAAAGAGGTGTGTGTATGCAGTTTTATATGGCAAATTGACTGGGATTGTAAACTATGACTTGATCACAACTAAAACAGACAACAACAACAACAACAACAAAAAAAAATACTGCCCAGTCCTGCATCGTCACTATGGTCAGTTGCATATCAGACCCTTGTGATCCATGGAGTTTCCATTGGCTGAGTTTTGGAACAAGATCACCAGGTCTTTTCTTCTAGTCTCCATCTTAGTCTAGAAGCTCACCCTGAAACCAACGGAGCATCAGAGCAACATGAGAGCTTCCCCTGACAGGCAGGTGGTGGCTGTGCAGTGGTAACATGCAGTGGTTAGAAATCAAACCAGGTTTACGAAAGGAAGGTACGAAATCTACCATAGAACCCCAGCTGCCCCCACCTGCCACGAGCAGTGGTACTGAGAACAACCATTATGTTCAGTAAGTGAATGTTTCCAGCACTACAGAAGCAGCGAAAATGGAGTGCCAAGCGCTATTTGTGACTGTCAGAGAAGGTTTTTCAAAGGCAGGGATCTATCTCCTAAGTTGGGACTTATGAGTTTTCATAGGTGGGTGGGGGAAAGAAGACCAAACCATGAAAATGAGAACCGTATGTCATAAATCAGCAGCATGTTATGCTGGGGAGAGGTTAAGTACATTGGTATGGTTAATACGCATTGTGCAAAGGGGGAGTATGGTAGAAGATGAGTTTCAAAGGCTAGGCAGTGATTTTGCATGACATGCAAAGGGAATAGGGTTTTATTTTATAATGTACCATTTCCCAAAGTGTGTGTCATGCAATACTACTCTCAATAGTTGCTGTTTAAAAAAAACAAAAAATCTATTCAAATACATAGAAAAAAATCTGAATAGACTATCTCCTACCTTCTAGAGATCAAAACACAAACATCTAGATGTGCTTAACTTTGGTTATATCCAGTATTGGGAATCATCTTTGAGTAAAAAAAAAATCTTCATAACTGGACCACTAAGCAACATCATTATAAACAGAGAAAGGATTATGGTTGCCAAAGATTTCATTTTACTTGGTTCCACAATCAACACCCATGAAAGCAGCAGTAAAGACATCACAAGACACAGTGCATTGGGAAAACGTGTTGCCAGAGCCCGCTTTAAAGTATTAAAAAGTAAAAATGTCACTTTGAAAACTAAAGTGCTCCTGACCCAAGCCATGGTATTTTCAATTGCATCATATGCATGCAAAAGCCAGACAGTGAACAAAGAAGACAGACGAAGAACTGATGCCTATGAATTGTGGTTCTGGAGAAGAATGCTGACTGTAACATGTAGTGCCTGTTTTAGTCAGCTAGTGCTGCTCTAACAGAAAGATCACAAAGTGGATGGCTTTAACAAAGCAAAGTTTATTCTTACACATTCCAGTAGGCTACAAGTCCAGATTCAGGATGCCCACTCCAGGGGAAGGCTTTCCCCCTCATCAGCTCTGGAGGAACATCCAGTATTGTACCAGTCTTTGTCCAGGGAGCAGCTTAGAGAAGGAACCTCAGGTCTGAAGGACATATTCTTCTCCCAGTGCTGCTTTCTTGATGGTATGAGGTTCCCAATTCTCTGCTTGCTTCCCTCCTTTTATCTCTTCTAGGATGAAAGGATTAAGGGTGGGGCAAGCCATACTCCAGGGAAACTCCCAGTACAGTGGAGCTGGGAGGTAATCCTATGAAGGGATTTACAGTCTCACCCTAATCCTTTAACACACACAGGAAAATCAAAAAATGGAGGACAATCACAAAATATTGGGAATCATGGCCAGCCACATGGCTACACATATTTTTGGAGGGACAAAATGCAATCCATGACATCCCACCCTCGGGCACCCCAAAAATCACATTGCATCAGTGAAACATGTAACACATTCATCTCATTTGATAGAAGTCTTAAATCAATTCCAAGGCCAAAATTCAGAAATTCCTTTACATCTGTCAAACCTGGAATGCAAGCTATCTGCTTCTAAAGGCATAACGGCAGAACAGGCACAAGTTAGACATTCCGTTATAAATGGGACAAGTTGCAAGGAAAGAAGGCACTAAAAGGCAACAGGCAAATTAGCAGAACACATTACATTAGCCCTCAAAGCTCTGAAAATACTCTTACATTTTCTGAGACATTCTACACAATGGCACTGCCCTTCAGACTCTAGGTATTGGCCACACTCTTTGGGTTTTGAGTGGAGACCCTCAGCCCTGCCCTATAACTCTGCCTTCAAGGCCCACATGGACAGAAACTTTGCCCCATTGACTTTAGGTGCACCCTAAGCCCATCTGAGTGGCAATTACACTGTGACAAGACACAGAAAGCCCTGGCTCTACCCCTTCAAATCCCTGAGGTCATGGCCATATCTTTTGAGACTGAGGCAGCTCAGCTTCTCACACTGTTTGTCTCTTCAGCTTCTACTTCCTATGGTCGCATGGCTCAGGCCTCAAGCCCACATCTGCCCTGCAGGGGCAAGTGTTCCAAAGCTCTGTAGCTCCATTGATTCAAGTGCCCAGAGGCACCCCACTCTGTGAGGAAAACTGTGCACAGGCACTCAGCTCTCTCACTCTGTGGGTCACCTCCAGCACTGCCTCTGGTTCTGTTGCTGCCACTGCTGCTGCCACCAGTCTTCTGCTGCTTGTGTCTCACCATCTGTGCCTTCTTCAGTTCCTTCTGAATCTTCTATCCATTCACAGTTTCAAAACAGCTTCCACATTTCAGGTATTTGTTAGAGCACCACCCCACTCCTGGTACCAAATTGTCTTAGGTGAGTTTTCCAGGGAAGCAAAACCAGTAACACGCATATCTACAAGGAAAGACTTATATATAAGGAAGCAGCTCATACAATTTCAGACCTGAATGTTCCAAGTCCTGGCACAAGCCTCACATGGCCACAGGAGCTGGTGAACCCAAGGTCAGCAGGTCAGAGACCAGAGTTCTAGATCACCTGTTGTGTAGCTGGCAGATCCCAAGCTGGCAGTGAGAGGGAGATGCAGAGGCTGGTGAACCCACAACTGGGAGGTCAGAAAACAGGACTCCCAAGCGTCAGCTGTAAGGGTTAACAAATCCAATAGCTCCTAGTTCAAGTCCAGGAACCAGAAAAGAGCAGGAGCTACTAGCTATGTGAGCAGACTGGCAGTAGGTGGTAGAGGGTGGAAAGATGAGAGCTGAGGGGTGGGAAGCCACCACAGGCCCCGCCCTGCCACTTGATACAGCAGCCAAACAAGGAGTAGCCAAGCTGGCATAATCCTGACCACCACATTGTCAAAAGAACAAACACATTTGTTCTGGAAGCAGTACAGTCAGAGTGCTCCTTGGAAGCAAAAACAGCAAGAGTGTATCTTACATACTTCAGACATGTTGTTAGGAGGGACCAATCCCTGGAGAAGGACATCATACTTGGTAGAGTGCAGGTTCAGCAAAAACAAGGAAGAACCTTGACAAGATGAACCGACACAGTGGCCACAACAATGGACTTAAGTATAAAAACCATTGTGGACATGGTGCAAAACTGGACAGTGTTTCATTCTGTTGTGCACAGGGTCGCTATGAGTTGGAACCAACTCAACAGCACCTAACAACAACAACAACAAGAATTTACTGAATACCAACTGAGATATTTTATCAAGTCAATGTGATGTTGGAAACTCATTTGTCTACACCAAGAAATTCAGAAGACAGCTACCTGAAAGAGATCCATATTTGTGTGTATTCCAAAGAATGGAGATATGATAGAATGCAAAAATTATTAGTCACTATCATTAACATGGGAGCCCTGGTTTCCTAGTGGTTAACACTCTGTCTTTTAACCAAAAGGTCAGAAGTTCATTATTATTATTATATGCTAGTAAAATTTCTGATAGATGAATAAAAAGCAGTTGCAGGACACCAAAACGGAACTGCCAGAAATGCAAACCAGATTAAGAAGAGGGCATAAAACAGGGATATCACTGTTGACATCCAATGGATCTTAACTAAAAACAAGGGATACTGGAAAAACGTTTATCTGTGTTTTATTGACTATGCAAAGGCACTGTGACCTGACTACATGAATAACACCAAATTATGGATAACATTGCCAAGAATGGGAATTCCAAAACACTTAATTGTGCTCATGAAGAAACTGTATATACACTAAGAAGCAGTAATGTGAAAAGAACAAGGAGATACTACATGGTTTAAAATCAGAAAAGGTGTTTATCAGGCATGTATCCTTTCACTGCACTTATTCCATGTCTATGATGAGTGAATAACCAGAGAAGCTGCACTACGTGAATAAGAAAGCAACATCAGAATTGGAGCAAGACTCATGAACAACCTGTGATGTGCAGATGGCACAACCTTGCTTGCAGAAAGTGAAGAGGACTTTAGGCACTTACTGATGAAATAAAAGACCACAGTTTTCAGTATGGATTACATGACATAGGGAAAAAAAAATCCTCACAGATGAACCAATAAGCAACATGATAATAAATGAAGAATATACTGACATTGAAGTTGTCAACAACTTCATTTTACTTAGATCCACAATCAACAACCATGCAAACAACAGTCAAGCCATCAAATAACATGTTGCATGGGTGAATCTGCTGCAAAACCTCTTTAAGGCATGAAAAAGCAAGGACGTCACTTTGAAGATTAAGGTGCCTGAACAAAGCCACAGTATTTTCAATCACCTTGTACGCATGCAAAAGTGGACAATGAATAGGGAAGACTGAAGAAGATTTGAATCCTTTGAATTTATTGACAGCGAATACTGAAAATACCATGGGACTTGCAGAACAATGAATTTGTTTTGGAATAAGTACTGCCAGGACACTCCTTAGATAAAGATGGAGATACTTTATCTCCTGCACTTTGGACATATTATCTGGAGGGACCAGTCCCAGGAAAAAGACATGGTAAGGTAAGGTTGCAACAATAGGCACAGACATAGCAGCACGGATGGTGCAGGACTGGGCAACGTTTCACTCTTTTGTGCACAGGGTCGCTATGAGTCAGACCTATTTAGTGCCTAACAACAACAACATCATCTACCTATGATACCAAACCCAAAATCAAACTCATTGTTGTCAGGTTGATTCTGACTCATAGCTACCCTATAGCACAGAGTAGTAGTACCCTGCAGGATTTCCAAGGACTGCCTAGTACATTTGAACTGCCAACATTCAGGCTAGCAGCCAAACTCTTAACCACCATGCCACCAGGTTTCCAAGCAATCAAAATACATTAGGAATCTTTTAAGCTGTACCAATATGATGATGATCCTATTCTCCAAACAGACTGAAAAGGAGTTCTATAAACTGTGTGTTAGCAGGTTTCAATCCAGAAAGTCTACGAGCACTGGTGGGAGTGGAAGCACATTGTGAGAAGCAGCAGCATAGAAACAGGTCCCGAGCAGCAGAATTAGTTTTCTCCTACATGTTTCTTCCAAATCAATAGTCCACATAAAGTAAGATCACACATTTCAGTTCAATAAGCAAATAAAATTATCTATACCCTTAAACAAACTTAACTAAAATGAAAAATAGAACCAATTACGCAGACTTCTCACCCTTTACAACACCAATATTTCTGTCCATAACAACCAGAAAACTGAGATGACATGTGATTCTTTTATTTGTTGAAGTCTCCCAGATAATGAGTTGTGTGTTTTCCATTATTTATTTGAGATAATGCTCAATTTCAGGAGAAAGCTTTGGGTGCATATTTTTAAAAAGTAGAAATCAGAGGATACAGGTGCACTTCATCGAAAACTCTGGATCTTAAACTTCAACAAGGAGGCTAACGATAAAATATTTCAATTAATGTGTAAGAAAAAAAGATTTTGAAGACAGAACACATTTTGACTCATTTTTTAAGAGAATTAATACACGATTCCAGACACTACAAGTGATGCGTTATTCATGAAATTGCTAATTTACCTTGTATCCCAAGATAAATGCAGAGACTCAGTCTGACTCTGTCTGTTGCAGTTAAAAGAGGTGCTGGGACAGTTCACTGATACCAGGTTCAATCACATAATCAAGACCGCCCACGGGCCTGTATGTGGTGCTGTGCTTTCCCCTGGTCCTTCTAATAGTCAATCAGGAGATCCTTCGGGACCATTTTTGTACACAGCTTTCGCATGCCAAGATTTTCAGGTAAGACTTTCCTATTTCTCTAGCAATCTTTACTTTGTCTGCTATGCTTCTCACTGTCAGCCAACAATTTTGATGCACAATTTGATGAATTTTTGCAATGTTTTCATCAGTTCTGTTCATTATTGGCTACCCTGACTTCTCTTCATCAATGATACTTCCCCCTCAGGAAAACATTTAATCCATTTGTACACTGCTGTTTTCTTCATGGCATTATCCCCATAAACTTGGACTAGCATGTACCTGGTTTCACTTCCACTCTTACCAAGTTTAACATAAAATTTAATGTTTGTTGCTGTAATTCAAACTCTGACATTCTCATGACAGCACACAAAAACACACAACAGTAATAATGAACACCACTGACCAAGACATTGCCACATGCTAACACAAAGATGTGAGATACTGATATACTAAGTTTATGAAACCTTACTGAGTTGTTTGTACAGTGCTGCCAACATTAAATGTACAGCGGCGAGTTCGCAAACTGGTCAGACCTTGTACATCAAGACACCTGCCTAATTCTAAAATTTATTCCAGTAACTATACACTTAATAGATGACTATTCAGCTGCTAACCAAAAGGTGAGCAGTTTAAATCTTCTAGGCAATCTCATGGGGCAGTTCTACTCTGTCCTATGGGGTCTCTATGAGTCAGAATCAATTCAGTGGCAAAAGGTTTATACAGCTTAAGTACTAAAAGTCAGCAGTGAGCAAGAGTGTTTATTACTTTCAACTGGATTATTCTAACTAAGGGCATCCTGAATGCATTTCTGAAAAAGCATTTCAATGGCCTTTATATGCCCAAGGACACTCAGTTCAATATTCATTCAGCCCTTCTCTCAATTGTACCTTGAATCTTCTGGAAAAACCGGCAGAGTAGTCAAAAGAGGTAAAAATAGCAACCAGACACATTTTCATAAACACAAAGAGACAGACAGGTGGATAACAAATAAGAATTGAATTCAGAAAATTACAAAATCAGTTTCTGATTACTGTTTCAGATTTTAAGACTTCTTAAAACATTATTTCCAGCACAATATCCATCCATGAAAACAGAATCATGTAAAATAAACTATAAATGAAGAGCTTGTTAAAATACTTAATTTTTAACAGGAATGTGAAGGGATGTAATACCGGCCAAAGGTGTTTCAATCATATAACACAAACCTTAAGGATATTTTAAAGAGTTGAAGCTCTTTAAACAATACCATTGTCAAGTAGTAAGAGGCATTACTTGGTAATCTTCCCAGAAGAAATCCATTTAGAGACACTAAGATGTCTTAGAAATATCCCTCCTAGTTGTATTCTTACATGGTGAGACAGCGCAAGAAAATCACAAGGAGAATGATGACTTTTTCTTTCCCTGAAAAGCAAAGAAAACACACAGAACCCTCTGCCATATCCCCTAACCCCAATGGCACAACCCAGTGTTAAGTCATGGTATACATTCAAATGTGTTTTTCTCAATTTTCAGAGGATTTTTATACCAAATAACTTTCTTAGCATTAACAGCTCCTCTCTGGGATATATGGAATAGGCATAATTCCAACTTTACTACAGTCATGGGTAAGCATCTCTTGTTCACTAAGTGCCTCTTTGACCCAGGCAAGACGGGTGGATCAGACCAAGCCCTCAATATGACTCTAAGAAGTGACAGCTACATATGCTCACTGTGAAGGGGAAAAACAAAATTCCAAACCACCACTGTCAAGTCAGTTCTGACGCACAGTGACCCCTATAGGACTGTAGAACTGTTTCCAATGGTTTCCATAGTTTCCAAGCAGCAGCTGGTGGATTCAAAATGCCAACCTTTTTGTTAGCAGCCAAGCTCTTAACCACTGAACCACCAGAGCTCTTAAGATAGAAAAGCCAGCTTTAATCTACTGAGGAATGAAGACAGGCAAGACAACAGAATTCTCTTCACATGCAAAGAAAGCCAGGAAACAACAGAGTAAGAGATTTAATTTTTTTAAGTGAACTCAGAATTCTATGTCCTGTGAAATTACCTTTAAAAAATGAAGTCAAAATAAATACTTTATCAGATAAAGAAAAGCTGAAAGAAAATACTACCAAAAACTAAAGCAACAAGACATGTTAAAGATGTTCAGAAAGGAGATTATTAATATCAGAAGAAAATTTGGTTCTACAGAGAAACAAATACCATAATAAATAGAAGTGAAGGTGTATATTAAAGATATATTGTATTATTTTAATTGCTTCTAAAGACAATCAAATAGCTAAACAAAGGATTAGCATGCATATGTAGAATTAAGATATATTACTATATCACAAGGGATGGAAGAGAAAAGAAATGAATGCCTACTGCTGTAAGATTCTTATCGCAGTGAATGGCTTCTGACACATAATAACCCTAGGGGACAGAGCTGAACTATCCCATAGGGTTTTCAGGGAGAGGCTGGTAGATTACATAGCATTATTTGAAGTTGACTACAGTACACTAAACATGTATTATTTTAAACCTTAAAGCAACACCCCCAAATTAAAAATAAAAATGGCCAAGACCTAAAAAGAGAAGTAACTAATAAGTTCTAAGAGTGGAGACAAGATAAAATTATAAGTGGAAAAGAGGAAGACAGAAAAAACAAGTGGGGCAATAACTAGCAAAACGGTAACTATAAACCAACTATACCAACAATTACCTTAAGCCTGAAGAGCACACACACTCACCTAGAAAATATAGAAAGTTTGACAGATAATACACAAGTTTTATGTAACAACGCTTTACAAGCAAGCAACTTTACATAAAGTGACTAAGCAAATGAATGAGCAAAGTATACACTGACACGAATCAAAAGAAAGCTGAGTGGCCATATTAATGTCAGGCAAAACAGACTTCAGATAAACTAATATTACTGAGTATTATAGATTGAATTGTGTCCTCCCCTAAGATATGTTAAAGTTCTAATCTGTAACCTGTGAATGTAGTCTTGTCTAGAAATACAGTCTTTTTAAGATGTTATACTTAATCCAATGTGACAGGTGTCTAGAAAAGGGAGGAGAGAGAGAGACAGAAGAGATGGCAGTTTGAGGCCAGAGTGATGCATGCTCAAGGGACAACGAAGATTTCCAGAACTCATCAGAAGCTGGGAAGGGGCAAGGAGAGAGAGTCTCCTAGAGCCTTCAGAGAGAATATGCCCTGTCTATACCCTGATTCAGCCTTGCAGCCTCCAGAACCACATAACTTTCTGTTGTTTTAAGCCTCTTTGTTTGTAACAATTTGTTACAGCAGCTTTAGGAAACTAATACACTAGTCTACCCTTCAAAGCAAATTTGGAACTTTTTTCTAGAATGTGCATCAGAACTCTCCTCGGACACAGTCAGACAATTAAGTTTGCAAACTCATCCTAGACAAAGCTGCTTAGAAGGGTTGATTAGGCACTGGAGTTTGTGCATAGCTTTCCAAGGGGAGTACTTCAAAGGTGACCATAGCGGTATTCAGCTATGAGGTATGTAGCACTTTTTCTAGGATGAGTTCAACAGCGTAATTATTGGACCTCACAGGATACTTTATACTCATAAAAGGTTCAATTCACTAAGAAGACACAATCTTAAGTATGTATGCTCCTGATGACGCAGATTCAACATATTTGAAGAAAACAGTAAAATCATTGCAGTGAGAAAGAGAAATCACAGCTACAGTCAGAGACTTCAAATCTCTCCTCTTAGACCTCTTTGTAGGACAAATAGGAAATCAGTGAGAGTCCAGAAGACTGAAACACTATTAACCAACTTCACCTAACTGACATTTAAAGAACATGCCACCCAATTTATCCATTAAATTGCATTAACGGTTTCACAATTTTCCTACAAAGAAAACTGCAGGCCCAGAATGCCTCACAGGGGAATTCCACCAAACACTTAAAGATATAAGTGCTACCAGCCCCACACAAACTCTTCCAGAAAGGAGAAGATGAGGGAATACTTTCCAATACATGCAAGGCAATCACTGCTGTACTGATATCCAAACCAAAGACACTGAAAAAAAGAGACACCACAAACTAGTATCTGTCATGAACATGGATTAAAAAGTAATCCGTAACAAAAAATATCCAGAAATATGCAAAAAAGGATAATACATCATGAACAAGTGGGCTTTTCCCCCAGTAACGAAGGTTAGTTCAGCAGTCTAAAATCACTGAGTGCAATCCATCATATTAAAAGGCTGAAAGAAAAAAAAAATAAACGGTTATTTCAATAAATGATTAATAGATACAAAAAACATCTGACAAAATTCAATGTCCTTTCACAATAAAAATCCTCAGTAAATGAGAATTAGAGGAAATCTTCTTCAACCTGACAAAAGGTGTCCACAAAAAACATTAAAAAAACTCTACAACTTAACAATATGCCAGCCACCGAAATGCCGTCGAGTCGGATCCAACTCATGGTGACCCTATACTGAATTACAAAAGGAATATCATTTATTTATTATATCATTTACCTACTGACTTATAAAGCAATCTTTAATCATATATTACATGATGACTATTTTAGTGTCTGAATTATTTGTTTATTGCAGGCCACTATTTAACTGTTTTATTGACAGCAGTTTTTTTGTTTACTTCGATGGAATGAAAATGTACATTCCCATATAAATTCGCATGCTCCCCTATGTGCAGCTCCCACTGCCCTCCATGCCCGGTGACAGTGCACCCTCATTTTATTTTAGGTCTTAAGATCTAGTAGCACCAGCTTCCTTGCTACTGAAATACGTAAAGCTTTTTCAGAACTTTTCATATGTCTGTTCTTCTCTTTGTACTTTAGAATCAGCAAATGTGTCCTAAAATAGAAAAAAGTGAATCCTCCTTGTAATTACATTAAATTTATATGTTAATTTCAAAGGGAGTGACACTTTTATGACATTAAGTCTTCCTATTCAGGAGCCTGCTCTGTCTCTCCATTTATATGGGTTTTGTTTTACATCCTTCAATATAATTTTACAGTTTTCTTCATGTACTCGTTCTCATTAAATTCATTCCTGAGTATTTCATGGCTTTTCTTCCCACATTATTAAGAATGGGATTTTTCTCATTTCCATTTTTATAATGTCAGTTTAGCATATTTTTCTAAATGCATCTGATTCCATAATATGAAAAAATATATAGGCTACCCTTCCTGTAAGGAATTCCCAGAATACTCTCTACCAAAAATTTAACCATTTGATATAAAATGTACATCCACATGACCACTTCGTAATTAAAAAAGATGATCTGGTTCACTATATTTATTTAAGTTTTTCATATTTGCATGCTTATTAGATATTCATTGTCTATATATTATAATTTCTATTTCCAGATTTTTACTGTCATAACAGAGGTGGATGTCTACACGTATTGTCTTGCTGCTTACAGAAGAACATTAATCTTGCCTTTCTTTCTAAACATTGTTGTTGTTAGGTACCTTCAAGTCAGTTCTGACTCATGGTGACCCTACACATAAGAGAATGAAATGCTGCCTGGTCCTGGGTAACTGTTTCTCTGCTTGAGCCCATCGCTTCAGTCACTGTATCAATCTATCTCATTGAGGGTCTTCCTCTTTTTCGAAGACCCTCAACTTTACCAAGTGTGATGCCTTTCTCTAGGGACTGGTCCTTCCTGACAACATGTCTAAAGTGTGTGACACACAGTCACACCGTACTTGCTTCTAAGGAGCATTCTGGTTTTACTACTTCCAAGACAGGTTTGTTCATTCTTTCAACAGTCCACGGTATATTCCATGTCCTTCATCAACACCACAATTCCAAAGGTGTCAATTCCTTTTCAGTCTTCCTTATTCACTATCTAGCTTTCACATGCCTATGAGGCTACTGAAAACAGGATCAGGTGCACCTTAGTCCTCTAAGTGACATCTTTACTTTTTAACACTAAGAGGTCTCTTGTGGCTAATTTGCCCAATGCAATGTGCCTTCTGACTTCCTGACTGCTGCTTCCATGAATACTGATGGTGGATCCAAGTAAGATGAAATCCTCGACAACCTCAATCTTGTCTCGAGTTATCCTTCTACTCTTATTGGTCCGGTTGTGAGAATTTTTGTTGTGTGCATGGGTGTCGCAATTCTTATTTTGCTCTAAATAACATCAGGCAGTTTACAGAAAAATTATTCTCTGTTTATCTACTTACCCCTGGGTGCAACATCAATTAGAAGTGTTTTTTTTTTCTTTTTTCCTTTTGGTTTCCTGTAGAAATTAAAACCATAGGTGTTTTGTGGAGAAACATAATTTCACAGTGCTTGCTAAAGAGACACCTTTAGGTCCTTCTGACTAGAAAAATGTCTCTTCAAGCAACCACTGTGAAATTATCTGTTTCTCGAGAAGTACCTATGGTTTCAGTTTCTACTGCAGATGAAAAGCTAAAAAAATAGTCTAACTGATCTTGAACTCAGGGCTAAGCAGGAAAGCAAAACAGGATTTTTCTGTAAACTGCCTTACATTATTTTTAACAAATCAAGGATCACAACACCCAAGCACACAAAAATAATTCTGATCCTATGCATAAAATGGTCAAGACTAAAAGCTTAAGGGCATCCAGCAGGCAGAGTTTGGGTGAAGAAACATAGTTTGTAAACTGCAGGGCACCCCAGATAAACGAACTGTATTACTGGTGGCAGCAGTGATCCAAGTCAAACGATCAGTTTTGATCAAGGATCTGTGAGATGACAGGCTTTGCAAATTTGCCTTCCCTGGATGTAGTTTCTGTGTCTACTCAAAGAGTAAGTCAGTCTACATGGGCACTTCAGTTGCTCCCAGTTTTCATGTCCCAAGACTCTAAGTTTCAAAAAGGGGGCTCTGCTTTATTCCCATGACCGTGGGAAATAATTGATACATCTGAATCCATAGAACCAAAACTATTTCAAATCCAAAAAAAAAAAAAAAAAAAAAAACCCACTGCCATCAAGTGAATTCTGATTCATAGCAATCCTAAAGGACAAAGTAGAACTGCCCTCAAAGAGCTTCCAAGGAGTACCTGGTAGATGCATACTGCAGACATTTGGTTAGTAGTCCTAGCACTTAACCACTAGGCCAGCAAGGTTTAAAACTACCTTAGACACATTGAAACCAAAAGTTTCAGGCAATCTCATCACTGCACAAATGGACTCCCAGCTTCTTTTCTCAGTGAGGTAAATGAGCCTAATTAGAGAGCACATATTTGCACATCAAGGTGACTAAGTACTTGTGACCTGCCAATTTCACCTGGCCTGATCTAGAAAGGAAGAGACCTAGGTAGAGCAGTTAGGTTAAGCGCTACGTCTGCTAACCAAAAGGTTGGCAGTTTCAATCCACCAGACTCTTCCATGGGGCAGTCCTACTCTGTTCTATAGGGTTGCTATGAGTTGAATCTATGTAAGGCAGTGGGTTTGGTTTTTTTCGGTTTTGATCTACATAACTATTTAGAGGTACTCCAAGAAAATATGGTTATGACAGATTCTGTTTATGAAATGATTCTTTAGGAACCTGGATTCAACAGGACCCTGGAACTTGTTGGATTATACTGCCACCTATCTGGAAGTGCTAGGTGTCCTTAGATACCCTGATGGCATAAAGGTTAAGAGTTATGGTTGCTGACTAAGTGGTCAGTGGTTTGAATCCATCAGGCACTTTCTGGAAACGCTATGCGGCAGTTCTACTCTGTCCTGCAGGGTCGCTATGAGTTGGAATCAACTTGACAGTAATGCATACAGTTTCCTAGTTGGGTAGTATAAGCCATCAAGCACTTGGCTAACTAATGTGGTAGCTCAAATATCTACTTCCTGAAAGGTCCTACTTCTATTCTGAAACATCGGGGGTCACTGTGAGTCAGAATCGACTCAATACCAATTGTTTTTATTGTTGTTGCTTGTTTAACATGAAAGTGCTGAGTTATTAAATGAAAACCATATTTCTACAACAATTCTAACACAAGAGAAGTAAAGCCTTTGTTGACTTCCATATTTTGGCTGGTTGACACAGGATGTTCAGATGTGATTTAGAAACATGTGTGTGTAACCCAGTAGCTATCTTAATCTGGCCATACCACGATGACAGATGTTTCTGCATAGAGGCATTTGACATATACCATGACAAACCGGCCACATCCCTGTTCACAGCAAGGTCCAAGCTGCCGTCTTTCTGAAAAATGTTCTTACACGTATGTGGCACACAAGCATAAAAATGAATAATAATCACAGAATTTATAATCATGGAGCCCACAATGGGTATATCTAAATAAAGTATGGCTTAGGGTAGAAGCCAATTTCATGACTTTTTGTTAATCTAAAAAGAAATTTCAGCTCTTCTTTTCCTGAATTTCACTAATACACACAGACAAAACCAACAAAATTGCTGGACAGTATTTCTCAAACTTCAGTGTTTCAAGGGGCCAAAACAGGCTTCTGTTTTTCTAATCAGGAAGTTTCTCTGTTTCAGAAATTACAGTGCTGGGGAATAGTTAGAAGTTTTGGATCCTTTAAATAACCTTGAATCTGTCAGGTATTAAATTCAAAATAAAAATGAGCCAGAAACAATAGGTATCAAGAATACTAAAACAGAATCAATGGCTTCCAAATTTGCATCAGACATTCAAATTAAATGAAAGACAGCTGACAGCTCACTCTAAGGTTGTTAAACAACAGTTTGGGTTTTCCCTTATTTTTCATGGATTTTTCCCTCATTCCCATAATTAAGGAGACAGCCATCATCTTTTAATCTCGTCCTTGCACAAACGGATCCCCAGGCTTTTTTGATGTAAATGAGACTGATTGGAAACCCTACCACATCAAGGTAAACTACCTGTGAACTGCCAATTTCACCTAGCCTGATTTGGAAAACCATTCAGAGATAAGCCAAGGAGTTATGAACTCTTGCCCCAGAGAACAAATAAACCAAACCTTTTCTAAAAAATAACTGGTTCCACCATCTGTGGGATACAAAAGCCAATTTACAGAAGTCTAATTAGTTCACTGTTTATTTGTTTCAAGTGAAGTTAAATGGACATTTGCATTGCCATAAACTTTATTTCCAAGTGTTGATAAGTTCACTGCCGCTATGTGAAGTTTCTTGGCTCTCCAAGTATAAGCCAAAGTCATTCACGTTTTCAGTAAATGGTAGTGATTTCATAAATAAATACACACTAATAAGAAGCCAGTTTGGCCATGTAGGGTGAGGAAAAGTGAAGGTACACGAGTTGTTTCTGGTAGTTTCTATGTGGAAGTTTCCCATGGGAAAAGCAAAAATCACTGTGAAATAAATGCAGGGAAGACAAATGGATAAAATGAGTCTCTATATCCCATTATATTTTTCCTTTAGAGGTCACATTTTTAAGACATTGGAATTAATTCACATTTCATCATGCTCTTTTTACTGACCAATGGCTTTTCTGATATATCTTCTTTAAATTGAACTATGATCCTCAAGGGTTTAGGATGCTCTATATTGTACCACGTGGTCAAAGGCAAAGGTTACTGGTAACTTTTGATGCCTGTTCCATCACAAACATATAACTCCTATCATGGGAAATCAGGTAGATAGGTCACAAAGCCTTTGACAAATAGAATGTGAATTGCTGAACCGTCAATAAGTCCAAACTGTTACATTAAATCTCACAATGTTTCTTGTCTGTAGGCAGCAGTACAAAGTTCCAAATATCGAATGAAAATGGATTATAAAATTACACAGAAGAGGCTGAGATACTGGCTTTTGTAAAAATCCTTTGTACTCAATGAAGGGTACAAGAAAGGAGGAGAAAACACGAGCCAAAAGGGAATCTGGTAAGTGACTTTTCAGTAGAGGCTGTCTACAAATATGGCTGCATCTACAAGACTGGAAAACATCTGATCAATGAGTAGTGAAACCCCTTAACTACTAGGCCAATTATCTCTGCATCACAGGAACATTTCTACATTTAAATTGTGTAGACAGAGCATCAACAAAAAAGAGGAAGATCCTCCATGAGATGGACTGACACAAAATCTACAACAATGGGCCCAAAGACTGCAACGCTTGTGAGGCTGGAGCAGGACCATGCAGGGTCTCATTCTGTCACACACAGGATCCCTAACGGCATGTAAAGAGAAGAGAAAAAACTTTATCCCTAAGTGGACAGTTCACAATTTCTTTTATTCAGCCATTTGGTGACAGAGTGACACAGGAGCTGTTCCATCATAATCAAAGAAATTAGAGAAAAATCACAAGGGGGGAGAGGAGACAACAGCTACTGAATGAGGAATGAATGTGTGCAAATGAAAATCAGGTTATAGTCAGGTGTAACACAGGCAGAGCAAGTTGTAAAAAAACAAAAGAAAGATTTTGCAGACAAGCCAGATAGGAGAGTGTGAAAGGAATATACTGGCACTTATGTATGTAAGAAAATGGAGAAATGCACACAGCTAAGGGAAAACAGAGGCTAACGTGACCTACATATTATAAAGGAAAACAGATATAGAATTTCATTAGTCTCAACAGATTTAAAAAAGCCCAGCCCAGTGCCGTTGAGTTGGATCAAACTCAAGTTTCTATCAGATCTTGACTATCAAACATCAAAGAAAATTTAAATTATAGACAGCATAATCTTTATCCACCTAAAGATTACATATGTGTCTATAAATGGGCCTTTGAAAGATGGAATGCCCAGGAATCAAATCGCTAGATGATGGAGAAGCTCAATTATCATCAACCACAACAAGGTGAAAGCCTGACTTCAGATCCACAGAAATTGCTCATCCGCAAGTTCAACTAGCATCTGAAGATAATTAAACCAAGCCCATAACAGTTGGGAATGAGAATATCCTTGAGAATATCTTACCTGAATGAAGAGATTACCTCAGAAACAAATCTGATGTATTGAACACTGATTACCAAAGCCCACATGAGTTCAGGGGCGAAATGGAGGACATCACACATGAAGAAAGCAAGATATCATTAAAACACACAAAAGAAAGAAAAGAACAAAATGGATGTTAGAGCAGACTCTGAAACTTCCACTTGAATGCCAAGTAGCTAAAGTGAATGTAAGAAATGATGAAGTAAAAGAGCTAAAAGGAAGATTTCAAAGAGAGGCTTGAAAAGACAAAGTATCTAATGACATGCGCAAAGACCTGGAGTGAGGAAACCAAACGAGAAAAACATGTTCAGCATTTCTCCAGCTGACAGAATTGAAGAAAAAAACTATCAAACAGTATCATTAATACCAGCAGTAAAACGTTGCTTAAGATAATTACAAGGTGGTTGCAGCAGTTTATCAACAGGAAATCACCAGAAACTGAAGCAAGATTCAAAAAGAAGAGCGACAGGTATCATTGTTAATGTAAGATGGATCATGGGTAAAAGCAGAGACTACCAGAAGATGGTTACCATGGGTTTTATTGACTACCCAGTGGCACTCAGCCTGTGTAGATCATAACAAATTGTGGATAATAATACCAAGTATGCAAAGTCCAGGGCACTTAATTTTGTTGATGAGAAACCTGTATACAGAACAAGGGGATACTGTATGGTTTAAAATCAGAAGAGGAATCTTTCAAGATACATCCATTTACTGTACCTCTTCAATCTGTATGCGGAGTAAATAATCCAAGAAGCTGAACAATAAGAAGAACAAAGCATCAGGATTGGAAGACCCATTATAACCACTTGCTATATGCAGATGATACAATCTTTCTTGCTGAAATTGAAGAGAATTTGAAGCACTTAGAGATGATGATCAAAGACCACAAACTTCAGTATGAATTACAGCCCATCCTAAAAATAAAAAAAAAATTTAAAAATCCTCACAACTAGACCAATAAGCAACTTTGTGATAGATGGAGAAACGATTTAGCTTCTCAAAGATTTCATTTAACTTGGATCAACAAATAACACTCATCGAAGCAACAGATAAGAAACCAAACAACATATTACATTGGGCAAATCTGCCGCAGAAGACTTCTTTTAGGCGTTAAAATCAAAGATGTCGCTTTCAGGACTAAGTTGTGCCTGACTCAAGCTAGGGTACTTTCAATTGCCTGACCTCATACGCACACAAAAGAGGGAGAACGAATAAGAAAGCTGGAAGATCAATTGATGCCTTTAACTTCTGATGTTGGTGAAGAATACTGAATACATGATGTACAGTGTACTTCTAGAATAAACAACTCTGTCTTGGAAGACGTACAGCCAGAAAGCTCCTTGGAAGGGAAGGTGATGAGACTTTATCTCATATACATTAGATGTTATCAGGAAGAATCAGTCCCTTGAGAAGGACATCATGCTAAGTAAACCAGAGGTCTATGAGAAACAGAAAGACCCTCAACAAAATGGACCAACACAGTGACTGCAACAACGGGCTCAAATATGGCAAGGACGGTGAGGATGGCAAAGGACTTGGTCAGTGTTTTGTTCCGTTGTACACAGAGTCACTATGAGTCAGAACTGATTCAATGATACCGAACTACAACAACAATGTGGATTTATGACATTTTAGTACAAATTAGCAAAATGCTGCTTTACTTTAACAGATTCTTGAGTTTTGACCACACCTATGCATAGTTTTTACAGTTTAGCAAAGGACTGTACAAGACTCATTTAACTAAGACAAGAAATAGAAAGAAGGTGTCAGTGTCTGGAAAAATATTTAGCAAATGAAATGGGGTAACATCTTAGGTATCTATTGCTGCTATAACAGAAAGACCACAAGCAGGCATCTTTTACAAACAGGAATTTATTTTCTAACAGTTTAGGAAGCTACAAGTCTGAGATCAGGGTAGAAGCTCTAGTAGAAAGGTTTTCACTCTTTTTCAGCTCTGGGGGAAGATCTTATAACTTCTGTTTCTTGATTCCTTGGCAATCTTCATGTTGCATCTTATCTTCTCCATCTCTGTTAGTTTGTTCAATCTCTTTTGTATCCCAAAAGAAGTTGACTTTAAGACACACTCTACACTAATGTCTCATTAACATAAGAAAGACAACCCATCCCTAAAGGGGATTATAATCATAGGAATAGAGGTTAGAATTTACAACACATGTATTTTGGAGGGACCCAATTCAAACCCTAATAGGTACACTCAGGAATGGTGCAGCGTGAGCTTCAACAAATAAGACAAAATGTGGTCTGGCAAACACCAGAGAACAAGGAAAAAGGTACACAGTCATTAGGTACGTAGTCCTAACTGACATGGGCAGATAAGGAATGACAGCACAGTCCAATGTGGAGTGAGAGCACAGGTGGGAGCATCTAGCGGCAAGCCAAGCCAAGTGCCGTCAAGAAACATCCAAAAAATAGAAACAGACAGGTGAGGACAAAATTTATAACCATGTACGAGGTCGTTCACCTGGGGGCAATACTGAAGCAAATTCTCAACTTACTGGGCATCAGACACAATACTGAGACAGGGGCTCAGGTACAGAGGATGCATTTCCTAGAAATAAGATGCCAGGTGAAAAACAAATCACAATCCACTTTTTTTTTCATTGTCATTGTACCTTCTTCTTCTTTTTTTATTGTGATTCAGTGAAAGTGTACAATCCAATATAAATTTGCATGCCCACCGATGTGCAGCCCCCACTGCTCTCCCTGACTGATGACAGCACACTCCTATCCATTCTATATAGTCGTAACCTCGTAACAATCTTCTGTCCCCTCCTCTTTACCCTCTCCCCGTCCTCCAGTAAGCGGCTAGCAGGACAACATCCTATAGACGCACAAAACCATGAAGTGCACACACGATATAGTCCATTCCATTCGTGTCCGAAGAGCTGAATTCAATAATGATTTATAGACAGGGGCAGCATCAGGACCAGGGGCCATGCTCCCAGGGGAACCCTGAGGCCCCTGGACCATCGACTGTGGTCTTTTAGTGGAATTCTCAGGGTGCACCCTTTTTTATTCTCATGTTGCCAATGACACAACTTTGTGAGCCCCATCACAGCTATCACTAGTGGTGGCTGGGCACCATCTGGTTCCTCCGGTCACATGTCGATGCAGTCACCCACTCACGTGGGTCTCTCTGTCTTTCAGGTTCTCCTTCCCCCACGTCATTTTGGTCCTTGGTGATGGTTAGTTCCTGTTGAGTTGGAACCATTTGGTGTGTCTCAGATGGCAGCTTGCTAGCTTTTAAGACCCCAGACTCTTAGCAATACACTAGTTTTGCCAACTGGGCCTTGATGTGCCCTGAGAGCATAGTCCCCAGACCCCCGCCCCTGCTACTCTGTCCCAGCAATATTGGAATAAGACCAGAGGAGTAATCATATTATGTTAAAGTCCAGTTAAACTGATCTTATTTCTAATGTGTACCATCACTGATTTCACCCAATCAAATTTCTATCAACTATCTAATCGATAAACAACACTTTCTCTCCCTCCCTGCCCACCCTTGTAGCCTTTTCTTCTGTACATGAGTCTGTTTTTAAGTCCTTATAGTAGGGGTCTCATAAAATATTTGTCTTTACGGCACTCGGCAAGTAAGATTCATTAATACTTTGTTCAACTTTTTGCTTTATTGAGATATAAGTGATGTAAAACAAAATGTACATATTTAAAATGTACAGTTTGATAAGCTCTGATATTTGCATGTATACTCTTGAAGCCATCACAACAATCAAGTTAATGAACATAACTACAACCCGCCAGATGTTTCCACTTTGCGATTCTTCTGCCCTGCTATCCGCATAGCTACATACCCCTAGGCAACCACCCCTGATCTGCTTTTGGTGACTAAGGTAAGTTTGTATTTCCTAGAAATTTCTAAAATGTAAACATACTGTATGGATGCTCTTACTTCTGGCTTCTTTCTCTCAGAGTAATTATTTTAAGATACTTCTATGTTAACAGATTAAACAAATAGTTCCCCTTTTTTCTAATTGCCAAGTAATATCCCATTGTACAGATATTTAACTATTTGTTTACATCCTGAAATACTTACGGACAATTGGTTGTTTACAGTTTTGGACTATTACAAAGAAAGCTACAATGAACATTTGTGTATAATCTTTGCAAGGACATACACTTCATTTATCTTGAGTAAATACCTAGGAGTGGAATGATAGGATTGTATGGTAAGTGCCTGTTTAATTTTTTTAAGAAACTGTCTGTTTTTCAAAGTGGGAGTGGCAATGCATTTTTACCTCCAGCAGTAAGTGAAATTTTCAGTTGCTCCATATCCTTGCCCAAAATTTGTAATTCATGTGCTCAATCTTTTTATTTTAGCCATTCCAATATGTCTACAGGAGTGTTTCACTACAATTTCAACTGGAATTTCCCCAGTGACTAATGATGTTGAGTATCTCTTCATGTACTTATTTTCCATCTATGTATCTTCCTTCATAAAGCTTTTTTTCTTTTTTTCAAGTATTTTGCTCATTTTTTAAATTGAATTGTTGGTCTTTTTATCATTGAGTTAGTTGTAAAAGTTCTTTATATACTCTACATAGTTTATCAGATGTATGTTTTGTAAGTATTTTATTGCAGTCTGTGGCTCCCCCTGATCCCCCCACCCCCCATCCCATAACAGTGTTCTTTGAAAGGACAAGTTTTGGTTTAATGAAGACCAATTTTTTTTTCTTTTATCATTTGGTTTGTGTCTTATTTAATAAAGCTTGGCAAGGCCAAAGTCATTAAGATTTTTGTGTATGTTTTCTTCTAGATGGTTTGTTTCATTTGCTTTTTTTTTTGTTCTTGTTGTTTCTAGTTTTAGCTCTTGCATTTATCTCTCTGAGCCATTTTGAGTTATTTTTTGTGCAAGGTGTAAAGTAGGGGCCCGGGTTAATTTTGTTGCATATAGCTCTCCAATTTTTCCATCACTAGTTGTTATACAGATTAGTTTTTCATCAAACGCTGATTTGGAACTCGTGTCAAACCCCCGTTGCACAGATCTACTTCTGGACTCTGTACTATTCCACTGACCTATCTGTATCTCTTTACATCCATACCACACTGTCTTGTTTTCCACAGTTTTGTAATGAGTCTTGAAATCAGGTAGCAGTCCACTTCTAGGGTCTAGCCAAAAGGTCAGAAACAGATAAGAGCAGTTGCGACTCGCCAGAAAGATTAAGAGAACTCTGTTGAAACTCCTCAACTTTTTCCAGCCAAACCAGGATTGGTGCTGCAGGCTTCATTAGCTGATACTACAGAGAGGACTACAATAGTCCCAACCACAAGACAGAAGCTTGGAAAGAGAACGTTCAAGTGAAGTAAGTGGGGCCTATAAATGTTTGGCCTCCGTCATTTGGACACGGATCGAAGTTGGACTGGAATAATTAACTCATCATCAATTTCCATGTAGCCCTGCCCAGATAATGCACAAGCAGTCAGCTGCAGCTATACCTTTGTGACATAAATATCCAAAAATCCAAGCCATAAGAACACCTTACGATATATACACATTTGCCAGAAACAAGATAGCTGAGACAAGATTAACCAGTTAGCTTAGAGTTACACTACCAAAATATGACAGCTTCTTCTCTTCCTTTCTATTCCCAGAATCTCATAACAAATCTTGTGCTCACTGCGCATGAATTCTCCTTAGCCATTCTATTGTCCCCTATGTTTCCACATAACTTTATAACTAGAAGACTTGCCCAGGTCATTAACTCAAACGAGTAATATGTTAATCAAGTAATCCGTAAGGAAGTCTTGTTAGATGTCTCATGTCAGGGCACACATTCACTGCTTCAAAAAGGAAATAAGTACATCAAGAAAGGAAATGAAAGGATGGCCATTTTCCTAAAAACATTAGAGTAAATTTGTTCCAAAATGAAGCTGTAATTGACTTGGCCAGGACTCTGATGAGCATGGTCTGAGACAATAAAATAGCTGTGGAGTTGCAGCTGAAGTGGTCATTTCTCCATAGTTTCCAGAGAAGATCATTTCAGCTGGAGTTCCTCTTCCAGCAGTTTTCAGCAGGGCACGGGGCTAGCGGATGCGAGAAATGGAAAAGCACTGTGGCTAAGAAGAGCCCCCACGGAACAATCAACTTTACACAGACGCATGTGGAAGTTGGTAAAAGGGGCCTTATCTTGCAGGAATTCGGCTCCTTCAGTTGGCCAGGTTGGAGCTGTCCTGGGGTTGCATCCTCTTGGCTCTGTGAATATTGCACAGTTAAACCGGGCTTTAGTTCAGACAGGATAAAAACTTACCCACAGGAATGCTGCAGAGATTTTAAGATGGAGAACCAGCCATATTATTAAGAGAAGAAAACCCTTCAGAGAAAGCCTGAAGCCAGAGTTTGGTGTCTCTTCTTGTAAGCCTCTTGAGGGGCATTTTCCATTTCTACATCACAGAAGCTTTTTCACACACGTCTTTACCTGCATTTAAAAATCAGCACTCGAGTGGCAAGATGTCTTCATTCTCTATTCAGATGTATAAAAGAAGACACAAGAAAACTGCCGAAGGCACCACACGGGATCTCACGGATCTGAGAAATGCGGTGTCCCATCTTCAATTTGGAAATAACTTAAGTCTGAGGGGAATCAAACCCCAGTGTGCACTGCAGCCACATGAACAGTCAATGGAAATGATGGATTGAGTTGTGTTCCCACAAAAAGATCTGTCTATGCATGAGTGCTTGGCACCTGTGAACATCTCCTTGTTTGGAGACAGCAACTTTGAATAGTTTATCAGTTAGGTTAACATGAGGTCATATGAAGTAGGGTAAGTTCTAATCTGATTGATGTTCTTATAAGACAGAAGAGACCCAGAGAAACAGACAGAAGAAGGTTGGCCAAGTGAAGATGCATCTCAAGCTGAGGAACACCGGGGGCTACCAGAAGCTGGGACAAACAAGAAAAGATCTTTCTCTGGAGGCCTCAGAAGAAGCATAGCTCAGCCAACAAGTTGATACGGAGTTTTAGCCTCCAGAACTGGGAGAAGTTCTATTCTTATAAGCCACGGAGTTAGCATCATTTTGCTATGGCAGACACAGGACCTAACGGTTGCCATAGCCACTGTGTTCAAAGTAAACTGCATTCAACAGTGAGTGGGAGTAGGAAAATAAAGAAGCATGCATTCAAAGTGTGGTCACCCATTCTCTCTGCTCATGTTTCATTTATTAAAGTTTTCGTTAAGAATGCGTGTGAGGGGCGAGTATTGAGAACACTCTGATGCATGTGGTGTTTCCCAGGAGCCTGCTCCAGCATCCATCAGTACCTTCTTTCCCCTCTGGGCTTCAGGGACGGAGCATGATGACGGGGAAATAACAGATACTCTGGTTTCACCCTCTGTTGCAGACACTCCCAGCTGCACGAACAGTAGCAAAGCACTTCTACTTCTCATTCTCAGTTTACTCATCTGTGAAATGGAGGCACTACTATTGCCTACCTGGGTTGTACTGAAGATGGAGATCACAACCTTTGTACAGCTTTCAGTGTGGTACCAAATTACTCCAATGAATATTAGTGTTCCTCTTTTTCTTCGGGTTATCAATAATGGTCTGTCATCAGTGGATTTCAAAATGTTCTTCTGCCTGGGACTCATATTGTTGTCTACTATATAATATTGAAAAGGAATCAGTATGAAAGGCCTGTTGTTGTAGGTGTTCACTGCCATCAAGTTGACCCCAACTCGTGGCAATGTCATGCACAATGAAACAAAATGCTGCCTGGTCCTGATCATCACTGTGATCACATTGTTGTGATCCACAGGGTTTTCACGGGTGGATTTCTGGAAGTAGATCACCAAGCCTTTCTCCCAGCTGTAGACTGGAAGCTCCACTGAAACCTGCTGAGCATCACAGCAACACCCAAGCCTCCACTGACGGGTGGGTGGTGTCTGCGCAGGAAGTACACAGACTGGGAACCGACTGTGGGTCTCCTGCATGCACAGTGAGAAGTCTACCACCGAACTACAATGCCTCATAGTAACTACTGTCAGTCACTACATCTCCCTCTTTCTCAGTCCTCCCTGTCCTCAACCATTTAGCCTCTTTGCCTCCTTGATTCTAGACTTTGCTGTGGGCAGCCATCATGTTAGCAGAGAACATGGAAAATTGACAGTGGCCTCTAAATACGGACAGATACTAAGAAATAAAGGAGATACATCATTCAGCATTCAAATGAGCACTGGAGCTGGCATTTGATGTGAAGTCCACAACACTTACTGGCTTCAGTTTTCAGCACAAATGTGGATAATAATTCTTACCCTGCTTAACCCTTAGGAATCTGTGAGGATCACATGCAATTATTTTTAACAATTCTTTCTAAGTCCTAAATAAATTTTAATGATTTCCACTACTTTTGTCTTTACAAGACTCCAAAGAATTTCACTACACTGGAATTCATCTCATTATAGTCTTGCTCATCATCGTCAAGTCTTTTCAAAGGAATTTAATGTAGAACATTAAATTACTGGCCTTAGAACATTCCAGAAGTGGTATCAGGAAACTTTAATGAGTATCACTTAAGACCTGAAGACCAGACTACATTTGGGGTTGTCCTGTGATGTGGGTCAATACATATAAGTGAGCACATATTCTTTTTACTCAGTTAAGCTCTTCAAAAAAAGAACCTGAATGAATCCTCAGGGACTTCCAGAATCAGCCAACCAATCCACTTGAGATTCCTGAGTGCTCTGGATATTGTTTGGCTATATTCTCCCCTAGGGTGACTGTCAGCTGGATTAATCATAATACCGTCTAAATCTCTGAAGTTTACAGTCCACAAAATCTCAACCTGTGGGAAGAATGGTTCTCCATTAGCCACATCACATGGTAACTAGACATTAACGTGAAGAAAAGGGAACTTCAAGGCACTGAAAAACAACGAAAAAAGTTAAATCAATAGCTCGGTGTTTAAATGTTTCCAGCAATGCCCAGGCTCTGGGAACAGCTGAAAATGATTTGAGAAATAAGATCAGAAAAGGAGAATGTCTAATTTCCATTAATGTAGGAGTATCTATTCAGTCCCTGCCATAGTCAGAGAGGCAGCATGTAAGGCAATTTTCAAGCATGGTTCCAGCTAAATTTGGTAAAAATTATTTCCTGGCATTATTTCAAATTCTTCATTCTGGAGCCAGACTGTCTGGGTTCAAGTTATAAGATGACAACTTACTAGCAGTCTAATCCTAGGCAAGATAACTTGATTTCATTGTTACAGTTTCTTCATCTGTAAAATGGGATAATAATAAAGCCACTTTGCTGGGGTACTGTGATGATTACATTGGAAGTAACTAAACTAGAAATCAAAAGATGCACTGCACTGGAAAATCTGCTGCGAAGGACCTCTTTAAACTATTGAAAAGTAAAGATGTCACGCTGAAGAGTAAAGTGCGCCTGACCCAAGCCCTGGTATTTTCAGTCATATCATATGCATGTCAAAGCTGGACAATGAACAGGGGACACAGAAGAAAAATTGATGCCTCTGAATTGCGGTGTTGGAGAACAATGTTGAACGTAACACGGACTGCCAAAAGAACAAACAGATCTATTCTGGAAGAAGTGCAACCAGAGCACTCTTTGGAAACAAAGATGGCAAGACTGCGTATTCCATACTTTGGAGATGCTGTCAGGTGGGATCAGTCCTGGAGAAGGACATCACACTTAACAGAATGGAGGATCAGTGAAAAAGATGAGATGGATTGGCACAGTGGCCACACAAAAATGGACTTAAGCAGAAAAACAATTGTGGATATGGTGCAGGACCAGCCAATGCTTCATTCTGTTGTGCATAGGGTTGCTATGAGTTGGAATGGACTCGTTAACACCTAACAGACTAATTTCAGGTGCAAAGTAATCATTCACTACATATTAGTTACTATTATTTTAAATTGTATGTAAATACACAATAGGAAATGAACTTTTACATGTCCTTTATCAAGTGCTAAACTGATACCCTCAATTTACAAATGAGTATGTTGATCATCAGAGTGGTTGAATGACTGCTAAGTTGGTGATTTAATTGTGGCTTCTAACATGCTGCCCTCTTTACTGACCCTCTTAAACCTCTTAAACCTCAATGCCTCCAAGACTTTCATAGTTTCCTAGAAACTCAAATGAAATAGTCATCTGTAGATGACTGTTCAAAAAGAAAGTAAACTCTAAACATGCCAAAATTTCCACATTTGAAAAGAACGTGAGGCAATTACGTTGTCAATTTCAAGTGAAGAAGGCAGCCAAGTCCTTCTGCTGGTGGACAGAACTTATAATCTGTAACATTTCATATACAAATGAACTAAGTAAACCTTTTGCAAAGAGGATAGTTATAGTCTTTAAAAAAAAATCTATGAAAGCATAAGATAGCTTTCCTATCATGCAGGACCATGCCAAACCATTCACTGATGAAGGCTGTATATGACTATACATGCTGGCTTAAGCCAAAGTTAGCAACAAAAACAGCAAACAACTTCCCCAGAACAAAAACAGCAAACAACTTCCCCAGATCAAATGTCCTTATAAGGATCAGGTCCAGGTTGTGACAAATACTCTCTGACTGTATTTATCACTTTGTTAATGAACATGGCTCATTTTCACAGTGGGTCAACACCCCAGATGAGACAAGAATAAGGCAAAACATAAAATCTCAGGGGTGCTTCACATCTGCAGAAAGCTTATTGAATTCCACCATCTTTCCTTCTGCTCTTGCTCTGGACCCATCCGAAGGTGAGGGCATTGAGACCATATGTCCTATCATACAACTAGAGCACATCTGGTTAACAATGGCTGTCCTCCTTCCAATGACCCAAATCCATTGTCATCGAGTTGCTTCTGACCTACAGCAACCCAACAGGGTCTCTAAGGCGATAAATCTCTACTGAAGCAGACTGCCACATCTCTCTCCCACAGAGTCACCGGTGGTTTGAAACCACTAAACTCCTGAGTTAGCAGGTGATCTCTTCAGCCACTACACCATCAAGGGTCCTTCCTTCCGCTGATGGGAAGTGGACTGACTTGTTCATGGTGCAGTGGATTATCTATATCTAAGAATCAAAACTAAGGAGCACCGATGCAATTGAATTCTGTTAAAACAGCATGACTCAGTAAGGCTTCAAGTTCTCTGTTATTTTTCTGATGCACTAAAATCCAGTCTGATAAAGTAAATGCCAAACAAAACTGCAGACACCTTAAGACAACAGAGGAGTGTTGACTCAGAAACCAAGCATTTCTCAAGGAAGCAAAGTAGTGGATCAACGAATAAATCTCCCCCTGCCCCAGAAAAGAAGTTGTCTCTACCATTTCACCACTGTTGCTGTATCATTTCCCAAGTAGCAGAACAACACAACTAACACAACTACTCTCTCTCACTTCGAGTCACCAGCATCCATAACAAACTACCAACACGAAAGAATATAGAAACAAAAATTCCAAGCAGCCTATTGTGGTCTGACTAGTTCATTATTTTTCTTAATGAATGAAGATACAAAACATTAAAACAGTATTTAATTCAAGCACCATTTGTTTTGGCGTGAGACACATTCATGCACTCACATGGACACAAGTCTTCCTCACTTTTGCCAGGTGCTCTTTGGAGACTCCAGGGTCCAAGACTCTTCTCTGTCTTATAGTTGCTGTGAATCAGAATCCCCTTGATAGCAGCGGGTTTGGTTTTTTGGTTTTTGCTGGGTATCGGATCAAATCAAGTAGTCATCTCTATGGCAAAGAGAACAGGTTACCCACTTGCAGAAAGTCACTGCGAGTCAGAATCCACTTGATAGCAGTAGGTTTGGTTTCTTGGTTTTTGCCGGGTGTCAGATCAAATCAAGTAGTCATCTCTGTGGCAAAGGAACAGGTTATCCACTTGCAGACAGTCACTGTTTACAATGAGCACACACTTTCCTTCAGGGGCCTGAAGCATTTCCCATCCATTACAGGAACTACTTCCTCTTCCTGGACCCACAGACCCACTCCCCACCCTCCCGCCTTCAAGTCCATTAATGTGTATGGTAGGAAAACAAATGCTTCCTTCAAACTCACTCAGAACTCTGATTTCAATTCTTGCTCAGTCAGTAGAAGCCAAGTGTGATCTACAGAAGATGTTAATGTTCCATCTACCTTTGCAACCCTGACTACAGTACAGGAGGTAACAAAAAGGCAACCAGCCCGTCCCAGGCTCCTTCCTTCCAAGATGGGTTTGTCTTTCTATATGTTTGCCTTTCTCTCTGGTAGCATAGTGGTGACAAGCTATGGCCGCTAACTGCAAGTCTGGTTGTTTGAACAAACCAGGTGCTCATTGGAAACTACGTGGGGCAGTTCTACTCTGTCCCATAGGGTCGCTATGAGTCAGAACTGACTTCATGGCAATAGGTTTGGTTATTTGTTTTTTTTTTTTTTTGAGAAAGCCAGTATGACTTTTTTACAGGCACCACATTGAGGTCTTGACCTATAAACCCAAGTACAGTGCACAAGACAGGTAATTCTTGGCTGCATATTGTTGGCTCTTAAAAATCAGAATTCATGTCTAGGATATAGCCGATTCCTTTCTCCTGAAATATTACAGCAAGTAGAGGAGATAAGATTGGCTGGATCAACAACTCAAACATACTGGAAGAGCAGCAGTTCCACGACGAAGGCTGAGTATTGGGACGTTTGCTTCTAGAATTATTTTGCTATATCATAAAACTCGTGCTGTCTTCGTGTGGTTCACAAAAAATTATTATGTGAAAAATCTGGCTCTCGCAACATGACTCATCACAGACCCTCTAAAACAAATAGCTGTTAAACACATAAAAGGGTTCATGTATTATGTGGGAAAAGCAAATGAAACCTGTTAGACAAATTATAATTGAGATGAGTGAAAAGGTACTTGGGTCACAAGAAGAAAGGCAGGAAGTCGTTACTCAAAGTTTTACACTTAATTTATGAAATTCAGGTGCAACAATTCTCTTTTTCTTAAATGGCATCACAAAATCAATTGGGCAAGTTGCTGAGAGGTATAGAACAATGGGATATGTGAGAAGAGTATCTGACGAAGACTCTGGTTTCAGCTCCTCTTCAACCTCCACACCCCACAGGGCTGTTTCATCTAGCTTGTTCTAAGCGTTCAACCAGGGCATCCCCCTGGGTCTATCATACCATACCAGTTGCCATGAGTCAGTTTACATTCGTGACAAGTCTTATGTGTCAAATAAACTCCTTAAGGTTTTCAAAAGCTAATTTTTCAGCAGTACATCACCAGATCTTCCTTCTGAAGCCTCTAGATGGACTGGAACCTGCAACTATTTCAATTAGTGGCAGAGCATGCCACTGCTTGCCCAGCCCAGGGACCTCACCTAGGTCTAAAATAAACCAGATGTCCTTCCATCTAGAATCACTCAGAAGGCCTAAGGAGTTCTTGCCCCATTTGAGGGTTTTGGTTTAGGTAGGACAAGCAGATTTCACAGATAATACATTTTTACTTTCCAAATGGCCCCAAATTCTTGGCTATCCCAATCCCTCTAAGGTCTTCTGTGACAGATATTGGGTGCCAGGCAGGACTTTCTCCCTTTCATTTCAAGTCAAGCAGGTGTTTCTGTACAAGCTCTGAAATCTGTGACCCTGAGGACTGTTCGAGCCCAAACTGCATGGTATTACAAGTCTCGTCTCTTCCCAAATCAGAGCAATTGTCTTTCTTTTTGCAACAAACAGAAAGCATCCAAGGAATGTATAAGAAGTCATCAACTTGCTCATTTCTCCATGCACAAGGACCTACGAGCAGGAAGGTTAGGGGGAAAGAGGTCACTGGACTAGGGTCGGGTCAGAACACCTCTAAGAACTCTTCAAACTATAAAATACCAATTATGTTAACTTCAAGGCCTGCTTAGACTATGAAAGTCAGAAGCATGCTCTTTTAAAGGTTCATAGAATGCCCCAATATGGCAGAGATCACATTTACAAAACGGGCACTGATGACTCTTAGGAAAGACACTTACTGTCCATTCTCCACACTTCCATGTAAGAGAATATCCATATGTAACCAAGCCTCCTGGCCACTCTGGGGAGCCTCATACACACATCCTGTCTGAGTCTGAAAGCCCAGCTCAGTCTTGATTTGAGGAACCAGACAGATTCTACAACTTGGAAAGTTAAGAAGAAATCACAGAGTTAGAGTTGAACTGAAAGCACACAAGCCATCCTCCATAATTACTCATCAAAGTGCTCCTCAGACATGACAGACCCCAACATCAAAATACAAACCAACAGCCCTTACTAAGCGCACCCCACTTAAGAATCCTTTCCTGATTCAGACATGTCTTTACTTCTTTGGAAAACGACAACTGGACTAAATAGAGAATTCCAGTGTCTATAGCTGACTGCTCCACAATCAATACCCTCAGCAGCAGCAGTTAAGAAATCAAAAGACACACTGCTGCAAAGGACCTCTTCAAAGCATTCAAAAGTAAGGATGTCACCTTGAAGACTAAAATGTGCCTGACCCAAGCCATGGTATTTTCAATCGCATCACATGCACGCGAAAGTTGGACCGTGAACAAAGAAGACAGAAGAAGAATTGATGCCTTTGAACTGCGGTGGTGGAGAAGAATGTTGAATGTACCATGGAGCGCCAAAAGAACAAACAGATCTATTCTGGAAGAGGTCTATCCAGAGTGCTCCTTAGAGGCACAGATGGCAAGACTGAGTCTTCCATACTTTGGACATGTTGTCAGGAAAAATCAGTCCCTGGAGAAGGACACCATAGGTAGAGTGGAGGGTCAGTGAAAAACAGGAAGACCCTCAATGAGACGGATGGACACGGTGGCCACAACAATGGGTTTGAGCATAAAGATGACTGTGGACACGACCCAAGTCTGGGCAATGTTTTGTTGTGTTGTTCACAGGGTCACTCTGAGTCAGGACTGACCCAGCGGCCCCTAACAACAACAGCACAGCTGACTGCATTTCACTGTACAGAGCAATAAGAAAGAAAGTGCCAGGGGACTGTTTTTATCATTAATCTATATTCCAGTATCAAATCCTGAAACACTACTTTTTACAAACACTGTTTGGCAAGATTTCCTCTTAGTACCATAATAATCTCTAGTGATTGCCAAATGTGTTCCTTGAAACCGCAAACCAGCTGGCATGCAAAAGGACTAGATATACAAACCACTTGTTCGCTGTACTTGGACTCTGCAATCAGTGGTCACTGCCTTTAGGAGAAAGTCTAAATCAGCCTGACATACAAGTACTTTGTCACCTGTCACAGACTTGCCCTGCAATGGCACTTCTCAATTTTGAATACATCTACAAGTCATAGAGTCACCAAAGTATCTCAAGTGCAGATTCTGACTCAGTAGGTTGGGGAAGAGCAGCCGAGTCAGTGTCTCTAACAAGAGCCCGAGACTGCTGGAACAAGACGGCCAATGCTTATCAACTCCCTGGCACTGCCACAAGTCCAGCCTTTCCCACATGTGGGCACAACACTCCCTCCACTTCCCACAGGCAGGCCCTCACCATGCAAAGCCAGGAACTCCTTCCTCAGTACCCAGCTGTGGTTTTTAAGAAACTCCAACAATGCCTACAATACTAAACTGAACTAATGTTTCCCCTTTTAGCTTGTCTTCGCCATAGACTGAGCTTCTGGAAGACAAGACTGGCATTCAACACATCTTCTTATCACTGGAACTTTGTACAAGGCCTGACATAGAGGAAGCGACCAATTTGACCTGCCAAGTGAATGAATGGGACTGTATAAGCTAGACTCTCAGAGATTACAGTCTCATCATTTTAAAAATCAGTGGTTTATCTCCAGTATCTTCATCCCCTGTCCTGTAATCAGCCTTGTAGACATGTATCCATTCTAACAATTCTTCTGTAAACATGCCATCACTTTTCATAGGCTACATTTTTCAGTCACAGAGGCCCACTGTGAGAGATGGAGCATAGCACAGATGAACTGAGCTCAAGTCACAACGCGCTGTAAGACCTCAAGCAAATCACTTACATTCTCTGTCCCAGTCCCTTTGCTTATAACAGTAGTACCTGCTTCATCATAGTTGGGTTAGATGAGTCTGGATAGATGACAGACAGATGGATAGGTAGATAGACGGTTATGTGGACAGATGGATGAAGGTAGAGATACAGAAACATTCACATATGTATATGTAAATGAGTATTATTGTTGTTAGGTGCCATCAAGTTGATTTTCAAGTTACAGCAAGCTCATGTGACAGAGCAGAAATGTCCCTTAGGGTTTCCTAAGCTGTAGTCTTCCCAGAAGCAGATCACAAGGTCTTCCTTCAGCAGAGCCACTGGGAGGTGGCTCCCCACTGCCAACCTTTCAGATAGCAGCTGAGCACTATGTCACCTAAGCACTGTGTCACCTGGGCTCCTTATAAGTGAGTGTGTCTATCTGTGTAAATGAAGTAAATTAATGGAGAGAAAACTTGCCTGAGACACAGTACACACTATAGAGAGCTGTTACTGTCGTTGCGTCTTTCCCTGTCTATAAACATCACTCCCTTACTGTTGAGGGAACCGAGGCAAGTCCCGTGATGCCGTCCCTCTCCTGCCCCGTCATCTCTTACATGATACTATCTCCTGTTACTGCCTTGTTCTGTCTTTGACGTGCTTCCTGCTTTACTTTTTTACGTCTCAGCAAAAAATATACCTTCTTGTAGTCGTCCGCTTTTCCATTCTTGGCTGTCTCAGCTCATCCAGGGTATGTGCACCTTACTGATGCTCTGCTTAAAGGTTTGGTATTTCTGTCCCCGGACTCCGTGCCTGGCTTTCCCCTCTTTTTCTACAGGATTTCAAATCAGAGAGAGCTTTTAAGAGACTTCCTTGCATAAGCTCACATTTCTGCCTGTGGGGACATGCGTCACTTATATACCCTGAATTCAATTTTTTAATATTTCTATTTTCTATCTCCCATCACTATATTTTCTAGCTTCTGAGAGATGAAACTATCGACTAGCAACAAATGTCTACATTCCCCAGATGCTCTTGACCAGCGGAACAAGAGTGAAGTCATTTGCAGAGCAGAAACCTTGATCCCTCTTAGGTACTGTCCCCTTGTTGGGACAGAAGGCTGCGGCACTCATAAACACAGGACAGGCCTAAATGAACCCTTTTAGCTTCCTTCTCCTTATAATGTGAACTAACAATTTCTAATTTCAAACATGTGGATTCCTGAGTCAGTACACAACATGTTACTTTGAATCTTGTGCCTCCCCTATTTCTTTCTATTCGATCTGTTACTTTTACAAAGACAGAAAGTATGTTTCATCCCACCCCATTCTAAGGACATCAAAACTGCAAGTTGTAAAGGATAAGCTGTCACATGGTTTCTGTGAGGAAATAACACAGAACTCTGCTCAGCAGCCATACATTCAAAGCAAAGGGTTTAATTCATCTTGAAAAGACTGGAGAATGAATGTACAATTACATGTTTTTGAGTTAAAAGAAGGCATTCACTGTAAACACGAACTTTTAAATGACTCATCGATTTAAATTGTTTTTTTCCTGACATTAGTCCACCACAAATGGGGCCCTGTCAACTATAAATAAGAGGTCTGCCACAGTTAATGCTGTCAGACAACACGCAGTTCCAAAATGCAAACTCTGGTGACAATAATAAATTGTGCTGTAACAGCCGCCATGTGACGGCTGTAATGGACTAGTGAAAAACAGCTCTATCAGCGGTCATATATTAAAGGATAGATAAGCAGGTCAACCTATAAAAGCCAGCACATGGGGTTGAAGGTGTTCTTTTTCCACGAGGAGAGTCCAGAGTACTCAAGGGAAGGACACAGGGGAGGAACATAACATGTTGTACAGTAGTGAAGAACCACCATTGCTAACCAAAAGGTCAGCAGTTCAAAACCAGCTGCTACTCCTTGAAGTTCTTTTCTGTCCTACGGGGTTGCTATGACTGGGAGTTGACTCAACAGCAACAGGTTTGGTTTGGTTTGTTTTTTTAAGGTAGGAGATTGTCTTCTCGGACAGTGCTGTTCAGCCTCTGAGTTGGAAGGACCAGTATTTTTTTTTTTTAATTCCCAATCCAAAGGAATATATTGGTAAAACACAACAACCTTTTAGAGAAACATACAAAGTTAAACAGACAAGTCCACTGCTCACCTATGAGGTGGCTGCAGCATTATTAAGTTGCTATAAGTGATTCTAATCAATTACTCTTAATTCCTGCACTGACCTTGCCACAGACAATGACTTCACAGAGTGCTGTCACTGAGCACACATTGCTGCTTAATAAGAAACCCTGGTGGCATAGTGTGGTTAAGTGCTACACCTGCTAACCAAAAAGTCAGCAGTTGGAATCCACCAGGTGTACCTTGGAAACTGAGGGGCAGTTCTACTTTGTTCTAGAGGGTCACTAATCTACTTGACAGTAGCGATGTTTTTGTCTTTTTTTTTAAATAGGAAACTAATCAAGTTTCCAGGTGTTGCGAAGAGTTACTACACCTCCTTTCCAAGCTGTTCACAAGTGTATGTTCACAGCAGTGTTTACCTGCCCGCATTCTGGTCATTGTTCAGATCGCAGCTTAAGTCTTTATTCTCAGCATGAACTAGGAATGTAGTCTTGGGGTGTGACTTACTTTTGAGATGCTAGCATGTCTATCTCCTTGAAGACTCGCAATACTAAAAGGTCAGGGCCTGTGGGTCTGTGTGGTGTGCCATGAAACCCAAGCCCAAGCACAACACCTGACATGCAGGAAGTATCCGGTGAGTCAGAATTTGTCTGGGCAAATGAAGATGGAATGAGTCACAAATGAGTCACAAATTTTTATAAAGAGGGAAAACTGGAAATATGCTCTTCTACTGGAAAAGTCTCTAAAAACTGATAATTAAAAACAAACATTAAAGGAAGTCATCTCCGCAGAGGTCGGGGCTGAACACACATTTGCGTGTCAAGAAGGAAACAGCCATGTGGATCCACATCTGATCATCCTAACCAAGAGTGAAAGACTAGCCAGTAATTGAATTTTTGGTTACATCACATTCAACAAATTCTAAGTTTAGACAGCCAAAAAGGTATTTTTAGTCCCAGAGAAAGAACCAACTTGAATTTTTCACAAATTCAACAAAGAAAACTAGGCAATACTGAAAAACACACTAGCCAAGCCAGCCAAGTGCCGTCGAGTTGATGAAAATAATCTATAAAGTGACCACTCAGTGATAACCACCAATAACTTCTTGTAATAAACACTATCCATCTTTTCCTGCTTCAAACATAACCCTGTGAACAACTGGGATCCCATAGGAATTGCTGCTTCATAATCGGCATCTGTAACAAATATTTTCCCACATCATTAAACATGTTTCCCATGTCTGACATGTTTTTAATAGCTAAAGAGGACTTCAGCACCGTCACCAAAAACCCACTGCTCTCCAATTAATTTCAACTCATAATGACCCCATAGGTCAGAAGAGAACTGTCCCCAGGGTTTCTAAGGCTCTAGGTCTTTTAGGAAGTAGACTGCCACATCTCTCTGCTGGAGAGAGACTGGTGGATTTAAACCATTGACCTTTGGGTGAGCAACCAAGCATGTAACCACTGCGCCCCCAGGGCTCCTTTTCAGTATACAGATGTATCCGTAATACAGGTCACCATTTTCATTATTATATAAATTATGGAACCTATAGTTACAAATCAGTTTCGTTTCTTTTCAGGTAAACTCTTAGAGGGGCATTTCTAGGTGACAGCGGGTACACATTTTGTAAGGCTCTAGCATCCCATGTTTTAGCATTTCCTTGTCATGAGGAGGAAACCGCAGCAGGGCAGTGGTTAGGTACCATGACTGCTAACTGAAAGGTGAGCAGTATGAATCTACCTGGTGTTCCTTGAAAAATCTATAAGGCAGTCCTACTCTGTCCTATAGGGTCACTATAAGTGGGTTTGGTTTGGTCTGGGTTTTGTTCTGGGGAACAATAAAAGAAATTAGAGAAATAAAAAATGCTGTATTTCTTCTTAAAGATTAATAGCACACACTAACACATTAAAAGCTTTGCAAAGCATGGCAAATAAAGAGAAACCTGTACTTAAATTTTTAGTAGAAAAGCAAACATATTTGACCAAAAAAAAAAAAAAGTCTTTAACTGGCCTTGAAGAATAGTTCCATACACATACTGGTGAACTTGATTGACTTTATAATTTTTACACTGCTCATCAGGCTTTGAAACGTTTATCTATCTCAAGATAATAAAATGATTAATTTACACTTAATCCGAACACTGAAACCCTTAATCAATAAGAATTTATTTTGGCATTAGGAACAGATTAGATCCTCTGTATTTATTTTCTTTAGAAAGAAAAGCTGGGAAAATCATTTGGCGATTTCTCAAAAAGTTGACCACTGAACTACAATAAGACCTCGCAATCCTAATTCTAGGCATAGACTCAAAAGATGTAAAAGCAAGAATGCACACAGAAATCAGTATACCAGTGGTTAGTGGTTAGCACTAATTCACCACAGCCAAAAGGTAGAAACAGCCTAAATGGCCATCAACTGATGAATGGATGAATTAACAAAACATGGTACATACATCCACGCTTTGGACAGGAATGGACTGGACTCAGGCACACAGAGTGATCATATTGTGTGTGTACGTTATGGTTCTATGCATCTATAGAATGTCATCCCACTGGCCTCTTACTAGAGGAGAGTGGAAAGGATGGAGAAGAGAAGACAGGAGATTGTTAAGAGGATATCACATGTATAGAACAGAAAGGAGGAGCATGCTGTTACCGGGCAAGGAAAGCAGTGGGAGCTGCAGGCAGGCAGGCAGGCAAATTTAAACTGCATTGTACACTTGCACTCAATCACAATTTAAAAAAAAAAAATGTGGTACATACATACAACAGAATATTATTCAGCCATAAAGAGAAATGAAGTCTTAACACATGTGATAACATGGGTGAGTCCTGAAAATCTTACGTGGCATGAAATAACTTCATCACAGAAAGACAAATACTATATAGTCCCACTTATATGAAATAAGCAAAGTTAACTAGTAGTTACCAGGGCAGGAGAGAGGAGGGACGGGCAAGTCATTGCTTAAGAGGAACCGATGTCTGTTCATGGTGGCAGAATAATTTGGAAAAGGATAGTGGTAATGGTCGTATGAGATGAGAAACGTAATCAATGTCACTGAAATGTACATGGGAAAACTGCTGAGTTGGCAAATATCTGTTATATTTACGTGTATATATTACAACAGTCTTTTTCATTTTTTTTTAAGGCACGGCTGGTTTTCCCATCATGATAGAGTCAACAAGGCTTCTTTTACCCATTTGTGTTGCCGTTGTTATTGTGGGGACCATGGAGTCAGTTCCAACTCACAGTGACCCCCAAGTAACACAGGAGAAGAACTGCCCCATCAGGATTTCTAGGGTGTCATCTTTACGGAAACCAATTGCCAAGCCTTTCTCCTGGGGAGCCACCAGGTGAGTTCAACTGGCCAGTCTTTCAGGTAGCAGCCACACAGTTAACAGTGATACCACTAGGGTTCCTTTATCCATTTATAAGGCTATCTTAACCACACACTCCATTCCCACATGGAACTGAGTTTCCCTCTGCCTTCTCTCTTCTACATCACTGAGACTTAACCATGTCAGACAGCTAAAAGTTCCTGTAAATGTCTAACACATTTTCATGATGGTAAGGAAATGTTAGTCTCATTACATCTCAAAATTTTCATGAACATCCTCTTCTATATACGTATTCAGTCAGCAAATTACAAACATACTTACAAATGCGTACATGTATATGGAATGAACTGTTAGCCAAAGCCAAGTGCCATCGAGTCGGATCTTTGCAAGTAAAGATAGTACAACTTGGTAAACTTTGAAATTGAAACCCATTGGGTTTTCAACAGGAATTATGCTGAATTCATCTAGAATGAAGCTCCTTTCCATAGGATTAGTTTCTGGGTGGCACAGATGGTTAGCATACTCAGCTGCTAACAGAAAAGCTGAAGTTTTGAGATTTATTTCTGAAAAATCAGCCACTGAAAACTTGATACAGCATAGTTCTACTCTGTCACACGTGGGGGTCACCGGCGATAAGAATCAACTCAGTGGTACCTGGTTCACTGGTGTTCACCTACATGAGTTCTTCTGTCCCAGAACGAGGCACAGGACTGTTGACCAGGCATGGATTCTCAAGGATCACAGGAAGTGGCTATGATTAATCTTATGAAGACAAAAGTAGCTAACAGGTACAGAGAGGAGCACTGTATTTAATTTACTTAAATTAAATCCTCATAACCAGCACATAAGTAATATTATTTCTGGTTTTTAGATAAGGAAATCAGGGCTAAGAACCCTGTAAGGTCACACACAGTATTAATAATAGTAATAGTAATAAAAATAAAAGTACAAATATCTCCTTTTCACTGATTTTTCTCATTTGGTTAAATGATGAATTCAATCTTCCAACTTAGTTTACCAAACGCATCTTCTAGCCATAACTCACCCTCTGTCAATGTCTGAAATTCAATAGACTTATTTCCCAATCTGAGTCCTGTTCAGCTGCAATCCAGCTAAAAATAGCACCACAGCTATACCGTTTCCCAGTTTCTAAGAAATGAAATGTAGCTTGTAAACAATAATATGAGGTCAAGGTTGGTTCTTGGACAATTCTCAGGAAAAACAGGAAAAATATCAATTTCTTCTTCAGGAATGCTTTCTCTAACATTTTCTTCATAGCAAACCAATGAACCAAAAAAACAAAAAAAAAACTGACCATATCACAGCTAATACAGCCTTACTGTGTGTCAAAAGAACAAAACTTCTCCAAATTCATCAGTTAAAGAACTACAGGACCTAATATGGTACATCTGAGTTGCCAGTAGATCAAGAACTAAAACAATTCAATTTATTGGAGTTAAAAGAGATCAAAAAACAATTTGTTAAAATTAAATGGGTGACAGAGAGAAAAAAGTTCTCTCTTTCACCCATTTAATTTTTTTCTGCCCTTACAATTGAGACTCACAAATTTCTAACATTTAGCAGTCCCTAGAAGTTGTTGTTAGCTGTCATCAAATTAATTCCGATTTGTAGTGATCCCCAGTGACAGAGTAAAACTGTCCTAAGGGTTTACAAGGCTGTAATCATCACAGGTGGCATACTGGTTAAGTGCTATGGCTGCTAACCAAAAGGTTGGCAGTTCGAATCTGCCAGGCACTCCTTGGAAACTCAATGGGGCAGTTCTACTCTATTCTGTAGGGTTGCTATGCACTTGGCAGTAGTGGGTTTGGGTGGGTTACTCTTTACAGGAGTAGATCATCCAGTATTTCTCCTTTGGAGGCACTCAGTACGTCTGAACCGCCAACCTTTTGGTTAGCAGCCTAACATTTAATAATTTGCACCTTAATCTGGGCTCCTTACAGGGAACTGGAATATAAATTTAAAAAAAATAAAGTTGTGGAGAAACCGGACCTAGTATTCACGGAGCCGATATTCATAGATAACAAACTTCCTTTTGGCTTAAAAATGTTAAAAAGGAAAAAAGAAAAGTTAGAAACTCAAAATGTTCTGTTCCATCTGCCTTCCAGTCTACTTAGTTTGTTCCCTTAACACAAAAGCAACTAAAAGCAAACTAATGACAGATATTCCTGTGATGTGCCTCTAGTTCTCCTAAACAGCAGCATTCATTTCTTCTTTTTTTTTTCCTCAAAAAATAACTCGACCTGTCACATACTGGTTTGGCTTTTCATAGCTTTTGAAGTCAGACTTTATGACTGGAGTCAGATAAGTCAACCAAGAGTGCTACTCCTTAAAAACAGTAAATAAGAACTTAGTCATTTATTTAACAGACATTAATCAAGCGTTCATTGTATGTTAAATACAATGGTAACCATGGACACACAGAGATGAAGACAGCACAATTCCCCCCTTGAAGAAGTTTAATCAAGAACAAGAGTACTACTATTGAGAGAAGAAACTTGTCAACAGGATGAAGAGTCTACACAAATCACACCCTCATCTACTTTCACATCAGAAGAACTAGATGGTGCCCATCTACAACAACTGACCATCCTAATCAGGGCCACAAGAGACGAACCCTAACAGAATGGGGGAAGAGTGTGAAAAAGAACTTTAAATTCCTGAAAAAACAAAAAACAACAGACTACTAGACTGGTTGAGACTAGAGGATTCCCCGAAACAAATCATCCTGAGAGACTCTTCAAATCTTGGAAATAAAAGTAACCCCGAGGTCATGTAATAGCCAAACAACAAACTGGCTCAAAAATAATACGTATCATTTGTAAGTACTGTGCTACTTTGCAAACTATAAGCGGACACAGCCATCTCACCAATATGAGACCAAATGGTCAACACAAAAGTGAGACTGCAAGGGTTCAGGAAAATTCAATTAATGGAAATAGAACAACCAGAACAGAAATAATGAGAATGTTCATGCACTGCGAGGATTGTAACCAATGCCATGAGCAACTCATGCAGAAATTGTTGAACGGCAACCTAAGCTGCTATGTAAATCTTCATGGAAACCCAAGTATTACTTCAAAAGAAATTACACCAGTGAGGTATCACTTGACAAAGGGGATTTGATCCCCTACTAGGCAATAGTTAAGCATTTGTGGTTCAAACCCACCACTGCTCCGTGGGAAAAAAGAGCTGGCTCTCCACTCCAGTACTGGTACACAGCAACATCAACATTTGAAAGCATGCCCAAAATTCACAGTCAGTGGCTAGGTCAGCTGAAACCACAGCCAATTATTGTACTTCCATGGACCATGCACTCCTAGAAATACACAAAGAATCAGAGGGCGAACCAACAGAAGGTATCTGCTTGGCTGCTGAGTAGTTACCTCTGAAACTCTGTTTTATAAGAAGAGTAGGTCACAACTACACAAAGCGAAAATTGATAAAACATCGGTGTGGACTGTACCTTTAAAAAATATATACTTTCTCCAGCTCTAACTTTATTGAAAGTGATCTCATGGCAACACATGTCCTTTGCTTGGTTCCTGGATTAATGTTTTAAATATATTTCTCCACTAAGAGGAACATAACTCTCTGAAGCATGACTGATTCTGTGTCTAGGGTAGGAAAAAAAAAAAATAGCATGTGTCTGAAGCATTGTTCTGTGCCCATAAAGCAAGAGTGGTTTTACAGGCATGAAGGACAGGATTAGAAGGACAAAAGAGATGTTTAAAAGATTTGTACAGCAGAAGTTGTGGAAAGTCATGCATTAAACAGAATCATAATCATTAATTATTAGAACAATTTGCACTTATAATTATACTCAAGAAAGTTAATACAGAATATATATGTTAATATAATCTATATAAAACACTTGTGCATGCCCACAGAAGATAACCGTAATAAAATGCTTAAATTTATATGAAGTGTCATCATGTTATTGCTGGGTACTATAGAGAAGCTTCCAACTCACAGTGACCCCACAATATAATAGAGTAGAACTGCTTCAAATGGCTTTCTAGACTACAAATGTCACATGAACAGAACACCAGGGCTTTCTCCTCTGGAGCTGCTGGGTGGGTTCAAACCACTAACCCTGAGCTCAGCAGCCCAAGTGCTTAACAGCTGGTCCACGAAGGGAGTGTAATTGATGGGATCTTTAGAAGGTGACTTTAACTGTCCTTTTGTAAGTAATGTGACTGCTGAATAGTTTGCTATTCAACCTACTGAATAGCCTCAATTCAGCCTTTCATGGATTTCCCCAGGACATTCAGTCTCCTCAAGCATTTTGTGAGTTTAGTAGGTTTTACTACGTTTTCAAAGACACAGGAAGGCATCACCTTGGGGTTTGCTGCCCCGATATTCGGAAACATCTCTTAAGCCCAACCATCCCTTCTTCTTCCCGTCCATCTCTCTCTCCAGTCTCCTGGTTACCCTCTGTGCCTTCTTTCTTTGCAATTCAGAATCAGTGTGTGGAGAAATTCCACTTTCTCCATCCCATATCCCCAAATCCACATAGCCAAACACACCGAGTTATTCAGAAGAGCAAGTGCCTTCGGTGTACTAGGTGACGCACCAGTCTTTTAAAGGTGGTAGCAGTTATAAGCAGCAGAAAGTTCTCCAGCGACACAATTATTATTTGTAGTACTCTGCTCCCTCCCGACTGAACTCTTTTTAAATATTCCTTAGTAATCACAGAGAGCCCTAATGGTACCCTGAGTAAGAGTTCTCCCACTAACCAAAAGGTCAGCCGTTTCAATCCACCAGCCACTCCTTAGAAATTTTAAGGGGCAGTTCTACAGCGTCCTATAGGGCTGCTATGTGTCAGAATTGACTACAGCAATAGGCTTGGTTATGGTCAATAATCATTAACTGCAAAAACTTCTCATTTATTTATCTAGTCCCTTCACAGTGTAGATTTTCCAAGTTCTTCAAACAGATGGGATGAAAAAGAACACCCTTTAGAACTAAAGTATTTTTCTCTCATTATTTGCTAATCAGTATAGCAGTCTTGGGAAGTGGAGACTTCCTGAGGAAGTTAGTTTACCTTCAGGAAGTTATTTCCTACTCAAAGAGGAAGTAAACACACATGTTAGGCTGATTTTTAAGGTCAGTTTGTGTCCATGACTGTGAAGGGCAAACAAGTCCAATGATTTCAGATTGTTTTGTCCTAAAATGTTGTTCCCAACCTCTGCCATACTCCCTCCTCAACACTGATGACATCAAAATTGGGCCCTTCGGAGAAAAACATCCCGAATGAGCTAAAGAAAAGGTGGTGGGTCACTGAACTGTAGCATGTCACAGTTACAGCCCACTTGTCACTCACATCTCCATGTATCTGGGATCCATCCAAAAGCTGGAAAAAAGAAGGTGCAGCCACCCTATATCCAAATACTTCAGCTAAAATTGCATTTGAAACCACTCAGTCAACTTATCAAATACTGTGAGGCAGAGGTCTGTTTTCAAGCCTCCACTTTCCCCATATCACACTAGAGAACAGTCTCCTTCCACGGAATTTTCCAAGCTCTCGAAACCATTATTTAAAAAAAAAAAAAAAATGCCACGGCATTGATGGATGTCAAAGAGGAGCTATGCTCCAGTAGCTGATTTTTCTGGAGGAGATCATCCCCAGGCCATTCTTCTGAGGTAGCTCTTTATCAACTCAAACCAACAACCATTTGACTAGTGGTGGAGCACTCCTTCAGTTGCACCACCCAGAGCTTCCATACCTTGACACACCATGTTACATCTTCCTTTCCACCCTCCCACCTTCTATTTACACAGTGAAATCCAAGTCCCAAGCTTCCATGAGGCCTTTCTCAACTCCTCCAACTCATGCTTATCTCTCTGCTTCTCAAACTACAGTACTGTTATGGATTGTATGTAAATATGTATGTATGATTTGACTTGGCTGTATGATGCCATGCTTCCCATGTGTTGTGAATCCTGCTTCTGTGATATTGATGACGGACAATGGGCAGCAGTTGTGCCAGTAAGGCAGGACTCCAGTGACCAGCTGTGGGATATCAGGGGGAGAAGTGAGCAGAGGAAGCCCGGAACCTCATACCACCAAGAAGGAATTGGTGCACATCCCCTGGACCTGAGGTTCCTGTGTGGAGATGCTCTCACTGGATTGGACTCAGCCTATCAGACTGTGATAATTTCTCTCACTGAGTGGACTTGTAAATCATATATGTATCTGTGGCTTACTGGACTGTGTCAATAAACTTTTTCTTCATGGAACCATCTACTCGTGGCATTTTCTTTTTTAAAAATTTTATTTTTTTTATGAATTACAGTAAAAGAATAAAATTTCTAGCATCTAATAATTATCTCATCTATGATAAACCCTCAGCCCTCGACCCACCCATGTAGCCAACAAAGTCATTTCTTCTGTGGATAATTCTCTTGTTAAGTCCTTATAACACAGGTCTCATACAAAATTTGTCTTTTTGACAGAGATTGATTTCACTCAGCATGAACTCTTCCAGATGAGATCATGTTACGAGATATTTTCTAAAATTCTCATTGTCTTTTACCATAGCATAGTGTTCCATTAAGTATATGCACCATAGATTGCCCATCCATTCATCTGTTGATGGGCATCAGGGTTGATTCCAACTTTTTACTATTGTGGACTGTACTGCAACAAACATTCATGTACATGTGTCTGTTCATGTGACAACCGTTGTTTCAGAAGGATAAATTCCAAGCAGTGGAATTACAGGATCAAATGGTATATCTATTTCCAGCTTTTTACGGAAGCACCAGATTGTTTTCCAAAGAGGTTGTACCATTTTGCAATCCCACCAGCACTGTAGCAGAGTTCCAATTTCTCCACAGCCTCTCCAGCATTTGTTGTTTTGTTTTTCGGATCATGGCCAACCTTGTTGGGGTGAGAAGGTATCTCATCATAGTTTTGATTTGAATTTCTGTAATAGATAATGATTGTGAGCAATTCTGCATGTGTGTTTTGGCTGCTGCGTGGATATCCTCTTTAGAGAAATGTCTGTTGTCTATCTCCTTTGCCCACTGCTTAATGGGATTATTCTTTTCTTGTTGATATTTTGCAATACCTTCCAGACTATGGAGATCAGACGGTGGTCTGACATGTAGTTGCCAAATATTTTTTCCCATTCTGTAGGTGGTCTTTTCATTTTTTTGATGAAGGCTTTGGATGAGCAAAAGGATTTTGATTCTTAGTTGTTCACATTTTTCTATTTTCTCTTCTGCTGATCATGCTTTGTCTGTCAGATTTTGAAGTCTGTCTACATTGTGTATTAAAACATCCATTGTTGATCCTATTGTATCTTGGAAGATATATCATTTTAGATTTTAGATTTAGGTCTTTTAGTCAATTTCAGTTGGTTTTTGTATAAGGTGTGAAATATGAGTCTTGTTTAAATTTTTTGCAGATGGATATAGAATTTTGCCAGTACCATTTGTTGAAGAGACCATTCTTACCCCAGTTTAAAATCTTGGGGCCTTTGTCAAATATCAACGGTTCATAGGAGGATGGTGGCATCTCTGGGGTCTATACTCTGCTCCATTGGCCTGTATGTCTCTTTTTATACGAGTACCGGGCTGTTTTGACTACTGTGGCAGTGTAATAGATTCTAAAAAGTTAGGTGGTGAGAGGCCTCCCAGTGTGTTCTTCTTCTTCAGTAGTGCTTTACTTATCCAAGGTTTCTTCCCTTTCCAAACAAAGTTGGATGATTTGTTTCTCCATCTCATTAAAAAATGTCACTGGAATTTGTATTGGGATTGTATTATGTAAGTAGATTGCTTTGGGTAAAATAGACATTTTCACAATGTGGAGTCTTCCTGTCCATGAGCAGGGTAGATTACTCCATTTATGTTAAGTCTCTCTTAGTTTCTTGTAGTAAGGTCTTGTATTTCTCTTTGCAAAGATCTCTTATTTCTCTAGTTAGATTATTCCTAGGTATTTTATCTTTGGAGGGGCTATAGTAAATGGAACTGATTTGGTGATTTCTTCTTTAATAATATCACCGTTGGTATAAGGAAATCCTACTGATTTACTTACATTTATCTTATATCCTACTACTTTGCTAAACTCCTCTATTAGTTCCAATAGTTTAATTATGGATTCCTTTGGATTCTCTGTATAAACAATCATATCATCTGCAAAGAGGGAGATTTTTACTTTTTCATTGCCAATACAGATGCCCTTTATTTCTTTGTCTTGTCTAATTGCTCTGGCTAGAACTTCTAGTACAATTTTGAATAGAAGTGGTGAGAATGGGCATCCTTGTCTAGTTCCTGTTCTCAAAGGGAAGTCTTTCAGTCTTTCACGACTCAAGACGATGAAGGCAGTTGGCTTTGCATAGACACTACTGATCATGTTGAGAAATTTCCCCTCTATTTCTATTTTTCTGTTTTAAGAATCACCTGGTGTTGAACTTTGTCAAATGCCTTTTCTGCATCAACTGACAAAATCACAGGTGATTCTTATCTTACATTATTAATGTGGTTGATTACATTAATTGTTTTTCTGATGTTGAACCAGCCTTGCATCCCTGGAATGAAACCAACTTGATCATGATGAATTATTTTTTATATATGCTGTGAATTCTATTGGCTAGAATTTTGTTGAAGATTTTTGCATCTAGGTTCATGAGTGATATTGGTCTGCAATTTTCTTTTTTAGTGGGATCTTTCCCTGGCTGTGGTATCAAGGTTATGCTGGCTTCATAGAATGAATTTGGGAGTATTCCATCCCCTTCTATGGTGTGAAATAGCCTCAACAGTATCGGAGTTAACACTTCTCTAAAAGTTTGGTAGAATTCTGTGGTGAAGCCATCAGGGCCAGGCCTTTTTTTGGTTGGGAGATTTTCGATGACTTTTTCAGTCTCTTCCTTTGGCTCCTTTGTGTTAGATTTCTTAAGTTGATCTACTTCTCCTTGTCATAATCTTGGTGAGTCATGTGAATCTAGAAGTTTGTCCATTTCCTCTAGGTTTTCAAACCTGTTAGAGTACTGTCTTTCATAGTATTCTGTTACAATATTTTTTATTTCAGCTTGGGCTGTTGTGACAACTCCCATCTAATTTCTTAATTGGGTTATTTGTATCTTCTGCTGTTTTTCTTTTGTAAGTTTAGCAAGTGGTTTGTTAATTTTTTCAATTGTTTTTCTGTTCTCTAATTCATTCAGTTCTGCTCTAATCTTTATAATCTGTTTTCTTCTGGTGGCTGAGGGGTTCTTCTGCTCTCTTTCTACTTATTCAAGATGTAAGGTTAATTCTTTAATTTGGGCCCTTCTTTCTGGATGTGTGCAGTTATGGAGATAACCTGACCTCTGAGCACTGCTTTTGCTGTATCCTACAGATCCCGGTAGGATGTGTTTGCACGCTCATTTGATTCCATAATTTTTTTTATTTTGTCCTTGATTTCTTCTATAACCCTAGGCTTTTTGAGCAAAGTGTTGTTCAGTTTCCATAAGTTTAGTTTCTACCTATGAATTTTCTGTTACTGATTTCAACTTTTATAGCTCTATGGTCCGAGAAGATACTGTGCAGGAAATGAATGGTTTAGATTTTACAGAGAATTGCTTTATGACCTAATACATGGTCTATTCTGGGAAATGTTCCATGCGCACTAGAGAAGAAGGTGTATTTATTTGTTCATGGATGAAAAGATCTATATACATTGATAAGGTCAAGTTGGTTGATTGTTGCAATAAGATCTTCTGTGTCTTTACTGAGCTTTTTTCTGGATGATCCATCCATAACCGACAGGGGACTGTTGAAGTCTCCAACTATTATTGTGTAATGATCTATTTCATTTCTCAGTGTTGTCAGTATTTCTTCAATGTATTTAGGTGCTCTGGTATTGAGTGCATAAATATTTAATATTTTTAAGTCCTGCTTGAGTATTCAATCTTTTAGCAATAAAAAGTGACCATCCTTGTCCACAATAGTAGATTTTACATTAAAATCTATTTTACCTGAAATTAGTATTGCCACACCTGCTCTTCATTGTTATCTTAGCATATATTATTCCATCCTTTAATTTTCAATTTGTTCATATCTTTAAGTCTAAGGTGTGCTTCTTATAAGCAACATATAGACAGGTTGTGCCTTTTGATCCAGGATGTCACTCACCATCTCTCCACTGGAGCATTCAGTCCATTACATTCAATGTAATTACTGATAGGTACGTGCTTAATGCCATCATTTTGATGTAATTACTTTTATGTTGATGTTTTCTATATTGCTCTTAATGTTTTGTTCTGGGCCATTCTTCTTTATGGGTTGTTGTTTCAGTGTTGGTTTTGTGTTCGCTGAGACTCCTGTATTGCGTTTCTTATTTTGATACAATGCATTGTTAATCTTATTTATGGCTACATGTACTTCTCCCTTAACATATTAAGATTAAACCCAATTTTAAGTACTGCATAACTCTTAAACTTTCTCTGCATCTGAAACGACTACAACTACTGTAGTGTGTCCCTGTTTTGATGTGATGGTATTACACTTGCCATGATATGATCACAGATTCCCTCATTTTAATACTGTAGCTTTGATTAAGTTTTGTGACTTCCCTAACTGATTAGAAATTTGGATGATGTGTCCTGAATTGTCACCTTAAATATATATTTAACGGTTTTGTTTTTCTAAGGGAAGAGCTTCTTTCAATATTTCATGTAATTTTGGTTTAGTTTTCATGAAGTCTCAACTTCTCTTTATCTTCAAAAGTCTTTTAATTTCATCATTTTATTTGACAGACAATTTTGCAGGATAAATAATTCTTGGATGGCAGTTTTCCTCCTTTAGGGCTTTGAATGTGTCTGCCCACATTTTCTAGCCAGCATCGTTTCTGCAGAGAAGTCAGACAAAAGCCTACAGGGTTTCCCTTGGAATGTTAGCTTTGCTCTGAGCCTTGCTCCCTTCAGACACATCTGCTTATGTTCCATCCTATTAAGCATGATTATAACATGTCTTGGTGTCTTTTTGGGGGGGGTCTAGCTTTTGTGGTGTTTGATAAACATCGGATACCTATGTTCTCTTTGCTCATAATCTGAGGAAAGTTTTCTGTCAGCATCTCTACAGCAATACTCTCTATATTGTCATTAATCCTCCTTTGTTCAAGAACTCCAATTAAACGTAATTATTCCTCTTAATAGAGTCCCACATGTTTCTTAATGCTTCTTCATTTTTCTTATTTATTTTCTCTGCTTTCTCCTCATAAATGCTGGTCAGTTGCTCTGTCTTCAAGGTCACTGAGTCAAACTTCTATCTGTTCAATCCTACTCTTTTGGCTTTGGATTGAATTATTTAACTCTAATTTTGTTATTGACCTGATGCATTTCAGATCATTGGTGTTCCATCAGTCCAAACAGCTTACTAAATTTCTCATTTTGTTCTACTGTATTTTCTGTTAGAGCAGTACCAGGTGACTAAAGCAAATACCTTAGTCCAAGTGTTGGTACACAATCCCATACCACCCCAAATGATTGTTCGCCACTTGCTGTAGTGTTTCTCTTGCCCAGTGACTGCTAAGGTTCTGACAGTAATAGATCTTGCTATGAAAGCAAACTCTTTCAGGAGCCAGAGAGGTAACAGACATACTGCAAAGGACATCTGCTTAAGACAATAAGGAATGATGGGAACTCTGGAGAATTGTAGGGTACATGGTCTATCCAAGTCTACTGAATTAATCCCTGTCATGGATTGAATTGTGTCCCCCTAAAAAATGTATGTGTTAGTTTGACTTGATTAGGAAGTCCAATATGGTGCCATGCTTCCTACGTGTTGTGAATCTCACTCCTGTGAGATTGATGATGGAGAATGGGCAACAGTTGTGTTAGTGAGGTAGGTCTCAAGCTACAAGCTTATGGGATATAAGAGAGACAAGTGAGCAGAGAAAGTTGGGAATCTCATACCATCAAGACAGAAACACCAAGAACAGAGCACGTCCTTTGGACCTGAGGTTCCTGTGCCGAGATGCTCTCATTTTAGCCTACTGAACTGTGATGATTTCTCATACTGAATGGACTTAACAGACTGTGTCAATAAAGCTTCTCTTCATGAAACCTTCCACTCATGGTATTTTCTGTTAGAGCACTACCAGGTGACCAGGACAACCCCCAAATTATTTTTAAAACTATTCAGGGAGAAGAAAATGCTTATGAGGGTAGAGATAAGCCCCTCTGCTACTACACTGTGGCCTCAATAGACACATCCAACACGTGTCTGTCAGTTTGTCATACTGTGGTGGCTTGTGTATTGTCGTGACACTGGAAGCTATGTTAGTTGTATTTCAAATATCAGCAGAGTCATTCAAGGTGGACTGATTTCAGCTTTCAGGCTAAGATACATTGCGAAGAAGGACTTGGCAGTTTACTTCTAAAAACTTAAGTCAGTGAAAACCTTATGATCAGCAATAGCACAGTGTCTGATACAGTGCCAGGGAGAGGTGGCAGTTCTAATGAAATACATGGAGTTAAGCTTTTGCTACTTTCATGTCCTGATGTGACATGATTCAAAATGAGAACAGCTACAAACATTGATAAATAAACAGAATGTGGAATGAGTGAAGTATGAAACTAGGAAAAATGGCAGTTGTCCATAACAAACTGGAATGCATGAAAATTGATATCTTAGGCATTACTAAGCTAAAATGGACTGGTTCTGGTTATTCTGAATGGGACAATCATATGGTCTACTATTCTGGGAATGACACACAAAAAAGGAACAGCATTGAATTCACTGTCAAAACATTTCAAGATCTATCCTGAAGTACAATATTGTCAGTGATAGGATAATATCCACATACTTACAAGGAAGACAAGTTAATATGAGTATTATTCAAATTTATGCACCAACCACTAAGGCCAAAGATTCAATCAAACATGTTTTCAAGATGCACTGATAACTACTATCAATTGGAATTTGAAAGTTGGAAACAAAGAAGAAGGATTTGTAGCTGGAAAACACTCCAAATGCCTAATCGAATGTATATGAATTTGAAATGCACACTTTAATAAATTCTTGTTGGCTTAAACTACTGATATTACTGATATTTTAGGAATGATACAAGCCTCTATTATAAATATACTTCACTGAAGTCAGATAAACCAGAATGTCTTTGGCTGAAATATATTGATTACTTGTTCTATGATTATCTGCAAACAGAAAAACATAGATAAAAAAATAAACATAGAATAATTCTTAGAGATGAGATCAGTATATTGATAGTCTAATTTTCTTCTGTTCCCATTCTACATAAAGGCATGCAATGCCTCTGGGAGATCTCGATTACAAAGATTACTTTTTAATGATCTTTAAAAAATACACAAAAATCCAATTTCCCTCTTACTACATTTTATGACATGTTGGCTCCTTTTAAAAGACAATTTCCTCAAGAGATGAAATGTATTTCTTGACTACAAGATCATATTTAATATTTCACTGTACACTTCTCAGTGTACATACCAATTGTCTGAATGCTGAGCTCATGGGCTTTCACTTCTAAGTTAACACTTGGATAGAAATTTGACTTCTTTATTAAACTGGGCAGACTGAATCTACAGTATGCTCAAATCACCAGATGTAATTGGTACAGTTTTCCAACCGTTACCTAATTCACAATTAGGTAGGAGCTTAAACAATAAAAGACACTTGGTAACAATGTGACCTGCTAATTTCATTACCAAAACACATTAAGCTGCAACAGCTAAAACCTGACAAATCTTTGCTAAAGGGTCCTAACATTTTCAGAGACGGTTAAGTTTCAAATTCAGTTTTTTAAACCCAAACAAATCTTTACACTAGTCAATCATCACCTTCCTCATAGAGAATACCACCTCACAAAGCCACATTCCTGATTTTGGAAACTCTGCCCACCCTGCCCCCATTCTCCCAATGTGGACAGATATTTGAGAATTTTTTTAAAAATATTTCTTCCATGTCATTTCTTTTACTTTTATCCCTCTTCCTATGCTGCATTTTCTTTTTCTTTTTATCTAGAGCTTCAAATCAGTTCTTCCTGGTTCAGCCATAGTCAAGGAGGCAATGCTTGAACAGACTCCAATGTTTGAAATTTGGTTCTTAGAGAAATGCCAATCAAAACTACCATGGGATACTATCTCATTCCAATGATACTGGCACCAATCCAAAAAAAATAAATAAATACAAACTGAAGAGAGGCTGTAGAAAGACTGGAACTTTTATGCACCACTGGTGAGAATGTAAAATCATTCAATCACTATGGAAAATGATATGGCACCTCCTTTAAAAGCTAGAAATAGAAATAGAAATGCCAAATCATCTAGCAATCCTACTCCTAGGAATATAACCTAGAGAAACAACAGCCATCCCAAGAACACACATACACACAACCATGCTCATTGCAGCAGCATTCACACTTCAGGCTCCTGAAAAGGCTCACTGTGCTTCTGTAACATCTCCCACTGCAGGGCCCCAACCTCTAATTTTCCCATTCTGTTTATTATCCCAGATCACCCAAATTGTAATGATTCAAACCTCTTTCACTTTTGTTTCCTCAACTATGAATGAACCAGTTCGAACTGGTCGAAAACCATGGTTTTCACATACTTACATCACATACTAAATGTAATTTTAATAGATGCTTGAAGGTACATTTGCAAGACATGTTCTCTGAGTTCAATATTTATGACATGTGCACATCTCCAACTAAAGAAGAATTCCATTGCTCAGTTTTAAATGGACAAGAAGTAATGAACTTTTATACTGCATGCACTATACTGGAAGCAAAGATGGCAAGACTACACTTTGGAGATGTTGTCAGAAGGGATCAATCCCTGGAGAAGGACATCATGCTTGGAAGAATGGAGGGTCAGTGAAAAAGAGGAAGACCCTCGACACGATGAATTGACACAGCGGCTGCATCAATGGGCTTACACACGAAAATAATTGTGGACATGGTGCAAGACTGGGTAGTGTTTCATTCTGTTGTGCGGAGGGTGGCTATGAGTCAGAACTGACTCAATGGCACCTAACAGCAATGACAACAGCACCCCATAGATTCTTTAAGGGGCCCTGCTGGTGCAGTTAACTTCGAACCCACCTAGCAGCCCTGTAGGAGGAAGACCTGGCAAACTGCTTCTGTAACGGTTACAGCCTAGATGACTCGAGGGGCAGTGCTACCCTTTCACATGCAGTCATGGGAGGCCAAATCAAATCGATGACACCTAACAAAAACAACATAGCTCCTTTACATCATTAATTGAAACATCAGTGTCCAACACCCAATCTGTCTGATGTCAGATGCTACAAGCACAGTTAGGGCAGCCTAACTAAGTCATCACAGGTTAATATAAAAGCCACCTGGAATCTCAACTTTTGTTTTCTATAATTAATGACAGAAAAGTTCATCTCTAGACTATACAGGGATGGGGAATGTATACTCCTATAGAGTCACTGTCAATCTAGATACCATTACGTTGACATCTGAAAAGGTATTTCTCCTGAGTGTTTTTAAAATACACTTTGATATAAAGGTATAAAATGATTAACATAACATTTTCAGTAGTGCATGGAGCAAAACAAGTTTTAAGACTGAAGCTCAGAAGATCAGGGCTCCCCGCCTACCTCTGCAATTATTAATTTTACAAGAGCTCGGGCTGGACTTATTCTGAGTTTCAACTGCCCTGATCTGCCAAGTAAAGCTTTTACAGCAGCATTTCCAGAAGACCTGGGTGAAAAGGGAAACGTGACTGCAACAAGGCTCATGAGAGCACAGGTACAGGCATGAAATAATCAGTGTACCCCAAAATGTTTGCTGAACTTGTTGAATAGTCAAATATTACACCTAAAGAGGGCTTTTTGGGTGGCAGAATCCACTTGAGTTAAAAGCATTATCTGTCCCTTACCTGGTGACTCAAGTGAACTTTGTTCAAGAGGTACACTCAAGAAGATAATATAAGGATGACAAAGAGAATTTTTTAAAAAGCCAGCTATCTGGACACTTTCAAAATCACTGTAACTAGAAGTGGTCTCAGTTGAGCACAGATAATATGGGAACTCATGACTACATAAACGGATGCTGTGGAGTTCCACAGAAAGAATAACACCAGCTGTTCTTCATAAATCAATTCTTTTCATATGCTTCAAATGAAATTTTTGAAAATGAGATTATTTTAGGGAGTTAATGAAATAGACAGTTACAAGAAGCACTATTAAACAAGTCCACTGAAAAGCTATTTTTCAGTTATGAGTTACAAGTAGTTTGTCCATCTCAAAGTAACAAGGTGACCTACTTAGAGAGGTTAAGACCTTTTTATGATGGGGAGCAGACCCTCTCTTCCCATTGGAAATAATGATTAATTTGAACTCAACAATCTTTCTCAAAACTTTTCAGACTTGACATCTCTGCAGCCAGCTCAAAATACCAAAAAAAAAAAAACAAAGGCACTGTCATCAAGTCAATTCCAACTCACAGCAACCCTACAGATAGAGTAGAACTGCTGCACAGAGTTTCCAAGGAGCAGTTGGTGGATTTGAACTGCTGACACTCTGATTAGCAGCCGCAGCACTCAAATACTAAGCCACAGGTTTCCCAGCTCAAAATAGGCAGCTGGAAATCAGATGGACAAGAAAGAATTAAAGCTTAGCATCCAGAAAGGCAACAACTTTCTACAGGTTTTTGTTTGTTTGTTTGTTTTGGTTTGTTTTACTAAATTGACCATCTCCCATCAAAATACTACATCTGAAGAAAAGACCAGGGGAAAATAAAGGGAGAAATCCTGCTCAACAACTTTGTTAGGTATGTGATACCTTCAATTCTATCTGCCACATTTCTCCGTAAAATGAGTGCATTAAGTCAGAAAGTCACCAAGGGCTGTTATAGTTATTGTTGTTGTTAGGTGCCATTGAGTTGGTTCCAACTCAAAGGGACCCTATGAACACTGGAATGAAAACACTGCCCAATCTTGTGCCATATTAACAATCATTTTTATTCTTAAGCCGATTGTTGTGGCCACTGTGTTAATCGATCTCATCGAGGGTTTTCCTCTTTTTTCACTGACACTCCACTCTACCAAGCATGATGTCCTTATCCAGGGACTGATCTTTCCTGACAACATGTCCAAAGTATGCAAGAAGCAGTCTCGCCATCTTTGCTCCAAGGAGCACTCTGGTTGCACTTCTTCCACAACAGTTCTTTTCGTGGCCCATGGTACATTCAACAATCTTCTCCAACACCACAATTCAAAGATGTCAATTCTTCCTCTGTCTTCTTGGTTCATTGATTTCATGTTTGTCTGACTTAACAAGCATGTAGAAACCATCCAGTGTATCTACAAACTGTGTTGCCAGTGAGTTCAATGTCTGAATTTGAGGATCTTCAAACAACAGCTAGATGAAATAAACTTTCACCATCCAGCTAAACTTGACCTTAGAACTTACTGTTTCACCTTCTCCAGCTCCAGAGAAGGCTGGATTCCTACCCAACAGTTGTCTGAAAGAAGCCTTCTGACACTGAGTGGATTAGTTGGAACATCACATAGACAGCAGAGGCACCAGGTATTAAAAAGGACACAGCTGGAGTGAATAAATGCTATGTCCAAGATATCAGAGTTGAGCACTGGCATACCACAACTATGTTAGAGGTTAGAAACAACTCTGGGAAATCTAAGGAATAACAATCTTTGGGAAACCTGTGGCTGGTAACCACGGGTGACTTTCAGGACTTCAGAGTGAACAGAGACTGAGAAGAATCAATCCTGAGTGGGGACCTCTCATGGGGCCGGCAGCACTCACCAGAGGGCCTGTTATGATGGCTCTCAGGCCAGCACTGGCCCTAGGCTGGAGCAGATCGGAGGCTTTCCACAGGGCTGTCCTGCACTTTCCAGAGGGCTGTCCTACACTTTCCAGGTCAGCCCTCTGGCTGTCATCAGGTCTGCGGACTACTGTTGACAGTATCCTCCTAGCATTTTCAAAGAACAGTCAGTAATAATTTAGATGCAAGTCTGAAAGTCATACATGAACAGCAGCTCCCTAATGCCATTTTTAAAAAAATGTGGACAAGTCAGTGAGTGTTGGTACATTTACTGGGCAGCATAACAATCACCACAATCCAATGTTAGAACATGTTCATCAAGACCCCTCTGGCCCATTTACAGCGAACTCCACCTCAACCCGTGTGGTGCCAATTGATCACTTTTGTGTGGTCTCTGTAGCCATGGTCTTGTAGCTCCCACTCAGGTGACTGGGCAGGACTTGTGGTAGGGTAATTGTGGCCCAGCAAGGGGAGTGCAAGGGGAGTAGTCAGTTTTGCTGTAAAACAGAGCCAATTCCAGAGCAGAGAGGAAGATCCTACCGCCACCAAAGAAGAACCGTCAGAAGTACAAAGTATGTACTTTGGACCCAGGATCCCTGTACCAAGAAGCTGCTGGAAGCAGGAGATGAACAAGAACAACTGTAACCCTACAGACATTGAGAAGAAGTGGCAGCAGAAACCTGGCAGCAGGATATGGCAAAAGGGGCTTCCCTGCCCACGGAGAGAGAAAGCTCAGTATCTTGGGGGTGAGAACAACAGTCAGAGAGCAGTGTGCCTAGGACCACAGTTGGGAAGAGGGTGTCCTGACAGAAGAACTGTTACCTTCAGTGTTTCTGAGCCTGAACTGTGACTGTTACTTATCTTAAAATAAGAAAAGATAATCATGAGTCTCCTCTTGAAGAGTTCTGTGAGGCCATTACAATGAATTACTCAGCCCAGCAGAGGAGCAGAGAGTGCCTTGTGATGGATAGATGGTAGGTATCACAGTTAGTAAAGATGGCAGAGAGAGGAGGCTTCTCTGGCCCCCACCTCATGGCAGTCAGCCGTGCGATGTTGCTCGTTTCTCCTTTCCCCTTGTAGGGTTGGAGGAGGTCAACTCTGTCCCCCAGGCCATTTTTTCAAGCCCCAGACTAAAGAAACCAAATCAGATAGCATTGATGCAATTCCAACTCGCGGTGACTCCTAGTGTTTCAGAGCAGAACTGCACCGCTGGAGCTTCCAAAGCTGTGATCTTTGGGAAGGACATTATCCAGCTGTTCAAATCAGAATCACCAACCTTTAGATGAGCAGTCAAGTGTTTAAGCATTTGTACCATCTGGGGGACTCCATTCCCATCCCCAACCCCAGGGTAAATGCGCTTCCCTTTACTCTACCCCAAGGTCCTCAATTTACTTACCAGTATTTATGACACAGAGCCTTGGTACCAGAGTGGTTTAAGCATTTGGCTCAGCAATTCAAATCCACCAGCTATACCTTAGAAACGCAATTCTACTCTGTCCTATAAGGTTGCCATGAGGTGGAACTGGCCCTAAGCAATGGTTTCTTCTGTGGGGGAGGGGTTACATAGGGTGTATACCTATATTGTTTTATTTTTAAGTTCCTGTTTCCTAGTGAGGGATTATACCTGCAACATTAAATTAGCTAACAGCAGAAGTCAGACGCACAGACGCACGTACGCACACTCACACACACAGCCAGTCAGGGCAATACGTTTCTCACGGGTCCCATCATGGAAAAGCCTAACACTGTGCCATACAATACTTTCCACCTAGTTATTAGAGGCATGGCCATTGCTTTCAAAGTCCACAGAAAAACTGAACATCATGTTTCACAACATACCTCATATTTAGAAATCAGTATCACTCAGATCTTTTAACAAAAGATCCTGTCTGCTTCTTGAAGGCAACATTGATGAATTCAGAGTTGAAAAATCATAAAGAACAGAACAACTGAAGAAAATTTTCATAATCAAAGAGCATCCAGAAAGCTATTTCAACTACTCACTCAATATTTTCTTAACATCAAAAGTTAAATACACATAGTTTTGGGAAAAGAATCAAAGCAGCATTTTTTAATTTTGATCCTTTATGGAACTGGTAGGAAACTGGTGTTCATCTCCTGTTTCTTAGCATGTGTGCGGCATGTGATGGTTACACTTAGGTGTTTCCCAGGAGGAAGAAATGACTGCTCCACTGTCTAAATCCACCCAATGGAGGTCACAAAGCTAACACCTAAGAGGTGCACCAGTTGTCTATTGCCTGCGCACTTTGAAAATTAGCACCAGCCACTGTGGATCTATTTTGCAAGCACAAGCCTGAGACCACTTTGCAGCAAACATCCCTAAAATGCATTTTAACATAACTAATCGGATGCACAGTAATTATTAGCTAAAGTACAATGTATCAATGTAATACTATTTAATGTAACTATATTTAATGTAACTATATTTACCATAATTTGCTATTTTTTTCATTTTCATGAATTAAAAATATTGTAATAACAATATAGAGTCCTGCACGCAGTCTTTTCAAGTCAAATTGCTTTTACTAAAATACAACATTAAAAAAATTTTTTTTCACGTATACAGGGAACTGGGTAGCATCTTCAATAGGGTGGGGTTCTTCCACTTAAGAGTTAAAAAGAAATTCTAGTTTAAATTCTAATTTAGCCCCATTTCTAAAAGTTGTGTTGCATGCCAATATCATATTTTTTCTCCCTCCCCACCCCTGATTTTACCAGCAGAACGACAGAAAATACATTGTGATAAAATGCAGAAGACATTGGCTGGGCCTAAGCCAAAAGAGTTTCCCTAAGAGGAAAGGAAAATTTTTAAGTCCCTGTAGTGTTTTGTTTTTTTTTTTGGAGGCATAAAAAGCAGGCTATTTTAAAGGCATGAATTCCCCATCTCTCCCCACCCCCACAGTAAAGTACATCTAGTTCTGCATTTTCTATTTTTGAAAACGAACAAAAATAATAATGAAATTTAAATTCTCACTGAGAAATGTACAGTGATTTAACATATCTTTATTTTTTCATACCCACTCAAATTAGACAAATAACTACCACAGGAGTGTCTTTAAAAAACAGTGAAAAGGAGTCATACCCTTGCCAAACACAAATTTCTGATTAGAGAGGATCTTAAATAAATTAAATTGATTTCTACTCCAGCTCGTGGGGATAGAAGCAGCCAAACAAACATCTAGAATCAATTAAACAAATCTGCCTATCAACTTAACTGAATTTCAAGAATGATCTAAGGCCCACATTTGAATTAACAGGCAGAAAGTTAAAACTGAATTGCTACCTGATGCTTCACTGCGCTACAGGCCAACAAGCCCAATCTGCATGTCTTACAGCATTATAGGTTATACCAAATTGCATTAAGACACTAACACAAGAGACAATAACACAGTTGTAAAAGCAACTTACAAATCTATCAGAGAATAATTAACCCACAGAAGGTAATTCTATGTTACCTGGAACAGACCAAATTAAAGAATACCCAAAAAGAAAACAGAGGCTAGCAGAAGTAAGCCATCCCCACACATTATGAAACAGGGCAAGAGAAATGAAACAGAGACGGCAACACCAGGTTCGCAGTCCCCTCTCAAGGTGGGTGAGCCGCAGAAGCTAAGCCTCAAAAGGTGCTGCCTCAACACCCCGTACCCTTCAGGGTACCAAGAAGCCTACAGAACCTCCGGAAAATCAGCCAACAACTCAAAAAGAGTCTTTTGTTACAAGTATCACTAACATCTTACAAGGTAACTTTATTTGAAAATTAGCTTATAAAGAACTCTTGTTCAGAAAAGAAGTCGTGTTTAACAGCAAAAGGAACTGATTCCATAATTATGTCAACTTTCCACAAACAGAACCACAAAAACAAATTTCTACTCTCAAACAAGTATGCAATAAATCAAAAATCTCCTACATTGGGAAGAACTTTCATTTCAATAGTCAATGTCTTTATCAAGAATACCAATGTGATCAATCTTTTTCCTGACAGAACTTCCACTTACTCTTTAAATAATCAGATAATCCTACTTTCCCACTCCCAAATATTTGTGATTAGTTCAAGTTGAACAAAATGCATCATCACGACTTTCTCACTGTCCCAATCCTGAATTCCAGGAGCACCTATTTTGAAAGTTCTGGCATGAAAATTCAATTGCTGTAGAGGGATTTTATAATTATTCTGTTTTCTGCACTGAGAAACAAAATGTATAACAGCATTAAAAAACTGTCCTTAAGTCAGCCTACTGTAGTATCACAAAATAGCAGCTTAGAATCAGGAGATTTACAATCTGTCAAATCAACTCTAATGGACGTTAACAGCAATGCAATCAAAACAAAACACAGGAACCGCCTTAGCCTTCTCATTTCTGAGAAACTCACGTGCTTCCTCTCAGTAGAACAGCACTGAGCCCCACACATTTATTTGTCTTCCAAACATCACCAGCGCTGAGAGAAGGCACAATAATGAAGACCAGATGCCTACCTTCACTGGTAGCCACATTCTTCTGGGCTTTGGTTGGCGTATGATCTGTGCTGGAACTCACGTCAGATGAGATGCTGGAGCTGCCTTTGCCTAGAGAAAACAAAACCGAGCAGCTCTTGAGTCTCGTGATTTCAGAACTGGACCACACTTCTCTTGGTGTGGTTAGTTTGAGAGAACCTGGGGCTAGGAGACAGCGAGGGTGCAGTGGTAGAATTGTTACCTTCTGTGCAGAAAGGAAACCCAGATTCAATTCTTGGCCAATGCGTTTCAAGCAAAACCACCATCCAGCAGTGGTGGTGTGCATGTTAGGATGATACTGAACAAGTTTGAAGGCATTTCCAGTCTGAGATAGACTAGGAAGAAAGGTCTGGGCATCCCCTGACAATCAGCCAGTAGAAGCCCTATGGATCAGAACAGTCTGATCCCGTTGTGCAGAGGGTGGCCATAGTTAGGGTACAAAACTCAATGGGGGACTTCTTAAAACAACATAAAAAAAGAAGTATGTCCGTAACAGAACTTTGGAGTGGAGCCACATGCAGGAGAAGGTGGCCCATAAGCTAGAGACCAAGCAGCAATGACACAAACAAGAAGGTAAGGAGAACATTATAAACCCAGAGAAAAGAAGTAGGGAGCGGGTCTCACGCACACCTTGATGATGTCATCCCCCAGCAAGTAGGGGGTCCCTGAGTCAGAGAACTCTGAAGGGCTGATGCAAATTGCATTTGGTCAATTTGCAACTCATGGCAACCTCATGTGGCAGAAGACAGCTGCCTCAGAGGGTATTTTAGGCTGAAATATTCACAGGTCAGGTCTTTCTCTCATGGAGCTGCTGGGTAGGCTCTAAACAGCAGCTTCGCATTTAAAATCTGAGTGCTTAACCTCTGTGCCACCAGGGCTCTCTTTAATGGACAGGCCACAACTACAGGACCTTATAACTACAGGGTTTTAACTAACTTATGGCTACATGCACATTCTCCCAGCATACCTATTCAATCTGTATGTTGAGCAAATAATCCGAAAAGCTGGACCGTATGAAGAAGAATGGTGCATCAGGATGGGAGAAAGACTGATCAACAACCTGCACAATGCAGGTGACATAACATTGTTTGCCGAAAGTTAAAAGGAACTGAAGCACTTACTGATGAAGCCGAAAGACTATGCCTTCCAGTAAGGATTACACCTCAACAAAAGAAAGCAAAAATCCTCACAACTGGACCAATAATCAGCATCATGAGAAGGAGACAACACTAAAGTTGTATTTCATTTTATTTGGATCCACATTCAACACTCAGTGAATGGAATCCGTGGTCAGGAAATCAAAAGACTTATTACACTGGGAAAATCTGCTGCAAAAGACTTTTTTCAGTGTTGAAGTGCAAAGATGTCATCTTAAAGATTAAGGTGCACTAACCCAAGCTGTGGTACTTACAATTACATTATATGCATGCAAAAGCTGTACAATGAACAGGAAAGAGTGAAGAAGAACTGACACCTTTGAATTGTGTTGTTGGAGAGGATTACTGAACATACAATGGACCACCAAAAGAACGATTAAGTGTGTCTTGGAAGAAGAGCAAGAATGCTCCTTAAAAGCAAGAATAGCAGGACTACCTCTTACATACTCTAGACATGTTATCAGGTGGGACCAGTCTCTGCAGAAGGACATCGTGCTTAGTAAAGTAGAGGGAGAGCAAAAAAGAAGACTGTCAATGGGATGGACTGCCACAGCAGCTGCAACTATGGGCTCAGTGTATCGACTGTGAACGCAGCACAGGACTGGGCAGAATCTTATTCTGTAGCACTCTTTTGGAGTTGGCTGGTATAGTGGACTAGGTACTGAGTTGGAGAATGTCAACTCAGTCTCTGACCTTGGTATGCCATGCCCTTGCTCTCTGACCTTGACTATTCCCTTCTCTTTTAGGGGGCTCTGTTTCCACAGCTGGTACAGGGAGAAATGATTCATAGAAGCTCAAGTATTCTGATTCCATAAATTTATAAGAGTCCACCTCAAGGCTGCATATAAAAAGCAAAGACATCACTTTGATGACAGAGGGGCACCTAACCCAAGCCATGGTCTTCCCATCCATGTCATGCACATGCATGAGCTAGACAGTGAAAAACAAAGATGAATGAGAACTGATACAGTTCAACTGCAGTGTTGGCAAAGACTGTCATGTACATCATGAATTTCCAGAAGAATAAACGAATCAGTTTTACAGGAAACATAACCAGAATGCTCCTTGGATGTAAGGAAGGTGAGACTTTGGCTTGCTTACTTCAGATACGTTATTGGGACAGACCAATCACCAGAAAAGAATCTCATAGTTGGTAAAGGCCAGGGAGTCCGGTAGTGATACAGAGTGACACAATAGCCACAACAATGGACTCAAATACACCACCCATCATGAAGACGGCACAGACCCGGGCAGCACTTCATTTCACTATACATCAAGTCACCATGAGTCAGGAGTGACCTGACAGCAGCTAATGACAACAGCAAAATTCAGAAATGCAGAGACTGCCTTCAAATGGAGAGAAAGGACACTACTGGGGCTCATCAACACACAGACCGAAATAGTTTTCATCATACTGTTGCTTAGAGATGCACAACTGGAAAACTCAGAAATAAACTCCATATGCTGTAGCTTAGACTCAACAATAAAACTGAAATAAAATAACAAATTAAATGCAAAAACAATAAAATCCATAAAATTCAAATTAGCAGCATCAATTTAATGTGGCAGATGACGTTAGTTGGTTGAGATTAAATTGTTTTTCAAAATGTAAATATAGGACTGGCTGCTAAAGTCAGTATTTTCTTGACTTGGACATGTTCATGCAACCCAGAGTCATGGGAAGATGCAACCTGCCCACCACTGGCTTCCATTTGAACTTGGGAAGTCCTTCTTTCCTCCAAGCCTACACATTGGCTGGTCTTCCTTTGGTCTGACTATGTGTACTGCTCTTCCTCCGTAGCCATCGCTAGAGAGCAGAGAGCTCCATAAGGATGGAGAGGGACACACACGCAGGCTCAAGGGGGCAGTTAAAACCAGCAAGGACTGAAGCATGGAGATTTTAAAGTACGCCCACACTTTGACACTGCCACGAGTGTGGCTGTACTGAAGTGATTCACTTCCAACACACAGAAAAGAGCAGAAGTTACTATCTATGACATGTAAACTAGGTCATAAAACTGGGTTTCTTTCTCGTGCTCTCTTGTTTTCTCAGGCTATTCTCTACTGCTCACAGTCAGCAAGGAAATGAGACCTCCTGCAAAGACCAGGTGAGTGAGTGCTACACACTGAATTGTGTCCTCACAAAAGATATGCTGAAGAATTGATACCTATACCTACGGGACAGGATCCTGTTTTGAAAGAGAGTTTTTCTTTCATTATACTGATGAGTCAGTACCACAGTTGGCTGTCCTCAACCTGATCCCTTCTAAACTGTGTCTCATAAAAAAAAAAAAATTAGGACAGACGCAGAAAGACACACACATACACAGAGAAGACAGGCGTGTTGTGATGATGGAAACAGATGCATTGACAAGCCCGAGAATGGCAAGGATTGCTGGAAGCTACTAGCAGCTGAAAGAGAAAGGACCTTCCTCTAGAGCCAATGACCTGATTTGAACCTCTAGCCCCAAAAGTGTGAGGCAATAACTCTTTTCTTTAAAACCACCCACTTGTGGCATTTTGTTACGGCAGCCACAGAAAACAAGGACAGTGAGCCATTTGGAAGCAGAACCTTCAGCCCCAGATGACACGGTTGTGGCTGACACGTTGACGGCACTCACAATAGAGCCAGCTGAGTCACTCCCAAAGTTAAGGTCCACAGAGGCTGTGTGAGGTAATCAAAGTTCATTATGATTTTAACATGCTGTGTAGTAACAGATGATTAACACATGAAGCAAGGCACAGGTGGCCAACACATTCCACCAGGCCCTGGCCTTGCCTAGAGAGATCAGCTCTCACCATCATACCAGCCACAGATCCCAGCAGTGGAGGCCAGTGGGGGAGCAGCTCCTGGAGGACAAAAGGAATCATCAGGGCCCGGAGGGGTCAGGACACTGTGCCCCAGAACCCTAACATTTTTCTTCTGCCAGGAGGACAAACTTGCGTAAAGTCCCTCCTTGCCCTCACTGTTTTGGGGAGAACGGTATAGGCAGAAGGAGGCTGAAAGACCTGATGCTTAATCCACTGCCATCAAGTTGATTCCAACTCATGGTGACCCTCAAGGACAGAGCAGAACCGTGCTGTAGCATTTCCAAGCAGATTGCCATGTATTTCTTCCATACTGCAGCTCACGGGTTGGAACTACCAGCCCTTCAGTCAACAGCTGAGCACTAAACTACTGTTCCACCAAGGCTCCTCACTGAGCACTTGACACTGTCCTAATGCTTATTGTTAGTTGCTATGGAGCTGGCTCCAACTCACCGTGATCTTGTATATAACACAATAAAATGTCTCTCAGTCCTGCCCCATCTTCATGATCAGTGGTATGTTCAAGTTCACTGCTGAGGCTACTGTGTCAGTGTACCTCATTGAGGATTTCCTTCATTTCTGCTGACCCTCAGCTTTACAATCTAGTCACTGATCTTTCCTGATGACACGTTGAAAACAAGCGAGCCAAAGTTTCGTCATCCTTATTTCTAAGGAGTATTCTTGTGAGAAAATGACAGAACCATCCAAGTTTTAAACTGGATTAAACATTGCAGATTATACGGCCATGAAGTTAAATAAATCATAGTTCTTTGCACATCTGATTTGCAATGAGAAGGGAATTTGAGGAACGTGTCCAACTAGTTGCTACTACTTTTTTATGAACATTTTTGTTATCCTCATCAATCTGATAGAAAGGGAACATGCACACAGCCCATCAACTCACTGTGTGGAATTGCAGAGGTGAGTGGGAGAAGGAGAGGGAGGAGCCTTAAAGTAAACAGTCACGTATATGAAGAGGAAACCCTGGTGGTGTACTGGTTAAGTGCTGTCTGCTACCCAAAGGGTTGGCTTTTCACATCTGCCAGGAGCTCCTTGAGACTCTGTGGGGCAGTTCTCCTCTGACCTGTAGGGAACTGACTCAGTGGTTCAGCCAAGTGGTAGGCGGTTTCATTTATACAAGTAGAGAAAATGTAAGAGAAAGCTTTTACGTAATGGTATCTCAAAAAAAAAACAGACCCACTGGTGTCAGGTTGATTCCAACTCATGTCAACCCTAGAGGTCAGAGTAGAATTGCTCTACAGAGTTTCCAAGGAGTGCATAGAAGATTTGAACTGCTGACTTTTTGGTTAGCAGATACAACACTTAACTGCTATGCCACCAGGATTTCTCCTAACGGTATAGGAGACAATTTTCCTATGGCATGTGATGATTATGTAAAACAAAAAGAAACATACCTAAGCATGTCCCTTGTTTGATGTGGGCACTAACAGAGGTAACATGGGGACTATCAGTTTTAGTGGTGGTCAGGGCCTTGGGAGCACTGCAGAGAAAAGTTGCCAACATAATACTGCAGCCCATCACTGATACTGTTACCTTAGCAGAAAAGAGAGCGGCGGTTAAAAGCATGCTCCCCAGATAAGGAGCATCAGACTCATCAGGGAATCTACCACCAGGATAGGCTACAGCCCAGACTGAAGAATGAGAAGCCCTAGGGTTGACCCAGTAATCTGTATTTAACACGCTCTATGTCTGGTTCTGGCGGGATATGAAGTTTGGGAAGTTCCAAGTAGAGAAGTTCCAAGTAGGTAATGGCTATTGTTACTAACCCCTTGATCTCCTGAGATGCAGTGGGTTTCTCTTACATACTGCCATTCTAGCCTTGAGTTTATAATTCTGCCAAGAGTAAATGGCTGGGCCTAAATCTTGCAAGGGATTGGTTGATTAAGATGTAAACAGGATATGTAAAACCATCCAATACGATTAAGTAACTTTGTGAGAATTGGCTGGGACTATGTAATTTGAGTGACTTTGTTCTATTAAGGGTATTGGTCAGTTCATGGTCCTGCTGAGAAGGCCATACCGTGAAAATGACAAACAGTAACTGTCATGGGTTGAATTGTGTCCCTCAAAAAATATGTGCAGCTGTGTGGCTGGGACATGATTCCTAGTATCTTGGGACTGCCCTCCATTGTGTGGTTTCGCTAAACTGTATGCTAAAGGAGTTGCAAATTCCTGCATAGGATTACTTCCTTGCTTTGCAGTAGGGGGAGTTTCCCTGGAGTGTGGCTTGCCCCACCCTTAATTCTTTCAGCTTGCAAGGGATAAAAGGAAACAGCAACAAAGAGAATTAGGAGCCTCCCATCATCAAGAAATGTTCACCAGGAGAAGAGCGTATCCTTGAGACCTGAGGTTCCTGCACCAGGACACTCCCTGGACAAAGACTGATGCAATACCGGACTTTCCTCCAGAGCTGACAAGGGGAAAGCCTTCCCCTGGAGCGGTCACCCTGAATATGGACTTGCAACCTAGCGGACTGTGTAATTACCCTGAATATGGACTTGCAACCTACCGGACTGTGTAAGAATAAACCTTCCTGTGTTAAAGCCATCCACTCTGTGGTATTTCTGTTAGAGCAGCCTTAGCCGACTAAAACAGTAACCTTGTATAAGGATCAATCACACAAGACTTTGAAGGGCACCTCACTACTATAAGGAAGAGTCTAGGGTAGAGTTCGTCCTCAGTCCCAAATGTCCCTGTGATGAGAACCTTCTAGACCTAGAAGACAAGAGCTGTACCACTGACGACTGCACAAGATGGTGAGCAACAGTGCAAGCACAGCACGACCTAGTACAGCAGTGGCAGTAGTAGGGACAACAAGAGCCAGGAAACTATTATTCAGCTGCAGGGGGCTTGCCGACTAATACAGCTAAACAGATGGAAGCATCTTTGGAAAGGAAGCTTATAGGTGGAGACCAGTGCCTCTAGGCACTGGTCTGCACAACTAAAGAGCCAAAGATCAACATTTGCCAAAGTAGAGCAGAAGCTGAGAGGTCTGGCAACAGGGGCCCGCTGGCTGGCCACACCAAAAGAAGGGCGACCTACCTGAAGGCAAGGCCATGAAGAAGCTGACAAGTGTGTTGGTTGGAAGCTACCCTGATCAAAGAACAATATCCTGTCTCCCAAGTTGTTCCTGTTACTTCTAAGTTGATCCTGATCCCAAGTTGTAGCCTGTTACTTCACTAATGAAGCTCATAATTGTGAATGAAGTCTGTGAGTTCTGTGTCATCTGTGAGTTACTGAAGCCACCAGAGAAATGCAGAATGCTATGGCAGGGAACAGTTGATGTTATTACTTGTTGCCAAGCCAATTCTGACACATGGCCACCCTGTCTGTTACACAGATTTTAAATTTTACATACGTTTATATATCTAGCAAAAATGTCCCAAGCTCAACTGACAAGTTGGCTATATCTGACAGCATGAATGTTTATTTTACCAACATCAGAACTATTTTAGGCTGGAGACTCTGGAGAAGCAAAATCATTAAGCTTATAAATACATATGTAGAGCGATTTATAACAAGGAAACAGCTCCTGTGATTATAAAGGATGCAATATCTCAAGTCTGTGGGTCAGGATAGAGGCTTTTTCTGATTCACCTAGCCACAGAGGCTACTGAACCCATGATTCGCAGGTCAGAAAGCAGGGCTCTTGCTCAAAGGCTGTGAAGATCAACAAATCCCAAGACCAAAAGCCTTCTCCTGATTCACAAAGCTGCAGGGGCTGGTGAATCCAAGATTCAGAGGTTAGAAGGCAGGAGGCAGCTGCAGGATCCAGAGCAGCAGGCAAAATTTAGAATGACCACTTATATTCAGATGTAGGTTGTATGGCCAAAGAAACTCCCTTTCAACTGGTTGGCTACTCACAGTAGATCCCATCACAGGGGTGATCCCACATAAAAACTGAGAATCAGGGCCCAAGTTGATCACAATCTTAACTGTCACAAGAATCTTGTAAACACGTAGTTACCCAAAACAAACAAATATCAGAGTAAAAACTTACTAAGGTGCTGAGCTCCATGAACATTACCTATAATAAAGTGCACACACAATTCTGAATTACAGAACAGAGGAAACTAGAGGGTAGATTGATCAATTCAACCATCTGGGACACGCTAGTAACCCAGGAGCATTGACAGAAGAATGTGCTGGTCTTTCATTTCAATCACACATTCTTTGGGGCTTTCTTTGGGAGTGTGCCAAGTTTTCACAGTGTTTGAAGATAAAGAGAACGTTCATTAAATTGGGTGTTGGGAGCTTTTTTGTTTGGTTGGTTTTGTTTTTATTATGTTAGAGATTTTCAGTTTCTTTTAATTTAAAAATTCCCACATGTAAAATGCAAAACTCTCTCTTCTCTTCTCATTCCTAGTGTTCAAGCTGATTTTGCAAATGCAGATATTTAAAACAAGTCAGCTGAAAGATCAATCAGTACTTGACAAGAAATGAATCAATGGAGTCCAGAGATTGCTAACATTCTTAACAGTCCAAGAAATCACCTGCCAAGTTGACAGGCTGTACCAGTTCCAGCAGCTGTATGCACTGAATTCACCACTGTGTCCGATTTCCATTGCAGGCATCCAACATGAAATCCATAAACAAGCCTGTGTACTTAATGGCCACATCAGCCTCTAATTTCCTGCTTCTCTGCAGCACCTTGTTTTCAAGCTGTTGCAGGCACACCATGAGAGCTTGACTTAATATTAAGTGTCAGCTGCAAAGGAAAAAGATTTTTTTCCCAGTATCTCTGAAATAGATCAAAGGAATGGAGGGCAGGTCATGTTTGTGTGTTGAGTTCACTGTTACCTTCTGGACGCTGACACTGAGTAGCTACTTACCATCTTTGACCCATAGTTGAAATATGTATAAATGTGGAATAATAATATGAGCTATCTCAAAGAAAGATCTGGTGTAATCCCTAGCCTCAGTGCATATTAGATTTTGGAAAGAAGCACAATATGTATTGTCAAAGTGTGTTAGTTCTTCCAAGAAAAAGGGGAGCAATTTAACAGATGCCTTCCCCAGAACTGGAGGCCTTCAGGTAGGGGAGAGTGAAAAGTGCCTGAAGGCTGACCCCTTGGCTTGGTGTCCTTTGTTTTTGTGTCTCTTCTTTGTTCTATTAGGAGACCCTGGTGGCATGGTGGTAAAAAGCCGTGTCTGCTAACCAAAATATCGGCAGTTCAAATCCACCAGGCACTCCTTGGAAACTCTCCGGAGCAGTTATACTCTGTCCTATAGGATCACCATGAGTCTGAGTTGACTCGATGGCATAGAGTTTGGGTTTGGTTTTTGTTCTGTTCTAGCAAACACTGGGAGCAGGTACTGAATGGGAAGAGACAAAGGAAAGGAAATACAAAGAAACTTTTAGAGGCATTTTCATCTTTCCAAAACATTTAATATCTTGACTGGTACTTTCCTTACTCCAGTTTCCCAGCCATCCAACTGACCAACCAGCTGCCCTGGAGTCTACTCTGCCTCACAGAGACCTCGTCAGTGCCAGTGTAGAACTGTGTGCCATAGGGTTTTCAATGGCTGATTTTTCAGACGGGGACTGCCAGAACTTTCTTGAGGCATCCCAGGGCAAACCTGAACCTCCATCCTTTAGGTTAGTAGCAGAGCATGTTAACTGTTTGCATCCCAAGGACGTGAGATGCAGTAACTACAAGCCTACTTACTTCAGGCCAAGGCAAGGCAGCGTGTTAGACTGAGGGTTAAAAATGCCCAAGGCAGGGTTTCTGCCCTTCTAATGGGTTTTATGTCCTATTGGTGTTCCTTGGAAGCCTGATGGGACAGTTCTACTCTGTCATATAGGGTGGCTCTGAGTCAGCACTGACTTGATGACAATGGCTTGAAGTAAGGGAAGCAGTCACTACTCAAAGTCAAGGCCTGGTGCAGGGCACTGACTTTTAACTGCTCTTGACCTCTAACTTCTAAACTTTTAGTGCTTGTTGTTTCCAACTGAAATCAGACCCTGAGAGCTGTGGCCAGAGCAGCGGAACAAAGCACATGGGGTTCTTCCAGGGGAGAAAAGACACAACACCACTGCTGAGTCAGCTACTCCTCATTACAGCACCCCTTCCCCACAAACCGCTTGGCTGAGAGCTGGGGGGAGGGGAGAGGAATGTTAGCAAACAAGCCTATGGGTGCTGTATTACCTCCAGGCAGGGCTGTATGGACAGTCCTGCCTGCCACAGTACAGCAAAAAACAGCAGACATTAACAGGGCTGACAGAGACTGCTGGCATTCAAACACACCTGTTTGCAACACCCTGTCTTCAATGAGTGGCAAAGCTTTGACTGGAACCCAATAAAAGAGCAGGAGCTTGGGGACATCCCACTTCTCCACTCCTTGGTGCCTCATGAGCCCCTGGATGGCACAGATGGTTAAATGCTGGACTACTAAGAGAAAGGTCAGCAGTTCAAAGCCACCTTGAGGTGCCTCGGAAATAAGTCTTGGCAATCTGCTTCTGAAAGGGCACAGACTTTAAGTCTACGGAGCAGCTCTACTCTGCATATGTGGGGTGATCATGAGTCAGTATCAACTGGATGGCAACCAACAACAAAACGAGTCTTCCCCATGTTCTAAAGGCTGAGCTCTCAGTCTACAGTGAGATGGTGCTGGAGGGGCATCCAAACAAAATGCACAAAAGCAAACCTTGAACGTTAAATGCAAACCCATGTCGTCATTACACATGATCTTAAAGGTACCTACTCACTGAAGCAGTGTTAGCTTTGTCAGAAGCCCCACCACCTGTCAGTTTGTTGCTCTGTGGGGGAGTGCTGGAAGTTATCCCACCAATATTACAAACAGCAGCTGGATCACCCACGGTGGAAAGAATAGGAAGAAAGGCATGGCAATCTACCATAATTTTACGCAAAATAGCACAAGTCTTGGAGCCCTGGTTGTGCAGTGGTTAAGAACTTGGCTGATAATCGAAAAGGTCAGCAGTTAAATCTGCCAGATGCTCTCTAAAACTCTATGTGGCAGTTCTACTCTGCCCTACAGAGTTGCTTATCAGTCAGATTCAGTTTGACAGCAATGAGTTTGGTTTATGTTTGTTTGCTATTGCACCCTACCCTCCATGAAGCACCCTCATAAGCAGCACTGTACTAGTCCTCTTGCACATGTTGCTGCTCAAAAAAAAAAAAAAACTAGCATAGCATGCTTATGAAGATACCTTGGGGCAAGGGGGAGAGAGTGGACAGCAAACAAACACAGATGGCATGTATCATTTGCATAAACATATGGTACTTGCAGATATTAGCCAATGAATGCCCTGTGAATGACTACAGAACACTGTCCAACTGACTCAGGCGTGACAGTGATCCAAAGACAGCCTAGGACCAAGCAGCATTTCATTCTACTGTATATGAGTCACCATGGGTCTGAGCCAGCTCAATTGCACCCAACAACAACAGCTTGGAAGCCAAAGGGTAAACAAAGAAAGAATTAAACAGAAATAATTTAAGTCGATCAGCAAATGTTCTACATCCGAAGCCCATTCTCTTTATCTTATTGGAAAAAGAAAGTACATTTAAGCAAAAATCTCAATTAACGCCAGTCTTTTCTACAGTATTCCTGGAGGCTGTGATTTCTAACACGAAAAAGAATGAAACAGCATAAATTCTACACAGCTTGTACACAAATTCATGAGTGGTATCAGCAAATCCGTAATCCTGAAGCAAGCATATCTCATGGGCCCTCATGTACCTAGCTAGAGGGCATGGACCCTAAAGTCCAGCTGCTTGAACTTGACTCTTGGCTCTGACATTGGCTAGCTGGTTAAGCTTAAGAAAGCTCTTTCATTTCTCAGTGCCTCGGTTCCTTCATCTTTGTTAAGGGAGTAAGAATAAAGCATAGCGTTGTAGAACTGCTTTCAGTATTAAAATGCAGAAAATCATTGCGTTGAATGGCATATAACATATAACAAATATATGATAAATTATAGCTATTATTCATTATTTTTACTAATAATATCCTTTTTTTATTGTGGTTGAGTGCAAGTATACAACCCAAATTAAATTTGCATGCCCACCCGTTTACAGCGTCTTCTGGTCTCCTTGCCCAGTGACAGCACACTCCTCCTTTCTGTTCTATACATATCATATCCTCTTAACAATCTCCTGCCCCCTCCTCACTACCTCTCCTCTCCCTTCTAGTAAGAGACCAGTAGGACAGCATCCTATAGATTCACAGAACCATAAAGTATACACACCATATGATCACACTGTGTCCCCAAGTCCAATCCATTCCTGTCAGAAGAGGTGACCTTATTCATGTTTTCTGGTAAGGGGCAACAGCAGGTCTAGGGGGTCATGCTCCCAGGAGAACCCATAAGCCTCTGGGTCATCAATTGCAGTCTTTTAGTGGAGACACGAGTCGGATCCGACGGCACTTGGCTGGCTTGACAGTGGAGTCATTGGGGTTCACCCTTCTTTGTCTTGTGTTGTCACTGCAATTTGACATTCTGTGCCCCATCATGACTGTCTTTGGTGGTGGCCTGGTCACATGTGGATGCAGCTACCTGTTCACACGGTTCCTTCTGTCATCCGGGCTCTTTTTCCCTCATGTCTTTGTTATCCTTGATGATTATCTGTTCCGGCTGAGACAGGACTATTTGGTGTACCTCAGACAGCAGCTTGCTAGCTTTTAAGACCCCAGACACCACTCACCAATATGGGGTGCAGAAGACTCTCTTAGCAATAGGCTAGCTATGCCAATTGGCCTCCTTGTCTTCTGAGAGCATGGTCCCCAGACTCCCACCCCAGCTACTCTGTCCTTGCAACAGTAGGTTAAGATCAGAAGAGTTTTCAGTTTATGTTGAAGTCCAGTTAAGTTGATCTTCTCTCTACTGTGTGCTGTCACTGCTTTCACCCAACCAAATTTCAATCAGCTCTCTCACTCCCTCGTCTACCTTGAAGCCATTCAAGAGTCTTCTTCTGTATATGAGTCTGTTTTTAAGTCCTTATGGCAGGGGTCTCATACAATATTTGTCCTTTTGCCACTGACTGATTTCACTCAGCATAATGTCTTCTAATTGGAACTGGGTTATGAGATGTTTCCTAAAATCATCATTGTTCTTTATCATTGCAGAATGTTCCACTGAGTATATGTACCATAGTTTGTTTATCCATTCATCTGTTGTTGGGCATCTGGGTTGATTCCATCTTTCAGCTATTGTGGATTGTGCTGTAATAAACATTTGTGTGCATGTCATCTGTTCATGTGACTGCCCTTCATTCTATAGGATATATTCTGAGCAGTAGGATTACTGGATCAAATGGTTTATCTATTTCCAGCTTTTTAAGGAAGTACAAGATTGCTTTCCAAAGAGGTTGTTGTACCATTTTGCAATCCCACCAGCAGTATAGATGAATTCAAGTTTCTCCACAGCCTCTCCAGCATTTGTTGTTTTGTGTTTTTTGGATCATGGCCGACCTTGTTGGCACAAGATGGTGTCTCACTGTAGGTTGTGATTTGCATTTCTCTAATAGCGAACAGCATTTCCTCACATGCCTTTTGGCTGCCTAGGTGTCCTCTTTAGTGAAGTATCTGTCCATCTCCTTAGCCCATTGCTTAATTGGGTTACTTATCTTTTTCTTATTGATATTTTGCAGTATCTTGTAGATTACAGCAATCAGATGTTGGTCCGACACATAATTGCCATAATAGTCTTTTAATTGCTTTGATAAAGTCTTTTTGATGAGCACAGGTGTTGGATTCTTAGTAATTCTCAGTTATCTATTTTATGTTGATCATGCTTTGTCAGATTTTGAAGTCTGTCTAAGCTGAATATTAAAACTTCCATTGTTGACTCTATTTTTTCTTGCATGACCTTTATCACTTGAGCTTTGATATTCAGGTCTTTGATCCATTTAGAGTTAGTTTTTGTGTAAGATGTGAGATATGGGTCTTGTTTCAGTTTTATGTAGACGGATATTCAGTTCTGCCTGCACCATTTGTTAAAGAGACCGTTTTTACTCCAGTTTACAATCTTAGGGCCTTTTTCAAATATTAACTCTTCACAGGAGGATGATACCATCTCTGGGGTCTCAACTCTGTTCCACTGGTCTAGATGTCTCTTTTTGTACTCCTGTGGCAGTGTAATAGGTTCTAAGGTCGAGCAGTATGAGGCCTCCCAACGCATTCCTCTTTTTCAGTAGTGTTTTGCTTATCCAGGGTTTCTTCCCTTTCCAAACAAAGTTGGTGATTTGTTTCTCCATCTCAATAAAAAATGTCACTGGAATTTGTATAACAATTGCATTATATATGTAAGAGCACTTAGGGTAAAACAGACATTTTCACAATGTTAAGTCTTCCTATCCATGAGCAGGGTAGGTTTTTCCATTCATTTAAGCCTCTGTTAGTTTCTTACTATAAGGTCTTATAGTTCTCTTCATATAGGTTAATATTCTTAATAATGGTTAAATTCAGCTCAGTTTGGCAAATACATGCTAAATCAATTGCACGCAAAGGACTATGATCAGCACAAAGAGAGAGAGTCCATACTGAGTTGAGGAGATATGCCACACACACAAAACAAAATTTATCTTAATATAATTGCAATATGATTCCATTTCTCAATAGGATCATCAGACGAGATTTTCAAAGTAACAGAGCATGTTGACTGTTTTCACCACCCAAGGACTACAAGGCAAATCCGTGTTAAATGGATTGACACAAATGTCCATAAGCGAATAAGCTTTGAAAGTTTATTCCTAAGACAACAACCCTATTCCCATAATGATTACAGATCAGCAGTATCCCTTCTTTACAGGCAGCACTCAAAACTGTGTTATCCCAAAAGGGAATTTTCACCCAATGGTCATGTGTGCAAAGCATGCTAAGCAGAATTTCCAGGAGCCATGCAGACTGGCAGTAGTGACATCACTTTCTGCAGAATTATACAGAAAGCAAAAAATGTCACCCTGCGTCTCTCACAGGAGCAAGTTTCCTTGCATGACAGCATCATTCTGGGTGAGAAAGAAAGATTGGCAAGTAACAAAACACTCCATTCATCATGAGACACTAGATGCTAGAAGTCTCCCTTCTTGTGAAGAGACAAGCACATGAAGAACCAGCATGGGTGGTTTCCACATAGAAGGATGGGTGATGTTTCACTGAAGAAAGCAAGGTGGAGTCTGCTCCCCTGAGCCCCAAACCTACCTCCCAGGACTCTAGGAAATTCTGCAAGAATTAACACAGATGTCGGTTGACACAAAGACAGATGCTGCTACTGCTGTGGACAGATGGTGTTCCCCAGCTGCGTTTCCAGGCAGAGTAATGAGAGGATCAGAGCTGTGGACAGGCTAAGGAGGTGACTGCATTGACCCAAGAATTTCCAATGTCATATTTTAAAATGTCATATTTTAAAGACATCTCTACGCTAACTAACAACATCACCACAACTTACACCAGTCATTTCTCCCCCATGTCCTGAAGGGTCACTCATGGCTCCCAGCCACGCAAAGAAGTTGCCTTGTTTAATTTGCACACAAGAATCAAGAGTTCTTTTTAAAGTTCAGTGCTGTTTCAGCTTGACATGCGAGTGGCTTCGAAGCCATGTCATTTCATGGCACTGAAGAGTCTCTTGAGTCAATAAATTCATCACTGCTTCTTCTGAGACTCATTCACTCATTCAGCAGAGCATGGGGCAGATACCATGTTACACAAGATCCCGTAATCAAGCCCTGCTGGCAGGACACCTTATGTTGTTGCAGGAGCTTTGCAGGTAGGGAAGCGAGAGACAATGCCACCAATCTCTTTTCAGGAGAGTGTGATGAAGGGACCGGAAGCATCTGCCTTTCAGTCTTTGTAGCTTTGTGTTGTTGAACTGCAGACTAAAGTTAGAAAATGACAGAATTTTTCCCCTATAGGGTCACTGTAATTGGGGACTGACTGGATGGCACTGGATTTGGTTCTTCGGGTTTTACCAGTCACTGCTTTCAACATTTTTATACAAAGCACAAACAAGCCCTGCTGGCATAATTGTTAAGCTTTTATCTGCTGATCAAAAGCTTGGTGACTTGAACCCATTAGCCCCTCCATGGGAGAGGAGATCTGCCAATCTGCTCCTGTAAAGACTGTGATTATCAGGTGCTACCAGTTGGTTCCCACTCTTAGAGACCCTACGTACAACAGAATGAAATACTACCCAGTCCTGTGCCATGCCCACAACAGTTATTATGCTTGAGCCCACTGTAGCGGCCACTGTGTGAGTCCATCAGGCTAATCATCTTCCTCTTTCTCACTGACCCTCGACTTTACCAAAATAAAGACTACAGCCTAAAAAAGTAGCCATGGGGCAGCTCTGTCATTTGAGGTCATTGTGAGTCAGAGTCAGTTTGACAGCACACGACAACAACATGCAAAGCACATTTACATGTAGTTACCATACCTGGGCAGTATGTCCTTCCAGTAAACTGAAGGTCCCCATGAGTCAGAGGCGACTCAACAGCAACAATGACAATCTTAAGAATCACTGAAGAGTAATCAAAATTAATAAAAATTCTGAGTAATAAATTCTTAAAGGGCATTTATTCTCTCCTTTCAAGCCTAAGTAGGATCCTATCAACAGTGAAAAGAGAAAAAAGAGCTACACAGTTAAGAATCTTACTTAAGACAAAAGAATCTTAGGCTCTTAATAGGTTTTCTATGGCCACCTATTTTACAACACTATATTTATTAAGTTGAACTTGTTCAACTGTGTTTAGTCATGGGTAACTAAGTGGAACTGACCCAAATTTTCAAACTGTGAGAAGACTGGAATAATAACCAGAATGAGAAAGATTATGGTTGACACCCTACTAGAAACTTAATGCTGGGGAGAGAATGATACAAAACAGGGTCAGAGACACACCAGTGCGAGGGTCCAGTGAAATTTATTCGAAGAGAACGAGAATGAGGTCTGAGCCAAGGGGTGGCTCAGCCCATCCCTGGTCAGTAGGGTAAGTTTTTTTTTTTATAGTTTTAAAGTTCTGATGAGGTAGAGTGGGACAAGGGGATTTATGTCTTGATAAGGGAAAAACATTAATTGAAAGAGAAGAGGAAGTAGCAAGAAATTCCAGTAAGGGGATTTACAGTCTGATAAGGAAGAAGTGTTGAGCAGACGCAGAAGGGTTAAGGTTTGTTTCTAGTCAAGGTTTGTGCGATAAGGGAAGAGTTTTGATTAGGAGGGTGGGAGTGGCAGGCATAACGTTTTGTTTGTGGTCAATTTCTGCAGGCTGTTTTTGGGTAATGGCAGGGGAAGACAGCCTACGCTAAACCTCTCTGAAATCCAGGGACAGAGTTCCCTCAATCCCTGTAAAGGGTAACCTGCATTTCACAAAGCAAGCAAATCAATCTCTTGACCAGCTGAGTGAAATAAAGCAGTGCCTGGTTCAAATATGGCACTGACCAGAAAACTGTGACTGTGTGTCACTTTCAAGTTTGGCAATAATCCAGTCTCCTGCATTAGGCTCCTAAAAGGGCTCATTGTGCCTCTTTTGGAGTCTCTAATTTCAGGTCTTCCTGTTCTGGTTAGCATTCTGGATGGCTCAAAATTTTTTTTTTTTTTTGGTAATTAAAGTCTATCTCAGTTTTGCTTTGTCAGCCATGCACTGAACTAGTTCAAACTGGTTTGAAGCTTGGTTTATTTAAGTGCTGTCATGGATTGAATTGTGTGTCCCCCAAAATACGTATCCAGCTGGTCAGGCCATGATTCCCAGCATAGCGCTGTGGTCCCTCATTTTGTGATTGATGTAATTTTCCTATAGTTTGTTACCCCTAATCACTGCCTGTGGTTAATACAGAAGAATGGATTAGGGTGACGAAGATGGCACACATACTCTTGTTCAGGTCACATCCCTGATCCAATGTAAAGGGTGTTTCCCCGGGGTGTGGCCTACACCATCTTTTGTCTTAAAAGTGATTAAAGGAAAGGGAAGTAATGAAAGTTGGGGACCTCATACCACCAAGAGACCAGTGCTGGGAACAGAGTGAGTCCTTTGGACCCAAGGTTCCATGCAGAGAAGCTCCCAGACCAAGAGGAGACTGGTAAGAAGGGCCTTCCTCCAGAACCGACAGTAACAGAATTTTCCCCTGGAATTAGCACCCTGCATTGGCACTCCTAGCTTCCCAGACTGTGAGCGAATAAATTTCTCTTTGTTGAAACCATGCATTTGTAGTCTTTTTGTTATAGTAGTACAAGAAGCATAAGTCACCACAGGCAAAACCATTTCCAAGATTCTGTATGAGGAAGTACAAAAGATCCAAATAGTTCTACTAAGTAAAAAAGATGATATTAAAAAAAAAAAGTTTTTCCATCACTGGGACCAAATACATTGAAGAAAGCACTTAAATGAAGAAATAAGAATCATAGTTCTGGTAACACACCTGTTTGGGGCATTCTCAGTGCTCAGACATTCTGTGCAACCAGTGGTGAGAATAAGCTATCCCTTGCCAATCCCTGCACCCGTAAAGGGAGGATGGGATACTGAAGGTATCATCTTCAGATTCTCAGCTTTTTACCCCGCCCCACATTTCTCACCCCTCCTCCCTCAAAAAGTTATCAACCTTCTAGGGAAACTATAGCTTTTCCACCACAAATTAAGATCACAAAAGCCCTAACAGTTAAAGAGACGGAGATGCTGGGCAATGTCCTTCTCTCCTTAGTTAATTCAAATATGCATATTTGCATGTATATCTGTGTGCACATGTACGTGTATATGCACATGCACACATACATACATACATATACATATATATGCATATAAAAACTAAATCAAACCCACTGCTTTTGAGTCGATTCTAACTCATAGTGACTCTACAGGACAAAGCAGAACTGCTCCATAGAGTTTCCAAGGAGTGCCTCGGAGATTCACACTGCCATCCTTACTGGTTAGCACATGTGTAGCACTTAATCACTACGCCACCAGGGTTTCCATGTATGTATACACACACACACAGTTTCACTATGAGTCATAACTCACTATATGCCAAGAGGTTTATAATATATAAAAACCTACTGCCATTGATTTTAGTCCAACTCATAGTGACCCTATAGGTCAGAGTAGAACTGCCCCATAGAGTTTCCAAGGAGTGCCTGATGGATTTGAACTGCCAACCTTTTGGTTGATAGACATAGTGCTTAACCCACTATGCTACCAGGGTATATATATGTGTATATATATATGTGCATGTATGTATATATACATAGCCCTGATGACAGTGGCTAAGTGCTCAGGCACTGCTAACCATAGGGTTGGCAGTACTAACCCACCAGTCATTCTACAGGAGAAAAATGTTCTAGTCTGCTTCCATGAAAACTCAAAAAAAAAAAAACCCCACTGCCACAGAGTCAACTCCAACTCACAGCAACCCTTAAGACAGAGTAGAACTGGGCCACAGTGTTGCCAAGGCTGTAAATCTTTACAGCAGCAGACTGCCACGTCCTTCTCCATGGAACACTTTGTGTGTTGGAACCACTGACCAAAAGGTCAGCAGTTCAAATCCTCCAGGTCCTTCTTAGAAACTCTAGGGGGTCGTCCTCTTCTATCATTCAGGGCGGCTGGGAGTCTGAATTGACTCAGTAGTGGTGGCTGAGGTTAGGCAACCCACACCTAACTGTTTCAACTTGCCTGCAAATTCAACTGAAAGACAGACTTAGAAATGGGACTTCTTTTAATCCAGAGATGTGCCTATACATGAAGTAATTTTAACAGCGGTGAATTGGAAATATTTTAAACAAGCAAAACCGAGGAAAAATCAGCAGTACACAGAGCCATAGGATGAATCTCATCTGATTTCCTGAGCCTGGGATATAATTAAACTTGCTTTGGGACAACAAGCAGATGACTTGGTGTGTGTGTCTTCTTTCAAAAACTTCAGTTTAGCTCCCACCTATCATCTATGCTGTCTTTTCCAGAGGTTTTTACATTAAAAAAAATACCACTCTCCCTAAATTGTACATTAGTAGGTCTTTTATCATATAAATTGCAGTCACAACCTAAGTTAAGAATTGCAGAGGCCAATGAAGGGAAAGCCCTGGCTTCTATAAAACATTTCTATAAAATAAATCTTGCCTGAAACTGGAATCTTTCTCAAACACAGCAACTTAGGAGCTAAGCTTGGCCTTCTTTTGAAAATATAACAGTTTTGCCTTTGGCCAAAATACATTAAATACTCCAGGGATTGCTTTTTTCTTTCTTTAAAGCACTCCTTCATGATTCACTGATAACTTGGATAATAACTGAAAAAAAATCCCTAGAATGCTTTTCCCAAATTATTCCAGAACATTGGCATCGCTCCATGCATAAAGGTGACAGGAACATTCTGACTGCTCTCTGATGTTTTTTATATAACTGGCTCTGAACTTCTAGAAACTCAGGATTATGGGAAGGGGAACCTAGGAGACCATCTAGACTTGCCTCTCACCTCCATGGCTGCCTAGCTGGTGACCTTAGGTAATTTTCCTCCTCTGAATCACAGTGGTGACGGGAACATAAACTGGGCCAGGTCTTGGAGGGAACACTCTTGCATCTAGTTTGAAGGAGGAGCATGGTCCAGGGACTGGAAATTGCAAACTCCAGTTTCCTCTACCCTGAGCCCTCTTCATTCATTTGCTTGTAAAACGTGTTACCCTTATCCTAAAAGGCAAGTGTGTGCAACAAATGCATTCTGTGGGATCTAGAGTATGTATATACTACAAGTGGGTTCATAATGACTTTGTATGAATACCATCTACAGGGCCTTAAGTCATTCAAATAACAAGAATTTCAAGCACGCGTAGTATTTTTTTCCCCAATATGATACCAGTGGTATTGAAGATGTTTTCAAATGGATGAATCTAGACAGGTAAAATAATGCCTCTTTCACGTTTTTCGTATCTTTTATAAAAGTGAGATGGAATACAAGATGTTGGCCTAAGCATTTTCTTAGGAATCCTAGTAGTGTAGGGGTTAAGCACTCGGCTACTGTCATGGACTGAATCAGGTACCACAAAAAATGTGTGTCGCAATTTGGCTGAGCCACGATTTCCAGTGTTGTCTTCCATTTTGTAATTTTTCTATGTTGTAAATCCCAATTTCTGCCTGGGGTTAAAAGGGCAAGACTGAATTAGGTTAAAAGAGGATTAGAGTGGGACTGTAACACCCTTACTGAACTCGCCTACCCGATCCAAAGTACAGAGAGTTTTCCTGGGGTATGGCTTACACCATTTTTTATCCTTTTATCCAACAAGAGATGAAAAGGAAAGGGAAGTGAGCAGAGAGCTGAGTACTTCATACCCCCAAGAAAGCAGTGCCGGGAGCAGAGGGCACCCTCTAGAGGTTCCTGGACTGAGATGCTCCCAGACCAAGGTAAGACTGATCCATCACACAACCTCCCTCTAGGGCCAACAGAAAGAGAAAGCCTTTTCCTGGAGCTGACACCCTGAATTTGGGCTTGTAGCCCACTATACTGTGAAAAACTTATCTCTGTTGAAGCCAGCCACTTGTGGTGTTTCTGTTATAGAGCCCACTGCTACAGCCACTGTGTCAATCCATCTCATGGATATCCCTCTTTTTCATTGATTCCCTACTTAACCAAGCATGATGTCCTTCTCCAGGGGCTGGTCCCTTCCGTGACATGTCCAAAGTACATGAGATGAAGTCCTGCCATTCTCAATTACAAGATACACTCTGGTTGTACTTCTTCTAAGACATATTCAATATTCTTCACCAACACCATAATTCAAAGGTGTCAATTTTTCTTTGGTCTTCTTTATTAATTGTCCAGTTTTCATATGCATATTAGACAACTAAAAATATCATACTTTGGTCAGGTACACCTTGGTCCTCAAAGTGACATTTTTGCTTTCTCACACTTCAAGGATGTCTTCTGTAACTGATGCACCCAATGCAGTGAGTTACTTAATTTCTTAACTGCTGTTTCCATGGGGACCTACTGTGGATCAAAGTGAAATGAAGTCCTTGACAACATCAATCTATCCTCTGTTTATCGTGATGCACAAATAAATAGATCACTAGAAATATAATTGAGGCCAGTGAACCTATTAGAAAAAAAATTATTAACAAGGGGGCAAATGCCATTATTGTCCAAAGAACTCATGAGAGTCAATCAAAAAACCCTTACACTAACATATAAGTCAAGAAGAAGAACAGGCAATTCACCAAAGAAGAAATATAAATAGCATAATCAGAACCTGAACTCATTTTTCTACTAACGAAGAAGCAAAACAAAACAGTAATAAGACACCACTTATGGTCTATATTTGCAAAGTTATTTGTTTTTGTTTCATTTAGTGTGTAATGGGCACATCTAAGAGAACAAATACATGCAAGTACTTTCAGACAGTCTGGTGACACGCACATCAGAAGACTTGGTATGGTTTAAGTCCTTTTATCCAAGCAATTCATGCTTCTTGTTAACACAGGCAGTCCAAAGCTTTCTTACCTGAAGTATTCTTGAGCTAGTCTTTGAAAGTGAACATCTGCAAGTGAAGTGGTGGACCACGCTGTTCACGGGCACAAGTGGCTACATAATTGGTGGGACCCAGTGCAAAACTAAAATGTGGAGCCTTTGTGGAAAAAAAAAATGAGTAGAAATTTCAAGGCATGAGAGCAGAGCATTAAACAAGAGCAGTGCATTTCTGAACACATGGTCTTAAACCACTGTAGGTGACCCTACAACCACAGAGCTGACCCTACATAGAGCTACTCTGTACTCACATCACTGAAAAAGTAGTGAGTCCCTTACTCTGCCCCATGTGAAACTTTCTTACCCAGCTTGGTGGATAAGAGCGTGAGATGCAGTAGGAACAGTAGGTGGGTGATGAAAGAAATGCCCACCTCTCCTACGCAAAGAGGAAATCAGATACCAGACACACAACCAAAATCTGAGCATTTGCCAGGGCAACCCTCTACCAGTTTGATCTGTGCGTAGAACTCACTGAAGTGGGCAGTGAGAACCACAGTCAGGTTTGCATCTCTCTCCCTTCCTTTGCACTGCAACAGAAGTCAGTGGGTGGCCTCCCACTTCCTGCTCACATCCCAGGCAAGCCCTCTTCTGCTGGTGGATGGGAAAGGAAGCCAGGCCAGCTGAGGATACTCTGCCTCTGGAGCCTGATTTCTGGGTGTCTCTGAAATCAAGGCCGCTCCCATCCAAAGATGACTTCTCCTAGATTGGGCAGGCTTCACCCAAACGTGCTACTCACCAAACGTGCCTCACAGTGTTGAAGAGATTTGGAATACATGAGGTACCTTAAGGATATCGAAATATGGCCCACAGAGTTCTGTGAATATTTGCAAGTTGACATCCACCTTTATTCTAATACAGTGAAAAAGCCCTATGAACAAAATGGAGAAAGAGAGAAGCAATAACCTGTTTGGAACAATTAGTTGAATGTTTAGACACACAACTCTCTCATACACACACACATACCAAGAGACATATAAAGACACACATATAACTTCACCTTACACATAAATAAATCCCAGAATTATTTGTCCATCCGAAAGTAACAGAATTTAGTTTAGAGAGGTATGTTTCCTAGTCATTCAAAAGCAAATCCTAGGCTAGTTTTGATGGGAGCATATAATCCTACTGATTTAGCAGGTTGCATGCTGCAGGGACAAGAGCCCTTATTCTTACATACAAGAGAGCTTCATTCTAATCCCAACCACAAAGTTGAATGAATTATTTAATATCTCTAAGCCTCCATTTTTCCTTCTGTCATACAAAAGGATTATGGCAGACTTGTCCCCCAAGCTCTTAAAGCAGCCAACCCCTATTGAGCACTTTTGGTGGCCATGTTATTTTGTCCAACCCTCATGGCCACCCTAAAACATACAAATGTCCTCCTTGTCCACCCAGGAAACCAAGGTTTATATTGTATAACCCCTCCAAAGCTGGTCAGTGGAAGTGCCAGATATTAGAGGCCTTATTCAGGATATGACCTCAAGTCCCACAACCTTGATAATATCTTCGAGTGCAAAGACCAGATGTTAGAGTTAGTGCACTTGGACTTGAGTCCTTTGTCACTAACCACCTATAACCTTGCAAAGATACTCAACCCTCTGCCTCAGTGCTCTTAGTTTGAAAGTGTGATCCCACAGTGGCAGGTTTTTAATGAGTTAATGTATCTAAAGCCTCAGTTCAATGCATGGCATGCGGTAAGCACTCTGTAAATATCATCTACTCAAGGCCATCATTTTTTATAAAGTAGAGGGTCAGTGAAATTGACGGCAACTTGAAGCAAGATGCATTGACACAATGGCCACAACAATGAGCTTTAAGCACTGACAATCAAGAAGATGGCACAGTTGCAGGCAATGGTCCATTCTGTTATATCTAAGGCTACCGCGAGTTAGAGCAAACTTGACAGCAACTAACAATAGGGTGAACCAGCACTATCAGAATGTAGATCTTAGGTCAGTATTTTAGTCCACGTAGTTTATCCTGAATCAACTGTCAGATGAAAGCATTCAACTGGCTCCCACTTTCTAGGTAGCTGTTCTGTCCCAGTGTATCAGCCAATCGGAAACCATGGTTGTGTAGTGATTAAGTCCTACGACTGCTAACTAAAATGCTGGCAGTTCAAATCCACCAGGTGCTCCTGGAAACTCTATGGGGCAGTTCTACTCTGTTCTACAGGGTTACTATGACATGGAATTGACTCAGTAGCGATGGGTTTGTTGGGTTTTTGGTTTATCGGCCAATCTGGTCTACCTGTTACTTTCACATGGCTACAAGGCAGTGTGGCCTTTCCCAGCTCTCCTGCTAGCTTGGAATGGCATCTCTTCTCTCCTAAATACCATTCTATTCAGTTATTATCTCCTCCACAAACCTCTGCCTAGCTCTAATTGTGGTGCCATTTACAGTCAGTTGGCACTTACCATTAATAATGAAAACTGACATTTAAAGGCTCCTTGGGAATAGACTAATTTGGTTTTATGTATGCTTTCTCACTACATGGACATTGTTATTTTCTTACACGCCTGAGATGGCAGCCTGTATATAGAGCACCTGGCAAAGAGAACACACCCTCGAGCCCTCAGGAAAAGTCTGCAGTTGATGACAATGCTCTGGACAACAGGAAATGAGAATGATAAAATAATGGTGGACCTCCTTTGACATACAGGCATATCTTATAATGTAGAAATTAGCTATGATTCCAAATCAGTGTACTCAGATGCACACTGGTGCATAACATGACTAGAGTTTTCAAGGGAGAATCAGGGAAGAGACGCAGCATTTCCAATGCAACCCACTTTTTCCACATGGAAACAAGAGAAGTAGTCTGGTGTATCCATCAGCAGCAGTACGCTGCATCCCTCATACAGGTTATTACGTGGAGGCCAGCCTCAAATTCTGAAAATTTGAATTATTGAACATTTCCAAGGCCATTTGTAAAAGTTTCTGGGTGGCACCTGCCTCTCCTCTGGCATTAGCCTCTTGGGGTTCTTTATATCCACCTTCAGCTCCGTTATCCAAGGCAAACCCCCCAGGACACACCAAACCATGCACCTCTACCCCCAGTATGAGCTGGGGATATCCATTCCTGCTCCTGTTTGTAACTCTGAATAACACACATCAAGAAGCTAGGCAGTCTGGGGTGTGGTGATCAGGTACTCCCATCATTCACGCAACTACATCTCCTCACCACCAAGAAATGAATAGAAATACCATTTCAAAGAGTGGTTAACTTGACTGGCTTAGACCACCCAAGATCTGAACAGATAAACTTTTAACCTTTTGAACTGTTGACTTTTCAAATGCCTTACCAAATTCTTGACCTCCTTGACCCACGATATGTTTTCCCTTCATGTAGAAAAAGGAGCTTGAGCAACCAAGAAATTACACTTTCTGTTTAGCCTTCTCAACCTCATTCAAAGAAAGTATGTTACCTTTACTGCACAGTCTAGAGGTGCAGGCAAATGCCTCAAAAGTCTGTCTAAGTAGTATCACAAAGATCAACTACAGATCTATCATTCCATCATCAGATAATCATTACATGCCTAATATGTACAGAGCAGTCTTTGGGTGGGGCAAATTGTTAAGCTGTCAACTACTAGCCAAAAGGCTGGTGGTTCAGAGGCGCCCAGACACCTCAAAAGATGGGACTGGTGATCTGTTTCCTATAAGTCATGGCCTGGAAAATTCTATGGAACACAGTTCTAGTCTGCACACATGGGGTTACTATCACTCAGAACTGACTCTACAACATCTAACAACAACAATGTATGTAAAACACTTTGTGAGTATTGAACAAAAGCACCAAGACTATTTAGTCTCAGAATGAAAATGAGGGAACTGGATCTCTAAAATTATGTTCATATCAAACGGCCACTTTTGTAGGTAAAAAAATATTTTTTTTATTTAACATAGTTCAACCTATTTATATCTTTAGAGTTAAGCCATAAGGGTGGGATCTGGTATACAATAATTAAATTTGATTGGATGTTGCCCAAGATATACTCATGTACACTGAATTCTTCTCTATAATGTCTAATGTCATAGTGAATAACCAATTAACATATTTAAAGACATCAGCATAAAGAAGGAAATTCACTAATCTGCCAAAAAAAAGGATGGAAAATACAGTGAAACCTGTGAGAGTTAAAAATCCACAGGACTGCCTTGTTCCTCCAGGTCTTGCAAGTTTTCTACCTCTGGCAGAGTTCAGGCTTACCACTCTTCTATTACCTGTTTTACTAGAAAATAATTTGAATTTTCCTTCTCTGACAGGTTGCCACCTTACACAGATTCTGGCTTTTGCAGGTTTTACTGTGCCTCTTACACTAATGGAACAAACTACAATGCCTTATACTTTTCTTATATATCTGCCTCTTATACCATTTCCTTTCCCATCAAACTCCTGGGAATGATAGGATTATTAATATCTTATTTATATCTTCTCCTCAAAAGAGGCAGAACTTAAAAAGAACCTCCACTGACCAAAGAAAGACTACTGTAATTTGCCAATAAACTGGCTCCAGTGACTTGCAGAACAGAGAAAATGTTCAAAATTAAAAGTTAAATTTCAAAAGGAAAATTCGGTGGCGTAGCCATTAATTGTTGCATCCGCTAACCGAAATCCACCAGGCGCTCCCTGGAAACTGTTTGGGGCAGTTCTACTTTGACCTATAGAGTCACTAAGAGTTGGAATAAACTTGATGGCAGTAGGTGGGTATGTAGATTTCAAAAACAGCAATTGTCCTAGTCAGCTAAATTATCCTACTGCAACTGTGCAGACGACTTTCAATCTTGTTCTTTTTTGAGACATCGTGGAGAAGAGTCTAAAATACGTTGATAGGGAGAAATGTTATATGCATTGTTCTTCCATCAAAGGCCCCGATACCACTAGCTATAGCACCATCATACTGCTTAAACTGTGTCTTATAAATCCTGATGAGTTGTTAAAATTGATTTAGTTTTATGCTCGAGTTGTATCCTATTAAATCACTGGTATGCATTTCACATGTGCATGTATCTTATTAAATCTAAATCAAATTCTTGTTCAGGGACAGTCACCCAAATGTGATCTGGTAGTTAACTGTTCCATGCCAAGGAATGGCTGTTCCTGAAGGAAGCCTTCCTTTGGCTTGATTTAAAATGTATGATGTGACAATGATTAAATGAGGAATCAAGAAACTATGTGAAACGAGTAGGCCTGGAGCCAGTCTCCTTACTTAGATCCCAATAAGCCCTTAAAAAATATGTGCTGTCATGGTGAAGCTCATTTTTCCAATCTGGACTGCAGTGTCTGGCTAAGAACTTTCTTTTCTTTCCATGTTTGCTCTGCACAGAATCTGGGGGGTATAAAGATTGATGAGGGAATCAGAGCCTGTGGTCTGGGAGCCAGCCTTAGTGCTTCTGGTTGATGACAAATCAAGCCTTAGCTCCTCCCTTTTTTATATTCATTTCATTCCTCTCTCCTCTCACCTCTCCTGTTTTCTCCCTGGCCTCTCCTCTCATCTTCCCTTTTCCTCCCCCCTCCTCCTGTCTTTCTACATTGTTGTTAGGTACCATTGAGTCAGTTCCAACTCACAGGATCCCATGCACAACAGAACAAAACATTGCTCAGTCTTACATCATCCTCACAATTGTTGCCATGTTTAGGGCCACTGTTGCTGCCACTGTGTCAACCCATCTTGCTGAGGGTCTTTACTACGCATGATGTCCTTCTCATGTGAATGATCCCTCTTGATAACATATCTAAAATATGTGAGACTATGTCTCACCATCATGGCTTCTGAGGAGTACTCCAGTTGTATTTCTCTCAAGACAGACTTGCTTCTCCTGACAGTCTGTTGTATATTCAATACTCTTCACCAACACCATAATTCAAAGCTTCAGAGGCATCAATTCTTATTTGGTCTACATTATTTATTGTCCTCTCTCTCTCTCTCTCTCTCTCTCTGTGTGTGTGTGTGTGTGTGTTTATGAATCATTGGTATGGATGTTTATCCTCTTAAAGCTTATTAAATGTATACCCCTCCACATACAGCAATATGTAAATAGACAGGCATATCCCTCTCACATATGTATGTAAATATATAAAATCTTTGGGGTATATACTCCTAGGTATACACACAAAACACTTGGATATATAGAGAAAGAAATAAAGAGAGAGAAGTATGTAGACAGAGAGATATGCTACTGTTGTTAGTTGTCCTCAAGTTGATTTCAACTCATGGTACCTCATATACGCAGGGCAGAACTTATCCATATGATTTTCAAGGCTATGATCCTTTATAAGCACATGGCCAGGCCTGTCTTCTCAGGCACCTCAAGGGGGTGGGGGTTCACACTGCCAACCTTTCAACTAGTAAATAGTCAAGCACTTAACCAACCATTTGAGCCACTCAGGGACTCCCAGAGAGATATGAATCACTGTCATTGAGTCAATGCTGACTCACAGAGACCTCACAGGACAGAGAAGAATTTTCCATTGGGTTTCCAAAGCTGTAAATATCTACAGAAGTAGACTGCCCCATCTTTCTCCCACAAAGTAGCTAGCAGGTTTGAAACCCTGACCTTTTAGGTTACCAGCTAAGTGCTTCAACCAATGCACCACTAGGGCTCTTCCCAGAAAGATTTATATACATATATATATAAGACCTTGTGGCATTGTGGTTAAGTGCTACAGCTGCTAATCAAAAGGTTGGCAGTTCGAAACCACCAGGCACTCTTCAGAAACTCTATGGAGGCGGCTCTACTCTGTCCTACAGGGTCGCTATGAGTCAAAATTGATTCAAAGGCACTGAGCTTAGTTTTTGTTTACATATATTTCTCTTCCTCCCTTCTCTTCCCCTCCTTCAGTTTAGCAGCTGTAGCACTTAACCACTACACCACCAAGGTTATTATCAGAATGATTATTACCCCAAAAAACAGAAAATAACAAATGTTGACAAGGATGTGGAGAAACTAGAACCCTTGTACATTGTTTGTGGGAATATAACATGGTATAACTGCTTAGGAAAACAGTTTGGTGGTTCTTTAGAAAGTTATAGAATTACCATTATTGTTGTGTGCTATTAGGTTGACTTTGAATAACAGAAACTCCTACAGGACAGAGTAGAACTGTCCATAGGGTTTCCTAGATTATAATCATTATAGGAACAGATCACCAAGTTTTTTATCCTAAGGAGCCACTGGTGGGTTTGAATCACAAGACGTCCAGTTAGGTAGTGGTTGAGCTCTTAATAGCTGCGCCACCAAAGGTCTTAAAGAATTACCATATCCCCCAGTAATTCCATTCCTAGGTATATATCCTAAAGATTTGAAAGAAGAGACTGAGATACATCACTGTCCACCAATGTTCACTGCAGCATTACTCACAATGTCACCAGGTAGAAACCACCCAACTCTCAACATATGAATGGATAAACAAAAGGTAATACATATATACCAAAAGAAAGACCAAATCCATTGCTGATGACTCAATTTGTACTGATGGTGAGTAAGATAAAACATTACTCAGACATAAAAAGAAATGGGGTCCTAATCCAACTCAGCCAAGTGCTGTCGAGTCAGATCCGACTCATGGCGGTCCTAATACATGCTACAATTCAGATAACTGTTTGGATCATTCTGCTAAGTGACATAAGTCAGACACAAAAACATACATGTTGTATGATTCCACTTACATGAAGTATCTAGAACAGAAATTCACAGAGACAGAAAATACATTAGAGTTTACCAGGGGGCTGAGGGAGGGAAGACAGGGAGAATTGTTGAGCGGGGTACTGCGTTTCTTTGGCAGTGATGAAAAAGTTTTAGAAATAGATGGTTAAGACAATCACAAAAGAATTATGAGTGTGACTGCTGCTGACAAATTTTGTGTTATATATACTTTATTATATTACATGTTTTTAAAAATCACTAGCCTTGGTTTTTATAAAGAAAACTATCTGAGGAACTTGAATAGAGACTACTTACATTATCTTCTTTCAGCTGTTTAATCTCGTCAATATTTACACATAAAAAGAGATTGCCAAGGCAGAGTTTCCGTGAGATTGCAGGATAGATCTCCAGTTCTCTAGGTCTCACTCCTCTTCATCATCACTACCAGTTCTAAGCAATCATCATCTCCCACTGGAGAGGTTTCAGCAGCCAACCTGATGTTTTATTCTGCAGCCAGAAACAGCTTTGAAAACAAGATCCATCCTCCTCCCGCTGGCAAGTCACGTGGTGACGTTCTAACCCACTGAAGCCAAGCTCCTTTGGGATCCTTTGGGATCTACCCCTTCTGCAGGAGCCCTGTTGGCACAAGGATTAAGTGCTAGGCTGCTAATCAAAAGGCTAGCAGTTCAAACCCACCAGGTAGCTCCGCAGAGGACGACCTGATGATCTCCTGCTGTGAAAATTATACCCCAGAAATCTGATGTAGCAGTTCTACTGTGTCACATGGAGCCACTATGAGTTGGAATCAACTCCTCAGCACCTAACAACTACATCTCCCCACTTCCTGGAGCACACATGGCTGATGGCCAAGTCAGGGCCTCTGCACATTCCCAACACTTGGCCTGGAATGTTCTAGTGTCCTCTCTTCACACAGTTGGTTCCTTCTCATCATTTAGATTTTAATAAAAGATGAGTAAGTGGTATGTCTGCTAGCCAAAGGGTCAGCAGTTCAGATACACCAGGCATTTCTTGGAATTCCTATGGAGCAGTTTTACCCTGTTGTATAAGGTCACTATGAGTTGGAATCAACTCAACAGCAATGGGTTTGTGTGTGTGTCTATCTGTTCATTTTTAGTGGTTATGTCTTATTGCCTCCCTGAAGGTGGATATCGAGTTGGCTTTGAAAAATCCCAACTTTACAATGGTTATGGTTAGACTGCTATGAGTTAGGTAGATACATGCCTCTATTTACAAATGAAGAAAGTGAAATACCAAGAAATGACATAATTTTCTTAGAGTTCCAGAACTAGTAAGAGAACACAGCTTATTGCCTATTCACTGTATGAATGAATGAAGGAGTTCATCTTTATTCCCTGATCACATACCTTCCAGAGAAACTGGTTCTGGGTCAACTAAAGCAAAAAGTCACTAAATAGAAGGGTTCACTGCCAAGGTGAAAGCTCTTCCCCTCCTCTAATTCCCCTGTACCCAGCTGTTTAGCATATGTTTTTGTTTTTCAAAGTTTCTTGGTTCCTAAAACCTCCCTGTATTCTGGGATCCTTGACAAAGCCTCACTGTTACACCAGGTTGAAATGCAGCCACCTCTATTTGTTCATTTTGCATCGAATTTACTGTCCAGCAGAGGCAAAACTGAGGTCACTGCACTAAAACTAGACTTTGACTTTACAGGATTAGGTCTGGTCTCAGGTTGAATCCAAGGATTTATGATTCAATGTGGGTAGATCACTGAGAGACTGTTGCATGATTTACTGTCAGAACTAAAGAGTTGTATTTTCAAAGTGAATGCTTTTATTCCCAAAATAGGTTAGCACTTAAAAAAGTATTCTAGGCTGACTTTACTACACATTTTAAAGGACTGATGTGTTACTTGGGACTTTATACAAAAGAACTGTGGTACAAAGCAAAAATAATGTTGCAATCTCAACTCAATCGACCATTTGTGTAACTGGGATACTTGCTGTTGTCTTTGTTCAACACAAAAACCACTGCTGTCAAGTTCAACTTGAACCTACATATGAGCAATTGATGGTCTGTCCCACATTTGGCCCCTGGTCTTGTTCTGACTGTGGATACTGAGCTTCTCCATTGTCTCTCCAGAGATATACTTAGTTTGATTTCTGTGCATTGCATCCAGCAAGGTTCACGAGTATATTCACCACTTAGGTTGCTGGAAAAGGTATTTCAACAAATAGTTTCTTGGTTTTGCAAAACTGTATCATGTGATTTCGGGTGTTGTTTCCATCACCAAGGCCACTATCTTGCAATTTCCAATCTTCCTTCTTTGTTCTCAATTTCTACATTCTAACCTCCAGGAATTACTAATGCAGCTTAATTACATGATTGGTCAATTTCAGATAGCAGAAGTTGGTAAACACCTTCAATTTCTTCATCTTTGGCATTAGTGGTTGGTGCATAAATTTGTATAACAGTTGTACTAACTGGTCTTACTGTTGAAAAATCAAAAAACTAAACCTACTGCCACTGAGTTGATTCTGACTCATAGAGACTGTGAGGCATATGTGTATTATTACATTACATTATACTATCGCTTACAATGTTATGCTTCAGCAAGATCTTGAAATAGTCTTTTGAATGATGAATACAACACCATTCCTCATCAAGCTGTCTCTCTCAACACAGCACGCAGCATGATTATCTGACACTTAGTGGCTCATACCAGTCCATTTCAGTTCACTAATGCCTAGAATATCAATTTTTATGTTGCATTTCACTTCTAACAACCTCTAATTTTCCTACATTCACACATCATACATTCTACATTTTTATTACTAATGAATATTTGCAGCTGCTTCTCCTCATTTTCAGTCATGCGACACCAGCAAATCAAAATTGAGAAAGCCTGACTCCTTGTTGTTGAGACCAATTCTCCTCTGAGGAGGCAGCTCTCTCTCAGTTCTGTGTTGAGTGCCTTCCAACCTGAGGGTCCATCTTCCACCTCTGCATCAGACAGTGTTCTGCTGCTATCCATATGGTTTTCACTGGCTAAGTATCTTTTCTCTTTCCAAAAGTACATTACCAGGTCCTAGTCTGTCTTAGTCTGTAAGCTCTCTGAAACCTGTCCACCACGGCTATCTTTGTTGGTATTTGAAATACCAGTGGTGTAGCCGCCAGAATCACAGCAACACACACACACCACTACAAAATGACAAACGAGTGGCAGGTACACATACACATACACACACACACACACACACACACACACACACGACTTTCTTCCCTCTTGTAAAATCTTTGTACATACTCTGTTTCAATGCAAATTATGGAATCATTAAAATAAGAATTTTGAAGACAACGTCTATTAGAAACTTGCCTTATTCAACTTTTAAAGTTTTTCCCCAGTCTCTCTTTATACAGTTTTTTTAGCTCAGCTTATTTATTTTCCCGATTCCTGTTTATCTATTGTTTTATAATTTCTTCATATGGAAATCAGTAAACTTATGTAGATTATAACTGTCCCTTTCCAAAGAACTGTCTGAAGCTTTCTTCTTGATGTGGCTAATGGAATTACCTGCAGAACGTGTTTGGTGAGAAAGAAAGACAGGCAACAAGAAGGGAACAAGAAACTCATGGTTCCAACCTGAGTACATAGTATTTGCAGGGGGCTCATCAGCAAACAGGTTCACATCTGAATTCTTGTATGGACACTATGGGCACAGTGAGACTAGCATTGTGCTACGTATTTGGTCTGTGCTTTGAAAGACTTCAAGGAATCCTGGCACCATAAGAAGCTAAGTCTTGGTTGCTAAACAAAAGATAGGCAATTCAAACTTATAGGGGAGAAAGATGTAACAGTCTGCCTCCATAAACATTACAGCCACAGAAACTCTGCAAGGCAAATCTACCCTGTTTTATAGGGTCATTGTGAGTTGCAATTGACCTGATGGCAATGGGTTTGGTTTAGGTTTAAAAGGTTCAATCAGTTCCATTATTTGCTTTCATATTAATACCTTCCATGAGAAGGAATGGCTTTTCATTCAAGAAGTCTGAAATAAAGGGTGCCTGCTACTGGTGATGTCAGGCTACCACTTGGCCTAAGTAACTGTGTTCTTTGAACTCCGCTCTTGGATTTGCAAGCCAGCCACAGCTAAGCCAGGGAACCTTCAGTGTGGTAATCAGAGGTGATAAGGTATTGAGATACAGACAGTGGCTATGGCCACTGTGTCCACATGATTCAGTGGGTTTTCCATTTGCTCTGAAGCTAATAAATGTTGCTGTGAATAACTTTGTTGCTCATGCTTTAAAAAACAGCCAAGACTGGTATTTCATTCACCATCCTCTGGACATACTAAGTTTTTCTTAAAAGGATGCTCTTTCTTTTCAACCGATCTTAAGGTATCTTTGAGCTCCAGGGTCAACAGTGGTATGAAGTTGTGTCTGGAAGAGGGCAGTCGAAGGGAAGGAAACTACTGAGTCCTAGCTGTACCTGATCTCTATGGTCAAGAGGAAAGTATTAGAGTTTGAGAACTAGAGGGGCATGGGAAGAGTGAGCAAAGAAGACAGCCATATGTCTCAGGCTAGATTCTCTAGAGAAGCAAAAGCAGTCAAGTACGTAAATATATATATATAAACCCACTGCTGTTGAGTTGGTTCCGACTCATAGCAACACTCGGACACAGCAGAACTGCTTCATAGCACTTCCAAAGAGCACCTGGTGGATTCAAACTGCCAACCTTTCAGTCAACATTCACAGCACTTAACTATTATGCCAGTAGGGCTTCCAGTATGTACACTGAGACATTTATATCAAGTAAATAGCTCATGCAATTGTAGAGACTGAAATATCCCAAGTCCCTGGATCAGGATGGAGGCTTCTCTCAGTTCACGTAGCAGCAGGGACTAGCAAACTCCAAATCATCAGATCAGAGAATAGCGCTCCTGCTCTCAGGCTGTGAAGACCAAGAATTCCAAGATCTACAAATAAGTTAACAGCTCAAGTCCCAAGAGCCAGAGGTCAGATGAACATGAGGCAGCTACAGGATCCAGAGGCAGCAAAAACCCCAAAACATCTGCTTCTATTTGGATGCAGCCCACACTTCCAAGGGAACCCCCTTTCAACTGACTGGTTACTCACAGCAGATTCAGTCATGGGAGCAATCACACATAAACACTGAGAACAATGGGCCACCCAAGTTGATGCACAATCTTAACCATCACAGTATATATGGAAAAGAGTAGATCCAGCCTCTGTGTGTAGGTATGATACAGAACAACCTCACATCCTAACCTGCTCATAAACAACAATACTGGCAATGCTTATTCCTCCACACATATGAGAAAATAATCCTTGGTGTCATCTATGACTTTTCTGCCTGCTTCACCCCAGTCATCCAAACACAAATTTATGGTGTTTCTACTGGAGTCATAGCTCCAAATCTATTCAAGTCTCTGTACCCACTACTGCAACTTCCAGTAGCAGATTTCTAACCAGTTTCACTGCCTCCAGTTTTACCATCCTCTAGTCCATTCTCTGCACTGCAACTGGACCTGATTTTCTACACTGCAAATCTGATAATGCCAATCTTCAGGCTACATCCCTTCAACAGTTCTTCTCTGCTCTCTGGATACAGTCCACTCCCCTAACAGGTTCTTTCTAGAGTAAGCTTCTTTACTATCTCCCACCTCCTTCTCTTTCTTCATTCATTTTTCTTTAGGCCCCATAAATTATCTGTGGTTTCCTGAACACTCAAGGTTCTCATTGGCTTCTGGACCCTTAATTTGGCTTGGGATATTTATTCCATCATTATCTAACTTTCCAGATAATCTACTCCCCACAATCAAATCTCAGTCAGATGGACTTACCATGAGGTCTGGAATACTTGATTATACACATTACACAGATGACACAACCCTGCTTGCTGAAACTGAAGAGGACTTGAAGCACTTACTGATGAAGATCAAAGACTACAGAGCTTCAGTATGGACTGTACCTCAACATAAAGAAAACAAAAACCCTCATAATTGGACTAAACAGAAAACACTGAAGTTGTCAAAGATTTCATTTTACTTGGATCCACAGTCAACATGGAAGCCACAGTTAAGAAATCAAACAACACATCGCAGTGAGCAAATCTACTGCAACAGACCTCTTTAAAATGTTAAAAAGCAAAGATGTCTCTTTAGAGACTAAGGTGCACCTGACCAAAGCCACGGTATTTTCAATTGCCTTATGCACATGTGAAAGCTGGACAATGAATAAGTAAGACCGAAGAAGAATTAATATCTTTGAATCACAGTGTTGGTGAAGAATACTGAATATACTGTGGACTACCGGAATGATGGAAACCTTGGTGACATGATGGTTAAGTACTATATGTGCTAACCAAAACTTCAGGAGTTCAAATTGGCCAGGCACTCCGTGGAAACTCTATGGAGCAGTTCTACTCTGTCCTATAAGATTGCTATGAGTCAGAACTGACTCAACAGCAGTGGGTTTGGCTTAGTGTACCAGAATAACAAACAAATCTGTCTTGGAAGAAATACAGCCAGAATGTTCCCAGGAAGTGATGACGGTGTGATTTCTGCTCACAGACTCTGGCCATTTCATCAGGAGGGATCAATTCCTGGAGAAGGACATCAAACATGGTCAAGGTGAGGATCAGCAAAAACCAGGAGGAGTCTCACTGAGATGGAACACCGCCATGTCTATAACAAGGGGCTCAAGCACAACACAAACGGTGAAGATGGTGGAGAACTGGACAGTGTTTCATTCCGTTGTTTACAGGGTCACTGTGAGTCGGAACCAACTTGATGACACCTGAGAACCTTACGCTAATTGCATTAGCCTTCCTCCAGACTGTGTCGAGAGAGCACAGGCAGTGTCACTGTTCTCAGTTCTAATACCGGATCACCGAAGCAAGCCCTGAGTTAAAAAGCAAATTCTGTGAGTTAGAATTGATGCTTAATTTAATGAGTCGTGGAGCTCTGTTTGGCAAAACGTTTCCAGTTAACTTCACAGTTGTCTTACTGTTTTACTTTAAGCCTATTATCTCCTCCATCTTTATGGTATGACGAGTTCTCTGTAAGTAACGCATGAAGTCTTAGAACAGAATGGTCACTGTTTGCCCTTTTTATTCCCTCAGTGTTTAAGAAAACTAATCTGGTTGTCGTCAGTGTCACATCTCTGCAGAATGGACTGATACTAACACCATTTTTCCCATAAGTAACAGCAGATTTTGAGAGTTCTCTAGGGAATTTTACAGGCCAGAAGGCTAGGCATTAAAGTGGACATTACACCTTATAACACTTAAATATATTTCAATACCTTTCTAGTTAAGCACAAGGCTGAAAAGGAAGGCCAGGCTAAGCAGAAAGCTGAGTGCTGATGAAACCTCTGGATGGAGCATCAACTTCCATTTTTCTCTCTCACTTGGTAGGGCCACGAGCTCCAGGCATCCGTCTCCTCAGTCTCAGATGTTTGACATGAGTCTTATATTTGTGTAGAATAATACTGTCTCCATCTTTAGCCACCTGTCTGCTGTGGTGGGAGGGCACCTACTAAGGACTGCACTTGTGCCCTTCAAAACAGATGTTGGAATAGGAACACCTGTGCCTCACAATGTGATTGTGTTTGGAAATAGAGTTCTCTTTGTTATGTGAATGAGAAAGTATCAGTGTCATGTAGGGTGTATCCTAAAGTTAATGACTTCTGAGTTACAATAAGAGCAGGCTCTCTTTGGAAACTCGATGGAGCAGTTCTACTTTGCCCTGTAGGGTCCCTATAAGCTGGAATCGACTTCATGGCAGTGAGTTTGGCTTTTTGGGGGTTTTTTTTGGAAATAGTTGCTAGCACAGATGAGAGATGACCAATGTTGTGTGACGATCACCAAGGAAACATGGAATGCCCAGGGCTTCTAAGGAAGGAATACACACAGCCAAGACCCTGAGTTGGATTTTTAGCCTCCAGAAAAGTGAGACAATACATTTGTGTTTCTTAAAACCACCCATCTCTGCTACAGTGGCCCTAGGAAACTAAGACAGCATCCCTCTAGGCTGCCGCTCCGAAGGCATTGCAGAGACTCCTAGAAATCTGTGCATTCAACAAATGTTCATAGAACGCTTGCCATGCTGCATTCTGAGATAATGAGGGATCAGAGAAGTTAAGCCTCTTAGCTAAAATATTCTAAAACTTGTGTAATACTCTCTCTCCTCTAAACTTCATAGTTTTCCTTTTTAATCTATCGTGGTGCAGCAGAATGAAGAAGAGTATGAAATCAGATGGACCTGGTTCCACTATGGGATACATCTGCAATAGGAACCAGACAATTAAACTTTTGTGCTCCAATTCTCCTGAGACAATAGTCTTACTCATACAGTTGGTATAAAGATTAAGTCAGATTATGTATAGAAAGTGCTTACTACTCTGTCTGACACTGTCACAAATGTTAACTTGCCTGACTCTGGTCTTAGTTACCCAGTGCTGCTATAACAGAAATAGCATAATTGGATGGCTTTAACATACAGAAATTTATTTTCTTGCAGTTGAGGAGGTTAGAGGTCCAAATTCAGGGTATTAGGTCTAGGACAAGGCTTTCTCTCTGTTGGTTCTGGAGGAAGGTCCTTGCTATCAATCTTCCCCTAGAAGTTTCTCAGAGCAGGAATTCCAGGTCCAAAGGAAACACTGTGTTCCCAGTGCTACTTTCTTGGTGGTATAAGGTCCCCTCATTCTTCTGCTTACTTCTCTCTTTTATATTTCAAAAGAGACTAGCTCTAGGTACAACCTAATCTTGTAGATTGAGTCCTACCTCATTAATAGCATAGAAACAGGATTTAACAGCACATGGAAAAATAACTTCAGATGACAAAGTAGAAGATAATCACACAATACTGGGAATCATGCTATAGCAAAACACAATTCTGGGGAACCCAATTCAACCCATAACACCTCCTATATTTGTAATGCCCCAAGTCTAAATTTGTACTGTTCAGGTTTAACCTGTCATTTCAAATGTGTGTTCCCCAGAATGCTTCCTGGCAATGTTGTGTTATTATCTCCCATGTATATTATGTTAACTGACTTGGAAGATGTCAAAAGGATGAGAACATCTGTCTACACATCCAGTCCAAAACCTTAGCCTCTGCTTGTTTCTTTTCCATGTAGTTTCAAAATGTGAAATTTTATGGCCAGTAGTCAGTGGTGAATGAGTGACAGAATTCTTGCTTTCTACGCAGCAGACCTGGGTTTGACTCCCAGCCAACATAATTCAAGTGCACCCACCACCCATCTTGCAGTGGCCACCATTGTCCCCCAATGCCTAACACATTGTCACAGTTTTCAACTGGGCAAGAGAAGATTTTAGTCTTAATTAATTATAAAATATTTTTTCAAATGGTAGTGGATTGAGTTTTGTGCCCTACATAGCAGAATAATCAATCAAGATTACAACTGGAAGCTCTGTTGCACCTGGGATGATAGTGCCACAGAACTGAAGTGCACTAACAGCATGTGATTGCAGCCAAGACTGCGTCTTTAGGAGACATGTTTTTCTCAAGGGCACTCCACAAGCTCCCGTGAACCTCTTTCCATGCTGGATTTTCTCCTCAAATGGTTCCAGTGCCTCACACTGTGGTCTCAGGATAAAAACATGCTCCTTTGATGACTGTCATTTTTCCTTCCAGGAAAACCAAGACCAGAAAGTCCAGTACTTCACAAAGGTCCAGCACTGGTATAACTGCTAAATCTATCACAAGATTCATGAGTCAGGATGAATGTCCCTAAGAACAAGATGAGTATTTAAGAGAAAAAAAGAAAAGAAAACACCAAATCTATTGACACTGAGTGGATTCTCACTCACAGAAACCCTACAGAGAGGAAAGAGTGCCACTGCCCAACAGGGCTTCCAACGCTGTATTCCTTACGGAAGCAGACTGCCACATCTTTCTCCCATGGAGCATCTGGCAGGTTGGAACCACTGAACCTTTGGTTAGCAGCCAAGCACATAACCACTGTGCCACCAGGTCTTCTTGGTTGTGACATGGCTAGGAAACTAAGCTAGGAAGGAAGCATGGGACTGATTTTCCCTCAAAGCCTCCAGAAGGAACTAGCCCTGCCAACATTCTGACTTGAAACTTCTAGCTTCCTAGAGTGTGAGAAAATAAATCTCTATTCTTTAAAGTCACCCAATTTGTTAAAAAGTGTCACAGCAGCTTTAGGAAATGAAGTCAGTGAGGAAGCAATTGAGCTCTGTCCATCACCTGGCGGTGACCTGACCCTAAGGGCATGAACAGCTGAGACCTGATCAGCAATGGTGAGCACTCTCAGTCCTCCAATCCGGAGAGGTGTCTTTGTGGGGTCCCACTGCTAGTTCAGATCCTGTCTGCTGTATCTCTTTCCAGCTGTGCATTTCAAACTACTACTGCTTCTATTAGTGTCACTAGGCCTTCTCCAGGCCTCTGACTCTACTCACCTGGATAACTGAGACAGACTATGAGCAGCCAGGGAACACTGTCCTGGTCTCAAGGCACAGGGAGGCTAGTCTGTCAGATTCCTCAGCATCAGCACTTCTACTTCCTGTTCTTGCACCTCAAATATTCCCTGGCTCCTGAGGCCTATTTCCCTGTTGGTTTGACATATTGTACCAGACAGGCATGGCCTGGAAACATTCCTCTTACAAATGAAAGCTAGAAACCAAACCAGTTATCAAAGACTCTATTCCAACTCATGGTGACCCTATCTATGTATGTCATTCTTTCAATGGCTGTGATCTTTTGTAAGCAATCTCCACAACTTTCTTCTAAGGGGCCTTTGGGTGGATTCACAGCACTAACCTTTTGGTTAACAGCCAAGGGCTTTACCATTAGCATCACCCAGCCAAAGCCAAAGGAATTAAATATTTCAAGACTTGTTCAAATGCCCTAAGAGGTTAAATGAGAAGGCAGGCAAGGGCAGGAAGAAAATGTATGAATGGGAACAGGGAACCTGGGTGGAGAAGGGGAGAGCATTGACACATCACCAGGTTTATAACCAATATCACAAAACAGTCTGTGTACTGATTAATGAGAGGGTACTTTGCTCTGTAGAAGGAGCACGACCAGAATGTTCCTTAGAAGCATGGATGGTAAGACTACAGCTCACATACTTTCGACATGTTCTCAGGAGGGACCAGTCCCTGGAGAAGAACATCATGCTTGACAAAGTAGAAGGTGAGCAAAAAGGGAGAAGACTTTCAGTGAAGTGGACTGACACAGTGGCTGCAACAACGGGCTCAAGCATAACGACAATTGTGGGGATGGAGCAAGACCAGGCCGTGTTTCGCTGAGTTGTGCACGAGGTCACTTCAAGTCGGAATCAACTCAATGGCACCTAATAACAGCAACCCACGTAATATCTTCTGTTCCACCTCCCTTTTAAACCTTGCCATGCCCACATTAAGAAAGAGAGGCTAACTCCCCTCCCTTTGAATCTGGGTGGGCTGGTGACTCACTTGCAACCAATCAAATGCACAGAAGTCACACCACAGCATCTCTGAGGCCAGATCCTAAAAACCACTGCTGCTTCCACCTTATTTGTTGAAATAACACCGCTTGAAGCCTTCCTTTTCCATGTAAGTATTCTGAATTCTCTGAGACTGCCATTTTGTGAGGGAGCCCAAGCTAGTTCTTACAGAACACAGGAAAGAGCTCTGAGACTCTGTGAAGAGGGAGAGATGACCCTTGCGTTACAGTGCATGCCACCGTCTGTCTGATCCCAGAACTACTCCATCCAAAAACCAAAACCAAACCCACTGCTGCTGAGTTGGGTCTGACTCATAGCCCCTCCATCCAGGCCTGCCCAAATTCCTGACCTACAGAAGCAGAAAGCAATGTAAGCCACTAAGTTTCCAGGTGGCTTGTTACACAGCACCAACTAGAACACACTGTGACACAATCATAAAGAGACTAGAATCCCCTTCTATGAATCACCTTCTATGTTGAAATATGGCTTCCTACACTTTCATAAAGCAATTTTGTCAAGTTTAAAGGAGCAGCTGTGTTTTATAACTTCCTTTATTTCTCTTCAGACATGTTTTTCCATGTAAGGAATTATAGGCTATATTCTAAAGCCACAGACTAACGGACAAATTATGGCCTATGGGAGATGGGCCCTCCCGTCTCTCCAGGATGCCAATTATTCACAGAGCCCAACAGTAATATATTCAAAATCTCCTGAAGAAATCCACTTTCTCCACTGCTTATGGCTAAATACGGCCTGGGGCCACAAACAGTAAATTAAATCCAACCGCTCCTAAGGTTAGTCCTAAGGCAGGAGTCTAACCTCTTCCTACACGCTCCGTGGCAGGTGAGGTGCACCGTCAGTCCTCTCTCTCACACTGCCGACCTCCCCCAGGTGGTCAGGCATCGAGACCAAGACACCCAAGGAATTAAAATGCCAGAAAACACAACGCTGTTCCATTTCACCAAAATAAGAAATAAACATCGATGGAAGAGCAAAGCAGGATTTGGCAACAGCTGCAGATCTATATGTATCTATCTGATGACAAACACACAGGCCCTTGGAAACACTCTGTGGCTGAAACAGCTGAAGAATTTACTTTTCCTCAAGATGTTCTCTGTCCTATATGACAAACCCAGATGTAAACATTTAGCCGATCCAAACACATTCCATCTCAAGTTAATTTAATCACCAAACTTTTTTTTTCTTTCTTTCTTTGTTTTTTGGAGAGGGATGAAATGAGACTAGTAAAGTTGAAAACTTTTTGTTTTGCAGAATGAGTCCACCTGCGTTTGCTTCATATGGGGTTGGAATCGTATCAATGTTCCATTTAAACACATGGCGATCATGCTATTTCCTGCTTAAATTATGAAAGTATTTTTGGATCTCTTGTAGCATCACAGGGGTGGGCAGGAAAACTCTCAGGAGAGGTTCAACACTGAAAACATCATGTGATGTAGGCCCTTAGTGCACATCAGCCTTTCTAGAACAAAGTCTGAGGTCATGGCTGTCGGTTAGTTTCTGCTGACTTTGTGTAGGAAGATACGGAAACTCCAACATCCACTGAGCTTACACAGAACCACCCCAGGGGCTGGCCAGTCTTATGCACGGGCGTCCTTTTGATATGCGGTGCCACGCTAGAACCGACACTGTTTTTTGTTCAGAGATCAAGTTTCTGCACCCTGGAAACAACATCCCAATAATTGTCCGATGGGGAGTGTTTTCAGTGCATTGTTTGGTCTCCTCTCAAAAATTTCATCAGTCATTTAAAAACACAACCCATATGCTGTTCTCCACTCCTCTGTCTTATACACAGTTGTTTTTTTTTTTTTTGGCAGAAAGTTCCAGAAATTGTTCAAGTCTCCTAAGACTATCTCTCGGCATTTTCTCTAGGAAAAAGCATTTTATTGGATGGGTGGTGGCCAGTAACTGTTTGTCTTTCTCCTGACAAGCTGGGGCATTCTATAGCCAAGGGAAACACCTGCAGAGCTTAAGTTCCTGCATCACATCCAGGACGACACATCCCACAAATGTGGCATCTGCATGCAAAGGACAAAAAACACAAGTGCCAAAGAAAAATAGCTCTATGTAAATCTGCAACATGGAACAAGCTACAAGCTCTTCAAAACAAACACGGTCATAACAGCAAAATGACAGAAAGGAAACAGATATCAATCACAATAGCTTTAATTATTATCATAATCTATATGATTTGGACTAAACTTGACACAATAATGGCACAAAGGCAAATTCCTTGGAGACACTGATCAATGTATGCAACAAACTGTACTTATAAAATATAAACTATAATTAAACTCTCTGACTTCTGTTTCTTAGTAGCTGTAGAGCACAAATTTGACTAAAAGGTATGCTGAAGCCTCTAAATGGGAAACCCTGGTAGAACAGTGGGTAAGTGCTCCGTCTGCTAACCAAAGGGTCAGCAGTTCAAGTTCACCAGGTGCTCCTTGGAAACTCAGTGGGGCAGTTCTACTCTGACCTGTAGGGTCACTATGAGTTGGAATTGACTCGACAGCAGTGAGATTGTGGGTAAGCGTTTAAGCTGGAAAGAATCATAAACTACCATATTCTTAAATCTATAAATACACATACATCCAGGTTGTTGTTATGTGCCATCGAGTCAGTTCTGACTCCCAGAAACTCTAGGTACAACAGAATGAAAACTGGCCTATTCCTGCACCTTTCTGACAAGGGTTGTTAGGTTTGAGCCAACTTTGGCTGCCACTGGGTCGACTGATCTCCTTGAGGGTCTTATTCCTTTATGCTGATCCTCTACTTTACCAGGCATGATGTCCTTTTCCAGGGACTGGTTCCTCTTGATAAAAGGTCCAAAATCTGTGAGATGTAGTCTCATAATGATTGCTTCGAAGGACGACTCTCCCTGTACTTCTTACAAAACAGATTTTTTCATTTTTCTGACAAACCAAGCCAAATCTATTGCCCTCAGGTAGATCTGGTCTCATACAGACCCTGCAGGACATAGTAGAACTGCCCATGGAGTTTCCAAGGAGCATCTGGTGGTTTTAAGCCACCAATCTTTTGGTTAACGGCCACAGCAGTTGATCACTACACAGCCCGAGTTTCTCTTTTTCTGAGAGTTCACAGTATACTCAACATTTTCAATATTCTTCACCAACACCATAATTCAAAAGCATAAATTCTTCTTACGTCTTCCTTATTCATTGTTCAGCTTTCACATGCATATGAGGCCACTGAAAACACCATGACTTGGTCAGGTGCACGTTAGTCTTTAAAAGGACATCTTTGTTTTTTAATACTAAAAGATCTTTTGGAGCACATCTGTCCAATGCAATGCATGTTTTGATTTCTTGACTGATGCTTACATGGGTATTGACTATTGATCCAAGTAAAATGAAATCCTGACAGTCTCATTATTTTCTCCTTTTATGACAATGTTTGTTGCTTACTGTTTTAAGCAATAAGCAACTGATGTTGAGGTGTAACCCATAGTGAAGGCTGTTGTCTTTGCTCATCATCCGTAACTGCTTCAAGTCCTCTTCACTTTCAGCAAGCACAGCTGTCTCATCTGCATATCAAAGATTGTTAACAATCCTTCCTCTAATGCCAAGCCAGCCAAGTGCCATGAGTCGGATCCGACTCATGACGCCCTATTCCTCTTCAAACAGTCCAGCTTCTCAGGTTATTGACTCAGCACACCGACTAAATAAACACAGTAAAAAGATACAATCCTGATTTGAAACCATGCAGCATCCTCTTGTTCTGTTTCAATAACTGTCTCTTCAGTCTAAGTACACATTCCTAATGGACACAATTAAGTGTACTGGAATTCTCATTCTTCACAATGTTATCCATAATTCTTTATACCCACACAGTTGAACACCTTTGTATAGTCAATAAAACACACATGTAGATTACATAGAATCATACAATGTTCTGTTTATTAATAACAGGGTTTCACTATATGATTCAAGCCTTTAGGTGTTGGAAATGGCTAACACGCTGGACTGCTGACCAAAAGGCTGCAGGCTGAAGTCCACTCAAAGGTGCTTTGAAACAAAGACTTGTCAATGTACTTGCCAAAAAAGCCACCTTCAAACACTGAAAACACTACAGAGCACATTTCAATACAGACATACATCGGGTCACCATGCATCAGAATCAACTCAACAGCAACTGGTTTAACTGGATTATATGAATCACAACCACACAAAAAGACTAGAACTGGTTCACATTTTCTGAAAACGATTGTGTTGCTCAGAGCATATCTTTCAGAACTCCTTCCACAGGAAGATACAATGCAACTAGTGGAGAAGCAATGACTTTTTCTCATATGAATATTTACATATATCAAGTAAATACTTTCCACATCATCTGACTTTCTTAAGCCATTTACTAGATAAGCGCATGCTCACAGGCAGCACAGATGTAACAAGAAAAAGAAAGTAGATGTCATCATGAACTGAGGACAATGGAATCCAGAGATTTGAAGAATACAGAACCCGTGATGTACACAACCAATTTCACATTGAAATGAAATAGAGACGTTAAGCCAGAAGGCCAGGGGATGAAATGAAGATACTAACTGAACCGTTCAAGAATACAACAGTGAACACAGCTGTCGGAGGTGATTCTTGAAGGATAGATTAAATTGAATAGGAACAGTGAGTAGCTCAATGGCAAAATTCTTGCTTTCCAAGCAGGAAACTAGGTTCAATTCCCAACCAATGCACTTCAAGAGTAACTACTGTCTGTCTGCTAGTGCAGGATTATACGAGGTCTGCCAATCAAGTTTATGAACTCATCTTACAAAAGGTGCTACATATCTCATTGCTGTATATCACTCATGGACAACTTCGAAGTACTCCCTTTGGGAAGCTGTGCACTAACACCAATACCTAGTCCACCCTTCAAAGCAATTCTTGAACTCTTTTCTGGAATGACCATCAGAGCTGTTGTCCTATTACTCTTGATGTACTGAATGTCATCAAAATGTTTTCTTTTCAATATTTCCTTTATCTTTGGGTAAAGAAAAAAGTCATTGGGGGCCATATCATGTGAGTAGGGAGGGTGTTCCAACAGTTATTTGTTTACTGACTAAAAACTCCCTCACAGACAGCTATACAATTAAGTTTGCGAACTTGCCACCACGCCACCACGTGCAATGGCGATCCCAGAAAGAGTTCCAAAATTGCTCTGAAGGATGGACTAGGCATTGGTGTCGGTGCATAGCTTCCCAAGGGGCATACTTCGAAGGTGTCTGTGAGTGACATTCAGCAATGAGGTATGTAGCACTCAGAAGAATTAAGTTCACACACTTAATTGTCAGATCTCATATGTTGCTAGGACTCTGGACAGGACTCAGTGGTGCTTCCAGACTAAGAACAGAAAGAAAGGCCTGGAAATCTACTTCAGAAAATCAGTCACTGAAATTCCTTCAGATCACAATGGTCTGATCCCAGCACACATGACTTGCCATGATTTGAGGGCCAACTCCATGGAAGCTAACAACTACAACAGATTAATCCAAAGCAAGGCTCTTTATGATACACACAGAAAAGACTGAACTTGTCAAGGATTTCCTTTTACTGGGATCCACAATCAACACTCATGGAACAGCAATCAAGAAATCCAGCAATGACACTGTACTGGGCAAAGAAAAAAAACCTCTTTAAACTGCTGAACAACAAAGATGCCATCTGCAGAACTAAGGTGTTTTCAACCACTTCATATGCATGTGAAAGCTGGACAATGAATAAAGAAAACGGAAGAAAAACTGACACCTTTCAATTGTGGTGCCAGCAAAGAATATTGACTATAGCATGGACTGTGAAAGGAATGAACAAATTTGTCTGGAAAAGAAGTACAGCCAGAACGTTTCTTAGAAGCAGGATGGTGAGACTACATCTCACACACTTTGGACGTGTTATCAAGAGGGATCGGTTCCTAGAGAAGGACATCATGCATGGTTGAAGAGCATCAGAAAAAAGAAGACCTTCCATGTGATGGACTGACACAGTGGCTATAATGATGAGCTCAAACATGGCCATGATTGTGAGGATGGGACAGGACCAACCAGCATTTCTTTCTGTTGTATACAAGGTCATTATGAGTCGGAACCTGTAAGACACCACAAGGCTCTCTGTAAGTACTGTCCTCAAGGTTGCTTCTGAAAAGATTTTATATAAAATCTCGTAACTTTTGAGGCATTGTGGTGATAAAATTGATAATGTTTTCTTTCAATTTCACTCAATGCCTACATTCTTTTTTTGTTTAATGTTCACCGTATTCACATCAAGGAGCCCCAGTGGCAAAACAGTTTTAAGTATTTGGTTGTTAACTGAAAGAAAGAATGGATGTTGGAACTCATCCAGTTGCTCCATGAGAGAACAGACCAGAGGATCTGCTCCCATAAAGATTACAGCCGAGAAAACTCTATGGGGCTGTTTGAGTCTGTCGCAGCATCACTATGGGTTGACACTGACACAACAGCACCTAGCAACATACTCATAAGCCTTGTAGTGTGTAGTGGTTAAGTGCTATAGCAGCTAACCAAAAGGTCAGTGGTTTGAATCCATCAGGCACTCCTTCGAAACTCTGTGGGGCAACTCTACTCTGTCCTACAAGGTTGCTCTGAGTCGGAAACGACTTGACGTCAACGGGTTTCAGGGTGCTGAGGTATTCTCAGGGTACAAATTTGATCAGAAGAAGACTCCTGCCCCTATATTACTTACAAACTCATGGAAAAGAAGGAGAAATCAACAGATCACCAAAGTATTAGAAAGACTGGAATGACTGCTGTAATGGTATGTTTAAACCCTTGGCAACAATTACTCAAACTCATGACCCAAGCCTCACACAGCCAGCTACCTCATCTAAACTTTATGGTTCCAATGAGTTATTAACAAAAAAAATAATAATAATCATAATCAATCTTTTTCAAGGTATCTTAAATGTCAGTGATCCACACCAGCTGTTAAGCAAAACCTCAACATTCACTATTTCATTGCTTGGTGAATTTCTGTAGAACACTGAGGGCTAGTGACATAAATATTATTCTTCCCCCCAAAGCCACAGTTTCTTGCTTCTTTATGAAGTTCACCTACTTAAATGCTATCTATCTACCATAAACTGTTAACTATTAAGATTCAGAAGCCATCACCTCTCACAGTACTGTGCCGTGGTTGGCTATACACCCCAGGGTGAGCCCAGAAGACAGTGTTGAGAAGTTCTCACAAAGCCATTCTTTTGGACACATTTGAATGAATCCCTAAACCCAGTTCCAATTGAAAAATATAAATGAACCATGCCATATTCTTATACAGAATTAAGCATGGAATGGAAAATGTATGGTGGAGGACACGGATGCCAGCTGTCCGTAATATAATTTGAAGTCTACATGTCTCTTGTTCTTCTGTAGAAAACTGCAGCTCTTTGCTTCCTAGGCTCACAGGCAAAGAAAGGTACTGGTACACTAGGCTAAAACAATTACAGAGTAAGTCAACTAGAGATTACATCACTGTCCCAACAGACATAAACAAACACTTAATACATTTGATCCAACTTGTGTGATTCCATGCATTCTGGCTGAAAGTAATCACAGTGCATTAAGATGTAAGGAAAAGATAAGTGAAGTTACCAGCCATTCTTCATAGGAAATGAAAGGTTCTGGTAAGCAGGCCAAAACTAGGGACAAAGAAACAAAAACTTTTTTTTAAAGTAAAGCAATATTTACTCATAATCAAACTTAAAATATAGTACCACCAAAAACATAATCTAAAATAATAACATGGCCAACCATTTATGCATCTAACGCAAAAGGGCTACTAGGAATTAGTTTTTTCCAGTCACTAAAAGCAGAAGGCTATTATGAGTGGAAAGAAAACACCAAGAAGATAACCCTATTCTGTGTATTCCCTCATGGGGATCATCCAAGAATCCAATCTGAGATTTGTTTTGTATTTCAAGGAAAAGGCCAAGCACACCAATGGAAATGATAAAAGCCGATAAATAAATGCACAAAGGGAGGTGAGTTCATAGGAAAACACATCTCCATGTCAGGATGAGTTAGGGGCAGGCCTGGAATGCTCCATAACTCAGGTTGAAAGAAAGTTGAAATGAGAATTTTAAAAGCTGGCTTCTTCTACTCAGGATTACTCAGTCTTAGCCCTCCTGATATTTTTGGCCAGATAATACTTTGCTGTAGGTGGCTCTCCGGACCACTATAGGATTTTAGCAGTATCCTTGGCTACTACCAAATAGCTGCCATTAGCAAATTCCTAAATCAATACAACCAAAGATGTGTCCAGATAACCAAATGCCTCCTGAGAGTAGTTAGGACGACTGTTCTAACCCAGTGATGATGTGAGTCCCATACAGACCACAGATGTAAACAGCTTAACTGCGTCCAAGGTGTTCACATAAACCTACTAACGTCACTAACTAAAAGGTAGTGGTTCAAATCTCACATCTTCCCAAAAGTGGTTCCAAAGCATCTCTTCTTCCGGGAATGACATTTTCCATTTGAACATTGGCCTTTCACAGAGTCATCAGTGGTGGTTCAGTGGCAGAATTCTCATGAGAGACCCAGGTCCAATGCCTGGCCACTGCACCTCATGTGCAGCCTCTACTCATCTGTTGGTGGAGACTTGGGCATTGTTGTGATACTGAACTGGTTTCAGTGGAGTCTCCAGAGTAAGATGGACTAGGAAGACAGCCCTGGTGCTCTGCTTCTGAAAATCAGCCAATGACAACCTTAGAGATGACAATAATCTGATCTACCACTGATCATGGGGATGACACCAGGCCAGACAGCATTTTGTTCTGTTGTGTGTGGGACTGGCATGAGTCAGGAGCTGACTCAACAGCAGTGACCACCACCACCAGTGAAAACAGCCTATCTGAGACACCGACCACTGGTCAAATGTTCTCCAGAAACTAGAAAGAGAAGGGAAGGAAAGGAGAGGAGAGGAAAACATTTAATGTCTACCGAAAATAATCAGGAAACTAACCCTCTGCGGTCAAGTGGATTTTGATTCACAGCAGTCCTATAGGACAGAATAGAAATGGCCCCCGGGGAGGAGAGCCAAGTGGGGAATTTTCGACTGAAAGAACTGAAGAAACAAAACCAAGTCTCCAGCTGCAACTGTGAAGGTTTCTAAAGGGAAAACATTAAATGACACAGGAAGCATCAAAAGAAGATGGAAGGAATACAAAGAATCGTCACGCACAAAAAAGCTGGTTGATGTTCAGCCATTTCAGAAAGCAGCCTACGATCAGGAACCAGTGGTACTGAAGGAAGAAGTTCAAGCTGCACTGAAGGCACTGGGAAAGAACAAGAACTCAGGAACTGATGGAGGACCGACTGAGATGTTTCAACAAACGGATGCGGTGCTGGAAGTGCTCACCTGTCTATGCCAAGAAATTCGGAAAAAAGCTACTTGGCCAGCTGACTGGAAGAGAACTATATTTATACCTACGCCCAAGAAAGGGGAGCTAACCAAATATGGAAATTATCAAACAATATCATCAACATTACATGCATGTAAAATTTTGTTTAAGATTATTCAAAAGCAGCTGCAGCAGTATATTAAGGAACTGCCAGAAATTCAAGCTGGATTCAGAAGAGGAAAGGGGGATAACACTGTGAGTTTCAGATGGATTCTGGCTTAATGCAGAACACCAGAAAGATATTTACCTGTGTTTTACTGGCTATCCAAACACACCTGACCATGTGGATCATAACAAATTATGGATAATGCTGCAAAGTACAGAACACTTAATTGTGCTCACGAGGAGCCTGTATACAGATCAAGAAGCAGTCACTCGAACAGAACAAGGGGATACTGCGTTGATTAACATCAGGAAAGGTACACATTAGGGCTCTATAGTTTCACCATACCTATTCAATCTGTATGTTGAGCAAATAATCCAGGAAGCTAGGATCAGATACACAATCAACACTCTTAGAAATAGCAGTCAGGAAATCAACAGATGCACTGCACTGAGCAAATCTGTTGCAAAAGACTTCTTTAAAGTGTTGAAAAAGAAGATGTCACCTTGAAGATGAAGTGCATCTCACCCACCACAGTTTTTTCAATCATCACATATGCATGTGAAAGTGAATGACAAATAAATGAGACAGCAGAAGAATCGATGCCTTTGAACTTGGGTGTTGGTGAAGAACACTCAATATACCACAGACTGCCAAAAGAATGAACAAATCTGCCTTGGAAGAAGCATGACCAGGAAGTGCTCCTTGGAAGCAAAGATGGCAAGACTACATCTTACATACCTGGGATATTTTGTCAAGAGGGATCAGTCCCTGCAGAAGGACATCATGACTGGTAAAGTAGACAGTCAGTGAAAAAAAAACCAGGTGGACGGACACCGCGGCTGTACCAAAGGGCTTCAGTATAAAGATTGTGAGGACGGCACAGGCCTGGGAAGTGTTTTGTTCCGTTGTATGTAGGGTCACTATGAATCAGAATCGACTTGATGGCACCTAACAACAAAAACAACATCCAGTCACACAGAGCAGCTACTGCATGTCATTCTTGACGATCGCCTTCATCTTCACATCCAATCTCGCCCTCATATGCAGCTCTCAGACTCTTCCTCCTTTGTTCTGTCCCATGTAGCACCTCCCCAACCCAACTACCAGGAGCCTTCCAATGACTGTTTCCGTAAGTCTTGACCTACTGGCCCAAGTTCACTGTTTCCTCCCCACTGCCAACACCTGGCTGATGAGCTCAAATTCAAAACTAACTAATTCCTTACTTAAAATTCTTCAAAGAATTCCCATGAATCTTATCATCAATACAAAATTCCTCAGTAAGCCCTATCATCTTAAATAAAAGACTTATCTTTGTTCCACGTCTCTGTCATGGCTACTCATGTCACAAGGCCTCCACATATGCTGTTCCACCTGCCTAGAGCTTGGTGACTCCTCCACACTTTCACTGTTGAACTCCTACCCATCACTCCCTCCAGGAAGCCTTCCCGGATCTCGCTATCTTGGAACATATGCATTTTCTTTTCAAGCTCTTGACTTTGATACAATTCTGTAGCTGACTGACTTAACATTTGATGAAAGTATTTGATTCCTAATTGTCCCTTCAAAAAGTGTTACCACTATATCACTCCATTACAGAACTACACCAGGAGGAGGGTGAGGGAGATGGGAAACAGATTTAAAAGAACTTCAGATGTAGAAGTACTAAATTTAACAGAGAATCAAAGATGACCACAAGGCTTCCATCCAGATGACTAAGACATGAAGAAGTAGTTTGATTCCCACAATACTTCCAGTATGTCTATTTCCTTTTTATGTTGTTTTTATCTCTCTCTTTGCTGTTTTTTTAATTTTCCACACTTACAATATTTCCCCTTCAAAAATCCTAGTATTTTAGTAAAAGCACATGACCGAAGCTTGACTGAACATGACCAGAACATTCCAGCCAAAAGCCCAAGTGCAATAATTAGTACAAGTTTACAAGCAGGCCACAGTCAGGCTCACTCACTCTCTCCAGCATGAAAAACTAAATGTCAACCTATTGTGAAACTTTATCTTGGGGCAAACAAACTGTCTTCATACAGAAAGGTGCAGTACATGCATGAGTAATACAGTAGTAACTAGCTTAGTTCCATCTTTTATTTTTCATTTTCAGTCTTAGTCAAATTTCTGTAGTCCGGAAATACTGACACATAATACTACTCCACAGCCCTGGTGGCACAGTGGTTAAGATCTCAGCTGCTAACCAAAAGGTGAGCAGTTCAAATCCACCAGTTGGTGGATTTGGGTTTCCTTGGAAACCCTATAGAGCAGTTCTACTCCATCCTGTAGGGTTGCTATGAGTTGGAATCAACTCAACAGCAACGAGTTTTTTTTTTCTTTTTAGTGTCTACTATATTGCTATACATGTCTATGAAAAACTATGAAGTACAACATCCAAAGCCTGCTAAGATTTGAATTATTTTACCCTTAATGAAAGAAGAAAAAAAAAACCCTTCACTTATGCCGGTGGACGTCAGCTTGGACGTCAGCTTGAACGTCAGCTACGTTCTGGAGCCTTATAAGTGCGCACTGAGTAAATACTTCCGTTGTTCAACCGCATTTTATTCCTTTGCACTTTCACAGTTGCAGGCATTAAAGTTTATTTCTGTAAATCAAAGGTGTTAGATTGTAAATCATCCTGGAGATGGCACAGTTTACGCTTTCATAAAATGTTTCTGAATGAAGAGATATATTATTAAAGAGTTACTATACCAACAAGAATTGCCAAATATTTGCAAGGTTTTGAAATAATAAATAAGGACAGGTGTAAACAATATAAAAGAAAAATAAAACTACCAGAGGATTTCTGAGAAAACAAATTGCATAGAGAAATCTTAAAGGGTTTCCTGTAAGAACTTAAGGGCTTTGTTCTGTCTCAGCTAGACAGCTCATGGAAGGATAACATTCAACTCTGTTTCAACTCCATGGGAGGACTAAAAAGTTGCCAGCTATATTATTTTCTTTTGCTGAGTGACTTAAAAGAAGTGGCATGAATACACGCTAACATTAATCTACATGTACGGCAGTGAAAATCAACGATCACATGGCAAACTATCTTTGGAACAGACGATCTCATATTCTTAGCGTACATAGGTCTGAAGCATGCACTGTTGACTGTTGACTGGCTGTGGCCTGGCATCCAATGAGGTGAAGAGGGCATCTAACAACAGAAGCCATCTGGTTTTATGTTAGCAAAAGGCATTGCCTACATGACCCTATAATCCTACTCCTAGGCATATTACCCAAGAAACTTGAAAGCTGCACTTTTGCACAGGCATATGGACATCACTGCAGGTCACTGAACAAGATCCAAAAGGCAGAAACCATCAAACTGTCCACCAACAGATGAATATCTGTGGTACATACAAATAACAGAGTAATACTTAGCCAGAAAGAGACATGCAGTCCTGAGACATGCTACCACATGGATGGACCTGAAAACACTATGCTGAGTGAAATACTCAAGTCTCAAAAGAACAAAGATTGTATGATCCCACTTATATGAAATCTCTAGAGTAGGTAAGTGTCTATGATCCAGTTTATTAGCAGTTACCAAGGGCAGGAGAGAGGGAGGAAGAGGAGGGTCACTGTTTAGGAAGCAAAGACTATCTGTTAATGGAAACGAAACATCTGGCATCAGAAAAGAGCGACAGCTGCACAACACGATGAATGCAGTTAGCGCAGGACCTGTACACGGGAAAAACACCGAGTCGGCAAAGGTGGTGGTGCATTTTTACCACAATTTAAAAAAGGGAAAAAAGGCATTGCTATTATAAAACCATCTTGTTCATGAGGGAAACAAAGAACAGTTCAGAATACACACTAACACTGCCCTCCTCCACAGTACTAAGTGATCCCCACTAAAGTATGCCCCCACCAGCCAACATCACCTTTATTAAAATTAAAAAAAAAAAAACCCTGTGATATCTGCCCTCATCTCTCCTTCTACCAAGAAAACTAAAACTATCATTTCTCTGTGATGTAAAAATTTATAGACAATGGGAAACAAAAGTTTGGAGCAAACTTGACCACCTTATTGGCAATGCCATTCATGTACTGGCAGGATGGAAAGCTGTCCTTGAACTTCGTGCCACAATGACTCTCTCTACACCCTAATTTCATGTAGCCCCTGAGTGGCACAAACGGTTACAGGTTTATTACTGGAACTCAACCAGTGGCATCTCAGACATAGCCATTGGCTTCCAAAAAGCCACGACCTTGAAAACCCTACAGAGTAGTTCTATTCTGCACACATGAGGTCACCATGTGTCAGAACTGACTTCACAGAACAAACAACTACACCCCCAGTCTATTTGGAATAATGAGAATGTGTGTCCTTTTGTCAACACACTCTCCAGAGACTAGAAGACACGCAGGACTCCAAATCATTAATTCAATCAAGGCACACAGTTCAGCAGAGCCTCTGTATTGCTCACTGGGCCTTAGAACTTAAATAACTTCTGAGTTTCCACCCTTCAGATTTCAGAACCTGTTATGGAAAACAAACATCTACTATAAACAAACAAGTTAAATAACAGAGGTGTGACTAGTTATTACAAGACACAGGGTCAAGATGATGATCAATCTCACCTTCTTGGACCTGGTAGAGCTTTTTTGAGGACCCACAAAACCAAAAACATCAAACCCATTACTGTCTACTAGATTCCAACTCTTAGCAACCCTACAGGATAGAGCAGAACTGTCCCACAGAGTTTCCAAGGAATGCCAGATGGATTCCAACTGCAGACCTCTTAGTTATAACCACTATGCCATCATGGTTTCCATCAGAGTGAGATGTATTCTCTGCATCCCTTCCTGATTCTTTCCTTACAAGGAAACATCCTTTGTTTTCACACAACAAATTGTTGTTGTTATTAGATGCTATCAATCTGTTCAAATTCATGGTGACATTATATACAAGTACTGATAATTAAGTTCACACACTCAGAAAAATTGCCACACACCTTATCGCTAAATATCACTATGGTCACCTCCAAAGTACTCCCTTTGGGAAGCTATGAACTGATGCCAGTGCCTGGTCCACCCTTCAAAGCAATTTTGGAACTCTTTCCGGAATGGCCATCAGAGCTGTTGTCGTATTACCCTTGATGTCCTGAATGTCATCAACATGTCTACCTTTCAATATTTCCTTTATCTTCAGGTAAAGACAGGAGTCACTGGGGGGCCAGATCAGGGGAGTAGGGTGGGTGTTCCAATAGTTATTTGTTTACTGACTAAAAACTCCCTCACAGACAATTAGGCAATTAAGTTTATCAACTTGCCACCTTGGCATCTTGCACAATGGTCATTCCAGAAAGACTTCCAAAATTGCTTTGAAGCGTAGACTAGGCACTAGCGTTGGTGCCTAGCTTCTCAAGAGGAGTACTTTGAAGGTGACTGTAGTGATATTGAGTGACTAGTATGCAGCACTTACAACAATTAAGTTCATGGACTCATTTGTCAGACCTTGTAGGTTGTTGCTTTAGCTGCTGGTAAGTTGGATTCCCACTCATGGTGATCCCACATGTGCAGAGTAGAATTGCTCCATGAGGTTATCAAGGCTATGACCTTTCAGAAGTCAAATACCAAGCCTATCTTCCCCTAGATGGACATAAGCCTATAACCCTTGGATTAGTAGTCAAGCCCTTAACAATTTGTGCCATCTAGGTATACTAGCCTTCTGTAAAACAGAACAAAACATTGCCCAGTCCTTTACCACCCTCCTAACCCTGGATATGTTTGAGGCCATTTCTATGACTAGTGTTTCAGTCCACTCACTGAGGGTTTTCCTTGTTTTACTCACTTTCTACTAGGCAAGTATGTCATCCTTTTCTAGCAATTAGTCTTTCCTGATGAGTGTCTAAAATAAGTGAGCCAAAGTCTCACCATCCTCACTTCTAAGGAACATTCTGGATGTAGTTCTAAGAAACATTCTGGATGTAGTTCTAAGACTGATTTGTTTACTCTTCTGAAAGTTGACAGTGTATTCACTATTCTTTATCAATACCACTATTGGAATCTACTAATTCTTCCTCTGTCTTCCTTTTTCATTGTCCAGCTTTTGTATGATACGAGGCAACTGAAAAACTTGACTCAGACACCACTTAGTGATCAAAATGACAAATTTCCTCTTCAAAACTGTAAAAAAGTCTTTTGCAATAGATCTGCCCAATGCAGTATGTCCTTGATTTCATCACTGCTGCATCCATGGATGTTGACTGTGAATCTAAGTAGAATAAAATTTTTGACTATGATATTGTTTATCGGTCCAGTTATGGAAACTGTTGCTTTGTTCATGGGTAAAATTAGGTTACTAAAAAGCAAGAGAGGTCTTCTTCAACGTTGTAACTGTAGTCACAAAGGATTAGGAGTATACTGAGGGATGGCACAGGGAGGGGTAAGGGTTAGGATCCATGGCTTTGTCTCAGGCACAAAGGGAGAGGGTACCATATTTTTATTCAAATAATGCACATTTCTATGTTTGTCTGACAACTGCTCCTCAATATGTGGTATTTTCTTAAGTGCTGCCACGCCAGTTCTGCTTTACATGTTGCTGTGAAAAAAATTAGCACAGAGCATTTACAAAAATACTTCATTTAGAGTCAGGAGAATAGTTGCCAAACAAATGCAGAAGTCAGGTGTTATTTGCATAAAAAATGTGGTGGCAGATTTCCAGTCTCCATGCTTTCACTCTCGTCCTTCTCTCAGCCCTCTGCTGTCTGAGTCAACAGTCAGTGACATACAGAGCCAGGAGAACAGAGGTCCCTCTTCACAACTCAGAACAAGAGCCATGATTCTCAATTGCAACATCCTGGGGATACATCTACTCTCAAGTTCAGCTGTTCACAAACAAGATACAGTCTACTTTTTCAAAATTAATGGCAATATCTATAACAGAGTTGCCAGCTAGTAGCTGCCAGGTAGTAATTCAGGAAAGCCTAGTGGCACAGCGGATAAGTGCTGGGACTGTTAACTAAAAGACAGTTCTAATCTCACAGGCACTTCTTGGAAACTCTACAGAGCAGTTCTGTTCTATTCTGTTTACAGGGTTACCATGAGTTGGCTCAGTTTGACAGTGTGTAGGCAGTATTTCAGAAGAAGCCTAGTCAAAATACTACCTAGAAGTTTCACTTTTGCCTAGTCATGTTTTAGCCCGTGAAATATATCCATTAAACAGATGGCAAAATGTGGGCTAGTATACATCCAAGGAGCTCTGGTTGCACAGTGGTTAAAGCACTCCACTACTAACCAAAAAGGTGGGCAGTATGAAACCATCAGCCACTCCATAAGAGAAAGATGTGGCAGTCTGCTTTCATAAGGATTTGCAGCCTTGGAAACCTGATAGGGTAGTTCTACTCTATCCTATAGGATTGCTATCAGTCAGAATCAATTCAACACAGTGGGTTTTGGTTTACTGGTAGTTCAAACAAGTCCTGAACAGTGGTTAAGTCTTTAGCTATTACCCTGAAAGTCAGTGGTTCTAACCCACCAAGCCATTTCCTTCAAGAAAAATGTGGCAGTCTGCTTCTATAAAAACTTGCCGCCATGGAGACCCTGTAGGGCACTTCTACTACAGAGTCATTATGCGTCAGGATCGACACAACGTCAGTAGCGTTTTGGCTTGAGACCTGGTGGTGCAGTGGTAAAGGGCAGCAATTTAAATCTACCAGCCAGCCGTTCCATGGGATAAAGATGTGGCAGTCTACTTCCATGACGATTACAGCCTTAGAAACCCTATGGAGCAGTTCTAGTTTGTCCTATATGACTCCTATGAGTCATAGTTGAATCAATGACAAGTGATTTTTGGCTTACTGGTAGTTTAGATGAAGTTCTTCCAAATGCGTGCTTAGTCCTCGCATGTAGTATTGCAAGTTGCTATAGGGTTGCTATGAGTTAGAATCAACTCAAAGGCAATGGTTTGTTTTGTTTGTTTGTTTCAGTGGGGGGAGGTTAAAGGACTTGGGAGATAAAAAGTGTTTTCATTTTCCTTCTCTGATTTTATCCTCATAATTTTCTGAATCAGACAGTAGTATTTCAACTATAAAGATTAAGCATGAAATCTCAGAAAGGCAATATCATGATGGCACTTTCATTCTAAATAAACACATGGAGAATGGACCCCAGAGCAAAGCCTCCCACCCAGGGTTGCAAATAGGTGAGTCCCAGACTCACCACAGAGTTTCCAAGGAGCAGCTGGTGGACTTGAGCTGCCAATATCTTGGTTACCAGTTGCAGCTCTTAACCACTATGCCACCAGGGTTTCCTCAGTGTTTTCTCAAAGTTAAATATTTAGCAGATCCTTTCACATTTTACAAAAAAAAAAAAAAATTCTAGATTCTGCTTTAAAACTGCAACCTAGACATTCTGAGAATTCTCAGCTGATTCTATGTGCTAATAAGAGGCAGAAGAGATGGGGTGTTTGCAGGATACCTTGCCACAGACTGAATGACTCCACCCCACCCTTACCTGTGGGGCCCATCAGGACACCTGAGTTTGCCACACCACTACCATGTCACATTGCAGTGGCAGAAAGCACTAACCATCAAAAGGCAGAATGGTCACACAGGGCAGAGACTACCTCACCCAAAGAGTTTAGAGCACTTTTCTCCTTTATGCCCACAAGGTGGCCAGTCCCCAGGTGATTATGGACCTACCCACACGAACTACATCTGAACATCACCTCCTAAGCAGTGCCATGCTACCAACTCATGACTCTCAACAGTGACAGATGAAAAGCACATCTTTAAAACAGTCTGACTATATCCTGATCCAACCATTTCACTGTCATAAATGATTTACATTCTTGAGGAGAGGGAGAGACACTGGATTGGAGGTACCTTCTCTAGCCCTGCTTCATCTCCCTATTTTAAAGCAAGAGGCATTAGTGGTTCAGTGGTGGAATTCTCATTTTCTATGCAAGAGACCCAGGTTTGGTTCCCAGACAAGGCATCTCAGGTACCGCTACCACCTGTCTGTCAGTGGAGGCTTGTGTGTTGCTATGATGTTGAATAGAGTCCAACAGAGTTTCCAGGCCACGATGGAGCAGGGACAGAGGACTGCAGACGTACTTCCCAACGTCAACCCTGTAGACCACAACAGTCTGATCAGTAACCGATCACGAGCATGGTCCAGGACCGCGCAGCTTCCAGTGTCACCGTGCACGGAGTCACTATGAGTCAGGGGCTGACTCACTGGCAGCTAACAACATCCACAGCACTTTAAAGGAAACACTCTTAACTGTCTGGCCTTCTCCACCTGCTCACCATCCAGGGTGGCTAAGATGGACTAGAGAACCTTGGAAAAGGGCCAAGAAAGTTACTTCAACTGTTGGGAGCTTGATTTCAAAGAAATGGTGCCAAAGAGGGGTACTTATCACAGTTTCTACTTTGCTAGTTAAAAGGCACTGTTCAGAAAGAAAAGGAAAAGAATGGTTTTTTTTTTTTTTTTAAGGTGTCATTGATTTAAGGGACAGAATTAGACTCTCGGGTAAGTTTATGATTTCAGTTCCATTTGAGGATTTGAATCCCCTTGTGTAAAACAGATGTTTAGCAGCCAAAACAATGACATTTTAAAGTTTCCTTTCATAAAAATTAAAGCAGAGCTATAAAGTAGAAGCTCAGCAGGAACCAGCCCACGCAGTGACAGCCGGAAGAGTGACAACTGACCTCCGGAGTCTGGGCAAGGAGAACGCGGAACTGCCGACAACGCACACCCTGAAACCTGACACTGGGAGACCTTTCCTAGAAGGCTGACAGGCCACATGGGGGCAGCCAGGAGGGAGACACAGTCTGTACCTGTGACCCTGGCCATTTCCTTCAATTCAACTTGTACACTACGCATCCAACAAAATAGCACAATGTAACAACAGTAAGAAACATGCTTAAGGTAAGAGGGACAAGGGTCCCAGGAACAATCACCCCGAAGGCTAGAGGACAGCCACTGCATGCGGACTGCACAGCCACACTCACATTTTCTGTTAATTTGGTTCAGCTAGACTCCTTTCCACTTGCTGCTGTAACTTACCGAGTCACTGTGAGTCGGGACTAACCTAATGGCAACACCAGCCATTGGCTTTAACAAACAAAAAACGGATATGCTCACAGTTTGGGAAGCTTGACGTCCAAATTCTGAGTGTGGCACTGGGGAGAGGTTCTTGCCTATTTCATCTCAGCTGCCAAAAGCCAGCAATCCTGGCAGTTGGAGTCCGGCTTATCCATCCACCTCTATCACCATCAAGTAGTGTCTCTCTTCCCACTTTGTCTGTTTGTTCCTACGTCCCGACTGCTTTTTGTAACTCAGCAGTGATCGGGTTTAGAACTAACATAACACCCCAAACCCTATTCCCAAATGAGTTTACATATGCAGGTATATGGGTTAAGATACTGTCTTAGTCATCTAGTGCTGCCGTAGAAGAAGTACCACAAGGAGATGGCTTTAACAAAGAAACGTTTATTCTCTCACAGTCCAGTCAGCCAGAAGTCCAAGTTCAGGGCATCAACTCCAAGGGAAGGCTTTCTCTCTCTGCTGGGTCTGGAGGAAGGTCCTTAATCTTCAGTCTTCCCTGGGTCTGGGAACATCCCAGCACAGGAACCTCAGGTCCAAAGGATCCATTTTGCTTCTGACATTGTCTTCTTGGTGGAACGTGGTTCACGTGTCTCTCTGCTTACTTCTCTCTTTTATATCTCGAAAGAGACTGGCTTTAAGACACTAATCACGTAGGTCTCATCAGCATAACTACCACTGATTCATCTCATTACATCATAGCGATAGGCTTTACAACACATAAGGAAATCATATCAGAAGACAGAATTGTAGAATCATATAAAGTACTGGCAACCATGACATGGCCAATCTGACCAGTATCTTTGGAGAATACAATTCAATACATAACAGATACCAACATATAATTTGAGAGGACGCAATTCAATCCATATATCAGTAGCTAACTGAATTATCATGAAAGAAAATAAACACAGAACTTTTAAAATATTTAATATTCTACTCTCTGCCAAAAACCTGTTGTTGTCAAGTGAATTCCAACTCATGGCAACCCTATACTAAATGGGGAAGAAATTCCTCTTTGTATTGCTAAACTTTATGAACTAAATAGACTCAGAAGTATAGTAGTCATTAATTATCCACAGAATCACAGAATCACACTGAAAGGAAAGTTGTTGTCATGACTCATAGCAACCCTATGCACAACAGAACAGAACATTGCCCGGTCCTGCGCCACATCCACAGTCATTTTTATGCTTAAGCCCACGGTTGCGGCCACTGTGGCAATCCATCCTGTCAAGGCTCTTCCTCGTTTTCACTGACCCTCCACTCTACCAAGCATGATGGCCTTCTTCAGGGACTGATCCCTCCTGACAACACGCACAAAGTATGTAAGCTGCAGCTCGCCATCTTTGCGTCCAGGAGCATGCTGGTTGTACTTTTTCCAGAACAAATCTGTTTTTTCTGTTGGCAGTCCACGGTACACTCAATATTCCTCTCCAACACCACAATTCAGAGGCCTCAATCCCTCTTCTGTCTTTCTTGCTCACCATCCAGCTTTTGCACGCATGTGATCCACACCAAGGAAAGACTGAAGGTGAGAGCCTTCCTCCAAACCCAACAGAAAGAGAAAGCCCCTCCACGGAGCAGATGCCCTGAATTTGGATTTCGAGCTTATTGGACTGTAAGAGAAAGGAAAGTTAGCAGATACTAAAATTTTTCATCTTACAAAACATAAACTAAAGGACAGGAAAAATTATGAGGGTTGTCCAGATATAAATGAGACCTTACATCTAAAAATGTCCGCTGGTCTGTAGAAAAACATTATTTCTTAAAGTAATGCTGATAGGTTGCTCAAGTCAAACTCATTGGTATCAAATTGACTGAGACTCGTACAACCCTCCAGAACAGAACAGAGCGGCTCCACAGCATTTCCAAAGGGCAGCTGGTGGATCTGAACTGCCAACCTTTCAGTTAACAGTCAAGCTCTTACCTACTGCACCACTAGGGACTAGAAGGGCTGCTCAAGTTGATAAAATTAAGTGTATCAGTGCCTTTACAGTTCAATCAGTTCAAGATTTTTGTGAATGTGACAACACTCTTTGAAGTCAATTAGGTGTAAATGCATGGCACTTAGATTAAAATGACTCTACTCACCAACTCCCCCCACTGAACGGACTGCCTAGGATTAACTATTTTTAAAATCCTATATTTCTTTTCCTTTATGATAATTCTATTGGCTGGTTCTAAGATATTCCACTGGTCTCACCCCACCTGGCACAAGGGACAATGAAGTAAACCACAGACATAAGGGAAAGATTAGTCCAGGACTCATCGACCGCAGGCAACACAGCCTCCACCAGACTGAGTCTGGCACAACGCGACGGCCCCGGCTATCACCAGTGACGGTTCTCCCAGTCATCACAACAGAAAGTCCCAGACATAGCCAGATAAAAATGTAGAACAAAAGAGATGCCACACTGGACTCCAACTGGGAACACACTGCCAGCTGTAGGAGTCAGGATTCCAAACTAGACTGAATTGTCCTCCCCTATAAAATATGTCAGAGTCTTAAACCCTACAAGTGGGACTGTATCCCCAATTGAGATTCAATGTATAATTTGAGGGGGGGTGGGGAAGTTCTACAATAAAACATCACTGACAGCTTCCCGACATTTATAAAGGCGGTATCTATTGGACAAGCTACTGCAAGTTTCTGAAAGAACGGCAAGTTTCCCTGTAGAGGTCAAGAAAGTCATGAAATAATTTTAAAAATCATCTATATAAGACCAAACGGCCAAAAACTACTCTAAAGAAAAGATGCAAGGGTAAGTGCGTCGGGAAACTACAGTACTAGAAACAGAACACTCATCGCAGAATGAGTGAGAACAAGGCCACACTAAAATGTATCACTGAGACCACTGAACAATTTGCACAGATGTTATTAAATTGGAGATGAATCCGCAGTGGAAACTTTCACCTTAGACACAATAAAATATTACTAAAGAGAAAGAAAGGCAGGCACTAACACAGAGGACTTCATTTCACACATGGATACAAAGATGCCAGTCCCCCTTGAATTCTTTTCGGAGGTGACAGGAAAAGCAGTAATTTGCTTTTTCCAACTCTTGTGACATTCATTCATCTGCAATAAAATGTGTTTCTCAAAAGTTTACCTTTTGTGCAACATTTGTAATTTACGGGAACAGGACCAGTGTCCGGGTCCCAAACTTCAAGATGACATTTGGAAAGACAAAGCCCTCTTCTCCTCAAGGAGCTGTGTGAGTCACATCCCTTGTACCCATGCATCTCTCAGCACTGTGACCATGGTAGCATCACAAGTGTGCCAAAGAGAACTAAAGGCTTCGCGTGCATCCTTGGGGAGAACTACTCCACAACTGTCTGGTACTCCAGAAGGCTTGCTAACTAACACGGGCAAAGCCAATGCCCCCTTTTTCAACTCAATTTACAATTGACAGGCTGGTTGCTCACTTGAAGTCTTTCTGCTCCAGTAAATACATACATATGTGTGTATGTGCCTGTATACACATATGTATATGCAGGCAGGGGGATGGGCAGATACATAGTTGGATAGATACACTTGACAAACAGACAGACTGAATCAATCGATGGATCAATCCTGGGACAGTCTGCTCAGCTTAAGTCTTATCCCATTCCAATTCCCTTTCAGCATAATAGCGAACAGGGCCCCACACTCTTCACTCATTACAACCTGACAATGTCCATGTCCTGAAGACTTCTCCGTCTTCCATCTATGTTCAATACAGAACATGAAAGAGACCTGTGTTTTCCAGGACAGGCTCCTATCAATGTCTTTGATCTTCTTTCTTTTATGTTTCCCTCCTTCTCTCTTAAAAACAACCACCAAAATAAAACCACCACCACACATACCTTTTGGACAAGGCAAGGAAGATGTCTTTAACAAAGACCACATCTTTCCCTTTTAGAAACGTTTTTGTCAGCTGCTGTCATGTTGGGTCCAATTCATGGCAACCTTATATACAGAAGAAGGGAATGCTGCCTGGTCCTAAGTCATCTTCAAGATCATGGGTATGTTTGAGCCCAATTCTGAGCTACTGTGTCAACCCACGTCACTGAGGGTTTCCCACGTTTTTTGCTGACCCCTTTGCTTTATCAAACAGGATCCCCTTTCTAGTGACTGGTCTTTCCTGATGATGCATCTCGCCATTCTTATTTTTAATGGCTCATTTATTCTTGAAATCCACAAGAGATTTAGTACTCTTCAGCAACACAGTTCATAGTGCAAAAGAATCAATTCTTCTTCTTTCTTTTTTTCAATGTCCTGTTTTTTTGCATACATACGGCCAAGTACCGTCGATTCAGATCCGACTCATGGTGACTAAAAAGACCATGACTTGGGTCAGGCACACCTTAGTCAAAGTGACATCTTTGCTTTAAAAAACTTTTAAGAGGTCTTTGCAGCAGATTTGCCCCATGCAATAGGCTGTCTGATCTTGACTGTTCCTTCCACAGACACTGACTGTTCAAGTTGAAAGAAATCCCCGACAACTTCAGATCTTTTTCTCCACTTATTATGATATTGCTTACCAGGTCAGTCGTGAGAATAAGTATTCACAAATACTTAAAACCAAACCATGAGCTACTTTGGCAGAATGACGATAATTGGTTTCTCCCCATTTGAATATCACCTTTCTCCAGTGTCTTAGCTATCTAGTGCTGCTTTATCAGAAGTACCACAAGTGGATGGCTTTAACTATGAGAAATTTATTCTCTCACTGTCTATTAGGCTACAAGTTCAAATTCAGGGTGTCAGCTCCAGAAGAAGGCTTTCTCTCTCTGTCAGCTCTTGGTGCAAGGTCCTTGTCATCAATCTTCCTCTGGTAGAGGATTTTCCTAGGAGCTGGCACCCCAGGTCCAAAGAAGATTGTCTTATGCCACAACCCAGTCTTGTACAGCTTATCAACATAACTGCCACTAATCCAACTCATTAACATCAGAGCGGTAGGATTTACAACACACAGGAAAATCTCATCAGATGACAAAATGATGGGCAATCATAACACTGGGAATCATGGTCTAGTCAAGATGCTACATATTTTAAGGGAACATAATTCAGGCCACGACATCCAGCTTCACATTTTCATTGTAAAAAACTATACTATCATGTTAGAAACTGTCTAGCTTTCAACTGATATTTTCTTCATGGAGACTCTGAGAAATGTTTCCTAAGTAGAAGTTGGTCACATTTTTATGACACGGAAAAAGGATATCAGGGGGAAAAAAATGGAAGGAGCTGCCTTTCAGTTTCCTGAAAAAGATCACAGCTTTTTTTCCCTCTAAATTAGGAAAATCTACAATTTTATAACTGTTATTTTAAAAACTACATACTGGAAACATTTATAAATGCTTGGCTTAAGTTTTCCAAAGTTTTATTCTTATGTTATAGAAGATACGCAAAAACACACATCAAGGTATTTTTACACTGAAAAATGTTAAATGTTTAGCAGTTACCAGCTACTGTCAAGTCAACTCTGGCTCATAGTTACCCTGCATTAGTACAGAACTATGTGCCTTAGGATTTTCTTTAATTTTATTATGTTGTTGCTGAGAATATACACAGCAGAATTTATACCAACTCAACCATTTCTACATGAACAATTCAGTGACACTGATGAGTTTCTTTTAGTTGCACAACCATTCTCACCCTCTTTTTCTGAGTTGTTCCTAGCTCAATAACATAAACTCATTGACCTCTAAGGTTCCTATGTAATCATTGAAGTTGTATTATCAATTTCATCCTATATCGATAAATCCTAAAAGAATGTAACACTCAAGGCAGGTATTAGTAACTAGTGAAGCTAAATCACTGTTGCATTTTAGGAAGACTTCACGGATATTCTTTGGTTTGAGACTTAAAGATGATCTCAGGGCAACAGTTTCAGGAGTCTCACCCAGCCTCCATGGCTCCAGAAAGTCTGCAGTCCATGAGAATTTGAAATTCTGTTCTGCATTTTTCACTTCTTAATCAGGATTCTTCCACAGAATCTTAGATCAAAATATTTAATAATGGTAGCCAAGCACCATTCAGTTCCTCTACACATTCAATAGCTGTCATATTCCTGATTCTCTTTTCTCTATTGCTCCAGGAGAACAGAGACCTATTGTTACACACTGGATGGTGGCTTGCCATCTTTTAAGCCCCAGGATTTATGCAATGAACTAGGAAGCAGAAGAGAAGCACTAAACACTCTACAGGGTGAAATAACTGAGATGGCTCATGAAACCACAACCCAAGGTCATCAAACCAAGGAGCCAAATTCCATAAGCTTCAGCCTTACAAGCTAGTTGTTGTTGTTTTCATTGCTGTAAATATCTCTATCTCCATGGGTTTTCAGTAGCCAATTTTTGGGATACAGACTGCCAGGTATTTTTTCCAAGGCACCTCCAGGCAGACTCAAAACACCATCCTTTCTCTGCAAGTACATTAACCATTTGTATTTATCATGTGGAAACCCTGGTAGCATAGTGGTTAAGCGCTGTGGCTGCCAACCAAAAGGTTGGCAGTTCAAATCCAACAGGTGCTCCTTGGAAACTCTATGGGGCAGTTCTACTCTGTCCTGTAGGGTCGCTATGAGTCGACATTGAGTTGACAGCACTGGTTTATTTATTGATCGATCGATTGATTTATCACGCAGGAGCTCCTTCAAATGTTTACTTTACTTTTTTAAATGAAGAAAACATCACTGTTACTAGACCTTTTAGTATCAGTACTATCTACACTCGTGCAGGAGACAAAAGAGCAAACTTCTTAATATTTTAAATGTATTTCAGGCATACTGTGCACCAAACTGTATATCTATCCATACAACACTCACCAAGTTGTGTGCTTCTGTAGATTTAGTGCCAGAAGACTTTCTGAATATCACTTGGTACCCTGGATGCAGGACCATACTTAAAACCAGAGGAAAGCAGATGATGACCATTAGAGCGATTGTTGCTGTCAGGTGACATCAAGTTGTTTCCAACTCACAGCAGCTCAATGTACAACAGAACAAAACTACCCCGTCCTCTGACATTCTTACAACTGTCGATATATTGAAGACCACTTTGCAGCCACCATGTCAACCCATCACTTCAAGGGCCTTCCTCATTCGGGGTGCAAGCACACGAAAGTTGGGCAACGAATAAGGAAGACTGAGGAAAAGTTGATGCTTTTGAATTACGGTTGCTGGCAAAGAATACTGAATGTACCACAGACTGTGTCATGGATTGAATTGTGTTTCCCAAAAAACATGTGTGGCAGTTTGGCTGGGCCAAGTTGTAAATCTTGCCTCTACGATGTTAATGAGGGCAGATGGGGGGCAGTTGTGTCGGTGGGGCAGGACTCAATGTATGAGATTATACTGTGCCTTGAGTCAATCTCTTGAGATATAAAGGAGAGACAATAGCAGAAAGATTTGGAGACCTGACACCATGAAGAAAGAAATGCCAGAAACAGAGCTATAGCCTTTACAAAGAACTGGGATCCCTGTACCATCAGAGGCTTCCATTCCAAGGAAACATGGACAACAAAGACCTTCCTCCAGAGACAGCAGAGAAAGCTTTCCCTTGATGCTGACAATTTGAATTTGAACTTCTAGCTTACTTGACTGTAACAAATAAAATTTACTTTGTTAAGGCCATTCACTTGTGGTATTTCTGTTAAAGCAGCACTCACTGACTTAGATGGACTGCCAGAAGACTGAAGCAGTCTCCCTTGGAAGAGGTACAGCAAAGAGCTCCTTAGGACTGAGGATGGTGAAGTTTCATCTCATGTACTTTGGACATTTTATCAGGAAGGACCAGTCGCTGGAGAATTTATAGAATAGTAACTGAAATTATAAATAAGACAGTTTTTCTTTCATGAACTATATAGCTCAGGGGCTTTTTCAAAATTCTTTTTTCATTCCTTGATAGAACTGATGTTAGCAGTGTGCATCATTTTATTATTTATTCATTCAATAAATCTCCTGAACACTGGCATTTTCTTTAGTATCTTGAGAAAAACTGGATGGAGTGTGAGTAAATATAACATGTATAAACACACACACATACAGATATTCTTGACATCATAATTGTCCTGTTCACTAGATTGAGAGTAAAAATTATTTCTCAAACCTACAAGTGGAGCTTTAGAAATGACTGTTTATATTAAAGCATTTATAAACCAATCCCTCTATTGTTTTCCATTAATATGACAACATTGCACATTACGACTTGTTTTTAATGGAAGAGCAAAGGGAGGAAAGGATAAATTTCATGATATCTAAGCCAAGAACTTTCTTTATGGAAAGAATATTTTACCTTAACTTTTAATAAGACCAAGTTAGCTAGTAACTAAATGGTTTGACATATGCCCAAAAGAATAGGATCACAAAATAACATTCATGATTCATCTGCTAGATTTGCTAATTAGGAAAAACAGTTTCCAATGATTCTATCTGAAAGGAATTCATATGAAATGAATTCACTGACTTGAATTTTGAGACTAGACATTTGAAAGCTTGATGAGACACTCATACCTAGAGTGATTGGCTATAACTACCCAATTTTATTTTAAATATTTAGAAAGCAAAGGCACAATCACAGGATTTGACATGTTTCCATAGCATTTCAGCCCCAAACTCCAGTTTACGAGGCATCAAGCCTTCTCAAGCCCAATAATTCCCCAGCTACTTTAGATTCATTTTCCACCAGCAAGAAAGGATCAATTTTAAAGCACAGCATTCTCCTTGCCAAAACATCACCCAACAGGACTGTTCAAAGGGCCAAGTTCAAGTGGAGACTCTTGACTCAATCCAGGCAGCTGGAGGGCACTCTCTTCAGGCAAGGTCCAGAAGCCAGGAGCACCGTCTAGGAGGGGGAATGTCCTCTACAGAGAACTTGGCTTCCCCGAGGATTGCCTCCAACAGGGAAGTGAGAAATACATGTAATAAAAGCTAGCTACAAGCCTACTTGCAGCATTTCTTTACTAAGAGGCCACAGCAACTCCAACTGTACCAGTCGATATGAACTCAATGAGTGTTGGCTGGAATTTGCTAAGAGTAGTTTAGCAGAGGAAACAAATGCAAAGCTAGTATTGGCTTTCCATACACAAACAGCAGGGCACAACGAATACAGTCAAACAGGTTTCAGTATCAGCAGCTATAATTCTTGTTTCCCCCATCAAGTTCTACGGAGGCAAGCCAATGTAAGCCCAACTCTGTGCCAAGCACTGTGTAAGGTACTGAGAATATAAAGACCAATAAATATTGCTGAAGAACAATGCAGCACTTTCTGGAAAATTCAGCAATGTCATCCCTAGCATCACGAACTAAATTGTGTTCCCCCAAAATATATGCCAACTGGACTACGTCATGATTCTTAGTATTGTGTGACTACCATTTTGTCACCTGATGTGATTTTCCGAAGTATTGTAAATCCTGTTACATGGTGTTAATGAGATGCATTAGTGGTAGTTATACCGGTGAGGTCTACAAGATTAGATTGTATCATAAGCCAATGTCTTTGAGATGTAATTGAGATAAGTGAGCACGGAGACAGAGGGACCTCGTATCACCCAGAAAGCATCACCAGGAGGAGAGCTCGTCCTTTGGACCCAGAGTTCCAACATGAAGTTCTCAACCCAGAGAAAGACTGATAACAAAAGGCTTCCCCCCAAAGCCAAAGGAGACAGAAAGCTTTCTCCTAGAGTGGGCACCCAGAATTTGGACTTCTAACCTATTAGACTGTGAGAGAATAAACATCTGTTTGTCAAATCCATCTGCTTAAGGTATTTCTTTTACAGCAGTACTAGATGACTAAGACACTAAGGAACGTATACTTCAGAGATATTCTGCTGTTTGGGATAAGAATGTTTCAAGCAGCGCTGCTTGTAACAGCCTCCAAGAGAAATAATCAAATACCCATCAACTGAACAGATAAATGAATTATGGTCTATTCCTTATTCATGCTTTTTAATGTTGAAAATTATCCCTGTGTGCCATACTTCCTTAACCTTTTTCATGTTTTACTTTTCTGCATAGCAGTTATCTGACATCTAAAAAATACTATAACAACTTAGTGTAGTACCTCTCCCTCTACCTGGAACTGAATCTCTGTAAGGACAGAGGCTTTTTACCTTGTTTTATTTGCTGCTGTATCTGTCCCCAGAGCCTAGAACAGTATCTGGTACATAGAATTAAAGAAATACATGTGAAAGGAAGAAGGAGGGAAGGACAAAGAAGCAAGCAAGAAATGACCAAAGGAAGTAAAAAAAAAGAGAATTCCCACTATAGGTTTCATAAAAATACTACAGACAGAGAAAAGCAAGCTATGAAAGCACACACAGAGGATGTCCAGAGACACATTCCAATAACAATACACAAATACACATGTCCATGAAAATGCACACAGACAGGAAATACTTTCACATCGATGTCTTCCATTGTCAGTTCTGTGATTCTGCAGTCTTCAGATGGTGCTGTTCTGTCTGCATGACTCCTAACACACACAGCACCACTTCAGATTAAACTAAATGCTACGTGGTTGAAGGGTTTCCATTTGTTTCAGACGGCTCTCCTCTCAATAGTTTCTAGAAAGTACTTCATGTCTGCCTGATACATTCCTACTTTCTCTTTTTTATTGTATCTTCCAGGGTATTCTACACCATAAGCAGACCTTGCTTCTGATATAGAGTTCCAAATCAACACTCAGCTGCTAAGACCACTCCTCATATCAGTGGGACATGGCTCTATGCTGAACACAGATGGGCTGTATTATCCCTATTAACTCACTTCAATCCTATAGCAGCTTTCTAGGGCCTGAGGACATTCTCCATGGAGGGTTAAGTAATTTGTAGAAGTCATATGGCTCCAAGGTAGAGAAAGTAGAATTTGAATACAGACAGCCCAGAACAGAATCACCCTCTTAGTGTACAGATGCTGTTAGCTGCCACCGAGTCAGGCCAGAATTCATGGCAACCTTAGGCACACTGGAACAAAATTCTGCCTGGTCCTCATGCTATCCCCATGGTGGTTGTGGATCAGACTGTCATGAGCCACAGGCTTCTCATTGGCTGATTCTCAGAAGCAGATTGCCAGGCCTTTCTTTCTTAGTCTCGAAGCTCAGTGAAATCTGTTCAGCATCACAGCAACATATAAACCTCCACTGACAGATGGTTACTGCACATGGTATTCACTGCTGATTGAACTCTGGTCTTCCACACGGAAGGTGAGATTCTACCACTGAACCACTGCTACCCTCTATCGTGTGTGGGGGGTGGGGTGTGAAACATATAAAATGTATTTACATATTAATTGTACATGAGTCAGATCCGATTCAACGGCACTTGGCTTGGCTTGGCTGTATATATTAAGTAGTATTCATATATACTAAAGTATACGTATATATTATAGGTCAGAATTATAGGTGCTTTCATATGTATGTACACTTGATTTATGTCTATCTAAAGAATAAAAAAGTAATAAAAGAGAAAAGAATCTTTTGCAAAATGATTCTGACTTGGCTTCCATTCAATGTGAGTTCAGTTCCAAACACCCAAAGGGCCTCAGGTATGACTTCATCTGCACAGAGATGCCAGGGCTTGGATCCCAATAGCGGCTCCAGTTGGTTTCAACACCTTGGGTCTATTTCTGGAAACCAGAGGCAAGCGGCAGTCTATTTCCACATGAAACCCCCTGGACATGGCAAGCCAGGTGCTTAAAACCACACATGCCATTTAAAGTCAGATTCAGTTGGCACCTGTGTGACTCCCACGGCCAGCACCTCTGGGACTGGCAGCAACAAATAACAGGGCAGCAGCTAGAATCTGTGCTCTGTTTTCTGATGAGCGGAAGGAGCAATTGGGCTTGAGCAGGGCTTCTTTCTGCATTTCAGAAAGGGGAAGTGAACACTGAGCTTCTTGGAAGGCAAAGGAAAAATCAGCTCAAATCTGTTCTGGCAGCTACCTCCTGAAGGGCGTAGCTGAGGGCCCAAGGCCTGGGGACGCTGCTGTGGTTGCATGTGAGACCTTCGTTGTGCAAAGTATTCTACTGCATTTCACTCTTTCCTCTTTTAAGACTTTGTGTCCCTCTCTTCCCAGCACTCTGAGCTAAAGCGCTCGATTGTGAGGACAGGTAGTCAGGGAGAGCGCAGGGGCTCCTCAGTGACTGGTCTCCGGGAAGTCTCTTCTCCCCCAGTTGCTAGATGCTGTCAGGTCGATTCCAGCTCAGGTGACCCCATGTGTGCAGAGCAGAACTGCTCCATAGGGTTTTCAAGGCAGTGGCCTTTCAGAAGCAGATCACCAGGCCTGTCTTTCAAGGAAACTCTGGGTGGTTTTGAACTACCAGCCTTTCAGCTACTAGTCAAGTGCTTAGCCATGGGTACTACCCTGGGACTCCCAAATAGGGACAGAAGTCCCAAATGCCTACTCCATGAAGCTGAAAGCCAAGTCTTTCCTGCACCTTGTTCATGCTAGCCTGGACAGCCTCAGGCTACACCACAGTGGACAGCACTGACCCAGCTCTTGTGTCCAAGACACCACAGGAATAGCTAACACAGGGCAAAATACACCTCCTTCATCATGAAAAGCTATAAGTGGTCACGCAAACACCTTTCTGAGTCTCAGCCATCTTACTTCTAGAAGCTTTCTTCCACAGGATATCACATTAAAACACCCACAGCTACCATTAACAATAATTTATGTATCATTCAGAGTTGAACTATAGATGATGTGTTAATAGGGTACATTTGGGAGATGATGAATTAAACATTTATTAATTAGAATTTTACAGCCTCGTTTCTGTATGAGACATTTTTGTAGGCCCAAGGAACAATGCCAATAAAATCTAATGAATTAGAGGTCCTGGCGCATAAATGACAGGGGGTGATAACTCAGGTTGAGCTGAGTCTGGCCTCCTTAGTCACTCCTTGCTTTGATTGGTGGTTCTTACTTTAGCATTCCACCTAAACTCAAGTTCTAAAACAAAGAGATGCCAGAGAGGAAAAACACACCAGGAATCAGGGAAGGAAATGAGAAAATGGACTGCAGCATTAATAACTCTGCCCGCATCCACCCCCTAAAAACAGTGCCATAGAGTTGATTCTAACTCATAGAAACCCTATAGAACAAAGCAGAACTGCCCCATGAAGTTTCCAAGAAGCATCCGGCAGATTTGAACTGCCAACTTTTGCTTAGCAACCGAAGCCCTTAACCACTACGCCACCAGGGTTTCTTCCAGGGTCAATGGCCTCCACAAACTAGTAGCTCCATTACCAACTATCTTTACTGAACGTTTTGATCAAGCACTCCATCGATGGCTCCTTATCAAAAAGGAAGAAAAGCATGGAACAGAATTTCAAACTCATAAGGACACCAGACTTATCAGATCCACTGGGCCAGGTAAAGGTGAGAGCAGGGGGAATTTCCCAAATCTGACGCTCAGAAATGATCTTTAATCTGAAACTGTCTCACGAAGACATTGTTAAATTAAACTGCTTAGTGCAATGAATCATTAGCCTAGAGAATAAGGCTCATGCAAAGAATTCTCCATGTGAGTATAAACTGATGACTTCATCCAAAGTGCAATGAGAACTTGCAGGGGCAGAGAGCCTAAATGAACAGTGACAAAACAATATGGGGAGAGAGAGAACAGCAACATGGTAACCGGTGTAATTGTGTAACCGGTGTTATTGTGGAAATCATGAATGGATGTATGTTTGGTTGTATGTATCGCCACCAAAAATATATTTAATAAAAAATTTAATTAAAAAAGGAGAGATGCTGGCTGTTCTTCTGTATCATTGAGAAAAAGAACATTCCAAACAACGGTCAACACATACGCATTGTTTTCTGATTGGCCAGACTAGAAAAGGTGCTCAATATCTTCAGCTCATACCTTAACGGGGGATTTGTCCCACACAAGGCAGCCTCAGGTATGCAGAAGGTGGAGAAGAATCCAAACACGTGATGGAACAAAAAAAACACCATTATGATGTGTAAAGTATTCTGATACATGTGTTATGACAACAAATTAACAAAGCATTTATCATCCTTTCTACTCTACCATTTTCAATTCATCCCCAACCTAGAGGTTATACTTACTGCTATAATTCAGTAAGAGGGCGTGCCCTCGTCTACCCGAACTGTGGCGTGTTCATCCATCTGCTGATGAACTCCCAATCCGGTGTGGTAACAGGTGCAGCCATGATCCATGTGACCAGTTCAGACCGGGGTTTATAACGAGAGATCTGTTGTGGGAAATTTTTCTGGGAATGGTATCTGCTTTTTTGAGAAATGGACATAAGAGGCCATCTCCTTTGGTGACTCTGCTTCCTGAACACAATTGTATGAAGCTAGGAGCTGCCGGGGCTCAAACAAAACAATGATTGTGGGCATGGCACAAGACCAAGGACGGTTTCCTTCTGTTGTACACTGTGAGATGGAACCAACTCAGCAGCACCTAACAATAGGAACAGCAGGTGCTGCTACTGAAACTGGTACCTACGGGGATGGGACGAAATTCATGGTGACCTTGACACCCTCACAGCCAGACCGTCACTGAGGCGTTAAGCCAATACCAGCAACTGCCCACTTCAAGTGAGGTCCCCAATTAGGACCTGTGTATTCAAGGGTCCGTGAGTCAGACTGCTACTTGCAGCTCAAGACATCCTGATTACACAGACACTGGAGTCCCAAGGTGCCATGCATGACACCTAATAAAAAGCTGGCAGTTGGAAGGCACCAGAGGCACCTCAGTGGAAAGATGTGGTAATCTCCTGAAAAATCAGTCATTGGAAATTCTTTTGAGCACACTTCTACTCTGCAACACATGGCTTCATCAGGAGTCGAAATCAACTTAACAGCAACTGGAACACAGCTGCTGGTTTTTCCTTTTCTTGCCACATGGCATACTACTAGACATTTTGACAGAATGGCCAGGCCTAAAACATAGCCCCTTCATTTCTGAGAAACAGGAGGCCTCAGCAGCAGAAGTGAAAATTTGACTTTTCTGCTTCAGTGAATGTGGTCTGTGGGCACGTATATGTGTGGCACGTGCATATGTTTGTGTGTTTAAGAAGAGCTCGCAGACAGGTTGGTTATTATGGGTGAGTGAAAAACTTTTCCTTGTCAACATTCCACACTAGCAGCATTGTGAAAAGCAAGAATGTACAGAGACTATATTTTGAAATGCTCACAATGTCAAATCACTTTGAGTTATATTTTATCTACAGGAATGGATGATTCCCTGTACCACCCTCCACCCCCACTCCACCTAGGACTACATATTTCACTGTGTGACATTTTGCTTTTCTTCTGAAAGCTCTTAACTGATTCCTGTTTTAGGAACGGTGGCGTAGTGGTTAAGTGCCATGGCTGCTAACCAAAAGGTCAGCAGTACGAACCTACCAGGTGCTCCTTGGAAACACTATGAAGCAGTTCTCCCCTGTCCCATAGGGTCACTATGAGTCAAAATCAACTCAAAAGCCGGTCTGGGTTTCTTTTGTTTGTTTGATTACTACCAATTGCCATCAAGTGGACTCTGACGGTGACCTCACGCACATCAGAGTAGAACTCTGTTCCCTTGGGTTTTCAGTGGCTGATTTTTTGGAAGTAGATTGCTAGGACTTTTTCCCAAGGCACCTCTAGATGGACTCGAAACTCCAACTTTCCAGTCAGTTGCCAGGGCATTCACATTCCCACCACCCACGGCCTGCAGGACTGTGCGCCGAGCACCAGAGACGTTCCCATGTATCTCTTCAGCTGCGCTCACTGTCACCATTCCTCAGATGAGCAAAACAGGGCCTACATGTGTCAACAACCCTCCACAGTGACAGTCTTACTGACAGCAAAGTGCCATGGAATCCTAGAAGTTCAGAACCAATTCTGTTCCAGCCAAACACTGCCACGAAATCACTTGGGGCTCTTGTGAACGCACGTCTTCTGACCAGTGGGCCTGTGGTTCTCCATCTCTAACCAGCTCTGAAGAGAGGCAAGTGCTGATGACCTGTAGACCATGCCATGACTGGCTGTTGCTGTTGTTGTTTTTGTTGGGTGCCACTGCGCCAACTCCAACTCATAGTCATCCACTGATAATCATAACCACAATCACTAATTCTTTGTGGGGGCATATACACTGTCCTATGTTGTCCTAAGTATTTCATCTATTACTCGATTTTTGCGACACATAACAGAGTAGAACTGTCTCCTAGGGTTTTCTTGGTTGTGATCTTTACAGAAGCCAATCACCAGATCTTTCCCCTGTACAGTCAGTGACAGGGTAGATGTGAACCATTAACTTTTCAATTAGTAGTCAAGTGCCTAACCATTGCACCACCAGGGCTCCTTATACATTGAGTACAAGAATTTAAAGGAGCAGTGAGTATAAGATTATTTTGCAAGGACACACTTTACAGACATTTATTAGACACCCAGATATTTATTAATTGACTTGACCTCTTGTTCTGCATTTTCTGTAACAAATTAAGTTGCTACATCTCAATGGGTGTTACAGAGCTTAGGAAGAAAACGTCTCTAAATGCATGTCAGATGCCTAGCAGACACAAGACACTTAGAATTGGCAGTCACTGCCATCACATTGAGGAAATCCTTGTGGTCTTACATAGTGGATGAAGTGCTCTTTGTTGTGGAACCAGAGGATGACACTGTTTTCACAAGGCAGAAATGGTCAAAAGTATTCACGTAACAAAATGATGGTTAATGGACTTCAACTGAAGAGTAGATCAAACACTCTGGACAACACAGGACAGAGTATATGCCCCCACAAAAAAACTAGTAATTATGATTATTAACAGATCACAGGTTTTTGTGAGCCTTTAACAAGACAACTCACATGTCAGGGTGCCTGGGAAGCAGAAAGGTATTCAACAAATCTAAGTAGCAGTCTGTCTTCCTTCCCTTGTGAAAAATAAGTGAGTTACTTTCTGCATGTAAGTCCCTCCATGATTTAGGCAAGATAATAAGAGAACAGTGAAATAACTGAAGAGAAATGATTTTTTGGACTAAAAACATCAGGAAGATTTGCTGGAGATGGAAACGAAACAGGAATTTGCTTTTCATATTTCTTCCCAGTTCCAGCCTACGACAGAAGCAGAAGTCAAACACAGACCCACATACATAAGCACGCTGTCACTAGCTGCCATGCAGTAAGCCCTGACTCATGGGCTTCCTCATGGGCTTCCTCTTACCCTACATGTAAGAGTACAAAATGCCGCCCAGTCCTGCACCACCTTCACGACCGTTGCTATGTTCAAGTCCATTGCTGCAGCTACTGTGCCAATCCATCTCAAGTTTTGCTCTTTACTGCTGGCATACTACTTTATCAAACATGATGTCCTTTTCCAGCAACTGTCTTTCCTGATGTCCTAACCAAAGTAAATCAGGGGACATCTCACCATCCTCACTTCTAGGGAACATTCATTTTGACTGCACGTATTCCAAGACTGATTTGTCTTAGTATGTAAGGCTGATACATACACATGTTGTCGTTGTTAACTGCCACTGGCTGGGCTCTGACTCAGGCCAATCTTACGTCCAACAGCAGGACATGCTGCCTGGTCCTGTGAGACCTTTATGACTGTCACTATGTTTGAGTTCATCGTTGGAGCTATGGCATCAGTCAGTCCATCTCACTGAGGTTTTCCCTCCCCTTAACTGGCCCTCTGCTTTCCTAAACTCCTTTTCTAGTGGTACATAAACATACAGACCCCAAAGTACAACACCAAACTCAAATCGAGAAAATCAATGACTAGGCTTAACAATCACTTCTTTAGAAAAACCTTTAATACAGCTTTTTTTCTTGGTAATTACCAAAGATTTATCTCATATCACAAAGAATCAGTAAAAGGCTATTTAAGTAAATGAATCAAGTTCAGCAGACAGCATAGCCAGGAGCACCCGCCTCTGTTCTGTCACCAGTGTGCGTTGTGAGACTGGGCGATCATTCACTTCTTAGGGCAACGGCCTACTCTTGGATTTGTTAAGATCCATTCAAAGTCTGAAAGAGTAAAAATCATGTTCTTGATAATTTCCCATATAACAGATACCAGACAGACTCCTAGTGTTACTACTAGCTGGATAATTATACAACAGCAATGCTCTATTACCCTCCTTTGTGGGGAAGAATCTTGTAGAACACACGGCTTTCTGCCTTGAAAAGGAGGCTATTCAAGTGTTGGTGCCCAACAGCTACAGAAAAAGCAGTGCATGGCAACACAGACACTCTGGGGTCAAGTACATGTTCTAAGACAGCAAAGGACATGCCAATAAGTGTAAGCTAACAGGGCAGGTCTACCCTGTGGTGTTTTCTCTCATCAAGCCTTCATGGTGCTATATACAGAACCTGATACCTCTGTATATGGTGCTAAGTACAAAACACACATCCAAGAAGGAACAGGAGAGTCCTGCCGGTCAGAGTTTTTCTGCTTCCTCCTCACACTCCAGAAAAGTAGATGTTCATTTGACTCAACATTGGCAAAAATTCCTAACCCCCGCCCTGTTTGGGATGGCTAGCAGCCCGGATTTCACGTCTAGCGTTCACTCGTATGCTACTGTTTAAGTCACGTCTCGAACTGTTTCAGCTGCTCAGAAGTGGTGGGTGGGCAGACGCACTACCTGGGGGACACCACACTCAAATCCAATCACGGTGAGGTGTCAGGGGACAGCAGTCTCACTGTCACTGAGCCGTCCCTGGAACTGAGGGTGAGGGATTTTTTGGCAGAGTTCTGGAGAACTGGGGTCACCATAAGGAGACCTGAACTTGTTTTCAACATTTAAACACATTTTAGAAACACAAAGGTTTAGTCTGATGAGAAGGTAAATACAAGGAAGCTCTGGGTCTGTCTCCAGCCACTCCCTCGCATGGGCAACATGTGATTCAAGTTCTCAATGTTTCCATTTTCACTTCTGCAACTAGACTTCCATTCGGGCAGCCTAAACCTCTCCGCGACTCCTTTCAGTCCTACCTATTGGATGCTCCAACAGGATTTATCAGAATTCCTTGTGTCACTGTTCTTAGGGGACATTAAGTCGATTCCAACTCATAATGACCCTTCAGGCCAGAGCAGAACTGCCCGATGGGATGTCCCAGGATGAAATCTTTAGGAGAGCAGATCACTAGGCCTGCCACATCCTCCCCCTCACCTCAGCAGCTGGTGGCTTGGAACCACCAGCCTTTCTGTTGGCAGCTGAGCACCTCACCGTTGCACCATTAGGATTCCCCTGAATTTCGTTTTAGTCTACTTTTATTTGGTAAAATCAAAATCAACACAGGCTCCTTATCACCAGCCACACCATCTCAGTCACCAGGGCCTGTTAAACACACCCCAGAAGCCACTGGTTACATGATGCTCATTCCAGGCCCCGGCTATTTCCCAGTGGCTAAGTTATGGAAATGAGTTTTCCAAGTCTCCTTCAAGAGAAAATAAAAATATTTCAAGTGGCTTTTGAAACGTCCTGCCAAGCTTCCAGGCTTACTTCTTCCTGGGAAATGATTATTTAGAGCACTCCTGAGAGGTAGAAAGGAAAATGTGATCTGGGAAAGTGTTTCAGCTTTGACAAATTTAGTCAATGTTCTCTAGCACCAGAGATGTCCAGAGACGTCTTATTTGGGTCTTTGTGCTCAGAAGCTGTGCTGGGCGCGGGCTCTGCCAACATCTCTGCAGACACATGGTGTGTACCAGCGCTGTGCCTGCTCACAGATCCAAACATCCTCCTTATCTACCAAGCTTCTATCTCCTGCAACCAATTTGTATATACCAGGTCTCTGGTTTTCAAAAGCTTCTCCCTCAGGTGATACTTGAGTGTTTTGCAGGAAGAGGGGCAGTGTGCAGAGTGGTTAGGACAGGAGCCAGCCAGCTTCTTTGTACAGGGCCAGAGTGCAGGTACTTTAGGCTTTGCTGGCCATGGATCAAAATCAAGGATATTATGTACTTACATAGCAAGACAGAAAACAGATTTTCCTATTTTTAATTGATAAATTTAAAATGCAATCATAATCAAGTATAACTGTTTATAATACAATAAAACCTGAAAAAGTAGGGACCCGAGTGAAGTGGAAACCTGTCAGAGAAAGGAAACGCAAATCTTTTCCACTAAAACAAGAGACAGCGTGGTGGTTAAGACTGCAACTTGGCGAAGGTGGAAAACTTGAGAGTTCTGGAAAAACAAGGCTTTCCCATTGAGTTCTGGTTCTCACGGGTTGCACTTTATGTGTCTAAAATGAGAGATTGGGGATCTTTTGGGAACAAGAAGAGTATGTGTCTTAATCAGGGCTCAAAGTTAGTATTCTCTATCATGAAACCAACTGTAGTGTTCATCTACAAAAAACAGTTAGCTCACAAAACTCACAAAAAGAAGAAGCAAGCTGGATTTGATCTGCAGCCTACAATTCACCAACTCTTGGTCTAGGGCACAACCTCGAGATATTGGGTTAAGTTCAGGTCTCATCATTAGTTCTACAACTTACTTGCTTCTGACTTCATTTCTCCAAGACACACCACACTCCTCTTTACAAAGACACCCAGACAATCAGGGGTAAGGTTCTATGAATGAGTAGCTCACGTTAGTTAAGCTCCTATACTCAAATAAAAATAAAACCAAACCTGCCACTGTCCATTAGATGCCAACTCATAGCAACCCTACAAGGACAGAATAAAAGTACCCCATAGGGTTTCCACAGAGCCTGGTAGACTTCAACTGCCGACCTTCTGGTTAGCTGCCAAGCTCCCAACCACCACACCACCATGGCTCCTATTAATAGGCTGGAATTATTCTCAGCTACACGGTCTTCATGTATTAACCCATTTAGTTATCAAAATATTCCTGCAGTGGAGGTACCATTTTTATCCCCTTTTTGCAGATGAGGAGACTGAGGAACAGAAAAGCAAAATGCCCATGGTTCACCCAGAGTTAAAGACATAGATAGAGCATAAGTCTTCACACCCAGTACCTACGTGCCACACTTGGAGAATGTCCCCAAACCTGTTGCCACTGGGTCAATTCCAACTCATAGTGATGCTACAGGATAGAGTAGGACTGTCCCTTTGGGCTTCCAAGGGACAGTTGATGGATTCAACTTTTGGTTGGCTGCCAAGCTCTTAACCACCACACCACCAGGGTTCCTTGAGAAATACTGGTGATTAACATTCAGTTCTTGTTAATGAAGGGTGCTGAGTAAGTAATTATGATGAATCTTGAATGTACACTGAAGAGCACAGACATCAAAAAGAGTTTGTCCTTCAAAGAGTTCACCCCTGGAAACTTCACACATTCTAAATAAAGCATCAGGGTTGGGAACATTCTTCATTTACCCCTTTCTAGGCACTTGGCTTCGCCCCAGTTTATTAACTCCACAGGGCATTCCTTCACATTACTCCAATGCTCCTAATTTCTCATTCTAAATTACAAGCTAACAGATGAGTTCATAAAATATTGTGAGCTGCTGTCGAGTCTATTCTGACTCATGGCAACGCCACATGAGCAGAGTAGAACTGTGCTCCACAGAGTTTTCAAGTCTGTGACCTTTCAGAAGCAGATCACCAAGTCTGTCTTCTGAAGTGCCTCCAGGTGGATTTGAACTACCAGTCTTTTGGCTACTAGCCCAGCACTTAACCGCCTGTACCACTCAAGGACTCTTCATAAAATATCACATGACCTCATAGGTTAACATTAAGTGCCACGTCTGCTAACCAAAAAGTCAGCAGTTCAGGTTCACCAGGTGCTCCTTGGAAACTCTATCGGGCAGTTCTACTCGGACCTATAGGTTCGCCATGAGTCAGACCTGACTTGACGGCAGTGGGATTTCTGTCACAGGTTAACTTAGAAAAAAAAGAGTTACTGGAGCTGTTTCTTTGATATATTCCAATTTGTCAGGGTCCATCACCTGGTCCACCTACTCAGGGTCACCACCCCCCCACACACACTTCCTCCCACAGCACTAGGCAGCCTGGGCCCCTGGGAACCAGCCACACCTGCAGAAAGGACCATCCTATGCTGCTCAATTTCCCTGATCTCTCACAGACATCTGCTCTGTGTCCTCCCGGGTTACCAGACATTCCCCTCCAAACACCAGGTTATTCTGCTACCAGTACTATGGAGTATCTGCAGAGTGCAAACACCGTAAACAGACCAGGAGGCATGGGGCACACAGGTGTCATCCAGCTGAGGGGAAACTCAGGTCTAGAGCTGATCTCCAAGGTTCCAGCAGCCTCAGATATGTCCAGGATTTGAGCTAGAAGCCAATGCCCATTGGAGACATCCATCTGGTTCTCTCACTGTCCTCACAAGTTTGATATCTAAACCACAGATTACCAGTTGCCATGGAGTCAGCTCCAACTCATGGCACCCCATGTGGGTCAGAGTAAAACACACTACACTGGGTTTTGAGTGGTCAAACTTTCAGAGTCAATAACCAGGGCTTTCTTTCACGGAACTTGTAGATAGATTCCAACCATCAGTCTCTGGGTTAACAAAGGAGGACAGTGCCAAACCATCTACATGAGCCAGGGACGTGGTGTCAAATATGATGCTGTCAGAAAGTTTCCTCTGCCTGCTTTGAACACGTTTGGGATCACAGCCCCACACCACAGGCCTCTGTCCATCCTCTTCCCCCTCTCCTGTGCCCCCATCACACCCAGCCTACAATCACCCTACTGATCTGTCTATAGGGTCCCTACGAGTCTGAATGGACTCAGTAGCACACAACAACATCTATCTACATATCTATATTAATCTCTGTATATATATAAACATACACAGATTTAGTGTATTTAGTTCTTGTTAATGAGGATCAGTTTATATACATACATTATATATACACATTTTGTATATATACATATAAACTCACTGCCATCAAGTTTATTCCAACTCATCATGATCCTGTAAGACTGAGTAGAACAGTCACAAAAGGTTTCCAAGGCTGTAAATCTTTACAGAAACAGACTGCCACATCTTTCTCCCACAGCTCAGCTGGTGGGTTCGAACCACAAACCTCCTGATTAGCAGCCAAGCACTTAACCACTCTGCCACAACGGTTCCTGTATTAATCTGTATGGACCCTAATATTTACATCAGATGTCCAGGAGAAATGTGATGCAATCATTAATGCCAAGTCTGATGTGGAATTTTAAATTTTCTAGAAGCCACTACACATATTTAAGAAAAATTAACTTTGTTTTATTCAACACAATATACCCACACTAAGGAAACTCTGATGGCATAGTGGTTGAGAGCTACGACCACTAACCAAAAGGTCAGCAGTTCAAATCCATAGGGGGCAGTAGTTCTGCTCTGTCCTAGAGAGTCACTGTGAGTTGGAATCAACAGCAGCAGTTTTGGTTTATCCATAGTACTACCATTTCAATATGAAATCCATGCACAAAATATTAAAGAGACATTATATTTTTCATGCTAAGTCTTCACAATCCAGTGTGTATTCTGACTTATGGCATAGCTTGATTCAAATTAGGACTATTTCCAGTGCTCAAGAACCACACGGGGTTAATGGCTACCACAGTGGATGGCGCAGATCGAAATTCTACCCAATAATCATGATTCAACTCAACGTCCTTCATGCTCCATAAAGACTCCTCCAGCTTCTATATCCTGTGTTTATTTATTTATTTTTTCTGTGAATCACCCTTATGCTGATAGCCAGTATATGCGCTGGATACAACTAATTTCCATATATTTAGTGGCTTCTTGTCTCCACAATCAATCTTCAAACACATTAGAAATTTCCTCCTTTGCTTTTTTTATCCCTAGACCATCTACCATGACACCAGACATAATTGTTCAATAAATATGTATTGATTTGTTGATGACAAATCAAGAAATCAATAAACTGTATGTCAGCAAAGACAGCAGTAAATTGAGGGTGAAATCAGTAAAAATTGACACTGGTGACATTTAGTTGATGAAAGTAACAACCCATGTGAAAATTCATTATTTCCCGTCCACATAACATTTATTCAATTTAATCTATGTTCTTTTTATTTGAAAGTTTCAAAGATTGGCATGTAAAAATGGAAACTGCAGTCCTCACCAAATATCAAGGAATGATTCCAGAGAAAAACTAGAGAACATAAATAAACATAAACACTCAGCAGAAGGACTTCAATCACTATTTTGTGAGTTTCCAGCTGCTTAGTAAAACCATCCACTGCACAATAGTGTCAGTGAAAGACGGTCTGTTCCATGTTGGCTCCTCAGCCCTTAGTGAAGTGTCAGGCATACAGCACATACTCAGTAAAAGTTTGTTAATTGAATCAATGCCAGGTAAGCTAGTACGTGAACCAGTAGTGGTCAGAATAAGCATGGCATGAGTGATAGAAACTATGGAACCAGCATGACCAAAGACCACCACTCATCTGTGGATGCACTGTACTGTGGTGGCTTGCATGTGGCTGTGATGTTGAAAGCTATGCCACTGATAGTTCAAATACCAGCAAGGTCACCCATGGTGAACACTTTTCAGTAGAATTTTGAAACTAAAACACAGCAATGAGAAAGATCTGGTGATTTACTTCCACACACTAGCCAATGAAAATTCCATGGGTAAAAGAATATTGTCAAGGCTTCAACTCACTTACATTGGATGTATCATCAGGAGAGATTAATCACTGCAGAAGGACATCATGTTTGATAAAGTGGAGGGATAGAAAAGGTGTGGGAAACTCTCTATAAGGCAAATTGACACAATAGCTGCAACAATGGACTCAAATATTCCAATGATCATGAAGGTGGCACAGGACCAGGCAGTATTTCATTATGTTGTACACAAGGTCGTTAAAAACAGAGCAAATGAATGGCAACAATATCACCAGAGAGAAGAGTATGAGGAGAAATAAACTTAAATCTTCTAACTGTTCTAAGGATACTCCCAGAATGTAAAAGCAACAAGGTAAGAAGACATCACTTCATTGTGTAAAGAACACATAGGATAAGGTAAGATTCTTTTCCTTTCTCCTCCATGAGCAGAGAATGCCAACAATCTTTCAAAGTCAAATGTTGGGAGGTCTTACCTTGGCATAAAAAAGGAGCTATATAATAACCCTCTAATCTGAAAACTCAACAAGAAATGAGATAGACCAAAAAAATTAGGTCATTTGAAGGTGAAATTCACATGATTTATGAAGAGGCCAGATTTGCGGAGTCGCTAACAGAACACTATACTACCGTCTTAAGCAATAAAAGGGCATGACAAACGTTTCAGTGCTGGAAGTGACCTCCACTGGGTTGTTTAATTTCCCTCCAGACAAACTACTCTTAAATTAATCATGTGATCTAGCCTGGGTCCCAGACTTAAAGTAAACAAAATGTTATCTTTCTTCTTTGGTATTTATTTTCGGTGTCATCTGTGGGGTGTGAAGGGGGCGGAGAGAGAGAGAGAGAAATTACTGCACAATATACTGACATCTTGGTAAATCAAAAAACTGTTTGATTATCAGATAACTTAATGACCTGCCATGAGCAGGTGCAAAACCAAACCAGCCATGAAAACGACCGACCTTATAGACCAGTTAATTCTTAAAAGGATGCTTTTGACAGCCACGAGCAGGACCTTCAGTGTTATCTCTGATGACTACCCATTTAGAGCTCCATGACCCATAAAAGAAGAGGGGAGAAGCACAGGTAGCTAGGCAAGGGCAATGGAGCTGCTGACAGAGGACACTGCAAATGCAAATTTGGCAGACCCATTGTCTTTATTTCCTGGACCTATTTAGTACTGAGAGCCATTTCAAAAAAGTGGGGACACTTTAAAAGAAAAAGAGATCACTTGTACCACACAGCAGCCCAGTAATAGGCACTATCCAATTAACCCTCCCTCAGAGGCCAGCTTGAACATTCTCTTTCTGGCCCTCTATGCAGCTGACTGATAACCAGTTCTGGACCTGGGAGGTGCCCACTACTCTGCCAGAGCTTTCCCCCCATATCTGTCTAGTTTCATGAAGACACAGATTTGTGCGAGTAATCTAGTTCTTGCTGGGGTCTCTCTCAAGAGCAGGAAATGTGCTTTATTCTTGAATGTACACCCAGGGCCTAGCTCTAAGCCTGTTACACAGTAAAAACAGGATCAAAGGTGTTGGCGTGAATGGGAGTTGCTAACTTTCTTTGGGAAACACAAAGAAAACAGCTCTCCTCCGAGGTCAACTCTCCTCTGTACTGCTTACAAATGGACATCCACTAAGCCTTTATTTAGAAATCAATTACTCAGGATGCTTGTATTTCCTTTCTGCATGGAGCGGGCATCTGGTAGACCACTCTATTCCCCAACACTCCCCTAACACTATCTTAGAAAGCCAGCTCTACATTCTGAAAGCAAAACATTGTTCCTGTTTCCACAAAGGAATGTAAAAGAAACCTAGGGACATTAACACAAAACAGACTAACCTTGTTCATGTTTTAGCATGTCTTCTGATTTTCAAAAAGCAGAAAAGGAATTTGCAGTGTGTTTCACATTTGTCTCAATGAAAATACTCCAAGGGTCTTACAGATTCTCAAATTCATCTCTTTACTCCCCATCTAACTTCACAAAAGATCATTCATGACTTAGGGAATAAAAATTCTAAAGCTTGGAATCTCAAGCTATTCACAAATGTTGAAGGAGAACCAGAGGAATAAGGGTAATTACACTTCTAACTGGTAGGACGGACTGACCCAGTGACTGCAACAATGAGCTCTAGCATGGTAACGACTGTGGAGCCGGCACAGGACCAGGCAGTGTTCTGTTCTGTCGCTATGTGTTGGAATCGATGTGATGGAAATGGGTGTGGTTGTTTTAGTTTATGATTTGAAATCGACTCAATAGTACCTAACAAGAAGTACCTGGAATATCTAAGCACATGCCCCATAGTAGGTAGGTACAGAAATCATATTGAGAAGTTATTAAGTTATGGAATATGTAACTACTTGTATCACGTGATACAAGTATGCCCCATAGTAGGCAGGTACAGAAATCACATTGGGAAGTTATTAAGTTATGGAATATGCAACTACTTGTGTCACGTCATACAAGTCACATGTCAATGCGAAGTGGTAGAAAACACTTAAAGTACTGTCTGAAAAGTCATGGTTGAATAGTCTATACTTTCCGAAATTGCATTCATTCAACAATTAAAATGGGATAATCAACACCTGTTCTACTTTTCCATGCACAGTTGTTTGAAAGGCAAACAGAAAAGTCTGCATGAAAGTTATTTGAAAATAAATAAAGAACCAGATACTACATTATTAACTGAAGGTAAAAATGTTTTAATTACTACCTTTATCTAAAAAGCATAAGGGGAACATGGCCCCATGGACAGAAGCACAACGTCATCTCTCTGGAGTGAAGACATGTAAAGCTAAGTGAAATACAGACAAACATCAACCCTGTGACCCAGAATGTTAAATAAAGAGAGAAAGATCCCACAGGTTGCAGTACTCACCTCCTACTAAAAGACCAGCCTTGATGGTCCAATAGACTGGAAAGTTCCTGAAAGACATGCCCCCGACTCTCTGTTAGCCTAGAACTGAAACAATTCTAAAAGTCAACTCTTCAGACCAAGACTGGATTGGACCATGAGACATGCTCCTTGGTCATGATGGTAGAGAGAGACAGGAGCTAGATGAATGGACAAGGGCTTCACCGGGTAGAAAGGAGGAGTGTGTTGTCACAGTGTGGAATGAGCAGCTAGAGTTACACAGCAACGTGTGTCCACGTTTCTGTAGGACAAACTAGACTGCACACTTTCACGTATAGCACAAGAAAATATTAAGAATTAAAATAATAGTAATTTTCCCTCCCAGTTTAGCAGGCATTGCCCACTGCCTCTGGCTTCTAAAATTGCTTTTGAGAAGTCCAAAACCATTGATTCCTGGTCTTCTGGTGTAAGAACTGTTTTATCTTCTGGAAGACAGCAAGGTCTTCTCTGTGTCTCTAGTGGCTAAATGTCACACTGATGTTCTTTGGAGTGTGTCTGTTTTCTTTGTCTGTGCTAGATACTCACAATCTGGAAACTTGCATTCCTTACCCACTGCTGTCAAGTCAGTGCCAGCTAATACCGACCTCATAGGACAGAGGAGAACTGCTCCATAGAGTGCCCAAGAAGTGGTTGGCAGATTTGAACTGCCAACCTTTTGGTTAGCAGTCATAGTGCTTGATCACTATGCCACCAGGGTTTCCATACCTCTGGGAATTTTTCTTGAATCACTTATTTGATGATTTGTTTCCCTCTAGTTTCTCTGTTTTCTTTTAATGAAATGTCTATTATTTAAAGTGCCCTGGTGGCACACTGGTTAAGTGTTCACCTGCTAATTAAAAGGTCAGTGGTCCCGACCCACCAGATGCTCTGTGCAAGAAAGATGTGGCAGTCAGTTTCTAGAAAGATTACAGCCTTGAAGAAACCCTATGGGGCAGTTTTATCTGTTCTGTTGGTTCACTAGTAGTGGGGAGTGACTCGATGAGCACGAGTTTGGTATTGTTTGGACACTGGACTCCTATATTGCTCTCCTTTTTCTTATTCTTCTCCTTTTATTTTTCATTTGTATTTTTCTTCTATTTTCTGTAAGTTTCCTCAATTTTAACTTCTACTCCTGTTTTGTGTCTTTTGCTGTTATGAAATTAATTTTAAAGAACTTCGTTTTGTTCTCTGGATGTTGCTTTTTATAGCATCCTGTTCTTATGGATACAATTTCTTCTCTTTTTTCTGTGTAAGTACTGACAGGACCTTGCTTCTGAAATTTTCTTCTTGAATATTTTGTTTCATCGAGTTGTTTGTTCTGCATCTGTTTTGGGATTTCAGGATAAATGCTTTCCTAGGATGTCTGTTAATCTCTGGCTCTCCTCTCATGCTTAAGAGGGGAGGACTGATGGTGCCTGGCTACCACCAATGACCATTACGACACAGAACACAACCAAGACCTGCATGGAGCAGGAAAAAAGTGGAGTGCGCAGCTCAAATTCAAGTAGAAGACCAGACTTAATGGGCTAAGACCTCAGAAGACACGGCCCCTTGACTCTCCATCAACCCAGCACTAAAATCATTCCTGAAGCCAACTCTCCAAACAAACAAAAAAAAAAATAGCTGGAATATAGGACAGAAAATGGTACTAGTGATGAGTATGCTTCTTAGTTCAAGCAGATGCACAAGACTAAACAGCCAGCTCCTGTCCAGAGGCACTATGAGAAGAAAGAGACAGGAGCTGGTTGAATGGACATGGGAAATCCAAGGTGGAGAGAAGGAATGCCCAGCCACATTATAGGGATAGCAGCTAGGGTCATACAATATTATGTGTTTAAATTTTTGTATGACAAACTAGTGTGAACTGTAAATTTTTACCTAAAGCACAATTAAAAAAAAAAAAGAAAGAAAAAATTTGAGAGATAAAGATCTTAGCCAAAAATCTACTGGAATAAGAAATCAACAGAAAACAGAGTGAGAAGAGATATGAGAGAAAGTTCCCTATCAGCTAATCCAGCACAGATTCACCACCTTGGGTGTCTGTCAGAGATCAGCAGACAGGGAGCACAGAAGAGCAGATTCAAGGAGGTCTAGGTGGAGGACATATCGCCTGTTACCGAGCAAAGCATGCTCTCCCACCCCCACCTACACCCCACTGCTCTACCTCCAATGCTGCCTGGCTTGCTGGATGGCTCAAACAGCTGGCAAAAGCAATATTCATACCAGTTGGATTCAACATACCCATATCAGAGATCAGCAGATGGGACGTACTGGCAAGCACCTTCTGGAGCAACCGGTGGGACACAGATCACCCTTGGACCTGACTGCTGCACAGTAACTGAGCAACTGGTTCTATCCACTGCACAACAAGTTGGAAAGTACTGTGACCATGGATGATCAGACAGCAAAGAACATACATCCAGCCTGCTCTGACATTATCAAATAAAAAAGCAGGATGAAAAAACAGATCCAGAATCAAAAAAAAAAAAGAAAATAACTTACTGACTAGCCCAAAGACAGCAGATAATATCAAAGTAATCTGAAAAAACAAGACAGGAAGGTTCCATCCAGTGAGTATCCAAAATAAACCACCAGAAGAATCTCCAGTACAAGAAAAGGAACTAGAATTATGTAACAGGGAATTCAGATCTCTTCATATTCAGAGCTATTTGACAGCTAAAGCAAAATGCAGACAAAAATGAGGAAACAATATACAAATTGATGGAAAAGATAGACAACTTCATGGCACTCTGGCGTGTGTGTGCTCATGTGTTCTTTTTTGCTTTCCCTCACCTTCTCTTTCTGTTACTTTTTCTGAATATATACATGTATATGTATATATAAGTACATATGTATACACATACGTGTAATTTTTTCTCTGTACATATACATATAATACACACACCATACACATACACATACACACACACAGAGAAACTCTGGTGGGTTAAGTGCTACTTCTGCTAACCAAAAGGGTGGCAGTTCAAATCTACCAGGCACTCCTTGGAAACTTCATGGGACAGTTCTGACTTCTAGGGTCGCTATGATCAGTGCATTTGTGCTTCACACACACACACACAAATTAAAAAAAACTTCCCAGTTCTTTCTAGTAAAACAGTATAGAAACAACAACACCTGAATAGCAATCAATATACCTAACACTCAGATACTGAAAAATTCCAGTTTCCAGTGAAAGGAACCAGAACTCCAAGAAGAAATGACTGGTTCCAGGTTTGGGATAGGGAAAGTATTAGGGGTACTAGAACATCCTTTGTAGAAGAAAGCAAGGAAGTGCCCCCAAATTTATGAGGTCTTATCAACAGGACTCAAGATAGAGAAACTGATCAAATAATGTTTTATTTCAGCACCAAAAAAATCACAGATGTAGATGGGTTTAAAACCACAATGGTCACAGTTCCTAGTTTACCTGGGCAGTACCAGTTATGCCGGTATTCTTAGAGAAATTATTAGCAGGGCCCCCTCTCATCCTCAAAACTATTCAGTTTTGGATTAGTCACTAATTATCACATATTAACTTTATTAAAACATGTATTAAACCATTGTGAGAATGAAAACGAAGCCAGTGGGTGGAAGGCAAGGAATGTTTCATTACAGACGAAATGCCAACTAATGCACACAGAGGAAACCAGAGAATCAGAAAATCACCATCATGTAACTACTGGATTTCAGCAAAATCACTAATGGGTGTTAAATGAATGGTAAAAGGTTAGAAGAGAAATAGGATGATTTATAGGAAATTAAAGTATACCCTCACAGATCACATAAATTACACAGAGGTACCTCTTCCTTTAAAAGTTCTGGCTCCCACCATCTCAACCAAGTGGCTGAGGGGAGCATCACCAACAACAGAGCATCCTGACATCATTCTTAGAGTCCTTGAGTGGTTCAGATGGTTAACACACTAGCTGCTCATCAAAAGTCTAGAGGTTCAAGTCCACTGAGAGGCATCTCAAAAACAATCTGAAGACCTACTTTTGAAAAATTAGTCACTGGAACCCCTGTGGAGCACACAGGGTTGAATCAACTTCATTGCAACTCGTTTAGGGTATTCTTGTCCAAAAGAGTTGAAACTTGAATCTGGAAAGCAATTGTAAGAAATCTGAATGTAGTTACAAGGTAATAATGAGACAAATCCCAAACGTGGGATAGTCTACAAGACAAATCTGCTATAGTGTTTTCCTTGTCAAGGCCATGGACAACAAAACAAACAAACAACAACAAAAATAAACACAACGGATACATGATTGGATTGTCAGTCAATAACAATAAACCACTTGTAACAAAGGGTTCCTTCTCGAACGGTCAATTTGGAAAATTTAAATAGAGACTCAACTGCAGTTACACTGAATTATGACTTAATTTTCTTGAGTGATACACTGGTACCATGATTATGTATGTTAGCCATTGCCTTGAAGTCGATTCTGATTCATGGCAACCCCCTAGAATAGAGTAAAACTACTCCATAGTGTTTCCATGGAGCGACTGGTGGATCTGAAATTTTGACGAGAGCTAAGCTCTAACCACTATACCATCAGTGCTCTGGTTACGTATAAGAGTGCCTTTATTCTTCTTTTTTTCCCTTTAATCATATTTTATTGAGTTTTTGGTTGAACGTTCGTACAACAAATTAGCCAAGCCAAGTAACTAGCTCCCATTTAACAACTTCTGTACAATTGTTCAATGACATGGGCTACATTTTCCACAGCGTGTCAACATTTTCATTATTTCCATTCTGGTTGTTCTATTTCCATTATGATAGCTTCCCTGCCCCCCTCTCCTTCTCATTTTTGCTTTACGGTAAATGATCATTTGGTCTCATACAACTAGTTTTTACAGGAACACAGGACTCAAAGCGATAGCGTTTATTTTATGAGTCAATCTGTTATTTAGCAGAATGGTGGCCTCTGGGTGAGGTTTCAGTGCAAACATTAAAAGGTACCTCAGGGTAACAGTCTCAGAGGTTCCTCTAGTCTCTACTGGTCTTGTAAATTTGGTCTATTTTAAGAATGCAAGTTTTGTTCCACATTTTTTTTCCATTCTGTCTGGGACCATCTAACACGTCCCTGGTCAGAACTCTTGGTAGTAAGTAGTTGCTGGGTACTGCCTAGTTCTTCTGTTCTCAGGACAGAGAGGCCATGGTTGGGAGTACCCTTATTCTTAAGAGATTCATGCAAGAGTACTTATATTAGGCATCATTAAATCTGGAACCCATCTGCAAACAGGTTACCAACACCAAACCAAATCCATTGCCACTGAGTAGATTCCAACTCATAGCTACCCTTTAGACAGAGCAGAACTGCTCCAAGGAAGTTCCAAGCAGCATCTCACATATTCAAACTGCTGACCTTTTGGTTAGCAGCTGTAGCACTTAACCACTACACCACCACGGTTTCCACTAATAGATTAGCTGAAACAAAACGTACAGCAACTTGAACACACTCGCATGACCTCACACAAATACAAACACCCCATGTATGCACATATATGGAGAGAAAGGGAGACAAAGATAAAGTAAAACATTAAATTCTGATGAACCTAAATGTAGGCTAACAAAAATCCTTTTACCTCCATGCTCTTTTTCCTGCCTCTGCACTGAATTTTACCCTGAGCCTGAGAGGGAAGGGATGCTAGTATTGGTGGGGCCCATTAGTACAGATTAGAGAGGCTGAGGATGAGAGAGGGGCAGCAGATAGCGCTGCGGAGACTTTCAATTTAGGAAGAAATATTTGGACTTGGTTCTTCTCTCGCTCTTGGCTGTTACTAAGCCAGATCAAACCCAGGTCTCCCACACGGAAGACCAAAATTCGATCACTGAACCACCACTACTTCATGGACTTGGCCCTATAAGGAGATCAAAACCAAAGCAGGTCTGAAACAAGCTTCCTGAAGGTAAAATTCCCTAGAAATAAAATTGCTCAGTAAAAGATAATGAAAATTCAAAATTTTGATGGACCATACCACATTTCCTTATAAAAGGAACATTGATGTAATTTTAGCATTTTATTTTAAATATTGTTCTTGCATCTAGACAGAGTTAGTCAGAAAGGTGACTAACCATGAACTAGATCAAGATACCACCCTTATCAGCTGAGGCCAAGTCCAGGGCTTTGTATCTCCCCAAAACCAGCTCTGCCCATGCCACAGACCCCCCCAGTGACAACTGGTAAAGGGAACAGAACACCTGCTTTTTCATCTTTCCCTATGAAAAAAGGATCATCAGCTCATTTTGTTACAGCTATTACACTCTATAATGAAATGACGCTAAGTACAACCAGGGAGAAGTCCCAGAGGGCACTCACAGTGAACATGCTTAGATGCTACACAAAAGTTTGGAGGCTCAAGTCTACCCACAAGTGCCTCAGAAGAAAGGCTTGGCAATAACTAGAAAAGTAGATTTTTACCCAATTTTGGGCATTTCCTAGAAATCCATAGCAATAACATGGAGGATCTTTCTCAGAAATTGTATTAATTATTTAAAAAGAGTAACTTTGAGTTACATCCAAAATGCCTCTGACTTGCAAAATAATCAAAAGATTATTTACATATTATTCTTCAGTTAACGAGAGAAAGCCTGTTGCTATTATATGCCTTGAATTGATTCTGACTCATATCAGCACTATAGGGCAAAGCAGAACTACCCCATAGGGTTTCCTGGGCTGTAATCTTGATGGGAACACACCTGCCGCAGGTGAGCTCAAACCATCAACCTTCCAGTTAGCAGCTGAGCACTGAACCACTGCCACCAGGGGTCTTTAAAGAAAGCCTACAAGATTTAAGTTGGAGAAGCAGCCTCCCTTTTACAAATACACCACAACAAGGTGGTCCCTGGGAAGCCCAGGATCTCCATAGTGTACACATTTCCCCACACCCCCTTAGAATAATTTCATAAAGCATCCAGGAAAACCTTCCAGGGGACCCAGAGCCCTCAGCATGTTTCCTTCACCAATAGAAGCTTCCACTGAAGACGAAAGAAGCTAAAAACGGTCCCCACACATGTGGGGAACTCACAGATGACTCACAATCAACTAACACAGCAGTAAAATCATCCAGTTTAGGAAAGTCCAATTGTAAAATCCAGCAAGATTCCCAACACCCTTGTGCTGAGCTTCAGATCGGCAGACTGCTGTCGGCTGCCGTCGCCAGCCTCTGACTCACGGCAACCGAAAAAATGCTGCCCTGTCCAGCATCCCCACGATCAGCTGCAGCTCAGACTGCTGGGACCCATACGGTTTCAGAAGTAGAGTGCCAGGACTTTCTTCCTACTCTGTCTTAGTTTAGAAGCTCTGCTAAAACCTGTTCAGCATCACAGCAACCTGCCAGCCTTCACTGACAGACAGGGGGTAGCTGGGCCTGAGGTGCCCTTACCTGGGAACCAATCCGGGCCTCCCCGATGGAAGGTGAGAATGCTACCACTGAATCATCAAAGTCTTGTGCAGATTTGCATGCAGGTGAAGAGAAACTTGAAAGCAGAGTCTCCCTTTAAAAGATGTGCTGCTTTATTCTGGATCCCTATGTACAACATCATTCTATCCACACGCCTGGCCCGATGTGGCTGCCATCAGTCATCTCCCAGAGCTCAACCCTGCAAGCCTGGGTAAGACGCCATGGAAGTCTTTTGCTATGGGCCATAACGAGGTGGCTTCTTCACTGCCAGGAGAATACATCATTCACAAGACAAAGATGCTTGGGCTATTAAAATAAGTATGGGGGGGCGGGTCAGATATATAAGTACAAATTGTGTGAAACACTCAGTCGACCATCTGCAAATCATTTCAGCTCTGTTAGCTAATAAAAAGTGCATGTGCTTTTTCCCTCCTGTCTATCCCCTCAAATTTTTTTCCTTCTGTCTACTGCTCACAGAAATGACTTTTTGTTTTCTCCTTGATCAACATTTTTTCATTGGCTCCTCTGATACACATCATTTCAAAAGCTGTATGTCAGAATTCTCCAGGCACATTTTCTGAAGCTGTAAGCATAACAAAATAGGAGAGCACATAGATTTTGCCCATGTTTTTGCTGGAATCCCCGAATGACAACCCCACTGATCTAGTGGTACCCTACCCCCTCCCAGGGCTCGCTGGCCTATGCCTTTCGTGATCAGAGTACAGGCACTGCAAAAGAGTCAAAGAGAAAGAGCCCCCGGGAAACAGGGAAGAGAGAGTATCAGGTTCCCTAAGCACATTTGCCATTAATATTCTGAACTCATGAGTGCCAGGAACTTCTTGAAAACGTTGACTTCCAATGTCAACTTGAATCTGTTGATTTCTGTCCTGTGATTTAGCAAAACCCAATTAGTCTACCTCTTCCAATTATGTTGTCTGGGGGGCACGGAAGCACTGTGGGGTTGGTTACTAGTATGTTCTCTTTACTCCCTGAAGTTACCAGCCTTCACTGGAATTTTCTAAGAACAACAAATCCATCTTAAAAGAACAATTTAGGTTAGCTCTACCCACTACTGAGAGATGAAGACTGGTAGAACATAAATGCTTCCCCCCCCCCAAAAAAAATCATAAGCTCTGCATTCAGTGGGATCAGAACATCTCCCTGTAGACGGGTGCTACCTGCAAACTTGTGTTTTTCACTGTTCTGCCTTTAGAATGTGTAACTGGCATACTGAATACACAGGATTCACAGGGAGTGATTATGAAAGCAAACAGGTTTGTTCTTTCCGTAAGAATGCATTCAGTGAGGAAAATTTTCCCTCTGATCTTGGAAAATAATTCACTCCTATAGAGTGGGCACTGTGAAATGTGGGTCTGCCTAGCATTTAATGTACTTTTTTGGATTCTTTGGGGTACCCTTCTTCCCCATAGCTCAGTACCTCTCATCAGCAGTTTCCCAGATGAGGGCAAGGCCCGGTTTCTAGATGGCCACTTACTCCCTCTCTATAATCTAAGGATCCAACCACCTCCAGCATCCTTTTGCTGAAAGCCACTGGACCCAGAGGAACCTGTCTACAGCTGCTAACCAGAAGGTCGGCACTTCAAATCCAAGTCAGGTACTCCTTGGAAACTCCATAGGGCAGTTCTACTCCGTCTACAGTGTCGCCATGAGTCGGAATCAGCTGGACAGCAGTGGGTTTGGTTTGGTTTTTAAGACAACTGAATGATGTGCACTGTTAAGTGCTTAGCTGCTAGCTGAAAGACCAGAGGTTTAAGTCCACCCACAGGCACACTGGAAGCAAGGCCTTTTGTTGTTGTTGTTAGTTGCCATTGACTCAGTTCAAACTCATAGTGACCTTATGTGTAACAGAAGGAAACGTTACTCTGTCCGTGCCACAATCACACTCATTACTGTGTTTGAGCCCACTATTGCAGCCCCTGTTGTCAACCTATCTTGTTAAGATCTCTTGCTGCCTCTCCACTCTACCTAGCATGATGTCCTTCTCTGGGGACTGGTCCCTCTTAATAATGCGTTGAAAGTATGTGAGACGTAGTCTTGCCACTGTCGCTTCTAAGGAACATTCTGAGACAGAACTTTTCATTCTTCTGGCAGCCCATGGTATATTCAAGTCTTCACCAACACCTAACTTAAAGGCATTCTTTCTCCTTCAGTCTCCCTTATGCACTGTGCAGCTTTTTTGCACGCATGCACGTGAGGCAAAGGAAAATATCATGGCTTGGGTCAGGTACAGCTTAGTCCTCAAAGTGGTATCTTTGCTTTTTAAGATTTCTTTAGCTATCTACTTTCAAAACATCAGCCACTGAAAACATCACACACACAGTTGTTGTGGGGTCACACCTGGGTCATAGGCTGCAACAGGTCCTTCGGAAATTCTCAGGCATCTTTTGCCCCATATACTCTCTCCTTTACTCTGCGCAATCAAGTAGTTAGTCAAGAAGGAAATTTTCCAGGAAGGACAACAACCCCATTATCTCTGCCCTTCCCACAAACTTCAGGGAACACTACAAGCAGGACTGTTGAAGCCTTCTGGGGACCCTTGAAAAGAAAGGGAAGTAGGACAGCCCCCTGGGGTGAAAATGGAGACCTACATCACATCAATAGGTTTCTCCAGAGCTCCTTTAGAGACTGTATCTTCTCTTTGACTCTCTCATAATTTAACCCATCCAGTGGCCTCAGAGTCAATCTCAACTCATTACGAGCTCATGTGCTGCACAGTAGAACAGGGCGTCACAAGACATTCGATGGCTGCTGTTTCCAAAGTAGATCACCAGGCCTTACTTTCAAAGTACCACAGGGTAGACTCAAATTTTTAGTGGCCTGGTTACCAGCCGAGCACATTATCCATTTGCGCCACCCAGCAACACATCAGTGACTGGCTGAAGGGTTTTGAGGTCACATTTGAAAAGCTGCATTTGTTTTGGAGTCTTTGGTGTGTCACACATACTGTTTTCATGTCTCGCTTGAAACTTGTGATTTACTATCCTGTTAAAAATGCTGCTCCTACCTTAAGTACCTAGGAATGCTTTGTTGAACATTCTTGAAAGCACCTTCCTCTGCCTCAATAGCTGTGATATACAGAAGAGTATATGTGCTCGCTGAAGAAATAGCCTGATTCTGGAAATAGCCTCTAATCCTCCCCACATTCTTTGTCCTTCTGAGATTAACCACATCTAGAATTAATCATATTTTGGCCTTGGATTCTGCCAAGCCACATTATGAAACTTTTGACCCCAAATTCCTCCAGTATTGTACAATACTGGCACTGGGAGGAAATCCATACCCCAGGGAATCTGGGATCCTTTATTGTTTAGGTCACTGTTCTATTCTGACATGGTCTTCATTTCTGTTATGCCTCCAGGACAGCACACATTTATTCAAACAGTTCCTTTCTTTTTCTTTTGTTTTTTTTAAGAATCATAACTTTCTGAGACTGTGATGGAAATCGTAATTCCTTTACTCATTTCTGTATATAATTTCAAGTCTCTGTGGGCTCCCTGAAACTCATTCATAAATTCCCTCCACTCTCTACATCTAAGCAATACTTCCTATGACTCCTAACCACATTCTGGGCCCCCTGTATCCTACATCACAAAGATGTTTCGTCATCTCTGTGGAGCCAAAATGAAAAACAATTTATCATCATGAGCCAATTAGTTTTTCATTATTTTCATCAAATGTTTACAAGTCAGATCTGACTCGATGGCACTTGGCTTGGCTGGCTGGTTTATGGAAAAGTCACAGTGTATAAACCATTAAGAAGTGATGATCATAGCTTCCACAGGACATACAGTGCACTTTTCTACCAAATAGTCTCCCTAGTTAATGACAAACACTGTAAGTTTTCAACTACAAGATGATTCCCCCAAATCTCTCTGGCCCAGATACCTTCCCAAACCTGAGTCTGGAACATCCACTGACAATTCTTTCAATTGGATATTTCATCAAGTAAAACCCCATTGCCATCAAGTCAATTCAGACTCATAGTAACCCTTCAGGACACAAGAGAATTGCCCTCATATGGTTTCCAAGGCTGTAAATCTTTACAGAAACAAGCTACTACCTCTTTCCCCCACACGGCAGCTGATAGGTTCAAGCTGCCAACCTTTGGGTTAACAGTTGAGCAGTTAACCACTATGCCACCAGGGCTCCTGGATATTTCACTACCCCAAAAAACCAAACCCATTGATGCTGCGTCAATTCTGACTTACAGCAACTCTACAGGTCAGGGTAGAACTGACCCATAGAGTTTCCAAGGAGAACTTGGTAGATTTGAACTGCTAATCTTCTGGTTAGCAGCCATAGCACTTAACCACTATGCAACCAAGTATTTCACAGTAACCCCAAATTCAGTAAATCTAAAACAACACCATGATAAATGGGGAAGAAATTGGAACTGTCAAAAATGCATTCCACTTGAATCTACAATCAACATCTGTGGAAGCAGCAGTCAAGAAATCAAAGACATACTGCACTGGGCAAATGTGCTACAAAAGAACTCTTTCAAGTTTTAAAAAGCAACTCTGTCACTTTGATAAGTATGCCGTGTCCGATCCAATCCATGGTCTTTTCAGTCACCTTGTATTCATGGGAAGGAGCTCTGGTGGAACAATGGTCAAAGTGCTCAGCTGCTAACTGTTCAAACCCACCCGCCTCTCCAAGGGAGAAAGATGTGGCAGTTTGCTGCTATAAAGATTTATAGGCTTGGAAACCATATGGGGCAGTTCCACTGTGTCTTACAGAGTTGCTACATGAAACACTACTGTAAAAATTTACTTACAAGGTTTACTAGAATCCCTATGAAAAACAAACTGAACATTTTCAGGAGTGGGCTGTGCATATCTGATGTTGTAAGGCATTGGCTCACTGCCATGGAGGGTGCTTGATCTGGAGTCAGAAGGGAGCCTGAGGAAGGCACAAGAGGTCACATATCAGAAACTCCTATTTCCTCGGAGGGCACTCTTATAATGTTCATTGGGAAAAAGTTATGTTCTAGGTTTCCCTCTTCTAACCCAAACCAAACCCAATGCCACTGAGTTGATTCCAATTCACAGCAACCCCACAAGACTGAGTAGAATTGCCCGCAGAGTTTCCAAGGAGCGCCCGGTGGTCTTGAACTACTGCTGGTTAACAGCAATGGCTCTCAACCATTTTGCCACCAGGGTTTCTTCCTCTAACCCAATGTTGTTTAATTAGTCACACATTCAACTCATCAGTTTACGGAATCCTACTGTGCTCCCAGCCCTGAATTAATCTTTGCATACAGTCATTTCTCTCTTTCTTCCTTTTTCTAGGACATGAAATATATCAGAAGTAATTTATATGCTTTTCTCTTCTCCACATTCTTCTACCATATGTTATGCTCCAAGAAACTCTTTGTTGGTACTGTCAGCTCAGAGATTAAAAATGTGCGATATTCAATAAATTTTTCATCTCCTTAAGCCTCAGTGTCTTCAGCTATAAAATGGAGATTATTTTAGTAAGAAGAGCATACGCTTCTGTGACAATGTCCAATACCGTGTATAAAATGGTATGCTTGGTATATAGTGAATGCTTTAGAAAACTTACTCTTTGTCATTATTAAAACTAAAACAAACATTTCTTTTTTTACTGTGATTAAGAGGAAGTACGCAATCCCAAATCAATTTTCCATGCCCGCCTATCTACAACTCCATCTGCTCTCCTAACCCTGTGACAGCATGATCCTCCTTTTTACTCTATATTTCTAGTATCCTCTTAATGAGCACCTGTCCCCTTTTCTCCATCCTCATCTGTCCCATCTAGCCAGTATGACAGCCTCCTATGAAGGCACAGAACCATAAAGTACACATACCATATGCTCACATTGTGTCCTCAAGTCCAGTCCATTATTATCTGGAGAGCTGACCTCAGTACTGGTTTCCAGTCAGGGCCAGCAGGTCTGGGGCCATGTTGCCAGGGGACCCTCCAGGCTGTCAGACCATCAATTCTGGTCTTTAGTAGAGTTTCAAGCATTTCTTAGTACAATTTTGGTGAATGGTCTGTTCAGTATTTCACAGTCAGAAGCACACTTCTGAGGTGTCCATTTCTATAAAGAAGTATAGTGTATTGATTTTCTGATAATTCTTAGCATATTAATAAATCCAGTGCTATCAAGTCAATTCCAACTCATAGTGACACTACAGAACAGAGTAGAACAGCTCTATAGAGTTTCCAACGAGTGCCTGCTGGATTCAGACTGACAACTTTTGGTTAGCAGACATAGTACTTAAGCACTACACCACCAGGATTTCCAAGCATACTAATAAAACTCTCCATTTTAACCCTACATAAAATTCCTTTCCAACGCAGAAAAAGTATTTGAAAGAAGAATACTTCTTTTTTTTTTTTTTATTTAATATAACTGAGTGAAAATGTACATTCCTGTATAAATTTACATACCCACCTATATGCAGCTTCCACTGCTCTCCCTGCCCGGTGACAGCACACTATTCCTCTCTGCTCCATACATGTCTCGTTCTCCCAACAGTCTCTTTTTTTCCCTCCTCTCTACCAACTCTCCTTCCTCCAGCCAGAGGTCAGCAGGATGACATCCTATAGATGTACAGAACCATAAAGTGCTTCCAATATATGATCACTGCATCGCCAAGTCCAATCCATTCCTGTCCAAAACGTGGACCTTCGTTATGATTTATGGTCAAGGGCAGCATCAGGGCCAGGGGCCATGCTCCCAGGGGAACCCCGAAACCACTGAACCATCAATTGAGGTCTTTTAGTGGAGATCTCAGGGTGCACCCCTTTTTATTCTTGTGTTGCCAGTGAGACTCAACTTAGTGAGCTCCATCGCAGCTATCACTGGTGGTGGCCGGGCACCATCTGGTTCTTCCGGTCCCAAGTCAATGTAGGCACCCACTGATGTGGGTCTCTTTCTCTTCTGGGTTGTCTTTCCCCCATGTCATTTTGGTTCTCGGTGAGTTGGGACTATTTGCTGTGCCCTCGGATGGCAGCTTGGCAGCTTTTAAGACCCCAGATGCCACTCAGCAACGTGGGATGCAGACAGCCCTCTTAGCAAAACGCTAGTTGTGCCAATTGGCCTCACTTTCGCCTAAGAGCATGGTCTGGTCCCCCGGCCCCTGCCCCAGCTACTCTATCCTTGCAATATTGGGTTAAGATGGAAGGAGTACTCATGTTATGCTTAAGTCCACTTAACATTGTTCTTGTTTCTAATGTGTGCTATCACCGATTTCACCCAGCCAGATACCTAGCATCTATCTAATCTAAACCTCCCTCCCTTCCCTCGCAGCTGTCAAAGAGTCTTTTCTTCTATACACAAGTCTGTTTTTGAGATCTTATCGTAGAGGTCTCATACAATATTTGTCCTTTTGTTAATACTTCTTAAATAATCTGGCCCAGATATTAGCTGAGTTTGTTGACAAGAAGAAGCCGTGACTACAAATTTCTTCAACAGTCACTATTCCTCCTTATCTAGCAAATGAATCAAGATCAAATTTCTAAGATAGTTCCAAGAGAATGTAGTTGGAAGGACAAATTATTGCGCATATCAGTCAGATATTTCCTCCGCTAAACGGAACCTTAAATGATTTAAATAAAGTTGAATAAGAATCAACGTTCAAAAACTTCACTGATCAACTGGCACAAAAAGTGCCTTGTTGCCAGAGATAAAAATACAATGACCAGCATCCTCCACCTCACGTCTATCATCTGCTCTGTGGTGTGAACTCTGTCTACACTTTCCAGATCTCTAGCCAGAGAAAAAGATGGTTTCCCCTTTGGTCTGTAAAAGGGGAAAAAATCATAGTAAACAGCAAATTTACTTTCTACCACCATTATGAGCCAGATGAAACCATAGTAGCAGCTGGAGGGGTGAATGGATGGAAGGACCACTTATGACTGGCCATTGGCAGAACTATGTCAACTGCCTGGACATTGGGATAAAGAAGAGAAAGAGCTCAGGATGTCTTTCACATTTCTGACACAGGTCACTGGGTGAATGGGGTTCCACGTCGTGGAACACTAGAGCTAAAGGACAGCTTCGTGGGCTTTGTTTTTAACACATAAGATACTGAAGCATAGTGTGAAGACTAAGAAACGATCTAGGGAGAAATCCCTCAGCAGAGAGAGAGTAATTTAAAAAGTAGCATTCTCAAGGAGGTGAGGTGGCTAGTTTTACACATCAATTTGGCTTAGCTATAATTCTCAGAAGTTTTCCCCAGCACTATACAAGCTGCTGTTTCATAATTAATCTAACGAAATATAGTGTGATCACCTTCCATAATATAATCAACTACAATGTAATTAATAAATCAACTGAAAAGGTGAAATCTTCAGGGTACAGTCTACATTCAGACTATAAACAGACATCTGGTAGAACTCAATACTCTCTAACTCTGTACTCTTCCCATCTTCTGACCTACAGATCCCAGGTGCAAGCATGCAGAAGTCTCCATCCTTATGTCTGACCTACAAATTTGAGACTCATTAGCCCCCTCAAATCTGTACTGGAAGAAGTACAAACAGAAATATTCCTTCAAAGAGGATGGTGAGACAGTATCTCACATGTGTTGGACACTTTATCAAGAAGGATCAGTCCCTGGTGAGGGACCATGCCTGGTAAAGCAGAGGGCCAGCAAAAAACAGGAAGACTCTCAGTAAGGTGGACTGCACAGTCCATGCAACCATGGGCTCAAGCCTAACAATGATTAGAGGATGATGTACGGCTGGCCGTGTTTCGTTCTGTTGTATACGAGTTCTTTATGAGTTGGAAGTGACCCAACAGCAACTAGCAATACCCCCCATAATCCAATGAGCCAGCAGGAGTTTCCAGCCTGCAGCTCTTCCCCATTATGGTAAACCCTTCAGTTCAACTTCGTTAACGGATTGTGGTATTTTGGGGAGTCAGCATACAGTGGATCTTACAGTAAAGAGTGAAGGAAACACCTTCATAATTTCAACGAAGACAGGGCAATGTCATTAGCTGAAAACTAGCAGGGTGAAAATGTTACACAGGATTTTAGAAGGAAAAGTAAATATGAAAATGACTTCAGAGAACAAAAAAGCCAATATGCTTTCAAATACGTGGATGAAAAAAAATGGGAATTTATCAAGTTTACCAATACCAAAAAGTTGAGCAGGAAAGACATAAAGTTAAAATTTCAAGTAATTTTTACAGGGTAGAAGATTAGGATTTTTTTTAAAAAAAAGAAGAGAGATGGGGATTAGGAGACAGAAAAAAAAAGTGAGAGACAGAGGGAAAGAGCTGTTAACAGGGAAAACCACAAAAAAAGACACTACCCTTAAGTTTAGGAAGTCTATTATCCTATTTGAAACTGAAACTTGGTTTAATACATGCTTATGTGAAAAACCTATAAGCTTATACTGACCAAAACAATGTAACACAACCAAGTCAGACTAATGTTAAAAATAAAAGTGTAAAAAACACAATCTTAGGATTCACTAATGGACATATGAGTTTTAGTAACTAATTCATCCAACAAATAGTTAAGTTCCACTACCTGCTGCCATCAAGTCAATTCAAAGTCATAGCTACCCTATAGGACACAGCAGAACTGCCCTATACAGTTTCCAAGGAGTACCTCATAGATTCAAACTGTCAACCTTTTGGCTAGCAGTTGTAGCTCTTAATCACTATGCCACCAGGGTTTCCATACCAAGCAACAGTCAATAATAGTATAACAGTATATTGATAAACACATGTATGAGTATCTTGACAAATACATATATGTATAATCATATATACAAGTATACGCACACAAGCACGCGCATGTCCTAAAGAAAGGACACTAACAATCTGAAGTTTATACATGGAAAGAAACCAGCATAACTCACAGTTTTGAAAATCATTTGTATGTATCCAGATACAGGCAAAAACCTCATGAAACGCCACTTGAGTTAATAAACATTTACTTTTCTCACTTAACACAAAGTAGGGAGTAAGGGATTGCTGGCATTAGTTCACCTACGCAATGTTGCCAGCTGGGAGCAAACTTCTTTCATTCTGCTCTCTCTTCCACAGCATGGTGGATTGATTACCTCATCATGTATATAACCTTGGAGCTGCAAGACAGCTTCTACAGCTCCAGGCATTACAGTGTCAGCTAAATCTCTCCATAACTTCCCACAGATACCAACAGATAGTCCATTGGCTTGACAGCCACAAAACCACTCCTAGGTATGAGAGAATCTGGGGACATTATTTTTACTTGGTACATGGCCATCCCAATTTAGGTTTCCTCCAGTACTTTGGACATGTTATTTAGGAGGGACTAGTCACTGAAGAAGGACAACATGCTTAGGAAAGCAGGTCACAGAAAGAGAAGACCCTCAATGAAGATATGGGTTCCTCATGAACACAATTAAGTGCTTTGGAATTCCCATTCTCAGCAATGTTATTCACAATTTGTTAGGACAGGGATAAACAGGAGGAAAGGAAAACATTAGCCAAGGAGAACTTGAAATGCTACACATTTAAGATTTGTAGGGTGGAAAAAACATAAACATGTCAGATGTTGTTTTATAGGTCAACAGGTGACATCTTCAAGGAAACCATTTTCGTCTCAGTAAAGAATACCTGAAGAATTAAAACCATTCTACCATTAAAAGAGAATCTTACTGACATTCAAAACACACTGAAAGAGTAGAAATAAACAAGATATTGGATATGCATCTGTGAAGATGGTAGGGAAGATGTTCCTTCTTGGATAAGAGACTTTACCAGGTGATCTAGGATTACCTGTACCTTTAAGAGTCTATGATCATCTGTTTTAACATATTCTGAAACCACTTCTACAACCATCAAGTCAATTGCTATCGCACATCAATTCCAACTCACAGTGATTCTAGAAGACAGAGTAAAAATGTCCCATAAGGTTGGCAAGGCTGTGATCTTTACGGAAGCAGATTGCTACATCTTTCTCCAGAGGAGCAGCTGGTGGGTTCCAGCCACTGACTTTTCAAATCACTAAACTTGAGCACTTTAATCAGTGAATCACCAGGACTCCTATGAGCCATATAAATGGAAGAAAATAGATCAAAATGTCTACAGTGATTATCTTTGATTAGTAAGATTATAACAACAATTTTATGCTTTTGTTTACCTTTATCTTCTGACAGCTCCAAAATGAACATTCCGGAATATTTTAGAGGTAACCTTTAAGGTTAAGGGAGACATTTCGCCTATGAAGACTTTGACCAAAGAGCCCTGTTGGCACAATGGTTTGAGGACTTGACGGATTACCAGAAGGTCAGCAGTTGGAACTCACCAGCAGCTTCACAGAAGAAAAGACATAGTCATCTGCTCTTGTGAAGATTACAGCCTAGGAAACCCTATGGGACAGTTCCACTCTGTTCTGTAGGGTTGCTATGAGCCAGAATCAACTCAACAGCACACAGCAACATGCTTTGACCAGTTGGCTACAGATAAGTCAGTAATATTTAAAGCCATAAAAAGTTTTCATTTCCAGCAAACTGACTTAAGTAATCATCACTGTACGATAAATACTATTAAGAAAGTAAGTCACAGAGATAAATATTTGATCACTGCTCAAGTTAAAAATAAGATGAAATAACCACTGATCATGAGAGGGTCAGGAGAATTCTTACCTTCTGTGTTAGTCATCTAATGCTGCTCTAACAGCAAATACCACAAGCAGATGGCTTTAACAAAGATAAACTTATTTTCTCACAGAGAAGTAGGCTTACAGTACAAATCCAAGGAATCAGCTCCAAGGGATACATTTCCCCATTGGCCTTCTTCTCTGGGAGTAGGGACTTCTCTGCAAATGGACTCCCAGGCCAAAGGATGTGCTCTGCCCCCAGCACTGTTTCTTTGGTGGTAGGAACTCCCCAGCTCTCTGCTCACTTTCCTTTTCTTTTCTCTCTCGGGAGACCACATCAACACAACCCAATTTTGTTGACCGAGCCCCAACTCCCTAATGCAGCCACCACCCATTTTCCCTTATCAATATCATTGAAGCAGCATTTACAACACAAGGGGAAAACCACACAACACCAGGAATCATGACCCAGCTGAACTGACACATACATTTTGTGGGAGACATAATTCAATCCATGACACCTTTCATGCAGGTGACCCAGGTTCAAGCCCCAGCCTGTGCCATCTTAGGGCACAGCCAGAACCCACTAGGCACCTTCTCACTTTGTTGAACCTGGGTCACCGTGAGCTGGGGCCAACTCAGTGGTGGTTAAACACCACCATAGATGGTCATTTTCTTCTTCAGCTTACTTCTTCAGTTGTTTGATATTACAGCCATACTTGTAACACATCAAAATGCAGAGCTAGTCAGTGAAGACACCATAGAGTTTTACTCTGCATTACTGATGAAATGTTTATTATCCAAGAATCTCATCTCAGTTTTGAGCTATTTTCAGCATGAGGCAGAGAAAACACACAAAGTAAAACAAAACAAAATCTGAACACAGAGAAGAGCAAAACAGGTGCGTTTTTTCGGTTCTAAGCATATGTAGTCCACCAAGACCAATGAACACACGTTAAGGTCCACACACCAACAGAACTTCCTCAACATCAACAGCACGCTAGATGGGGTGCAGCACTGCTCGGCCTTGAAAGGACAGAGGTGTATTCTGAAACGAACCCAGGAGCGAGGCTGAGAGCCCAGGCACTGTAAGCTCTCCAGGAAGTTTACAACAGGCTCAAGTACTTTCTAGGAAGGCTAAAATCCTTCCTTGGCTTGGACAACTGCACTGTCCCCAGAAAACCATTGGCTATGTTTAGATCAGCCCAAGAAAGAGCATAAATTTTTACACCCCTTAATTCTCTCATCTAGATTTGATTATGAGGCTTCTCGTCCCCGAAGATGGCAAGTCCACATTCTCATCACTGACCTGGAGTTTGATTTATGCAGGAATGTTCCTCTTCTATTTATGGACTTGGTTTTTCAGCGGGCTTCCCCCTAGTGCAACGGCAAGCTCCTGCCATGTTCCTCTGAGGGCCCCACGTCTGTTTCAAATAAAGTCTCTAATTGTTTTGAGATTCTGACATGAGATATTCATTGTTTTACACTGATTAAATGGCTTCTTGATCATCCCTCCCAGGACTGGATGGTAACCAGAACATCCAGGGCAACCAGAAGATGCCTTTGGAATCATTCCCACTCCCCTAAACGGGTACTGCTTCACTCTGCTCTTCTCCCGAGAGGCGGTGGGCGGGACGGAGCTGCCCAAACAAACAATCTTCAGGAGAGTTTTTGCTGGCAAGTCAATGGGTGACTGTACTGGCTCTTTGCACGTACCCCTTGCACAGGGCCACTGCTCCTGCCTGCCATACCTGTGTGTCACTACCAACACAGGGCACATCCGCCACCCACTCTATCACAGTGCTGTCACATTAGCAGGATATGGTGCCTATCCTCTCTGCCCAGCCCAAGTCACTCCATCCTTACATATTAACTCAAAATTCAGGTCCTCTTTGGGGGAAACCCTCCATACCCGACCTCCTGAGAATGACCTCATTCATTCCCCAGCTCCTGGCAGCACCTCCGCCTCACTTTCAGCCAGCACACAGGAATGTGCTTTCTGGTGGGTGGCTTGAAGTTCCCACATACACGTGTGTGTATATGCATGCATGTCCCCTCTACACGACAACACTGTGAGCCCCTTAACAGCAGGAGGTGTATGTTGTAATGCTTTTACTACACTTGAGATACTCTCACACTCTACTTTGCAGGAAGGCGGCTGTTCTTGCTCAGAGATGACTCAGAGAGGTACTGATAGGCTGGAATCTCTAATGCAGGAGCCAGGCTGGCAGAATTTAAATTGTTCACGGGTCTCTTTGCACCACATTCTGTAGAATCCTCCTATCTAACACCTACGAATATCATTTTTGTCCTCTACACCCTTCCCTGATATAATACACCATATATGCACATATGAACACATACACACTAAGAACAATCAAGTGCATCGAGGAAAATGCCTTATACTGGACAGCAAGAGAACAGCCAACCCCACAATTCAAAGCCATGGGTTTCTTCACCCTTCTCTGTTCCCTGTCCAGTGTTCACATCATTAGGAGGTACTTAAAACACCACAGCCTGGATCAGGGATACTTTAGTCCTTAAGGTGGCATCTCTGCTTTTGAACACTTTAAAGAGGCCGTTTGCAGCAGACTTCTCCATTGCAATATTTCATTTGTTTTCCTGACTGCTGTTTCCATGGGTGCTGATTGTACAGCCAAGTAAAACGAAATCCTTGACAACTTCAATCTTTTCTCTGTTTACCATAATGCTGCTTACTGGTCCAGTTGTGAGGACTTTTGTTTTCGTTATGTTAAGATGTAATCCATGCTGAAGGCTGTCATCTTTGATCTTCATCAGTCCCCCCCTTCATTTAAGTCCCCTTCTCTTTCAGCAAGGACTGCTGTATCATGTGCAGACTGCAGGTTGTCGATGAGCCTTCCTCTAATCCTGATGCTTTGTCTTCATCATCAAGTGCAGCTTGTCAGGTTATCAGCATACAGAGTGACTAGGTATGGTGAAAGGATACAACCCTGATACACATCTCTCCTGACTTTAAGACATGCAGCACTTCCTTCTATTCAAAGGACTGTCTCTTGGTCTACATATAGATTCCACAACAGCACAATTAAATGTCCTGTAATTTCCATTAATCACAATGTTACCAATAATTTGTTATGATCCGCACAGTTGAATACCTTTGCATAGTCAATAAAACCTAAGTAGATAACTTTACGGTATTCTCTGCTTTCAGTCACGGCCCATCTGACTTCAGCAGTGATATCCTTCATCCCACGTCCTCTTCTGAATCTGGCTTTAATTTCTGGAAGATCTCTGTCCATGTACTGTTGCGACAGCTTTTGAATTCTCTTCAGCAAGATAATTCTAGAAACCAGAGGTATGAAATCAAGGTGTCAGCAAGGCCCTGCTCCCTCTAAGGGCTCTGAGAAGATTCTTCCCAGCTCTCGGTGGTTTTCGGCATTCCTTGGCATCTCTGAGTCTGTCTTTTTAAACGAACATTAGTGATTGGACTTAAGGGCCACCCTCTTCCAGTCTGAATTCTTAACTTGCTTATAACTGCAATCAATCTAATCACAAATAAGGTCATATTCACAGGTAGCAGGGGTTAGGAATTCAACCCATCTTTCTGGGGTCAACGATCAATCCACGACACCAGCTAAAAAACTTCTGTGTTTCCATATGAGAACCAAAGTCAAGTTGCTCCACACATTCAGAGTTCGTAGCTGAACAGAAGAAAAATTCAGGTGTATAAAACACTCTGCTTTGGTTTAGTGGAGTTTTATCCTCACATGTTTAGGTAAGACATGGGTCACCATGAGTCAAAACTGACATGACGGCAAAAAGCAACATAACAAATGCTGACACAGACACTCTTTGAATTAATCCACATATCATTTCTTCTAACATTCAAATCAATTACAGCATAAACTGTCACCATAAATACCCTACGTCTATATTAAAACATATATGTCACTTTAAGGACTAATGTGTGGATAATCCAATCTTCAGTGTTTTCAATCACCTTATTTGCATGCAAAAGCTGCCAATGAATAAGGAAGATCAGAGACTTGCTGCCTTTGAATTACGGCACTGGCAAAAAATGCTGAGTAATACCATGGACTACCAGAAGAATGCACACATCTGTCTTGGAAGAAGTATAGCCACAAGGCTCCTTAGATGCAAGGATGACGAGACTTTGTCTCACGTACTTTGGAAATGTTTTTAGAAGAGATCAGTCCCTGGAAGAAGATAACCTGCCTGGTAGAGGGTCAGTGAAAAAGAGGAAGACCCTCAATAAAATGGACTGACACAGAGGCTGCAGCAATGAGATCAAGCATAACAACAGCCGTGAGGATGGTGCAGGCTAGGGGCAGCCCATTCTGTTGTGCACAGGGTCACTGTGAACTCCATGGCCCCTAACAACAACATGCTAAGTGTTAACTCATATGGCAAAAAGTGTTGATTGTCCTCCCAGAACCATTCTCCCCTTTTTCGCAGATATAGTTTAAACTGGACACATCCAGTGTCACTTGCAGCTAGTTGTGGACAGTGGCTCTGTTTGGACAATGCAATGTGAACAGAAGTGATGAATGTAGCACCTGGATGATTTTCAACTTAGAAGAAAGTCAACCACCCTGGAGTTCTCTTTGATCTTCCAGTAAGCTGTGACACACACATGAAGACATGAGCTGTGCCACATACACACAGATATATGCTGTGATACATACATGCAGATATATGTTGTGACACACGAATGCAGGTGTAAGCTGTGACACGTGCAGATGTATACTATGACACATACATGAGGATATAAGCCATGACACATACATGCAGATGTATGTTGCAACATATATATGCAGATGTATGCTGTGACACACATATGCAGGTTATGCTGTGATACATACACACAGAAGCTGACACACACGTGCAGATGTATGCTGTGATATACACAAGCAGATATAGTGTGACACACACATGCAGATGTATGAGGACTGACAATTGAGTTTGTGAACTCATCCTAGAAAAAGGGTTACATAACTCACTGCTGAATATCACTATGGTCACCCTCAAATTACTCCCCTGGGGAAGCTATGCATCCATACCAGTGCCTAGTCCACCCTTCAAAGCAATTTTGGAACTTTTTTTCTGGAACAGCCATCAGAGCTGCTATCGCATTACCCTTGACATCCTGAATGTCATCCAAATGTCTGGCATCAGTGCATAGCCTTCCAAGGGGAGTACTTCCAAGGTGACCACAGTGATGTTCAACAGTGCGGTACGTAGCACATATTAAATTCATGGACTTAATCATCAGACCCTGTACGTGCAGATATAAGCTGTAACACATATGTACAGATGTAACTTGTGACACACATGTGCATATGTATGCTGTGACATGTCAACAGGTGTAAGCTGTGCCATGCACGTGCACATATAAGCTGCGCCACACACATGTAGATATAAGCTTTACCACACACACGCAAATGTAAACTGGGACACGTGCAGGTGTAAGCTGTGATACATACATACAGATGTATGCTGTGACATGTGTAGGTGTAAGCCATGACACACACTGGCAGATGTAAGCTGTAACACATACGCAGATGTATGCTGTGACACATATATGCAGATATAAGCTGTGGTACACAGGCAGATATAAGCTGTGACACATATGCAGACGCATGCTGTGAACTGTGTAGGTGTAAGCCATGACACACATTGGCAGATGTAAGCTGTGACACACATGTGCAGGGGTACACCATGACACATATATGCAGATGACAATTAGGGAGGTGATGGGGCAAAAAGACAGAAGGAACTGGGCTCCCTGTACGACTGTCTGGAAAAAAGCCCCAGCCCTGATCCTTCTGGCTACTGCAGGAAATTTAAAAAAAAAAAAAAAACTTAAGTCTTTGGTGTACTGTGTTTTTCTGGCCTGTTGTTAAAGCAGCTTAGGTTTATCTAACTAATAAAAGCACTGAAGTAAAGATGTCACCTTGAAGACTAAGGTGCATCTGACCCAAGCTATGGTACTTTCAGTCTCATCATATACATGTGAAAGCTGGACAATGAATAAGGAAGACAGCAGAATTGATGCCTCTGAATTGTGATGTTGGAGAAGAGTAATGTACCACAGACTGCCAAAAGAACCAACAGATCTGTTCTTGAATAAGTACAACCAGAGTGCCCCTTAAAAGCAAAGATGACAAGACATCTTACATACTTTGGATATGTTGTCAGGAGGGGTCAGTTCCTGGAGGACATCAAGCTTCATAGAGCAGAGGGTCACTGGAAAAGAGGAAGACCCTCTACAAGATGGACTCACACAACTGCTGTAACAATGAGCTTAAAACGTAAGCATAAAACCAACTGTGGGGCAGCATGGCCTCTAGACCTGATGCTGTCCCTGATCATAAATCACTACTGAGGTCAACTCTTTGGACAGGAATGGACTGAACTCAGGTGACACGAAGTGACCATATCATATGTGCACTTTATGGTTCTACGCATCTACAGGATGTTGTCCTACGAGCCTCTTACTAGAAGGGAGTGGAGAGGGTGAAGAGGAGGGGACAGGGGACTGTTAAGAGGATATGACACGTATAGAACGGAAAGGAGGAGTGTGCTGTCACTGGGCAAGAAGAGCAGAAGGAAATGCAGATAGGTGGGCATGCAAATTTCAACTGGATTGCACACTTTCACTTAACCACAATTAAAAGAAAAAAAAACAATTGTAGGCATGGCACAAGACAGGGCAGTGTTTCATTCTGTTGTACACAGGGTCGCTATGAGTCGGAACTGACTCAACGGCACCTAACAACAACAACAATAATCTCAGCAGTAGCCACATGTAGTGACCCAGCCATTGGCATGTGGCTGCTATGCCTGAAGGTTAGTTTTTAATTTTACTCAACTGTAGTTAACAAATTTAAAGATACATGTGGCTAGTCACCAGCTGCTGCTTCACTGGATAGGGCTGCGTCTACAACATCTAAAATGCAGAGTGTGCAATAATTAGGAAGATAAGGACGCACCATAAACCAACCAAACCTACTGTCAACGACTTGATTCTGACTCACAGTGACCCTATAGGACAGAGCAGAACTTCACCACAGAGTTTCCAAGGAGGACCTGGCAGATCTGAACTGTGGTACTTCGTGTTAGCAGAAATAGCTCCTAACTACTATGCCACCAGCATTTCCAGGAAGTGCCATAGAAAGATTTAAATTTGAAAGCTTTGCGGCTTTCCTAGAGTGCTTCCAGGCAATATCAATAAAACCACTGCTGTGAAATCAATTCCAATTCACAACGACTCCATGCATTACACAGTCCAATCATCCATAGGGTTTCCTTGGGTATGGCCTTTACAGAAGTAGATTTGCCAGTCCTTTCTTCCGTGGTTGGGGTTCGAACCACCAAACTTCAGGTTACGAGATGAGTGCAAAACACTGGTGCCACTCAGATACCTTACGGAGCCAAAGAAGACACCTGCAAACTACACATTTCCTCCAAGTAAAAACACTTTGTTCTGAGACTTAAGTATGACATGCTAAGGGCTGTACAAACAAGAAGCATTCACCAGGGTTAAAAAGGAACCCTGCTGGAGCAGTGGTTAAGAGCTATGGCTGCTAACCAAAAGGTCAGGTGTTTGAATCCACCAGCCACTCCTTGGAAACCTATGGGGCAGTTCAACCCTATCTACCCTGTATCAATGGTCTTAAGCATAAGAACAATCGTGGGCAGGGTGCAGGACCGGGCAGTGTTTCCTTTTGTCGTCAATAGGGTCACTATGAGTTGAAACTGACTCAATGGTAACAGATTTTTAAGGGCTCAGTGAGGCACCTAGGTGGTACACCAGTTAAGCTCTCAACTGTTAACCAAAAGGCAGATGGTTGAACCCTACCAGCTGTTCCCCAGAAGAAAGATGTGGCAATCTGCTTCTGTACAGATTACAGCCTTGGAAACCCTGGGGGGCAGTTCTACCCTGTCCTACAGGGTGGTTATAAGTCAGTCTACTTCAGAGCAGCAGGTACTGTCTTTTTTAAAGGGGTCACTATATTTCAACATGAAGGACACTTGAAATTTTTTAGCACAATCACCAATGCCTTTACCATTCATAAAACTCAACTCAGTGGGTTATTCTTACAGAAGAGAGGAATGCAAAGCAGTTAGCAAAGGTCAGACTGACCACTAAGTTTCTATTTTTATTCTAGGACATAGAGATCTGGGGAATCAAACCTGATTTGGGATATTTGGAATAACTTCTGATGACTTTGGGCCCCTGCTTCATAAAGCATCACTTTGGAGAGGTCAAGTCTGCATTTGTGTTTCAAAACACTATGCAATTCCAGGAAAACACTTTTGTTAGAAACGAGTCAGTGCCATTGGAAACGTCCATCTGAATCACGTAACCGAGGCTCTGAATACAATTATGAGAAACAAACTCAACTGGGCATGCTGCCCAGAAACAATAGTCACATGTAAACTTTGGGGAGAGACAGACAGAGAACGAGAGGATGAGGGAAAGGTACCAGATGAGAGGAAAACAAAGAAGGGGATGATCAGGGGGCTATGGGTGACTGGGTGGTGGGGAGAGGACAGGGGGATCACTGGGTGTGGAAGAATCATAAAATAGTAATAGTAATAAAAAAGCAAATCAGAGAGGAAAGTCTTGCCCAAGACTTCAATGTATTCTTTGACATCCTCATCTGAGCATTCCCATGGGAGACTAACACAGACACACATGAAACGGACACCGTTTTCTCCCCGGCATTAATCACACAGCATAACAAATGTGCACCCCAGCCTCCAGTTCTAGAGGAACTGCAACAGCAATGAAAGCAGTGTTTACTAACGACTATTAAAAGCTTGAGATGAATCCCAATCTTTGCTCAGTATAAAAACATTTATCATTGTTTAGAGACTTCAGGCAATGACAAACAGAGGAAAATATATGTGCGTCTGTCATGCCCAGTGGGAGCAAAGGCAGACAAGAGAGTCTGTCTGATTATTTCACAGCATTCTGGGGATGTCTTTATTCTCCTTGTTCTCAGCACTAAGTCATCTTTTAAGACCTGGAGCCACAAAACTTAAGTTCAACAATACAGCTCAAAAGAGGAGTAGGCTCCATGTTCTCAGAAGTCCAGTAAGTAGACATGTCAAAACTGGAGACACTTGATAAACTCCACTCAGACTCCCAATGTAAACCAACAGGCTCAGTGCTGGACTAGGAGAGGCAGGCTTTATTCCCCATTATGCCACAAAATCAGGGCAGGCAAGGGCTGCTATGGAGTCAGTTCCAACTCCTGGTGCCCTTAGATGTGTCAGTGTAGAACTGCTCCATCAAGATTTCAGTGGCTGATTTTTTGGGGAAGTAGATCGTCGGGTTTTTCTTTAGTGGTATCTCTGGGCAAAACGGAGCCATCAACCTTTGGTTACTAGCCAAGCACTTCACTGGTGGAGCCACAGAGACACCTGTGCCCTGAATCAGCTAGATTACAACAACATTCTACTGAATCAATGCCAAGGTTCCTTTCCATTGCTCTTTTAACATGTGTATCATATAATCAATATGCCCTTAAAACCTCTGTGTCTGCTGTGCTCACTGTGTGATGTTTTCCCATCCCATGTGCTGAGATCCAGGAAGAAGTAGCATCTAAGCATCCTAGATTTGAGAAATGCACGTTGTTAGTGGTTGAATTGCTTCCCCCACCCAAAAGATATGAAGTCTAAGCCCTGAACCCCTAAAGAGTGACCTTGTCTGCAAACATCTTCTTGGTTTAAAGATGTTATCCGTTAAATTCACAAGAGGTGAGACTGGAAGAGGATGTGTCCTATTCCCACGACTGGTGCCACATAAAAGAAGATTAGGCACAGACATCCAGAGCCCCAGAGGGAAGAAGGTGGCAGACATGAAGTTACGAAGTAGCTACAAGCTGCGGAAGCAGCTCTCAAGAAATCAAAGGACATGTTGTTTTGGGCACATTTGCCACAAAAGACTTCTTTAAAGTGCTAAAAGCAAAGATGTCACTTTTGGGGGTCAGAGTCAAGACGGCAGACTAAGTACACGTCTCCTTATATCCCTCTGGAAAAAGACCTGAAATGATAGTCAAAAGGAGCCTTCTGGTCACCTAGTGAGCTACAGGATACAACACAGGGCTGTTAATTTCGACTTCATACCTTGAACAAAAAATCATATACTGGATGCACTTTATGGTTCTATGCATCTATAGGATATCATCCTGCTGACCTCTGGCTGGAAGGAGTAGAGTGGGTGGAGAGGAGAGGAAAGGAGACTGCTGGGAGGATGAGACATGGATGGAGCAGAGAGGAATACCGTGCTGTCACCGGGCAGGGACAGCAGCAGAAGCTGCATACAGGTGGGCATGTAAATTTACATGAGAATGTACACTTTCACTCAGTCATAATAAAAAATGAAATAAAAATTAAAGGAAAAAAAAAACCCACCTCTCTTTCACTGACTCTCACTACCAGCTAGCCCTGGCTCTCACAGACCGAAGGTAACGCACCACTGTGACTTTTTTTTCTCTATCTTGGCCAGCAGGCGGAGCTGGGTCTTGCCTAGCAGCTAGTCTCAGACCCACTGCTGGTGGGATAGGCAGACAAAATTGCCATATTTTGAGAGCCAGGCTTAGGACTCTGTACACCTAGCCAACTTGGGCCTCTCTTTTTATCTCTGCCACAGTGTGGTTTGTACGGAACTGCAGGCCCATGTGCGGGACACCATGTTGGCTACAGAGATTTTAGCGGGACCTAATTCTTAGCCTGGGAGCCAGTGCCTGCAAACAGGACAGTGCTTCTCCAACAGAAAAGCAGTAGTTTACACAGGGTTGCCTACAGTGGGGGCCCAGCAACAGAGGCAGACGACTCACTACCTCTAAGCACCTTTAGCCCCCTATCTGCTGACCATGTAGAGGGCACCATCTTAGATACAGTGGCCACAGCTGGACCTAATTCTTAGCTTGGGAGCCACAGACTGCCCACAGGAGAGTGCTTTTCTACCAGAAAAGCAGTAGTTTACACACTTTCCCCTAAGGCTGGGCCCTGTCAGCAGAGGCCAACAGGGCAGTAGCATTGCTGTATTTTGAACTAGTTTGTATCATCTGGGGTTGGATATAGAGGTGCTTACTTTGCCAGTTGGAAAGAGGGACCTCTACACCTGAAAACCCGTCAGACTTTGGAAGTGGTCAGATACCTTTTGTTTTACATTTTAAGACAGCCTAGAGAAACATCTGTGGTCCATCCTCACAGTATCTCTCCCAGCTCTACTTACTCACATGGGACCCCAAAAGCAACAGACAATTGTGGCAAACAAGAAATCACCCATGGTTTCAGAAGGCTTCCAAAAAAAAACAACCAAGGAGTTTTCCAGATGAAGAAATTTTTCTGAAATCATCGGAAGATGAATACAAAAGGATTATATATAGAGTCCTTGTAGACCTTATACAAAATGCAGCACAACAAAATTAAAAATTAAGCAAGCTGTTCGATCCAATGGAACACCAGTATTCTGAAATCCAACAGATCAAGAACAAAATTAAACACATAGAAGCTTCCATTCAAAGCCATGAAAACAGAATGCAACAAATGGAAAAAAGAATTTCTGACTTGGAAGACAGAGTTAATGACGCCAGTGTCTATGAGGACAAATCAGAAAAAAAGAAACAAGACAAATGAAGAAGCATTACGAAGCATGTAGGACTCTATTAAGAGGAACAACCTTCAACTAATTGGAGTCCCTGAACAGGATGAGACACCTGAGAACACAGAGTACCGTTGCTGAGCTGCTGACAGAAAAGTTCCCAGAAATCATGAAGGAAGAGAATATAGATATCCCAGATGCATATCGTACACCACCCAATACAGATCTCAAAAGAAAGACTCCAAGACATATTATAATCAAGCTTAACAAAATGAAACATACGCAGCAACTCTTAAAGGCAGCAAGACTCAAAGCAAAGCTAACATTCAGAGGGAAACCCTGTAAGCTTTTATCAGATTTCTCAGCAGAAACCATGCTGGCACGGAGACAGTGGCATGACACATTCAAAGCCTTGAAGATGAACTTTCAATCAAGAATTATATATACTGCAAAACTATCTTTCAAATATGAAAATGAAATTAAGACATTCCCAGAGAAACAGAAACTCAGAGACACTGTAAAAACCAAACAGAAACTACAAGAAATACTGGAAGAAGTGCTTGGCTTTGGCTTAGAAGAACAAAACCACTAAATTTATATTTTAGAAGGATACATCATCCAGAATTCTACTCAGTTAGGGAAGGCTCAAAGCTCAATCACAGCTTTAATACTGAAAGAAACAATCCAGTGATTGTCATGAAAACTATGGTGCCACCACATTAAAGAGGGATGTACTACAATCGTTGTAGTCCTTCCAGATGGAGAGGAAGTTGACAAGACTGGCAGTAATTAAAATGGGGTTTATATATAGTTTATTAAGGGGGATCTTAGGGGCAGCCATAAAGCACAACAAAGATGTAACATATTATATCAAGAAATGTAACACGAGAGTCCCAACAACTACAAAACCAGCTCTGAAAAAAGCGAAAAATCAACTTACAAAAAAGAATGTCCCAGAATAGGCTAATAATAACAACAGAGATAACATCAACACAAAAATAGACATATCACAATGGCAGCAGTGAACACATACCTTTCAATAATTACACGGAATGTGAATGGACTGAATGCTCCGGTAAAGAGACATCGAGTGACATCTTGGATCAAAAGACATGACTCATCCATATGTTGTCTACAAGTAACTCACTTGAGACTTAAAGATAGGAACAAACTGAAAATTAAAGGATGGAAGAATATATATCAAGCTAACAATGAACAAAGAAGAGCAGGTATGGCAATTTTAATCTCAGACAAAATCAATTTTAATGTAAAATCCACCATCATGGACAAATATGGACACTACTTATTGCTGAAAGGTTCAGTACACAGGCAAGACTTAACTATATTAAATATCTATGCACCTAATATCAGAGCACCTAAGTACGTCAATGAAACACTGACTACACTCAAAAAAGAGTTTGACCACTCCACAGTAATAGTGGGAGACTTCCACACTCCACTCTCAATACTGGACAGATCATCTAGAAGAAAGCTCAGTAAAGATACAGAAGTCCTTATTACCACAATTAACCAACTAAACCTCACTGATATATACAGAACTTTCTACCCATCAGCAGACAACTACACCTTCTTCTCTAGTGCACATGGAACATTCTCCAGAATTGTCCATGTGCTAGGAGACATAATGCAATTTTCAACAAAATCCATACCACTGAATTAATGCAAACTATCTTCTCAGATCATAAAGCCATAAAAGTTGAAATCAATAGCAGCAAAAACATAGATAGAAAGGGGAACTCTTTGAAACTGAGCAACATCTTGCTCAAAATACCATGGGTTATAGAAGAAATCAAGGATGAAATAAAGAAATTCATGGATTCCAATAAGAATGAAAACCCTTCCTACCAGAAGCTATGGGATACAGCGAAAGCAGTGCTCAAAGGTCTGCTTATATCCATAAATGCACACATCTGGAAGGAAGAAAGAAATTAAATCAAGAAACTAACCCTACACCTTGAACAAGTAGAGAGAACAAGAGAGGAACCCCTAAGGCAACAGAAGAAACGAGATCATAAAGATTAAAGCAGAGGTAAATGACTTACAGAACAGAAAAACAACTGAAAAGACCAAAAGCTGGTTTCTTGAAAAGATCAACAAAATGGACAAACCACTGGCTAAATTTACTAAAGAAAAACAGGAAGGGAACAAATAACCCAAATCAGGAACAAGAGGGGAGTGGTTACAACAGATCCAATAGAAATTAAAAATATAACAGAATACTATGAAATATTGTACTCTAACAAATTTGCAAACCTAAAGCAAATGGACAAATTCCTTGATTCATATCACCTACCCATATTATCACAAGGTGACGCAGAACAACTTAATAAACCCATCACAAAGGAGGAGGAGATTGAAAAAGTAATCCAAAAACTGCCAACAAAAAAACCCCAGGCCCAGATGGCTTCACCGCAGAACTCTACCAAGCTTTTAGAGAAGAGTTATCTCCAATATTACTGAGACTATTTCACACTACAGAAAGGGACAAAGTACTCCCAAATTCATTCTATGAAGCCAGCATAACCCTGATACCAAAGCCAAGGAAAGACCCAATGAAAAAGGAGAGCTACACACCGATATCACTCATGAATCACCTCTCCTATTCAACACAGTATTAGAAGTTCTATCCAAAGTAATTATACAAGACCAAGAAATAAAGGGCAACTGCATCAGCAAAGAAGAAGTCAAAATCTCCCTGTTTGCTGATGATATGATTGTAATGCAGAAAATCCCAAGGAATCTATAAGTAAACTACTCAAACTGATAGAAGAATTCTTGCCAATAGAATACAACAACATATTAAAAAAATAATCCATCACGATCAAGTTGGATTTATACCAGGGATGCAAGGCTGGTTCAACATCAGAAAAACAATTAATGTGACTAACCACATAAATAAAAGACAAGAATCACCTGATTTTGTCCATTGATGTAGAAAAGGCATTTGATAAAGTCCACTAAACATTCATGCTAAAAACTCTTAGTAAAATAGGCACAGACAGAAAATTCCTTAACACAACAAGGGCCATTTATACAAAACCAACTGCCCACGTGACCCTGAATGGAGAAAGACTGAAGGAGTTTCCCTTGAGAACAGAACTAGACAAGGACGCCCACTCTCACCTCTCCTATTCAACAGAGTATTAGAAATTCTAGCCAAAGCAATTAGACAAGACCAAGAAATAAAGGGCATCTGCATCAGCAAAGAAGAAGTCAAAGTCTCCCTGTCTGCTGATGACGACTCTATATGCAGAAAATCCCAAGGAATCTATAAGTAAACTACTCAAACTGATAGAAGAGTTCAGCCAAGTCTCAGGATACAAGTTAAACATAAGTAAATCAGTAGGATTCCTTTATACCAACAGTGTGACCGCTAATGAAGAAATCATCAAATCAATACCATTTACTATAGCCCCTAAGAAGATAAAAGTATCTAGGAATTAATCTAACCAGAGAAATAACAGACCTCTACAAAGACAACTACAAGCCCTTACTATAAGAAACTAAGAGAGACTTAGATAAATGGAGAAACCTACCCTGCTCATGGATAGGAAGATTTAACATTGTGAAAATGTCTATTTTACCCAAAGCAACCTATTTACATAATGCAATCCCAATACAAGTTCCAGCATCATTTTTTAATGAGATGGAGAAACAAATCACCAATTTTGTTTGGAAAGGGAAGAAACCCAGGATAAGCAAAGCACTACTAAAGAAGAAGAACACACTGGGAGGCTTCTCATTACCTGACCTTAAAACATACTACACTGCCACAGTGGTCAAAACAGCCTGCCTGGTACTGGTACAAGAACAGACAGATCGATCAATGGAACAGAATTGAGACCCCAGACATGACACCATCTGCCTATGAACAGTTGATATTCGACAAAGGCCCTAAGACATTAAACTGGGGTAAAAACAATCTCTTCAACAAATGGTGCTGGCAAAACTGGATATCCATCTGCAATAAACTGAAACAACATCCATCTTACACCTTATACAAAAACCAACTTAAATTGGATAAAAGACCTAAATATCAAATCTAAAACAATAAAGCTCATCCAAGAAAAAGTAGGAACAACAATGGAAGTTTTAATACACAATGCAGACAGACTTCAAAATCTGTCAAACAAATCACAATCAACAGAAGAGAAAATAGATAAATTGGAACTATTAAGAATCAAACACTTTTGCTCATCCAAAGACTTTATCACAGGAGTTAAAAGGCCACCTACAGAAGGGGAAAAAATATTTGGCAACTCTATGTCAGACCAATGCCTAATCTCCATAATCTGTAAGGTACTACAAAATATCAATAAGAAGAAGACAAATCATCCAATTAAGCAATGGGCAAAGGAGATGGACAGACATTTCTCTAAAGAGGAGATCCAGGCAGCCAAAAGACACATGCGGACATGTTCACGATCTTTAGTTATTAAAGAAATTCAAATCAAGGCTACAATGAGAACATCTCACCCCAACAAGGTTGGCCAGGATCCAAAAAACACAAAACAACAAATGCTGGAGAGGCTGTGGAGAAAGAAGAACTTTTCTACACTGTTGGTGGGGTTGCAAAATGGTCCAGCCTCTTTGGAAAGCAATCTGGGGCTTCCTTAAAAACACAGACATAGATATACCATTTGACCCAGTAATTTCACTACTTGGAATATATCCTACAGAATCAAGGCCATTGACACCAATGGATACATGCACAAGAATGTTTATCGCAGCACAGTCCATGATAGCAAAAAGATGGAATCAACCCAGATGCCCAACAACAGAGGAATGGATAGGTAAACTATGGTATATATACACTCAATGTAGCACTATACAATAATAAAGGACAATGATGATTCCAGGAAACATCTCATAACCTGGTTTCAACTGGAAGACATTATTTTGAATGAAAGTAGTCAGAGACAAAAGGACAAATATTGTATGAGACCCCTACGCTAAGAACTCAAAAACAGAATTATGCATAGAAGAAAAGACTCTTTGACAGCTGCAAGGGAGGGAAAGGAGGGGGCGTGAGGGGGAAGGGTTTAGTTTAGACAGTTGGTAGAAATTAGGTTGGGTGAAATCGGTGACAGCACACATTAGAAATAAGAACAATATTAAGTGGACTTCAACATAACTTGAGTACTCCTCCCATCTTAACCCAATAATGCAAGGACAGAGTAGCTGGGGCGGAAGGCAGGGGACCATGCTCTTAGGTGAAATTGAGGCCAATTGGCACAACTAGCATTTTGCTAAGGGGGATCTCTGCACCCCACATTGGTGAGTGGAGTCTGGGGTCTTAAAAGCTGCCGAGCTGCCATCTGAAGGCACAGCAAATGGTCCCAACTCAGCAGCAGCAGATGCTCACCGAGCAGAGAGACCCACACGAGTGGGTGCCTACATCGACTTGGGACCGGAAGAACTAGATGGTACCCAGCCACCACCAGCGGTAGCCACGATGGAGCTCACAAAGTTGAGTCTCACTGGCAACACAAGAATAAAAAGGGGTATGCCCTGAGATCTCCACTAAAAGACCACAACTGACGGTCCAGCGGCCTCGGGGTTCTTCTGGGAGCATGGCCCCTGGCCCTAATGCTGCTCTTGCCCATGGATCATAATGAAGGTCCACTCTTTGGACAACAAGGGATTGAACTTGGTGATAGACACTGACTATACATTGGGTGCACTTTACAGTTCTGTGCATCTATAGGATATCATCCTGCTGACCTCTGACTGGAGTAAGTGGAGTGGGTGGAGAGGAGGGGAAAGGAGAATGCTGGGAGGATGAGACATGTGTGGAGCAGAGAAGAATAGTGTGCTGTCACCTGGCAGGGAGAGCAGTGGAAGCTGTACATAGGTGGGCATACACATTTATGTGGGAATGTATATTTTCACTCAGTCATAATAAAAATAATAATAATAAAAAGCAAAAAAAAAAAAAAGATGTCACTTGGACTAAGTGAGCCTAACCCAAGCCATTGTCTTTTCAGTCACATCACATGCATGTGAAAACTAGATGAAGACTGAAGAAGAACAGATGCCTCTGAATTGCGATGTTAGAGAAGAGTACTGAACACACCACTGACTGTCAAAAGAAGGAACAAATCTGTCTTGGATGAAGCACAGCCAGAGAGCTCCTGAGAAGCAAGGACGGGGAGACTTGGTCTTACACACTTTGAACATGTTGTCAGGAGGAACTTGTCCCTAGAAAAGGGCATCCTGCTTGGTAAAGCCAACAGTTAGGGAAAAAAGAAAGACCCTCAAGGAGATGGACCGACACAGTGACTGTGACTCTGGGATCAAGCAGAACACCTCTGAGGAGGGCACAGGCCCAGGCAGCGTTTCATGCTGCTGTGCACAGTGTCGCCGTGAGTCAGAATGCACTGAAAACAACGAAAGCCTAGCACACCTAGACTACCAGAAGCTGGGACAAATATGACTTCAAAGAAAGTATGGTCCTACTGGCACCCTAAATTTAGACTTACTGCCTCCAAAACTCTTAAGAGTAGCAATGCCTGCCATTCTGAGCCAGTCACTTTGTGACACTTTATTATGGCAGCCCCAGGAAGCTACTACTACCCAGGTCCCAGTAGGGGTGAACACAGATTACATGCCAAGCACTGTAGCTTTTTCTCTGCCTCTTCAGTCCATTCCCTAACAACTCTTGGACTCCCTTTTACAAACGCAAAGAGAAGTAAAGTAACCTGCATAAAATCACAGAGCTGGGGACATTTTAAACCCTGGCAGCTTGGCATCTAAGTCTATACTCTTAACCACCACACTCACTACTGTATCTCTTGCAAGTCTGGGGGTGAATCTTTCCAAAAACATTCTATACCTAGTTTCCTTTTAGCCTGTAAAATAAGGGCGCTGGACTAGCAACATCTTTAGGTTTCCTTCCAGCTTTAAAACTCGATTCTCTGACATACAGGAGAGCACGCCACGTCCCCTGCGGGCAATCGAAGTGAAAGCACTTCTGTCTGTGTTTATGTAAAAGTATTTTTACATAAAGAAAACACAGCAGATCTTATTCTTTAAAAGGAAACTTAATCACCACATTTGTACCAATTTCACTACTTCTGTAAATTTCTAATTCAGCACTCTTCTCAACTTCTATAGCAGTAGATAATAAAAAATAAACTAAGCCAGCATATAAATGTGCCAGAATCTGCTACCAGGCATCTAATCTGATCTGGTGACTGCTGAAATAGGAGTAATAAAGTACACATGTGAATATACATACAGACTGCACACAGACACACATGAACACGTGTGTGTGTGCAGTTTCATGTGTATAGTATTTCACATTGCATTTTCAACAACCTACATTAGCATACACAGTGGGGAAATCCTAGTGGCATACTGGTTAGGAGATACAGCTGCTTACTAAAAGGTCAGCACTTGGAATCCACTAGCCAATCCTTGGAAATTCTATAGGGCAGTTCTGCTCTGTCCTGCAGGGTCACTGTGAGTCGGAATCAACTCAGTGGCAACAGGCTTGGTTTTAGGTTTGGTATGCAATGGCCAAGAAAGCTACAAACCAGTGTTAAACCAAACCTTCTTGCTGCTGAGTCGATTCTAACTCATCACGAGCCTAAAGGCCAGAGAACTGCCCCATCAGGCTGTCAACGTTGTGATTTTTCCTGAAGCAGATTGTTGCATCTTCCTCCTACAGATCAATTCAGGGCCCAATGATTTAGTACCTGGGTTCAGACCACACAAACACCCTGCTTCCCACCTCCTACAAATGTCTACATTTGCCATAATGAAAAGACAGCTGAGACTATTTTAGTGATTCTTGAGGCAATTAGTACTCAAAAATGAAATACAACCTTTGGTAGAAAATAAGCTACACACTAACTTCTACCAACAAATGCTGACATGAAGGGATTGTTCAAAAGAGGGAAAAAGCGTAATTTGGCTGCTCATGTGACAGCTTCCTGCAGCAACAGACAAGAATTTCCTGCATCAAAGAGGAATCCCCCAAACAACCTTTTTCCCCCAGTTTTCTAAGTCTCCGGCAGAACTATTCAGAGTCAACCTGTCACACTACTGGGCCAAATCAAAAGAGTCTTAACAAACTGTGAAGTCAGCATCTGAGGGAGATACCGACTGAAAACAATTCCTGCTGGGTTGACTGTGACTGATGGTGACCTCATGTGGCTCAGAGAAGAACTGTGCTCCATAGGGGTTTCAACAGCTGACCTTTCAGATCACCAGGCATCTCTTCTGAGGCATCTGGGAGTAGACTCAAATCTCTGGTCTTTCAGTTAGCAGCCAAACACAGGAACTGCACCACCCAGGAACTCTCAAATAGCTACTTGAAAAGAGACCCCAGTGGTAGCGATGCTTGTAAGCTGCAGGGCCTAGAGTTTACCCCTGGCTGTTGGGCTCCTACACTGGTTAACTAGGATCTTCTACTGTTTGACCTCCTCTGCAGATTCCAAGTTCCCCAAGAACAAGTAAACACTGTACTCATCACTGTATCTCACGGGTGGGCCAAGCAGCACACTGACACACAGAAGATTAGTAAGTAACCAGTTAAATGGATAAATAATAAGGCCTAGGAGTACAGTGATTAAAAGCGCAGATGCTAATCAAAAGTTCAGCAGTTCGAATCCACCAGGCACTCCTTGGAAACTCTATGGGGAATCTACTCTGTCCTATAGGGTCACAGTGAGTTGGAATCAACTAGACAGCAATGGATTTGTTTGTCTCCCTGTTTCAAATGAATAAATTAGAAAATAAATAGTTTAGATGAATAAATGCTCAAATGCATCTGTCTTTGAAATTTTCACTGTGATTCGAGGTGGTGACGATTCAAGGAGAGATCAGAGGACTGACTGACTATCTCCACCTCAACAGTCAACTGAATGAAAACACAGGTCAGTGAGAAATTAAAGTCTTCCATCTCAGATCCCCTTGAGCCAACTAGTCAACAAGACCTATTTAGTCTTCCTTCCTCCCACCACTGAAAACCACACCCTCTCTTCGTTCATACTTCCTTCCTTGACTTCATGCAGGCACTCACATGGCTCTTCTTCCTACTGACCACTGGGCCCTTCAATTAGGGTCTTGACAGAGCCCAGTGGACAGCATTCCCTTCCTCACACCCACATCCGAACCAAATTCAGGAAGTCATACAAAGAGGCACAGATGGAGAGCAAAATGGCACCTTGACTTTTGTGGACTCTTATTTAGAGGATGTGTCATTAGGCTTGGAGCCAACTGCCTAATAATGAAGCCAGGTAAAGCCAAGGCTGGTCTCTCATGGGCGGAAGAACGTGTCACACAAGCCACTTCCTGAAAACAGTTCCAGCCAACAGAAGAGGATGGACTTGAGATGCAACACTATTCCTCCCAAATTTACCAGGCCAGAGTTACATGAATGATGTGCCCATCATGCTGAGATAAGCACAGCAAGTCGGGAAGATTCTCCCACAAATCCCACAAGGTACATGCTTCTCTTGTGACCCTATTCAATCAATCCAAGGCTACCCTGGCTAAATACTGGCTATGGCCACCCTCCTGTCATCCTCATGCTTCCATACTGCCTTCAAGGTCACGTGAACAGAGCCCCACTGACCTGCCCAGCTGGGAACCTAGATTTCGACGGTTCTTCTCCACTCCTCTGTTGAACTGGTTCCTGACCCCTGGCCTATTCTTCCATCTCTCCTCCTAACTCTTGCTCAGCTGTGCCTTGCAAGCCTTTGTTCATCTTTCCAGATTCAGCTGAAAACAACCGCTGCCTGTTGAGTCAATCCTGACTCACAGCAACCCTACAGGACAGACCAGAACTGCTCCACTGGGATTCCAAGGCTATCATCTTTATGGTATTGGACTGCTACAGCTTGTTCCCACAGAGGCTACTGAACTGCCAAACTTCCCATTGGGAGTGATTCCCATTGAATCACTACGCCACCAAGCATCCTTACTGCAACAGGACCTCAGAGACATTTGCAGCTACAGCTCACTACGCCAGACTTGTGTCTTCCACTGCAAGCTTTATTTTAGCCATTTGTGGCCTCCCACTACTTCATATGGAAATCCTGGTTAAGTGCTATACCTGCTAACCAAAAGATCGGCAGTTCACATCTGCCAGGCACCATGAGCTGAATCGACTCAGCAGCAATTTTTTTTTATTACTTTGTACAGGTCATCCACAGTTTTTCCCTTACATGAAGAATGATTTCTTATCTGTTGTTCTTAGCTGCATACCACCTAGCACAGATTCTGGCACATGGAGATCTACAAATATTTACTGTATTAAAAGCATACAATGAGCTCAATGAAAAGTGTTGTGATCAGCTGCTGTCCAGTTGCCCCCAACTCATAGTGATCCCACGACCAACTGAAGGAGACCCCTCCCAGCCCTGAAGGCTCCACCACAATTGGTTGTGGACTGGACCACTATCAACCATAAGGATTTCATGGGCTGACTTTCTGAGAGGTAGATGACGAGGCTTCCTTCTTAGCCTATCCAACCCTAGAAGCTCTGCTGAAACCTATCAGCATGACAAAAACACACAAGCCTCCAAGTAGTGGCCACACAACGAGGTGCACCAGCTGGGAACTGAACCTTGGTCTCCTCTATGGAAGTCAAGAATTCAACCACTGAACTATTACCAACGTCCCCTGATGGCAAGTGAGACCTAAAAATTCCATATTAATAAACTGCGTGGAGGTTCCAAGGAAACAGAACAAATCCAGTTGGGAACACCACATAAAGGGCTAAACATTATGAACAAAGATATAACTAAGGGAAAGCAAAACAAAATTTCATTTAAAAAGTTCACACTGCATTGGCCCTGAAACAGTAGCCATGTGGAAAGAGTATTTTCAGGAGGCAGATACTATGGCAAAACTCAAAAATCCACAAAAAATGTGAGGATCAATGAGTCTCCCAGGGCACAGAATAAATACAGACAGTAGTCTTGAAGGAGCTAAAGAGGTGACCTGGCTACAGAGGATAAATTTCAACTTAATTTAGAGACAACAGAAGTCAAAGAATGATTTTTCAAGGAGTAGCCAGTTGATTAAGCCACAGAAACTATACTAAATGTAGATCCTTACAGTAGTGATAATAATAAACTAATAACTTATTTTTCAATTACTACTAAATTTCTCAGAATCACAGTGGCTCTGAGCTTGTAATAGTTTGATAATCTCAGCAGAACCTTATTTTAGTATAATAAAATGACTAATAGTCCATTTGGAACAATCTGAGACTACATATTAATTTGTAGTCATTTTTCATTTTGCTGATGATCCCACCACTGCATGTTTCAAGAGGCTAATGAATCCGCCCTCACCATTGATCTACCATGTGATAAGTACTGCTACTTTCTCAATTCTCTTAATAGCCAATAACACAACTTACTAATTTCAGGCAATAACAACCATGACCATCTGCTGCTTCTCCTCTACTATCTCTTCTTAAGTATTCTACTGCCAACTCCAGTGTACTTCAGAGGTCATCTATGGTACAAGAGCAGGAAAACTCAGCAATATAAGAAATAGAAAATCCAAAACCAAACGAACAGTCATCAAGTTGATTCTGACTCATAGCAACCCCATGGGACAGAGAAGAACTGTTCCATGCAGTTTCCAAAGATAAAAATCTTTACAGAAACACACTGACACATTTTTCTCCTGTGTAGCAGACTGGTAGGTATGAACTGCTAAAATGTCAGTCAGCAGTTGAGTGCTTAACCACTGTGCCACTGGAGCTCCTATAGGAAATATTGTTGTGTGCCACTGAGTCAATTTCAACCCACAGCAACTCTATTGGATAGAGCAGAACCGCTCCACAGGGATTCCAGAGAGTGGCTGGTACGTTCAAACTGCAGACTCTTTGATTAACAGGAGAGCATCTAAGCACTTTGCAAAGATGTATAAAAAAACAAATCCATTGCGGTGAAGTTGAGTCTGACTCATAGCAACCCTACAGGACAGAACAGAACTGTCTAATTTCAGCTCTCGAGTTGAACAAATAGTTGAAATAGATAAATGGTCTCTCAGCCCCTCTGCAGTCAGTTCTGAGTTATAGCAGCAGAAAACCTCTGCACAAATTCCACGATAGCATTTCAGCAGCAGCAGCCAGGTACTACAAGCTTATTTCTGCTACTCTGCCATCTATTTGCTATTGGTCAAGTCATCTTACAAGGCTTCATTCCCTAACCTATAAAATCAAGGACCAGACTGGGTCCTCAAGCAGAGAATGAGTACATGTTTCTTGACTGTCAGGGGAAGCTACCTGTTTAAGGATGGCCAAGATGGGGAGTGACATCCTGCCCTTACCCACTGACACAACTTGCACTCTGTTTCAAATTCTCTGCTGCCTTCTGTTGGGTTCCCCAGCACACAGCCACAGAGAGGGAGCCAGCATGTCACTGGGCCATCAGGGATCAACAACTCTCCAGTGATCAACAACTCTGTATAGCTAAGGCTATGGGCTATCAGTTCTAAAAGGACTATCTGGGCCGGGAGCCGGGAAAGTGACTATGTTGTCTCCAAAGCTTCAGAAAGTAATAACAAACAGTGGAACAGGTGCAAAAGAGGAAGCAGATTTTAAAAACAGCTGGATTAAGAAAAACAATTTGAGCATCCTAAACCTCTGCTATCTGCGTGACCTTCACAGAGCTACTAAGAGTCTCTACACCTCAACCTCCTTCCTGTCAAGTGGTCTGAGGTCACTTTCACCACTAAACACCAATATTCTATTTCAGATTTCATTTTTGTTCGATACCAAAAGTGCCATCATTATCCATCTCCAACCTTAAAAGCATTTGCAAGAAAAAAGGGAGAAAAAATACAACAAAAAATCTCCAGCAGCATTCGAAGTACATGTTTCTTGAGTGTAAAGAGAGACTCCTCAGCTGCAGTCAGTTGAGATCTCCACACTACAGTGGACACACAGCAGTCCCAAGATGAAATAAGACTTGCAGGCTGCAGCGCAGGAACTTGGACATTAGACTGATACAATTATTCAGTTAAGCTGTATCTTTATTACCCATGCTCCCCCTTGTGAAGCAATTTTCATTATTGGAAGTAAAGCAACCCCCAACCAAAGCATTTAAAAATGGTCCTTTTCCTGTTTTTATTAGCCAGTATCAAAGAAATGACTATTTGAAGCACAACTGAGGGGCGGGAATTGGGTTTTTATCGCTCAGTTGATGTTGTTATGGCTTCAAGAGCAGAGAAACACTCCCCAAGGAAATCCCCTTCTCCGGTCTCTCAAAACACTGCTGGCAGGGTAATCAACAGGGGAGGCCTTTCAAGAGAGATGAGAAACTAGAGAAAATTATTAAATATAATTGGAGGGGCAGGGTGGATGCAAAATGAAATGCCAGAAATAAGCTGTTCAGGAACAACACACCACCTCTTGGAACCTACCTTCACAGTGGCGTACATAACACAAATTAACAAAGCTAGAGCACGGAAACCATTGCAACCAAACAACAGAGCAGTGGATGATCTTTAAAAGCAATCCGAAAACCAAAAATGAGCGTATGAATGTTTGCTCTGAATCTCAGCTCTGGTACTTCAAAACTAATGTCAATCAGCTCAAGGTCACTCACAGTAGAATCTCTTCCACCAATGAGCTATTAATTCAGTGCAGTCAGGTGACTGGAATACCCAAAAACAAAAGCAAACTTTCCCTGTCTGGTTAATCCTGATGCATGCGCCCCACACCATGTGTTACAAGACAGAAATGCTCCACGGGGTTTACAGAAGTGCATCACCAGGCCTCTTTCCAGTGGCACCGCTGGGAAGGTTTGAACTACCAAACTTGAGGTTATCAGCTGACTGCAAACCACTTGTACCACCTAGGAACCTATCCAAGCAGTTGTTCATGTATACAAACAAAGGATGACACGCAGCGCCAGCTAGATAACAGCCCAGGGAACAATTTCTTTAATTTGATCGTTTGAAGTTCTTTGTTCACAAGGTGTCATGGATTGAATCGTGTCTCCCCCAAAAATATATCTGGCCATTTGGCTAGGCCACAGTTCCCGGTATTGGGTGATGTTCCTACATGCTGTAAGCCCTGCCTTTAGGATGCTAATGAAGGAGGATAGGCGGTGAGTGTGCTGGTGGGCCAGGACTCAATGTGTAAGATGATACTGTGCTGTGGGGCATTCTCTCAGGATACACAGAAAATGGAAACGTGCAGAGAATTGGGAACCCCATACCACCAAGAAGCAGAGCATGTCTTTTGAAACAGACCAGAAATCTTGTGCCACAGAAGCTCCCAGTTCAGGGGACGATTGAGGACAAGGACATTCCTTCCTCCAGAGCCAGCAGAAAACCTTCCCCCCACCCGAGCTGATGCCCTGACTTTGAACTTGAAGCCTACCGGGCTGTGATGGAATAAAAATTATCTTTTTAAACCTACCTGCTTGTGGTATTTCCGTTACAGCTGTACCAGGTGACTAAGACACAAGCCACAGTCACCTCTAGCTCAAATTCCTTCCCTAAACGCTTATATGGAAAAACACAGGGGTCTTGAAAGGGACTTAAGTTATTCTCCTCATATTTCCTTAATTTGATTCTTTCCACTACCCTCATCTGTCCCTCTGACTGATACAGTATTATTAAAGAAACAAATGACACTTGAATTTTAACTGTATTTCCTTACAGCAAGACTTGTAAGGATTTATAAGTAAATCTCCATTTACAGGGAGGAAAAAAGGTACATGGAATAATGGATTTTCCTTATTTTAGAGAAAAAGGGTATTTAAATGTCGTCTCATCTATAATTACCCACGTAACACACTGTTTCCTTGATTTCTTGTAATGATATTCCTCTTCTAATTTTAGTAACATGGGCACTCAGGGATAGATGATCCACCAGATCATCTATCTGAAACAATTCAATCACAGCAGACACAGTTAGATAATAACTTTTTATTTTTGTCGGGCTGAAAGAAGGAAAAAGCAAAGTTCCTAGAAAAAAGAATACATCAATTCAGGAAGTTAAAAGGATTTCATAAAGCCATGAGCACAGCAACCAAAGGAACGACTGACTAACTACAATGAAATTCATAAAACGTTTTCTAGATTCATCATTTACTTTAAATTGTCACATAAATCCAACTTCCAAGTTGGCTAAAACAAGTATTACATTAAATAACTTTAAATAAAAAGTGCACAATAGCCTTCTACCCAATACTCATCATGGAAAAGTTACACAATTCTGTCAGGTGCAAAAGCTAGAGTTCTTACCTGCAGCAACATTACATAAATACTACTTTTAGTTTTCCTAAAATACACACATGAGATGCTTTTCACTTCTAAAGAGATGCAATTACGTTGTTACAAATAAAGTTCCAAATCAAAAGATTCTTAGATCCCACAAAGGCGAGGGCTACAGATTCATCCTCAGTGACTTTAACAAAAACACACAGCAGACGGGTGGTGTGTAGAGATGCTAAAGAACATGCAGTTCTGTGTTCAGTTTATTAGAGTCACTAAACTGCCCGGCAACTCATCAGCCACTTGTGGTCTAATGAGAAGCTCGTGTGTCCTTTGGTCAGCCAAGTGAAAGTGGTTTAACGTTCTCTTCCAAAAGATATACCATTTGACCCAGTAATTCCACTGCTTGGAGTGTATCCTGGAGAATCAAGGCCATTCACACCAACAGATACATGCACACAAATGTTGACTGCAGGACAGTACACAACAGCAAAAAGATGGAATCAACCCAGATGCCCAACAACAGAGGAATGGACCGGTAAGTGATGGTATATATACTCAATGGAACACTATGCAATAATAAAGAACAATGACGATTTTACGAAGCATCTCATAACCTAGTTTCAACCGAAGGACATTATGTTGAGTGAAGATGCTTCGTTTTTTGATCACCTAGTCTACAAACTGTTACTTTTTTTTAATAACAACTTCTCAGTCACCACAGTCCTTTGAAGCACACAAACAAAACCAAGATAGGAAAACGGTGACCGCATCTGAAATGACCAGATGGAGGTCGCCTTGGGCACAGAGGAGAAGGTGGATTTGGGGAGTGGCTCTGGAACCCACTAGCTATGTGCCCTGGGCAGGCAGGGTGGAATCCTCCAAGTTTGTGTGTCAGCAACCATAAAACAGGTAATGACTGCTGACCTCACTGCTCACCAGGAGGACTACAGGACTAAGTGTAGGTAAAGTGCTCGGCCACCACCATCTGTCTGTGTGTCCTGTGGTAGTGGCTTGGGTATAACTATGATACTGGAAGCTGTGTCACTAGTATTTCCAATACCAGCAGCGTCACCCATGGCCTGGTTTAGCAGAGCTTCTTGACTGAGGCAGACTAGGAGGAAAGGCCTGGCAAACTACTCCCCAAAAGTAACCAAGGAAAACCTTATGAATCACAGCAGACCCATGTCTGACTGGCTTGCTTTGGACACATCCTCAGGCAGGATCAATCACTGGAGGGGATCATGTTTGGTGAGGCAGAGATCCAGCCAGGGAGAAGGAGATCCTTAGTCAGACACAGTGGCATGACAGCTGCAACAAGGGACCCCAGCATGCCAATGATCTTGAGGCTGGCACAGCACTGGGTAGTATTTTATTCCACTGTCCATGAGATGGCCATGGTTCCAAGTTGACTCCTTGGCAGCTACCTATCTAATATCTAAAAAGTTCAGAGAAATGAGTGGCACCTTGTCAAAGTACCCCTACAAGTGCACACACAGTGTCTCTCAGAAGTGAGAATGGCCAGACTTATTTTGGATACGCTACTAGGAGAGACCAGCCCTGGAGAAGGACATCATGCTTTGTTAAGCAGACAGCGAGAAAGAGAGAGACCTTCCATGAGACAAATTGACACTGCAACAATAGGCTCAAGCATAACATTGGTTGTGAAAAGGACACGGGATTGGGCAGTGTTTCCTTCTGTTGTACCAGACTCACTCTGAGTCGGAACCCAAAAACAGTGTTTCCCATCACTGATGAACAAAACAAAAATACCACTGCTGTTGAGTCAACTCCAAGTCATACTGTTAGCTAGGCCTATTAAAGTGATCAAAACTAAAATAAACTTGGCTGTAGCCAAGTCCATCAAAAATCCATTAATGGTTTTTGCTCCATGAATGTATTTTCTTTTTAAGAAAAAGAAATTATGTATAACATTCATTCACTCATCACATTTGTGGTCAATCAAGGCTCTAACTCTCATTCTCCCTACCCAGCTTCTCTTCTCCTCTCTGCTCCCCACCCTCAGTCTTATATCTGTCCTTCCTCCTCGATTCTAAGCTACCCTGGGCTGTTGGAATGGGTGAGACTTGGCCTTAGTCTTGCACTTAACCCAGATGCTTCCACGATTTGACTCAAGTACTCAACTGGGCCAAAAGGTTCAACCGCACTTCTAAGTAGTCTCTTCCTGACTTCTTCTACTTGCCAAAAAGAGGTTTGCTTGCAGCAAGAAGGTCCATCAGCAAATATAAGAGAAATTCCTGAAATCTTTTCTCTACAAATTTTGATTCTGTTTCCACTGCTACATCTGCTCGGAAAATGTGGCAAAGGAATTTACCACAGAAAGGGTAGCAAGCAAGAAATGTTTTAATAACATTTCTACACATTGCTCAAGGCTTCTAGAGTTACAATTAAGAGTTCCTACAGTGTTAACAACTGTTTCTCATTTTGTTACTGGTTTGAGAATTTAAATAGGAATTGATAGAATGAGCACATCTAATGCAAAACCTAATAGAGACTCACAGCTTCAGAAACTTTATACTTCTTCAACCACACCAAAATCCAAACCAAACCCACTGCTGTCAAGTCAATCCCGACTCACAGTAACCCTACAGGAGAGAGCACAACTGCCCCACAGGGTTTCCAAAGAGTGCCCGGTGGGTCTGAACTGGTGACTTTTTGATTAGCAGCTGTAGCACTTAACTACTACACCACTAGGGATTCCTGTTCCAACACGGAGTGGGGAAAATGTTGACTAGGTATCTGTATTTCATTACTGAAAAACAATTCACAGACGGTTAGTGATTACCCATATCAGAAAGTTTAAAGTTATATACTTCAGAGTCTTAACTAGCACATATTTCAAAGTCTCTGGCCTCAAGCTTCTCTTCTTTCACTGCCACGTGGAACCTTGGGAAGAACCCAGGATGATGGACTATTTCTGACCTTTGTTTCAGTGGAAGCCCCTGGATGTGCAAAAAGACCAGCCCAAAGGTTATCGGTTTGAACACATCCAAAGGTGTCTGGGAAGACAGACCTGGCAGTCTGCTTCCAAAAATTCAGTCTCAAAAACCCTACTGAGCAGTTCTACTCTGTACATATGGGTTCACCACGAGTCAGAACTGACTTCAACAGCAACTAACACTACCACCAAAGTCTTCACTTACGGAACCAAAGGGAATCATTTTCCATTAACTAAAACATAAGAAAAGAAAAGCAAAGATTTTTCAGAAGCAACCACGGAGAGTCTCTAAACAAAACATTTAGATCCACCCAAAGACCTAAGTAGAAACCTTGGTGGCATAGTGGTTAAGTGCTAGGACTGCTAACCACCAAGAGTAAGCAGTTCAAATCCACAGGCACTCCTTGAAAACCATACGGGGCAGTTCTGCTCTGTCCTATAGAGTCTCTATGAGACAGAACTGATTCAACGGTAATGAGTATTTCTGTCATTGTCATCTTGGCTTAAGGGCCTAAGCTGTTCTTCCTTCTAGTACTGTGCAGAAAAATGTGCATCTTCTAGACACTCCAGGAATTGCAGACGCTGCTCAGAGCTGTCTAAACTTAGACAGGAGTTCTATTCAGAACCACCCTGCCTACACATCCCTTATGTTCAAGTTCACACACTGGAGACATGGGGACACACAAAAAAAGTGCCATCAAGTTGATTCCAACTCATAGCAACCCTACAGGACAGAGTAGAACTGTTTCCAGGAGGTCTATTCAGAACCACCCTGCCCACACATCCTTTAAGTTCAAGTTCACACACTGGAGACATGGGGACCGCCTGTGAACTGGCATCACAACCACCGTGTCTGAAAACCACCTGCCTCAGTGTCCATCTTCTCAGTTAGACAATGAATTTCCTTATGGCAAAAGTTTATTTTATCTGGAGATTAATCCCATGCGTAGACACTATCCACGCAAACCCACTGCTGTTGAGCTGATTCTGACTCATAGCAACCCTATAGGACAGAGTAGAGCTGCTCCACAGGGTTTCCAAGGAACACCTGTCAAATCTGAATTGCCGACCTTTTGGTTAGCAGACATAGCACTTAACAACTATCCCAACAGAGTTTCTAAACAGACACTCGGAGACTGAATTAATAAAACACCACCTCCCCCAAAAAAAACCTTTAAGCTACATTTGGGGGAAGGTCAGCAGACACTGACTTTATCCCCACGTGGAAGAAGTGCTGCCTGGGCCCACCCAGAGCTGATAGTGGACTGGACAAAAGCATCATGGATTCTTGGAGAAGGTGCTGTCTTTATGCAAGCTGTTCCATTTGTAGCTTCTGGTCAAATAGTCAGTAGTCAGATACCAATTAAAAGTTGTAAGTGCAAATTTGTAACAATTATTTCAGACACTCAACTTAAACAAAATGAAAGATATTGCTTCAAGTTTAGTATGTCTACATGTTATACCACAAAGAGAGAGAGAGACTAAGCCCACTGCCATTAAGTCAATTCTGATGTGTAGCAACCCTACGAGACAGAGTAGAACAGCCCCAAAGGATTTCCAAGGAGTACCTGGTGGGTTCAAACCGTCGAACCTGAGGTTAACAGCCATAGGTTTTCATCACTACGCCATCAGGTTTCTGTATGAGTCCTAGTCATACAGTGGCTGCTGAAAAAACAGTTCAGCAGTTCAAATCCACCAGGCACTCCTTGGAATCTCTATGGGGGCCAGTTCTACTCCGTCACTATGTGACCCTTACACTGTCACCATGAGTCTGAATTGACACAAACAGTAACAGTTCTACATGTTACAGGGCAATAATAAAAGTAACAGACACACACACACGCAAAAATGCCATCAAGTTGATTCCAACTCATAGCAACCCTACAGGACAGAGCAGAACTGTTTCCAAGACTGTAATCTTGGGGACAAAACTGCCACATCTTTCTCCCAAGGAGCAGTTGTTGGGTTCCAACAACTGACTTTTCAGTTAGCAGCCAAGTGCTTAACCACGGCACCACTAGGGCCCCTTAACAGGTATAAAAACACAAAAGAAAGCCCACTGGCTTTGAGTTAATTTCATTCAATCACAGTAATCTTCAGGATGGAGGAGAACTGCCTCATTAGGTTTTCAAAAAGTGGCTGGTAGATCTGAACTGTTGATCTTTTGGTTAGCAGTCACAGATCTTAACCACTATAGCTCTTACACAACAGGACAACATCAATTACTTCACTGAATATAAAGCATGTCACATATAAAACCCAATTTGGGGGGGCATGAGGTAATAATGGAAACCCTGAGAATGCAGTAGATTAAGTGCTACATCTGCTAACCAAAAGGTCAGCAGTTGAAATCCACCAGGCACTCCTTGGGAACTTTACAGGACAGTTATACTCTGACCTCTAGGGTTGCTATGAGTTGGACAGGACTCAACAGCAGTGATTTTTCATTTTTGTGGGTTTTTTTTTTTTTTTGAGGTAATAATGTCCCACAGAAGGCAGAGAAGTCAAATGAAATCAGAACTTACCACCAATTAATATCTAAATATATTTAGAAAGACATAAACACATACATGTAACTCACACACACACAGGTTAAACTCAAAGAAGGGAGAGGTCTATTTTAATAACTAAAATGATAGACATGCATCATTGTTCTTATTATCCAACTTCAAAAGACCCTAAGGGACAGAGTAAAATTACCCCATAGGGTTTCCTAGACTGTAATCTTTACCAAAGGGTCAGCAGTTCAAATTTACCAGTCGCTCTCCCTGGAAACCACGTGGCACAGCTCTACCCTAGAAGCCCTACTGGGCAGTTCTACTCTGTCTTATAAAGTCATTATGAATCAGAATCAACTTGATGGGAACAGGTTCGGTCTGGTATGGCTTTCATCTTTACAGGATCAAATTGCCAGGTGTCTTCTCCCAAGAAGTCACTGATGGATTCCAGCCACCCAACTTTCAGGCAACAGAGTGCAGCACTTGCCCATTCTTCAACGAGGGCTCCTTAGAGATGTGTTAAGGCAAGAAAAGTTAGCCATATGAGTTAGAGTCAAACAACAGTCCTTGATCAAACATCACCTCACTTGACAGAACACCTGCAAGGGACCTTGGCTTGGGGGTCACGTAGTTGAACCCCTTCCTGCATGCAGAAATCTCTAGTACAACATCCTTTCCTGTGGCCACTGCCTTCCCATGTCACAGGGACTCTCTACTTCTTTAGGAAATCCACCCCACATCTATACAGCCCTAATAATTAGAAAGAAGAAGAAAAGATGCATCTGAACAACGGCGATGGCAAAGAATACATAACACACTGTGGGCTGACAAAACAGCCTTTAAAGAAATACAACCAAAATGTTCCTCAGTAGCAAGGACGGAATGATTTCAGTTCACTGACATTATGACACATCGCTAGAAAACAGTAACTGCTGGAAAAGGGCATCATATTTGGTGAAGCAGGGGGTCCTCAAAAACAGGGAAACCCCATAATGAGAAGGATTCGCACAACAGCCGCAGCAATGGACTCAAGCATGCCAACCTTCCGTTCTGTTCGCCCGAAGGCCACCATGAGCCATGGGTTGGAGGGGACTCAGCAAGAACCAGTAACGGTAAGAATCAGTCGGCAGGTCTTCCTCAGACTGTCCCAAATCTACCCTCTTCTGTGTTACCCACTGGCCTTTGTTTAGCAATGTGAAATGGAGTTTTCATCGTGATGATCTTCACATGTTATTGTTGAAGGCATTATGTTCCTCAACTTCACTCATTCCCTTCTTTATTCATTCTATTACACACACATTTTAAATTTTATTACACATATAATCTTGCATTTAATACGATCTTGAGATCATCATAAAGCATACCGTATCTACAAAAGCCCACCAGTCACAGAGCCAGTGAAAGTGCTCTAAGTCGCAGATACAGGCCAAGGACAAAAGTGAGCATCGACTACTCAGAAGCTCCCTAAAATCTGTTCTGTTTCCTAAGGGCAGAAAGAGTTGAAAAAGGTTTGGTTGAGGTGACGGCTAAGTGGAAAGAAAATTTACCTCTTTACTTCTCTTGCTTTAAACATGAAAAAAGATCCCGCAGATCTCTGAAAATATCTTCCCATGGTCAGACCACAATGGTATCATTAGCTGCACTACATGCTTTTCCGTGAACTAGGGACTAAGTATCGTTTACCTTCTGATATTCATCCGAATAGAATGATTTTCTGGAAGCCACAAGGAAGATCCACTTCTGTCTGAGAATTATGGTGACATTGGAGATCACTTCAGACAAAATTCATGCATCTACGAAGTCAGGCAACCTCCATCAGCCACAGCAGTGACAGGACACATGACTCCACTGCATTTGAAGAGCAAGTCCTGGACCTCCTCCTCCCTCCTCTAAAAGAAGTTTCACGAATTATCAGATACAACATAACTGGCTGAGGCATATAAGCAAGAAATCTAGCAAACACACACAGATGTACCCTGTGGCTAGAAGAACTCTGTTGGAGGTAGCTGACTATTTATAGAAGGTTGAGGATGTTCTACTTTGCTTAAAATGATTTATGCCCTCAAGCAAAAAGAGTATACACTTCAGTAAAACCCAAAGACTGAAAGCAATGGCCAACATACTGCCAGGAACCTCAAGCCTTCCTTTAGGTCTTGGTCCAAAAGACAACTTTTCAATAAGGTACATGGTAACTAATTAAAATGGCTACAACCTTCTCCAACACTCCCAACTCCCCTTCCTCTGGGAGTTTCTTCTGAGTCCTTAAACCAACTGCTGTTGAATCGTTTGCAATGTATTGCAACTCCATGTATGTCAGACAAAACTGTGTTCTGTAGTGGTATAGTGGGTTAAGTGCTACATCTGCTAACCAGAAAGTCGGCAGTTCAAACCCCACAGGCGCTCCTTGGAAACTCCAGGGGGCAGTTCTACCCTGACCTCTAGGGTCGCCACCAGTCATACCCAACGTGATGGCAGTGAATTTTGGGGTTGGGTTTTGATGGCCGATTTTGCAGAAGGAGACTGGCAGGTCTTTCTTTTGAGGTGGGCTCCTAACTTTTCAGTCAGCATCCAAGGACATTAGCCATTTGCATCACCCCAACTCTATTAAAGTAGGGCATGATTTGCTGATTTACTCTGGGGGGATACATTATGTGTTTATTACCCTCTTCTTCCTCCCAACATAAAGGGACATAAGCTTGAGAAGGACAGGGATCTTTATCTGTTTAATCGATGTTATCACAAGACTAGACCGGTGGTTCCAGACACAAAAGCATGTGTCTTAATCATCTAGTGCTGCTATAACAGAAACATAAGTGAACGACTTTTTAAAAAGAAAAATGTATTTTGTTCAAATTCAGGGCATCAGCTCCCGGGGATGGCTTATCTCAGTTCACTGTGGAAGATGGACTTTGTCATCAGTCATCCCCTGGACTCAGAACTTCTGAGGTACAGGGACCCCAGGTCCTTCCTAAAGGGCATGCTCTGCTTGGCACTGCTTCTTGGTGGTATGAGGTCCCCAGTTTCCTGCTGGTTTCCCTTTCCTTTATATCCTGAGAGATTGCCTCAAGGCAGAACACAGTCTTAGGCACTGAGTCCTACCCCACCCACACAACAGCCACTCATCCTCCCTTGTTACAGCCTAGAGGCAGGGTTTACAGCCTAGAGCAACACCACACAATACCAGGAATTATGGCCTACCCAAATGGCTACACACATTTGGGGGGGGAGGGGACACAATTCAATCCATGACAGTACGAAATAGGAAGTCAGTACGTATTTATTTAGTGAGGGAATGAATGAATGACTCTGCAAAGAGGTGGCTTTGGGGCCTGAGTCCCTTCGCCGGGGGCAGCTGTGCAACCTAGGGAAAATGATCAGCCTCTCTGCTCCTGTGTTCCACTGTGGGAAAATTAAGGCTGGCATGGGTGCCTGCCCCACAGCATGGCTGTGAAGTTTGACCAGCTGTCAAGTGCTTCGGATCTTGCCTGGACACAGTAAGCTTTCAATAAACGTCCTCTGTCAGCCTTATTATTTCAAGATCTATTACCCAAGGCGGTGATGGATTTGTAATGATTTACACTCTCGGGTAACTGGCTCTTCTTATATCTGACAGAGTGCATCTGGGAAGTGAAGAGCAGCCCCAGGCCCCTGGTCGAGCAGCAGGTCTAACTCAGGCTCCAAACCCCCCCTGGCCTCGGCAGCTCCAATTAAACAAAGCACCAGACTTCTCAAAGGAGCTGATAGGGCCCTTAAGTGCTACTGCAGCTGACCTGCTGAAACAGGATAAACAGAACAATGAAACCACTGAATCTAAGTGACGGTGAAGCTCCCAAGCCTTAAAAGGCAGGGAAAGCCACTCCTCTCTCCTGACTGGAGCGGAGATTTGTTTATTTGGCTTAGCGGAGTCCAAGCAAATGGTTCTAATGGCTCTGAATGGCCCCAACTCATTCTGCAGATTGCTACACATGCTGTGACTGACACTTTATAAATATATATATATATACACGTGTGTATATATATGAAAAAAAAAAAAAACAGCTCTCCATAGAAGACTTTTCCAGAACAGAACAATCACTTCTGTTTCTAGAAAGCTAAAGATCAAGGATAGTGATGTAGTAAGTCTTCTCTGCAGCAAAACCAAAGCCAGTCCAAGAGTGATAGGGGAGGAGGCTGCTCATTACACCATTAACCTGAATATCACTCACAATTAAGAGAACACACTGGGAACACCCAATGTCCACACAAGGAAAAAAAAAAATCATTGCTGAATCAACACGGACTCACAGTGCCCCTGTCAATCTAGGGAAGAGACAGTTTAGGAGGACTGCACTACTACCGGCAACCCTGGTTGCTCAGTGGTTAGGCACTACGGCTGCTAACCAAAAGGCTGGCAGTTTGAATCTGGCAGGCACTCCTTGGAAACTCTGTGGGGCAGTTCTACTCTGTCCTACAGACTCAGAATGAGTCACCATTAACGCCATCGACGGCAGTGGGTTTGGTTTGGGGGGGTTGGGAGTTAGAAGGGGAGATGGGACGAAGAAAATAGAAGTGAGATATAGAAAAGACAAAAAAGCAGAGGTGTATTGACTACTTTCAGGGCAACACTAGTTTTAATTTCTCTAATCATCACACCTTGTCTTCCCAAGGTTAACACTCTCTCAGTGGTCCTTTAAGGTATTACTGAGCAAAAGGAAACAAATGACCGTGCGTTGGAGAAACCCATAATGACAAATAAAGGATGACATGGAAGGACCTTCTTCAACTTAGAGAAGGCAGACTCAGAGTTCCAGACACTCAAGTCGAAGCTGCAGTCACATTTCCAGAAGACCAGTTCCACACCACACCCTTCCCCATCACCACTTCCTAAACGTTAATACGTATGTGCAGGCAGCTGGAGGAACCCAGGACTCTGCATTTCTAACAAGCTCCCAGGCTACCCTGATTCTGCTGGTCCTTGGACCACACTGAGCTGGAAGCTGCTAACCCATCGTACCTGCTAAAGCAAATCTCATGAATCCCTCTTCTGTATCAGTGACAAAAGTGTTTTCCAGGAGCAGCAGAAACTGAGATTACTAATGGAGTGCTGAAGCAAGTTTTTTAAAAGTTCTAATAATTCAACAATCTTGTCATACTTTATGCGGCATTTATACGGTGTCAACTGTCACTAGTAAGCCAGATTTCTTAACTATATACAAACACCAAGGTTGTATAACTGAGCAATCTCACTGCATTCTCTAGATAGGAAGTAATTTCCCTATGTTAAGAATATTAAAAAAAAAAAAAAAAAAAAGCCAGCTACCTTGGAGTTGATTCCAGTGCATGGTGAGCCCACGTGCTCAAAGCTGAACTCTTCCACAGGGTTTTTTCAGGGTTGTGGCCTTTTGGATACAGATTTCCAGGCCGTTCTTCTGCAGTGCTTCTACCCACAAAAACCTGCTGCCATTGAGCCAATTCTGACTCACAGCAACCCTCGAGGACAGAGTCGAACTGCCCCACAGCGTTCCTCCAAGGAGCGCCTGGTGGGTTCAAACTGTGGACCATTTAGTAAGCAGCTGTAGCACTTACCCACTACACCTGAGGATTTCCAAGGTGCTTCTAGGCAGGTTCAAACTGCCAGACTTTAAGTCAGCAGCTGAGTCCTTCACCTGTGTGCCACCCAGTGCGCCATATCCCAACTGTACTAAATCTATCAAAATGTCTTAATTTTCAGCCTCCTTGGATCATAGGGTTAGAATGTCTAGGGCTGCTTTCCCTTTCTTAAAGAAACTGGACATTTTAGATCAGAAAGCTAACAATGACCCACCAAACTCCAAAAGGCTCGTCTGCATAGATTTTACAATCCAGTTAACACGGTCCAACAATGTTGGCCACACCCAGTTACATAGATTATGATCCTCAACAAAACCCAAACCAAACCCCATCTGCCTTTGTGTTGACTCTGACTCATCTGCCTTTGAGATGATTTTGACTCGTTTGCCTCTGAGTTGATTTCTACACATAGTGACCCCACAGAGCAGAGTAAAATTGCCCCACAGAGTTCCCCAAAAGCAGCTGGGTGGATTTGAACTGCTCATCTTTTTAGTTAGCAGCCAACCTCTTAATCACCGCACTGCCAGGGCCCCGCTGTAACCATAAACTAAACCAAACACCAAAACTGTTGCCACCAAGTGGATTTTGACTCACAGCAATCCTATGAGTCGTACTTGAGTGGAAATTCAAGGAGAAAAGAAGAAAAAGCCAAGCTATTTCTATTTCTCTAATTATTCCTTGCCTATCGGAGCAGAATCTCAGTGCATTGAAAGGGAGTTGATAAAAACAAAACACAATGTATCCCTGTAGCCAAAATTCACAGCTAACTCCCCAAGCTTTCCACTGGTCTCCTTCCATCAGCTGAGCACAAGAGGTTTTTCCTATAAAAGGTCCACAGTATATCTAAATCTGATCCCAGTAAAATTTCACTCGAGCTGAAGTGAAAATGCAGAGGTAGCAGTTACGGATAACAGCTGGAGAACATTAGTTCTCTGTCTCTCCTTCTCTCTCCCAGGGATTGAAAATTCTGCTGTTCAGACAGGAAGTCGTCACATACCACACACTGTACAGTGCGAGAAGGCTGGGATAGGAGAACAAGTTGCTGAGCATTAGAAGGAGCGTGGAGAGGTTTTGTTCAAGAACGCACAGAGGTGACTCTGTACCTCCTGGACAGTCCTTGACACTGTCAGCCTACTATGCGCACACCTAAAATGGACAAGCACACACTTGGGTCACTTCAGTTCTGCTTTGAACCACCCAGTGTCCAAAGCCTTAACTTTATCTTTTTCTAAACGTTTTCTAAACATAAAGTTTTAAAAGTTTGAGGGAGTGGCCAAGATTCTCTGAGGATCTTTTTTGAAAAGATAACTTTTAATTAGGCTTTTCTTTTTTGTTTTTTTAATGCATAACCTTTTTTTAAAAAAAAAAAAAAAAGACTTTTCTGTAGTCTCAGAGTAAAGAAACTGACCCTTTCCGATCAGCTAAATTGCATAACTTAGAAAAACTACACAAACGAGAAATTCAAAACAGGATGATTTCAAAAGAAAAATTTACACAAAGGTTCTTGTGGATATGGTTTCTCAGAGAGTCAGTCTCGGCTGCACTTTCACACTGCAGCAGAAAATGAAGGCAGACACAAACGCAAGGGGAGTCACCCACATTCTGCGGCCACCGCTCAAGCTTCGAACAGGGAGATACGAGTTTCCTCATACCACATGCCAAGTAGCTGTTCTGCATTCCTACCAGTTTGCAAGCGGCTGTCTTTGGGGGGCGGGCTGTAAAAGTGACCCTGCTTCTTCCACTTCGCTGCAGTCCAGCTCAACCCTGACAAATCTGCCTGACTTTTGAACTGACGAAAATGCCTTGACCATATGCACATCGGGAGCCTGCGGTTCATCCACTGGGTTGGAACTCTGCGGTTTTATGCAAAGAAGGGGAGGAGGGGCAAGGGGGGAGACAGCCCACCCATCCATCATCCCTTCAGGAGAAGGAGGAGTCTAAAGTTTCTCCTAACTTGCAGGCTCCCACTTGACAGGCAATATTTCTGTGCAGTTTCAAGCCCCACGGAACAGATGGTCCTTTGCCCGTCCTGAGCCCCAAAAGAGTCCAGACAAAGCCTCCTGCCACCCCTAGCCTCTTGAGGGGGATAGGTGGCCAACATCACATAGCTGTCAGTCTAACGGCAGTGAGCAGAAAATGGAAACTTAACTACTTCTTCCAGAAGTTTTCTTTTCCTGCTACAAGAGTCCAGTGGACTGGAGTACAAAGGCCTGGGAAAGTTTTCATTGCGTTATTTTTCAAAAGCGTTTTCCGCTGCCTGCTAAATCAGCATCCTAAACACAGAAGCCCAGAAAGGGAAACTGAGGCACAGGGCTGTGTTCGGAAACAAACGACAGGGACACAACCTAAGCAGTCCCAAAGACAACCCAGGAAGTTGCTTCAAGAACCCCTCCTAGTGGGAAAGCGCCGTCAGGGGTCCTACTCAAGCAGTGCCAACGGAGAAGATGATGGCCCGCGGAGTGCCACACAGGGGTGCGCCACGGCGGTGTGCCAGAACCTTCCTCCCCGGACCGGAGGACGCAAAGGAGGAAAGGGGGCGTGATCTGGGAGTCGAGGACCGGCGGCCCACTCACCCTCACTGCCGTACTGCTTGCCATTGTTCGCGCCCATCCTGTCGCCGTCATGCCCGCCGTCTCCAGGGATACTCCATCGCTGGGGATCACGGCCCGCGCGCTCCGCACAGAAAGGCCCGCCCGACGGGACCCTTAGCGGCACATACCCCACGCTCCGGGCCGAGCTCCGGCTGGGGGGCCCTGCACTCCGGGGACCAGGCACTCAGTCTCCACCTGGCACCCCGATTTCTCCAGGCGGGCCGAGGACAGCGACTTCCCTTAGAATCCGCGCTCTGGGCCGGCGGGCGCAGCGCCTTGGTGAGCCCGCGCCCCAGGGTCGCCCCGAGGCTGGCCGCGCCGCCGCCGCCGGGTCCCCATCCGCCCGGCCGGTCCCCCGGCGGTGGACGCAGTGCCGCGCGGACGTCCGCCTTCCTCGTTCGGTGGCCTCCTCCGTGCGCCCCTGCGCGCCCGCACCTTCCCCGGGGAGGGCGCGGCGGCCACTTGTTGCGGGTGCCCCGAGCGAGCGGAGACTCACGGCCCGGTGCCGCGAGCTTGCGGACCGGACTTTTGTTAGCGCCAGGCGCCTCCTCTCGCCGCCCAGCGTCAATCACAGCTGGAGCCCCGGGGAGGAAGGCCGGCCCGGAGATGCGCGGCCTTTTAAAGGGGCAGAGCGCCTTTTCGAGGCACCTCCTCGCTCCACAACCTCGGCGCCCGGGCTGCCGGTCACCGGCGACGGGCTCAGGGAGGAGGATCGTGCCTATAGCTCTGTTTCACTATTGTTCTTGGGCAGGCTGAGGCCCCCTGTTTGTAAGATGAGCTTCCAAGTGTCGTTTGCAATCTCTTGGATTTGCCTGCAAAAATGGCATGTTTTGGGTGTGTGGCCTCTTAAAACCGTTGTGCATCCGTGTCTGCTTCTGTTGGACACATTTCAGGTGTAGATAATGCATGCAGGCATTCTCCGGTGGCTGCCCAGGTTTGGGAATGAGTGAGGGACGCGGAGAACAGAGAAAAGAGAAACTTGGGGAAACTTGAGAAACCGAGCGGGGAGTCGGCGAGCCCAAGACATTCCCCGCCCCAGTGAAGGTGGTTTCCTGGCTCAAAACTTGCAACCGGGCCAGGAAGTGCCTTTTCCCCTCCTTTCTGAATTCTTTTCCCCCTTCTGGTTGGCGTTACCTCTGTTTCATACATTACGACCTATTTTGGAGATATATATGGTACTTCTTGAGACTTAAAATGACCTTTTGGTGTTCCTTCCATTAAATGGGAAAAAGAAATGTTTCGTTCTCTCTTCATGCAAATACCTAGATTTTTATAACTGCATGTTAGTAAGGACCTTGGCATTCACCTAGCAACTTTCTATGTCGGGCAGCAGGCACACAGCTTGCTTCCTTTTTTTTAGGTTTTAGATGTTTCTAATTGAATTAAACTTTATAAATGAGACTTTAATATGTGTGTGGTATATAAGCGTCTAATAATTAAATGAAGAGGGAACCCGGAGTTTTTGTAATTACCTATTTCTTAACAGCTTGCAGTAGCATGCAGAAAAACAGTTAATCATTTGACTTCTTACAGAATCTATTTGGCTAATTACCTTTAATGTGGTGCAATTTTCTTTTCTCAAGATAAGCTAAAATATGTTTCAGAATTTTAAAATCCGTATTTCCTGTGCAGGAGAAATCATGTGTTGGGGAAAAAAAGGCATAAATTCATCTGTTTTAAAGAGCAGAATTAAATAGTTTTGGTACGATTTCCATCCTCCCAGTTCCAAGAGCTGAAGAACTCAGTTTAGGTTTGTCTTGTCTGGCCAGTAACTTGTGCTTTGCGAATTTCCTTGGAATTAAATTAAAACCAATGTTATGGGCCTAAAATAGGGGATATGAATGTTAAAAATTTGCAAGTATACATGAGCCTTGAGACACACCATCTGAAAGCAGAAACTCAGTCTAGGAACAAGCTGACATTCCCACAGTTTGATCCGCAAGACAGCTTGCGGTCACCTGGTTCATCACCACATAGGGAACAGCTGTGGGGCTGGTGACTGTAGAGGATTAGTTGAAGACAAACTCAGCCTAAATGAATAGGACAAATGAAGCTCCCAGGGACAACTTGTGTATATACTCTTCTATGTAGGGTCAGTCTGAGTCAGAATAGACCCAGTGGTGGCGGGTTTGGTTTTTTGGTTTTATCCCTTAAGCTCCCAATTCCTCTTCTGAGTCTTCAGGTCAGCAAACTGGCAGAGGAAGAATCCATGTCTCAAGGAGTTCCCACCTGTGCCTTCACCTACTGCCTCTCTGCACTTGGCCATTATTAAATCTGGAGTGACTTGCCTCCCTTTCGGTTGGGTTATCTTACAGAGGCTGCTGGATTCAAACCATTGATCTTTCAGTTGGCAGTCAAATGTTTAACCACTGTGCTATCAGTGCTGTTCCATGTTGGCATACCAAATTCCAAAACCATTGCCATTGAGTCATTTCTGACTCATAGCGACCCCATAGGAGAGAGTAGAACTGCCCCCATAGAGTTTCCAAAGAGTGCCTGACAGATTAGAACTGCCCATCTTTTGGTTAGCAGCCATGGCAGTTAAGCACTATGCCACTTAAGTTTCCCATGTTGGCATACCCATTAACACTCATTTCTGTCAAGTCAATTCTGACTCATATCAACCCTACAGGACAGAGCAGAACTGCCCCGTAGGGTTTACAAGGAGTACCTGGTAGATCTGATCTGCCAACTCTTTGGTTAGCAGCTGTTGCACTCAGCCACTAAGGCACCATGGATCCTATGGAAACTTGCATTGAAGAAAGAAAAAGAAAAAAAAATTAACCAAAAAAAAGGAAGACTATTCACAAATCACCACCTAAAAGAACTGCTGCTTCTAAAAATAAAATTGTATTCATATTTATAGATAGCATAAGTTTTTAAATTAAGAGAAACCAACCAGAACCAAACCCACTACCATCAAGTTGGGTCCGACTCATAGCCATCCTATAGGCCAGAGTAGAACTGCTCCAATAGGGTTTCCAAGGAGCACCTGGTAGATTTGAACCACCAACCTTTTGGTTGGCAGATGCAGCACTTAACTCACTATGCCACCAGGGTTTCCTTTAAATGAAAACAGTATACAAATATATGGTTTTTACTGAAACTTTGAATCTTTTTACTCAGCTTCCAAACCTAACCCCCAACTTTCAGTAGAGATTTGTAAATTCCTTTAGACAAGGACGGTGTGTTTGTCACCAATTTGTTCCCAGTATCTAGTGTAACACTTAAGACAAAAATGTACTCAATAAATACATTCAATAAATACTGGCAGAATGAATGAAAGTTGAACAAAGAGATAAGATTATCTGAATATTATTTCACTTTCTCTGTCCTTTTTGAAGGCCTGCAACTGCTGGGAGGGGGGGACAAGTAAGCATTCTAAGTCACCTAAAAACAGTAATAACACACTGGGCTTCTGTTGGTTTTCTCCACCCATCACACTTCCCCTCTTGTTCTCATAGCACCAGCTCCTGTCCTTTGGGAAGCTAGTCACCCAACTTCCAGCTGTGGGCTGCTATCTTGTTGGAGCTGTCAATCATGGTAGCCAGCATCCTGTCCAACAGAGGGCACATGATCAGGCTGAGGCAACCAGGTGGTCACAGCTTTTGCTGACACAGGTGCTTAAATGGCACAGTTAATTTGTGCTCACTAATCTAAAGGTTAGTGATTCAAACCCACCCAGCCACACTGCGGAAGAAAGATCGGGAGATCTCTTTCTGGAAAGATTGCCCTGTGGAGAAGTTCCGCTCTGTAACAATGAGTCAGAAATCAACTGGAAGACAAAGAGTTTTTGCTTCTCCAGATGCAGATACTTGTCTAGGGATAACTTTGTTGCTCAAACAGGACCAAACAGATTCCTTTCTTAGATTTTTTATTGAGGTATGTCAGGGAAAACTCTCCATTAATTTGTGGCATGTTTCTCACTGAATAAAACCTACAAAAAGAAAAAATATACATAGACCATTATGCAGAGCAAGGCAGGGATTACAAATAAAGTAGGAAGTTCCTAAAAGCTGTTCATTTCCTAGTTCCAACAGATTCCTTTCCTCGACGCCAATTAGCACTCTGTGTGGCCCAAACAACTTTGGTTTGGGTTCTGTCATGTGCGTCCTGAACTCTGACCAACAGACTGAGCTTCGACTATTAAGAAATGCCCCAAATCAGATATTTTAGATGTTTATTAGAATAACACCGTATCGAAAGAAATCGTTTACTTCTATTTCCAGGAATCTGGAATAAACACACTTTTCCCTATTCCTTCTGCTAAATACAACTAAGAACTCTGTATATCATACACCCCACCAGGAAAGGCAGACTGAAGAGACTGCATTTCCACCCTTGTGGTATTGTAATGAACCTCACTAGCACTCCCATTAAAGGGGTGTCAGAGAAGACCAAAAAGGGGGCTGGGACTGGGATTTTCCTCTGTGCTTGTTGGTAGTTAACCCGCCCCACACCAGGGTGTCAAGGGTCAAGTGAGGAGCCTTACCTTCTACTCTTACCTGGCAGTGAGGAAGTGCCTTTGTTTCAGTGGGGGCCGAGTGGAGAGTCAGGACTTTCATCATCACCCAGTGGTGGCAAGATCACCCCCACTGTAATGTCAATGGAGATCATATGGGAAGCCAGAACTTGTGCCCACCCAACAGTAAGTCAAAGGAGGCTGAATGGGGAACCTAAACTGCTCCCTCTGCCTGGCATTCAAAAGATGATGCTTCCTCCATTAAAACAGAAGGAATCAACACGATCCAGAGTCTCAAAATATAATGTAAAAGTATCCAGGTCTGAATCAAAAATCACTCATCAGAAAGATCTTCAACTGAATAGGAAAAAAGGACTATCAAAGATTCCCAGGTTGAAAAGACAAAGGTGTTAGGATTATCCAACAAAGATTTTAAAGCAGCTATGACCAAAAAAAAAAAAAATACTTCAACCAACAGTTACAACCATACTTGAAACAAATGAAAAAAAAAAACAAAACCTAAACAAAGAAATGTAAGACATGAAGACAAAGCAAATGGAAATCTTAGCACTGAAACGAAAGTTCAGTGGATAGGCTGAATAGCAGAAGAGACAGAAGAAAGAATCAGTGACGCAGAAGACAGAACAAGGCACTATTACTTGATCTGAACAAGGAGAAAATACACTAAAATCAAGCAAACAATACAATACAAAAAGCACAGAGCTTCAAGGGCATGAGGTACTTAGAATAAAAGACCTAAACTTTGTGCCATCAGGGTCCAGAAAGGAGAAATTGTAAAGGGTGGAGCTTAAGAAGTACTTGAAGAAATAATGTCTGAAAGTTTCTCTAATCCCTGAAATGACAACATTATGGCAATGAAGAATAAACTTGTGGTTGTGTAAGTTAAGTGATGGACGGGTGTGGGAAGGAAGTGGGTGTAGTTACAGAAGGGCAACAGAAGTGTTCCTGGTAGATACGCAATGTGATGTATCCTGGCTGCATCACTGTCAATATTTCACTTGTGACCGTGTACTAAAAGTTTTGCAACATGGTACCATCGGGGGACACTAAAAAACAGTACACAGGATCCTTCTCTTTTATTTTTTAACCACTATACAGGAATCTACAATTTTCTCAAAATAAAAGGTGAATTTAAAAAACAACAAAGCCATTTTCACACTATGAAAATTATTTCTCCACATTATTTTAGAACGATCACTTACAATGCCTCTCATTTCCTCTTCATACACACTCATTCACCTGGGAAAGCAAGAGGCTTAACAGTAACTGAGTTCCTGGTGTTAATCAGATTTACATCTGGATTTATTCAGCCCTGAGTGATTTAGGCTAAGTCAGCAGCCTGCAAGTATGATATGGACCCTTGAGTTCTCAGAATTAGCAGACTCCATTGACTGAAGGAACTGGCCAATTGCTAAGTAGCACACTCAAGGTACCAAGACCTCAGTTTTAATTGATTTCCATGTTTGCCTTTTTATTTTTCAGTAACTAACTCAGTGGCCTTTCAGCTGCTTTAATAAATATGTCAACACTTTGAGCAGTGGGAATATGTTCTCTTCCAACGCTTTTTTTTTTTTTTAGAAATATTAAATTCAAAAGCCAGTTTGATTTATAACACATCAGGCCCTATTTTCTCAGGGGGTGGAGCCACTGAGGGTCAGATTGATCATCTGCACTCGGTGCTGGTGACAGACAGGCTGTCAGAGGACTTAATGGGGCTACAATCCCAGGATGCCTATCTCTGAGCCTCTTCCATCGATCTGATTGGTTGGCTGCTAGGCCAGCAAAAAGGTACATCATTAACCACAGGTTCCCATGGGAATAGGGTAAACAAAGTAAACTCTCCCATGATAGCAATCTTTGGAAACGTTCAAAGCTGGGATCCCTGATTTTAAAAATAATAAAAATGATTATAAGAAAAGAAAAATGAAGCACACCGTTGCACGATATGAACTTCTGCTTTCAGTTTATTCACATTTCTGTGATTTTTTTGTTCCCTTTGGGTACACTGGATTGTCTTCCAAGGTCTGAATCATCTTCTAATATTTATTTTCATATTTCAGAATATGTCTTTGTTTGTATATTCCCTTTCTTTAATAATGGCGGGGACTACACACTCAGCTCTAAGTTATACTCTGGTGGTGTAGCGGTTAAGAACTAATTCTTCTAACCAAAGAGTTAGCTGTTCAGATCTACCAGGCACTCCTAGGAAACTCCATGGGGCAGCTCTACTCTGTCCTCTAGGATTGTTGTGAGTCAGAATCAACTTGACAACAGTGGATTACATTAGATTACTACCTAAATGAAGAATTATTGTTTTCTTTAAATTAACATAGTCATTATTGTTGCATGCCATTGAGTATATTCAGATTCATAGCAATTCCATGTGACAGAGTAGAGCTGCCCCATGGGATTTCCTACAGTTGATCTTCAGTAGAGTGGATTGCTAGATCTTTTCTCTCACTCGCAGCTGATGCGTTCTCCCACTAGCTTTTCTGTTAGTTAGCAGCCAAGTGCTTTAACTACTGCATCACCAGATTTACTATCAAAATGTAAGGATAGGTTCTTGGAAAACAAATTACATGTATCAGTTAAAGACAAAGGGTATGAGCATACAAATGATTACTCTCCCCCTCCTGGAACACTGAATATATCATTTGTTCATCTGCAGAAGCAGAGGAGAAAAAAAGACATGACTCATCTAATTTTACTATTGAAGTCCTAGTAGTGCCGTGGTTAAGAGCTGTGGCTGCTAACCAAAAGGTCAGCAGCAGTCTGAATCCATCAGCTACTTCTTGGAAACCCTATTGCATCCTATAGTGTGGCTGTGAATTGGAATCAACTTGAGGGCAATGAGGTTTTTGTTTGTTTATTTTTTCCGCTATGGCCTCTTGCCCCATTTGATGTTCACAACTATATCAAGCAGGCCTTCTAGCCTTAACTGAGACTCAGAGAATACTGAGACTCAGAGAAGCTGAGTCACTCCTAAAATGATGCACACAGCAAGTCTGAAACCAAGGTCTCTTCATAAAACCTGTGGTAGTTCTCATTGCTTCTTGCCATATTGTCATGCATATCACGTGTGACCCACCTGAGTCTCAGCAATGGACCATGAAGAGAAGTAGTATAGTACGAAAAGATAGTACACGTCTATTTTAATCAACAGCATGGTTGTGCAGTGGTTAAGTGCTTGACTGCTAGCTGAGCAGGCAGCAGTTTGAACTCATCAGCTGTTCTGCTTCTGTAATGATCATACCATTGGAAACCATGTACAGAAGTTTTACTCTGTCCTGTAGGGTCACTAGAGTTGGAAACCAACTTGATGGCAAAAAGTTCAGTTCAGGCTGGAGGGGGTGGATTTAGAATATCTTTATTGTCTGAAATGAAATTAGATTTCAAAAGAAATATTCATTATATAACACAAATCTCCTCATTTGACTGAGTTTCGTCATAGCCACGAATAAGCCACTTCAGTTATGTTAATAATTGTAAAGTAAATAAGTAATAAAATAAGATGGGTAATTTTTAATAGGTTTCTTGGAACTCTATCACCTCCAAAATGTTTATTTCCTTGTTCTTGGAAAACAAAATATAACCCTTTGCTTTGACTCAAAATATTAAAATAGTCACATACCCTGGAGAACAGCTGCACTTCATTCTCCCCCTACACTTTATATCTCTTTGTTAAATTCCATGGTTTTTATCAGGCAAGTACCTGTCTCAGAAAGGGAGCTACCCAAGGCCTCACAGGAGCCCAGAGTGGCATCTCACAGTTCTTGTATTTACCTCAGAAAATAAAAACTGCCATTCAGAGTCCTAATATATTTAAGTAAACATCTGATTTCTTAGAACACAGCAAATTAAAAGCAGGGTGTTAGGAGGAAGATTATTCAAGATATTTGAGAAGCTGCAAAATTTACAGCTGGTGGATGGATGGGAAGACTGGTAAGGAAATTCTCTAAAAGGAAAATGCAAAAAACTGAATCAGAAAAGCAGAAACAACAAACAAAACACCTGGAATACCACAGCAAGGGGTATTCTATTAGTTGTGGTAATGTTGGCTCCCCTAAGTTTTAGTGGCCTGGCATAACACAACTGAAATTTATTTCTGGCTTGTAAAGTAGTCCATGTACATGTTGGTGGTCTGTCAGTGATTGTGTTCCACACGGTGACTCAGGGATCCAGGCTTCTTCCATCTTATACTTCCACCAACTGTAACGTCACCCACGTGCAACTCGTACTAGGCTCACACTCCTTTGGTGAAAACAAGCTACATGGCCATATCTGGACTCCAGGGAAGTTGTGTGGACTTTCCTGACACTGCTGAGGGGCATCTACATCACTTAAAGTTATCACGCTCTTGTTGAACATTTAATTATATGTCAGACACAGTTGGATGGCTAAGACGCCACACATACCCTCCTCACCTCCCTTCTCTCTCTCTCATTTGTAGGTTAGAAAAGTTACATCCTTGGCTTCCCCCAGCTCTCTAACACTTAGGAATGTCCACGAACAAAGCCCTTGCTGGTGAAATGTAAGCAGAATGCACGAGGGCACCTGGGAATAAATTTTGCTGTTGAAATAAAACTCAGAGGCAGCTCTGCTACTACTTTTTCCTACCTTGAATTCCATTATGTTTCTTGAAGCTTGAGTGACCATTTTGTGAATTTAAAGGAAAGGCTAGCAGAATTGCCATACTGGAGATACAGTGTCCTGAAGGCCGAGCCACTGAAACAAGGATGGGAACATTCTACCTCCAGATTGCTTATAGCAAAAGGTCACCATTCGCTTACTTCACCCAATTTTATACCTAAGAGATATACATTCTACTCACTGTATCTTCCATTTCAGAAAGGGTAAAACTAGATAATATACTAGTATTGTCCTTCATTGTCTTGGATTGAATTGTGTCCTCCCAAGAATTGTGTAGTCATTGGGCTAGGCCATGTTTACCGGTATTGTATGATGTTCCTATATGCTGTGAACTCTGTCTCTCTAATGTTAATGAGGGAGGATGGAAGGCAGTTGGGTTGGTGCAGCAGGACTCCACATATATAAGACTGTATTGTGCCCTGAGGCAATCTCTTGAGATAGAAAGGGCAGACTCTAGCAGAGATAGTTGGTGACCTCATAATACCAGGAAAGAAGTAGTGCCGGGAGGTGAGACATCCTTTGGAAAGGACCTGGGATCTCTGTGCCTTGGAAGCTCCCAAGTCCCAGGGATGTTCCTCCAAAGCTGACAGCGAAAGCCTTTCCCTGGAGCTGACACCCTAAATTTGAGCTTGTAGTCTGTTAGACTGTCAGAGAATAAAATTTATCTTTTTAAAGCCACCACTGGCAGTATTAGAGCAGTACCAGATGACTAAGTTATTCATAGTGGTTAAACTGTTTTTAAAAATACTGATGCTTAATGGCAAAATTTTAAGTTACATGGAAGATATATTTACAGAAAACAGTCAGCTTACCACAAGACCAGCCCTCTAAAACACCACTCTGATCACTTTCTATCACATTAAGGGACACTTACTGTATATGTGGCTAAAGTACATTTACTCAATATGAAGAAATAGTACTTTCAGTCTTTTATCAAGACTCAGAAATCCTGGTGACATAGTGGTCACGTGCTACAGCTGCTAACCCAAGGGGTCAGCAGTTTGAATCCACCAGGCACTCCTCGGAAACTGCGGGACAGTTCTGCTCTGTCCTACAGTGTCACTGTGAGTCAGAATTGATTTGATTGTGGTGGGTTTGGGGTTTATCAAGACTCAGTCTTTATGTAAGGACAAAATCTTACTTCAAGTAGGAAAGATGTAAAATAATGTAAGGAATGTAACAGCATATTTTCTCTCTCAACTGGGAATAAAATAAAATGTTTCCTGGAATTCAGCATAACTTTCTTGAATAAAAAATAGTTTTAATAGAGTCTATAATTTGCTTCAAATGGAAATGTATACAATTTTTTTTCCTTGCAATAATGGATTAATTCCCTGATACAGGCAGTTTTTAAGTATGAGTCATTTTCTTTGAAGAACTCAAAAGAGTTTTCAGTATTGGACCAATTACTCTTATTTCTAGCCATCACTGGGCACCTGGAGTGTGATTGAAAGTGGGTTTGTGACTAAAGCTTTGTAGTCTTGAGGGCTGTGGAAAGCAGGATGTTAATCAGTAGCTTGTATCATCGGATACCTGCACTTCAGTTTCCCAAATTTCTAGAACGATTCTGAGCCTGCATCAGAATGCATACACCTATTCAACACTGTTCTAAGCTCTGAGGAGCCAACAGTGAATAATCCAGAAGTAATCCCTGCTCTCATGGAGTTTGTATCATTCGGGCTTGTTATTTTTGTTAGGCTTCCTGGAGTTGGTTCCGACTCCCAGTGATCTGTGTATAAAAGAACCAAGCACTGTCTGGTCCTGTGCCGGCCTAACAACCTTTGCTATGTTTGAACTTATTGTTTCATCCACTGCATCAATCCGTTTCACTGAGGGGCTTCCTCTCTTTTGCTGACCCTCTGCTTTACCAAACACGAAGTCTTTCTCCAGGGACTGGTCACTCCTGAAAACAAGCCCAAATTATGTGAGACAAAGTCTTGCCATCTTTTCTGCTACGGAGCATTCTTGGTAAAGATGGCCAATGAACGTGTTCATGCCAAGCCAAAGCCAAGTGCCGTCGAGTCGTCGGATCCGACTCACGGCGACCCTAGGGACATAAGTAAATATTTCGGGTAGTGAAAAATACTATGATGATAATCAAGCAAGATAAAGGTATGCAGAAGGTGACTTTCACAGCAGTAGCTAGTTTAGCTACTAAGAACGTATTCCTATGGATGAAATATTTGGTCTGAGACTTAAACAGTGAAAAGGATGTAATCATGTGAAAATTTGGGTAAAAGAAGATTTCAGACAGACGGAACATTTTAATTTATATTAAAATCTCTGGAATTGGAATGAGCTGGGTCAGTATGTTAGTCAGCTATTGCTATAATAATGTGATAAATTAGTCTTAAACTCAATCAATATGTTGCTCTTTCTTATTGTCTTGCTCAGTTGTTAAGAGCTCAGCTGCTAACCAAAAGGTCAGCAATTTGAATCTACCAATCACTCTTTGGAAACCCTATGGGGTAATTCTACCCTGACCTATAGGACTACTATGGGTTAGAATCCACCTGATGGAATGGCAAGAGGTTTGGAATTTTTTTTCTTCCTGCTCACAAATCTGCAAGTCCATTGGGTTCATTTCGATTCAGGTTTCTGAGGAAATGGGCTTGGTACCTAGATTCAGGTCAGGTTCAGTTGTCTCCTAGGAGTTTTTTTTAGAGCCTAGGTGAAAGAGATAGAGGCTACCTAGAGTGTGTTCTGACACCTCACAGCTCTGAAAGGGTCCAAGTGAAACCATTTAAGTGCATTTTCAGCCTCTGCAAGCATTGTATCTGTGGCCATCCCATTGACAGAGAAGAGTCACATGGCCAAGGTCAGCCCTAATAAGGGAGCCAGTGGATATGCTTGATCCATGTTTGTGTATTGCAAGGTGTCACAGTACAGGCAGGAGCAAAGAATTGTAGAAATACTTTAATCTACTGTAGCCAGCATGACAGAATTTCATGAATCAGTGGAAATGTACAGATTTGCTGGAGAATGAGCAAAGGCCTGATTATGTAGGATTTTATGAGCACGCTAATCAATTATTTTAATTATAATGCAAAACAGGAAGAGTTTAAATAGGGAAATGAAATGATGTGGTTGATATTCAAAAAGGTCAGCCAGTTTTAGTGTGGAAGACCAGAGATCCGTTAAGAAACCTCTGCCCTAGAATAGGTGAGAGCAATCCATACAAAAGTAGTATCCATGGAGAAGGTAAGAAATGGTCAGATTCAAGACCTATTGTAGCGATGGAGCTGACACAGCTTTCTTGTGTGTTTTATGAGCAAAAGAAAAAAATTAAAGACGTTTTTTCATCTTTTATTTGAGCAACAGAGTGGAGAGTGGTTAGAGAAGATGAGGGAGACACGCTTCAGGGCCGATTGCCTGGAGGGAGGTTTTTGTACAGAATTCTGGTTTTGGTCACTGTAAGCTTGAGAGAGTGAGCAGACAAATTGAGATGTAAGTCAGGAGTTGAGTTAATGAGTCAGGTATCAGGCTAGAGGAAATTGATGGATATATCATTTGAGAACTCTTTAATACATAAAACCTGTTGTCATTGAATCAATTCTTATTTATAGTGACCCTAATGGACAGAGTGGAACTTCTCCGTAGAGTTTCCAAGGGGTTCTTGGTGGATTCAAACTGCTGATCTTTTGGTTAGCATCCATAACTCTTCACCAGTATACTACTGGGGTTTCTAATCTCACATAGAAACCCCACTTTCCCCTCCCCCCCAAAAAACCTGAACATGTTGCTATTGAGTTGATTCCAACTCACACAAAGGAGAAGAAACTGGCAAAGGATATTGAGAAGGAGTAGATAAGAAGGTAGGACTAAAATATAAGAGAGCGTTGTGTTAGAAAAGGTAAGCCAAAAATCCATCAAGAAGAGGAAATAGCCTGCTATGTCAAATGCTGCTGGTAGTTCAATTTCAATGAGCAGACCATTGGATTCAGCATTGAGCTCTTAGGGTACCCATGTTAAGTCATTTAATTGAAGTCATGAGAAAAAGTCTGGCTATTGAGGAGAAAAGGAGACAGCAAAGACATTGATTATAACCAATTTTGCTACTGAAATGGGAAAAGGAACACTGAAATGGAAAAATGCCTAAAGAGAAACAGGAGTCGAAAGAAGGTTGCTTTTGTTTGGATAGATTCTAATCTGGTACATGATATTTATATACAGATTGGAATAATCCTCTAGAAATGAGTAAATGATGAGAGAAAAACAAAATATTTTAGGTGAGGAGAAAGACTGAAACCTAGAACAAAAGTAGCTGGCCTTGGCTGGGTGAAGAAATAGGCGCTCTGTCAAAATAGAGGGAAGATCTATTCTGAAGCAGATTCAAGTGCACTGGTGAAATTAGAGGTGAGGTAAGACCATACTTGCCTAATGACTTCCATCACCTCGCTGAATAAACCACACTTCCTAGGGGCTACCATGGAATGCCCAAGTCAGGCAGTTAGGCAGCTGCTAGAGGAGTGTGCTTATAGTCTCTGCCTGGTACTCCCACAGTTCCACCCAACCCAAGTGGTCTGCTTGCATATTGGCTCAGCAAGAAAGTCTGTAGTAGAAAGAACTGCAGCCGAGTTGGCTTCCCAGAGCTCAGATAGCCCAGAGGAGCTGGAAGATGGGCTGACCAACTACTCAGCCAAGGGGAAGACAAAACATGGCAACTTAAATTTATTTTGAACTTGGCTGGCTTGGTAGCTTATCAACTTCCACTTCATTTGGCTGTTGCAACCCAGGCCTGGGGTCATGTTGAGTTCTTCTGAGTTCTTTCAGCAACTGGTAGAAATAGATGGAGACGGGTCATTCTTATTAACATAGACATATTATGTACCAGATTCACATCTTAACCTCCCCCTTGAAGAATGAGACATTCATTCCCCTAGCTACCAGGAGTACAGGCTAACAGTGCTCACAGCAGCAACCCTCTCTGGGGATGTCAGCCAGGGAAGATAGCTGCCTGCCCAAGTTTTACCACTCTCTGGGGGCAACTCAAATCCAATGCAGATGCATGAGGTTTCTGACCCTTTGTCTTGATTTGAGACACCTCTAAGAAGGGTTTATTCACCTTAGCACCGTTGACTTTTGGCACTAAATAACTGTTGGTTGTAGGGGGCTACCCTGTGTATTGTGAGATATTTAGCAGCATACTTGGTGTCTAACAATTAGATGCAGTTAGCACATCCACAACTGTGACAATCAAATACGACTCCAAACATTGCCAAATATCTGCTTAGAAGCAAAAGGGCTTCCTGCTGAAAGCTACTTACTCTGACAGCTTTCTAAAAGAGCTTCTTCTGGGACTGGCTGATGTCTCTGTTTTAAATTAATCTTAGCTCAGTTCCTTCCTCCACTCTAAGTTCCATCACTCTTTTACAGGTATTGCCGAAGAGAGATCTCCCAAAAAGACTTATTGGAGACAAACACCCATTTTTGTTCCTTCTGGGAAATTGACCTTGACAGTAGTCTTACCAAGTGGTCTCTGAAAAGCTGGAGTTGGACTGCCCACTGGATGACTGCACCTTATCATTGGAAGGTAAGGTGCAAGTAGATTGTGACACGTTATAGCAATAAAATTGTCCAAAATTTTACCAGCAGTATAGATAGAAGGGAAGGAACTGGTTGGGGTGTAATATCTCAGGTCTCTAAAAGTCAGGAGAGATCAAGTGGCTGGAACTAAAGCCCTTTGCTATACTGGAGAAAGACAATGAAAAGCTGAGGATAATCATTATTTTTAGACACAGTGAGAGAGTTAGATAACCTCCTTGACAGAATGCAAAGATATGTTTATCTTCTTTAGTTGTTGTGTGGAAGAAACTCACATCTTAAAGATTTTAGGGCCTAGTTCATCTCTCTCAATACCTCATTCTTGTCAATATTCTCAGTGATTCCACTATACAAGCAGATTACTCTTCTAAACTCTGCTCTCTTTTCACTTAATCTCCTTTATTTAATAAGTGAGTTCTCTACCCCTCCTCAGCAGCTCAGTCATCAGGATCTCCAACATTTTCAAATCCTCTCATTCAAACCCACTGTAACCTCAACTTCAAGATCACATCTCCAATAATTATCCTACCTTTGAGCTCACTCTATTATCACAACCCTATTTTTTTTCTCTCCACATTACAACACTGACATGGCTCTTACAATACTCACCTCAGAACCTACAATCCAGCAATCTGGCCAATTGCACTGTCCCATACTGTCTTCTTATTGTCACTTTCCTCCTTACAACTTCTATGCCACACTCTTGTGTCATTGCATTTAATTGGCAAAACCCCAAGATGAACAACTAACTTCTACTTAAAGACTAGACCTTCCTCTGCTGAATGTGACTAGGATTGCTGTCTCTGATCCTTCAGGAATCTTTTTCTGATTATTGTCCAGCAAGCTTACATTTGTATCTCTGGGATTGTCTTTGTCAATTAGATACCTTCTTGTTGTTGCTATTGTTAGGTGCCATACAGTTGGTTCTGTCTCACAGTGACCCTGTGTCTCTTCATCCTTGTTTCTAAGGAGCATTCTGCCTGCACTTTTTCTAAGACAGAGGTGTTTGTTCTTCTGACAGTCCATGGTATATTCCATATTTTCCACCAACACCATAATTCAAAGATATTGTCTTAGCTATCAAATGCTGCTATAATAGAAATATTACGAGCAGAATGCTTTAACAAATGGAAATTTATTCTTTCACAGTTCAGAAGTCTAGAAGTCTGAATCCAAAGCACCAGCTCTGGAGGAAGGCTTTTGCTCTCTGTTGCATCTTGGGGAAAGTCTTTGTCATTAATCCTACCCTGGTGTAGGACTTTCTCCACCCAGGGACCCCAGGTAAAGATGAGGCACTGCATTCTTGTTTCTTCTTACTTGATAATAGTGAGGTCTCTCTCTTTTCTGCTTGCTTCTCCCTCTTTTATATCTCAAAAGACATTGAGTCAAGACACTACCTAATTCTGTAGACTGTGTCCTGCCTCACTTAAAAAATGTAATAATAACAGACAGCGGACTCTCCAATACAGTCTTAACCACAGGCACATTGTTGTTACTGTTACATGCCTTAGAGGTTCCGACTCATAGCAGTTCTACATATAACAGAATGAAACACTGCCTTGTCCTGTGACAGCCTCATAATTATTGTTGTGCTTGAGCCTTTCATTGTAGTCACTGTGTCAGTCTATCTCATTGAGGGTCTTCCTCTTTTTCACTGACTCTGTTTTACCAAGCATGATGTTCTTCTCCAGGGATTGATCCTTCCTGATAAAACATGTCCAAACTATGTGAGACATCATCTAGCCATCCTCACTTCTAAGGGGCATATTGAGTGTACTTTTCCCAAAACAAATTTGTGTATTCTTTTTTAGTGCATGGTGTAACTAATATTGGTCACCAACACTGTAATTCAAAGGCATCAGTTCTTCTTCAGTCTTTTTTATTCATTGTCTGTCTTCCACATATATCCATCAAGTTTACAGCATAGGCAACTCCATGGGGAAGTTCTTCTCTGTCCTATAAAGTTGCTACAAGTCAAAAATGACTCAATGGCACACAACAACCACAAAGATATATTTGTGTTTCCCTGAATATAAAGACGCTGGAGGCCTAAATATAAAGCATCAACAATATAACTTCCCCTGGGAAGATCTGTCTCATAAGGGGTTTGATTTTCGCCTAGAGAAATGGAAGGAGCTTTGACCTTGGGCCAACAGATGACTTACATGGCATCATTTCTCATCTACTCAGTAAGCAACACCGTCCTTGAAAGCAGCAAAGATCCTGTCAACATCACAAGGCAAGAAAAAAGAAAGTAGTAAGGTACGAGCAAAGCAATCTCTCAGTAGTACTGCCACTCTTAAGAAAGGACAGTAACTATAATCTGTGAGGGCAGAAAATGAACTCAGAGGTCAATGTCAAGTAGACATCCTAGCCACCAACACATGCTGGTCATTGGTGGTTGGTTTTGAGAATAGATGAATGAAACCTGTCTTCCCAGAAGGATGGGAGCTAGTCACAGGAGTTAGCTCAAGAACAACTTGAAGACGACTGGACCATAGCAGGGGATATAGGATTCACTACCAGGGATGTGAGTTCTGTTAGGATCAAAGAGAAGAGAGGTAACAGAATGAACAGAGCTATGTTTTCTGAAGGGTATTCTCCAGACCACAGTGCCAGTAAGGTATCCATAAAAAAGACTTCCTGGGTCAAGCAAGCATAGCAAACTCTGTAGTTTTACTTCTACTTCATACACGGTCCAGCTTGAATGTTTCTAAAGAATTTCTTATTATCAAGGGACGTATCCAAAATATTCATTGCCAGTGAGTCAATTCTGAGTCCAAGAGACCATACAGGATAGAGTAGAACTGCCCGTAGGGTTTTCAAAGAGTAGCTGGTAAATTCAAACTGCAGACCTTTTGGTGAACAGCCACAGCCCTTAACAGTGCACTACCAGGCCTCCCTGAGAGATTAAGACACTAGAACAGCCACTGCCGTAGGGTCAATTCTGACTCGCAGCAACCCCACAGGGTTTCCAAGGCTATAAATCTGTACAGAAGCTGACTACCACACATTTCTTCTGCAGGGGGTATACAGATTGCATCTAATTCCAATATAACTGTTATTCTACAGTTAAACGTATAAATGTGTTTTCCTCAGGCTTCCCTCCACCCCACCAAACTTGTCCCACGTTGTCCTATGTTCTCTCAGAAATGACTTCTCATTTCTGAGAAGGGGAGATCTGCGTCCTAGACTCTGAGGGAATAAAAATTCTTTTCTGAACACACTACTCAGCCTCTCACAATAATCTTAACGCAATCGCTTGTTGAATGTCTTGAATTTACCTTGATTTTTATCTTTACAAATTCTGCTCAAGCATTTCCCGAAGTTAGTCTCTTGGAAGTTTATGGATATTTGAGTGGAGAAAGAGGGTTTCTGTGATAAAGGGTTCTTAAGTGGACTATAGAGTTACAGAAGATTGAGCTCTGTAGGGTGTTTCAGAGCCTTTAATGTGCACTGTCTTTCTCCAAATGCTGCCCTCATCCATCTCCACACCACTGACCCAACTTGAATTCATTCCCATGGGGCAATAACCAAATTAAGTGATAAAACAGACTACTCTGAAATGTCATCTATGCAGTGGGGACCCAAAGACCTTACTTATTTCAGTTTATTGGAATTCACGTGAGAACATCCATCAGGGTGGAAACTCATCATCCACTGGGAAATTACAACCAAACTCAGGACCTGAATACAGCCGTTACTGTTTGAGATACATGGTAGGAAAAGTGCATAGCAGTTTTAATACAGTTAAGCCTTCAGGAAGAACATTTTCAGAGATGCTGGTCACATTTTCCCACTTGTAGACCAGCAGGGTGATTTTCTTCCTGAAGTATTGCCATTTCTTCCACAAAGCATGAGAAGCCTAGCATGTCTTAATTACTTTGGGAGCCCATATATTTAGAAACCCAGTTGTTCTTGGAGCCCTGGAGTATATCCTATCATTTAGAATAAGAATCTAAAAGATTTGTTTGGTTTTCTTGGTTAGGAAAGACCAGGAGCACTTCACTTAATTCTCTTCGCTTTCTCAGCCCGAAGTATTTATTACATCTTGCGGCTCTTCAGAAGAATTTGGGGCCAGCTTCTCCATCTGTTTTACCAACTCATTCACAGAATATTACCATTAGGCTAAATTTAGAAACATAAACTTTTATGATTGAAAGTCACCTTAGAGCACACCTTTTCCATCATTTCCTTTCCGAAAACAAGAAAAGTGATACCTATAGAGCTTGCTCAAGAACCCCTACCTGTAAATGGTATTGAAAGTCGCTAGATTTACACAATGTAATCTGAAGGGGAGGTGGAGAGTATAACATTTAAACCTGGATTTTGATCTCCTTTCATTTTGTAATATAATGTCTACACCGAATAGGAAATTAAACACTAAAACTAATTTAAAGAGTTCATAATGGTCCTTAATACAGAAAGTGTCTTCTACAAATTGCCTGATTTTGGCTTAAAAAGTAATTTTACACTGAAGTGTGTTTTGTTTAAAATATGATATTTTAAATAGGAAATTAAGAAAATGAAGGCTAAGCCTCACAAAAATGACTCAAATTTACACAAAAAGTAAAGTTTCCTTTCAGAATTTTAAAAACCTGAAATTCATAATTTTTGAGAGACAGAGCATAGACAAAACAGGTACTGGCTTTTTAGTGTGATTTTAGCACATGAAAGGACAGTGTGAGATTGGTTTCATTGTCTCTTAAATAATCCTTAAATCCTGAGGTTGCTCTCCATTTAATTCATTCCTTTGAGGACACAAAAAGGAAGGGCCTCGTCTCCTTGAGACTAATTGCTATTCCTCGTCCTCCTGTTCTCATCTACAAACCAGTCCGTGTGCCCCTTTTCCTAAACTCTTTTTGCTTGTGTGTTTTCTACCTGATTTTTAGTCCCTTGAGAGCAGGGACCAAGAACCATTTGCTACCATGTTTGGTGTATTGGAAAAGCCAAAGTCCATGCAAATATTCAGTGGACGAATAAGGGTGGGCAATAGCTATAGAAATCATAATATAACACTTCCATATGATGGTCATGATACAATCATTAAAAATAGCATTTCCTAAGAGATTCATATGAATACAAGCAGGTCAAGACATTCCTTACTGAAAACCATTGACTATAGCAGGTACAAGTGTAGAGAAATAATACACACTGTTAGTAACAAGGACAGACTCTTAGACTGGCCATGACATGGCAAAAGAGGAAAGTCCCAGGCTCTTGTAGTTCTAACTGTAGGTTAATAGATTGTCACATGGCATTTGTAGTTGGATACACGTGTATGTCACATTGTGCTTCCATTAATTACTTAGTACATTATATGTGTTTCTCATTCTATGTTGGAATCATCCATTCTTACACATTTTCCTGTTTTCATGGCATCTGAAGTTAAAGAAACCTCTTGGTTTCATAATTGCACATGGCTGACTCAGGGGAAGCTCAAAGGAAGGACAACTTCAATCAAGCTTCTGGCATCCTGAGCAGACATATAGCTATGCAGTAGAAATTTCAGAATGTAGTATTAATGCTGTGTATTCATGTATGAGTGGGCTGCATGTTAAATGACCCCATACACAATCCAGAAGCTAGAGAGTAGAATAGAGGAAGAAGAAAAAGAAGGAGAAAGAATAAGCATCAATCAATGAGTGCTAAATGTTGCCTTTCCTTCTCCGGAGATCCTGAGGACGTTTGATTTTCTATTAAGGAAAAAAACTTCCAGATGATGCAGATCATAATTTTGTATTAACCACATTCTCAATGGCAGGAGTACAAGATTATGTGATTTAGCACTGCAAAATAACTTACTCCTTTTTTTTGCCCCACAGTGTCTCAAAAATACTATTTATGTGTCAAATACCGACCATGGACAAGGACCCCACAGATTGCAACCAATACGATAACAGAGTATTCTACAGTTGAAGCAAGGAAACCTGCTAATATTTTCTCTTTCTCTTTTGTCTAATCCTCACTTCCAAGGTTTGTCACTCATGCATTTAGTTTTTAAATAAAATTGCTCCTGTCCCCTCTAAAGAGATGACTTAGGAGTTTTGCTACAGAGATGTTGCACTCTAGATATTTACCCTGGGTAATTGTATCTTTTGTCTGAGAATGGTTTGGTACTTTACAGAGAATAAAGTCTTCAAACAATTATTGGAACTTGATATACATAAAGAAACATACATATAGAAACTCTTCTTGTTCTCTTCCTTCTCTCACACATCCTCGTCTTCCTTTCTTTCTAAAACCTTCCCTGTTGCACAATCAAATAAAATCATTATTAGCAGAGTGATGGCTGGAAATTGAATCTTGACTCCTCTATCTGATTTAATACTGCTTTAGATACACTCTGTCAGTCACTGATCTACTTAGAATGTAAATTTCTTCAGCCAGTGGCATAGTTAGCTAATTGTAAAAGTCTTTCTAAGAGGGAAAATGAAGAAAACATGAATTTTGAAATGTGTTGTGAATTAAATTGTGTTTCCCCCAAAATATGTGTTGAAATCTTAACCTCTATGCCTGAAAACAAAAGCACTGGTGGTGTGATGTCTAAAGATTATAGCTACTAACCAAAAAGCCTGCAGTTCACCTCCACCAGATGCTCCTTGAAAACACTATGGGGCAATTCTACCCTGTCCTATGGGGTCTCTGTAAGTTGTTATCAATTTGACAGCAATGGGTTTGAATTTATGAGAATACCTGCAAATAGCTCCCTGCTTGGAAATAGGGACCGTGCTTTTGCTATATTACTGAGATCATAGCAATGCATGGTGTACCCTAAACCTAATCTTTTTTCAGTTATAAAAAGACCAGAATAAACACAGAGATTAATCAAGATGATGAATGATTAACAAAGAAGACCAAAGAAGAATTGATGCCTTTGAATTGTGGTCTCAGAGAAGAATATTGAATATATCATGGACTGCCAAAAGAACAAACAAATCTGTCTTGTAAGAAGTATAAGAATGCTCTTTAGAAGCAAGGATGGTAAGACTACATCTCATATAGTTTGGGCTGTCAGCAGGAATCAGTCCCTGGAGAATGATGCCATGTGTGGTAACTTAGAGGGTCAGTGAGAAAGAGAAAGACCCTCAATAAAGATGGACTGAACCAGTGGCTGCAACAACTGCAACTATTGCGAGTATGTCACAGGACTGGGCAATCTTCTGTTCTGTTGTACATAGCATTGCTCTTAGTAAGCAGGACTTTAGTGACACCCGGCAGCAACAGACACAGAAACACACACACAAGAAGAGACAGATGCCGTGTATGGACCATCTATAAGCCAAGAAACATCAAGAAACCAAAGAAATTAGTTACTTTGCTGAAGGGAAAGACAGTACCTAATATTGAGGAAGCCAGTACAACTTGCATAAAGCAAGGTCCTGGTAGCTCACTGACACATCCAAACTCCCTGGGGGACCAAATGGCTAGGGTGAGGGCTGTGGAGACCATGGTTTCAGGAAACGTCTCATTCAATAGGCTCGACATAGTTCATAAAGGAAATGTTCTACCTTCTACTTCAGTGAACAGTGGCTGGGGTCTTATAAGGGCTAATGGACCATTTCTACTACAACCGCCCCTAAACTGAATCTGGTGTAACTAGATGGTGCCCATCTACCACTGTTGACTGCTCTGATGAGAACGGTGGTAGAAGATCCTAGACAGAGCTGGAGAAAAATGTAAAACAAAACTGACTCAAAAAAGAAAAACCAGACTTGCTAGCCTGACAGAGACTAGGGAAATCCTCAGCATATAGTCTCCCAATGCCCTTTCAGCTCCGTAATGAAGTCAATCCTGGAGTTCACCTTTCAGCCAAAGATTAGTCAGGTCCATAAAACAAAAGGAGACTAAAGGGCACACCAGCCCAGGAGCAAGAATTAGAAGGCAGGAAGGGACAGGAAAGCTGGTAACAGGGAACCCAAGGCTGAGAAAAATGAGCTGTGGGGTTGTTAACCAATGCCATAAAATAATACGTATACTAACTGTTTAATGAGAAACTGATTGGTTCTGTAAGCCTTCATCTGAAGTTTAAGAAAAAACTAAGTTAAGTTAAAGAAACCAGGGAAAGTTGGTGTCACCAACAGGGAAGGAATCCACAGGGCCAAGATCCTGATTAGAACTGTAAACAAACACGTTTCTTTTCTTTAAAGTCGTGTATTTATGTTATGTTATGGATTGAGTTGTGTCCTCTACTGTCTTAGTTATCATTACTGCTGTAACAAATATCATATGAGGATGGATTTAACAAACAGAAATTATTCTCTCATCCAGGAGGCCAGGAGTCCCAATTCAGGATGCTAGTTCCAGGGGACAGCTTTCTTTCTTTGTCGGCTGTAGGGGAAGGTCCTTGTCATCAATCTTCTTCTGGTCTAAGATCTTCTCCAGGCATGAACCTTGAGTTCATAGGACATGTTCTGCTTCTGGGGATGCTTTGTTGGTCATATGAGGTCCCTCTGATTCTCTGTTCACTTCTCCTTTGTGGCTCAAAAGATATTGACTTCAGATAATGCTTAATCTCGTAGACTGAGGCCTGTCTTATTGACATAATTAACTCATTAACATCATAGAGTCTGTTAGATTGAATTGTGCCTCCCTCCCCCCAAAAATGTATCAATTTGGCTGGACCATGATTCCTAATACTTTGGGATTGTCAGTGGCTTTTGGGTTAAAGCTATACTGACCTCCATAATTTTTGCTTGACTTGCTCTCCATTAAACGGGTCTCTCCATGAGTCAGCTCTAACTCGATGGCACTTGGCTTTGGCTTGGCCATGACGGAAGTATACAAATTCCGTTTGCTTCCTTCAAATCTTTCCCTTTGACCATCCTCAATATCTAAACTGCAGAAGTTAACTTTACCCTCTCTTCAACTCCAGTGGAATAACATGAATGTGTAAACCATTGCTCATCTTTAATGACACATTGTTACTGAAATAATGTTGATCTTGTTGGCTTTAAGCCTTGCTGAAAGGGAGTGTAATCCAAAAGAGAGTGTCTGTTGTGTTAATCACTAATAAATCTGAAAAACATGTGTTTGATCAAGGATGTCACTCCCCTCTGTGCAATTGTTTTTTTTTTCCCTAAACATCAGTAAGTTCTTCTAAAATTCATGACTGTCTCTCTGAAGGCTCTAAATAACCAGTGTTGATTTCAAAACAGACACTAGCCAATACTTTGCTATATATGGTAAATTCTTAGTCGGCATTTGTATCATAATCCCTATTTGTTGCTTAAGCCATTCAAAGTTGCTCTGATACATACGATTTCATTGAGTAGAAGATATTGCATGCAAATCAGTATACTCTGGTTACAGAAAGCAGCTGTCAGAACACATTTATTTTCCAGCAGCAGAGAAGAAATTAATCTCACAGTGACTCCAATTCAAATTTGGTAAGATATTCTAGTAATAAATTCCCTGCCCAGATGGAATCATTTTCTTTATCATATATATTTTAAAACACTTGATCTGTATTAAAGTTGTATGGGACTGGAACTGATTTAGATATTCCAAATATTTTAAAGCAGGTCCTAGACAGAAAAAGCATTTTGGTTATATAGAATATATTCCTTAAAAGTAGTATCAAATTTTACAGAAGTTTCCCCTATCATGTAAATTATTTAACCAAAAGAAAAGCTCATCAAATGATAATTTCATCTAAAATTTCTAAAAGAAAGCACACTTTTATAGTCTTTATTAATCGTAGTTCTGTCACAGCCTTAAGGAGTCTTGGAGCACAATGGGGCAAGCGCTAGGCTGCTAACCAAAAGGGTGGTAGTTAGAACTCACTGAGCAGCTCAGAGAGAAAAAAATCTGGCAATTTACCACTGTAAAGATTCCCAAACCGAATCCACTGTCATCAAGTCTTTTCCAGCTTTTAGAGAACCCATAAAGTTTCCAAGGCTGTAAATCTGTATGGAAGCAGGCTGTCTCATCTAGGAAATCCTATGGAGCAGCTCTATTCTGTCACACGAGGTTGCTGTGAATCAGATGGGACTTGAGGGCACACAGCAACAACAAAAACATCATATGCTTAAATAAACATTCAAACCAAACCAAAGGCTTCACCATGGAATTGATTCTAACTCACAGTGATACTACAGGACAGAGTAGAATTGTTCCATGACGCAGCTGGCGTATTTGAACTGTTGACCTTTCAGTCAGCACCTGAGTTCTTAATATACTACACTACCACCCAAAAAATCCCACTGCTTGTTGATTCCAACTCATAGCAACCCTATTGGACAGACAGATACCTATTCTATAAGGTACCCAATGAGCACCTTCTGGATTCGCATGGCCGACCTTTCCGTTAGCAGATGTAGCACTTAACTACTATAAGCCAGGGCCCTGAAATAAACATCAGTTACTTTTTTTTAATATTTAAAGAATTTCCCAGAATAACAATTACTCTTTCTCCCGTGTTTCAGGACTAATTAGGATTGTACTGCAAATTGATTTACTGGTTTATTGATTTGTCTTTTAAAAAATGTTTTCTTCATAATGTTGAAATAAACTTCTTCATAGTAAGAAATCTTTACTGCCATGTACAGAAAACATCTCACTACCTCTTTAATGATCTCAGTATGCTCAAAATATGACCTTAAGGAGAGCAGACATTGGCTTCATCAGACCAATGGGTAGGGGCCAGTTCCAGAGACAAAGTTAATCAGTTAGGAATTGCCAGCTTGCAGGAGGTACAATTCAAAACTCTTTGGTTTACGTCAACTATCGAGACAGCGTGTAGAGAGAGAGAGATTGTCTTCAGGACTGCCAAAATCCAAATCCCATGTGTTTTTACAGATTATCATTGGCCCTTAAATTGTATCTGGAAGTAAACTGGAAACTAGCCTGGTGTATTCAGTGCAAGTATTACATAACCCAACAGGCAACCCAGAAATCAATGGGAGTTTTCAGGCACTAGCAGATGTTTCGTACTATATGGAAAAATAATCAGTTCCATGTGCAAACCAGGGAAAGTGCTCTAATAACACTAATACAAAATTTAGCCCTTGTTTGATGATGTGTGGACCAGTTCCTGGAAGACTGAGAAGCCAAGGATGCACTTCTCCAAGTGTCTGATATGTTCTGAGATTTTCAGTGCATTCTCACTGAATGTGCTGTAACTTACCTCAAGGAAGCCAAAGGGTAGAGTTGCTCCAGCAGAAGGAAAACGCACAGAAAAACATCACAGCTTCAGGTAGTGAGGAAACTTCTGCTTACCAAGTCCCTTCAGACGGTGCTGTCCTCTTTAGCTGGAAGTCTACTCCAGAAATCAGTAAGATCCAGAAATGTTTTCAGAAGGACATGGTGTACAGCAACTAAGAAAAATGATCTGTCCAGTAGAATGACAGTCAAGAAGAGAGCTGAGATCCTGAAAAACTCAAGGTCAAAGATACTTGAAAAATGAAAAGCTGAATTAAAAGTGAAAATGAAGGCCATGTTTATGTTAGGGTGTAAAGAAAACGCTATTTCTGTTTTCATTAAAATGAATTTAAACAATGAGTGAGGGCCACTCAGGGTGTAAACTGATTTTTCTTTCCTTCTGAATTGACCATTGCTTCTTTCTTGAAATCGACATTCATTTGAGGGTTATCTAGACTCAGCTTGTCACAATGCAACAGAGGAAGGCATGCAGGAGATGGGGAAATAAAAGAGAAGGGGTGTTCTCTTGATCTGTTCTATACAAATCACTCATTGATGGCAAACATAAGATACCACATTCTCTCATGGATAGAGAGATAATTATCTTATTATAAAAAGATGTTCAGAAAAGGGTTACAGGACTCCACAACCCATCTCAGTTGACCTCTAGATATGTACTTCACAAGAAGATGATACACATTTTCTTACACTTTCCATTCAGAATAACTGGTCACCTTCTTGTGAACAATAACCATTATATGTCAACTGGAAAATCATTCTCTTGTTCATCTTTTACCTAATTGCAAAATACCTTGTGGAAATTTATCATGATGCCATGAAAATTACAAAGCTCATTAAGCTTAGGGCTAAAACTTCAGAAAATTTACATACCAAGAATAGCCACCAATATAATGTACATTCTAGATGAAAGAGAAGTGATATCACTTCAAGTCTGTTGGGTAGCCTAGCAACGCTAAGAATGTGGTTATATTTAACCTGTAAAGCTTAAGATAATTGTAACCTGCCCACAATGTACTTCCAATTTAATACTTCCTGCTGCTCTTGGGTGGGGTAAGTACTTTGGTGTTTCTCATTAACCACAGTCCATGTATGTTGTTGATGTCAAAGAAATATGGTAAAAATTAATGTCAAGGAGCAATAGAATGTGGCATGAACAGAAATGCTCTGCAAAGTTTGGTTGAGATTTTTGGAAGAAGAGAAGGAGCATAGATTACAGAAAATAAACACTAAGAGTAACTGTCCTTATTCTTACTGAAAAGGAAACCAGGCCCAGGGACACATGTACAACAGAATGAAACACTGCCAGGTCCTGAACCATGTACATAATTGTTATTATGCTCGAGCTCATTGTTGCAGCCATTGTGTCAATCCGTCACTTTGAGGAACTTCCTCTTTTTTGTGGACCCTCTTTTTTATCAAGAACGATGCCCTTCTACAGGGACCGATCCCTTTTGAAAACATGTCCAAAATATGAAAGACAAAGACTCACTGTCCTTGTTTCTTAGGAACGTTCTGCTGGTGCCTCTTACAAGACAGATTTTTTCCCCTTATTTTGGCGTCAGTATTCACTACTTGTCTCCAACACCACAGCTAAAATGCAGCAGTTCTTCAGTCTTATTTAGTGCTCAGCTTTTATAGGCATATGAACTCAAAACCAAACCCAGCGCTTCTGAGTTGATTCTGAAGCTGTAGACATAGTAGAACTGCCCATTAGAGTTTCCAAAGAACATTTCATGTAATTGAACTGCTGACCCTCTGATTAGCAGCGGTAACACTTAACCACTACACCACCAGCGTTTCCACAGGTATATGAGATGATTGAAAACACTGTAGCTTGGGTCAGGCATATCTTAGTGTTCAAGGTAACATCTTTGAGTTTTAGTGCTTTGAAGAGAAGCAGATTTGCCCAATGGAATATGTCTTTTGATATCTTGTAACTTCAATGGGCATTGATTGTAAATCCAAGTAAAACAAAATCTTTGACAAGGTCAGTCTTTTCTTCATTTATCATGACATTGTTTACTGGCCTAGTTGTGAGGATTTTTGTTTTCTTTATGTTGAGGTGTAATCCACACTGAAGACTGTGATCTTTGGTCTTCATCAGTAAATTCCTCAAGTCTGCTTCACTTTCTGCAAGCAAGACTAAGTCATCTGTGTATTGTAAGTTGTTAATTAATGAGTCTCCCTCCAATCCTGATGCCCCGTTCTTCTTTGTATAATCCATCTTTTTAGATTATATGTTTAGCATACAGATGAAAAAGTATGATGAAAGGATATCAACTGGGGACACAGTTTTCCTGGCTTTAAATCACACAGTATCCCCATGCTCAGCTTGAACAACTGTCTGTTGATCTGTATATAGTTTTCTGTGCAGAGCGCAGGATGCTAGAAGTGTGAATTCAGGGCTCCAGGGGAAAGGCTCTCTCTGTTCATTCTGGGAGACAATCCTTGTCTCCACTTCAGTAAGACTGTTCTTGGCATTCTTTGGAAGTCTCTAGGTGGCCACATTTAAGCTTTCTTACTTATGTGACAGTACTGCCCTTTTTGTATCTGAAAAGTGGTTGGTTTAACATGCAGTCCACCCTGATATGACCTTGTTAGCATAACAAAGAAAACTCTATTCCCAAATGAGATTACATCCACAGGAATTAAATAACCTAAATCAAACCCATTACCTTGGAGATTACTCTGGCTCCTAGTGACCCTGTAGGACGGAGTAGGACTGTCACATGGGGTTTACAAGGAGCTTACCAGTAGATTGGAACTGCTGAACTGCTGACCTCTCTGTTAGCAGCCAAACTCTTAACCACTGCACCGCCGGGTATTGTTGCTATTGTTAGGCACCATCAAGTTAGTTCTGACTCATCATCATTGTATGTACAACAGAAGAAAACACTGCCAGGTCCTTCATCGTCCCCATAATCTTTGTTATGTTGAGCCCATAGGAGTTAAGATTGATAACACATATTTTGGGGACACAATTCAATCCATAACAGCAGATCATATAGGAACTTACCACTAAATAATGAACTTCTGTGCTATTGCTGTTGTGTGCTGCAGAGTGGATTCCAACTCATAGTGACCTTGCAGGACAGGGTAGAACTGCCCCACTGGGTTTCCTAGGCTGTAATCTTTATAGCAGCATATTATCAGGTCTTTTCTCCTGCAGAGCCACTGTTGGCTTCAAACTTCTGACCTCCTGGCTAGCAGACGAGCGCTGAACAATTGCACCACTAGGACTCCTTAATGTATTTATAGATAGATTTAAGTGTTTACGGGTGTGATACACTCATACCTTGGGATAGTTTAGGGGCCATAAAAAGGAACGAAGTACTGACATGTGGATAAATCTTGAAAACATTACACTAAGAATCCAGTCATAAAAGACCACGTATGATACAATTCCATTCATACGGAGTGTCCAAACCAGGGAAACATACAGAGACAGAAAGTAGATTAGCGACTGCTCAGTGCTGAGTGAAGAGGGAGAAGGAAGAAGACGGCGAGTGACAGCCAAGTGCACTGTGGTCTTCTCTGAGATGGTGAAACTGTTACAAAATCAGTGGGAGTGATGGTTGCACATCTCTGCAAATATATTGAAAATGGTTGAGCTGTACACTTGAAGTGGGTGAGCTGTATGGTATGTGAATTTGTCTCAATAATGCTGTGATAAAAATTTCATAACAAATTTCATAGAAATCTTGATAATGTCTTCAAATTCTTCAAATGATAACTGGAAAATGGATCATTTCATGATACTCCATTTTATGCCAGATAGAGGCTGGGTAATTTATATATATTCTTATGTCTAAATTACCAGCTCAATCCTATTAGGTAGACATTATTATTTTTTTAATGACAGATGAGGCTTTCACGGGGGAGAGAAATTAAGCTGGTTGCATGCGGTCACACCCCTAATAGGTGGCCAAGCTGGGATTTGAACACCTGAAAGTTAGACCAGAAGACTGTAGTTTTGCTCACTATACTGCACAGAATTAAGCTGAGAAAGGCGATGATGTGGAATGTGCAATTATTTTACAAATCAGTGTCTACTCCTGGTTGAAAGAACTTTGTTACTGTGAGCTTGATAATTCTGAGAAAAGAAAGTCTTCGGGTTTCATCCCTGTTTCTTTCATACATATAGTAGAAATAGGTCTGTATTTATATCTATGTTTTGCTGATAAATTAATATTGCCCATGTCATCACTGCCAAGGAGAAGCCTGCTTTATACTTTCATCCATGTTTACACAATCAATGTTTCAAGGTCAAGCATCATCTCAGATTGCAATTCAACAGTGAACATCTTAAAACTGCACACAATATTTGAAAGGAAGTCAAATTTATGGAAACAAATGTCTACTTCGAAAGCTTAATGAAGGCAATTTGTCAACAATTTCACACATCATTTGCCGGCAACCTTTGAACAGAAGATTCACCGTTTACCTTTTCCCCAAGTGAACTCCTGATCACGTGTATTTTCATGAGTCATTAATCATCATCTTCGCCAGAAACAGAGCTGCAGGGAGAATACAAGGAGACCTATGAAACTACATTCTAGGTGATAAGGCTATTGTTTATTTTGTTAATTTTGCATAACGGCAGAGGAATGTGCGTGGAATATGGTGAGTCTCCAAGATCAGGGACTGATCTGTGACTTGGACGGCAACTGTCCTATAAAATGTTAGAACAATCTGATGCACCTTGGAATGTTTACATCTTAGACTTAAAAATTCTGTGGAGAGAGAGAAGTAAGAAGAGGCAGTTATGAGTAAGTGAATATGACTTACCACAGAAGAATAAGCCCAGCCTTCCCATAATACCGATACTTTAAATAATTAACAAGAAACTCTTTGCAAAGCGTAAATCATTACAGTTTACTGTCAGCATGTCTTTTCCAACCAAAGTGCCTAAGGCATAAGTTGATGGAAACTAATTAATAAGACAAGAGTGAGGTTTGCTGCATGTAACTGATACTACATATTAATCTGGGAATCACAACCTGTCAATATGATTGAGGGAGGAGACACACATGTTTCTGCTATTTTAATAAATGAAAGAAATGTAAGAACATACCAATAGAAGAACCAAAAAATGGGGGTGCAAAGCATTTGAAACTGACCTAGACCAAGGAAATTATTTTCTGTTACATTTTTAACGTAATGTCCAACTTCCCTATTGCATATTTGAGCAGTCCAAATATGGGGCTCTGGTGTGTATAAAATTTGGCTGTGTTGTCAGGAAAGATCAGTCCCTGGAGAAGCACGTCATGCCTGACAGAGTGGAGGGTCAGAAAAAGAGGGAGACCCTTGACCAGAGGGATTGGCCCAGTGGCTGCAACAATGGGCTTAAGCTTAAAAATGATTGTGGACACGGTACAAGACCAGGCAGTGTTTTGTTCTGTCATTCATGGGGTTGCTAGGAGTTGGAACTGACTTGATGGAACCTAACAACAACAACAACAGTGTACATAAGGTATTATAAGACAAGGTGAACTGTGAAGTTGACCCAGGTAGATAGGTAATTCAGAAAAAAAAAGAGGTAACTGGAAAAATAATGGGAGGAGAATGTGAAAGATGTTGGACTAAGTCATCCAGTTGATTTTCGCTGTTCATTCCACTCACTTTATAAAAAAGAATCACGTCTGCAAAACTTTTTGAGCCACAGTGATCATAATTCTGATGGGGGAATTAGTTGTGCCTCTCTGTGTATGTATGGGCATGCCTGGGGTGCTATGCCAGAACAAGTGTGTTGGCCGTATGAATGATCCACTTAACTTTAATTTTATTAAGTATTTACTGAAATGATGTTGGTGGTGGTGGTGTTAGGCACCCACAAGTCAGATCCAACTCACAGCTACCCCATGTACAACAGGACAAAACCCTGCCCAGTCCCGTGCTATCCTCATGACTTTAAACCACCGTGTCAGTCTTTCTCAATGAAGGTCTTCCTGTTTTGCTAAACTTCAATTTACCAAGCATGATGTTCTTCTCCAGGGACTGATCTATCCTAATAATAGGTTTAAAATCTATGAAACAAACTCCTGCCATCCTCCCTTATAAGGAGCATACTTTTTCCAGGATGGATGTGTCTGATAGTCGATGGTGTATTCAATATTGTTTGCCAACACCCTAACCTGAAATCGTAGAAGTGCTCAATGAAAAAGTAGTAGGTGCTTACTGTGCCACACATCTGGCGGTCTGTCCTACTGGGTGACTTCTCCATTGCTGTGATGCTGGAAACTGTGCCACCAGTATTTCAAATGCCAGCAAGTTCAAGCAAAGAAGACAAGCTTCGGCAGAACATACAGGCTAAGATAGACTAGGAAAAGAACGATGATCCAACAGAATGTAGCAACTATTGAACAATATCATTAATTTATACACAAGGAAAATTTTGCTGAAGATGATTCAAAAGCAGTGGCAGCAGTACATCAAGAGGGAACTGCTAGCAATTCCAGATGCAGAATCTTGAATCAGAAAAGGACATGGTATGAAAGATATCATTGGTGATGTCTGACAGACCATAGCTGAAAGCAGAGAATACCCAAAAAATATTTGCCTGTGTTTTATCAGCTACACAAAGGCATTCAACTTTGTGGATCATAATAAATTATGGATAATACTGTGAAGAATGGGAATTCCAGAACATGTAATTGTGCTCATATGGAACTTGTACATAGATCAAGAGGCAAGAATCCAAACAGAGCAAGGGGATGAGCTTTTAATTTAAAACAAGGAAAAATGTCTGCCAGAGCTGCATCCTTTGCCATACTAACTTAAATAGTTTTTGATTAAGTATGGTGAAAGTGTCTCATTGAAGACCTTCTTTTTCAGTGATCCTTTACCAAGCATGGAGTGGTTCTTTGGGGATTGGTCCCTCCTGATAACATGACCAAAGTACATGAAGATGAATTCTCACCTTCCCCACTTGCAAGGAGCATTCTGACTGCACTTTTTCCAAGACAGCTTTGTTTGTTCTTCTGGCAGTCCACAGTATCTTGACTATTCTTTGGAAAGACCATAATTCAAAGGCACCAATTCATCTTTGGCCTTCACTATTCGTTGACCAGGTTTAACACATATCTGAGGCAATTAAAAATACCATGACTTGGGCCAAGCACTCTTTAGTCCTGAAAATGACATCTTGCTTTTAAACGTATTGAAAAGTTCTTTTGCAACAGATTTGCTCAATACAACGTGTCATTTGATTTTGTAACTACTGTTTCCATGAGCATTCATAGTGGAATGAAGTAAAATGAAATCTTTGACAATGTCAATATTTTCTCCTTCTATCATGATGTTTATTGGTCCAGGTTTTGTTTTCTTTATGTTGAGATATAATCAACACTGAATGGTGTGGTCTTTCATCTTCATTAGTAAGTGCTTTCAAAACTCTTCCCTTTCAGCAAGCAAGGTTGTGTTACCTGCTTATTGCAGGCTCTTAATGAGTCTTCTTCCAGTCCGGATGCCATGATCTCCTTCACAAGTCTAGCTTTTCAGACTGTTTCACTTGCATACAGATTGAATAAGTATAGGAAAGGACACAACCCTGAAGCACATCTTTCCAGTTTTGAAAAATATGCAGGATCCCTTATTCTGTTCAGATGACTGCCTCTTGATCTGAATATGAATTCTTCATGAGCACAACTAAGTGTTCTGGAATTCTTATTTTTCTTTCTGTTATTCATAATTTGTTATGATCTACACAGTCAAATGCCTTTCCTCAGTCAACAAAACACAGGTAAACAGCTTTCTGAAACCATGGTGGCATAGTGGTTAAATGCTATGTCTGCTAATCTAAAGTTCAGCAGTTCAAAGCCACCAGGAATTCCTTGGAAACTCTATAGTGCAGTCGTACTTAGTCTTAGAGGGTCACGAGTCACAATTGACTTGACATTAGGGGGTTTGGTTTCTTGGTTATCATCTTTCTGGTATTCTCGGCTTTCAGCCTGAATCTGTTGGACATCAGCAATGATTTCCCTTGTTCCACATCCTCTCCTGAATCCAAGTTTGAATTCTGTCAATGTATTGCTGTAACTATGTTTGAATCATCTTTAGCAAAATTTTATTTGTTTGTGATATAATTTCCACAATCTGTTGGATCACCTTTTTTGGAATGGTCATTAATATGGATTTTCTCCAGTTAGTTGGCAAGATTGTTGTTTTCCAAATTTCTTGGCATAGACAAGTGAATCCTTTCAGCACTGCAATCCCTGTTACACAGAACCAGCAGAAAGAGAAGTCATTAAGTCTTGAGATACAACTAATATCACTTTGAGCTATTTTAAATATCTGTGCACAATCAAGAAACTTTTATTCTGGGGTGGTCTTGTAATAATGACCAAGACTTTGCATTTGTTTCCAAGGTACATATGGACTGCATCGGTGTTTCAGATTGTTCTCCCAAGAAATGGGTAGATGTAAGAACAGAGTGAAAGGAGCTTGAATGGTCTATATGGTGACATAATTAAGTCCATGTTTCTGTTCTGTTGAAATGATTCCAAAAGAACATTGTGATCAATACTACACGATCTATAAATTGAGGAAAACGGGGAAGTTTTTTTTACCTCTATAGTATCTCTGTCATTTTTTGTGTGTTGTTTATTGATGAGACTACTCAGAAATGGTAACCTACCCATAGAACTCTAAACAGGGAAGTGCTAGACCTACTAGCTGAAAGGTTGGTGGTTTGAATCCATCCAGAAGCACCTCATAAAACAGGCCTGGCAGTCTGCTTTGGAAAAGTCACAGTCTTGAAAACGCTAGGGAACAATTCTTCTCTGCATGCACGGGCTCACCTTCATGCAATATCAACTCAATAGCAATTAACAACGGTGACAGCATTCTACCACCCTCATGATGACTTAAAATTGTTTGGCAAGCATTATACCTCAACATCATAAAATTATTGTTGTTATTGTCAGGTGCTGTTGAGTTGGTTGTGACTCCTAACAACCCTCGTACGACAGAAACACTGCCCAGTCCTGAGCCATCCTCACAATCATTGCTATACTTGGGCCGACTGTTACAGCTACTGTGTCAGTCCATCTCACTGAGGATTTTCTTCTTTTCTCACAGAATCTCTACTTAACCCAGCATGATGTCCTTCTCCAGGGACTGGGCTTTCCTGATAACATGTCCAACCCCCTCAAACCCAAATCCATTGCTATTGAGTTGATTCTGACTCTTAGCAACCCCTTAGGATAGAGTAGAACTGCTCTGTAGGGTTTTCAAAGAGTGGTTGGTGTATTCAAATTGTCCGTCTGCTGGCTAGCAGCCACAGCTCTTAACCACTATGCTACCAGGGTTTCCAAATTGTCCAAAGTACACAAGATATTTAGTGCTGGAAAATAAGAATTTTGTTTACATTAATATTGCACTATAGGTGTGAGGATCAATACATCCACTCCTTACCTGTTAACATGGGTAATTTCCAAAGAGAAGGTTGTTACGCAAAAATTGTCATTAGGCAAAAATAGAGGGTGACCACATAGGACTACAAAATGGTGGATGATTACAGGATTACATAACCGCCAAATGACGTCATTATGTAACGGTCAAACCACTAGTCTTCAGTAGGGATTACACATCAACATAAAAGAAAAATTCTCACAACTGGACAAATAAACAGCATCATGATAAATGACAAAAATATTGAAGCTGTTGAGGGTTTCATTTTACTTTGGTCTGCAACCAATGCCAATAGAAGCAGCAACCAAGATATCAAATGGCACCTTGCCCTGGGCAAATCTTCTGCAAAAGACCTCTTTAAAATATTAGAAAGGAAGGAGGTCACTACAGGAACTAAGGCACACCTGCCCAATCCATGGTATTTCCAATCACCCCATATGCATGTGAAGGCTGGACAATGAAGGCAGAAGACAGAAGAAGAAATGATGCAAGTGAATTACAGTGCTGCAGAAAAATATTCAATGGATGGCATGACCTAATTTCACGTACTTTGGACATGTTATTAGGAGGCACTAGTCCCTAGAATTGGACTGCATGATTGGTAAAGCAGAGGGTCAGCAAAAGAGAGGAAGGCCCCCAGCAAAATGAAATAACATTGACTACAACAGTAGACTTGAGTGTACCAAAGATTGTGAGATGGCACATGACGCAGCCGCACTTGGTTCTGATATACATCATTGCTGTGAGTGGGAACAAACTTGACAATACCTAGTGACAATAACTCTGAGCAAGACGAAAACAAAGTCATGGTTAGCATTGCACACATTTCAGTTTACATCTTGTCGTTGTGGGCTGTTTAGTCAATTCTAACCCAGAGACTGACCTAAAGTAGAAGTGCCCCATAGTGTTTCCAAGTCTATAAACTTTATGGGAGCAGATTGCCAGGTCTTTTCTCCCATAGAGTGGCTGATAGGTTCAAACTACTGACCTTTCAGTTGGCAAATGAACGCATAACCACCGAGTCTCCAGGTGTGCTTGGTATATTTTAACTAACAGATGGTCAGAATCACAAAATCACAACCTTACTCAGTATCTTACGTGCTTTTTGCTTCAGTGAAAAGCCTTGCAACGTATGAGTTGTAGGACCAGGTTTACTGACTATTTTGCACTCTATAAGTCTGCGATCCATCTATTTAAGCATTGGTTCTGTTCAAATTACTGGGGAGAGGAAGTACCAAGCTGCCTGCAAAAGCACTTAAAGATCTGTACCAACTGTTATTTTCATCTTTTAAAAATGAGGTCCTGTGCTTTCTGCCAGAATATCTTGGTTTAAAGTAGCCGCAAAAACAGGCGAAGGAAAAGTGTGCCATCAAAATGAGTCCAACAAAGGGATGACAGCAACTCTGGTCCAGCCCAGTCTCAAATTGCTCTGCGAACAACCACACAATCAGTATTAAAAACAGGAACACCATTCCCTGATCTTTGATGACACTGATATGCTATTACTGCGGTTAATGCTGGGTATGTTTCACAGCAGAAGGCTAAAGGGCGGAGAGAGAAAGTTTGAGGCTTACAAAGATGTTTGGGAAATTCTAGAATTAGAACAAAATGAGCAGTTAGTTGCAAGTACGTTTTTCAAAAGTTAGTTTACAACTGAGTTTCAGTTTCGGCTCCTGTCTATTGTTTGTGGCATTGCTAATTGCTATTTTGACTTGCCAATACCAATGTCTCAGCTTTTGGAAATTTCCAGCTCCTAAAAAGGATGTTTCAAAATGAGACTCAATCTGTCACAAGTGTGTAAGCATGCATCATTTTCAAACTCAAAGCTTCCATTAAAAAAGAAAAAAAAAATCAGGTAATCTAATTTAATAACTGACACCCAAAATTTTAAGCACCTTGGCCAGATGACTCTGAACTTTAAAGAAGCAGGATTCTTTTGAGTCGTCCATTCTGGAAAGTAGCATTCGAAATGCATTGCCAGTTTGTATATAATTCCTGGGAAGAAACATGGAAAATAGAATGAGTTGCTTTCTTAGGCAGATTTCTGCATAATTTCTCATGTTTTATATTTCCTTCCTAGTTGTTACAATATGTTATTATGAGGAATAAAAGTATGGGGAAAAATTAAAAAAAGAAACAAATTGCAAGCAATTAGATTTATCAGTCCATCCTGAAAGATAACATATTCAACATATGTTACTCCAGATTATAGCTGCCTGAAGGGAAAACAGTTTGGAAATAACAGCAACAAGGAATATTTTTTTCTGACTCAGGCCTTGCCCACAGGATTGCAAGAAATTTAGCCTCCCTTAAACTCTCCCCAACTAGTTGGAAAAGTCCTCATCTGGGGGTATTTCATGTGAGCCAATATACTCTGTCCTCTAGCTTCCATATTAATCCTACAGCTTCTTACTGTATGCCCTCCTGCCTCTTTTCTGCTTTAATGGGGTATACTAAGACACCTCCACCTTCTGTCAGAAGAATTTGGGAATCAGAATCTGTGGAAATGGTGACACACATTCTGGGTGGCTCTGTGAGCTGGGTTAAATTGTGTCCCATCCCCAAAGATACATTCAAGTGCCTGTGAGTGGGACTTTGGATAGAGAGTCTTTGCAGATGGAGTCAAGTTAACAACAAGGTAGCACTGAATTTGTCCAGACTGTAATTCAATGACTGGTGTTTTTCTAACAAGAGGGAAATTCAGACAGTAAGACAAACAGAAAGATCAATATGCGACAACAGACTCAGATTTGGGAGTAATACGTGTACAAGTAAAGGAAGGCCATGAATTGCCAGCAACCACCAGAAGCTGGAAAAGGCAAAGAAGGATTCTCCTTTGGGGGCATGACAGAGAGCATGGCCTGGCCGTCACCTTGACTTCAGAATTTCAGCCTCCAGAACCGTGAAAGGATGAGTATTTGTTGTTTTACGTCATGTAGTTTGTGGTACCTTGTTACAACAGCCCTAGGAAATAGACACATTGTGTTTGGATTGTTCTTTTTTGTTATGGAGGCAATTTGTGACAAATGCTCTTTGTAGGAAGGAGTCACTTGCTCCTGAACCAGAAAACCCAGTTGCCACCAAGTTGATTCTGACTCATGGTGATTCCATGCATTTCAGGGTAAAATTGTGCATGAGGTTTTCAGTGGCTGAGTTTTCGGAAGTAGATTGCTAGAACTTTCTTCTAATGGCCCTCTAGGTACAACTAAATCATCAACTTTTCAGCTACTAGCCAAACAAACACACACCCATTTATATCATTCATGAACTCCTGCTCCTTAGCAGAAGAAAAAACTAAACACTACCATCAAACTGATTCTCATAATGACCCTAAAGGACAAAGAACTGCCCCACAGGGTTTCCAAGGAGTGATTGGCAGATTTAAACTACAATTTTTTGTTTAGCAGCCAAGCTCTTAGTCACTGTGCCACCAGGATTCTGCTCCTTAGCAGAGTAGAGATCAATCCTGAAGAGGAGAGTCATTGTCCTGGATGTAGGAAGACTTTCCTTGACATGGTCTCAGAGTGAGCACTGTCTAGAAGACAAATGAATTTGAAGTAGAGTATATTTGCTCACCAATAACTTGGGGATCAATGGACCCCATTCTATGTTGGCAGTGAGTCCATCCTGAAGGTAGAGCATTTACCTTCTTCATTTTAGGGAATGGGGTCTGTGCCTGTTTCTCTTGGAATAGTAATGGACTGGGCTGAGAAAACCATTGTGCCACTCCCTGAAGCATAAAACAAAACAAAAAGCATTGTCATTGAGCTAATTCTGATTCATGGTGACCCTGTAGACAGAGGAAAACTGCCTTATAGAGTTTCCAAGGAGAGTCTGACAGATTTGAACTGCTGACTTCCTGGTTATCAGCTGTGGCACTTAACCACTATACCACTGTACCACCAGGGTTTCTGCCTGAAGTATAAGAGCACACAAACCCTAAACTGATGTAGGTGGCCAGAATTTCTTTTGCAGATAGGTGTAATGGCATCTTTGAGGTACTGAATGGGGATAAGAGGTTGAGCGAGACGTTGAGTTTGAGGCAGAAATTAAGATGAGAAGAACTAAGGGAAAAAGGGATGTTGGAAATGAGAAAGCATGATCCTGGAATACTCTCTGAAGATGTCCACTGTGAGACATTTACACTTCTCCAAGGAAATGAGTCCATTAGGTAAAGCACCTAGTTTTTGTTTTCTACTTGGCATGATTTTGGTGGCTTCATTCCATCTGAGTTGATAATGTTTCTGGACTGGGGAGGATGACAAAGTGGTACCTGGGAAGGACCCAAACCCTTGCTTCCTGACTGGATCGGAAGAAGAGGGCTTCAGGAGGATGGAACTAAGGGAAGAGAGGCATTTTCCTTGCAAAAGTAATTGATGGGAAAAGAAAGCAACTTCCAGGGAGGAGACTATTGGAGTCCTTCTGCACAACAGGTCAGCTTCCCAGGTTCTTTCCCCACTGAGAGGCTAGGGGGGTGCTGTACTACACAATTCAGTGAATGTCACTGGGTGGTGTCCGTGGAGGCATTATAAAGTAGATTAGTTTATGTTTCTGTTATAAGAGAGATTACCACAAATTGAGTGTACGCAAGCAGTACAAAAGTATCATCTTACAGTCCTGTCAGTCTGAAGTCCAAAATTAGTTTCACTGGACTAAAATCAAAGCGTTAGTAAGCCCGTGTCTCTTCTAGAGGCTTTAGGAGAGACTTGTATTTTCCTGCCTAGAGGCCACCTTCATCTCCTAGCTTGTAGCACATGCCTCCATCTTCAAAGCCAGCAGCCTAGCATCTTCTCTCTTTTCTGACCACTGCATCTGTCTTGACATCATCTCTCTTTAACTTTGCTCCTCCTGCCTCCCTCCACAAGGAAGAAATAAGAAAGAATCTTCCTCTAGAAACTTCAGAGAAAACATGGTCCAGCCACTGCATTGATTTGGACTAACAGCCACCAAAACTGTGAGATAATAAATTTCTATTCTAACAATTCACCTAGTTTGTGATATTTTGTTATACTGGCCCTTGGAGACTATACAAGGTTCGGATGAAGGGGCTGAATACACATTTCCCTCTATTGCTATATTTTTTAATGATATAAAAGCTGTCCATGAGATTGCACAAGTGGTGGATCCATTTCAAGTCTGGAATTCCAGTAGAAAGAGATTCTTGGGACTAATCTTGGCACTCCAATACACATACACCACACATGCACATGTACACACATAAACACACACAGTCACTGCAAGGCTTAGAAAACCCTTAGTCTTACAAACAGTGTACATCTAACAGAGACTGAAGACACAGAGAAAACTCAGGGTCAAAAAACAAGGCTACAACTCAAAGATCCGAGGCTAACACTAAAAGCCCACGAAATGTCTCTGATCAACAAATAACATAATAGACAGAGAAAAGATTGAAGTAGGTGGTCAAGGACTTCATTTTCCTGGAATACACAATCAACGTCCATTTGAAGCAGAAGTCAAGATATCAAATAATGTATTATATTATGCAAATCTGCTACGAAAGTCTCTTTAAGGTGTTGGAAAATCAAAGATATGGTTTTAAAGACTAAGGTGTTCCTGACCCATGCCATGGTATTTTCCATTGCCTCACATTCATGCAAAAGCTAGGCAATGAATATGGAAGGCTGAAGAAGAATGGATGCCTTTGAATTATGGTATTGACAATGAATATTGAATCCACCATGTACTGCCAGAAGAATGAGCAAGTCTGTCTTAGAAGAAGTACAGCCAAACTATGCCTTATAAACAAGGATCATGAGACTTCATCTCAAGTACTTTGGATGAGCAGTCCCTGGAGAAGGACATCATCCTTGGTAGAGAGGAGGGTCAGCAAAATAGAGGAAGACCTTCAGTGAGGTTGACTGATGTAGTGGCTACAGTGATCGATAGACTCAGGAGGATGGTGCAGGACTGGACAGCGTTTCATTCTGTTGTAGATAGGGTCTCTGTAAGTCTGAACTGACCGGACAGCACCTAACAACAACAATAACAAGTAACAAAAAGGACCCAAGATAAGGAGAGGACCTTATCATGGCAACTTTGTGACATGCTTTGATGGACAGGAAGAACCTGAGCCGCTCAGAAGAAAATAAAAATTAGACTAGCACTATGATTCTTTCTTCTTTCAAGTGAGGAAACTGAGGCTGATACCAGAAACCAAAATTTGTGTGGTAGTGTCTCCTGTTTACAACTAATTCTCATTCTGGAGTGAAGGCCCAGTTATTCACTTTATAAGGGCTACAAGTTGCTACACAATTTTCAGGCACCAAGAAGGGCTAACGTTTTTAGTTTTATATATTCAGTTCATCCACTTTGAGCCCCACTGACAAATGCCAGCAAGACTCTCTGAGGTATTTTTCAGAATACCCCATCTATTCTAAAGGGTCCTAAACATCTGTGTCTCCCCAAAACAGGACCACAGACTATGATCCACACTCTGGACCACTTGATGATGTCAAGAACTGGTCTTCTGTGGTTCCATTTGAAGATTTTGCTGAATCGATTTCCAGTCAGGCCCAGATTGTCCTTGACATGACACTTTTGTATCATCTGTCCCTAATTTGGAGACATCCTCTGGCAGTCAAGTCCATGGGGAGCCTTGCCTAGGCTCCCTGGGCATCACTCCCCGTACATTTGTAAGTATTCACATATACCATTCCTGTGCAATGCCCCAACTCTTCCTGGATGCAGTGTTTGCTCAGCCCACCTTTTCACTGTCTTTGAAGGACCTCAGCCTCTGTCTCCTTTCAGTGTCCCAGATTCAGTACACTCAAGGATTGTATCACATTCCTCTTTCCTGCAGGCACCTAAGTTTTATCCCCTATCTCTATGATCTAGTTTTATGCCTTTTAATGACTTTAAATAAAGCCTGGGTGAACAATTAATGTGTTCAATTGCCAACTGAAAGGTTGAAGGTTTGAGTCCATCTAGAAGTATCTTGGAAGAAAGGCCTGGTGATCTACTTTTGAAAAATCAGTCACTGAAAACCCTAGGGAGCACAAAATAGTTCTACTCTGACATGTATGTTGTTATTATGACATGGAATTGACTCAATTGCAACTGGAGGTAATGGTTCGAAACACAGTATGCTACTTCTTGCTTAGAGCGTGATTGTCACGGACACCTGACCACCTCTGCAGAGTACTGGGAAAGAGTCTTTTCAATATTTTGTTTACAATTCTACAGAGGGAAGGACCTCACCCTGCCCCTACAAAAAAGGACGTTAAGTGTTTTCAGTGCTTCACTTTGTTATATTCTGAAATCTTTAGTCAACCCCATAACATCCTAATATATAGTAGTCCCTGGGTTTTATTCCTTAAAGCTTACTGAGTCACTTGAACTGTACTCATCTATTAGAACTTTGCTTCTTATGTGCAAGTCAGGGAAAGTCAAAGAAATAGTCTTTCTTATTGAATTCTTCTCTGGGGAGCTTTATTTCATTTAGGTCTATGAAACAGTATGTGTGAGTTTGATTGAATGTGATAATGAAATTGATTGCATTAGGCTTCTTCTCTCTAGATCTGCAGGCTAGCCCTCACAATGGGGTTTTAGGCTGTGTGGTTTTGTATGGTAAAATGAAAGCAGAACAAAAGAGTTTCTTGGAGTCCCTGAAAGGCTGGGATTTAAGAAAAGGAAAGAAGGACAAATGAGAGGAGAATTTGGAGTGAGGAGAGAGGAGCTGAGCAACACGGTAATAGGAAACCTCTCCATCTGCAGGCTCTGCTTTATGTTTAACTTCCTGGTGTGAATGTTTTTATTGGGGTGTGGGGATCACAGAAAATGAGTGACACCCACATGTTAGTAACTGTGGAGTAGAGAAAAAAGAAAACTGCTACAAAGTGAGAACAAGAATTTGGTAGGAGCCAAAAGTGACCAGGAGAACATGAGCCCTCTGGGAGGCAACAAGTTGAAACAAGCTTTAGACTTCCCAGTCTGTGGGTTAAAGCCAATTTGCATTTTCTTCAGTTCGACTGATGATGTGGCCTCAGCAGACATCTGAATTACCCTCATTTCCAAAGAGTTAATCTCTGTCTTTTGAAGAAGGGGTATTTTACAAACCCCATGGGGCCAAATGTGAGTCACAAAGCTACAGCACCATTTTTTATTATGAGATGGGCAAGCAGAAGGAAGGAAATAATAACAATAAGCACAGAAACAAATAAAATTGAAAGCAGAGAAACAGTAGAGGAAATCAATGAAGCAAAGAGATAGTGTTTTGAAAGGATCATTAAAACTGAGAAACTTCCAGAAAAATTGAGAAAGGAAAAAAAAGAAGGAAAAAATGCAAGTTATCAGTATCAGGACTGAAATGAGATATCACTACAGACCATGCAGACAACAAAAGAATAATGAAGGAATACTATGAACAGCTCAGTTCATGTAAATTTAACAACTTAGATGAAAAGGAACTATTCCTCAAAAACAAACAAACTAATGCAACTTCAAAAACCAAATGCACTGCTGTTGAGTCAATTCCAACTCATGGTAATCTACAGTATAGAGTAGAATTGCACCATAGGGTTTCCTAGGCTGTCATCTTTATGCAAGCAAACTGTCATATCTTTCTCCTATGGAGAAGCTGAGGGCTGGAACTGTGGACCTTCTGGCTAGGAGCTGAATGCTTAACCACTGCACGTCCAGGGCTCCTTTAGTGCAACTCACCCAATATGAAATCAGTTATTCTTAATTCCCATACATCTATAACTATTATGGAAACCCTGGTGGTGTAGTGGTAAAGTGTTACATCTGTTATCTGGAAGGTTGGCAATTCATATCTGCCAGGTGTTCCTTGGAAACTCTGTGGATCAGATCTACACTGCCCTCTAGGGTTGTTGTGAGTTGGACCTGACTTGATAACAGTAGGTTTGGTTTGGGGATTTTTATAACTATTATGGAAGTTGGATTTGCTACTTAAAGTCTCCCCCAAATAAACTTCTAGGCATCCGTGGTTTCCCTGGAGAATCACTGCAAACATTTAAAGAAAAATTAACATCAATTTTACAAACTATCTCCAAGAAAATTGAAATAAAAAGGAGTACTTCTCAACTCACTTTATAAAGACAGCAGTATCCTCACACTAAAGTCAGAAAGAATGCCACAAAAGGGAAAAAATAAAACTATGGAACAATAATATCCTTCAAAAGTATAGGTAAAAATCTTCTTAACAAAATGTGAGCAAATAGCATGCAGCAAAATAAAGAGAACAAACACCATAGATAAATGAGATTTATTCCAGGGTTGAACAGTTGGTTCAGTATTTGAAAATCAATCAGTTACTTACTATACTGTAATAGCAGGCTAAAGAAGAAAAATCACACAATCATGTCAATTGTTGCAAAAAAAGCATTTGACAAAATTCAAACCTTATTCACAATAAAACTTCTAGAAAAAGTAAGAATAGGACGAGCCCATCTGTTTGTTAGTATCTACAGAAAGCCTCCCCCATGCATATGTCACTTTTTGGTACTGTGGGAGTTTGTGTACTGCTATGATTCCGACTCGATGGCACTGGGCTTTGGCTATGATGCTAGAAGCTACGCCACCAGTATTCAAATACCAGCAGGGTCACTCATGGTGGACCAGTTCAGCTGAGCTTTCAGACTAGGACAGACTAGGAAAAAGGGCCTGGTAGTTCACTTCTGAAAGGAATTAGCCATTGAAAACCTTATGAATAGCAATAGAACATTTTCTGATACGGTGCCTGAAGAGAAGCCCCTCAAGGTAGAAGGCTCTAAAAAGATGACTGGGGAAGAGCTGCCTTCTCAAAGAAGAACTGACTTGAATGACTTGGATGGAGTCAAGCTTTTGGGACCTTCGTTTGCCAATGTGGCATGACCCAAAATGAGAAGAAACAGTTGCAAACATACACCAATAATCAGAACAATGGAATGCATGAAGTACGAATCCAGGAAAATTAGAAGTTGTCAAAAATTAAATGGAACATATAAACATCAGTATCCTAGGAATTAGTGAGCTGTAATGGACTGGTATTGCAATAAGAATCAGACAATCATATTATTTACTGTGCCAGGAATGAAAACTTGAAGAAGAATGGAGCGGCATTCACTGTCAAAAAGAACACTTCCAGATTTATCCTGAAGTATAATGCTGTCAGGAATAGAATAATATCCATATGTCTACAAGGAAGGTCAGTTAATATAACTATTATTCAGATGTACACACCAAACACTAAGGCCAAAAATGAAGACATGGAAGATTTTTTAAATCAACTTCTGCAGTCTGAAATTGATGGAGCCTGTAATCAGGGTGCATCGATAATTCCTGGTGATTGAAATGCAAAACCTGGAAGAAGGAAGGAGGAAGGAAGAAAGAAGGAGGAGGAAGGAGAAAGAAAGAAGAAGGAAGGAGGAAGAAGGACTGGTGGTTGGAAAATATGGCCTTGGTGATAAAAACAATGTCAGAGATCACATGACAGGATTTTTCAAGACCAACGACTTCACTGCAAACACTCTCTCTTTCTTTTTCAGGAACACTAACAGCTGCTGTATACTTGGACCTTGCCAGATGGAAAACACAGAAATCGAACTGACTGCCTCTGTGGAAAGAGACAATAGAGAAGCTCAGTTTCATCAGTCAGAATAATGTCAGAGGCTGATGGCAGAGCAGATCCTAATTGGCTCATATTTAAGTTCAAGTTGAAACAGTAGAGAATTAAAACACGTCCACAAAGGCCAAAGTACGACCTTAAGAATACACCAACTGAATTTAGAGATCATCTCAAGAATAGATGTGAGGTGTTAAATACTAATGAGTGAAGACCAGATGGGTTGTGTAAGACATAAAGGGACCTCACCACACATGAATAAAGTCAGAGGACAACATGAGGGGCCTATGTGACAATGGAATGTTCTGTATCTTAATTGCATCAATGCCAGTGTTCTACTTGTCATTTTTTTCTGTAGGTTTGACAAGCGTTGTCTTCGGGTAAGGGAAAACAGGATCTCCGTATTATCTCTTACAACTACGTGTGAATCTCCAACTATCTCAAAATAATGATTTTAATTCAAAAGGTTTGTACATAGATGGTGAAAATCAACCTTCTTTGAAACAAGTTTCCATGTATGCTGTCATATAAAATTTCCCGTTAGTATGGTACTTGACATTTTTAAAGGTGTTATCATAGCAATATTCCTCATCAGAATTCGGTTAAATGTTGGGTAGCCATTATTACACCTTACAGAGCGATAAGGAAACTGAACCTTTTAGAGGTAGGCTAGCTTGAATACAGTGGCTCAACTAATAAGAGACTGAAGCGCTGGCATCTACTTAGGGACATTTTGGCTTCATCAAGACTGACTTGGGAATCATGAACTTGCCTGCCCATGGAGAAGGATGAATTGCCTCCATATCCTGAAGAATAAAAGGGAGCTTGTGGAGAAGAAACACGTAGTAGCAAATTAGAGCAAGACTGAAAATATCGGGAACAACAAGACTGAAAAGTCACCACAATTGAATGGAGTAGCCGTGGTTGAAACAGACAGGGTGAACCCTGGACAGGGTGTCATTGAGAAGGCACAGGATACCGCAGATCCCCTGTCCTCAAAGGCAACAAACAGTTAACTTCCATTAGCTATTCTGGCCCAGCCCTACAGAAGAGGCTTTCCTGTGCACTCTGTGAATGCAGAACTTGAGGGAAAAAAACAGTCTCTACAGAATACGTTCAGATGTAAATATGTAAGGAATGTATGGCAAAAAGTAGTGATTCCCTGTTTGCTTTTCATTAGGAATGGATTCCTGATATTCACCGCCCCAAACAGAAAATCAAGGCCAGTTCCTAAAATCCAACTATCTCTCCTTGATGAGCCTCTACCAGGCTTATACAAAACAGTCCCCAGAGCAGAAACCCTGGGACAGGGCTTTGTGTCCCCTCGCTCTAGCTCCGACCTCTGTGCTCAGTATCCAGTGGCAGGTCCCACCATTAGGCCAAGGTTTTATTTTGCATTGGAGAATTCAGAACAGAAATAACTTCCTGGGTAGTGGTTATTTTGTGAAAACACACTGTAAGCTAGACTTACTGAAACAAGATCGTGCTTGGATTTAGAAATTGGTACTTGTGTGTATGTGACCTTCTGTGGCTTGGTTCACTGTTATTACTTTAATTTCCTTTTTCAGGATGTGAAGTACTGAAGTGTTTCGACAAGATGTTTCTTAAATGTCGAATGAAAGTAAGTCATTCACCGTAATGAGTACACCTATGAAAAATTTAGTTCTCGGGTCATTTGATGACTTACTTCGATCTTTCATAAAACCAGAGGACCAAGGGATCAGAGGACCCCAATGTTAACCTGAGTCTTTTACCTGATGGAAGTGCCACAAGCCACAGCCAACAGTGAACTCCCAATATATCACAGGACGGTAATCAGGAACAGTCTTTGTCCAGGTCTACTGCCAAGGTCTTCAAATCTACACTCATTGCATCAGAACGTCATGTGGATGGTGGAGACTGACTTTGCTCAGGGCAACTATACCATCTGGACCTGGTGGTTTCTTCATTAGTCCATAATAATAATAAAAAAGAAAAACCTAACTCACTGCTTGCAAGTCAATTCCAATCCATAGTGACACTATAGGATGGAGGAGAACTTGCCCACAGAGTTTTCTAGGACTGCCTGGCAGATATGAACTGTCAATCTTTTGGTTAGCAACCGCAGGTCTTAACCACTAGGCAACCACATTGAGAATAGCTGCAGTTTATCACCAGCATCCATTTGTCAATTTGTCGTACCGTGGTAGCTTGTGTGTTGCTGTGATGCTGGAAGCTTTGCTACCAGTATCACAAATACTGGCAGGGTCTACATCACGGACAGCTTTCAACAAATCTTCCAGATTAAGATAGACTAGGAGTAAAGGCCTGGAAATCTACTTCTGAAAACGATCCAGTGAAAACCCTATGGATTACAACAGAACTGTGTTTGATATACTGTTGGAAGACAAGCCCCTTAGGTCTGAAGGCATTCCAAAGGCATAGTGGCCCCAGGGATGGATTCCAGAACACCAGCAATCAGGAGGATGGTGCAGAACTTGGCAGCACTTTGTTTGGTTGTACGCAAGGTTACCTTGATTAACAGTCAACTCAACAGCAGCCACCAACAGCAACAACAACACTTAGACTGCAGCTATGTGCCAGGCGCTGAACACGGTGTGGTGCACGCCATATTTCATTTCATTCTCCCAAGCTCTCACATCACAGGCAGGGAAGTATCTGTCCTGAGACTGCTAACAAGTGGCAGAAGTTAGAGCTGAATGTAAGTCTCCCTCTGAAAGCTTGTGCTCATTTCTTCATTCAACATGATCCTGTATCATTAAACTCTTCGAGGTCTTCATCTTTAAAGGATCTGGACATGATTGTGTTTGAACAGAGGATTGAATTCTGGTTTGTAATTCTCATAGCTTTTAAAACCTCAAGAACTTCTCTGTTATATTCCATATGTAGCAAATGAGATGCGTTTATTATGCTTATTTAAATACATTTGAACTGTTTTTCAGTGTGGATTTTTTTGGTTGGTGGTATTATATTGGTTTCCTAGAGGTGTCTTAACAAAATACCACAGACTAGTCACTCATAGTAACAAAAATATATTCTTTCACGGTTCTGGAGGCTAAGGGTCTGAGTTCAGGATTTCAATCACGTTAGTGCCTTCTGAGGCTCTGAGAGAAATGGTTTCATGTCTCTGTCCTAGCTTCTAGAAGCTCCAGACATTCTTCAGCTTGTAGTGGCAGAATCACATAGCATGTTTCCTCCCTGTCTCTGAGACTCTCCTCTTTCTTGTATAAGGACATCAAAATGAAACAAATAAAATAAACACACTGCTACCGAATTGATTCCAACTCATAGTGACCCTACAGACAGGGTAGAACTATTCCATAGTTTCCAAGGAGCACCTGGTGGATTTGAGCCACCATCATTTTAGTTAGCAGCCGTAGCACTTAGCCACTATACCACCAGGGTTTCTGTAAGGACATCAGAGACGTAGAATTAGGACCTTCTCTATTCCAGCAGGACATTGTGTTAATCTAACTGACAGCATCTTCAAAGACAATTTTCAAAGAGGTCGCTTTCACGGATACAGGACTTTAGGACTTTAAAGTATCTTTTTGAAGGAAACAATTCAATTCATAACATATTTTCCAGATTAAGTCCTGAATATTTGACTGGTCAGTGTTTACTTCCTTCAGAAAGAAGCATAAAACTCTATAATCCTGGGGACTTCAACTCTAGTCTTAATTTCACATTCATTTTGCAGTTATGACATTGAGCAAGCCAATTCAGCAATCTGTGCTTACAGCTGTTATGTGTCAAGGGGGTATTATATCTTCAACAGCTTATCACCTAGGAATATTTTCAGATTCAAGTAACAAAGCGCATGAATAACAGTAAACAAAAGCATAAAGATATTTACTTTTTGCTTAATAAAAAGTTTGGAGATCCAAAGGTAGAACAACAACTCAGCAATGGAGTCAGGGACCCATGATTTTCCCATCATTCTATTTCCCTGCTTGCTAGTTTTCCGTCCTTGTGTTTGCCGTCTCATAGCTGCAAAATAGCTGGTGCAGCTCCAGTGTCACATCTACACTCAATGAAGGAATATTAAGGAGGGAACAGAACCAATAGCTCTCCTTTGCACCTATTCTTTTCATCCAGAAGCAAGCTGTATTTCTCAGCAATCCCATAACTCACCTAACCCTCATGACTTTATTGTCTAAAATTGGGTCACTTGCCCACTCATCTATAACTGAGAGGTCAAGAAAGCAAGTGCATGACTTTTCACTTCCATACTAGAAAGCAGAAAGAGGAAAGATGTTAAGAATGGCTTTTTGTAGGTAATCATCAGTGTCTGATCTCCAAGGATTTATTTCATTAAATCAGACTTTCTGTTTGCCCCATCCATCATAATAATTTTAATCAGTAATTTAGACATTGACAGCAGAGACATGCTTTTAGACATTATGCTAATGAAAACATCTTCTTCTATGTAAAGTCTCAGGTATTTGATGTCCAAAAAAATGCAATGACCCTTTTTCCAACAGTGTCATATTCAGAGATACTGGGATTACCCTAACACTTTTTTTTTTTTTTTTTTTTTAAAGAGGGGAAGGATAATTCAGTCTATAATCTGAATTCTATTTCCCTTCTTTCCAGATTTAGTCCTGGACATTTAATTTAATTACCATAGATATTTAAAAAAGGAGACATTGCAATGCAGGAGAATGCCAACCTTCGTGACATTTGAAGTAGCCCCTTAATGTTTGTGTTCTTTTAGTATTTCAGTGGATGGTAAACTAGACATGAGCTATATATAAATAATGCCAGAACATCTGGATGAAAAAGGAGGAAAAAAATCAATTATCTGGATGTTTTGTCTACATAACATCAAAACATCCAGCCTTGTGCAGACAAAACATCTGGATGATTGGATATTTTACTTTTCACGCAAGCATTTTGTTGTTTTGTGGACAAAAAGTGCTGCCAAGTTAGGGACATAAGAGAAAAAACAGGGTACAGCAAAACTTGTCTGATTAGCAGAATGTTGGGGCTGTCGCTAAGCTGGATGGATACAAGAAAAGAGAACAGCTCTGGGCTGTACAGGGAGAACCTTTTACTACAGGTTCATAATGATAATAATGAGTGGTAGTTCCGTTATGAGTCACTTAACAGGAAAATCCATAAACCACTTTTATTAGACACTGTGTTTATTCTGCAGATGAAGCAATGCATTCACAGAGAGGAACAGTGATGTCTAAAATATTCTTTTATCTCTTGAAAGACTCGTTATAGAGAATAACTCTAGCTGTCTGATAGTGTGTCATGTTATTAGCCCCAATTCAGCATAAATGCAATAAACATTTACCTTTGGTGTGCCAGGCATCGTGCTGTTCATTTTTTCACATGCCGAAACTTATTTAATTCCTTTGGGCTGCTGTTTCTTCAGGGGCCTCTGAGTTGGTTCTGACTCATGGCAACCCATGTACAACAGGATAAACCACCAGCCGGCCTGTGCTGTCCTCCTGATCGCTGCTCTGCCTGAGCCCGTTGTTGCAGCCACTGCGTCAGTCCATCTCATTGAATGTCTTCCTTTTTTTCACTCACCCTCTGCTTGACCATGCCTAATGTCCTTCTGCAGGTGCTGGTCTCTCTTGAAAACATGTCCAGAGTATGTGAGACAAATTCTTGCCATCCTTGTGTCTAAAATCATTTTGATTGTTCTTCTTCTAAGACAAATTTGTTCTTTCTTTAAGTAGTCCATGGGGTATTAAATATTCTTTGTGAATGATATAATTCAAAAACATCAATTCTTCTTCAGTCTTCCTTATTCATTGTCCAGCTTTCCCATGTGTACGAAGCATTGAAAACACTATGACTTGAATTAGGTGCATCTTAGCTCTTAACATGACATGCTTTCTGTTGTTAGTTCCATTTTATAAACAGGAAATGGAATCTTAAACTAAATAAAACTTTCCAAAATCCCATAGAATGATAATTTTTACAAATAACGTGATGCTTCAGAAACAATTTATTTTCATTTAGTGTATCTTATTTTGGGTATGTGTGTGTGTCTTGGGGAGTATGAGGTATTAGAACCAAATTTCTAAAGTTTGGGTGTCGTAACTCCTAGAAAGCTAGCAAATACAGCTAACTTACACCATGTCTTGCTACTTTATGTCCTGTATTACTAACAATGTTTTCTTGTGTTCTAAATTCAATACACTTACGTAACTGGGAATTAAACTTGACAAAGAAGGATACTGATATCCGAAGGCATTGTTATCTTATCCTGGAAGAACTTTATAGCACCGTATCCTCACATACTATTTGAAGAGCTTCACTGAGGTAACATTAAGTTTTATGAGTCACTGTTCCCATTCCTTTGTAAGCAGACAATCCCAGATGTAATACAAAGAGGTCACAGGGAGAACATTCTATTTTCAAAGTGTCTCTTATGGACCATCAGTCTCTCGTTTTGCTGGCAGTGACTTAACTGGATGGGTTAGTAAGTGAAACTTAGGAAAATTTTGCTTTGAGTCAATAAGTGTGTGATCAGGACACAGGTCTGGATTTTCCAAGTCAAAATTTGTTAAGCTGTAATCAGTAGGGGAATGGCTCTGAGCAGGAAAACAGTGGAACATTCATTGTGGCCCATGGTGATATATTAATCACAATAGGGAAACTTGTCTTTGCAATAACCCCCAAGCCCTGAAGGCAAATACCAAATTGGCCTGATTTACAACTGTGGTCTAAGGACTGGAACAAGTCTCTTGTCTATAAGAATTAAAAAAGAAAAAAAAAAAAAAAAAAAAAACCTTACATCAACCCCCAGACTAGGAGCCTCAAGGTAAACCTCACTCTGAAGCTCATTCGTATACTTCCAATTGTTGGAATTCAATTTTCTCTTGTTAACATGATGTGCCTTAAATCTGTGTTGAATTGTAGAATTAGATAGTGGCGATGTCTCATAACTTTGTGAAGATGTTGAGACACACTCATGTGTGTACTCTGAGAGGGTGAATTTTATGGTATGAGGATTTCATCTCAATTAAAAAAAACTGGATTGAACTAATTCAATGGCTTCTTGGACATCACATGGATCTCACAAAGTACTACATGGATGATTTAAGTGTAAATGAATGAGGAACATATGGAGTAAATTTCTTCAAAATTGTACATGATTTCAAAAATTAAGGGGAAAAAGTTCTTGGCAAAACCTAGTTGGGTTTTTTTGTAATTCAAAATATTTGAAAAATAAATTGAGACATCTCATAAACCCAAATACAGCTGGTTTCTGTATCTATTATGCATTTGTTAAGTGCAGGTCTTCTCACTAGCAGTTTTTCTGCTTCTCCTGGAAGGTACGTGAGGTTCAGATACCCAAGTACAGAACTGTGAATACTTAGGACAATCACTGAGTATAAAGTAAGATAGTTTTGTGGAACTTTTAATAAGGTATGTTAAATACCAGTTTCAAAGAAATATTCCTTACTGAAGCAATTAGAAGAGAAAGTCTATTATAATAGCCTCTACGTTCAAGAGCAAAGAATAACTGAAAACTTTGAAACTATTCTTTAGAATCCATCCCTCTTTCACTGTATGTTAACAATCTCTGGGGATACAAATATAAGTATCACTGTTATTAAAAATGGAAACCTTGGTGGCATAGTGGGTTAAGTGCTATTGTCTTCTAACCGAAAGGTTGGCAGTTCAAATTTGCAGCTGCTCCTTGGAAACTCTGTGGGGGAGTTCTCTGACTTCCAGGGTCACTATGAGTCAGACTCGACAATAGTGAGTTTTTTGGTTTGATTATTAACAATGCAATCATTTACATGCCTCTATAAAATCCAAAGCAAAGATGTCACACTGAGGACTAAGGTGCACCTGACTGAAGCCATGATATTTTCAACTGCATCACACTCATGCGTAAGTTGAACAAGGAATTCTGAATATGCCATGAACTGCTGGAAGAAGAAACAAATCTGTACTGGAAGAAACAGAGCCAGAAAGGTCCCTTGAAGTGAGGATAGTGAGACCTCATCGCATGTACTTTGGACATGCTATCAGGAAAGACCAATCTCTAGACAAGGGCATCACACTTGGTAAGAAGGAGGGTCTGTGCAAAAGAGGAAGACCATCAAAGAGATGGACTGGCAACGTGGCTGCAACAGCGGGTGCAAACATAGCAATGACTGTTTGCTCAGAGCTCAAACATAGAATGGCACAGGACCAGGCAGTGTTTTTGTTGTGTACAAGGTCACTAAGAGTCAGAACTGACTTATGGACACCTAACAGCCTAACAAATAAAACCCAGTCACTAAAAAGTAGATATTTAAACACAGACCAAGTTTTTGATGCTGTCCTGCAAAACTTCAGATCGTCTTTATCCTGTGTATCTATTTTCCCCTTTCTCTTCTGTTTTTTTTTTCATTGCTCTTGATACCAAAAAATAAGACCCACTGTATAACATTGATTCTGACTCATAGCAACCTTGTAGGACAGAGTAGAACTGCCCCATAGAGTTTCCAAGTAATACCTGGTGGATTCAAACTGCCAATCTTTAGCTAGCAGCCACAGAACTTAACCACTATGGCACCAGGCTGTTGATAGTTGCCACCAAATTGATTCTGACTCATGGTGGCGCCATGTGTGCAGAACAGAACTGCTCCATAGGCTATGACATGTTGGAACAAGCCACCATGCCTGAAGTTAGCCTCTGGGCAAGTTTTCAACACCAACTTTCTGGCTAGTAGTACAGCACTTAACCATTAGCAGTACCTGAGGACTTCTGTTAAGGCCTAGACTGAGTTCCTTAGCAGTAACTCTGAATGGGCTTTCACTATTGATTCCTAATACCTGATACTTCTTTGTATCCATAAGGATATGCTGAGTAATTGTTCTTCATGAATGTACTATGAACTTCTCTTCATTCTACTGAAGTGTCACCTCCTGGAGTAAGTCTTGGCTGAAAACTTTATGAAAACTAGCACCGGATCTCGGTCTATCTCCTGAGCTTTCTTTACTTTGCTTCCCAGCATGATTAGAACCTGACATTGTGTTATGTCTCCATCTATTCACCACCGAGCTCCTACTGGAACACACAGTAGCTGACAGCAGGCACTCATTTTGTTCACTGTACTCTCATCATCAGAGGATTCATTTTCAAAAGACACAAAGGAGTCAGCATTTCAGTGTTCAAATCAGTGGATGAATAAACACTGGTCTCAAGGTCATTGAAGAAAACCTGTTGCCATTAATTCAATTCTGATTTACAGTGACCGTATCAGACAGAGCAGAAAGCCTGGTGGCAAAGTGATTAAGTGCTAGTGTCTAACTGTTTGAACTACTTCAAGACTCCTCTTTTCTGATAAATTCTAGAGGAGAAATCCTTCTATAACAGCCTGGTCTGTTGGATGAAACCCTGGTGGCATAGTGATTAAGTGCTACAGCTATAAACCAAAAGGTCAGCAGTTTGAATCTTCCAGGTACTCCTTGGAAACTCTATGGGGCAGTTCTACTGTATCCTACAGGGTTACTATGAGTTGGAACCAACTCATTGGTGGTGGGTTTGTTTTTGGGGGGTTTGGTCCACTCAAGCAGTTGAAACCTGCTACAGTCTTCTTGGAACCTCTGTGGTGCTATTCTACTTTGACCTGTAGGGCACCTATGAGTCAGAATCAACATGATGGCAGTGGGTTTGGTAGTTTTTATAAGACAGAGTAGAGCTGCCCCATGTGGCTTCTAGGGAGTGGCTGGTGGATCTGAACTCCTGACCTTTTGGTTAGCAGCTAAAGTTTTTAACTACTATGCCACCAGAGTTTCCAAGGCCTTACAAGGTAATGATAATAGACTACTTTCCAGCTCACTAAATGCAATTTTTAAGTAACTAGAACGTGGTCTTCAAAAAGGCAAAATCAGGTAGGGCTCTGGAGTCAGTTTATGTACCTCCACAGATCTGCGTAGCCCTTCCTGCCTCAAAAGGTACCTCAGTGGATCAGTGAGAGGTTAGCAATTCAAACCCATCAGCTGCTCTGTGAGAGAAAGATGTGGTGGCCTGCTTCTGTAAAGATTACAGCTTAGGGAACCTCTGTAGGGAAGTTCTACTCTGTTCTATAGGGTCACTATGAGTCCGAATTGACTCAGTTGTGATGGGTTTATTTGGCTTTGCTATACCAAGGCCCTTGGCAAATTGGCAGGATGTCTAACTGTTTGAACTACTTCAAGACTCCTCTTTTCTGATAAATTCTAAGGAAGTCCTACTATAACAGCCTGGTCTGTTGGAGGAAACCCTGGTGGCATAGTGATTAAGTGCTACAGCTATAAACCAAAAGGTCAGCAGTTTGAATCTTCCAGGTGCTCCTTGGGAACTCTATGGGGCAGTTCTGCTGTATCTTACGGGTTACTATGAGTTGGAACTAACTCAGTGGCAGTGGGTTTGAATTTTTGGGGTTTGGTACACTGGAACAAGCAAGTATTCACATTTCTCCTGGAATGGCCAAACTCCTACCATTGGTATCACGTCTGTGAAGGCCACTTAAAAAAAAAAAGTATTTTGTTTTTGTTGAGAATATACACAGCAAAACAAACATCAATTCAACCAGTTTCTATTTACCGTTTAGCGACACTGGGTATATTCAAGCTGTGCAGCCCTCCTCACCCTCCTTTTCTGTGTTGTTCCTCCTCCATTAACATAAATTCGCACCACTGTTTTTAGTAGTCTTTATGGGAGGAGGCAGGAGATCCTTGGTAATGTAAATGGTTTACTTTTGAAAAATTACCCATTGAAAACTCCATGAAGCACAATTCTATTATGACACACAGAGGTCCCTATGAGTTGGAGCTGATTCCATGATAACTGTATTCACCAGCAGTAAGGACCCTCAGCAGTAGGAATTGCAAGAGTCCTAGCACCTAGATCCAGGTGACTTGATCCACGGAGGCACGGTTTCCTCAGCACTTACTCAGAAAGGTGGGTGACACAACCTGGACTAGTAGAGACACTTGCACTCTGTGGAGTGACTTTTGAACAATTAAAGATGGGAAAAGTAGGCAGTTAGATATTCTTTTTTCTTCCGATGGAATATTCTAAGAGTTCTACATATTGCTGGCTCTATATATCTTACTTGACACATTCCATGTTTCCAAACAACCAGCTATTCTGTCTTGTGAAGCTGTGGTCAGCCTGATAATCCACAAACCTGAATTTGTTTTCCTGCTTTCTTGTTTTCTTTTTCTCCTTCATTCTTGCTACACTGGATTGTAAAGTAAATGTCACTGTACTATATTCCAGGGATGTAGGCTAAGACAGTCGACTACAGAAAGCAGTCCATCTGGATGGGATTTTGGAACTGGCTTTCCCACCTGTCAGGAGATAATAGAAATGACAAATGGGGCAGTAGCAACCCTTGGTGTGCAGTGTTTGTGTGACTATAGGTAGTCCCTGACTTATGACATTATTAGAGTTAGACAAACTGCACTTATGAATATCTTTTTTTTATGTATATACATCCTACCATTAGTAATAAGCACTATTTATGATGTTTCAACATGTAATTTTCTTATATTATCATTCTCAGGTGTTGACTTCTGGGTGTTCAGTGTTATGATGTACTGTTTTAAAGCACTGTTGCATAGCAGGCAATAATGAGAAAAAAATAACAAGAAGAAGTATTCAACTTAAGTCAGAATCAACTTATAACAGAGTCATTAAAATGGAACCACATCAGAAGTCAGTGTCTACCTGCCCTAAGGCTTTAAAAGGGAATCTTGGTGGTGCAATGGTTAAGCACTTTGCTGACAACTGAAAGATCAGAGGTTTGAACCAACCAGTGGTTCTGTGGGAACAAAGATCTGGTGATCTGATCCCATAAAAATCACAGTCCAGGAAACCCTATAGGTCAACTCTACTCTGTTACGCGGGATTGCTATGAATCGGATAACCATGCATCTGTGAATTTACTGTACTGTGGTGGCTTGGGTGTTACAGTAATGCTTGAATCTATGCCACTAGTATTTCAAATGTCAGCAAGGTCTCCCATGGTGGACAGTTTTCAGTGGCACTTTCAGACAAAGACAGACTTGGAAGAAGGACCTGGTAGTCCACTTGTCAAGAAATTGACCAGTGAAAACTTTATGAATTGCCGTGAAACACTGTCTAATAGATCCATTGCTAGAAGGTGTGCCTTTTGCATTGAAAGGCACACAAAATACGACTGGAGAAGAGCTACTTTCTGAAAGTAGGAAAAACAAAAGAAAATTAAAAAAAAAGCCTTGCTTTTGAGTCAGTTCCAACTCATAGCAACCTTATAGGACAGAGTAGAATTTCCCCAGAAGGTTTCTTAGGAGCATTTGGCAGGTTTGAACTCCTGATCTTCCCCCCCCCCCCCGGATGACAGTTGTAGCACTAAACCACTGCACCATCAGGACTTGCCTTGAGGTAGAGTCAACCTGAATGACCTGAACGAAGTAAAGTTTTTAGGACCTACATTTGCTGATGCATCACAACTCAAAATGAGAAGAAAGACCTGCAAACATCTGTTAATAATTGGATAGTGAACTGTAACAAGTATGAATCTAGAACTATTGAAAGTCCTAAAAAATAAAATAGAGTGCCTAAAGATCAATACCCTAGGCATTAGTGAGCTGAAACAGAATGGCACTGGCCATTTTGAATGAATGATATGGCCCACCACCCTAGAAATGACAAACTAAAGAAGAATGATGCCACATTCATGATCAAAAAGAACATCTCGAGCTCTGTTCTGAAGTACAACAGTCAGTAATAGTGTAATCTCCTTACACCTACAATGATCAGTTTATACAACTGTTATTGAAATTTATGAAAAAACTACTAATTCCAAAGATGAGAAAACTGAAGGTATTTACCAAATTCAGCAGTCTGATATTGATCATACATGCAATCAAGATTCATTGAACATTACTGATGACTGGAATACAAAAGTTGGAAACAAAGAAAAAGGATCTGTGGTTGGAAAATGTGGTATTGGTGATAGAAATGACACGATAAATCATATGACAGAAAAATGCAAGACCAATGACTTATTTGGAAACGCTGGTGGCATAGTGGGTTAAACCCTGCATCTACTAACCAAAGGGTCAGTAATTCAAATCTGCTAGGCACTCCTTGGAAACTCTATGAGGGGCAGTTCTGCTCGGACCTCTAGGGTCGCTATGAGTCAGACCTGAGTCAACGACAGTCGTTTTAATGACTTATTCATTACAGATACTTTTTTTCACAAACATAAATAGCAACTATGAATGTGCCCCTCACCAGACGGAAAACAAAAGAATCAAACCAGCTACATCTGTGGAAAGATGATGGTGAAGTTCTACATCATCTTTCAGAACAAGGTGAGGGGATGACTGTGAAACAGACAATCAGTTGCTCATATGCAAACTTAGCTGAAGCTGAAGAAAATTAAAACAAGTCTACAGAAGCCAAAAGATGACCTTGAATTTAGAAACCTTCTCAGAAATAGATTCGATGCACTGAACACTAATGACAGAAGACCAGGCAAGTAGTGGGATGACATTAAAGACAACATACACAGAGAAAGCAAAAGGTCATTAAAAAGACAGGGAAGAAAGAAAAGACTAAAATGAATGTCAGAAGAGACTCTGATACTTGCCCTTTAACAGAGAGTAGCTACAGCAAATAGGAGAAATGATGGAGTGAAAGAGCTGAGCAGATGACTTCAAAGGATTGCTGGAGAAGACAATAACGATATGTGCAAAGACCTGGAGTTAGAAAACCAAAAGGAAGGAACATACTTCCTTCCTTTTCTCAAGCTGAAAGAACTGAATTAAAAATTCAAGTCTCAAGTCATACTACTGAAGGATACCATGGGAAAAATAATGAATGACTCTGGAAGCAGCAAACTAAGACGGAAGGAATACACAAAGTCACTAGATCAATAAGAATTGGTAGACATCCAGCCATTTCAGGAGGTAGCATATGATCAAAAACCCTTAGTAGTGAAGGAAAACATCCAGCTACACTGATGACCCTTTTGAAAAACAAGCCTCCAGGAGCTGACAGAATACCAGCTGAGATGTTTTAACACAAGGAAGCAGCGATGGAGGTGCTCACCCTATACCAGGAAATTTGGAAGACAACTACCTGGTCAACTGACTAGAAGAGATTCATATTTGTACCCATTCAAGAAAAGGTAATCCAATAGAATGTGGAAATTATTGGACAGTATCACTAATATCACACATAAAAAAATTTTTGCTGAAGGCAGTTTAATAATGGTTGCAGCAGTACATACACAGGGAACTACCAGGAAGACAAGCCAGGTGGAGAAGAGGAAGAAGAATGAAGGATATCATTGCTGATGTCAGATGGATCTTGCCTTAAATTAGAGTACCAAAACATGTTTACTTATTTTTGATTGACCGTGCAAAGGCATTCAATTGTGAGAATCATAACAAATTATGGATAACAAGGCAAAAACTGAGAACTACAGAACAGTTGATTGTGCTCATGTAGAACCTATACATAAGACCTCAAGAGGCAGTCATTTGAACGAAGCGAAAGGATACCATGTGATTTAAAATCAGGAAAGGTGTGCATCAAGATTGCCTCCTTTTTAATCTGTATGTTGAGCAAATAATCTGAGAAGATGGACTATTTGAAGAATAATAACTTTTGCTAGTAGGATGACATAATGTTGCTTGCTGAAAGCAAAAAGGACTTGAAATACCGATGACGGTCTCAAAGACTACAGTTTTCAGCATGGATTACACCTCAATTAAAAAAAAAAACTCAACAACTGGATCACTAAGCAACATCATGAAAAATAAAGAGAAGATTGCAGTTGTCAAGGATTTCGTTTTATTTGGATCTGAAATCAATGTCCATAGAAGCAGCAATTAAGAAATCAAAGAAAATACTGCACTGGGAAAATCTGCTACAAACACCTCTTTAAAGTATTAAACAGCACTTAAAGACCCCTCTTTGAGGACAAGAGTGCATCTGACCCAAGCCATTGTATTTTCAATCACCTTACATGCAAGCAAAAACTGAACCATGAATAAGGAAAACCCAAGAAGAACTGATGCATTTGAATTACGGTGTTGGTGAAGAATATTGAATATACTAGGGAATGCTGAAAGAACAACCAATTCTGTCTTGGAAGAAGTACAGCCAGAATGCTTCTGAGAAGCAAGGATGGAAAGAAGTCATCCCATGTACTTTGGGCATGTTATCAGAAGGGACCAGTCCCTGGTGAAGGACATCATGCTTGGAAAGGTAGAGTGTTAACAAAAAAGAGGAAGACACTCAATGAGATGGACTGACACAGTGGCTGCAACAACAACCTCAAACACAGGGACGGTTGTGAGAAAGACACAGGACTAGAACCTTGGTTCTGCTATATATAGGGCGGCCATGAGTCAGAATGACTTGATGGTGTGTAACAACAGGAGTCAGAATGACTGTACAGCACCCAATGATAAGGCTTTTGTATGTTAACAATAGACCCTGATGTAGGTGGAAGTAGATTGTATAGCAGTGAAAGACCAATTCTGCCAAGTGTTTCCACTTACATAGCGGTGAAAGACCAATTCTGCCAATTGGGAAGCTATGCACTGACACCAATGCCTAGTCCACCCTTCAAAGCAATTTTGGAACTCTTTCTGGAATGGCCATCACACAAGGTGGCATAGTGAGAAGTTCACAAACTTAATTATGTAATTGTCTGTGAGGGAGTTTTTAACTAGGAAACAAATAACTGTATTGGAACATCCTCCCTACTCACCAGATCTTGCCCCCAGTGACTTTTTTCTTTACCCCAAAATAAAGGAAATATTGAAAGGAAGACATTTTGATGACATTCAGGACATTAGAGGTAGCACAAAAAAAGCTCTGATAGTCATTCTGGAAATTGTTGGAAAACCGCTTTGAAGGGTGGACTAGGCACTGGCATTGGTGAATAACTTCCCAAGGGGAATACTTCAAAGGTGACTGTAGCGATTTTCAGCAATGAGGTATGCAGCACTTCTTCTAGGATGAGTTCGTGAGCCCAACTGTCAGACCTCATAATTTCAAATAGAAATGGCTGCTCAATAAACATTCTCTAACAAGGTTTCAAGTTGTGCTGAGTGTGTGTTTCCACTTGTATAGCAGTGAAAGGCCAACGCTGCTCACAGCTGTTCATGGAGGAAAAGGCAATTCTTCTTTTTTATTAAATTGGCTCTAAACAACAAAGACAGTAGCTTTGGAATGCAGGACGGAGAGGGCCAGACACAGGGAATACAGCTCTGTGGAGTGGGAGGATGGCAGTAACTGGGAGACGAATTGTTTGAATAAGTTTCTCTTTCCCAGTAGGGTTTTGGAAAGAAGGTTAAAATTGGGGGAAGTACTGGGAGTCATTGAATACAAAAGGAATACTGGAGGCTGTTTTAGCCTGGGTTTCCTGAAGTTTGCATGGAAATGGTCTATCACCTTATGTATTCTGATGCAGAGGAAACAGGAAGTGACTGAGGCAGAGAAGAGTGAGCAAGCACAAGACGGTGTCTGATTTAGATGCTCACGTTTTTGTAAGAGAGTGTAATGGTTTGCCTTGTCAAACAGGAGGCTTATATAGTATTAAAATTAATAGGTGAATTTATAAAATTCAATATCAAAATCAATTTCTATGTACTAGAAACAAACATAAAATTAAAATGTTAAATACTGTGATCACTTCCAATAGCCCTGAAATTATCAAGCGCATAGCTATATCTCTTTTAAAAGACGGACAAGACCTCTATCTAGAAAGCTTTTTTAAAAATTACTGAGACAAAATAAAGATCAAAAAAAGAAAAGAAAGGAACATGAAATTTTTATGGATTAAACAACCTAATATCACAAAAATGCCAATATTTCAAAATTAATTTATAAAACAAATGTAATCCCAATAAAAATCCTAGCATATTTCTTGTGGAAATCAACAAGTTGGTTTTAAATTTTATATATAAATGCAAAGGACCAAGGAAAGCCAAGAAAATCTTGAAAAAGTTGTCAGTGAGTTGACTCTAACTCATAGTGACCTCATGTGTGTCAGAGGAGAACTTTAATGGGACATTTAGTGGGTGATCTGGAGGAATTAAATAGCTAGGTGCTACCTGAGACTCCTCTGAGTGGACTTGAACCTCTAGCATCTCTGTAGTGGCCAAAAGAAACATAAAGATAGGTTTACTATGTTCTGAGTGTCAACCTTTACTCTAGGGATACAATTACTAAGACATAATATGGGTGTAAGTATTTACAATTAGGCTAATAATTTGAGTAAAATTCACAAAGAAATCCACACATATGTGAACACAATTTTTACAAAGGTAGTATTCCACATCACTACTTGTCTGTCACTTTGTTGTACTGTGGTGTCTTAAGTGTTGCTGTTATTCTAAAATCAGCTAGAAAAAAAGGCAGATAACCCATTATTTGAAAGTATAAGAAAACTGAACAGGCACTTAATTGAAAAGAAAACAAAACCAAATAGGTGACATATTAAATGGCACTGGCCTTCATTAATAGAGAAGTGCAAAAAACAGTCAAAAAATTGCCTACAGTGCAAGTACCATTACCGGTTAAACCACTTGTCCTAGAGCCGATTCTGACTTACGGTCATGCCACATGTATCAGAGAAAAAGTGTGTTCCATAGGGTGTTCAATGGTTGTGACCTTTCAGAAGTAGATTACCAGGCTTTACATGTATTCCAGGTCCTTTGAGGTTGCCTGGAACCTGCAACCTTTCAGTTAGCAGATGAATGTGTTAACTGTGTCACCCAGGGATTCAAATACTGTTGTACACATTCAATTCTGTTCTGGCAACAAGTGGAAGCAACTGGAACTCTTATTCACTGTTAGTGAAATTGCAAATGGGGAAAATCCTTCCAGGTACTATTTTTAGCATCTACTGGAATTAAACACATGCATACTTTGTGACCAAATGATGTTACTTTTAATTAAAAAAAAAAAACTCTTTCCCATTGAATTAATTCCAGTTAACCCACACTTGAATGTTTATAGTAACATTATTTGTAATAGTCTCAAACTTAAAACAGCCAGACTGCTTTTCAACAGTCAAATCAGTAAACTATATCAGTACAATGAAATACTACATAACAGGGAAGATAAATATGTTATCAACACACTCTACAACATGGATGAAACTCAGAACATAGCGCATGTGATTTAATCCATTCATATACAGTTTAAAACTGGGAAAAACAAAGTATAGTAAGACAGCCCAGGGTATAATTACATTTGGGGAGGATGGAAGTGCTAAGTGAGAAGAGGCATGAGGATATCTTTTAGGGTGTGGATAATGTTCTGTATTTCTTAGTCTAGGTCATGATTTTAACAGTATATTCACTAAGCTGTTTGCTTAGGATCTGTGCATTTTTCTGTAGACCTGCTATTTGTCAATTAAAAAAAAACTGTATTAGACAAAATATATAGGATGAACGTTGAAACAATTTAAATCTATGTCAACATCAAGACCAGTGTGGTGGTTGAAAGATAAACCATCTTGTGTCACTAAACCTTTAACATGCCTCGATTCCTTATCCACCAAATACTCTTAAAATATTCTCAGAGGCAAACACATTGCTTTACTTAAAGACAATATAATTTGGGGATAATTTTTAAAAATTTATTTTAGACTAGAATGAAACAGATGCCAGAACTTCCTCAAACAATATGAAGCTCAAAATATTTTTACAAACTTGTTACAAATCACCTTTTTGGAAGAGGGCTTACTAAGAAATCCCATGTGCTGGTTATGGATTGTTTTATGGTTCAGGAGATAAAGAGAGCCTTCAACAGTGTCCCAAATTATAATCCATGCCTCTACACCTACTCAAGAAGTAGGAGGTTTAGTCTTTGCGTCTATGATATGACCACGAACTCCCACGGGATACCTGCTCCAAGAGGCTCTTTCTTGCCAATGGCCATATTCACTCTCTTGGGCATGAGAAGTCTGAACTCCTATTACCCAGAGGCTGCTTGAGAACACCATTACTGTTCCTGCTAAGATCAGATATGGTGAAAATGATGCTGCCTAGAAGCATCTGGCTATTTCCCTCTGTGACCACCACTGCCTTTGGAGAATGTGTCTGCTGCCTCCTAAACTCTCCTGTCCTGAGAGAGGTAGAGAGATTGAAGAGCCCACAGGGTCAAAACAAGTTGTCTCATGTGTCTCCTCTCACTGCTGCTGCCAGTGTGAACATAAGAGCCAGTCATCAACCCCTCCTAGAGCCCTGGCATGAGAAACGGATGTGGCGGGGTTCTGCTGTGGAGTTGGCTAGGGCTACCAAGTGGTATTATAGTAAAATATCGTGTTTATTATGGAGTCCCTGGCTGGCACTACTAGTGAAACACTCATCTACTAGCCAAAAAGCTGGTGGTTTAACTTCATGTGGAGTCACCTTAGAAGACAGTCTTGGTAATCTGTTTCTCAAAGATCACAGACCTATGGAGCAGTTCTACTCTGTACACATAAGGTCACCATGAGTTGGAATCACTTATACAGTAGATATTTATTGAGCACTATTTACATGCCAGCCACTGCTCTGAATACCCTAAATAGGAGGTCTTACAATTAGATCCACAAACTGAATTGTTTTAAGTGCTACATGCCTCATTGCTGAATAGTACTATGGTTGCCTTGGAAGTACTCCCCTTGGGAAGCTATGCACTGATGCCAGCACCCAGTCCACCCTTCAAAAACAATTTTGGAACTTTTTCTAGAATAGTGCACAGTGGCACATTTACAAACTTAATTGTATAGTTGTCTCTGGGGGAGCTTTTAGCCAGTAACTAAATAACTTGCTGAAACACGCTCTCAATCCACCTGAACTGGTACCCAATGACTTTTTTTCTTTACCGGAAGATAAAGGAAATATTGAAAGGAAGACATTTTGATGACATTCAGGACATCAAGGGTAATCTGACAACAGCTCTGATGACTGTTTCAGAAAAAGAGTTCCAAAATTGCTTTGAAGGGTGAACTGGGTGCTGGCATCAGTGCATAGCTTCCCAAGGGGAGTTCTTATTCAGGTGACCATAGTGAAGTTCAACAATGAGGTATGTAGCACATTTTATAGGATGAGTGTGTGAACATAATCGGCTGTCCTTGTAACTCAGTATAATCCTCACAACTAGAGGCAAGCGCGGTGAGAACTGCGTCAGGCCGAGTGATTTGTCCAAGTCTCCCACAGCAAGTAAACTGCAGAGCTGGACTTCAAATCCAAGTAAGCTGGCACTGGAGACCCTCCTCTGAGCTACCCTGTCAGACTACTTCCTAGAGATCAAGGACAACACTAGAGAGTACTCAAAGTGTGAAGTGACAGTTAAGAAATCAATGTATATAGCACTGGGCAAATCTTCTACAAAAGACCTGTTTATAATGTTAAAAAGCAAAGATGTCACTTTAAGACCTAAGGTGAACCTGACTCAAGCTGTGATTTTTTAACCACCTTATATGCATGCAGAAGCCAGGCAACGAATAAGGCAGACAGCAGAAGAATCCATGCTTTCAAACTGTGGCGTTGTTGAGGAATATTAAATATACTGTGGACTGCCAGAAGAATGAACAAATCTGTCTCGGAAGAAGTACACAGCCAGAATGCTCTTTAGAATAGATGAGGGTGAGATTTCACATCAAGTACTTTGGACATGTTATCAGAAGGGCCCAGTACTGCTGTAACAGAAATACCACAGGCAGATGGCTTTAGAAAAATAAATTTTATGTGTCACAGTCCAGTGAGCTGGAAGTCCAAATTCAGGGTGTCAGTTCCAGGGGAAGTCTTTCTCTGCTGGCACTGGAGAAAGGTCTTTGTTGTCAATCTCCCCCTGGAATGGAAGCTTCTGAAGCACAGGGACCCTGTAACTTTCCAAATGATGTGGTCACTTCAGCACTGCTTTCTTCCTTGATAGTATGAGGTCCCCAAATCTCAGCCTCCCTCCCTTTCCCTATATATCCCAAGATATACAACACAGAAGCCAGGCAATGAATAAGGAAGCATTATATATCTGTTTCTGCCCACAAAACAATCTTTCACATTGAATCTTGCTCTACCAACAGAACTGCAACCCATCTACCCTCATTAACATCATAAAGGCAGGAATTCCAACATGGAGGAACATCACACAATACCAGGAATCTTGGCCCAGCCAAACTGTTACACAGTTTTTTTAAAGAACAATTTAATCCATGATATTTCACACTTTTTTCTCTAAAACATCACATCTTTGCAACATATTCATCCCATCATAGCAAAAAGCTTACTTTTCAACCTAGAACACAAGTTATCTGCTTCTAAAATACAGTGGCAGAGCAGACAAACACAGGTTAAACTTTTCCATTACTGATGGGAGAAACAAGTCAAAACAGGCAACAGAGTAAGTCAGCAAAACACATTATAGTAGACCTCAAGACTATGGAAATAAGATTTTATTCACTGAGACATTTTGCACAATGGCCTTGCCCTCCAGATTCTAGGTATTGGCTACCTTCCCTAGATTCTGAGTGGAAGCTTCCTGGCCCTGTGATACCACTCTGCCTTCTAGGCCTACTAGGACAGCAACTCTTGCTCTCTTAGCTTCAGGCTCAAGTCCACATAAATGGTGGCTCCACAATTAGAAACATCAGGGGCCATGGCTCCATACTTTCAAACCCCAGAAGTCATGACCAAACCTTTTGAGACTGAGAAAGCTCAGCTTTTCATGTTCTTTGTCTCTGCATCTTTTGCTTCCTACGGCCTCAGAGCCCAGGCCTTGGGCCTGCATCTGTCCTGATGGGGCAACTTCCAAAGCTCTGTAGCTCCACTGATTCAGGTGCCCAGAAGCATCCCACTCCACCAGGTAGCCTCCTGCACACAGGCACTCAGCTTTCTTGCTTGGTGGGTCCGCAAGCCTAGCTCAACCGATTCAAGTGCCAAGGGGCATCCCATTCTGCCAGGAAACCTCTGTGCACAGTCATTCAGCTCTCTTGGTCCATGGGTCAGCTCCAGTACTGTCTTGTGCTGGTCTGGTCCTGCTGTTGCCTGTTGCTTCTGTGGCCAGTCCTCTGCTGCTTGTGTCTCACTTGTCTCTGCCTTCATTGGTGTTAACAGTTCTCCTCAGTTCCTTTTGAGTCTTCTATGCATTCACAGTTTCAAGACATTTAGGTATTTGTTAGAGCAGCACTCCATTCTTGGTAGCAAATTCCATTTTAATCATCTAGTACTGCTTGAACAAAAAATACCACAAGTGATTGACTTTACCAAGAAAAGTTTAATCTTATACAGTCCAGCAAGCTACAAGTTCAAATTCAGGATGCCCACTCCAGGGTAGGGCTTTCCCTCTGTCAGCTCTGGAGGAAAGTCCTTGTGTTGATTCAGTCTTTGGCCAGGGAGCATTTTAGTGCAAGAACCTCAGTTCTGAAGGATGAGTTCTACTCCTGGTGCTGTTTTCTTGATGGTATGAGGTTCCCAACTCTCTTCTTGCTTCCTTTTCCTTTTATCTCTTATAAGATAGAAGGTGGTATAAGCCACACTCCAGGGAAACTCCCTTTACATTTGGAACAGGGAGGCGACCTTAGGAAGGGATTTACCATTCCACCCTAATCCCCTTTAACATAATCCTATCTATTAGACACAAGCAGAGATTAGGATTTGTAGCATAAGAAAGTCACAAAATGGAGGGCTATCACAAGAATACAGGGAATCATGCCCAGCCAAATTACTACATGTATTTTGTGGGGACACAATTAAGTCCATGACAGACACCATGACTGGTAAAGTAGAGAGTCATCAAAAAAGAGGAAAATCCTCAACAGAACGGACTCACACAGTGGTTGCAACAATAGGCTCAAGCATAACAACGGTTGTGAGCATGGCACATGGCCAGGCAGTGTTTTGCTCTGTTGTACACAGTGTACATAGGGTTTCTATGGGTTGGAAATGACTCAACAGCACCTACCAACAACAATTAAGTATGAGAGAAGATTCTTCATTGATCTGTGCTAAATGCAGTCAGAGTGGCTGGGGGCCGGTGCTATGGCTCCTCGGGTGCTCCACACAATCGTCTGTCCAGGTCAGTCGACCTTTATCCAGAAGGCTGGCTGGGCCAGCCCTGCTGTTGGTCAGGTCCTACCTCATAGCAGCAGCTCTGCTTCACCCCCAGAGAGGCCCAAAGTTTATCTTGAGACCCTTATTGTTCCTGTCTGACATTAGCTCCAGCTGGCTTCTCTTGGTCCACTCCAAATGGTCTCAGTCTTCTCCCTTCATAAGTTCTTTACCTCTTAACAACTATTCTTCAGCAGCCTTCGCACCTCAATATATCAAGAGCCTCACAAAACCATGCAAATAAAATCAAAACAAATGCTTTGAAACTGTCGCAATCAAGAGGAAACCAAAGAGGCATGACAACAAATCATGATGTAGTATCTCTCCTGGAGAGAAAGCTAAGACAGAAAAAAGACGTTAGGTAAAACCTAAGGAAACCAGAATCAATGGTGGACTTCAGTTCACAGCACTGTATCAGTAATGGTTTATTCATCATCACAAATGTAGCCTCCTAACGTAATGTGTTAATAACAGGTCAAACTAGGCATGGAGTATGTGGGAATTCTCTGTACTATCTTTGTGGTTTTTCTGTAAATCTAAAACTGTTCTAAAATAAGAAAAAAATTCTCCTTTTTTATGTTAAAAATAAAAAGGAATCCTGCCTCACCAAACACCGTACTGTATAAGGAAAGCTGCAGCTTCATAGTAAAAGTATAGCAACAGATATATTGCTACTAAGACGAATGTGGAAACCCTGGTGGTGTAGTGGTTAAGTGCTATACTTGCTTACCAAAAGGTGAGCAGTTCAAATCCAGCAGGTGCTACTTGAAAACTATGGGGCAGTTCTGCTCTGTCCTATAGGGTTGCTAGGAGTCCAAGTCGACTCAACAGTCAATGAATGTTGGTTCTATTACATTTATTCTCAAGGAAATCAACTAAGGAAAAACAAGTTTTGTTGTTGTTAGTGGCTGTTGAGTCAGCTCCAACTCAAGGCAACCCCATGTATAACACAAACATTGCCCAGTCCTGATCCATCTTCATGGTAATTCATATCTTGAGTCCGTTGTCACAGTCACTTTGTATGTGAAGCACCTTCCAACCTCGGCGGCTCATCTTCCAGTTCCATAAAGGACAATATTCTGGTGTGATCCATTGAGTTTCACTGGTTAATTTTCAAAAGCAGATCTCTAGGCCTTTCTTCCTAGTCTGTCTTAGTCTGAAAGCTCCACTGAACCCTGTCCATCATGTCTGACCCTGTGGGTGTTAGAAATACTGATGGCATCGTTCAGTGTCAGCAACACACAATATACCACAGTACAACAGATGGATGGAAGAAACAAACTATGGGTTACTTCTATTACACTTGCCGCGATCCACATCCCACTTCCTTCCAAAAACAGACTCCAGAGTTTATCCATTTACAATGGTCTCTGAATTTTTAGTTGTCTTAGGCTGGGTTTTCTAGGGAAGCAAAAACAGTAACACGTGTAGGTACAAGGAAAGATTTATAATATATATATAGACAGATAGATAGATACAAATATAGGAAACAGCTCACGTAATCACAGAAGCTGAATGTCCCAAGCTCTGGCACAGTGCCTAGTGGGTCTCTTTGGATTTTGGAGGCAACATATTCCTCATTTGGGTGTGCTACTTCGGCCTATTTATCATGTGACTAGAAAGACTGCTACTTTTGAGTGGGGCCCAGAACAGGAGAAGGCTCTGCAACAGGTTCAGGCTGCTGTGCAGGCTGCCCTGCCACTTGGGCCATACGATCCAGCTGATCCAGTGGTGCTCGAGGTGTCAGTGGCAGATAGAGATGCTGTTTGGAGTCTTTGGCAGGCCCCTATTGGTGAATCACAGAGCAGACCTTTAGGATTTTGGAGCAAAGCTCTGCCATCCTCTGCAGATAACTACTCTCCTGTTGAAAAACAACTTTTGGCTTGTTACTGGGCCTTAGTGGAGACTGAGTGCTTAACCATGGGACAACAGGTCACCATGCGTCCTGAGCTGCCTATCATGAACTGGGTATTGTCTGACCCACAGAGTCATAAAGTTGGACAAGCACAGCCGCACTCCATCATTAAATGGAAGTGGTATATACGAGATCGGGCCCGTGCAGGACCTGAAGGCACAAGTAAATTGCATGAGGAAGTGGCCCAAATGCCCATGGTCTCCACTCCTGTAACATTACCTCCTGTCTCCCAGTTTGCACCTATGGCCTCATGGGGGATTCCTTATGACCAGCTGACCGAGGCAGAGAAAACTCGTGCTTGGTTTACAGAGGGTTCTGTGCGGTATGCCGGCACCACTCGAAAGTGGACAGCAGCAGCACTACAGCCCCTTTCTGGGACCTCCCTCAAGGACAGTGGTGAAAGCAAATCCTCCCAGTGGGCAGAACTTCGAGCAGTGCATATGGTTGTTCACTTTGCTTGGAAGGAGCAGTGGCCAGACGTGCGGCTGTATACCGACTCATGGGCTGTGGCCAACGGCTTGGCCGGTCGGTCAGGGACTTGGAAGGAACATGATTGGAAGATTGGAGACAAGGATTTATGGGGGAGAGGTATGTGTGTAGACCTCTCTGAATGGGCCAAAGAAGTAAAGACATTTGTGTCTCATGTGAATGCTCATCAAAGAGTAACCTCAGCAGAGGATGAGTTTAACAATCAAGTGGATAGGATGACCTGTTCTGTGGGAACCAATCATCCTCTTTCTCCGGCTACCTCTGTCATTGCTCAGTGGGCCCATGAACAAAGTGGTCATGGTGGCAGGGACAGTGGTTATGCATGGGCCCAGCAACATGAGCTCCCGCTCACCAAGGCTGACTTGGCTACAGCCACTGCTGAGTGCCCAATCTGCCAGCAGCAGAGACCAACACTGAGTCCTCGATATGGCACTAGCTGACTAAAACATTAGTTTAACAGAAATGTCCTTAATAAAATTTTCAATAGATGTCTGTGAAAATATTGTTATGGTTAAGAATCTGATTTTATGAGACCAGTTGCGGGTCCTTGGTAAATTATCCCCTGATGGTTGTTAGCTTTAGTGTTGAAGAAAATAAATGTTAAGCTGTAAGCAGAACCATTTCAAATCTGCCTCTAATTTCTTCATGAGGCATCTCTCTGGTATATTTAAAAATCTGTCCTACAAGACATAAATAATTGTCTTCCTTTCCTTCTCTCCCAGCAAAGCATCTGCATTATGTTTGGCCATTTCCTCTGAATCTCTGATCCATTTCCAGACCATCTTATGCCTTCAAAGGGTTTTAGACAACACAAGGCACGTTCAAGTTGGAAGTAAGTATTTGTTAACAGTAGATGATTATACTGACATAAATATTGTTGTTGGTGTGAGATCCTGTTGAGTCAGTTCCAACTCAGAGTGACCCTACATACAACAGAACAAAACACTGCCCAGTTCTGTGCCATCCTCACAATGTTTTCTGTGCTTTAACCCCCCTGCTGCAGATGTAGATATAAGCTTCCTCAGCTATCACATCCTCATTTGACCCAAGGGTGGCAAAGGCAGTTGCAAGCAGCCTTTGTCACTCCCAAAAAACTGGGCCTGATGTGTTTGATAAATTCGAAGACCTTTTAAAAGGATCCACATTAAGAATTGGTAAATGGTAGTTTTAAGGTATATTTTCAGCTCTGCAAACTTTGCCATAGCCTACCTTGAATCATCTTTACTTTTCAAAACTTTAAAAAGATATTTGGAAGCATATTTTCCCAATGCAATGCAACTTTTCGTTTTTTGACTGCTGCAAAGGATCCATTTAAAGTATTGAAAAGAAGTCACCTGGAAGACTAAGGTACACCTGACCCAAGCCGTGATATTTTCAGTCGCATCATATGCATGCAAAAGCTGGACAATGAACAAGGAAGACAGAAGAATTGATGCCTTTGAGGCCTTTTGCACCAACGGACACATGCATGAGAACGTTTATCGCAGCACAGTCCACGATAGCAAAAAGATGGAATCAACCCAGACGACCAACAACAGAAGAATGGATAGGTCAACTACGTATGCAATGATAAAGAATAACGATGATTCCAGGAAACATCTCCTAATCTGTTTTCAACTGGAAGACATTATGTTGAGTGAATGTAGTCAGCGACAAAGGGACAAATATTGTATGAGACCTCTACGATAAGATCTCGAAAATAAACTTGTGTATAGAAGAAAAGACTCTTTGACAGCTGCAAGGGAGGGGAGGGGGGGAGGGGGGAAGGGTTAGTTTAGATAGCTGCTAGAAATCTGTTTGGGAGAAAGCGGTGACAGCACACATTAGAGACAAGAACAATATTAAGTGGACTTCAGCATAACTTGAGTATTCCTTCCATCTTAACCCAATATTGCAAGGGTAGAGTAGCTGGGGCAGGGGGCAGGGGACCATGATTTTAGGCAAAACGGAGGCCAATTGGCACAACTAGTGTTTTGCTAAGAGAGTCCTCTGCACCCCACATTGGTAAATGGCGTCTGGGGTCTTAAAAGCTGCCAAGCTGCCATCCAAGAACACAGCAAATGGTCCCAACTCAGCAGGAACGGATGCTCACCGAGGGCCAAAGTGACACGCGGTAAAGACAACCTAGAAGACAGAGAGACCCGCAAGAGTGGGTGTCTTCATTGACTTGGGACCAGAAGAACTGGATGGTGCCCGGCCACCACCAGTGATAGCCATGATGGAGCTCACTAGGTTGAGTCTCACTGGCAACACAAGAATAAAAAGGGGTGCACCCTGAGATCTCCACTAAAAGACTTCAATTAATGGTCCAGCGGTTTTGGGGTTCCCCTGAGAGCATGGCCCCTGGCCCTGATGCTGCCCTTACCCATAAATTATAACAAAGGTCCACTCTTTGGACAGGAATGGATTGGACTTGGCAATGCAGAGTGACCATATATTGGATGCACTTTATGGTTCTATGCATCTACAGGATATCATCCTGCTGACCTCTGGCTGGAGGAAGGAGAGTGGGTGGAGAGGAGCGAAAAGGAGGCTGTTGGGAGGATGAGACATGTATGGAGCAGAGAGGAATGGTGTGCTGTCACCGGATAGGGAGGGCAGTGGAAGCTGCATATAGGTGGGCATGTAAATTTATATGGGAATGTACATTTTCACTCAGTCATGTTAAATAAAAAAGAAAAAAAAAAGAATTGATGCCTTTGAATTGTGGTGTTGGAGAAGAATATTGAACGTACTGTGGACCTCCAAAAGAACAAACAGATCTGTTCCAGAAGAAGTACAACCAGAGTGCTCCTTGCAAGCAAAGATGGCAAGACTGCATCTTACAAACTTTGGGCATGTTGTCAGGAGGGATCAGTCCCTCGAGAAGGACATCATGCTTGGTAGAGCGGAGGGTTGGTGGAAAAGAGGAAGACCCTCAACAAGATGGACTGACATCGTGCCTGCAACAGTGGGCTTTATGATAGAAATGATTGTGGACACAGCTCAAGTATGGGCCATGTTTTATTCTGTTGCAGATAGGGTGTTTATATGGCAAAACGAACTCAGCAGCACCTAACAACAACAACACCTTGCATCATACAATGTTTCTCGAACCAAAATCCTGTAGCATTTTCATTTCCAGAAGAATCTTTATGAATCATGTATAAAAAATTGGGCTACACACAAGGAAGCGTTTTGAAGGGTTCACAAGTAACACAGGCCATCAGGCACCTACTACACCTACCCATGTAGCAGATTCTGATACTGTAATACACACATCGTCACAGTAAACACACTGTTTGGATCTTTTCAAATAATTGTCTAACAATTTTTTTTTTCTTTAGCAGAATAGAGCAGAAAATGAAACTTATTTGTTCAGTGCAAATGTGTTTTGGAGTCATTCATTCAGCAGTGTTTGCTTAATTTGATTTTGCTGGGCATTTTTATAAATTTGATCTATTTACCCAGAGAACTTTTGGCACTCGCAGCATATTAAAAGGAGCCAAAAAAATAAATAAATACCTATCTGGACTAGGATTGGGAAGACTCAATTACATCCAGATGAGGACCAAATCCACTTCATATTTGCAGAGCGAATAAAATTAATTAGGTCAAAAATTAAGCCTTTGGAGACTGCTGGAATGTATATTTCTTCCCACCCTAATTGTTGTGACATTCTGGTGACCTTTTCTGCATTATCTACACGTTCCGTTGTCCCTTTGTTTGTCTTCCTTTTTGTCCCTCATCCTGCTTATTCCTGGATCAAGCCGTTTTCAGTGCTCTCACTTTCCACCTAATGCCTTTGCCCCCAGAAGCCTTAGGATCTTTTAGCCAGTTTGCAGTGACAGAGAATCTTCTGTAAGCATTCTTCCCATCTTGTCTCTCTAAGGATAAAGGGGCAATTTTGAGTTGTAGTATCGGGACCCACCCACGGGTTACCATTCACGGAAAAGAAACAAAGACAGCTAAAATTTGAGCACTCAGAATTATATGTAACAGAGGCCAAAAGGATTTGTGCTATGGGTACCTGGAGTTATCTCTGGGAATGTAGTGTATCCAAGAATGTCACTCATCTAATGCGATGTAGTATGAGAAGGCCTGGAAAGTGCAAATGACATCCTCAGTTGATACCTGTCTTGTACAATGTTCATGTGACTGACATCCTACCCACCTCATCCAGGTGAGTTACACTCATTCCCTCACTGTTCCTTCTGTCCCCAGTGTCCTGTGATTTCTTGTCACCTGATACCACAAAGGAAGTTAGTTCAAGATTTGCTTCCTCAAGAATTCATCTTTGATAATTAACACTCCCGCTCCATGAATTCCTGTCACTGTCTTCACATATGTTTTCATACAAATATAAGGTGTCACAATAAAGTATCTAAGTAGTATCCAAATTAGTGTTCTATACCAAGAGAGGTGTTCTGTTCTTAAACTTACTGATGTCTTTTCATAGTCATTAAAACTCAAGTAAACCTCTTTCTGGTATTCTCTGCTTTCAGCCAAGATCCATCTGACATCAGCAACAGCATCCTTCATTCCAAGTCCTCTCCTGAATCTAGCTTGAATTTCTGGCAGTTCCCCTTTGATGTTCTGCTACAACCAGTCTTGAATGATCTTCAAAGAAGTTTTACTTTCATGTGATAGTAGTAATTTGGTTAATAATTTTCATATTCTACTGGACCATATTTCTTCAGAATGGGTGTAAATATGACCCTCTTCCAATTGGCTAGCCAGATAGCTGTTCTCCAAATGTCTTGGCACATCTATGCCAAAGTGTGTGAACACCTCCAGTGCTGCATCTGTTTGCTGAAACATCTCAGTTGATATTCCATCAGTTCCTGGAGCTTTGTTTTTCACCAGTGCCTTCAATGCAGCTCCCACTTCTTCCTTTAGTACTATTGGTTCCTGATCATAGGTTACTTGCTGAAATTGTTGAATACTGACTGATATATGTGTGTATATATATATATATATATATTTGGTACAGTTACTCTCAGTATTCCTTCCATCTTCTTTTAATGATTTCTGTGTCAGTCAGTATTTGCCCCATAGAACACTTCACTTTTGCAACTCAAGCCCAGACTCTTTTCTTCAGTTCTTTCAACTTGAGAAATGTACAGTATGTTCTTCTTTTTCAGTTTTCTGACTCCAGGTCTTTGCATATTTCATTATAATACTTTGTCTTCTGCTCAGCTCTTTTACTTCATCATATCTTCCATTCACTTTAGCTACTCTATGTGTAACAGCAGTTTCCAGAGTCTCTCCTAACATCCTTAAAAAATTGTTTTTTCTTATCTTTTTAACGATCTTTTCTTTCCTTCACGTATGACATCCTCGATATCATTCTATAACTCATCTGGTCTTTGATTGTAAGTACTCAGTGGGTCAGATCTATGGTTGAGGTGGTCTATAAATTCAAGCAGGATATATTTAAGATCCTATTTTGGTTCCTGTGGACTTGTTCTAATTTTCTTTAGCTCTGTGATTGACGGCCTGTTCCACAGTTGGCTGCTAGCCTTGTTCTAACCACTGATACTGAGCTTTTCTGTCATCTCTTTGCACAGATGTAGTCAACTCAACCCCTGTGTACGCCATCTGATGAGGTCCACTGGCAAGGAGCCACCAGCAGGACTGGTATCCACAGTGGAGTGACGCCCTGGCTGATGGCCATTCTGATTGTTTGAAAGTCATTTTTGAATATCCAGTGGTGGGGTCATATTGGTTGTTAAACATTTCATCTACCGTCTTTAATCATGTCTGCATCTAATATTAACACAGTACCTGACACGTCACAAAAATATAATAAAGTTGTGTGACGTGAATGAACAAATTAGTGCACAATTCATTCCACAAAATAGTTATTCATTAGTTATAACTATAGTTTTAGTCATTTAGTGCTGCTCTAACAGAAATGCCACAAGTGATGGCTTTAAAAAGAGAAATGTTTATTGTTACAGAGTATCATAGGCTACAAGTTCAAATTCAGGATGTCCTCTCCATGTCAGCTCTGGAGCGGAGTCCTTGTGCTGCATCAGTCTTTAGTCAGGGACCATTTTAGTGCTGGCACTTTAGGTCTGAAGGATGTGTTCTACTTCTGGTGAGTAGATTGTATTAGGCTCTCAACTCTGCTTGCTTCCTTTTCTTTTTGTGTCTTGTGAGATAAAAGGTAGAGCCAGCCACACTCTAGAGAAACTTCCTTTACAATGGAGCAGGGAGGTGACCTCAGGAAGGGATTTAGAGTCCCATACTAATCCTTTTTAACATATAGCATAGGAAAATCGTAAAATGGAAGGCAATCGCACAATACCAGTAATCACGTCCCAGTCAAATTTCTACACATATTTTTTAGGGGACACAATTCAATCCATGACAATTATTTTAGATGAAGTGCATTAGTTCTAAAGTTGATTTTATTCCATACCTTGGCTATTCCCAAAATTAAATCTATGAACTAGTATTGAGCATATGTATCTCTCTCTCTCTCTCTCTGTGTATGGGTACACACAAACACACACACACACACACACACACTCATATATATATATATATAAAGTCACATAAGCATTAAGGGACATTTCCTTGGAGACCCTCTAGATACAAGTTGAGGAATGAATGGTCTCCAGAAGAAACTAGTGATCTTCCCAAGTGGGCCCTGGAAGGGTGTTATTTCCAAAGATGAATTATCCTCAGAGCATCTGTTTAGCAAATCAGGTCATGATATTAATACTATTAGGTTAGTTGCTTTCCTTAGTAACTTAGATTGTGCTTGTCTTCCCACTACATGAGTTTTGACTCATTTCAGACATCTCTGTAGTTACTATGCAGGTCTTTCAGCATGCTCAAAATTTTCTCAAAATTCAGGGTAAAATCCATCGCTGTTAAGTCAATTCCAATTCTTGGCAACCTGTGTGTTTACCAAATCTTTCTGCTGTGGTGTTGCTGAGTTTGAACTGCCAAGCTTTAGGTTTTTACCAAAACCTATTGCTGTTGAGTCAGTTCTGACTCAGAGCAACCTGTACGGCAGAACAGAACTTCCCATGGAGTTTCCAAGGAGCAGAGAGTGGATTTGAAATGCTGACCTTTTTGTTAGCAGCCTGAATTATGAACTACTGCGTCACCAGGGCTCCAAGCTGAGGGCAAACTACTAGTGTGACCCATGTAATTAAAATTCAGGGTAGTTCTAAGAATATAATAAGATTGTAATATTTACATGTTAACAGATTATTTTTAATCTGTGTGTCTTCAGTTCATTTAAAGCAATTTGTGGAAAAAAAAGTGTCTCACTTTCATTTAAGCAAACAGATCCTTGCTTTGAAAACAGACACAATTTTGCCAGCTGAGTTAACACAAGAGGCTATTTTAAAATCATCAGCATGAATTGTTTTTAGCTGAGAGTTAAAACGTGGGAGAAAAGCTCTATATAGTTCAAAAATCTTTATCTATATCTAGTTAGTCTTCCTATTTCTTTAGCCACTTTCATATACTACATTACACAGCATTTTAGGCTTAGATGCCTTGTATAAAAGACATCATGAAGAAATTTATTGTATTTTTAAAAATCTGTTAAGCATAAATCTGCTAGTTTATAAAATGCTGTCATAAAAGTCTAAATTAAAATTAATATGACTTGGCTCCATTCATCCTTAAAAGGAATCCAAAGACTGTCTCTACACAATGCCAGATAGCTGGAAAGAAAAAGATACCTGAAAAATGCAATAATTAATATCACAGTTATAAAACACGTGGATGATGTTACATATACCAGACATATAAAGTTAGACTAAAATATTCAATTTTCATCCAAATGTTGTATATTTGACTTAGCATCATGTAGACACACCTTCTCTATCCCTTGAGAATCTCGAGTACTAATCAGAAACATGATACTCATCCATACAAAGTATAAATGTTTATTTTACACCAACAACTCTTTGCAAGACACTGGACTAGTTTTGGTGAGGTGCATTTTTTATTTTAAGAATTTACTTTATTTTGTTGATTTTTGCTGTTGAAAGTGTACAAAGAAAAACACACAGAACATACACCAATTCAAAAAAATTCAACCTCTACATTTCAGTGACATTGATTACGTTCTTAGAGTTGGGCAACTATTCTCACTCTCCTTCTCTGAGTTGTTCCTTCTCGTTGATAAAACTTACTGCCCCTAAGGTTCCCATCTAATCTTTCTAGTTGTTGTTCCCACTTTGATTTCATATAGCTAGTTCTTTGAAAGAATACAACACTTGAGGTAAACATTCTTTACTAATTAAGCTAAACTATTGTCAATTCAGAGAACATCTCAAGAATAGATGTAATATGTTGCATAATAATGACCAAAGACCGGATGACTTGTGGAATGACATCAAAGATATCACACATGAAGAAAATAAGAGGTCAATAGAAATAAATAAATAGAACAACAACAACAAAAAAAACAGGAGAGAAAGAAAAGACCAATCTGGATGTCAGATGAGACTTTAAAACTTGCTCTTCAGTACTGAGTAGCTAAATCAAAAGGAAGAAATGATAAAGTAAAAGAGCTGAACAGAAGATTTCCAAGGGCAGCTCAACAAGACAAAGTATTATAACGACATGTGCAATGAGTTGGAGATAGAAAACCTAAATGAAAAACACTCCTTGCATTTCTCAAGCTTAAAGAACTGAAGAAAAACATTATGCCTTGAGTTACAATACTGAAGGATTTAGAGGAAAATATTAAGCAATGCAGACAGCATCAAAAGAAGACAGAAGGAATATACAGAGCCATTATTCCAAAAATAATTGGTTGACATTCAAATATTTAAAGAGGAAGCATGTAATCATGAAATGATGGTACTGAAGGAAGAAGTCAAAGCTGCACTGAAGGCATTAGTAAAAAACAAGGCTCCAGAAGCTAGTGAACTACCAATTGAGATGTTTCAGTAAAAAAATGCAGCACTGGAATTGCTCACTCGTTTATGCCAAGAAATTTGGTGCACAGCTGCCTCACCAACTGATTAGAAGTGATCCATATTTATGCCCATTCCCGAGAAAAGTGATCCAGTTGTAGATGGAAATTATTGAATAGTATCATTAATATCACATACAAGAAAAATTCTACTAAAACTAAAACCAAATCCACTGCCATCAAGTTGATTCTGACTCATAACTATCCAACAGACAAAGTAGAACTGCCCTATAGAATTTCCAAAGAGCATCTGGTGGATTCAAACTGCCAATCTTTTTATTTTTTAATTTTGTTTTTACTGTGATTAAGCAAAAATTAACAATCCAATTTGCTATATAAAACTCCAAACACGCCTCTATGCAACTCTATCTTCTCTCCTCACCTTGTAACAGCACACTCCTCTTTGTCACCCTGTACTTCCAGTGCCCACTCAATCAGCCTTTGTCCTCTCCCCTTAAACTCCCCTTTTCCTTCTAAAGAGGAACCAGTTGGACAGCCTCATACATACATGAAGCCAAGAAGTACATGCATCATCTGCATCACTCTGTGTTCCATAGCCCAATTCATTCTTTGTCTGAAGAGTTGGCTTCTGTACTGGTTTCAGCTCTGGGCTAGCAGCAAGTCCAGGGGCTATGTTCTCAGGGGACCCCCTAGGATGTCGGACCATCAAATCTGGTCTTTTAATAGATTGACTGCCGACCTTTTGGTTAGCAGCGATCACACTTAACCACTATGCCTCCAGGGTTTTCAAAGATCATTCAAAAGCAGCTACAGCAGTATATTGACAGGGAACTGCCAAAAATTCAGGCCAGATTCTGAAGAGCATGTGGAAGCAGGGATACCACTGCTGATACCAAATGGATCTTAGCTGAAAGCACAGAATACCAGAAAGATGTTTACTTGTGTTTTAATAGCTATGCAAAGGCATTAGACTGTGTGGATCCTAACAAATTATGGATGACATTTCAGAGAATGGGAATTCAAGAACACTTAATTGTACTCATGAGGAATCTGTTTGGATCAAGAGACAGTTATTTGAACAGAAAAAGGAAAGGGTTTTAAGTCAGGAAGGGTGTGGGTCAGGGTTGACCTTTTCACCATACCTATTCAGTCTGTATGCTGAACAAAGCATCTGAAAAGCTGGACTATATGAAGAAGAATGAGGCAACAGGATTGGAGGAATGTTCATTAACACCAAATACGCAGATGACATAATTGTGTTTGCTGATGAATATCAAAGACCATAGCATTGAGTATGGATTACACCTCAGCATCAAGAAAGCAGAAATCCTCACAACTGGACCAATAAGCAACATCATGATAAACAGACAAACGACTGAGGTTGTCAAGGGTTTTTATCTTACTTGGATCCACAATCAACACATATGGAGGCAGAAGTCAAGAAATCAAAAGACACATTGCACTGGGAAAATCTGCTACAAAAAATCTCTTTAAAATATTCAAAAGCAAAGATGTCATCTTGAAGACTAAGCTGCTCCTGACGCAAGCCACAGTAGTTTCAGTTACTTACTATGCTTGTGAAAGCTGGATGATGATTGAGGAAAACAGAACAAGAATTGATGCATTTGAATTGTAGTGCTGAAGAAAAATATCAAATGTACCATGACCCACCAAAAGAACAAACAGATATGTCTTGGAAGAAGCAAAACTAGAATGTTTCATAGAAGCAATAATGGTGAGACTACATCTTACCTACTCTGGATATGTTGTCAGGAGGGATCAGTCCCCAGAGAAGGACATCGTGCTTGGTAAATAGAGGGTCAGTGAAAAAGACTAAGACGCTCAACAAAATGGACTGACACAGTGGCTGCAACACTGGGCTGTGGCACTACAACGACTGCAGACATGGCTCAGATTGACAGCAGTGTTTTGACCTGTTGTACACGGTGTCACCATAAGTTAGGACTGACTCAATGGTACCTAACAACAACTAACAACATTGTTGATTTAAAGGAGACTTCAGGAGATATTTTTGGTTTAAGATTTAAAGTTTACCCATGAAAGCCTTCTTACAGTGAATGGACTGAATTGTTTCTAAGGTGTCTTCCCAGTCTAAGATGCTCTGATATGAAATGAACCTAGAATAGAACAAAATTCTATCAAAATAAATTGCAATAGTGTTTTTTAAATAAACATTTCATACGCATCTTGCTTATACCCTGTTAGATTCTAGAAACTATTGTTATATCCCTTTATTAGTGTGGATTGTAGGGCACTGCTCAGATACCCCTACATGCTGATGTACTGATTCCCCCCAGGTTCTGGGGGCATTGACAACTGTCATGCCAGCAGCTTCCTCCAACAAGAATTGCCTTTGACTAAAAGGTGGCTGTCTCACCCAAGATTATACCCCCTTCCTGGGTAAATCATATCCAGTAATTGGAAAAAGACCTGTTTGCGTCACCTCAATCTGGAATAACTCTGAAACTATATTTAGTTTCACTGTTACGAAAGATCACAAATTTAGTGGGTTAAAACAACAGAAATTATTCCCTCACAGTTGTGGAGGTGAGCAGTCTGAATCAAGCCTTTGAAGGCTCTAGAGAGACTCCTTCTGTCTCAGTCACCTAGTGCTGCTTTGATAAAAACATCAGAAGTGTTTAGATTTAAAGATCAGGAATTTATTGTCTCATAGTTTTGGAGAATAGTTGCAAAGGATTGAATTTTTCCCACAAAGAATATGTGTAAGTCTGTCTAGGCCATGATTCCCAGTATTGTATGGTTGTCTAGCATTCTGTCATGTCATGTGATTCTCCTATGTGTTATAAATCCTGTATCTATGATATGGTTGAGATAGGATTAGTGGCAGTTATGTTAATGAGGCAAGGCTCGATCTACAAGATTGGAGCTCATCTCTTTGAGATGTAAAAAAAGCAAGCAGGGAGACAGTGGGGGCTCATACCACCAAGAAAGCAGAACCAGGAGCACACGTCCTCTGAGCTTGGGGTTCCTGAATCTGAGAAGCTCCTAGATCAGGGGAATGCTGATCTCAAGAACTTTCTTCCAGGGATGACAGAGAAGAGAATGCTCTCCCCTGTAGCTAATATCCTGATTTTGGACTTGTAGGCTACTAGACTGTGAGAACACAACTTTCCCTCTGTTAAAGTCATCTACTTACGGTGTTTGTGCTATAGCAACACAAGATGACTAAGACACTAGTAGTGTTAGCAGGGCAATGCTGTATTTATTCTTGGAAAGATCATTTCTTGTCTCTCCCAGTTTCTGGCTGCCCTAGATATTTGTGGATGTTCCTTGCCTTGTAGACGGGTGCTGACATGGCCTGCGTGTGTCTTTCTGGGTCAGTTGCATGCGTCTTTCTGGGTCAGCTGCGTGTATCTTTCTGGGTCGGCTTGTTTTTCCATTTTTATAAGAGCACGCAGAAGGGATTAGGTTTAGGCTCCACCCTATTCTAGTATGACCTCATTAACATAACAACAACAACAACAAAACCCTACTTCCAAGGAAGGTCACGTTCACCCACACCTGGTGGGAACTGGGGGAAGACTTTGACGTATGTTTTTGGGAACCACAATTTGACCATAGCGCTCCTTGCCTCTTCTAGCTTCTGGTGGCTCTGGGAAGGCTTTCCTTATGGCTGCATCATTTCAATCTCTGTTTTTGTCCTCAAATGGCCTTCACCATGTCTGTGTTTCCTCCCCTGTCTGTTATAAAGATCACTGTTATTGGATTTTGAATCTACTGGAGTAATTAAGGGTGCTCTCATCTCAAGATCTTTGTTAATTAGAGCCACAAAGACCCTTTTGACAAATAAAGTCGTATCTGTAGGACCTCACGGTTAGAATGTGGAATACTTTTCCATGGGGCCACCATTCAACCCACCACATGGGCCATCTCATCTCTTCAGAGCGCTCTGTGAAATTGGTCAGGACCTTTTAGCATTAAAGCTCAAAATCTCCCTCTGCGTCCAGCTGCCTCCCACACCCTGTCACAGCTGTTCTCACCTGTGCACTCCTTGACAAGACAAGATCACAAACCTCTATCTCAACATGTTTCCAGGGATTCTGACCTGAGACCTCCAGTTAAGTGTAACATTAAGGGACCTTGGTCACACAGTGGTTAAAGCACTTAGCTGCTAACCAAAAGATTGGTGGTTTGAATCTACTAGTAGCTCCACAGGAGAAAGATGTGGCAGTCTAACTCTGTAAACATGTACAGCCTTGGAAACCCTATGGGACAATTCTACCCCATCTGGTGGTGTTGTTGTGAGTCTGAATCAATTATTTTTGTGTGTGTGGAGACTAGGATTTGATTATTATTATGATGATGATTAAGGGAAAATTTACAATACAATTCAAATTTGCATGCGCACCTCTCTGCAGCTCCCTCTGCTCTCCTTGCCTGGTGACAACACACTCCTCCTTTCCATTCCTCACTTAATCATATCCTCTTAATATATCTCCTGTCCCCTCCTCTCCACTTCTCTCCACTACCCTGTAGTAGGAGGCTGGTAGGATGACATCCCATAGATGCATAGAACCATAAAATGCACACACAATATGGTCACTGTGTGTTTGAGAGTCCAATCCACTTCTATCTGAAGATAGATCTGTGATCCGGGGCAGCATCAGGCCTAGGGGCCATCCTCACAGGGGAACTCCTAGGCATTCAGAATAACAGTTGTAGTCTTTTAGTGGAGTTCAGTGGCAATGGGTTTGGGTTGTGTGTGTGTAATATTTAGTGTCTTATGTCAAGTCAAGCATGTTTAAAATTGTTAGGAAAAAATAACAAAGCTAGCATTTTAGCAGGGAAAAGCTTTTCAAGCAGAATCTGCTAAATTTCACAGGGCAGCAAAAATGTTCTTAAATGACAACATGCTAATATTGTGTAAGTCTCATTTTCTCTACCTAGTTGGACTCCCATGTGTCTCCAACCTTATTTGAAAGAGATACTTTGAATATGGATAGAGGTTAATTGAGCTCCCCAGTTGCCACAGCAAGAACAGAAATACAGAAGTCAAGAAGGAGAGAATCTCAGATTACAGATGCTGAAAACGTAAAACTATCCAAAGAAAAGCTGCTAGAAGTATTTCATAGAAGGTAAGTACTATGTAGAAGGAAATCCTTCAGAGTGTAACAGTAACTACAAGTGTTATCTTAAGTGTCATGGATTGGATTGTATTCCCCAAAAAATGTGTGTAGAAATTTGGCTAGGCCATGACTCCTAGTATTGGGTGATGTTCCTTTATGTTGTAAGCCCTATCTCTGTGATATTAATAAGGGAAGATGGGTGGCAGTTGAGTTGGTGGGGCAGGACTCAAGTGTGGGATTGTATTGCATCTTGAGGCAGCCTCTTGCATTGCAGCAAAGGGGAGGCAAGAGGAGAATTTGGGACCTCATATTATCAAGAAAGCAGTGCCAAGAGCTGAGCACCTCCTTTGGAAAAGACCGTGGTGCCTGTGTCTCAGAAGCTTCCAGTCCAGGGGAAGACTGACTACAAGGACCTTCCTCTAGTGCCAGCAGAGAAAACCTTCCCCTGGAGCTGACACCCTGAATTTGGACTTTCAACCTACTGGACTATGATGAAATAAAATTTCTCCTTCTAAAGCCTCCCACTTGTAGTGTTTCTGTCAAAGTAGCAGTCAATGACCAAGACATTAACCATGAGCTTTTGGTAACTATACAAGTAGAAACTGGGAATGAAGACAATAAGGCAGCAAAGATTCTCTTCAGAGTGGTGTGAGCAAAAGGTAGCTGCAGAACCTATAGGAATGTAGGGTTTTGTGTAGAAAGCAGTGCAGGGAAACCAAGCATCTTCCCTAAAGCTTCAATACATTTCAAAGAATCGAAATCATTTACAGTGTGCCCTCTGATAGGCATAATTGAGCAGGAAATAAATAATAACATCTTTAAAAACTGTAACAAAAGCAAGAGTCCAAAACTGCATAGAAGTTAAATAATATTTTTCTAAATAATCTACAGGTCAAGGAAAAATCACCAAGGAAATAACACTTTGAAACGAATTGTAAACATACAATATTGCAAAAGATATGCATAAAGCAATACTTGGAGAAGAAAGATGACCTTAAAATATCTTTGTATTAAAAAATAAAGTTACAAATAAATCCTCTATGCTCCTATCTCAAACATCTAAAAGGAAACAAAGCAAATTAATCCTAAAAAAAGAATATTGGAGGTAATAATATGTTCATATGTCAGTTAAAAAACAAAACTTGCATTTGAGAAAATTAATAAAGATGAAAACTCAAATTGGTTCATAAGAAAAATAAGATTAGTAAACCCTCACAAAATTGGTATAGAAAAATGAGAACACGTGAGAGAAACCTCACAAACTGGCACCATCTGGAAAGAAAAGCTGACATTGATATATATATCACAGACATTAACAATAATGATAAGGGCTGATATAAGCAACTTTAAGGAGGCCTTGTTAAGCACAAATGGCTAAGTACAGAGTTACAAATCAAAAAGTTGGTGATGCGAATCCACCCAGAGATACTTTACAAGAAAGCCAGGCAGTTGGCTTCTGAAAAGTCATAGCCATGAAAATTCTACAGAGTGTATTTCTAATCTGACACACATGTGGAATGGTGAGCTGGAATTGACTTGGTGCTAACTGATATGGTCTTTTTGGATAAACAACTTCATACCAATAAATCTGACAATTTGCATGAAACAGAAAAGAAATCCTCTAAAAACACAACTTACCAAATCTGTTATTGAAAACCTCTTGCCAAAAAAAAAAAGCCTAGATTATTTCATAACTCTTTTTTATGAGGCCTACAAAATCTCATCTCAAAACCTGACAAAATCCTCATAAGAAAGAATTGTAGGCTAATCTCATGAATATAGATGTCACAACTTTAAACAAGTTATTAACAAATTGAATTCACAAATGTACATTGTTATTATTTGTTAGGTACTGCCAAGTTGATTTTGATTCACGGTGACCTCATGTGACAGAGTACAATTGCCCCACAGGGTTTGCTTCTTGTAGTCTTTATGTGAGCAGATCACAAGGTCTTTCTCCCTCAGAGCTGCTGGGTGGCTTTGAACCACCAATGTTTTGATTAGCAGCCCAGTGTTTAATCATCGTATCATCAGAACTTCTACCAAGGGCTAAACACAATTTCTAGTACATAGCAGAATGCAAGGGTAATTTATTATTCAAAAATCAAAGAAACTCATTTGCTCTATTAACATTAAAAATAAGACAAATTATGACCATCTTAGTAGATGTAGAAAGATATTTGATAAAATCTACTAATCTTTCATGACAAAAACTCTAGCCAAACAAGGAATTGAGGAAAACTTTCTTGATCCGTTAAATAATGTTTATAAAAAGTACACATCATACCTTATGATGAGGAATTTGGAATAATGCCCCAAATCATTGTTTTTATTCAATATTTTACAAGATAGCCCAGCCTTTGCAATAAGGCATGAAAAAGAAATGTAAAACATAATATTTTGAATTATCTATAGACAATGATTGTTTATGTAGAGAAGCCAAAGTGACCTGTACCAAAAAACAAAACAACCAAAAAAACTCATTGCCTTTGAGTTGATTCTGACTCACAATGACCCTATAAAACAAGGGATAACTGCCTCATAGGATTTCTAAGTGGCACGTGGTGGATTTGAACTGTCAACCCTTTTATTAGCAGCCATAACTGTTAACAACTATATCAGCAGTGTTTTCAAGTAATCTCTGGCAAGCCAAGCCAAGTGCCATTGACTCGGATCCAGGCCTCTGGTCAATTAAAAATTTCAATAATTTAGAAAAGTTCCTGATCCAAATTTCACCATAGATAATAAAATACAAAACAAGTATAAAATTTCAGAAAACTAAGGATAAATCTAAAAGTGCACAAGATCTGTACACTAGAAGTTATAACATTTTTTAAAAGAAATGGTGTAAGAGAGCCAATATTACAAAGATGTCAATTCTCATAAATTGATCTCTAAATGCAATAAATGCAAATGAAAATCCAAATGAGAAATGTTGTGGAAATTGATAAATCGATTCTAAATTTATATGAAAATGCAAAAGGCCAAGAATAGACAAGGCATTCTGGAAATGCAAAGTTGGAAGACACACATTAGTGGACATTAGTACCTATAACAAAGCTACCAGTGTGATTTTGGCATAATAATAGGCCAATGTATAAGAATCCTGATCAAAAGTGGGAGAAATGTGGAATGAGATAGTAAAGAACATCTGCCTTGAGCATTGTTCATGTATGTGAAATCAACTTGATAGAAGAAACCTAGAAGTTTAGATAGGAAGCTTAGAGAGCAGTGGGTTTACTTTGAAGGAGAAGGAACATTTTGGAAAATGACCATGAGAACGGTTGCACAACTTGAAGAATACAGTAAGTGTCACTTTAGTATATGTGTAGAATTTGTTGAATTGGTGTATGTTTTGCTGTGTATGTTTTCAATAGCAACAACAACAAAAGAATAGGCCAGTGGAAGAGGACAGAGAATGTAGAGACAGACTTACACACAAATATTTACATGGTTTATGGTAAAAGTGGCACTGCATTTCACAGGAGAAAGCCCTGGTTTAAAGCACTCGCTATATATCTGAAGGGTCTCCCTCTGAACAACATACTGCCTGATGCCCCAGATGACTGGATGTTCTGGCTGGGACTCTCCTATTTAAAAATCCTCCTATACTCCTGGTCCTATGTGTCAAGCTTTTTATCCACAAACATTTACTTGGATATGTTTATTTATGCGTGTTGAAAACTTATAGTAATTACAGAGTTTAATTTCTCATAAATTATTAAAATTTGAAAGTGGGAAGACAGAGCTCTTTAGATAAAATAAATTTAAATATTCTGAAAAGAGAAGAGGAAGATGAAATTGACTGATACAACTGTTGTTTAATTAAGTACCAGAAAGACAAATATGAGCATAAAGTGTAAAAAATTAAGAAAGATTATGAATATTGTTTTATATGTATCTTTAAATTCTCATTCAAGTTTAGACAAATAAGAGAAAATTAGGGATGCTTGTATATCCAAACTCAGTGTTGCCATTTCCTCCAACATCAGACTTTCCTGATGGGCACTTTTTCTTTAGATCTCTCCACAAACCTGGCCAAGAGTTTCCCAGGCTGCACTGAAGTCTCAGGCTCTTCTTTCTAAATCTCCTTTCTTCCTTCTCGTCTACTACAAGGGTCAGGCCTGCATCATAGTCTGAATGCTCTCTCTGTATATTTTGGCTCTGACTGCCCTTTTGCCTCTCGCAAGCATCCCCCTCAGTAAATCAGGAGGTGTGAGTCCTCTAACTTTACTCTTTCTCAGTGGCTGTTTAGCACCCTTTGCAATTACTGTATCTGTGAGCAAATAATGCAGGTCTTCTACATTTGTTTCACAGCCACTACCTTCCCCCATGAGGTATTTTCATACGTGCTGTTAGATAATGTTTTCTAAATTGCTATAAAAAACAAATTAGCATAGAGGGTACTTGTATAAAAATATGGTGCCTAAGAATTTGAGGATTGGCTTTTCCACTGCAATTAAAAAGGGCAGTAGGGTTTTGAGAAAGATAGCATTGTATTTGTATATTGCTTTGGATAGTATTGCCATCTTAATAGCATTAAAAACCCCTGCTTAGGCACACTCGTGCCTCTCTTGTCCTGTACAAGCAAGTATGGTAGCTCTGACTTGCTTCTGACAAGCCTCCTGCCAAGAGGTCTCTGGCTCCACCCTGCTGTGAGAAGACCCATCCACAGGCTTTTCCAGGGCAACCCCTGTATGGGGCATACTCAGGCCTCTCCCCTGCATGGGCAAGGATTACGGCTCTTTTGACTCCACCAGCAAGCCTCTTGACTAAAGGCCTTAGCTCTCATTCTGTGGGCTGGGCACGCCCACAGCTACTGTCGTCAGTGTTTATTCTTAGTTCTGGGTTTAAGATGTTTTCAGCACAGGGACTTCTTCTTGGTGCAAAGGACATGCTCTGCTTTAGGCTCATCTTGATGACAGTGAGATCCCCTTTCAGTCTCTGTAGGATTAACTCTTACAAGCTTTGAAAGCAGACAAAACTGACCCATTCCCTCTGTAGGCTATAGTCATTTTATTTGCATAGTAAACAACCCAATCCCTGCAAGAGTTTTATGTACTCTATTTGCATATTTCCAAACAATTGATTTCTGTGAGGTATAATACCACGGCTAGAAAGGCCATGTAAAAGCAATTCACTTATTTAAATATGTTTGTTATTATTAGGTGACTTCAGCTCATAGTGACTTCCTGCACAACGAAACAAAACACTCTCCTGTCCTGCACCTTGCCCACAGTCGTTTTTATGCTTAAACCCACTGTGGCAGGTACTGTGTCAATCCATCTTGTTGAGAGTCTTCCTCTTTTCCGCTGACCCTCTACTTTACCAAGCATGATGTCCTTCTCCAAGGATGGATCCCTCCTGACAACACATCTAAAATATGTAAGACGCAGTCTTGTGATCCTTGCTTCCAAGGAGCACTCTGGTTGTACTTCTTCCAGAACAGATCTGTGGGTTCTTTTGGCAGTCCATGGTACATATAATATTCTTCTCCAACATCACAATTCAAAAGCATTGATTCTTCTTGTCTTCCTTCTTCATTGCACAGCTTTCATGTACATATGAGGCAATTGAAATACTATGGCTTGGGTCAGGTGCACCTTGGTCTTCAAGGAAACATCTTTACTTTTCAAGACTTTAAAAAGGTCTTTTGCAGCAGATTTTCCCAGTGCAATGCATCTTTTGATTTCTTAACTGTTGCTTCCGTGGGCATTGATTATGGAACCCAGTAAAATGAAATCCTTGACAACTTTGACCCTTTCTCCATTTATCATGGTGTCATGAGGAATTGTATTTTCTTGATGTTGAAGTGAAATCCATACTGAAGGCTGTGGTTTTTGACCTTGATCAGTGAGTGTTCCAATTCTTCTTCCCTTCCAGCAAGCAAGGTTGTATCATCTGCTTAGCACAGGTTGTTAATGAGTGTCCATCCAATCCTGATGCCTTCTTCTTCTTCATATAGTCCAGCTTCTAGAATTATTTGCTCAGCATACAGACTGAAAATGTATGATGAAACGGCACAATCCTGATGCACACCTTTCCTGACTTTAAACCATGCGGTGTCCCCTTTTTCTGTTCCTATGACTGCCTCTTCATCCACATATTCTTCATGAACACAACTAAGTGTTCTAGAACTTGCATTCTCCACAATGTCATCCATAATTTGTTATGATCCACACATTTGAATGCCTTTCCATACTCAATAAAACAAAGGTCAACATCTTCCTGGTATTCTCTCTTTTCAGCCAATATCCAGCAGACATCAGCAATGAGATCCCTCATCCCACATCCTCTTTTGAATCTGGCTTGAATTTCTGGCAATTCTCTGTCAATGTATTGTTGTGGTTGCTTTTGAATGATCTTTAGCAAAATTTTACTTGTGTATGATACTAATGATAATGTTCCTAAATATTTTATTCTTTTGGATGCTAGTGTAAACTGATTTTTTATTTTTCTTTTTGGATTGTTCAGTGCTAGTATATGGAAAGGAAATGGATTTTTGCATATTGCTTTTATACACCATAAATTTGCTCAATTTATTTGCTGGCTTTAATAGAGTATGTGTATCTACATGTCTGTGTGTGTGAGTGTGGTTTCTACAGGGTTTTCTACGCAACAGCAAAAGAGAAATGTGTAGTGGAAGAATTTAGCAAATTTACACTTATTTCATCATTGTTAAAAACTCTTCAAAGACACTGTAAAGAGAATGAAGACACAGGTAGAAATCATCTGCAAACATTATATCTGATAAACGATTCATTTCCAGAATACACAAAGAATTTTTAAGAATCAATAACAATGAAGCATACAAGTCATTAAAAATAGGTAAAACATTTGGAAAAGATACTTAAGCACACATTGTAGGGATGAAAAATAAACACACAAAAAGCTGTTCAATACCACTGATTGCTAGAGAAATACAAATTAAAATCACAGTGAGATACCACTACCTATCTACTGTTGTAGTGTGCTGCTGAGTGGATTCAGACTCACAGCAATCCTACAAGGCTACGTAAAAACTTCTCACAGGGTTTTCTGTCCTGGTGTTTTAGTGGATGAGAGCTCATCTGCTAACCAAAAGGTTGGCAGCTTGAATCCACCAGGGGCTCCTTGGAAATACTCTGATGTAGTTCTACTCTGCCCTGCAGGGTCACTATGAGTTGGAATCAACTTAACAGAAGTAGGCTTGACTTTTGTTTTGTTTTGTTTTGTTTAATATCTTCACAAGACCATATTGTGAAATCTTTTTTTCCTCTAGTACTAGCCATACCTCTGTTACAATGGTTAAAATTAGAAGACTGATTACATCAGTGTCAGCAGGAATGCTGAGTACATGGAACTTTAAAACATGGCTAGTGGGAATGTAAAATATTGCAAGGTCTTTGGGTAACATTTTGGTAGTTTCTTAGCTGTTCATGGTTGTTGTTGCCAGTGTATGTCAGTGTGTCAACCCCAACTTGCAGCAATCCTATAAAACCAAGTAGAATCGATCCCATAGGGTTTCCAGTTCCATAATCTTTCTAGAATCAGACTTCCACAGCTTTCTTTCGAGGGGAGCTGATAGTGAGTTTGAAACATCAACCTTTGATTAGCAGGAGAGAGTTTAATCACTGAGCACCTTGCCTCTCAGCTATTCTACTCCTTGGTACTTAACTAAGGAAAATGCTGTTTATGGCAGCATTATTTGTAATCCTCAAAATCTGGAAAGAAACCAAATGTCCTTTAACAGATCAGTGGGTAAACTAATTGTGGTAACTCCCTATGATGGAATATTACTCTAGAATAATAAGAGCAGAATTATTGATAAACACATATTGATAAATCTCTACATAATTATTCTGGATAAAAAAAGAGTGGGAGGAAAAAGTACAGGTTTTATTCATTTATATAAAATTCTAGTAAATACAAATTAATCAACAGTGACAGAAAGCAGATCAATGGTTGCCTGGGGATTGAATTAGAGGTATTGAGAGGGACCCAAAAAAGAAATTACACAGGCTCATGAAAAATTTTTAGGGTTGATAGGTATACTTAGTGCTTTGATTATAGTAATATTTTCATGGGCAGATCCACATTTCAAAAGTCATCGATTTATTTTATTGCAATGGTGTTTCAATAAAGCTTTTTATTTTTAAGAAATATGGCTTGGGAAGAAATTTATAAACAGCAGCAGAAAGACTTGCAGACAGGATTTGCAGATGCAAACAGTGCTTCCAAATTTGTACAAAAAGATGGAAAAGTGCTTAAATTCTTCATGATGTACAACACTATCAATTACTACTCGAGTTAAAAGGAAAAATAGGAATTAACTTTTTACTTCTGGAGAAATTCTGACATTTAACCTAAATACCACCCTCTAACATTACTCTTCGTGAATAAAGAAGACCAAAGACGAATTGATGCATTCGAATTAGGGGGTTTTTGAAGAATGGTGAATATTCCATAGACCGCCAAAAGAATAAACAAACCCGTCCTGGAAGAAGTATGAACAGAATGCTCCTTAGAGGCATGGATGGTGAGACTAAGTCTCACATGCTTTGGACATGTTATCAGGAGGGATCAGTCCCCGAAGAAAGACATCATGCTTGGTAAAGCAGGCAGTCGGTGAAAAAGAGAAAGACCCTCAACCAGACGGATGACGCAGTGAGGGCAACTACGGACTCAAGCAGAATTACGACCGGGAGGATGGCACAGGACCAGGCAGTGTTTCGTTCTGTTGTACATGTGTTGTTATGAGTCACAACCAGCTAGACAGCACCTAACAGCAGCAACAACAGCAGTAATTGCACCGACACCCTGTAGCAAGACTGGATATTAGTGATCTTTATCTGAGCTACTGAGAACTGGAGAAAAATGGAGGTGGGAGAGCTGAATATAATATCGTCAGAAGCAGACAAACAGTTTAAAAACAAGAGAATGACAAATCAAGAAATAGAATAATGTTTCAGAAACAGCCACGGCATAGAAAAGTCATGACTTGATGAGAAACTAGACAGAAAGAGAGAGAGCTAAAGAAAGATATTGACCTAAGCTAAGTCAAAGATTTTTGTCCATTGTGAGTACTGGCATGAGCTAGAGAAAATCCTCCTATAAAATCATTGTAGAAAAGTGGGGAAGAAACAAGAGGAAAAAGCAAAAGTTATCTATTGAATCAAATATAACCACAATAACACCTGAAATATTATGGTTACATGAAAACTAAGCTAAAAACAGCAGAATAAAATAGTTTGGAGTTTATGAATCTACTCTTTTCAGGGGAAATCAATATAAAAATTCATTTATCTTTTTAGAATAAATAAAATGTAAATGGACTTTAACTTTGTGAAAAAATACAACAAACTTGTTGAATGTCTACCAGGCACCAGATACTGTTGCAAGTGCTGAGGATCCGTTAGGAAATCAAGTAGATGGTGCTTATTCTCACGAAACCTACATTCCTTTACTTTATGGCTAAATGTTAAACTGATTAACTAAGTAACTGGTGTATGTTAAAATAATGTGTCTTTCTTATTTGAAAAAGCACTCAAGCTTTAACACAGGGCTATGTTGAAGAGATTTCTGCTTTTTCTAATGAATGCATGCTAAGAGTAATGTTTCCAGGGCTGGTTAATAAGAATTATTTTTATTTTAAACAGAAAGGAAGGTCTATTATTTTCCTTAAGTTGTCAAGAAAGCAAAGTTCAAATATAAGCTGTTCCTAAAAATAAAGTGTCATCATGTTCCCTTTCATCTTCTCTGACATCACTGGGTTTTCCGTCATTATCTTGGGTTTTGTAGGTTGAGAAAGGAATTGAAAACCCTCTTCCAGATGCACAGTTCAAAAGTCAGGATTGTAATATCACTGCCTAAAGAATTCCCAACACCAGGGAACCTCCCAAAGAATGCTAAAGTCCGTGTTTCTTCACAGCCCCCGCTGCGCAGTGCAGGCAACAGCCCAGTTGGAGCCTCGGCTGCCAATGAAAACATGAAAGTGAGAAATTATCTGCAAAAAACAATACAACCATCCTTATGGTGACTGTCTTATCGATCTGTATCTAACTCAGCTAATCCTTTCAGCCTTGGGGAAAAAAAAAACACAACACTTTCCCTCACTGTTTCTAGATGTGCCTTGTGGGAGTTTAGGGGAAGAGCTAAGAAAAACAGCCTTTTCTTAAAAAGAAAGAAGATTCTAGACTAGGAAAATATGGAAACACTCAGAATGTTTTTTCTTCTGGTAGAAAATATTTAATCTCATGCAATGCTGCTTCTATGGGAGTTGGCTTTGAACTGATGTGAAAACAGCTCAGAATTGATGCAGTGCTTGTATTTAGAGAAGGTTGGAAATGTATTATTCTCTTACGATCCTCCCTCAAGTAAGAAGCATGTGCCTTCTTTTATTTATTTTTCCAGTGGATTTATTATAAATAAAATAGCATGACTTTGTGCTGGGTTCTCTCAATCCTAACAAGAATCTCCCCCATCCAAAAGAAACTTTAATTGGATTTCTCATTTGGTCCAAACCACTGAAAACCTCATAGCATATCAGATTATTCTGCCTTCACAGTAGAAAACATTTATCAACTTAGTCCTGATGGGACACATTTCATGTGTTCAAAGTGTTAAGAGATTCTACCAACAACTCCCCTTTTCTGTTCCAGCCATTCTTACTTTTGAAGGCGAAGAAATGTATTTCAAGAGAGCTTCAAGCTACCTATTTGCTCCCAATGTTGTTATTGTTAGGTGTCATCTAGTTGGTTCTGACTCATAGTGACCCGATGCACAGTGGAACAAAATACTTCCCAGTCCCATACCATCTTCACAGTTGTCACTATGCTTAAGCCTGTTATTGGTGTCAATCTATCGCATTAAGGGTCGTCTTGTTTTTGCTGACCTTCTTCTTTACCAAGCACAGAGTCCTTCTCCAGGGACTGATCCTTCCTGACAATACATCCACCTTTGTTTTCAGTGGATTTTTATAAAACAAAACCTTACGTTGTGCTCAAATTAGTTTATTGGCCATAGTCTTACTTTCCTAGTGGATAGAAATACCAAAAGTGATTGACTTTAAAGAACAGAAATTTATTTTCTCAGAGTTCAGGATGCTAGAAGTCCACATTCAGGGCACCGGCTATAAGGGAGACTACTTGTTTGTTGGCTCTGGGGTAGATCCTGCTCTCTCTCGTTGTCTGTAGCCCCAATTTGTGTGCTCTGGTTTTCCTTGGTTCCTTGGTCACCTTACCTGGCATCTGGCTTCCTCCCCCAGCCACCATTTGTGCTCTCTGGCTTCTGTGTCTCTGCTACTCCCCCAAATTCAGAAATAATTAGGTTGAAGACATACCCTACACTGATGGGACCTCATTAACATAAGAAAGAAAATCCTATTTCCAGAGGGGATCACATCCACAAGCAGAGGTTAGAATGTCAACATTTATTTTTTGGAGGACACATTTCAGTCCAACCAATTAAAATTAGAGCTCCCTTGGCGCTTCACTTGCCAAATCAAGGGAATTCATGGCATCAGTCAGGGGAGCTCTTCATGTGTGATGTATAGGAGAGCAAGGAAAAATACCATGGCTGTTCGGCCTTATGTACTAGAGAAAAACCATTCTGTTTCCTTTTATTTCTGTAAACTGATGCTGAGTCTCACAACAAAAGTAGCCTTCACATACTCTTAAATACAGAGCAGAAAGCACAATTGTGAACTCATCGAAAAAGGAGAACCGCCATAAAGCAGAGTTTGAAGCAAATACAAGAAGGCCGAAGGATATTTGGATTGTCACTTTTTAGGAAGTGCTAACAAGGAAAAGGGTAAAACTGCAAAAAGCCCACTCTTTAAATGTCTTACTGCTTGAATTTTTCTGACATGAGGTTATGGAATATGAATGCTCTCGAACAAATCTTTTAATAACTGGAGCCTACGTGTTGCCTTTAAAAAAATATCGACTTGCCTCCTGGAAGGGAACCCCAAAACCATAATTGTCTGACTTTATTTAAGTTGGGCTAAGCGGCAAATCCATACATGTGAACATGCCGAAATACCCTCCGAAATAACTCTTCCGTCAAACTAGTTTCTCTTCGCCAGAAATAAAAATGAATGTAAGACTATTCTTATGGTCCAGGGTTCAAAAGATGTAAAACAAAGATATCTGTCAAAATTGTGTTGGGTTTGCTCACTGGGAAGCCATCTGCCTAGAGATCTGAGACCAGTTCAAGCAATCCAAATTCTCTTTCTCAGCACACACTACACCTAGTCCTTTAGGGACACGTGTAGAAAAGACACTAAACTGAATTCAGCTCTGTCTTCCGGACTTGAGGAAAATCTAGTGTCTTTATCTATTTTAATATTCAATAAAACCGAGGCAGTTTAAAGAGAATTGAAAGATCTCTTCCTTTCTCTCTTTTGTTCAAGTGGTCGATAAAAGGACTCTGAAGTGAGGGTATGCGTGTATGTGTACTGAGAGATTAATTCTAATACCAGTTACTTCTTTTTAGTTCCAAGAGCTCTAACTTGTCTAGTTACATCCTACTTTTTAGCATCAGAGGCACTCAGAATCTACCTTAAGTGAGGTAGTGAAAAGATGTGTGGATGGATGGATGGACGGGTGGGTGGGCGGATGGAAAGATAGACAATTAAACAGGCAGACTTACATAGATAGACTAATGGGTAGGCAGACAGACAGATGGATGGACAGACAGGCAGACAGATAATTCTTTGGGTTGACTCTGACTCATGATGACCTTATGTACAACAGAACAAATGCTACTCAGTTCTGCATGGTCCTTACAATCTCTGGCATATTCATGTCCATTGTCACAACTACTGTGCCGCTCTGTCTCACAGAGTATCTCCCTTATCCGAAATAACGCTCTGTTTGACCAAACACAGTGCTGTCCTCCAGTAACTGATCTCCCCAAAGCAAGCAAGTTGCACAATGTTCAGTTGTGATCCACAGGTTAACTTTCAGAAGGAGATGGCTAGACCTGTCTTCCTAGTCTGTCTTAGTCTGAGCTGTGCTGAAACCTCTCCATCACAGGTGACCCTGCTGCTGTTTGCAATGCCAGTGGTGTTGCTTCTAGCATCGTAGCAACACACCAACTACCACCTGTGACAAACTGACGGGTAGATGGCGGGAAGTTGCAAATGCTACTACCTCTTTCATTGACTCTTTACAACATTTTGAAGAGGGATTCTAGGAAGACTGAAGCTAAAAAAGACTGAAAACTAGTTTATTATCAGAACAAGGTACACAAAATCTAAAAAGGAGTCCTGGATTTATTTCAATGTGAGGTACACAGCAAGAACAACTGTAAAGCTGTCTCTCTATCCAAACGAGTCAGTTTCTCTTACCATTACAATGCACTTGCATTACCCAAACATCTTTCTCTTCCCTTAGGAGTGTTTAGATTGCATCTCTCCTATAACTTAACAGAAATCCAAATGGATGATGCTTTCAAGACATCTTAAAGCATAAAATTATTAGCGACATCTTGAAATCTAAATACAAAGAAAACTTAGTACTGTGACATTTCACAACTCTGAAATTTCAACCCTTAATCACTTAAAATAAAACTGACTTCTGCACTGTTCCAAAGGGAATGAAGTTAGATTTAAGATAGATCTTACTTCATGAGCTCACACAAGACCCCACAGAGACAGAAAACAGGACATGGGTTGAAGGTCTGATATACCCCGTTACTAAATGGACCAAATCTGACCAAACCTGAAATGAATGTGAACTGTGCTCCAGCTACACCCAACATGTAGAACCAATATGATGAATTTTATCCTGTGTGCACTCCAGATGCTCACCAGATGTGTGTGCATTGCAGCCCACTGGCCTACTGGGGAATGTCTGGACATTTACACTGCAGTCAGTCTCTGTTTTAGTATCATTAAAAGGCAATTTGCTTAAAACAGAAATTACTGAATGTGACTTGTGTCCTTTGGAAATGCCCATGTTGTCACATGTTGTTGCTTCTCCTTTGTCACTTCGGGACTGTAATAACGCTTTCCACTTTTAAATGGCTCCACAGTCCATGCCTGCAAGGAGCTTGCATGCAAGGAGCCTGGCCCCTTCCCCTAGGTAGACAGTGTCATGCCTCTGTTGGATTTCCACCATTATTTGCAGGCTGTTTTGTTTCTATAAACCAGCTTCCTCACCCTCCTGCTTTCTTTCCTGAGAACTCTCTGCCTTTGGCAATCCAAACTTTCCCCCATTTCAGGGAAAGACTTAGTCTCCCACCTCAAGGAGAGAGCAGAGCTCTATGAACAGGTCTTCTCCTTGATCCCAAACACACACATCTTTCAGCAACTGTTTCTACATACCTCCCAGCACCTAGCCCAGGGGCAGCACATTGCAACCCAAGAGTCAAACCCATTCCTCTGTCTGTTTTTGTATGCCCACTTGTTTAGAATGGTTTTTTACATCTTTAAATGATTTAAATAAATAAAAAGAATATCTTATGATATGTGGAAATTATATGAATTCAAATTTCAGCATGCATAAATAAAGTCATTTTGGAGTGCACCAGTTGCCATGGGGTTGACTCTGACTCATGGCAACCTCACATGTAACACCATTGAACTGTGCTTTATAGTTTTCAGTGGTTGATGTTTCAGTGTGGATTGCCAGGCATTTCTTCTCAGGTGCTTCTAGGTGGACTCAAAGCATCAATCTTCCAGTTAGTAGATGAGCACATTAATCATTTGCACCAACCAGGAACTCCCTGTTGGGACATAGTCATTCCATTTCCTTTACTTATTGTCAAGGAGTCCTGGTAACACAGTAGTTAGTCAGCTGCTAACCCAAAAGTTGGCAGTTTGTACCTACCAGCTGCTGTGAGGGGGAAAGACATGACAATCTGTCTCTGTCAATATCATAGCTTCAGAAACCCTGTGGGGCTGTCCTATTCTGTCATATAGAGTCACTATGAGTTGTGTAACTGAACCAACAACAGTGGGTTTTACTTACTGTCTATGGCTGCATTTGAGCTACAATAGTAATGTTGAGCAGAGATGATACAGCCAAACCCCAAACCAAACCCACCGCTGTTGAGTCAGTTTTGACTCATAGCAACCCTATAGGACAGAGTAGAATTGAGTTTTGAAGGAGTACCTGGTAGATCTGAACTCCCAGACTTTTGGTTAGCAGCCATAGTGTTTAACCACTGCTCCACCAAGTTTTCTAATGACATGGCCAGGAAAGCTTAAATATTGACTCTTAGGACCTTTACAAGAAAGTATGCTGACCCCTGTTCTTGGTTAACTTCTGATCTTCCTCCTATTCAGACACAAGGAAGTTCTCTCCTCTTCAAAGTCTGCTCTTCCAACATGTTCCCCTCTTTCTTTCATGAGCACCTCACTTGAATTTACCCTTTGAGTTCTTGTGACCTTTCTCTCCTTCCCTTTCCAGCAAGATTCCTACTGACATGACACTCCACATTTTCTTCCTACTCTAACACACTTAGGGTTGTCATGAGTCAGAATCAACTCAATAGCAGCTGCTATGTTCCCATAAGAATTTATTCATGCATACTGAAATTTGAATCCCATAAAATTTCATATGCCACAAGAACTTCTTAATTTATTTTGTTATTTCTACTGCTCAATCATTTTCAGTCTTACTGGTCTTCTCTTTACCTTCATAGATTGGAATATTTCAGGCATCTGCCTAGCCTGCACCTTCTACCCTCTCTTAGGGGGCAATTTTTTCAACCACCATGACTTGAAACAGTATTCACATGCCGATGCCTCCCAGTTTCATTTTCCACCTGACTTCTCCCTAAACGGTGTTAGGTATCCACATACTAAACTGGCATCCACAGTTGTCTTAGCATTAATGTGTCCTAACCAGAAGGTTGGTTTTCCTTCTTAAATCTGTGCTTACCCAGGTTTTCCTCATCTACCCAGTTGTTTAAGCCATACACCTGGGAGCTCACCTTGACACTTCTTTCTCCATGTGTTCCACATCCATTAAGTCCTGTTGATTCAACTTCCAAGCTATGGTCTGACTCTCTGTTCCTCGGATATTCCAGTTCAAGCCACAGCTTTCTCTTCCAGGCCTTGCACTGCCTTCTAACTGGCAGCCCTCTTCATTTTCCTTCACTTCTACAATCCAGTGATTATAGATCTTGTACAAGTCCATGTAAAGAAAGTACATACCGTCATACAGATCCATGTAGTGTGCACATGTCATTGTACATATCTGTGTAGTGTGTATGCATCACTGTACAGATCCACGTAGAGTGTGTATGTATCATTGTACGACTCCATGTAGAGCATATAGATACCATTGGACATATCCATGCAGAACATGTGTACATCATTGTACATATCCATGTATGGCATGTACATGCCATTGTACAAATCCATGTGGCTCACTTACATATCATTGTATACATTCATGTAGCTCATATATCTATCATTTTACAGACCCATGTAGTTCATGTACATATCATTGTACACACCCGTTAGATCACGTGTACAGTATCGTATATATCCATTGGGTCATGTACATACCATTATACAGATCCATATAGATCATGTGCATTTCATTGCATACATTCATATAGATCATGTACAGATCATTGTACATATTCTTGTACATCATATACATATCATTATACATATTCATGCAGAGCATAGATTTTTTAAAAAGCCTATTTCCATTGAATCAATTCAGATTCATGGCAATTCCACGCATTATGGAGTAAAATGGCCCCATAAAGTTTTCTTGGCTGTAATCTTCATGGAAGCAGATCACCAGACCTTTCTTTTGTGGAGCTGCTGGGTCAATTTGAACCACTACCGTTTATGTTAGTAGTTGACTACAAATCATCTGTGCCATCCAGAGAACAACTAGATGATGATTAGCCTGTCTTCCAAAGAAATCTCTTTGTTTTGTGTTTGATCCAGAAAATAAGGAGCCAGTGTGCTAAGAGGTAAGGGGCCGTGTTGCTATATGACCCTAACATGCACCCTCTGTAGGAGCTCAGTCTTCTCTCAGCATCTTCTGACCACCTGGGCCTTGGTGCATCTGTCTCCCACAGCGGGTCAGAAGGAGGGGACAAGAGAGATTACTGTCGTGGAGAGAACCAGTGGCCAGATTAATGTCTAATATGGGGCAGCAGTGAGGAAAAGGAACAACGAGCGGGGTGCTATCAGACAGAAGTTGCCCTTGGTGTTTCTGTCACTCTTCCTTGCAGTCACCATCCCACTCCCCATCTCAGGTCAACCTTTACTGACCAGGAGTCAGTAGAGGAAGAGATGGTACCCGTTTTTGAAGAGATGAACAAATGCCGCACAGTAGCTGATTAGGGTGGAACGCCCAATTTCAGGGATGGAGGGCAGAAAGGCCCCTCACTTCACCTCACCTGGGCAGCAAAAGCAGCCCCTCACCCTCAGCTTCCAGCTGCCTGGGCCACAAGTCCCTGAAGGCTGGCTCTGGTGGTCTTCCTGGAGAAAAAGAGGCTCCACAGTGGGCCTGGTCCAAGGGACAGACAGGAAAGTTTACCACCCTTGCCTGTAAGTGTTACAGCTCTGAGCTGTGCTTCCAGAAAACTTCACAGATGAAATTTTCACTCTTCCAGTGAGGCTTGGGGGAAAGGGGACCAGGTGATTTCTTTCTGTTTCTCTTCATTTTTTTAAAATTGTGATCAAGTGTCTGTTTTTCTGTTTGATAATAAGCAACGTCTCCATTTAGGAAACACACTACACCTGCAGTACCAAGGGAGGCACTGTCACCCCTCCCTCACTCTCCTGGGCCTTCGTCAGAGAGGGGGAACAGAGGAATGTTGGACACAGATGGATGTTCCCCACCAACATGGATGACAGCTTGGAGAAGGCTGAGAGGGTGGGTTGTGAGGTGCCAGCCAGAACAAAGCAAGTCCAGAGCTGTCCCCATGGTCTCCCCAGGTGAATCTGGCACCTGAGCAGTCCTAGCTGCCTGTAAAAGCTTCAGTGCAGTCGCTGTTTTGGTGACAGGGATTTTGAAGGTCACGGAGCTGTAGCATGTTTCTTGTGCCTTGAATACCAGCACTATACATGTCCTGTGTCCATTCCTGGACTCTATAAGAGCTGGAATTCTGAACTAGGACACTTTCACCATTTGAGAAGGGGACCCAGAATTGCCTAATGAAGAGACACCTGGCACTTTCCCCCTTGAATCTGTAGACTCACTAACTGAAGATCACAGATACCCAGCCCCGTTATATAGAACGTACACTACTTGATAACAGCTCTACCATCTTTTTTCCTAGATTTCTTTAATTCAGCTCTCCCTGCAACAAACTGAGCCTACCAAAAATGGAGAAAACATTCCAGATGCTCTTTTACTATCCATGAAATGCCACTTTCATCTGGTCTGTGTTATTTGGTATCCATTTCTAAACACGCATAAGCATCTTCTTCGTTCTTTTGATGACTGCTGAGCACTTGCCAGCTGCTGCCATTGTTCGACATGCAGTAATTCTTACAACACCCCAACTCGATCAAAAACAGAATTTCAGACCTCAGCACGGGACAAGGAAAAATCAGAACAGTTTGTTGGGAAAAGTGTGAAATAGTTAATGAGAGCTAAATTTTTATGTTCATGCAGTCTGAATCTTCTAGTTCTTCTGAGCCTATCTTGTCATAGATTTAAAAATAATAATAATAATGACATTAACAACCCAAGTCCTTTGTCTGCCAATGATATGTTTACCAATTCCTAAAATATGTTTCTGCAATTAATTGAGTCAAGTAATTGTCATATTCCAGCTTGAAAACCAGCTGCACGTGCAGCCCCTATTCTCAACGACAAGTGATGGACACATTTCTCTTGTTCTACTTTTCTCGTGATGAAAAGCCACCACCCCTACAAAGACACTTTCAGGTGCCCTAGACAGTCAGTAACATAACCAATTTATCTTTCTCAGCAACTCTGTTTTCTGGAGGAGCTGGGGAATTTCAAAATTGAGTGACGATTACCTAGAATATGCGTTTCTCTGCTTCTTTTGGTTTTACCTACCACTCTGCACCAGTTAAACAATGGAAATTTCTGAATCCCTGGCAACACAGTTAGAGTACTTTAAAGGGAAACAGCAGCAATGAGTCATGATAACAGGTTTCCCTTTTTTTTTTTTATTATGACTGGGTGAAAATGTACATTCCCATATAAACTTACATGCCCACCTATATGCAGCTTCCACTGCTCTCCCTGTCTGGTGACAGCACACTTTTCCTCTCTGTCCCACATACGTCTCATTCTCCCAACAGTCTCCTTTCCCCTCCTCTCCACCCACTCACCTTCAACAGGTTTCCCATTTTCGATGACAGTTGGTATTTTCAGCATCCAAGCACAGATGGCCTTTGTGCAAGTCTGAACAGCTGCAACAGTGATCAGAGCTACAGGTTTTGTGGAGAGTCTCTACATCTTTGTTTTCTTCCTACCTTGGTGAAAGCCTCCCCAGCCCCCCTTTTTTTTCTGCAGATACACTAGAATCAAGAAATTCAGGCTATTGAAAGAAGGTGAGAGAAACCGGTCAAAAAAGAGAAGCCGAGCAACTGTCAAATGAATAACCATCAGAGTTGTATCATCCAGGGCCCTTCTCCATCTGTTAATGTTTTCTGGGTACCCAGTAGGGCCTGACTTTACCACCTCTTGCTGAAACCACATGTTCCAAAATTTGAATGTTTCCTAAATCTACTACTGCATTCCTATTCACTAGAGCAGACCATAGAAATGAGAAATTAGATCCTGGATCCGTTTGCTGCCTATAAGTTCAGAGTTCTACCACTCACTAGTTCCACAAATGTGTTGCAGAAGTTAATTAACCCTAGCTGTTGTTTCAGAAAGGTCTCTGTGTGATGCAAATAGTTGTTGCTCAACTACTGACCTAAAGAAAGGTTGGTGGTTTGAACCTGCCCAATGGTACTGCAGAAGAAAGTCCTGGCTACCAGCTCCCATAAAGATTATAGCCAAGAAAATCCTAAGGAACAGTTTTACTCAAAAATGCATGGGTTCAACATGAGTCAGCATTGACTTGATGCAATGAGTTTGGCTTTTTTGTTTTGGTCCTTTTAGATTGACTATTGACTCATCATTAATTAATTTTTTTTTAGAACATTATTCTCTTTGATCTAGAAATAGTATGGAATCAGAGTTTCAGAACTAGAAGAGGCTTAAAGATTAGAGTTTTGTAGCTTTCATTTAGAAGAGTGAATATTATCATCTGCTTAGGTGTTTATTTCACACTGGGGTTCATTCACATAGTATTTGTTTTTAGAAGCCTATATAGTATGGCATGTGTTAGCAGAAGGTACCAGCCACTGAAGAAGGATGTGGTGGTCAGGATTACGTGAACTTGGCTACCCGATGTTTCGCTGTTATAAGTGGCTGTATTAAGTGGTGCTGTGTTAAGCTGGGCCTGTGGTGGCTTCCCGCCCCTCAGCTCTCTTCTTTCCGCCTTCCACCACCTACAGCCTGTCTGTTCACATAGCCAGCAGCTCCTGCTCTCTTCTGGTGTCTGGTTCCTGGACTTGAACTAGTGGGTGTTAGATTCATCAAGCCTTACAGCTGACGCTTGAGAGTCCTGTTCCGTGACCTGCCGATCCTGGGTTCACCAGCCTCTGCAGCTCCGTCTCCCCTCCAGCTTGGGATCCACCGACCTACATAACCAGTGATCTAGAACTCTGGTCTGTGACCCACTGACCTTGGGTTTACCAGCTCCCTTGGCCACGTGAGGCTCGTGTCAGAACTTGGGACATTCAGCTTCTGCAATTGCATGAGCTGTTTCCTAAGTCTATCTATCTTTCCTTGTACTTTATATATATAAATCTTTCCTTGTGCATACACATGTTACTGATTTTGCTTCCCTAGAAAACCCAACCTAAGACAGAGGGTATCATGCTTGGTAAAGTAGAGGGTCATCAACAAAGAGAAAGACCCTCAAGGAGATGTATCTATGCAGTGGCTGCAACAGTGGGCTCCAACTTAACAATGATTGTGAGGATGGCACAGCACCAGGCAATGTTTCGTTCAGTTGTACACAGGATCACTATGAGTTGGAACCATCCTGATGGCACTTGACAACAACAACAACAACACTGCTCGGTACAAAAGGAAAGTGATAAATTGGTTACACCCTGGGTAGCACTCAACACGCAGTGGACACTTAACAAATGTTCTGTTAAACCAAAATTGTATTTTTTTCTAAATCTATTTTCATTATTCTTTATACACAATCCACACACTTATCCCATTACACGAAGCCATTGCTTTTATTTCTCTTCTAAATCAAGGGCTCAAAGACAAGTGAAAAGTGCTGTGGGAATTTAAAAGAGTACAGGATTACGTTCATCCTGAAAAACTAAAGCTTTCCTGAATCCCCAGTGCACCCTGCTTGTCTTCTTTCATGGCTCTGAGAAGACTCTGCTTTGTATTATTATCAAATGTGGGCATGTGGGCATGCGTGCACGTCTGCTCTTATAAGTTTTTCTGAGGACAAGGTTTATTATCTCTTATTTGTGTTCATAATCTGCTTCTTCCACGCCAACACCCACCAAGGTTCCTTCCAAATAGTAGAGGCTGAAAAACTCTTTGTAGAATGCATGTGTCCAGATGGTTCTGATCTTCTCATCTAGAGATGGTAGTATGGACTGAACTATGACAATTAGGTTTGCAAATACATCCTGGAAAAAATGCTACATACAACATTGCTGAATATCACTACAGTCACTTTCAAAGTACTCCCTTTGGTAAGCTGTGCACCTATGCCAGCACCTACTCCACTTTTCAAAGCAATTCTGGAACTCCTTTTTTGGAATGGCCATCATTGGAATGGCCACAATGTCATTGTGTTAGCATTGATGTCCTGAATGTCATCAAAATGTCTTCCTTTCAATGTTTCTTTGGTCTTTGGGTAGCGAACAAAATGCCTGGGGGCCAGATTAGGTGAGTAGGGAGGGTGTTTCAATGTAGCTGTTCACTGACTAAAAACTCCCTCACTGACAGTGCCTTGTAAGTTAGTGCATTGTCATGTGAAGAACAGTGAGTTACTGGCAAAAAGTTCAGGTTGCTTTTGTCTAACTTCTTCACACAGCCTTTTTAAGCACTTCTAAATGGTAAACTTTGTTAACTGTTTGTCAGTTTGGCACAGATTCAAATTGAACAGTCCCTCTGATATCAAAAATGGCTAACAACATCATTTTGACTCTTGATTTGGACTGACAGACCATTTTTCGTCATGGAGAATTGGCTGACTTCCATTGTACACTTTGACGCTTTGTTGCAGGGTTCTATTGGTATGCCCATATTTCAACATCAGTGATAACAGGGCCCAAAACATTGTCTTACCTCTCCAAAAGGTCTTGGCAAACTTCAACTCTCATTTGGTTTTGTTCATTGGTAAGCTCTTTTGGAATCATTTTTGCACACACCTTTCTCAGGCCAAGATTTTCAGTTAAGATTTTCCTAACTGTTTCTGTATCAATGCTTACTCAGTCTGCTATGCTTCTCATAGTCAGTCAATGATTCTGACACACACTTAGACAAATTTTTGCAATGTTTTCATCAGTTCTCTCATCACTGGCCACAGTGACCTCTCTTCATTGGTGATGCTTTCTCTCCTCTCATAAAAGTGTTTAATCCATTAAAACTGCTGTTTTCTTCATGGCATTATCCCCATAAACTTGGACTAACATGACCCTGATTTCACTTCTACTCTTTCTGAGTCTAACAAGAAATTTAATGTTTGTTGCTCTAATTCAAGCTCCAGCATTCTCACGATACCACACAAAAACACACAACAATCACAAATGCCCTTCAGCAAGATATTGCCACACATTGACACGAACCCAGCTGTAAAACACTAATATGCTGAAGTTATGAAACCCTTACTGAGTTGTTTGTACAATGCTGTCAACATGAGCACATGGTAGCAAGTTCATGAACTTAATTGTCAGACCTTATAAATCCCCTAAAATATGTGTTGATATTCTAACCCCTGTACCTGCAAATATGACTCTGTTTGGAAAGAGGGGCATTTCATTTGTTGTATTGAAGTTGTATCATTCAGAAACCCAAAACCAAGCCCATTGCTGCTGAGTCAGTTCTAGCTTACAGCAACCTCACAGGACTGAGTAGAACTGCTCCATGGAGTTTCCAAGGATAGCTTGGAGAATCTGATCTGCTGATCTTCTGGTTAGCAAATGTAACACTTAACCATTATGCCATCACAATATCCGTATCAGTTGGAATATTCATTAAAAAGCAAATCCATTGCCACTGAATCAATTCCTGCTCATAGCAACTCTATAGGACTGATCAGAACTAGTCCCTAGGGTTTCTTAGAAACACCTGGTAGATTTTTACTGCTGACCTTTCGCTTAGCAGCCAAAGTCTTAACCACTATACGACCAAGGTTTTCTCAATCAGAGTTGGAAGGTCTTAAACCTGATTACTTTTGGGTTATATAAAGAATCAAATAGACTAAACAGACATACATGGAACAATACAGACAGCATGTGAGGATCATTATATGCCAAAGAACCATGGAATACTTGAGATTACTGACAAGGAAGAAATTTATATGGTTGAGACATTGATTTGGAGTTTTAGACTCCAGAACTGTGAGAAAATAAATCTGCTCTTTAAAGCCATGTACTTGTGGTGTTTTGTTACAGCAGCATTAGGAAACTAAGACAGGTGTTCAAGAGGGCTTAGGCTGACAGTTGTAGTATCTTAAATGATGTAGGGAATAAAGAAGACAAGTAACTGGGGTTTTATCATGTTCTATTTTTTAAAAAATAATCTTTCAGTGTCTGTTAGCATCATCACTGAAGGCTTGATGTCTCAGTGCTTTAAACACTAGCATGTAACTACAATGAAACCTGTGAGAACTGGAATGTGAAGAGATTGCCTTGTTTTTCTGGTTCTCATAAGTTTTCCATCTTTGATAGGATCCAGGATGCAGACTTCACTTTTCTATCACTCTTTATTAGTGGACATTAGTTGTGTTTTCCTTCTCTATTATACATATTCTCCTTACACTCTTTCTAGCTTCCACAGTTTTACTGTACTTGACTTGGAGAAAATCTTCCCAAGAACAAGCTGGAATGCCCTGGATTTTGTCTGTTTGGTCTCAGTCATAATTTGTCTAAATCCGGCCTCTAACAGTTTGTGTAGCTTAGTAGTCCCACTCTGAGGAATGTAGGCTCCCGATGGTGCTCTTGCTCTGTTTTGAGGTTTGTCTGTATGGACATTTAGCAATTGGATTGTTCCGACTCAACAGCACTTGGCTTTGGCTTTTAAGAATTAAGCTCTGCAATAAGTTATGTCTGCGTAAGAGCTTGAACACAAATGTATTAGAAGCTGTATTCACATTGCCCCAAACTGGAGGAAACCAAACTGTCCTCAATAGGGGAGCATATGAATAAATGGTGGCAACTACATTATTATTTGGTCAAATATCATTCAGTGATAAAAAAAAAAAGGAGCTGGAAGGTGGAGCCAAGATGGCATTTAAGCCACACATACCACAAGACCCCAAAAGCAAGTATAATAGAAGCAGATAATAATCCAAAACTCTGAACATAAAAAAAGGTCTAAAAATTGAACTGAACACCAGTTGAGTGGAATAAGGAAACCAGACAAAGAAGACTAACACGAAACAGGGGAGCTCAGCTGGCAGACCCAGCCCACAGCGGCTAACGTATGACAAAGCCAGCAGTGGCCTTATGTGAAGAAAACAGCAAAACAACTTCCCAGAAGGGCTAGAGAAACTTGCAGATGCACAAATTAAAAAGGGAAGACAGAAAGGATGCCAGATCCAGCACCAGAGGTACTCAGGAGCAGTGGCCGTTGATCTTGGGGATAGATGCAGTGAGACTGAATGAATATCCACCTGCAGTTCCTTTCTCCCTTCCCCTGAACAAGAAGGTAGACCAACTGCGTGAGTGTCCATCCTCTTTGACCACTCATACCCTTCTGTTTGTCTACAAAACTCACCACCTCAGCTGTTCTACTTACACAGATAACAAAATACCCCACTGACAAGACACTGAACCAAAGCTAAAGGAGGGTCAAAGCCCAATCAAAACACCCTGAGCTGCCTTGCAAGATTAGTAAACAGAAACTTGAGCTTCAGTGTCTGTCTACGACTCTACCCCTACTCAAAGACATCGCAAGGACACCACAATAAGCAGTCCAGTGGACAGAACACCACTTTTGCTATACCTGGAAAGAATCACCAAAATAAAACAAACAAAAATATAAAGTAAGGAAATAAGACTCAGTGAAAAATTACACAAATAAAAAATAAATACACAGTGTAGAAGACTAGAAGTCTGAATTCAGGGTGCCAGGTCCAGTGGGAGGCTGTCTTATTCTGTCAGTCCTAGGGGAAGGTCTTTGTAACTAATCTTCCTCTGGTCTAGGAGCTTCTCAGAGCAGTGATCCCAGACCCAAATGATGAACGTGCTCCCAATTCTTCTTTCTTGGTGGTATGAGGTCCGCCTGTCTTTCTGCTTGCTTCCTTCTTTTATATCTCAGAAGTGATTGACTTAAGAGACAACTTCACTGACATAATTGCCTTTAAGCTTGCCTTATTAACACCACAGAGGTTAGGATTTAAATGAGGTCTGACAACTAAGTCTATGAACTTAGTTGTTCTAAGTGCTACATATCTCATTGCTGAATATCACTATAGGTCACCTTCAAAGTACTCCCCTTGGAACTCTGTGCACTGAAAGCATTGCCTAGGCTACCCTTCAAAGTGATTTTGTAACTCTTTTTGGAGTGATCATTGCCCACAGTGGCAGTTGCAAGTATGTGAACTTCATTGTATAGTTGTCTGTGAGGGAGTTTTTAGCTAGTGAACAAATAACTGTATCGGAACACTCTCTACTCACCCTATCTGTCCCTCAATGACTTTTTTCTTTACCCAAAGATAAATGAAATACTGAAAGGAAGACATTTTTATGATGTTCAGGATATCAAGGGTAATACGATGACAGCTCTGATGGCCATTCCAGAAAAAGAGTTCCAAAATTGCCTTCAAGGGTGAACTAGGTGTTGACGTGGGTGCATAGCTTCCCTAGGGGAGTACTTTGAAGGTGACTGTAAGTGATAATCAACCATGAAGTATGTAGCACTTTTTCTAGGTTGAATTCACAAACTTAATTGACATTCCTTATAACACATGGGAAAATCACATCAGATGACAAAATGGTGGGAAATCTCACAGTACTGAGAATCATGACCCAGCATAGTGGATGCACATTTTGGGGAACACAATTCAATCTATGACAGACTGTAATGAAGAACTTAGAAATTTTCCCTGAGGAAGAAAAGGTAATGGAGCTTCCCAATAAAGAGTTCAAAATGCTTATGTATAGGATCCTCAAAAGAATCAAGGAAAATATATTAAAGACACTAGAAGAATTCAGGAAAACAATACATGAACAAAATGAAAAAATAGACAATTGTAAATGATACACAGACAACAATTAGAAATTTAGAAATTTAAAAATAAAATTCCAGAAATTGACAATTCAGTGGAAAGTCATATGGCTAGACTGAAAACAATGGATGATAGGATCAGTGGAACAGAAAAACAATACTTTGACATTAATCTGTTTGAGGAATGATCAAAAAAATAAAAATAAAAAATAAAGAAAGCCTAATAGTCATCAAGAGGAATAACTTACATGTGATTGTAATCCCAAATCTGATAAGCAAAAAACACAAAGAGAAATGTTGAAGATATGTTGACAGAAAACTTTCCCAATATCACGTAAAACTAGAAAGTAACCATGCAAGAAGCACAATGAACCCCATACACAATAGATTCCAATGGAAGAATGCTAAGACATATCATAATCACACTTTCCAAAACAAAAGACAAAGAACCCTAAAAACATTTTTGGAAAAAGGAAAGAATACCTACAAAGAGGCATCAATAAGGCAAAATTTTGATTACCTGACAGAAAGCATGCAATAAAGAAGGCAATAAAAAATGCATATAAAACCTTGAAAGAAAAAAAACCCCTGCCATTCAGTAGTTACATATGCAGTGAATTATCCCTCAAATATGATGGTAATATTAAGACATATCCAGATAAACAGAAATTAAAAGAATTTGTGAAAAAAAAAATCAGACCAACTTTATAAGAAATATTATAGGGAGTCCTTTGGAAAGACAATGAACAATATGTCAGACAACAATCTGAGATTAAAACATATGACAATGTCAGACAGATATTAACCAAGATAAAGAGCTCTCAAAATAAATTAAAGGTAAAAGATGAAAAACAGGGAACCAGAGACATCAATCTGTATCTGATAACTACTTTAAAACATAAAGGGGGAATGAGATATAGATTTAGAACTTTCATATGGAGAAAAAGTCAAGGTGATATTAAGAAATGAATTACTGCTTTAACTTTAGGAAGATAAAGGGAAATTTCATGTTAACCACAAAGAAAATCAAATAACCTACTCATCAAAATATAAAAGAAGAAAACCATAAAGATTCAGGACACATAAAACCAAAAAAATGATGAAGAAAAGGAAAAGACAACCCACAATAAAAAGAGAAGAAACACAAAAACTCAACATAAAAATTTAAGCAGAATGAAAAATCTCTCAACACCTTGCCCCACAAAGCATAAGAAAATGACAGCAATAAACTCATATTTATCTCATAACTACACCAAATATAAGTGGATTAAAAACACAGATTAACAGAAGGGATAAAAAGAAGGGTGCTATTGAGCTATAAAAAGCAACTAGGTGACTTAATTGAATATTAACAAGTCTGAAAATGCTGCATCTGTATGATTCCAACTATATCCAACATTCTGGAAAGGCAAAACTATGGAGAGAGTAAAACAAACCAGTAGTTTCCAGGAAAATGGGGGAAAGGAGGGAAAAATGAACAGACGGTCTACAGGGCATTTTTAGGACAGTAAAACTGTTTCATGTGATACTATAATGGTGGATATATGGTACTGAAGGAAGATGTCAAAACTGCACTGAGGGCATTAGCGAAAAACAAGGCTCCTGGTGCTGATGGAATATCCATTGAGATATTTCAACAAACAGATGCAGAGCTGGAAGTACTCACTCACCTATGCCAAGAAATTTGGAGAGAGCTACCTGACCAACTGACAGGAAGAGATCCATATTTTTGCCAATTCCAAAGAAAGGTGATCCAACCGAATGTGGAGATTACCAAACAATATCACTGATATCACACACAAGTGAAATTCTGCAAGGATCATTCAAAAGTGACTACAACAACATATTGAAAAGGAACTGCCAGAAATTCAAGCTTGGTTCAGAAGAGGGCATGGAACCAGGGATATCATCACTGATGTCAGATGGATCTTGGCTGAAAGCAAAAAATATCAACAAGATGTTTACTTGCATTTTGTCGACTGTGTAAAAGCATACAATTATGCGGATCATACTAAACTGTGGCAAACGTTATGTAGAATGGGAATTCCAGAATACCTAATTGTGCTCTTAAGGAATCCATATATGGATCAAGAGACAGTCTTGTGAACAGAACAAGGGAACACTACATGGTTTAAAGTCAGGAAAGGCGTGAGACAGGGTTGTAAGCTTTCAGCATACCTTTTTAATCTGTATGCCGATTAGTATCCGAGAAGCTGGATTTTATGTAGAAGAACAAGGCATCAGAATTGGAGAATGACTCATTAACCACCTGCATTATGCAGATGATACCACCTTACGTGCTGGAAATGAAGATTTCAGGCATTTACTGATGAAGATCGAGGACCATAGCCTTCATTATGGATTGCACTTCAACATCAGGGAAACAAAAACCGTCACAACTGGGCCATTAAGCAACATTGTCACGAATGGAGAAAGGACTGAGGCTGTCAAAGATTTCATTTTACTTGGGTCTGTAATCAATGTCGTTGGAAGCAGCAGTCAAGAAATCAAAAGACACATTGCACTGGAAAAATCTGCTGCAAAGGACCTCCTCAAAGTATTCAAAAGTAAGGATGTCACCTTGAAGACCAAAACATACCTGATCCAAGCCATGGTATTTTCAATAACATCATATGCATGCGTAATCTGGACTATGAACAAAGAAGACAGAAGAAGATTGACGCCTTTGAACTGTGGTGTTGGAGAAGAATGTTGAATGCACGATGGACCTCTAAAAGAACAGATCTGTTGTGGAAGAAGTACAACCAGAGTGCTCCTTGGAAGCAAAGATGGCAAGACTGCACCTTACACACTTTGGACATGTTGTCAGGAAAGATCAGTCCCTGGAGAAGGACATCAGGTTTGGCAGAGTGCAGGATCAACGAAAAAGAGGATGACCCTCGACAAGGTGGATAGACACAGTGGCCGTAACAATGGGTTTAAACATGAAAACTACTGTCGACATGGTGCAAGACTCGGCAGTGTTTCGTTCTGTGGCTCACATGGTCACTACGAGTCTTAACCAACTCAATGGCACCTAATAACAACTATGACATTAGGAGTTTTTCAAAATCCATAGGATTATACAACTCAAAGATTGAACAGTAACGTAAATTACAGACCTTAATTAATTTAAAAACAAACAATTGTCATCAAGCTGACTCTGGCTCATGGCAGTTCCACATGTGTCGGAGAACTGCAGTTCATGCTGTTGCTGTTGTTAAGCCCCATCAAATCAGTTCCAACTGATAGTGGCCCTATGTACAATAGAGTGAAACTACGGATAGACTGCAGAGAAAACAAAATTTCTCACTACTAGACCAATAAGGAATGTCATGTAAAAGGTTAAAAGATTGAACTTGTCAAGGATTTCATTTTACTTGGATCTGCAATCAATGTCCACAGGTGAAGAGGTCAGGGAAGAAAATGATGTGTTACATTGGGGAAATTTTCTGCAAAGATCTCTTTTTTTTTTGACTGAGTGAAAATACACATTACCAGATAAATTTAAATGCCCACCTATACACAGCTTCCACTGCTCTCCCTGCCCGGTGACAGCACACTATTCCTCTCTGCTCCATACATGTCTTATCCTCCCAGCAGTCTCTTTCCCCTTACTCCACCCATTCCCCCTACTCCAGCCAAAGGTCAGCAGGATGATATCCTATAGATGCATAGAACCATAAAGTGCATCCAATATATGGTCACTCAGCATCACCAAGTCCAATCCATTTGTGTCCAAAGAGTGGACTTTCATTATGATTTGTGGGCAAGGGTGCGAAAGATCTCTTTAAAGTGCTCAAAGGCAAAGAAGTCACTCTGAGGACTAAAGTCACCTGACATAAGCCACTGTATTTTCAATCACCTCACATGCATGTGAAAGCTAGATGATGAGTAAGGAAGAATCCATGCCTTTGAATTATGTTGTGGCAAAGAATATTGAATATGCTATGAACTTCCAGAAGAATGGACAAATCTATCTTGGAACAAGTACAACCGGAAGACTTCTTAGAAGCAAGGAGAGTGAAACTTCATCTCATGTTGTTTGGATATGTATCAATATGGACAACTTCTTGGGGAAGGGTGTCATGATTGGTCACCTTGAAGACTAAAACCCTCTACCAAAAGTAGAGGTCACAGAAAATGGAGAGGTCAACAAGATGGACTGACATAGTGGTTGCAACAACGGACTCAAACATAATGAGATTTGTGAGGATGGCACTTTCAGCAAGCAAGTTGTGTCATCTGTATAACACAGATTGCTACTAAGTCTTCCTCCAGTCCTGATACTGCATTCTTCGTCATGTAGATCTGCTTCTCTGGTTATTTGCTGAGCACACAGAATGAGTAAGTACAGTGAAAGAATACAACACTGACACACAACTTTCTTGACTTTAAACCACACAGTAGCTCCTTGTTCTATTTGAACAACTGTCTGTTAATCTATATACAAGTTCCTCATGAACATAGTTAAGTGTTCAGAAATTCGCATTCTTTGCAATGATATCCATAATTTGCTATGATTCACACAGTCAAGGTCCTTTGCATAGTCAATAAAACACAGAATAACACCTTTCTGTTGTTCTGTGCTTTCAGCCAAAATCCATCTGACAACAGCAATGATAACCCTCATTCCAAGGTCTTCTTCTGAATCCAGCCTGAACTTCTGACAGTTTCCTGTTGATGTACTACTGCAGTTGCTTTTGAATAATCTTCAGAAAACTTTAGTTGTTTGTGATATTAATGATGCTACTCCAAATATACGCATTCTGGTGGATCGCCTTGCTTTGGAGTGGACAAAAAATATAGGTATCTTCCAGCTGATTGTCCAGGAAGCTGTCTTCCAAATTTCTTAACATAGACAAGTGAAAACCTCCTTCAATACATTTGTTTGTTGAAACACCTCAAATAGTACTCCATCAATTCCTTGAATCTTGTTTTTTTGCCATTCTCTTCAGTGCAGATTGGGCCTCTTCCTTCATAACCATTGGTTCTTAACCATATGCTACCTCCTGACATGGTTGAACATCAACCATTTCTTTTTGGTACAGTAACTCAGTGTATTTCTTCCATGTTCTTTCGCTGCTTTGTGAATCATTCAGCATCTTCCCCTTGGAATCTTTCACTATTGCTTCTTGAAGTTTGAAATTTCTCTTCAATTCTGTCAGCTTGTGAAATTCTGAATATGTTCTTCCCTTCTGGATTTCTAACTCCAGTTCTTTACATATTTTGTTTTAATACTAAGTCTTTCCAAACCACAGTTTGAAATCTTGCATTCATCTCTTTTACTTCACCATTTCTTCCTCTCTATTCCACAGGGTTTTCAAAGGGTGACTTTTTTAAAAGTAGGTCTCCAAACCTTTTATTCAAGGTGACTCTGGGTAGACTCTAACCTCCAGACTTTAGGTTAGCAGCTGAGTGCAGTAACAAATTGTATTATTCAGGTATTGTAGTAATAATGAATCGATATTGGCTCATAAATTGTAAATGCATATAATACATTAATTCAAGACACTAATAATAGAGGAAACTGTGTACAGTGAGGGACATAAGGGGTATCATACTTTCAGTGCAATTTTTGTATAAACTGAAAACTGCTTAAAAAAAGCCTATTAGAACAACAGTAACAAAGTAAAATATGAATATCTGCCTCTGTCAAGAATTAATGCTATTCAGCTATGGTTGGAATGCATTGCTTTGAGCATAATTTTTGCATACATTTGTTTTCATATAGCTATCTATGTCCTGGATTTTGGAATATTTTTGTCAACTCCTCAGTAAGATTTTTATTTTGTTTTGATCGTGTTTTGGATTGCATTCTACTGTATTTTACTTAATTTTATTTCAGGTTCTTTCTGATACTGATTTAGCCTTTTTTTACCTTTCAGGACTGCTCTGCTTGTCTTGATATATCATTAAAAACCAAAAGAGTTTTGGTCGTGATACACTCTGAGAAGATATTTTGTTGTAAGGAAGCTGTTCTATGGGGTGTGTGAAGTTTTCTACACTGCCACTGTGTAGAAAATACTCAAATACTCAAATACTGATGGTGGTAGGATTATACAGCAAATACTTCATTCATTTTTAATGTAATCATATCAAGCTACCCAAAACATGTATTGAAATTAGACAACAGAAAATGGGAATTGTCTAGCTAGATTGTTTGGTTGGTTTACAGAAGGTTGATCCATATACGCAATGGAAGGCACAAATTGACCTTGACTCAAATCTTGGTTTTTCAACTTTGAAATGGCCTTGGTTATGGAAATGCCGTGAATAGAAGGAAATGTACAGCCTAGACAAAGCTTGCTGTGCTTTTACAGCCTGCTCCTGGTCAACTTAAAACAAAGGGAGAAAAAATAAGTCGCTTCTTACTTCTAAGTGACAATAGATATTTATTCCATTAAATAAATGAAGACTTGTGTATTTAAATATTACTTTTTTAAAAAATGAATTATGTTTTTCTTAATTTTCAGGGAAGGTAGCACATATGCATTTAAATCATGCATAAGAAAGCGTTTTTTAAACTACACTCTATTATTTAAATGTTTGTATCATGTGAAACATTAGTGTAACCCTGATGGCACTAAGACTCAAAACTTTGTTGTAGTCCCCAAAGAGAAAGCAAAGTCCAAAATGCATTTATGAGCAATGTTGATATTACTAAGAATTACGTGCAGGTAGCAGATATCATGTAGAAAATCTTAAACTGATATCTCACTGACTTCTTTCCCACAAAATTTGTTCTTGTAAACTTCTTCTCCTTTCTCATCTTAGTCCCTTCTATACATGATATCCAAGTCTGCTTCAGAATGTTCCATGAGAAGGTGAGGGCCTTTGATAATCGTCTGGTGGGAGGTTGAAGTTCCTAAGGAAAAACCAATGGGACTGTTTTCCAAGAAGCTGTGCTTTGCTGAGTAGGATAAATAAGCTTCAGACTAGAGCCAAATTTTGTGTGGTACAAAGAAGATTTTGGAGACTCTGATTAAATAGGGGAGAAAAATGAGGGGTCAGGCTTGGGCGGTAAACCCGTGAGTCTGATCAAGATTCAACTGGAAGTCAGTCTTGGTGGGCAATTTCCTTATGCAGTCGGGTAGTTTCCCTGCTGGAAGATCCTGGCCATCTTCCCAAGACACCACTCCTGAGCACAGAAGTGTGTAATGGCGCATCTAGAAATTTCTCTAGGCACCTTGTCAGGTAACCCTAGGACTTATACATCCCTCTTCATGGTATTCGGCTGTTAACCAGATAGTTGGTGGTTCATACCTAGCCCCTCCAAGAAAGAAAGATGTGGCAGTCTGCTTCCATAAAGATTTACAGCTTTGGAAACCTAATGGGACAGCTCTACTCTGTCCTACAGGGTTGCTGCATGTTGGAATTGACTGGACAGCAACCAGTTTTTATTTAGTTCTTCGTGGTGGCAGATGCTTCCTTGGTGTCTCTTCAGCCCCAAATCTGACTTTTTCAGGTCACAAGGCTACTAATTCCAGCACGAAATGCCCTGGAATTAGAAAAGTTTTTGATAAGTCCTTCAAGACCTGAGAGTGGGCTGCTTCCTTGATTTTAGGATTGCGTGATGTCCACCAGAGTAGGTGTGCCCCCGGCGTGAAGCTTTCTTCAAAATCAGGGTCTGAGTTAGCTCCTTAGCTATAGGCCCAAGTATCAGCAACCAGAAATGGGCCTCTCTTGCTGCCATGCGGGGACCCTGACACCTTCAGTTCACTTTGAATTCACATTGAGGTGACCTAGCATAAGGGCAAATGGTGGGGACGTGACCAGCTTGTCACTATCAAGCTCCAATCATGTGATCGAAATCTTGGTCTCTTCCACTCTGTATTAGTTTTTCATTGCTGCTGCAACAAATAACCACAAATTTCCTGGCCTAAAATAACGTAAGTATATTAGCTTATAGTTCTGGATGTCAGAAGACGTAAATGGAGAAGCAGGGCTGCGTTCTTTCTGAAGGCTCTGGGAAAGAATCCACTTCCTTACCTTGTCCAGCTTCTACAGGCCACCCACACTCCTTGGTTCCGGGCGCCGCGTCACCCCAGTCCGGCTTCTGGTGCCACATCTCCTCTGACTTTGACTCTCCTGGCTCTGGTTTATTATAATCCTTGTGATTAAATTGGATCCACTAGGCAATTCAGGAGAATCTCTCCATCTAAAGATCCTAATTTAATCACATCTGCCAAATACCTTTAGTTGTGTTGTTAGGTACCATCAAGCCAGTTCTCACAGCAACCCTACGTACAATAGAATAAAACATTGCCTGGTCTTGCGCCATGTCCACAATTGTTATTATGCTTAAACCCATCTTCAGCTGTGAAAAGTAACATATTTGCAGTTTGAAAGACTCTGTGGCTATCTTTGGTGGTCAGTGGCGGGTACACTATTGAGCCTAATCACTTATCCTTCTGATTGCCTGTGGACCACGAGAGGAGGTACCCTCAGTGTTTCTGTGCCGAATCATTTGCAAAACCAAGGTGTCCCTACCTTAATCCTGCTCATTTCCTGAGGTTTACAGGCCTTTCTTATCTTGTTTCTCATTAGCAGTGAAAACTCACATATTTGGGCCACAAGGAAATAACTATCTTTCTCAGAAGAATGGGTGAATCTGTTTCTGTAAATCCACATGTATTATTTCAGAAATACTTCTCTTCTGTAGCTGAGCGTGTGTCTGCTAATTACTACGAACTTTCTCAAGTCCATGGCTGAACAATTCTCAGAGTTACTAACTCACTGCCAGGTTGGCTCTGAGGTTCCAGAAAATCATCAATGTGATTCTTTCAACTCTGAAAACCTTAAAGGCTAGTCCTGCTGCTTAAGCCTCCCTAACAGCCTTTTATCAAGAGTAGCCCAGTAACAGATACTCGGAGCTCTGCTTCGTGAGGGCAACACTTTCCAAGACTTTCTGGAGCCAAGTCTTTGACAGGCTGTGGCTTTCTTGCCTATTCTCTGATAATTCATAAAATACTTAGCATATTCTGTGGCTGGAGTTATGAAGGTATATTGCCTGCCTGGAGACACTGCATGACCTCCAGAGCAAACTCGTTAAGCATTCCACTGGTCCCTATCATTTCTCTCATTCCACTGCCCTCCCCTCTCACAGAATTTCTGCCAGTATGGGTCAGCCAAGGTTCAAACGGCTTTCATCTTGGGGTAGGCATTTTATTCCTTGAAAACACCTTCCTTTTCTGGTGCATCATTATTTCTTTTATAGATAACGTAATCTCTTGTCTCAGTGTGTTAGTCACAATTCTGGTGGACATTCAGGGCTCCAGTGATGGTTCAAGGCAAGATTATTAAAAAATATTTCTCCACGCGTTCTCCTTTCCGTCATCTCCCAGTAAAAGCTGATAGTCACCAAGAGCTTATTTCCAACAATTGAAATAAGGGCTTTGTTTCTTTCTTCCAACCACTTTTTATCTTCAGAGGAATTTGGGTCACTCACACTTCCTATATCTAATGGTACATATACCTGTTTCTGAACAACACTGATAGCCTTTGTTCAAAACCATAAGACTCTGACCCCAGTGATTCTATTTAGTCCATGACAAAGAATCGTACTACACTAAAATCCCTAAAGCTAGGTCTTGACTCTCACCTGGAACCTCTGTGAACAGCCTTCCAAATTCAGGCTGCACACACTTCTTCCTCTCTCTCAATTTCTGAATAAATGTTCAGGACCTACTTGTCTTACTAGAAGAAATACTTGTTTGTCCTTTTTGAGGAAATTCACCCAAGCAAATATGCAGTTCCCTGGTGGCTGGGTGAAACCCTGGTGGCATAGTGGTTAAGTACTACAGCTGCTAACCAAAAGGTTGGCAGTTCAAATCCACCAGGTGCTCCTTGGAAACTCTATGGGGCAGTTCTACTCTGTCCTAGACAGTTGCTGTGAGTCAGATTGGACTCGACAGCAGTGGGTGTGTTTTGGTTTTTGGGTGGGTGGGTAGATGGGGAGGAGAGTGTTGAGGGAAATTTTCAGAGCTAAGAGAGAAAAGAATCAGGGTTTTATCAACTCACCAAGACTGTTATGTTTCAAGGTTTTTTCTCATTCCATCAAAAAACATAAACTGAATGTAACTCCCCACCACAGATTTGCAAAGCTAAGTCAAAAAGAAATTCAGAGGTAAATGATAAATACTGATCATTTAATGGACTCTCTTTCCACAAACAGCTTTTTCTAGAGGCAAAATATTTATAAACTGCTAATTAACTATGAAAATGGTGAAAGCAGTGAGTTTTAAAGCAGTAGGGTGTACAGGAGGATAACTGGAGAGAGAGCATAAACAAAGCAAGCAGGTCGGAATCTGCAGGTGTCACCTATTTTGCTTGATTTCGCTTTACAAAGGTCATGTGGGGTGTGGAAGCATCATATTTTGCTATCATATTAATTTGTTGGCTTATTAATTTGTTGGAGAAAATTTGCACGAGAGACTTACATTTGATTTGTTTGGGTCCTATGAATGCTAACAAATAACTGTGAAGATTTATTTTTTTTCCTCTGAATTGCTTTAAAGCATATTGGTTCTCTGAACAAAAGATATCTGTCTGGTTGGTTATCAGCACCACTGGTCCTTACATGTTTTATTTTTAGTTACCTTCTCCAGCTTTATGAAGAAAGAAAGAACATTTAGGGAACCCACAAACTATAATCTAAAAGACACAATTCTTTGAAATAAAAAATAAGTATGAACAGTTCCAAGGAACAGAATTTCTTAGAATACTGTATTTGGCAGGCAAGTCCATTGAGCAGCAGATATTTGTAAAAGAGGCTTACACAGACAGCAGCAGAGTTGAAACACTAAGATGGATTTGCCCAAAAGACGATAACAGAGTTAGTTCTTAATAAAAAGAGACTCTTTGATTATTTACTATACCATCACAGTGTTTGGAGGCGTACCAGAGTTGGCTTCCTACCTCTATCAGCAAAATTCCTTTTGTCTTTGAATTACTTGCTTTGTTTGCTTTGGGTTTCTGAAGTTTTACTGCCTTGGTAATGCGTTCTATTCCATTTCTCGAGTTTCTGACAGCTAACCAGACCTTTGCAGCATCCTGGCTTTTATACTCTCCTCTCCCTCCTCCCCTATCCCTGGCCCAGGCATCTCTTCCCTTAGTCTTTGTCTCCTTGGACACCCCCTGACTGACTGCCAACTTGAATGCTTGGAACAGCTTCTCAATTAATGTACAGCCACTGCCCCCATCCCCAGCTCCCTTTAGAGAGTCTATTGGGAAAAGAAAAGCTCTGCAAAGCATTCCAGGCCCAGTATCCTTGCCTTGTAGCTTGTCTTTTATACTGGTTTATGCAGTTAGGCTGAAATGATCAGGGAGGCATGAATAATTCTTTTTCGCGGGTGCCCCCAGAACATTTGAGGTGCAGTGTAATTTATGCAAAATGACCATGGGAGAATTCTGTCCTATGAGCCTCTTTGTCCTGTCCCCCCAGGGGCATGTCGGCTGTAAGAATGGCCTGTGCCCCACAATGCCTCTAACCCTTCTCCCTTTGGACATACCTGCTCTATTGACTTTTCTGAAACCAGCAGTCCCTTATTATTTGTCCCCTCAACAACAGTGACCATGCACAAAGGTTAATAGTAGGAATTTAGACATGATTTTGTAGGGCTGCTCCCTGAGATGTATACACATGCAAAGCACCATGGGCATTAATGAGACGTCTGTAGGCCTGGGTCTTTATTGTAAGATTTAAACCTTTTGTGAGGTTTGGCCTGCTGAGCTTGAGTTTTTAAATTATCCCCTCAAGCCAAATTGAATCCATACTGCCCCTGCGGTTACCACATCTTTTACCCTTGTCAAAAAGGTTACAGGGAGCATACAATGTATAGAGGAAATTCTTAGTGTCTTAATTAGATGTGTAGGACCACTCGAGTCTTTCCTATTTGGAATGAGTGATTTGCAAACCAAAAATGTTTGCTCTTTTCTACAAGGGGTAAGTTTCCAGTTTGTTGTTAGTTGTTGTCATGGATGGAATTGTATCCTCCAAAAACATGTGTCAACTTGCTTAGAACGTGATTCTCGGTACTGTGTGGTTGTCCTCCATTTTGAGACTTTTCCTATATGTTGTAAATCATAATGTCTTCCTGTGGTTAAATAGATCAGAGAGGGATGTGACACTCTTATGAAAGATAAAAGGAAAAGGAAGCAAGCAGAGAGTGAGGGACCTCATACCACCAAAAAAATAGCACTGACAGTAGCACTCATCCTTTGGACCTCAGGTTCCTGCAGTGAGATGCTCCCAGGCCAAGGGAAGACTGATGACAAGGACCTGCCTTACCTTGGAGCTGACACCCTAAATTTGGACTTGTTAGCCTACTAGACTGTGAGAAAATAATTTTTTTCTGGTTAAAGCCATCGAATTGAGGTACTTCTGTTATAGAAGCATTAGTTGGCAAAGATAGTTACCCTTGAGTTGATTCTAACTGATGACAATCCCATGGTGGGCAGAGTAGATGTGTTCCAGAGGGCTGTCAGGGCTGGTATCTTTCAGGGAAGAAAGCACTGCATTTACCAAGTTGAAAGAACTGAAGGAAAAAACTGAAGCCTTGAACTGCAATTTTAAAGGCTTCTGTAGATAAAATACTGACTGACTTGGAAGCATCAAAAGAAGACTGAAATACACTGAGATATTGTACCAAAAAAGAGTTAATGTATGTTCAACCATCTCAGGAAGTAGCGTATAAATAAGAACTAATGGTATTGAAGGAAGAAATCCAAGTTGCAGTGAACATATTGGCAAAAATGAAATACCAATTGCGACGTTTCAACCAATGGATGCAGGGCTGGAGGTGTTTACTCATCTGTGTCATGAAATTTGAAAGCTTGCTACTTGGCCAACCAACCAAGAAATCAATATTTGCGCTCATGCCAAAGAAAAATGATCCAAAAGAATGTTGAAATTATCAAACAATATCATTAATATCACTCACAAGTAAAATTCTGTGGAAGGCACTTCAAAAGTGTTGGAGCAGTGTACCCACAAAGAACTGACCGAAGTTTAAGCTAGATTCAGAAAAAGATGTGGAATATCATTGTTGATGTCAGGTGGATTTTGACAGAAAGTAGAGAGTACCAGAAAGATGTTTACCTCTGTTTTATTGACTGTGTAAAGACATTCGACTGTGTGTATCATAACAAACAATGGCTAATATTTTGAAGAATGGGAATCCCAGGACAATTAATTGTGTTCGTGGGGAAGGAAGCTGTACATAGATCAAGAGGTAATTTTCTGAACAGAATAAGGGGATCCTGTATGGCATAAAATCAGGAAAGAAGTATGTCAGAGTTACAGCCTTTCCCCATACTTATTTAGTCTGTATGCTAAGGAGATGATCTGAGAAGCTGGAGTGTGTGAAGAAGGCAGCATCAGGCTTGGAAGAAAGCTCATTAACAACCGTGGACATGCAGATGACAAAACCTTGCTTGCTGAAAGTGAAGAGGACTTGGAGCATTTACTGATGAAAATCAAAGATAACAGCCTTCAGTATGGATTACACCTTAACATAAAGAAAACGAAAATTCTCACAACTGGACCAATGGGCAACATCATGATAAATGGAAAAAAGACTGAAGTTCTCAAAGATTTCATTGTACTTGGATCCTGCAGTGGTTAAGATTGTGTGTCAGTTTGGCCAGGCCACGTTTCTCAGTATTTTGGCAGTTATTGGGACTTGAGCTGGCAGCTTACCAGATAATCTGAAGTTTACCAGCCCCTGCAGTTATATGAATCAGGAGGAGCCTCTATTCTAATCCATGGACTTGGGACATTGCAGCCTCTACAACTAACTGTATGAGCTGTTTCCTTGATTTAAATCTCTCTCTCTCTAGATATATTCATATGCTTCACAGGTTTTGCTTGTCTAGAGAACCCAGACTGGCATTTGGTATCAAGAGTGGTTCTAGAGAAAGAAAATTGTAGGGATGAGTTTTCTATATAGGTTGTCAAGTTTGGTTAGTTTTAAAGATGTTAATGATTCTGCTTCCAACGCAAAGAGGGCACTGCTAATCCATGGTATGAGGTAACAATTCAAATACGCAAAACATTACCAACAAGAGATCAAGTACTGGTGAAAGATAAAGCTCCATATGATTGCATATATGGTACCTTTCAAAATTTGTCATAATGAGAAATACAAGGAAGCTAGTTGGTTGATCCTCCTTTCACTAGACAAACTGGTGAAAGAAAGAGGTGTGCTCAGGGCTTCAGGGTCAAAGCTCAGGTGCTGCATAAAGGTCCCCAAAGTTTCCACTTGTGCTTTGAAAGAAAGCCTTATTTCTTGTAGTAACAGAGCTGATATTGCCAAAAACAAAGTCCAGAGTCTTATTTGTAAGAGTGGCTGAATTACAACACCAACTTGATCCTCATATTTATCAAGTGACTAGAAAAGCTGCTAGTGTTGAATGGGGCCCAGAATAAGAGAAGGCTCTAAAACAGTTTCAACTGCTTTGAAAATCACTTTGTCACTTGGGCTATGTGACCCAGCTGATCCAGTGATGCTTGAAGTGTCTATGGCAGATAGAGATGCTGTTTGGAGTCTTTGGCAGACCCCTCTTGAAGAATCGCAGACCCTCAGGATTTTTGATCAAAGCCCTGCCATCTTTTACAAACAACTACTCTCCTTTGGACAAAGATTATGGCTTGTTACTGAACCTTGGTAGAGACTGAACGCTTAACTATGTATATGCTCCAAATCAGTATCCAATACATGTTGCTTTTTCTCCCATAACCAGGATTCATGAATCCAAGAACCACACGGGTGGAACTAGGAGTAGCACCACTCACTATTTCCCCTACTGACACACTCATAAGATTTTTTTTCTTTGCCCCTGTGACCTTACTCTCTGCAAGTCTAGAGGTCATAGTTCCAAAGAGAAGAACACTCATACCTAAAGACACATCACTGATTTCTTTAAACTAGAAGGTAAGAACATCACCTGGCCATTTGGGGCTACTTATGCTTCTGGATCAACAGGCAAAGAAGGGAGTTATAATATCGGCTGATGTGATTGATCCTGATTACCAAGAGGAAATCAGATCAATATTGCATAATGGAGGTATGTCTGGAATGCACGAGATCTCTTAGGACATCTCTTACTGCTTCCATGCCCTGTGATTAAAGTAAATGCATCACTACAGTAAAACAGTTCTGGCATGTCTTCTAGTGGCCCACACCCTTCAGGAATGAGGGTTTGGGTCATCCAACTAGGCAAAGAACCACAACCAGTTGAGGTACTTCCTTAGAATGGGTGACAGAAGACAGTTCTAAGTACTGGTTACAGCCACGTGACTCACTGAGGGCTGTAATTGTTATGAGCACTTGGCTTGGCTGGCATCAAATATTTTTTTTTCTTCACTTACAAAACATAAGACACAGATAGGGCTAGTGCATTTTTGGTTGCACATATGTTAGTTGTATGAGGCACAAGTATGACTTTGGGATTATGCATAGTTTAGGGAGAGGTGTGTATAGATGTCACATTGACAAAGGGTGGACTGAGATGGTTAAGATTCTGTGTCAAATTGGCTGGGCCATGATTCTCAATGTTTTGGCAGTTGTGTCACATTGTGATTTCTTGTTGAAACTTGATACATGATAATCCCCATGATATAATCTGCTGAGTGGTACCAGCAGGGGTGAGGCCTGTGGCAGCAGACCTCTTCCTCAGCCTTCACTTCTCTGCCCTCTTTTGCCTACTTCCTCCTTGACTGCCTTACCAAGGCTTTTTGTTTGTTCTGGATCTTGCAACTGCCTCTTGTTTGTCTGACCTCTAGTTCTTGGGACTTGAGCTTGCATCATATCTGTTAATCTTGAGTTTGCCAGCTCCTGCATCTACATAAATTCAGGATAAGCCTCTATCCCAATCCACAGTCTTGGGACACTGTAGCCTCTACAACTGTGTAAGCTGTTTCCTTGATATAAATATTTCTTAAAATTAAATATTTATACCATCAACTGGTGTTGCTTCTGTAGAATACTCAACCTAAGACAGATCCACAATCAACAATCACTGAAGCAGCAGTCAAGAAATCAAAAGATGCATTTCATTGGGCAAATCTGCTGCAAAAGACCTCTTTAAAGTGCTAAAAAGTAAAGAAGCCATTTTAAGGACTAAGATGGTCCTGATCCAAGCCATAGTGTTTTCAATTGCCTCACATGCATCTGGAATCTGGGGAATGAATGAAGACCAACCAGAACGTGTTACCTTTGAATTATGGTGTTGCTGAAGAGTATTGAAATACCACAGACTGTCGAAAGAACAAACATATCTGTCTTGGAAGAAGTATATCCAGAATACTTCCTAGGAGTGAAGATGGTGAGATTTCTTCTCACATACTTTGGGCATGTTCTTAGGAGGGACCAGACCTTAGAGAAAGACATTATGCTTGGTAAAGTAGAGGGTCAGTGAAAAAGAGGAAATGTCTCAATGTGCTTGATTGATAACACGGCGGCAGCTGCAGGTTCCAACATACCCCAAACTATGAAAATGGTGCAGTACTGGGCAGAGTTGTACATAGGGTCACTGTGAGTTAGAAGTGACTTACTGGCACCTAATAATAATAATAGTATCAATTTAAATCCTTCCTCTGAAGAGAAATAGTGAAGCTCTATTTCTAAGGAGGCTTGCTTTCTTTCAGTGGGTGCTTACTGCATAGTATCTCTTGCATTTTGTTGCATGGAATTGGTTTCAGACTCTCTGTGCTCTACTTTATTAGCTTTTATACCTTGCTTTGTTCTATAAGGTTTTTAAGAAATTGTAATGATAAAGAAAGGGGATCATGAGATCTTTATATCCTGCTTGGTTTTCCTACTGAATATAGGAAGCTTTTAGGCTGAGCATGGTAGCTTATGACCTGAGAAGTCTCCCTCAATGTGTAGAGGTTGTAGAATTCTTATGCTTCTTCAACCATGCTACTACCATTCCCGTGAATCAAGATGCATAGAAATAGCTCTGGCATTTTAGTAGTTAAAGGGTTAAAGTGCTTGGCTTCTAACTGAATGTTTGGTGGTTGGAACCTATCACTGGCTCCAAGGGAGAAAGATGTGGCATTCTGTTTCTCTAAAGATTATAGCCTTGGAAACCCTTTGGGGGTAGTTCTTCTTTGTCCTCTGGGGCCATGATGAGTCAGAACTGACTGAACATCAACAGATTTGGTTTTGGGGTTTATAGATGCTTGGGAAGAAGAGGAGGTCACTATGAATTGGCTATATGCTTCACACTAATCTTTTTTTTCCCTTAACTTTATAATCTTTTATTTATTTATGTTTTAAATCTTTTTACACATTGCAGGACTAAATTGCCAGTTTCTTAGAGACAAAACATCAGGATTTTACATTAAGGCATTCCCACATTACACACTGCATTTAAGGAATGCAAAAACAACAAACCCAGAAGTTGAAATCTTAACATTTTATATTTATTTCCCCATCTTGAGGGGAAAAAAGAGACACTTCTCTTTAGCATATCCCTTTAAGTTAGCATAGCTTCAGTGGCTCCCTGCACATCTAGCAATGTCTTGTCTCAGATTGTCCAGCTTTCATGCCTAAGACATCATTCTTTATGGATAGTTTCAGTTGATACATGTTAGCTGGTTCCACCCGCAACAGATTATTTCTGTAGTCCCATCTTTTGCTTGCTTGTTTCTCTTCTTGGTCAGTTACATAAAAACCAGTTGGCCTCAATGTATGTGGATCTAAGCAGTGTCCTGACTTGACCACCTTCAGGGTTGACCAATATCCATTTCCATTGGCCTCTGCCCTTGTTCTTTTGGTGTTAATATTTTGACAATCTCCATTTTCAAAATCAACCATGGTCATCAGTAAACTGCCACGTTATTGTTCTATACCAACATGTCTATGTCTCACATTCGCTGGCTGGAATTTACTTCCCAAGGGTCAATTTATTCGTTAAAACTCATACATATAATGAACTATTACACAGCCAGAAAGTGAAATGAAGCCCTGATACTTGCTACAACTTGGATAAACCTTGAAAACATGACACTGAGTGAAAAAAGTTAGTTGCAAAACAACAAATATTATATGATCTCACTATGTGGAATATCTAGTATAGGCAAGTGTATATAGGCTTAACTTTAGCAGTAGTAACCACAGGCTGGTGTGATGGAGGGGGACAGGGAGACTCTTTGATTAGGGTCACTGAACTTCTGTTAAGTGTGATGGAAACAATTAGAAAAGGACAATGGTAATGGTTGTGCAACATCACGAACACATTTGATGTCACTAAATTGTACATCTGAAGACTGTTGAAATGGCATATGGGTTTACCACAATTAAAGAAAACCTACCATCAAGTTCTATACATTCAACATGCTTGGTAAAGGGTCAAAGAAAAATAGGAAGGCCCTAACGAGGTGCATCGACACAGTGGCTGCAACGATGGGCTTAAGCACAAAGATGATTGTGGACAGTGTTTCCATCTCTTGTGCATAATGTCAGCGCCTAATTCAACAGCACATAATAGCAACAATCACCATCTCCTTTTTGTTTGTTTGTTTGTTTTGTTTGTTTCTAACGACGTATCCAAAGTAGAGTCAAAATGTCACCATCTTTGCTTCTAGAAGAGCATTCTGGTTGTATTTCTTCTAACAATGATTTGTTTCTTCTGGCAGTACGTGGTATACTGACTGTTCACCAGTACCACAGTTTGAGGGCATCAACTTTTCTTCTGTCTTCCTTTTCTGTTATTCAGCTTTCCCACGCCTATGAAGTGAATACAAAGACCATGTCTTGGATTTTTAAAACTTATACCAAAAACATCCACTGAAGAAATCTTAGAACTGTGTAATGGTTTAGCTTAGCTAGCAAAAAAGATCTGCCTGAGCACAATACTCTTTTAAGAACTATCTGTACGGGATCAAATTGACAACAGCAACTCTAGGGATTAGCTTGGAACCTTAGGAAGTAGTGCGTTTATGTTAACGAGGGAAGAACAACTCAGAAAAAGAGTGAGAATGGTTGCACAACTCAAAGAATGCAATCAATGTCATTACATTGTACTTGTAGGAAATGCCGAATTGGTATGTGCTTTTCTGTGTATATCCTCAACAACACAGTGAATACAGTTTCAGGGGGGAAAATACACCATAGCTTAGGTCCGATGTGCCTTTGTCATCAAAAGGACATCTTTTCTTTTTCAAAGAGGCTTTTTGCAGTAAGTCTGCCCAACGCAACATGTTGTTTGATTTCTAAGGATCAGCAAACCATAAGGCCTATCTAGCTAAATTCACTATAGGCTGCAGATGAAGAGACTGAGGTCTAGAGAACTTGTGAGGGTTTCATAGCAGAGAGCATCATGGGCATACCAGCTTCCCTAGACCTGGTCCAGGGTTTGCTCTAGTTAGGGGAACCAACTGCCCCAATTTGCCGGAATCTGACAAAGTTCCAGGGACATGAGACTTCCAGTTATAAAATCAGGAGAGTCTTTGTCTAACTGAGATAAGCTGGTCACTCTCCTTGCAGGATGGCACAATATTATATGGAGGTAAGACAGCAGACACTCCTTACAGAACATCAGAGCCTCAACTGCACTTGAACTGAGACAAAATGATACCATAGTAGCAAATACAGTGTTGTCTCTTTATAGAACATTTATCTGCAAAGACTGGCAAATTCCAAACTCCCAGAGAAGTTGCCCCTGTACATGGGATTTATTGGGGTCCATGCATTTCCTTGGTAGGGAGACAAGTCATATTTAAATTCTAACACAAGCTGCTTTCCACAATGCAAGCAGAGTGGGCTTCGTCCAGGTGTTGGAATGACAACAGCTGTGCCAGCACCAGCACTCAGAGGTTCAGAATCATACTGCATGCCAGACAGATGAAAGGAGTTGAAATGCTGTGTGTCAGGGAGGATGGAGGAACTCATCCACTCCACCTGACAGATTATTCATGAATTTGCTCCACATCAAGGAGTGTCTTAAAGACTGTCTTCTCTTAGTTGCAGTGTTTTTCTGTGCACAGTTTCAGTGGATACAGATAAGAAGTGCTGAGAAATATGTCTTTCACATGCATTGTAAAATGAGCTTCATTTGCTCAAACAGGGAGTAATTACTTCTACTTTGTGGATCTACTCAGGGACCCCAAGACATGCACAGCAAAGGCAATATGCTACAGTCAGACATCTTTCTGCCAAGTGTCCCCAGACCTAAAATTTGCTTCACAGAAACCAAACCTTTCACCTAGTAGTGACATGCTTTTATTAGAAAGGATAGATTAACACTGTGACATCTCAACAATTAAAATAAATTATCTTCCAAAGTTTTACAAAATAAAACAGTGGCCATAATTTCTTTGGATGGTAAACTTTTCATTATTTTCTTTTCTTGCCCAAGCCTAGCATCATCCACATGATCACCAAGAAGTTCAAGTCCATGGTTGTGACTACTGTGCCAATTCATTTCACAGACAGTCTTATATCCCCTTTGGTCCTCCACTTCGCCAAGCTTGATGTCCTTCTCTGGTGACTGATTTGGTGACATGTCAAAAGAAAGCAAGTAGAACAGTGTTCTGTTGTGATTCATCAGGTTTTCTTTGCCGTGTGATAGCAGCTGTGATACCCTCCCCACATATAGCTGGAAGCCATGAGTCTGAAACTCCTGTCAACAGGGAAGAAGATAAATTTGGTAAGCTTCTGCCTTTCCATGAGAAATACTCACACAAAAAAGTCATGGTTGATGAAACCAATAGATGTGGTCTCCCTGCTTGAACACTGTACATGCCATTAAGGCAAAGAAAGAGTTTCACAGGATTTCTAACAGGGAAGGAAGCCAAAGCCAACTGCCATCGAGTCAGAAGGAAGAGGATGTAGAATTTTTAATTTGTTCAGTCTGGAAGGAGCAACAACTTTAGAAAAAATTGGTTTAAAATGGAGTATACGAGTTATTGTCTGGATGACCTGTGCAAAATATGCACTTTACCTCCACTATATCGCCTTTCCTAACCAATTACAATGAGATGAAGGCATTAAACCATCTCCTTGATCCCTCACATCACTAAGTTTCTATGAAGCTAAGGTCTCTGAATAATAAAGACTGAAAAAGAATTGATGCCTCTGAATTACAGTGTTGGCAAAGAATATTGAATGTGTCAAAGACTGCCAGAAGAATAAACAAATCTGTCTTGGAAGAAGTACATCCAGAAGACTCCTTAGAAGCAAGGATAGTGAGACTTCATCTCACATTCTTTGGACATGATATCAGAATGGACCAGTCCCTGGAGAAGGACATTGTGCCTGGTAAATCAGAGGGTCAGTGAAGGAGAGGAAGACCCTTATGAGATGGATTAACACAGTATTTGCAAGGATGTGCTCAAGCACAGCAACAACAGTTAGGATAGTGCAGGACCAGGTAGTGTTTCATTCTGTTGGACACAGAGGCACTGTCTTAGTCATCTGGTACTTCTGTAACAGAAATAAGAGAAATTTAATAAGAGAAATTTTATTCTGTTACAGTCCAGTAAGCTAAAAGTCCAAATTCAGCTGCAGGGGAAGGCTTTTTCTGTGGGCTCCGGAGGAAAGTCCTTGTCGTCCATCTTCCACCGGAATGGGAACTTTTCAGGTGCAAGAACCCTGCTCCTGGCACTGCTTCTTGGTGGCAGGAGGTTCCAAGCTCTCTACTTGCTTCCCTTTCCTTTATATCCCAAAAGATTGCCTCAAGGCACAATAAAATCTCACACATTAAGTCCTGCCTCACACACTGCTGCCCATCCTCTCTTATTAAAATCATAGAAGCAGGACTCAAAATTGGGGGAACATCACATAATACTGGGAATCATGGCCTAGCCCAATGGCTATATACATTTTTGGGGGGACACAATTCAATCCATGACAGTCACTATCAGTTGGAACTGATGCAATGGCACCTAATAACAATAACAAGGTCTCTGACAATGTGTGTTGTTTTGCTGGGAAAACTTTTCTTCCTTATTTTGCACAACTGTAGTATAGAGATGGCACTTGGCTAGTATAGAGATGCACTTAAGTATACACAAAAGGATGACCCATATACTTATATTTTAAGAAGTTATTAGTGTCTGAATTCCCACTTAATCCTCACTTGATGCCAAAGGTTAGATTCAGGTTCTGTCTGAACAATTAACACTGCGGAGTCAATCTGTTTAAACAAATACTTTAAAATAAGACTTTTATGCTTCTTGGAGGCTATTAACTCTTTTAAAAGTGAACCAAAGCTCTCTCTGTTAAAACTACAGTTTACAAGATAACAGCCTTGAAGTTTACCATTTTTTTTCATAAAGCAGAATTGAATTTTTCTTTTTCCTCACTTTTTTATATTGATATTTCAGTAATACCTCTAGCTGTGTTTAAGCAAAATACTTCAGAATCCCAGTGTCTAAGGAGTAGATGTATCAAAGCAACAAACGTAGTTCATTCATATTTTCTTGTAGTAAGAATCTTAAAATTCCTATCTATAAGTAAATATTTTGTTCAGCAAGATTTTAGTATAAGCAATGTTTGCATTTATTTTTGTCTCAGTCATCTAGTTCTATTAGAATAGAAAATTCAAGTGAGTGGCTTTAACAAAGAGAAATTTATGTCCTCATAGTAAAGTAAGCTAAAGTCCAAAACAGAGCATCAGCTCCAACAGAAGGTGGCTCTGGAGGAATGTCCTTGTCATCAATCTTCATCAGTCTTCCTCTGGTCTGGCGATTTCTCAGGCAGAGGGACCCTGAATCCAAAAGATGAGCTCTGCTCTTGATACTTCTTTCCTGGTGATATGAGGTCCGCTTGTCTCTCTGCCTGGGACTTTCTTTTATATCCCAAGAGACTGTATCAAGGCACAGTTGAATCTTACAGACTGAGTTCTGCCTTGTCAACACAACTACTGCCAATCTTCTCTCATTAGCATCACAGAGGCAGGATTTGCAGCCTACAGGAGAATCGTACAGTACTGGGAACCATGGTCCAGTCAAACCGATAACACACAGTTTCTGGACGAACAATTCAATCCATTACAACTTTCATAAAAGTTACATAACAATGCTGCATTGAAGAAACATCTATGCAGTGTCCTATAAAAGTAATGCTTTTATAAAAATGACTGATAAATAAAAGCCATTTAAACCCACTAATTTGGGTTTAACCACATATTGTTTTTGTTAGGTGTTGCTGAGTTGGTTCCTACTCATAGCGAACCCACGTACAACAGAATGAAACAATGCCTAGTCCTGCACAATCCTCATCAGCAACATTATACGTGAGACTACTGTTGCAGCCATTGTGTCAGTCCATCTCACTGAAAGTCTGCCTGTTTTGTGCTGAGGCCCTGCTTTAGTAAACATGATGTCCTTTTCCAGGGACTGGTCCCTCCTAATAAATGTTCAAGGTATGTGAAACGAAGTCTTGTCATCCTTGGTTCTAAGGAGAATTCTGGTTGTACTTCTAAAAGTAAATGGAAGTCCACGGCCTATGCAATGTTCTTTACCAATACCGTAATTGGTAAAGACACCACTTCTTGGGTCTTCCTTATTCACTGTCTCAGCAGCTGTCATAACTTTTTGCTTCACTGTAGCAGTAGAGACTTTCTAGCAAGTAACTTCTCCCTTCTCCATCCCACCTATCATATCAACTTTCATACATCCATTTATATCCTATTCCTACAATCCTGGTTCAGAATAAGGTGTGACGATCCCTTAACCAGTTCTCTAGACACCATCGCCTTTTATCTGCTCAGGAAGGTTGTTCCATTCATTCTTCCCATTCTCCTGTTACTTGAACATCATCTGTGATTTTTTAGATTCTTGGTGTGGGATTGAGACTCTGCTAAATGCTTGTCAAACATTACTACTTTAATGACTCAAATAATCCTTTAAAGTACATGAAATTATTCCTACAATACCTGGGAGTTTCAATAGAAGGGTTGAGAAATAAAGTCAAGGAGATCTCTCAGGAAGTGGTTCAAGAGGGTAAAAACCAGAAAATGTAAGAAAAAACATATGACCAAGAGCACCAACTGAAGAAACTCCATCATCTGTGTAAAAGTTCCAGATGTACAGAGCAGAGAAAATGTGGAAGGTAAGGTGCTGACTCTCTTTTTTTAACAATAAGAGAAATTTGCAGAGATAAAAGAAGATGGCAGTTTCCAGAATGCGTGACTCGCCTCAGTGTCAGCAAAATGAATGGAAAAGACCTCAAATGTAAATGTACTCCTGCAAAATATCATTACACCGATATAACTGGAGGCTTCTCAGCGTTTAAGGTGAGATGACGCAGACTGGTACATGGCTTCCTACAGCAACATCTACTGTTTAAGAGCAATGCACCAGTGCCTTTGAAAGGTATTGGTAGTGGGGAGTAAACGTTGCTTTTTCATTTAGAGTTTCATTCCCAGTACAACTCATATTTATAAATTATTCTATTAGGACAAATTACAGATATCCTCATATGTGGAAGATCTCAGAAGCTACTAACATCATGAATGAGCTCTAGCTAGGGAGTAATTGAAAAAAAAAAAAGAGATGGGAGATAGAAGAAATTAATACAGCTCTAGGAGAATAGAGAAAGGAAGACCCAGACTGATCCTGTGCTGATCACTTAAGAGAAATTAGTCCACATTAGAGCAGAATATGGAAAAGACGGGAGGTAACTAGAAAAAAATTTGAAATTTTTGATTTCATATTTTCTTGAGAAGTCAGATATTTTTAAGATAATGAAAAGAAGGCAACATGTACACACACTTGAAGGGAAAGGCAATTCAAAACTCCTGAAAAAAATTAAACAGAAAAAGCAGGCCTCTTAACTTTGTAGAGAACAACATGTATATTGTTGTTACAACGGGCACACTACATGCTTCCACAGGAGCCCTGGTGGTGCAGTGGTTCAGTGCTCAGCTGTTAACTGAAAGGTCAGCAGTGTGAACCTGCCAGCAGCTCCAAGGGAGGGAGATGTGGCAGTCTGCTTCTGTCAAGGTCACAGCCTGGGAAACTCTATGGGGCAGTTCAACTCTTTTGTACAGGCTCACTGCAAGTTGGAACTGACTCAACATAGCACACAACAACAACACATACGTGTACCTTTTATAGACAGCACACAGGCAAAGAATGAAATAGTTAATTATGCAATATTTTATAATTATAGTAAATGTTTTCAAATTTATAAAAAATAAAAAGAACAGATTGGCAAGTAGAAGAGAGAAGAGGTATAAGAAACAATAAGGCACTTATATTTGCACTTTAAAAAGGTGAGAGTAAAGACATACAGCCTAAAATTGACAAAATTTGAAATAAACTATTTTAAAATGGAACTAATAGAGACTATTAAAATGTGATGTAACCACTGAAAGGAGGGAATATGGTATCAGTACGATAAATCTTTATCCATTTCAGTAACAACTCATGTGATGCTAAGAGTTGTAAGGAAACCCTGTAGCCATAGTGGTTAAGCTCTATGTCTGCTTATCAGAGGGATGGCAGTTTGAATCTGCCAGGCGCTACTTGGAAACTCTATGGGATGTAGTTCTTTGTTCTACAAAGTCACTGTGAGTCACAGTCAACTCAACAGCAGTGGATTTGGTTTGTAAAGACCTGATGGCACAAGTACAGTAGTTAGAGATATAGAGGTGATCACTAGAGGAGGGGAAACCAGAAATTGTTTTAACAAATTAAAATGGATCTCTCTCATGGTGAGTACATTGGATACAAATGCATTAGATGCACTGTATACTACTTTTTTGCTTTTTTTATTCATCCATCCATTCAGTTATCCAACAAATATCTGTTAAATGCTTTTCTTTGCCAGACACCATTCTAGTGCAAGGGATAGCAAAACCAAAATTCTTTCCCTCGTGAAGTTTATGTGTTAATAGAATAAATTAAATCAACATTTGAAATAGGTACATGGTTTGAATTTTTATGTTTTCATTGTGTTTTAAGAGAAAATGTAAAATTCCAGTTTCTCATATAAAAACTTATACATACTTTGCCATGTGACCCTAGCTGCTCTTCCCACACTGTGAGAGCACACTCCTCTCCACCCGTATTTCCCACGTCCATTTAACCTGTCCCTCTGTCTTCCCATCTTGCCTCTGAACAGTTAGTCTCCTGTATCTACCTAAGCCAAGAAGCACACTCTTCACCAGTATCGTCTTATGTCTTACCTACTAGTTCAGTCTTTGTCATAGGAATTGGCTTCTAAAATGGTTTCAGTTCTGGGCTAACAGAGAGTCTGCGGGCCATGTCTTTTCAGAGCTCTGAAACACCTTTAATGATGCTGATGTTGACTCTGATTAAGATTTTTTTAATTTCAGTTGTGCCTGTTGTTTCTTTATTTTTTAAAATTCTTTTGTCTGATTTTTCCTCAAATATGTTGGTGTCATGTGCTCTATCTTCAGTATTGTAAGTTCGGCTCTCCATTGCCTCGGTTCTGTTCTTTTGACTTCTGATTGAGTAGTCTAATTCAGTAACTGTGTTATTAATGTGCTGAATGTTCTCCTGTCTCTCAAGGACATTTTACAGCCTGCTCAATTTGTCATTATGCTCTTCTGTATTTTGCCTGACCTCCTTCCTGATCTCTTGAAGAGTCCTAAATATTATTCTTTTGTATTCTATTCTGATAATTCCAGGAAGTTCTCTTCATCTTGAAAATGTTTTGATTCGTTGTTTTGGGAGCTTTCTGAAGTGATCAGGGTCTGTCTCTTTAAGTGATTCGATATTGACTATTGCCCCTGAGCGTTCAATGAGTTTTTGTCCTTATTTATGTTTGCTTACTGTGTTCTAAGTTCTTTTTTTGTTTTGCTTTGAAATGCCCAAATAAGCTGGTCATGTTAGCTAGTTTGAGTGCTGGTCCCTGAGAGGTTCTAATGGCCTATTACTAGGTAATTCGAGTTGTTAACTAGGCCTGTGGGTTCAGGCATCCATTCACTTTTCTTGTATGTATTTAGCTCAGGTGTCCAGGTAGTCGGTGACCATGTACATGGTGCAGGCTCTTTTCTACAATCTTAGATGGGCAAGGGTGACTGGTGCAGGTGCAGGTGTCTGGCTGCATGTGCTGAGGAAAGTAAGGGGCGAACAGATATCCATGAATGTTGTAAAGAAGGCTCGTCCTTTTACCTGAACATAAGTACATAGTTCTGCTGCAGATGGTGGGTGCTAGGTGCTGTATGAAGTCTGGCGATTAAATTTATGAACTTATCCTAGATAATGTATTACTTACCTCATTGCTGAAGTTACTACAGTCACCTTCAAATACTCCTCCTGGGAAGCCATGCATCAATGCCAGTGTCTAGTCCACCCTTCAAAGCAATTTTGGAACTTTTTTTCTAGAATGGCCATCAGAACTGTCCTTGTATTACCCCTGGTATCCGAATGTCATCAAAATGTCTTCTTTTCAATACTTCCTTTATCTTCAGGTAAAGAAAGAAGTCATTGGGGGCCAGATCAGGTAAATAGGTAGAGTGTTCCAATAGTTATTTGTTTACTGGTAAAAACTACCTCACAAACAAGTGTGCAATTAAGTTTGCAAACTTGCCACTGTGCAACCATATACAGTGGCCATTCCAGAAAGAGTTCCAAAATTGCTTTGAAGGGTAGACTAGGTGCTGGCATTGGGGCATAGCTTCCTAAAGGGAACCTTTGGAAAGTGACCTTAGTGATATTTAGCATTGAGGTATATATCACTTAGAACTCTTAAGTTCATGGATTCAGTTGTGGGACCTTGTACGCAGTGCTTAAAAGCTTTCAAGGTCCATGGACCCCTTATGCCTGCACCTAGGCAACAGACCTGTTTCTGTCCTAAGCACTTGGCTTAGGGGAACCAACAGATTTTTGTTTTTCCCTGTTTGTTGAATTGCTCCCTCTCCAAGTCTGGGAGAATGGCTCAGGGCATGTTTAAGGGGTCCTACTTCTACCTCAAGTACCGTGTCAGTTGATGAAGCCTGGTGCAATGCACAGAAAGGATGGAGAAGCACTGGGAAAAGTGAGAGAGGTTTAGCCTGAAGGAAAGTTTTAGATCCACATGCAGTAGGTTAGACACAAGCTGCTCAGCTTTTGATGTCTTGGTGCCATTTTTCACTGATTCTGTAGGCGCGTGTGTGACCTCTGTCACTCAGTCTCTCCTATGTAGATGCTTCCTGAACACCACTGCTCCACTTACCACACTGGCAACCACTGATCATCTTGTGGGGTACCAGTTCCCACCAGGTTAGGTCCAGCTAGACCTTTGTACTTCTAGACCTACTCTCCCTTTCCCGTCATTCAGTCTGATTTCTCAACTTTCTTTTTGGTATTCAGGGCTCCTAGAATCTCATATAGTTAATTTGTTTGTGATTTTGGATCTTTGTTGTTAAGAGATCACAGCAAACATATGAATACTCCACCATCTCAGCCCTATCTGCAATCTCATTTTGTTTTATGGGCCTGTCCAATCTTTAACTGAAGGGTGAACCTCAAGAGTCACTTCAGTACTTAACCAAAAGCGTTTCTGTTGTCTGTACTTTTGGGGTTTCTTCATTGTTAGTCATACCAGTAAACCTGGCCTTCTTTATATATATATGGTTTATAATTTTGTTCTACATTTTTCTCCAGCTCTGTCAGGAATCCTTTGTTGCGATCCCTGTCAGAGCAGTCTGTGGGAAGCCAGGCACCACTTAACTGCGGTGAACTCAGTCTAGCTGAGACTGTAATACTTGTGGTCCGTTAGCCCTTAGGGCTGATCTGTACCTTGGAGGCACAGAAATTCTTGGTTTTGTTCTTCCTCACCCACTACAGTTAAATCACTTACCTCTGTGATTCTCAGTTTCAAGAGTGGAAATAAACAAGATAAAGTAAATGAATGTATTTTATAAACTGTAAAAATAACATTCAAACAGGTGCGTGTAAGGATTTGTTAATTATCATAAAAGCCAAGCCAAGTGCCATCAAGTCGGATCTGAGAGTGTTTAAATATAGATTGCTATAATCCTTCCTTCTCAACACTATTCAAATTTTAGCCTAGACTTATCTGTTCCAGATTATAGATAGCCATATCTTTAGCCAAAAACAGTGATTATAACAGTGAAAGTTCAGGCACCATTGTAAGTCAGCTCAAAGAATATTTTGGGCAAGTGGTTATTGACTGCAAATGTCATCTTGATAGTAACTCACCCTTGACTGTCTACCCAGTTTCCACCATACATATGCAAAAAAAAGTTAGAATTGGGCTATGGTAACAGTCTCCTGAAGGTCACACTACTTTTCAAATGTTTGGGGTTCAATAAAATTCCAGATGTATTTGGCCCTGAGCAATTTTATTTTGCTTTTAAGCCCATGTATGTTTTAAAAAGGAAATTTTATCCATATGTTTTTGATTCATTTACACTTCAATCATTAAAAGTTGGTTTATTTCATAGTTATCTAAAGTCCAAAATCTTTCATAAGTGTTTAAAAAGTACTTCCCTTTAAAAAAAAAAAAAGGACTCTGGAAAAAGCCAAATAGCAGGAAGCTGTGGTTTGCCAAGAGTAAATAAATTTTATGCACCTAAAGTTTCCATTTTGAGTATAAACTCCAAACCTGTCAACTCTGTGTTGTGTCTAAAAGAACCTTAACAACATGAGTTCTGCTCTCCAAAAGAAGCGGTCAAATGCCAGGTGAATAGAAACTTAAAATAGCTAACAAACATGGCACCCATATCCACAAATGCTTACATCAAGCAGCTGAGCTATAAATAGTCACTGGTAATATCAAATGGAATCAGAGAGGAGTACATAGATTATCCTACAGCTGAGTGACTGTCATGGATTGAATTGTATATCCCCAAAATATGTACAATAATTTGGCTGGGCCAGTATTCCCTGTATTCTGTAACTGCCTTCCATTTTGTGATTTTCTCATACTGTAAATTTTAATTTCTGCCTGTGGTTAACAGAGTGGATTATGTTACAGAGGATTAGGATCAGACTGTAAATCCATCCATAAGATCACCTCCCTGCTGCACTGTAAAGGGAGTTTCCCTGGGGTATGGCTTGTACCACCTTTTATTGTTTCATCCTTCAACAGATAAAACAAAAGGGAAGCAAGCAGAGAAATGGGAACTTCATACCAGTGAGAAAGCAGTACCAGTAGAGCATGTCCTTCAGACCTGAGTTCCCTGCACCGAGATTCTCCCCGAACAAAGACTGATGCAACCCAAGCACTTCCCTCCAGAGCTGACAGAGTGAAAACCTTCCTCTGGAGCAGACATCCTGAATTTGGACTTGAAGTCTACCAGACTGTGTAAAAATAAACCTTTGTTAAAGCCATCCAGTTTGTGCTTGAGCAGTACTAGATGAGTAAAACATTTAATTTATTTTGGGTAAATCATTTAATTTAATGTGGTCTCAGTTTCCTCTTTAGGAACATGGACTTACTGAGACATGTTGCTGTTGTTCTCATGTGCTACTGAGTTGGCTCTAACTCTTAGCAACCCTGTGGACAACAGAATGGAACACGATCCAGTCCCGCACCACCATCCTAAGCATTGCTCTGTTTCAGCCCACTGCTCAGTCTCTGTGTCAAGAACTACTCTCTCTATATAATATTTTAAAGTGTTGCAAATAGAGTCAAGTAAGGTAAATGATACTAAGCTCCCTGAAAAATGTAAAGTGCTATGGAATTACATTACATATAAAGAATAGCAATAAAAATGCATAACAACTACTGAAGAATTTCACCAACATGTTTGGTAATTATAATGGCATAGAACACTATCAGAAAAAAAGAAGGAATGAAACTTGAATTCAGGTGTTTAGCTACATTCATCTATAATCACCAATGATATAACACTGTGACTTTTTTCACCATGATTTTTCTTGGTCCAGATGTAGCCAAGAACAAGTTTTAAGATTTTATTCTATTTATTTTTTAATTGTAGTGCATAAATAGGTTATAATACGTTTGCCATTTTTACAATCTTCAGATGGACAGTTCAGCATAAGAATTTTTTTAATTGTAAAGTTTTAGTAAATACTTATTCAGTATTTATAAGGTATTAGCCTCTTCAATTTATATTACCTTATTTAATCCTCACTTAGTCCTGTTAAAAGTAAGGAAATTACAAGAAAGTAGCTCAAGGAAATATTTAAAAGAAAACAAAACTGTTGTCAAGTCAACTCCAACTCATGGCGCCCTTGAAGAACAGAGTAGAACTGCCCCATGGCATTTCCAAGGAGCAGCTGTTGAATTCAAACTGCTGACCTTTTAGTTTGCAGTCGAACTCTTAACTATACAGTAAATGACAAATGAGTACTTCAACAAACATAGCTTTTAGACTCCAAATACTTCAATCTCCTTTAATGAAGTTGTTTCCAATGTCTTTAAAGACAAAGAAAAGTGTTCCAGTTAAAAATAATAATTAGATTCTTACTACTACTTGCTACTAAGGTAGCAAAAGTAAGTTTGGAAAGCTATCTTTGGTGCTTTGTTGGTTCAATTTCTACTTGTCTTAGAGAAATGTCTACTTATAATGTATATTTGAGCATTCAAATAAGGATCACCATGATCTGATTCCATGTTTGCCCACTGGGTTAGGAATTGGTGTGTCTGTGGGCTGTACATGTCTGCTGGCTTCTAAATCTCACCAGGTTGCTGAAAGAGACCTATGTAAGCTGACTTTTGCTCCATAGTAAACTACTTCACAATTTAGCAGATTAAGTAGCATTTTTTTAGGTCATGACTGCATGTACAAGAAGAGTGATTGTTCTGACCCAGGCTGGCTTGGCTGATGATCTCTGTAGGGCCACCTAATGAACATGTAGTCAGCAGACCAAAGGGCTGCTGGCCGACTGCTCTAGGCTGGATTCATGATCAAGGTTGGCCTCACTAGGATGTTTGGCACTGGCTTTGTGTAACTCAGAGCCATAAGAATCACAGGGATGCATGTTTCTTGTCATCCAGCAGGCTAGTCCAGGCCTCTTCCCATAGTGGTCTCAGAATTCCAAACGAGGAAACTGAGTGGTCTTGCAATTGCATGATTTCATTTTATGGTGTATTTTATTGGTCAAATTAAATCACAATCATAGCCCAGATAAATGGTAGGAGATAGTCTGCAGCATTAGCTGGGAGGGCCAACAAAGTAACGGGTAGTTTTTGCTATTTATGATGCATTTTCTCACTCATTTCCCAATTATATTAATGAACTCTAAGATTTACCAGAGCTGTATATAAGTAGAAAAATAGTGAGAGTTTTCACTCTAAACTGCCTTTGAAATTTTGTCTTCTGAACAAATAAAGATCTTGAAATTCTTTCGTTGAATCCTGAGTTATCAGTTCAGTTTGCTTAAAGACGAGTGAGAAATAACAACAACAACTTCTGAAATAACCTTTAGTTAAAAACCATTTTTGTAACTTGCTCTTAAATATTGAGCACTTAAAGCAAAAGGGAGGAATGGTGAGGTAAAAGACCTAAACAGAAAATTTTAAATGGTAGCTCAAGAAGATGAAATCAAGTATCATAATGAAATGTGAGAAGAGCTGGAAATGGAAAATCAGAAGGGAAGAATATATTCTGCACTTCTGAAGCCGAAAAAACTAGAGAAAAAAATTAAGTCTCAAGTTGCAATAGTGAAGGATTCTAACAGGGAAAATACTAAACAACTCAGGAGCATCAAAAGAAAATGGGAGAAATACACAGAGTCATTATACCAGAAAGAACTGGTAAATGCTCAGTCATTTGAAGAGGAAACATATGATTAGGAACCAATGGTGCTGAAGGAAGAAGTTGAAGGTGCATTGAAGGTACCGGTCAAAAAACAAGGCTCCAGGAATTCATGGAATATCACTTCATATATTTCAACAAACAGCTGCAGTGCTCACTGGTCTATACCAAGAAATCTGGAGGACAGCTATCTGGCCAACTGACTGTTAGAGGTCCATATTTATACATGTTCCAAAAACAGGTGATCCAACCAAATGTGGAAATTACCAAACGATATCATTAATATCACATGCAAGTAAAATTTTGCTCAAGATCATTGAAAAGCAAGTACAACAGTATATTTACAAGGACCTACCAGAAATTCAAGCTGGATTCAGAAGAGGATGTGGAACCAAGGATATCATTACTGATGTCAGATGGACTTTGGCTAAAAGCAAAGAATACCAGAAAGATGTTTACCTGTGCTTCATTGACTATACAAAGGCATTCGACTGTGTGGATCATAACAACTTATGGTTAACATTGCATAAAATGGAAATTCCAGAACAGCTAATTGTGCTCTTAAGGATCTGTATATGGATCAAGAGACAGTTGTGAGAACAGAACAAGGGGAGACTGCATGGTTTAAAGTTAGGAAAGGTGTGTGTCAGGGTTGTATCTTTTCACCATACCTTTTCAATCTGTATGCTGAGCAAATAATCTGAGAAGCTGGATTATACAAAGAAGAATGGGGTGTCAGGACTGGAGGATGACTCATTAACAACCTGCGTTGCACACATGATGCCACCTTACTTGCTAGAAGTGACAAAGATTTGAAACACTTACTAATGAAGATCACAGACCACAACCTTCAGTATGGATTGCACCTCAACATCAAGAAAACAAAAGTCCTCACAACTAGACAAGTAAACAACATCGTGATAAATGGAGAAAGGACTGAGGGTGTTAGGATTTCCTTTTACTTGGGTCCACAATCGACATCCATGGAAGCAGCAGTCAGGAAATCAAAATACGCACTGCATTGAGAAAATCTGCTACAACGGATCTCTTTAAAGTATTGAAAAGTAAAGATGTCTCCTTGAAGAGTAAGGTGCACCTGAACCAAGTCGTGGTATTTTCAATTGTATCATACGCATTGAAAAATGAACAATGAACAAAGAATGCAGAAGAATTGATGCCTTTGAACCGTGGTATTGGAGAACGATGTTGAATGTATCGTGGACCACCAAAGAACAAACAGATCTGTTCTGGAAGAAGTACAACCAGAGTGCTCCTTGGAAGCAAAGATAGCAAGACTGTGTCTTCCACACTTAGGACATGTTGTCAGTCCCTGGAGAAGGACATCATGCTTGGTAAAGTGGATGGTCAGCAAAAATGAAGAAGACTTCAACAAGATGGATTAACACAGTGGCCTCAACAATTGGCTTAAGCATAAAAACGATTGTGGACATGGTACAAGACTGGGAAGTGTTTTGTTCTGTTGTACATATGGCCACTGTGACTTGGAACTGACTTCATGGCACCTAACAAGAAGTGTTAATGACTAAGTACTAAATAGTAATTCTCAAGTAATGTCCTAATGATACAATTAATAAGCTTCAGGCTTTTGGAAGTCAACAAAAACAGAGATGGCAGCAAGGAAGTTCAGTCACTTCTCATTCCCTGCACTAGAGGCAACTTCTGGATTCTGTGCTCACCACCCTCTCCAAATTCTTTCTCTAACCTGTCTGCTGGATATTTCTGGTATAATTAATTCATTTTAAACATATGTGTATTCCCAGCCAACATGCCATCATAGACAAAAGTTACCATACTATTCCTCCACAATAAAGACCCATGAAACTAAGCAAAACAGAAACACACATCAATTCTGCAACCCAAAGTGTCAAATTAAGAAATAAAGATCTCAGGCAAACATCCAATAGAATAAAAAACTGACAGAAAACAGAACAAGAAGAGGTAGCAGAGGGATTCCCCTATCTGCTAACCCAGTACAGATTTGCCATCTTGGACTCCTATCAGAGATCGGCAGACAGGGAGCATGGGAAAACAAATTCACAGAAATCTCAGCAAAAGACAAAGTACCTGGTAACCAGTGATATAGGACTCCCTACCCCCATTTTCTCCCCATTGCTCTACCTCTAAAAGCCTCCTGGTTACCTACACTGGCTAAGCCAGCTAGAAAGTGCAGCACCCATGCCACTTGTATTGGCCCAATCCACACTGAAGATCAGTAGATGGGAAGTACATAAAAACATCTTCAGGAGTCTTTAGCAGGACACAAATCACCCAGTAACCTTGCTCTCCTCTCTTTTGGCTTCCTGTTGGCTACAGTCTCTTGGCCAGGAGGAAACACCTTTGGTCCAGTGGCTTGGATTCACCCATTCCCTCCATGCTGGTTCCCTGAGTGCCATTTGTATGTAGCTTTTTGAGTGTCATTTGTACATAGATAAATTCACAGAAAGATTTGTGAAAATAATACAGGGACAAAATGTCAAAATAAATTTATAACTAGAAATCATACCAAAACAACAATTAAAAATCCAAAAGATAAACAACAAGACTTCAAAAATGGACAATGTCAGCTGAGGAGATTTGACATAATAGAAGACAGGATTAGTGATATTGAAGACAAACATTAGGGGCAATTCTGGGGAAAAATCAGAGAAAACAATGAATAATGAAGAAACCCTGAGAAGTACTTGGGATACAATCAACAGCAAAAATTTGCAAGTGATCAGTGTTCTAGAATAGGGGAAGAAGATGCAAAACCCAGGGCATATCACTGAAGAACTGCTGACAGAAAACTTCCCTAATATCATGAAAGATGAGAAGTTGACCATCCAATTTACTCAATGAACCCCATACAGGATAGATCCTAAAAGAGAATCACCAAGGCATATAAGAATTATACTTGCTAAAACCAAAAGCAAAGAAAAAAATTCTGAGCACAGCTCAAGCAAAACAAAAGGTCACACAAAGAAAAGAAACAATAAGACTGAGCTCTGATTCTTTCGCAGAAACCATGCAGACAAGAAGGCAATGGGATGATATACATAAAACCTTGAAAGAGAAAAATTGCCAATGAAGAATAATACATCTTGAAAAACTGTCATTCAAATATGATGGTGAAATTAAGATATTTCTTGATAAACAGAAATTAAAAGAACATATAAAGCCAAACCCAATTCACAAGAATTATTAAAGGAAGTACTTCAGTCTGAGAATCAACAATATCAGACCACACCTTGAATCCAGGATGCAAGTTTTACCAGCTAGATACCAACCTAGAAAATGAACTCTCAAAGACTATCCCAAACTAAAAGAATTACAACAGGAAACCAGGGAGATTAATCTGTAAATGACAAAACAACTGCTGTTGAGTCATGTCAAAGTAATAAAAGAAGGAATAAATAGTGTAAGTATAGGACTTTCTAATGGAGTGAAAAGTAAGGTGATATCAAAGCCTGGTTCAAACCTAGGAAGATCAGGATAAATCTCAAGGTAGTCAGAAAGGCCAAAAGTATTTATCAAAATAAAGAAGAAAAACATCAAGTCTCAATAAAAACAAAATCTACAAAAACATAAGAAATGCAAAAGAAATCTACAAGTCAAAGAAATTCAGCACAGGAGGGTAAGAGGAACAAAGTAAATGTCAGCACCACAGAAAAAAGCAGTACAAAATGACAGCAATAAACACATGTATCAATAGTTACACTGAATGCAAATGGTATAAATGCACCCATGAAGATACAGAGAGTGACAGAATGGATAAAAAATCAGGACCAGTCAATACACTGTTTATAAGAGACATACCTAGAAATAAAGACACCTGGTACAACAACAGATACATTGACCAATGGAACAGAATTGAGAACTCAGATGTAAATCTGTCCACCTGTGGTCACCTGATCTTCAATACAGGTTCAACGTCCAACAGATTGAGAAAGGACAGCCTTTTTAACAAATGGTGCCAGCAAAATTTTGTGTCATTTCATATCATGGAAGAAACTAGATGGAATTATGCTGAGTGAAACAGTCAATTGCAAAAGGACAAACATTGTATGAGAACAACATTGTATGAGAACAAAACTGTAAAAACTCGTGAAAAGATTCTCATATAAAAAGAACCAATCTTTCATCGTCACCTGGAAAGGGAAAGGTGGGTGATGGAAAAGCACTAAATACACAATAGACACAGATGAAGGGTAAAACAGTACACACCACAGGGGAAGCCAGCTGTGGTAGCTTCATAGATGCATCCAAACTCCCTGAGGGATCAAATTATTGGGCTGAGGGCTACAGAGACCATGTCTCTGGGAACATCTAGCTCAAATGACATACCACAATTTGCAAAGAAAATGTTCTACAATCTACTCTGGTGAGCAGTATCTGGGATCTTAAAAGTCTGTGAGTGGCCATCTAGGATACTCCTCTGGTCTTACCCCTTTGGGAGCAAGGAAGAATAAAGAAAAGCAAAAAAACAAGGGAAAAACTAGTCCAAAAGACTAACAGACTACATCTACAATATCCTAAAACACGCTAAATCCAGTACAACTAGATGGTGCTCAGCTACTGTCACTGTTCTGCTGGGGACCACAACAGAGGGTCCCTGATAGAGCTGGAGAAAAATGTAGAACAGAACTCTAACTTAAAAGGAAAAACCAGAATGCTGGCCTGACAGAGAGTGCAGCAGCCCTGATAGTGTGGCCCCCGGACACCCTTTCAGCTCAGTAATGAAGGCATTCCTGAGGTTCACCCTTCAGCCAAGGATAGGGCAGGCCCGTAAAACCAAGTGAAACTATAGGGGCACATCAGCCCTGGGTCTTGGACTAGAAGACGAGAGAGGACAGAAAAGCTGGTAATAGGGAACCCAGGAACCCAAGGTTGATAAGAGAAAAGTTGACCTGTTGTGGGATTGTTAACCAATATTGTAAAACAATAAATGTACTGTTCAATGAGAAACCAGATTGTTCTGTAAACTTTCATCTAAAATACAATAAAAAAAGAAAAATAAGATAGAACACACATATAATCCCAACTTTAGATTCTAATAAGTAAAGATCTTTACCTTCTCTGAAATGTTATCTATAATTGGCTTTGATCCACACAGTTGAATGCCTTAGCATAGTCAATAAAACACAGACAAACATTTTTCTGGCATTCTTTGCTTTCTTTGCCTTCAGGTAGGATCTATCCAACATCAGTAATGGTACCCTTGACTACATGTCCTCTTCTATACCTGGCTTGAATTTCTGGTATTTCCTTATCGATATACACTGCTGCAGCCATTTTTGAATAATCTTCAGCAAAATTTTCCTTGCATGAGATATTAATGATATTGTTGGATAGTTTCTGTGTTCAACTGGGTTACCTTTCTTGGGAAAAGGCATAAATATGAATCCTCTCCAGTTGGTTGGCCAGGTAGCTGTTTTCCAAATTTTTTCTCATATACAAGTGAGCACTTCAGTTGCTTGTTTGTCAAAGCATCTCAATTTTATATTATACATATATATATACGCATATATAATATACACATATTATACATACATAAGCCAAGTGCCGTCGAGTCAGATCCGACTCATGGTGACCCTAGGGACCAGGGTAAAACTGACATGTATATAAAGCCAATTTGTTGTCAGTTGCTGACAAGTTGATTCTGACTCATGGCGACCACATGTGTATAGAATAGAACTGTCCCACAGGGGTTTCGAAGCTGTGAACATTCAGAAGCGCATTGTCAGGCCTGTCTTCTAAGGTGCCTCTGGGTGGGTTTGAACCTTCAACCTTTTCGCTGGTGGTCAAGTGCTTAATCGTTTGTGCTACCAGGGACTTCATAAATAGGAATAAACACATGAAAATGTACTCGATACGATAACAATTCCACGTGTTGGGGCCCTCACTACTTCTTGTTTATTATAAAGTGAATTTCTTAATCATCTTCTACACTGGATAGATATCAGGATGGCCAATGAGAGCAGAGTGCTGTCCTTTTAGTGACAGAAAAGTACTCTACCAGGTGTCCGTCTGGTCCTGTAACTAGGAATCATTCTTAGGTTATCTCTTTCCCAAACACTGATCAATGAATACTTCAATAAATCATATGATTCCATCTCTGAAACATACACCAGATTCAGTTCCCTCTAACATCCCCATCACCCAGTCTAACTCAACACTGTCTCTTGCCAGACCATTGTAACAGCCTCGGCATTTGGGCACCACAAACTGCTGACTACTATCTAGTAAGGCAAAGGGATAGTTTTAGTCCAAAAACCACAAGCATTTTGCCATGGACTGAATTGTACAGCCTCTACCCCCAAAATGTGTGTAGCTATTTTGCTAGGCCATAATTTCTATTATTGTTTTATGTTCCTATATGCTGTAAGCCCTGCCTCTATGATGTCTATGACCGACAGTGGGTGGCATTTGTGTTGGTTGGGCAGATTCATTGTGTAAGGCTGTACTGTGCTTTCAGGAAGTCTCTCGGAACATAGGGAAAAAGAGTCAAGCAGAGATTTGCAGATGTCATGCCATCAGGAAACAAGTATTGTCAAGAGCAGTGTGTCATTTGGATCCCAGGGTCCTGGCACCTCAGAAACTCCCAGTCTAGAGGAAAAGTGATGATGAGGATGTTCTTTCAGAGCCAACAGAGAAAGCCTTTCCCTGGAGCTGATGCCCTAAATTTGGACTTATAGCCTAGTGGACTGTGAAAGGATAAAACTGCAGTCTTTATAACCATCCACTGGGATTATTTCTATTACAGCAGCACTAGATGACTAAGGTATGTATCTATTGTAGTTTTAGTTCCTTTTCTAGGGTTATAGAATGTTTCGATCTCCTGATTCCCAAAGCACTTACAGAGTATTGTCTTCTAGTTGTTACTGGGTTTGCCTATCCCATCCTAGTACTTCATGTATCTTACTATAATATCTTGGAGTCCCTCAGTGGTGCAAACATTTAATGTGCTCAACTGCTAACTGAAAGATTGGTGGTTTGAGTTTACCCAAAGGTACCTCAGAAGAAAGGCCTGGTGATCTGCTTCCAAAAAAATCGGCCACTTAAAGTATAGATTTAAAGAAAAAGTTGCCATGGAGTCAATTCTGACTGTTAGCGTTGCTATGAGTTGGAATTGACTCCATGGCAATTTTTTTTAACCTATAATATCTTGCCAAATATAGAATTATATGATCTTAAAAAGTTGGAGATGACTTTAAAGATAATTTTGGCTGTTGCCTAGTCTCTTGCACTATGTTACCAAGGTCAAGAGCATTTGAAAGATTGTTTAGGGTCATAGAGTGAGTTATTCTTTCAGCAGAAGGTAGAGACAACATCTCTCAGAAACTTCACTTTGATGCTCTTTCTACTACATCAAAAAATGATACCCTTCCACATGTATGTGTGTGAATGTGACCATTATCATAATACTTTCATTTCCTAACCATTATCATAATACTTTCTTTTCCTAACTACCCTGGGATAACTGTTACAATGGTTTGGGATAGGAGTGTTTCATGTGCAAAAACAGCAAAAAATGAAAGCAACCATTTTAGGCACAACTTATTATAAAAAGTCTGTTGACTTTTTTCTCTCTTCACAATATATTTAGAGGTATGTGAGCAGAAACCCTGGTTGCATAGTGGTTAAGTACTATGGCTGCTAACCAAAAGGTCAACAGTTCAAGTCCACCAGGTGATCCTTGAAAACTCTATGGATCAGTTCTACTCTGTCCTATAGGGTCACTGTGAGTTGGAATCAACTTGACAGCTGTGGATTTAGTTTGGTATGATTTGGTTTGGTTTGAGCAGTTGGAAGAAATCCTGCTACCATAGTGGTTAAGCAGTATAGCTGCTAACCAAAAGGTCACTAGTTCAAATCCATTAGACATTTCTTGGAAACCCTGTGGGGGCAGTTCTACTCTGTGCTATACAGGGTCGCTACGAATTGGAATTGACTCAACAGCAAAGGGTTTGTGTTTTGGTTCTGGAGTGGTTGGAACTTTGTGCAAAGACATCCTTTCAAGGTATGAAATCTTTTATTTCCCTTACTCAAGGGCCAGCGTCCAATCAGTTGAATTCCAGACTGTCCAATCACACTCCCTAAAGCAACAGTGGAGACACCCCCCCAAATGGGGACCAATGTGTTTCTAAAGCATTTCAGTCAGGCCCTCACAGCTGAGTACGGGTCTTCTTCTCATTTGTGTGATGTTTCTTCTGCCTGTTCTTTTTGTCTCAACATATGGGCTAAATTATACCTTCCTTTAAATATATAATTTAAATCACCTCTCCTGTCCAGCAGCTTGCCAGAGCTCAGCCACCTGTAGGAACCTAAAGATACTGCATGTGAAAATACTGAATTCGATGCCAGTCCCAGCTTCTGCTCTGTAGCCTCAGGCTGGGTAATCCAACAGCATTTCAACAAACATTCACTGAGGATATGAAAGGTGCTGTGTAAGTTACTCCGGGAAAGAAAAAGATGAATTTCTGCTTATGTTCTCTAGAGGTTCACCATCTGGTGAACACATAATACATTTGACACAACACAAGGCTGACTGTGATACAAGCCAACAGAGGCACAATTTGAGAGGTGGAATTTGGAGGAAGCCCTAAAGGACATATGGAATGTAAACGTGATAATGAGGAGGGGGCTTGTAGGGGGTGTTAGAGGAACGGAAGAACTATCAAGGCCACTGAAGTGGATTTTTGTATGTGTGTTCAAGCAAGGTAGAGCAGTTAGGGAACAAATCACAGAGTGTTTTGAACTTTAAACTTTAGAGTATGGTGGCTATTCTGATGGCATTTGTCACTTAATATTTAAGTTTGGAGCCCTGCACGTGTGACAGTTAAGCATTCAACTGCTAATCAGAAGTTGACAGTTCTAACCCACTCAGTGACTCTGCTAGAGAAAGACCTGGTGATCTGCTTCTGTAATGGCTTACAGCCAGGAAAATCCCATGGGGGCAGCTCTATGCAGTCACGTGGAGTCTCTATGAGTCACAATTGACTTGACAGCACCCAACAACAACAACAACTTAGTTTTGAGATAACCAGGGCATAGGAGGAGGATAATTTAAAGCCGAGAAAGCTTGAAGGCCAAGAGTGCTAACAAATTGGTGTAGAAGAGATAGATAGTCATTTGCCTTCAGCACAACCTTTCTTCTTCTTTGGAAAAAATTTTTCAGTTGCATTAGGAAATATTTGTTTAAGGCAAAACTATTTGTCTTAGTCATTTAGCACTGTTATAACAGAAATGCCACAAGTGGATGGCTTAAACAAAGAAAAATTTTATTTTATCATAGTCCAATAGGCTACTTGTCCAAATTCAGGACATCAGCTCCAGGGAAAGGCTTTCTCTATTGACTCTGGAAGAAGGTCCCTCCCTGTTCATCAGTCTTCTCCTGGACCAGGGGTTTCTGAGGTGCAGGAACCCTGGGTCCAAATGACACACTCTGCTCCTGCACTGCGTCTTTCCTGATGGTATGAGGTTCCCAAATCTCTGCTTGCTTCTCTTTCCTTTATATCCCAAGAGACTGCTTCAAGGTACAATACAATCTTATAGATTGAGTCCTGCCTCACCAACACAACCACCATCCGTTCTCCGTTCTCCCTAATTAACATCATAAAGGCAGGATTTACATCATATAGGAACAACACAATACCTAGAATCATGGTCTAGCCCAATTGCTGCACACAATTTTGGGGGACACAATTCAATTTATGACATTTCACCTTTTGACTTTCCCAAATCGCATTCTTGCAACTTCTAAAACATATTCATATCATAGCAAAAGTCTTAAGTCCAAGCCCAAAGCCCAGAAATTCTTCTTCAACTGTCAAATCTAGAACACATATTTTCTGCTTTCACAATACAATGGCAGAACAGACAGTCACAAGCTAGACATTGTCACTACTAATGGGAGAAATTGCAGGGAAAGAAGGCATAACAGGCACCAAACAAATTAGCAAATTATATTAGCCCACAAGCCTTGAAAATAATCTTCCATGCTATAAAACATTTTACAGACTAGCCCTGCCCTCTAGATTCTGAGTGTTAGCCATACTCTCTGGATTCTAAGTGGAGACTCTTTGACACTGGGCTACAGCTCTGCCTTCCAGGCCTACTGGGACAGCAATTCTGCTTCCTCAGCTTTAGATTCACAGTTTTACTACTTCATCTGAGCAGCAACTCCACCCTTAGAAATATCAGAGGCTATGACTCCACTCTTAGAAATATCAGAGGCTATGGCTTTACCTTTTGAAACCTGTAAGGACAGGGCCATACCTTTTGAGACAGAAGCAGTTCAGCTCACTATGCTTCTTGTCTCTTCAGCTTCTTCTTCCTGTGCTTGGTCCAGGCCTCACACCTGCATCTGCCCTGCTGGGACAAGTGTTTCAGAGCTCTTTAACCTCACTGATAAGTGCCTGAAGGTATTCCGCTTTATCAGGAAGCCTCCTGCACATGGGCACTGAACTCTCTCACTCTGTGGGTCAGCAAACCTAGCTCCACCAATAAGTGCTCTGGAACACTCCACTCTGCCAGGAAACCTCCTGGACACAGACATTCAGCTTTCTTGCTCTGTGAGTCAGCTCCAGCACTGTCTGATACTGATCTCCTGGTTCTGTGTTGCTTTGCTGGTTCGCTGTTTGCTTGTTGGTTGCCGTCTGAACCTTCTCAAGTGTTAGCAGTTCTCTTCAGTTTCTTCTGAGTCTTCTCCCATTCACAGTTTCAAAACCACTTTCTAATTTTAGGTATCTGTTAGAGCAGCACCCCATTTGTTTAGTATCAAATTCTGTCTAAGTCATCTAGTGCTACTATAGCAGAAATACCACAGGTGTATGGCTTTAACAAAGAGAAATTTATTTCCTCACAGTAAAGTAGGCTGAGAGGCCAAATTCAGGGTATCAGCTCCATAGGAAAGCTTTCTCTGTTGGAGAGAAGGTCCTTATCATCAATCTTCACCTGGACTGGGAGATTCTGAGGTGCAGGGACCCTGGGTCCAAAGGACGTGCTCTGTTCCTGGCATGGCTTCTTTCCAGATGGTATGAAGTCCCAACTTTCTGCTTGCTTCCCCTTCCTTTATATCCTAAGAGATTGCCTCAAGGCACAGTACAATCTTATAGATTATGAATTTTGCCTTACTAATGCAACCACAGTGGTTTCTCCCTCAGTAACAGAATAGATGCAGGATTTACAGCACATAGGATTGTCACCCAAAACCTGGAATTGTGGCCTAGTCAAAATTACTCCACAAAGTTTTTGAGGGGATATAATTCAATCCATGACATCATTCCTCCATTCAAGTGGCAAATTTGGTGCCTAATAGAAATTGTCATTTTCAATCACAAAAAAGAAGACATTTTAACTAGTCTATAAAATTTGCAAAGATGCCACAAAGAAACTCTTCCTTTAAAAGGCAGATTAGCTCGGCAGTCTTAACATTTCTATTTCAGATTAAGTGTTCTATATGGGGCCATGCTACTCGTATGTCAAAATGTTTTCTAAATATGAATTGTGATTGTACTGATTTGATGTTTTCTCAGCAATGTGTTCAACATATACACAAGTGAGATGATTTTTTAAGTCAATTCACATAAGTTATGTCACTAATAACATTTGTCTAGCATTTAACATGTCTGGAGAGTATCAATTCCGACATACATTGCCAACTGAAATAATAAATAAATCTTACCCATTTTAGCAATGCTATACTAACTAAACGTTTTGACTCTTATTTGTTTATACTGCATTAAGTTTACTATCTTATAGTATGGACTTTTTTTTTCTTCAAGTGACCCAATCTTGGATGTAGATTTTGTGTGAATCATTTTATTCTGTCTTTACCCTTAAATTTCCCACCTTCTGTATTAAAGTTGCATTCTTTAAAATTATCAAAGAAGATGTATTCCTCTCAGACAGCTCCTGCTGTGAGGCAGGATTTGCCTAGACCTTGATTTACACATAGGGCATGAGAAGAGTTCCAGATTCAGTGGCATCATCTATCAAAACTTCTGTGTAAGACTTTCAGTACTGAAAAACAAACTATCTTGGGCTCTTTCCTAGAGTAGAAATCTACTGGTGATAATTAATTAACTATAATAGAGCAATTTTTGTCTTCATGTTATATACAGATGGGTAATAACTAGATAAGTAAATCTTCAATAATCCATAAATAATTTTTAAGATACATTGAATGGACAAGACAACTGCTTCTGGCCATGAGGGAGGAAGTTTCAGACTTACTCTGCTAACATAAACAACTCTAATATTGATCAAAATATGTCACAAAACCATTTTCTAGCATATGACAACAGATGCCAAAATAATGTGATCACTGGAAAAAGAAAAGTATGCCAAATGAACCTCACATTTGCCTTAGTATTCAGACTTTGAGCCCTTTCCTCATTGTGGTCCAGAGAAGTAGTGCTTGACGGGAAAAGACATGAGAGGTTTACTAAGCAGAGAAGGCACACAAGAATTCCTGGCTGCCGAGTTAGAGGGAATTTGTGTCTGTGTTCTTAAGAGGCGAAAGGAGACTGGGAGGAGCCCTGAAGTCACAGATGTTTCCCATGAGATCTTGGCTGGGAGTAAGCTGTGTATTCACAGAACAAAATCCCACGATACCTATCAAAGAGGGTGTGTTGAAATGACAGCTTCAGAAAGATGAGAGAAATCATGCAGTGCTCAAAGGTGTAGGAATTCTGGTTCATTAAGAATGAATAAACACTGTTAGACCTTCAGTTTAGATCCAACAAAGGTGATGCTTTGATAAACAGGAATATACAATAGAGAAAGTGACATGTCTTAGGACAAAAGACGAAGCCAAAATAGTCTAACTGCTCTAACAAAGGAAACTTTGGTAGTGTAGTGGTTAGGTGCCATGGCTGCTAACCAAAAGATCAGTAGTTCACATTCTCCAGGCATTCCTTGGGAACTCTATGGGGCAGCTCTACTCTGTCATATAGGGTTTCTATGAATCTGAATTGACACAACGGTAGTGGGTTTGGCTTTTGACTCTAACGGAGCATTTAACAACACCAAGAGGATGTCCTGGTAATTTAACTGCTGCCAAAAAAAAAAAAACTAATACTTTTACAGGAAGACAGTCTAGCTGAGAATGCTACAAAAAATATCTATAATAATCTGCAAACATCAAAAACAAACATTGTTAGGCATATAAATTAGAACCAGAAAAAGAAATGTGACCCACAATCAAGGGGAAAAAAAGGACAACAGAAACAGATTTTGAGATGATCAAGATGTTAGAACTAACAGATAGAATATTAAACCTTGCCATGAGTCAGATCCGACTCAATGGCACTTGGCGTGGCTTGGCTATTATAACGATGTTCAAGGAATTAACAGAAAATATGAACATACGAAAAAATGTAAAAGGAGTATCAAACAAAACAGAAATTGTGACGTAGAATAGTACCATATATAAAAATGAAAAAAATTACTAGATGGGATTAAGAGTAGATTGTTGGCATTTTGTTTCCTAGATGGCAGCATAAGGAGCTCTGTGAACCTGCTCTCAGTATAACAAAAATAGCTAATGAAAATTACATGAAAAAACTCAGCTATTGAAAGTCTGTAGGTGCTGTTGTAAAAGCTTACAGAAAATGGAGAAACATCCAGGAAAATATGTTAAAATTCCGTAAGAGCAGTGACAGTATGTTGCATTTGAACCACAACTCATTATTTACCTTACTCTTCCTAGCTCATCATGACAGAAACTTCACTCTGGGTGGGTGAATACGAGAACACAGTGTTCTTCTTTTCCAAGCTCTCACACAACAGCTACAGTATCTTCCCAGAATAGGCAGCTCATCATACTTGCTCATCCTCTCCACTTCCACATTCCAAAGGCTACCTTCAGTCTAATGTAACTAAGATTTTGTATCTTTCCTTCTTCTACTCTGCCCTCACTCAGAAGGCAGAGGCTCAATCTCAAGCATGGAATGTTGAGGATACTGGGACTCTCACATCCCTCACGTGAGCTCAGGGGTAATGTTCCATGCCTAGGAGGGAAGTCAAAAATATCAGAGTTTATCACCCACTGTTAGGCACCTAATGCAGGACAGCAACTCTGAGAAAAGTAGGGAACTGTCCCTGACCCTAGCTCAAGAGCTATGGATTAGAATTTTTGCTCAATTAGGTGCCAAACTGACACTAACTGTGATGGTTAATGTTCTATGTCAACTTGGTTGGGCCATGATTCTCAGTTGTTTGGCAGTTATGATCCAGTTTGGCAGTCTTACAATGCTGTGATCACTTCCATAACAAGATTTAATATAATGTGATCACCTGCATGATGGACTCTGCTGTGAGTAGCCAATCAACTGAAATGAAGTTTCCTTGGGTATGTGTTCTGTATTGAACATAAGTGGACATCCTGGCAAGGCTCATGGGCTTTTCTTGCTCTGGATCCTGAAGCTGGCTTCCAGTTCAACCACCTTCCAATTCCTAGGACTTGAGTTGGCAGCTTATCTGCTGTCCTACTTGCTGATCTTGGGATTGGTTGATCTTCACAGCCTGTGAGCAAGAGTATTGTTGTCTGATCTGACAGTCGTAGATTTGCCAGCACCTGTGGCTACATAACTCAGGAGAAGCCTCTGTCCTAATCCATGGACTTGGGATTTTCCAGTCAGTACAACCAAGTAAACACTTTCCCTGATACAAATCTCTCTCTCTCTATATATATATCTCTGGTTTTGCTTCTCTAGAGTATCTACCCTAAAACATTGACTCATAGTGACCTTATGGACTACAGAACAAAATGCTACCTGGTCTTGAATCATTTTTCTGATCTTGAATATGTTTTAATCCATTGCCTTAAGTATGTGTTAATCCACTTAGTTGAAGGCTTTTCTCATTTTTGCTGACTCTTCGTTTTAACAACCATGGTGTGCTTTGTACAGTTGGTCTATCCTGATGATATATTCCTGGTAAGCAAGCTGCCATCTCACCTTCCTCATTTCTAAGGAGCATTTTGGTTGTTGCTATTCTAAAAATGATTTGTTTTTTCTGACAGTCACAGTATATTTAATATTCTTCACTAGCACCATAGCTCGAATGCCTCAATTCTTATTCTGCCTTTCTTTTTCACTGACTAGCTGTCACATGCATATAAGGCAATTGAAATGCATTTATTGGTGAAAATCAAAGACCACAGACTTCAATGTGGATTGTATCTGAACTTAAAGAATGAAAACCTCACAACAGGACAAAGCAGAAGTGCCCCATAAAGTTTCTAAGGAATGTCCGGTGGATTTGAACTGTTGACCTTTTAGCTAACAAACATAGTTCTTAATCACTACATCACCAGGGTTTCCTGATTATCACAGTAGATGCAAAAAACAAGCCTAATTGTATACTGTCTGTTAGAGAAACACTTTAAGAATAAAACAATTTGAAAGTATAAAAATGAAAAAAGTAATATCACCAAATAAAGGGCATAAGAAACCTGACATGGTTATGTTACTATCAGACAAAGTGAATGAAGGCGGACATTTCAGCAAAATATAAAAATCTACTCCTCAGGAAAGTACAAGTATCCTAAAGGTGTATGTGCTAAGTAAGAGGGCATAAAAAATTGAAGCAAAAGCTGACAGAACTAAATCTCCAATCATAAATTGAGATTTTAGCATCTGTTAATAACTGATAAAATATATAAACAAAAATCAGTAAGCGTATCAATATTTGAACAGCAACATACCAACATATACAGAACACTGTGCAAGATGGACAGCTACTTTGCCAAGTGACTGGAAACAATCCATATTTATGCCCTTTCCAAAGAAGGGTGATTCAATAGAATGTGGAAAATGTTGAACAACATCATTAATATCACATGCAAGTAAAATGTTGCTGACTATAATTAAAAATGGTTGCATTAATTAATTGACAGGGAATCGCCAAATGCTCAAGTCAGAGTCAGAAGAGGGCATGGAATAAGAGATATCACTGATACTTTCAGATGGATCGTGGCTGGAAGTAGAGACAAGCAGGAGGAGAGCTACCTGTGTTTTATTGACTATGCAAAGGCATTCAGCTGTGGTGCAGCTCAAAATAAACCATGGATACAATTTCACAGAATGGGAATCCCAGAACCCTTGATTGTGTTCATGAGGAGTACGTACCTAGACCAAGAGGCAGTTGTTTGAACAAAACAAGAGGATTCTGTGTGGTTTAAAGAAAGCTGTGTATCGGGTTACATCTTTTCACCATACTTATTAAGTCTGTATGCTGAACAAATAAATTGAGAAGCTGAACTACGTGAAGAAGAATGCCAGCATCAGGATTAGGGGAAGACTCAGTAATATCCTTCAATATGTATGCAGATGATACAAACTTGCTTGCTGAAAGTAAGGGGGTCTTGACGTGCTTACTGAAGACAATCAAACACCACAGTCTTTGGTATGGATTATGCCTCAACATCGAGAAAACAAAACTCCCCACAACTGGACCAATACGCAACATCATGATAAAAGGAGAAAATGTTAAAGTTCTCAAGAATTTCATTTTACTTAGATCCACAGATTAGACATAAATAGACACAGATAGGGGTAGGGATAAAGACAGACAGACAAAGATAGAAAAATAGGTAAATAGACTGACCAATAGATAGACAGAAAGACATAGAGAGAAAATCCAGATCCATTATAACTGAGTCAGTTTGACTTCATGTGCTTTGCAGTGAAACTGTACTCCATAGGGTTTTAAAAGGCTATAATCTTAAGAAAGTAGATCTCCAGGTTTTAATTCACCACTGGGTGAATTAGAACCAATGAACTTTTAGTTTGTAGCTTAGTACAAAATGTTTGCACCATCCAGAGACTTTTCCTCTGCTTCTTTATCTTTCTCACTCTACCACATGTCCTCACACATGCACGTGCATGAGTGCATGTGTGTGCTTGTGCACACACACACACAACTCATCACCACTGGGTCAGTTCTAACTCATAGTGAATATAGAGATGTAGAGACAGAGGCAGAGATAGAGATGTATATGTAGTGGTTACTGCGAGCTGCCTTTGAGTTGGTTACATCACCCGGCTACCTTACGAGGCCTGCAGTTAAGTTCACAAACTTGCCACCATACATTTACATTGGCAGCATTGTACAAACAACTTGGTAAGGTTTCATAACCTTGGTATATCTGTGTCTCATAGCTGTGTTTGTGTCAACATGTGGTGGTGTCTTACTGAGTGGTGTTCATTATTGGGAAAATCTGCTATAAACGACCTCCTTAAAGTATTGAAAAGATGTCACCTTGAAGACTAAGGTGTGTCTGAAGTAAGCCGTGGTGTGTTTTTGTATGCTGTTGTGAGAATGTTGGAACTTGAACTAGAGCAATGAACAAACATTAAATTTATTGTTAAACTCGGCAAGAGTGCAAGTGAAATCAGGGACATGTTAGTCCAAGTTTACAGGGATAATACCATGAAGAAAATGGCAGTACACAAGTAGATTAAATGTTCATCTGAGGGAAGAGAAAATGCCATTGATGAAGAGAGTTCAGGATGGGCGGTAACAGCAAAAATTCACCGAATTGTACATCAAGGTCATTGGCTAACTGTGAAGTGCATAGCAGACCAAGTAAACATTGATAGAGAAACAGGAAAAGCTTAAACTGAAAATCTTGGCATGAGAAACAAGTGTGCAAAAATGATCCCAAAGGAGCTTACCAATGAACAAAAGCAAAGGAGACTCCCAGTTTGCCAGGACCTTTTGGAAAGGCAAGACAATGTTTTGGGCTGTGTTGTCACTAGTGATGAAACATGGGTACACCAATAGGCCCCTGAAACAAAGTGTTCAAAGTGCACAATGGAAGTCAACCAATTCTCCACAATAAAAAAGTTCTGTCAGTCCAAATCAAGAGTCACAATGATGTTGCTAACCCTTTTTGATATCAGAGTGATTATTCATTATGAATTTGTACCACCTGAACAGTTAACCAAGATTACTGTTTGGAAGTTCTGAAAAGGCTGCATGAAACAGTTGAAAACAACCTGAACTTCTCACCAACAACTTGTGACTCTTGTATCACAACAGCACACCAGTTCACACGGCACTGTCTGTGAGGGAGTTTTTAGCCATAAACAAATAACTGTATTAGAACGCCCTCCCTACTCACCTGAATTGGCCCCCAAAGACTGTTTTCTTTACCTGAAGATAAAGGAAATATTGAAAGGAAAACATCTGGATGACATTCAGGACATCAAGTGTAACATGATGACAGCTATGATGGCCATTCCAGAAAAAGACTTCCAAAATTGCTTTGAAGAGTAGATTAGATGTTGGCCTTGGTGCATAGCTTACCAAGGAGAGTATTTCAAAGGTGACCTTAGTGATACTGAGCAATGAGGTATGTGGCACCTTTTCTAGGATGACTCTGTGAATTTAATTGTCAGATGTCATATGTGTTACAGAGTAGAACAGCTCTGTAGAGCTTTTTTGGCTGTTCTCTTTGTGCAAGCGTATCACTCGGCCTTCATTCCATCAATTTGAACCACCAACTTTTCAGTTACCAGCTGGCCACAAATTACTTGCTGTATGTATGTATACTGTGTGCGTGTCTGTCAATTTTTATCAGTAATGTTAATTAGCTTTTGATGACCTTTCATGGACTAGTAATCATGTTTTATAATAATTACATCAGTATGAACTTATACCCCAAGATTCAGTATGCAGCAAACAAGGTTTTCTGCAATTTATATGAAAGCAAATGAGACTTAAAAATTTTAAAACAAAAGAGTAGATTTTTTTCTTCTCAACTAAACAAAAAATAGCATAAGAATATGAATATCTGGGACACATTTAATAAAAAGATGCACACTTTCTCCACTGAAAACTATAAAACTATCTATTCTATCATATAGTCAAAATTTATAAAGAATTCTTACAACTCAAGAAGAAGAAGAAGTCAAATATGGAACTTACACCCAATATAGATTGTTAAGCACTTCTTAGGTGAGTCATCGCCACAATGGTACTGCTATTTTATGAAAGTGACGAAATGCTGGACAGGCAGGGAGCCAGCTGAGAAACTGGATGGCTACTGTAGCTACTTGAATGCCCTGAAGTTAAAGGTATTTTTCTTTAATGATTTTTAAACTGTCAGTGATCTCCCCAAGGGTGCTAGGAGTATTACAGAGAAAAATTAAGAAAATGAATCACAGCTCTTCCAAATAAAATTCAAATCAGCCAGGAACAAAATATAGAAACAGCTCTGGCTGGAAAGTTGGGACATCAGTTTTGTAGGACCTGCAGTGTTACTAATTCACTGCATGAATCTGACCAAAACAAAGCCCCGCTAGGTCTCTTTTTCTTTTTGTGAAATATTGAGTCAGACGATAGAATCCCTTCCAAATGCATAATCCTATGGTTTATTCATCCATTCTTTCATTTTTTTTTTGGTCAAACATTTATTGATACCTGTTATTTATACTGGAAACCCAGTGAGTAAGTGGTTAATTTCTACGTCTGCTGACCAAAAGTTTGGCAGTTCCAATTCCCCAGGCACTCATTGGAAACTCTATGAAGCAGTTCCACTCCACCCTATAGTGTTGCCATGAGTCAGAGTCAACTCAATGTCAGTAGATTTCAGTATTACTTATACTGGAAACCTTGATGTAGTGTTATGTGCTTGGCTGCTAACCAAAAGTTGAGCAGTTTGAATCCACCAGGTACTCCTTGGAAACCCTATGTTTCCTTCTCTCTCCTACAGGGGTTACTATGATTTCAGATCAACTCAATGACAACGAGTTTACTTTTGTTTGTTTTACTGGCCGTATTTGCAAAGCACCAATTTGTGATAGACCAATAAGTAGAAAATGTCTGTTCCTAACGAATTCAGTCCAGTGAAAGAGATAAAGACATTTATAAAGTGCTATATGGATGCAGTACTGGAAGTGCTTATTTGTTTATGCCAATAAATTTGGATGACAGCTACCTGGCCAACCAACTGGACAAGATCCCTACTTACGCCTATTCTCAAAAAGGTGATCCATTTGAATGCTGAAATTACCAAACAATATTATTAATATGACAAGCAAATAAAATTTTGCTAAAGATCGCTCAGAAGTGACTGTAGCAGTGTACTGGCAGGGAACTGCTGAAATTCAAGCTAGATTGAGAAGATAATGTGAAACCAGGGTATCATTGCTGATGTCAGATTGATCTTGTCTGAAAGCAAAGAATACCAGAAAAATGTTTACCTGTGTTTCATTAACTGTGCAAAAGCATTTGACCGTGTGGATCATAACACATTATGGATAATGTTGTGAAGAATGGGAATTCCAGAGCACTTAATTGTGCTCTTACGGAATCTGTACATGGATCAAGAGGCAGTCGTGTGAACAGAACAAAGGGACACTGTGTGATTTAAAGTCAGGAAAGGTGTGTGTCAGGGTTGTATCCTTTCACCTTGCTTTTCAATCTGTATGATGAGCAAATATGCATGTGAAAGCTGGGCAATGAACAAATAAGACAGAAAAAGAATAGATGCCTTCGAATTGTGGTATTGGAGAAGAGTGTTGAATGTATCATGGACCACCAAAAGAACAAACAGATCAGTTCTGGAACAAGTACAACCTGAGTGCTCCCTGGAAGCAAAGACAGCAAGACTGCTTGTTACATACTTTGGACATGTTGTCAAAAAAGATCAGTCACTGGAGAAGCGCATCATGCTTGATAGAGTGGAGGGTCAGCAAAAAAGTGAAAGACTGTCAATGAGATGAATTGACACAGTGGCCACAACAATGGGCTTAAACACTCTGTTGTTCACAGAGTTGCTATGTTGGAACTGACTAGACAGCACCAACTTGACAACAACAATAGAAAGATTCAGATCCAAGGATTGTCCAAGGAGAAGCTTAGAGTGTTCTAAGTTCAATAGCAGGAAGCAGTCCCATGTGAGGTCAGTGTGCCAGCATGTAAAATGGGGACAGTGTTAAGGATTGAATACTGTGCCCCAAAGATACATATTGTAAATCCTAATTTATGCCTGTGGTTATAATCCCAATTGGGAATGGGTTGTCTTTGTTATATTAGTGAGACGGGATCAGTGTAGAGCATGTCTTGAGTCAAACCAATTAGTACAACGATTAAGAGCTACGGCTGTTCACCAAAAGGTCAGCAGTTGGAATCCACCAGGTGCTCCTTGGAAACCCTATGGGGCAGTTCTACTCCATCTGCTGGGGTTGCTATTAGTCAGAATCAACTTGATGGCAACAAGGTTTTTTATTTTAAGCAAGCAGGCAGACACTGGGAGCATTGCTTCAAGCCACAGCGGTATCTTCAAGTAGCCAGGAAACAGAAGCAGAAGAGACACAGACTTTGCATTAGTGCTGACAAGGAAAGTCTTCCCCTAGAGCTAGCACCCTCTATCTGGACTTCTAGTTTCCTAAGTTGTGAGAAAACACATTTTTGTTTGTTACAGCCATCCACTTGAGGTCTTTCTGGTAAAGCAGCGTTAGGTAAGTAAGATGGGAGTGTGCACGGAGAGGAGAATGCTCTAGAGTTTGTGTGCAATGCCACAGAGTTTGGACTCCATTCTATGAAGTTTTTTGAGAACCATCAATATTTCTTTCTTTTTTTTTAATGAACTTCTATTTTAGAAAAAAATATTTAGAAAAAAACTAAATTGATTATAAATTATGTGGTAGTATTTTTTTAATTCATTATATTCTTCAAACATGTAATTTTCTAATTCCCTAATAAATCCACATCATTTTGAGATACTCAATTTCTAGCTTGGAAATACTTTTATTCTGTTCTTTTAAATCTGCATAATGTCACTCAAGGAATACTGCCATACTGTTATGTAAATATGATTTTCTAGGCAGTTTGGCTAAGGGGTATGGAGGAGAGTAAACTTATCCAAGAACAAAATAAAGTTTTTTCTGTTGAAAGTCACTATTACCTTCATTTCCTTCCCTCTTTGTTATGCTGAAAGATACAGAATTTCATTAAGATAGAAGTCAATTTAAAATAATAATATGAAATGGCATAAATATGATTGCATCACTGATGATTGTCACTGAACTAATGATTTTCTGTTCCTACTTACACTGCAGACTCGGTTAAACTGGCATAAAACTCAGCAATCTGATAACTTGGGACACCAACATAATAAATATGAGTTGGCTGAATATTCAAGGTGGCCAATTGAATCTATTCTGTTTTGATTATAGCTGATCCACTTGAGCTGTATTTCACGATATACAGTGTACTACATACACTCTACTTATGGGTTTTTTATTTTAAGACAATGCTATGGATAAATACTTGTTAACATATGCATATTTTATGAACACGTATTTTCTATGTTCATATACAATCTCACAAAGCCAATGGGCTAATATGAGATAAGATGTAGCCTACATACTGGTGAGAATTTGGTTAATAGACACTACTACAGATTTTCAAAACAAGAAGGGGTGCAACATAAGGAATCACTGCTTATGCAACTACTACAAGGTCAAGTTGCAATAACATAAAAAAAAAATCACAAGGTGGAAGTATCCCAATAAACCACCCAAAACCTATACTGCCTAAAACATTGCAAGAGGACACTTGAAATCCACTGGCAAACCACCATACATGCCATCTGTGGATGTCCAGCTGCTCCTGGAGAATAATGGGTCCTCTGTCTCATTTACCTTCCAAATCTCACACAAGCACATTTCACTGGCAAAGTTTAGACCAAATCCCTGTTGGTCAGCAAATCTGGTCAATGTTGCTTCCAAACTCAGACGCCCTATGTTTTAAGACAGAGTATAAAAGAACAGGGATCATATTGCATATCAAGACACAATATCTAGTCTGATGATCTACATGTTGTTGCTGTTGTTACATGCCACTCAGTTGATTCAAACTCATAACAAGCCTGCTGCAACAGAATAAAGCAACACTGGGTCCTACACGTTTTTATAATCATTTCTATGTTTGAGCCCATTGTCAGAGCCGCTGTGTCAATCCATCTCACTGAGTTGTCTTCTTTTTTATTGATTCTCTACCCTACCAAGCGCAATACCCTTCTACAGGGACTGGTCCCTCTTGCTGACACGTGAAAACTATGCGAGACAACGTCTTGCCATCCTTGCTTTCAAGGAGTATTCTGGCTTTACTTCTTCCAGAACAGATCTGTTTGTTCTTTTGGCAGTCTATGGTATATTCAATATTCATCTCCAATACCACAATTCAAAGGCATCATGTCTTCTTCTTTCTTCTTCATCCATTGTCCAGCTTTCTCATGCATATGATGTGATTAAAAATACCACAGTTTGAATCAGGCACACCTTAGTCTTCAATCATTACTGCCTATAAATCTAACCAAGTCAGGTAACCAATCTCATATTCCCATCAGTGAGGTTCTACATCTATATTAGTTTCTGGTATCAAATTCTGTACTTGAGAGGTTCAACTGAGAAACTGAAAAACACTTGTCTTAGTTTCCTAGGGCTTCCGTAATAAAATACCACAAGGTAGGTAGCTTTAAGGAACAAAAATTTGTTTTCTCGTAGTTCTGAAGGCTAGAATTCTAAATCAAGGCTTTAAGAGAAAATTGTCCCATGCCTCTTTCCTAGTTTCTGGTGGATGCTGGTAATACTTGGAACTCCTTTGCTGCTTATAGATGTCTCTGCCTCTGTTCTTCATGGCATCTGTGTTCCTATGTGTCAAGAACTGGACTATTTTTGAGTGTGTCTCAAACTAAATGAACTAACTATAATCAAGTATAAATTCAACTCTATTATTTCTAGTTGGATGAACTTGGGCAAAATTCTTAATCTCTTTAAACTTTCATTTTCTTGTCTATAATTTGAGCTAATTTTTGTGCTCTTTAGTTTATCGAAAAGATTTAAGAGGCTCATAAAGGGTTTGAAACAAAAACAAGCAATCATGATTGAATAATATGATGTAAGAAATATTTCCTTTGTTTACTTCTAAATGTATTCTGTTTTATTTACTTCTAAATGTATTCTGTACACCTTATTCTTTGTATCTTAATAAAAGGACACATTTTAGACATAAGAAGGACTTTCAGTGCTACTGGAAGACAAACTAATCTGCAAACAACAAAATTCTAGGTATAGAGAGAGAAAATATTTTATCTATAAAACAGGCTTTAAACAGATTCTTCCTGGATTAGACATAGTGGAGGAAGCCAAGCCAGAACAGTCACCAATTTCCAAAACTTTGGTGAATTGGAATGATAACTGGAATGTGAGAAATTACAAGTCAACACTGTTGGCAACGTTATCTCCCCCTTAGAAAACAAGGGCAGCATATGGGTTGCATAGCAACCAAACCTCTTGTCCTTAGGATTTTGTGCAGTCAGAAATAGCAGTGCCCCACTCAAAGATGGTAATCATGCTCCACAGTCCTGCCAACAATCCAATCTCATGCATCAGGTTCCTGAAGGAGATTACTATACCTCTTTTGACTTTCCCATTGCAGGGCTTCAACATATAACTTTTTGCATTCCAGTTATGGTTACAGATAACCTAAATTTTAAAAAATTGCATCTCTTCCACTTTGTCTTCATCAGCCAAGACAGAACAGATTGGAAACTGAAGCCTTGCTATAAGGGTGTAATTAAACTCTAATTATCTGTCTTGCCATAACTTATTCTACTTACAAAAATGTATTTTGTGAGATATGAGCTCTATATTTGGGCACATGGTTATATATATTACTGATTGAAGTAATTCTGAAAACTTTGCCTTGGAAAAATGATACCGTATGGCTCATGAAAACAAGATTTATCAAGATTTATTTTAGTTTTAAAACCAGAGATTAAATAATTAACTTTGATAGTGCTAATTGATGTTCTGATACACATTTAAATTTAAATCTCTTAAAAGATTTATTATAGAGTTAAATGTGTAATTCATATAGTGTCTTCAAGGTATATTATTAAATTCAAGATTAACAGGTAAAATTTTATGTTTTCTGTCTCTATAAGAAAGGCTTTATGTGGCCATTGGACATTTTTTTTTATTGGGAAACTGCTTGCTTCATTTGTTATCTGAAAATTCCAATTAGTCATCACTGAATTATTAGCTGAACATGTTAAAGTTTGTTCTTTTTTCCAACATTTAAAGTTTTTCTAATGATAATAGTTTCGAATGAAAAATGAGCAAACGTGTATGTAACTAATTACATAATAAACATTTACAGTCAGTTCTTTAACTATCCCCATTTTCTATTTTAAGCTTATTAACTCTAATTACATGCTCCAAAAGTTGATTAGGGAAACTGCTTTTCAATGTAACTGATTTTTAAGAAAGATACAACAAAATACAAAAGGTATTTACTGATTTTTTGAACCATAAATTGAGTGGAGGAATTGTTATTTCTAAAACCCATTACCATGGAGTCAATTCTTATTCACAATGACCCAATAGAATAGGGTAGAATTGCCCTCTAGGGTTTCTAATGCTGTAGTCCTTACAGAAACAGACTGCCACATCTTTCTCCTGTGGAACAGTTGGTAGGTTCTAATCACTAAACTTCCAGTTAGCAGACAAGAGCTTAACCGCTGGACTTCCAGGACTTATTTGCAGTGCTGCTTACTGATATAAAAATGCCCTTATTATCCTACATCACAAATGTACTGCATAACATACATGTCAGTTTAAAATGCCAGATCAAAAGTTGTACAGATAAAAAGATTAAGATGTAGTTTTGAAAACGAATATACCAAGTCTCCATACAATGACTGAAATTCACGTTATCAATGAATCACAGACACACTTTTATAGGAAAGTATACTTCAGTGCTAATAATGAATACATAAAACTCATCATTGAAAAATCCATCTCTAATAAAGTTAGATTGTCTTTACATAACAGAAGTAAAAAAAATAACCATACAAATGAGCCATGACCTATGGAAGGTGGTTCATTTCTTGGCAGTGACGATGACTTCTCCAGTGATTCCTGGTTGATGATGTCTTGTCTCTCTAACTGGACCATACACTCTGAAAACATAGTGTGATTATCCATCTGTATCTCCTTGATGGCACAAACAGGTGTTTTGCTGCCACCTGAAAGCTTGGCAGTTTGAATCCATCCTGTGGCTCCATGGAAGAAAGACATAGAGATCTGCTTCCATAGAAATCATTGTTAGGTGTCTACAGGTTGGTTCTGACTCATAGTGACATTGTGTAAAACATGTAGAGTCTTATAATAGCCTCACAATCACTATTATGCTTGAACCCGTTGTAATCACTGTGATGATCCATCTCACTGAAGGTCTTCTTTTTAACTGATCCTGTACCTTACCAAGCATGCTGCTCTTCTCCAGGGATTGATCCCTCCTGAGAACATATCCAAAGAATATGAGGCAAAGTCTGGCCACCCTTGTTGCCAATGAGCACTCTGGCTTTATTTCTTCCAAGACCAACTTGTTTGTTCTTCTGATAGTCTATGGTATACTCAATGTTCTTAGCCAACATAATAATTCATAGCTGTCAACTCTTCTTCTGTCTTCTTTACTCATTGTTCAACTTTCATATTCATATGAGGTGATTGAAAATATCATGGCTCAGGTCAGGGTCAGGTGCACTTTCATCCACAAAGTCACAGCTTTGATTTTTAACACTTTAAAGAGGTTTCTTTCTTGTATTCCCCCAGCAGATTTTCCTAATGTAATGCATCACTTGATTTCTTGACTGCTGCTCCCATGGGCATTGATTGTGGATCCAAGTAAAATGAAATTATTGGCAACATTTATCTTTTCTCTATATATCATTGGTACAGTGGTGAGGATTTTTTGGTTTCTTGATGTTACAGTGCAATCCATACTGAAGGCTATGGACTTTGATCTTCATCAGTAAGTGCTTCACTTTCAGCCGGCAAGTTTGCGTCATCTGCATATTGCAGGTTGTTGATGAGTCTTCCTGTTTCTGATGCCATGTTCTTCTTCATTTGGTCCAAATTATAAGATTATTTGTTCAGCGTTCAGACTAATAAATATGGTGAAACATACAACCCTAACACACACCTTTCCTGACTTTAAACCACCCAGTATCCCTTTACTCTGTTCAAACAACCGCCTCTTGATCCATATCTCTGTTATCTAGTGTGACTATAACTGGAATACCATAAGTAGATGGTGGTAATAAAGAGAAAGTTATTACCAATCATCACCTCACAATCATTACCTCATACAGTCTACCAGGAGGTTAGGAGTTTAAATTCAGGGTGCCAACTCTAGGAGAGTTTTCTCTGTCTACTGGTGCTGGGGTAAGGATTTTGTCACCAATCTTCCTCTAGTTTATGGGCTTCTCAGAGCAGGGACCCATGGGTCCAAAGGATGCCCCTCCCCTCCTGGTTCTTCATTTTTGGTGGTAGGATTTTCCTAGCCTCTCTGCTAGGTTCTCTCTTTGATATCTCAGAAAAGAATGACTTAAGACACAATCTAATATTGTAGACTGAGTGCTGCCTCCTTAACATAACTGCCTCTAATTCTGCCTCATTAACATCATAGACACAGGAATTACAAGATCTGCTAGAATCTTATCAGATGACATAATGGTGAACAATTATACAGTACTTGGAATCATAGCCTAGGCAAGTTGACACACATTTTTCAGAGACATATTTCAATCCGTAACACTTTGGGCTCCAAAAATTCATGTCCTCGCCATTGTAAAACACATTCACCCCATCATATCATAGGAAAAATCTTAAATCAACTCCACTTCCAAAATCCAAAAATTCTTCTTCATTTTTGAAATCTAGAATATAATATCTGCCTCTAAAGTACACTGGTAGAACAGGCACAAAGTACACATTTCCATTACAAATGGGAGAAATTGGAGGGAAAGGAATAACAGGCATGAAGCAAGTCAGTAGAACATATTACATTAGGTCTCGGGACTTGAAAATAATCCTGTGTTTCTGAGATCATTTCATCAGTGGCCCTCCCTTTGGGTGTTAGCCACAGTCCCTGAACTCTGGGTGAAGGCCTATCAGTCCTGGGTTTCAGCTCTACTTTCCAGGCCCACTGGAACAGCACCTCTGCTCCTTCACATTTGGGTGTCCCCATTCTCCTAGTCTGTCTGAGTAGAGACTGCATCCACTTGGCCATGGCAGGTGCTGGAAAGTCCTATTCTTCTTCCCCTTGGGCAGGGCAGCCCTATACCCTGTGCTTTGGGCAGCAGATCTGGCCCCATTCAAGTAGCCCATGGGAATGGCAGTTCTACATTCTAGACTCTAGCTGGAAAAGATCTGACTCTTTGAAACCTAGAAGAACATAACTCCACCTTTTCAAATCCCAGAGGCTAGGGTTGCAACCCTTTGAGACTTTAAAGATTATAACTTACTTTTTCTGTTATGAAAGGATTGGATAACTAGGATACTGTATGTACATGTTCTTCATGAGTAAAATTAAGTGTTTTGGAATTTCTATTATCTGCAATGTTATGATCCACACAATAGAATGTCATTGCATAGTCAATAACACACAGGTAAACATCTTTATGGTATTCTCTGCTTTCAGCCCCAATCCATCTGACATCAGCAGTGAGAGCCTTTGTTCAACATCCTCTTCTCTGAATCTGGCTTGAACTTCTGGCAGCTCCTGTTAATGTACTGCTACAACCACGTTTGAATGTTCTTTAGCAACATTTTATTTGTGTGAGGTATTAATGATATTGTTTGATAATTTCTGCATTCTCTTGAATCAGCTTTCTTTGAAATGGGAACAAATATGATCTCTTTCAGTGGGTTGCCCAGGTAACTGTGTTCCAAATTTCTTGGCATAGATGAGTGAGCACTTCCAGTGTCACATCTGTTTGTTAAAACATCTCAGTTGGTATTCCATCAATTCCTGGAGCCTTGTCTTTTGCCAGTGTACTCATGGATGCTTTCCTTCAGTACCATAGGTCCTGGTTTATATACTAACTCCTGAAGTGACTGAATGTTGACTAATCCTTTTGGGTACTGTGACTCTGTATTCCTTCTGTCTTCTTTTGATGCTTCCTGCCTCATTCAATATTTTCCCCATAGAATCTTCACTATTGCAGCTCTAGGCTTGATTTTTTCTTCAGTTCTTTCAGCTTGAAAAATGCCAAGCGTGTTCTTCCCTTTTGGTTTTCTATCTTCAGGTCTCTGCACATTTTGTCATAATAGTTTACTTTGTCTTCTCAAGCCACTCTACAAAATCTTCTGGCAAGCTCTTTTACTTCATTTCTTCTGTTTGCTTTAGCTACTCTACATTCAGCAGCAAGTTTCAGATTCTCCCCTGACAACCATTTTGGTCTTTTATTTTTTTTCCCGTCTTTTTAATAACCTGTTGTTTTCTTCTTTCATAGTGTCCTTGATGTTGTCCCACAACCCATCTTGTCTGTGGTCATTAGTATTCAATGCATCAAATCTATTCTTGAGATGAACTCAGGTGGCATATACTCAATGTCTAATTTTGTCACTTCTATATCTGCTCTAATTTTCTTTAGTTTCATCTCAGACTTGCATATGAGGAATGAATGATTTGCTCCACAGTTGAACCCTAGACTTGTGATTGATTTGATTTGATTCCTGTACATTCCTTCTGATGCAGTCCAAGTGTGTAGTTACTGTTTACATTGGTAAAGAAGGTGTTTGCAATGAAGATGTCCCTGATCTTGCAAAACTCTGTCATACAATCTCTAGTGTTATTTCTATTACGAAGGTTGTATTTTCTAACTACTAATTCTTCTTTTTGTTTCCAACTTTCTCACTGCAGTCATTGCTAATTATCAATGCCTCTTGATTGTGTGTTTGATCAACTTCAGACTGCAGAATTTGATAAAAATTTTCAATTGCCTTAACTTTGGCATTAGTGGGTTTTGTGTAAACCTAAATAATACTTGTATTAAGTGGTCCTCCTTGAAGACATATAGACACAATCCTATCATGACAGTTTTGTACTTCGAGATGGATCTTTACATGTTCTTTTTGGTCATGAATGAGATTCCATTCCCCATCAGTTTTTCATTTTCAACACAGTAGGCCATATGACCGATTCAAAAGGTCCAATACCAGTCCATCTTGGCTCACCAATGCCTGGGATATCAAACTTTCTGCATTCCATTTCACTTTTGACAACCTCTAATTTTCCAAGATTCACACTTCTTGCTTTCCACATTCCAATCATTAATGGAAGTTTTCAGCTATTTCTTCCCATTTTGAGTTGCTCCTGACAGCAAATGAAGGCCTGGAAAGTGTGGCTCCATCCATGCCACCCACCATGGTGGCATAGTGGTTAAATGCTACATCTGCTAGCCAAAAAGTCAGCAGTTCAAGTCCACCAGGCACTTCTTGGAAAACTCTATGGGACAGTTCCTCTCTGTGATGTAGGATTGTTATGAGTTGGAATTCACTCAATGGCAGTGGGTTGCAGTTGGGTACTTTGAAGAGTCAGGTCTTTCCCAGTCACCTTCTGAGTGTCTTTCAACCTGAGGGGCTTATCTTCCAGCACTATACCAAACAGTGTTTTGGTGCTATTCTTAAGGTTTTCACTGACTACATTTTTCAGAAGTAGACTTTCAGTTCCCTCTTCCTAGTCTGTCTTAGTCTATAAGCTCAGCTGGAAGCTGTCCAGCATGGGTGACCCTTCTGGTATTTGAAATACCAGTGGCATAGCTTCTAGCATCATAGCAATAGGCAAGCCACCACAGTACAACACGTTGTCATCTGTAGAGATTACAGTCTAGGAAACCATAGGATGCAGTTCTTCTCTGTCATTTGGGGTTACTATAAGTTGAAATAAACTCTACAGCATCTAGCAATGTGTATCTATCCATAAATCTATCTATCTGTCTACCTATGCTGTTGTTAGGTTCTGTCAAGTCAGTTCCAACTTGTAGCAATGCTATGCACAACAGAACAAAACACTGCCAGTCTTGGGCCGTGTCTACAATCATTTTTATGCTTAAACCTATCCTTGTGGCCACTGTGTCAATCCACCTTGTTGAGGGTCTTCCTATTTTTTGATGACTATACACTCTACCAAGCATGATGTCCTTCTCCAGGGACTGATCCCTCCTGACAACATGTCCAAACTATGTGAGATGCAGTCTTACCATCTTTGCTTCCAAGGAGTACTGTAGTTGTACGTCCAGAAAAGATTTGTTCTTTTGGCAGTCCGTGGTATATCCAATATTCTTCCCCAACACCACAATTCAAAGACATCAATTCCTTGGTCTTCCTTATTTGTTGTCCAGTTTTTGCATGCACATGGTATGATTGAAAATACCATGCCTTGAGTTACGTGGTCTTTGGTCTTCAAGGTGACATCTTTACTTTTCAACCCTTTAAAGAGGTCCTTTGCAGCAGATTTCCCCAGTCCAATGCATCTTTTGATTTCTTGAGCGCTGCTTCCATGGGCATAGATTGTAGACCCAAGTAAAATGAAATTCTTGACACCCTCAATCCTTTCTCCATTTATGGCAATGCTGCTTACTTGTCCAGTTTGAGGATTTGTGTTTTCTTGATGTTGTGGGGCAATCCATACTGAAGACTGTGGTCTTTTATCTTCATCAGTAAATGCTTCAAATCTTCTTCACTTTCAGCAAGTAAGGTGGTATCTTCTGAGAAACGTAGGTTGTTAATTAATCATGCTCCAATCCTGACACCTTGTTCTTCGCATAATCCAGCTTCTCAGATTATTTACTTGGCATACAGATTGAAAAGTATGGTGAAAGGATACAACCCTGACACATATCTTTCCTGACTTTAAACCACACAGCAATCCTTTGCTCTTTTCTCACAACCGTCTCTTGATCCATGTACAGATTCTTTAAGAGCATAATTAAGTGTTCTAGAATTCCCATTCTCTGCAATGTTAGCCATAATCTGTTATCATCCACACAGTTGAACGCCTTTGCATAGTCAATGAAACACAGGTAAATGTCGTTTTGGTATTCTCTACTTTCAGCCAAGATCCATCTGATATCAGCAATGATATTCCTGGTTCCATGTCCTCTTGTGAGTCTGGTCTGAATTTCTGGCAGTTCCTTGTCAATATACTCTGGCAGTCCCTTTTGAATGATCTTGAGCAAAATTTTACTCACATGTGATATTAATAATATTGTTCAGTAGTTTCTTTATTTGGTTGGATCACCTTTCTTTGGAATGGCATAAACATGGATCTCTTCCAGTCCACTGACCAGGTAGCCCAACTTCTCGGCATAGATGAGTGACCATTTCTAGCACTGCATCTGTTTGTTGAAATATCTCAGTTGACATTCTGTTCATTCCATGAGACTTGTTTCCCGCCCCGCACCCCCCCCCCACAATGCCTTCAATGTAGCTTCGACTTCTTTCAGTACCATTGGTGCCTGATCATATGCTACCTCTACAGAGAGCTGAACATCAGACATTTCTTTCTGGAATAAAGACTCTGTATACTTCTTCCATCTTCTTTTGATGCTTTCTGAGTCATTTATTTTTCCTGTAGAATTCTTCACCATTGAAACTCAAGGCTTGAATTTTTAATTTGGTTCTTTCAGCTTGAGAAATGCAAAACATGTCATTCCCTTCTCATTTTCTATCTCCAGCTCTTTTTGCAGATGCCATTATAATACTTTATTTTGTCTTCTTGAGCTGCCCTTTGAAATCTTCTATTCAGTTCTTTCACTTCATCATTCCCTCTTTTTGCTTTAGCCTTCCAACACTCAAGAACAAGTTTCAGAGTCTCTTCTGATATCTAATTTGGTCTTTTATTTCTTTCCTGTCCTTTTAATGACCTTTTTTTAGTCAGCTGGGGCTGCTTTAACAGAAATACCAGAGCAGATGGCTTTAACAAAGGAAGGCTTATTCTTACGCAGTCCAGTAGGCTACGAGTCCAAATTCAGGGTGTCTGCTCCAGGGGAAATCTTTCCCCCTAGTCGGCTCTAGAGGAAAGTCTGGTATTGCATCAGTCTTTGTCCAGGGAGCATCTTGGCAGAGGAACCTGAAGTCTGAAGGATGCACTTTTCTTCCAGTGCTGCTTGCTTGATTGTGTGAGGTTCCCAGTTCTCAGCCTGCTTCCCTTTTATCTCTTGCAGAATGGAAGGATTAGGGGTGGGCCAAGCCATACTCCAGGGAAACTCCCTTTACAGTGGAGCAGGGAGGTGATCTTATAAAGGGATTTACAGTCCCACCCTAACCTTTTAACATATGGCATAGGAAATGCACCAAACAGGACAGTCACCAGATACTGGGAATCATGGGCCAGCCACATAGCTACACCCCAAATTGGGGGACACAATTAAATCCATGACAGACCTCCTGCTTTCTTCATGGATGATGTCTTTGATGTCACTCCACAATTTATCTGGTCTCCAGATCTCAAATCTGGTCTCAAATCTGTTCTTGAGATGGTCTCTAAACTCAGATGGGATATACTCAAGGTCTACTTTGGTTCTCGTGGACTTGTTCTAATTTTCTTCAGTTTCAGTTTGAACTTGCATATGAGCAATGGGTAGTTTGTGTCTCAGTCAGTACCTGGTCTTCTCCTGACTGCTATTATGGAGATTTTCCATTGTCTTTTTCCACAGATGTAGTTGATTTCATTCCTGTGTATTCTACCTGGTGAGGTCCGTGTGTACAGTCGCCATTTGTGTTGGTGAAAAAAGATATTTGCAATGAAAAAGTCATTGGTCTTGCAGAATTCTATCACGCAATCCCCATCCGTGTTTTCCAACTACTGATCCTTCTTTGTTTTGGACATAGGCATTCTAATTCCTAGTAATTATTAATGCATCCTGATTGCATGTTCAATCAATTTCAACTACAGAAGCTGGTCTTTATTTCTGGTATAGTAGACCATATGATTGTCAGATTCAAAATGGCTGATACTGGTCCACTTCAGCACACTAATGCCTAGGATATTGATGTTTGTACATTCCAGTTCATTTTTGATGATTTCCAATTTTCCTGGATTCACACTTCATACATTCCATGTTCTAGCTATTAATGGATGTTTGTAGCTGTGTCTTCTCATTTTGAGTTGTACCACATCAGCAAATGAAGATCCCCAAGGCTGTACTCCATCCACATCATCAAGGTCAACTCTACTTTGAGGAGGCAGCCCTTCCCCAGTCATCCTCTGAATGCTTCCCAACCTGGAGACTCATTTTCTGGCACTACATCTGACAATGTTCTGCTGCTATTCATAAGGTTTTGACCAGCTAATTTTTTTTTTAAAGAAGTAGACTGCTAAGTCTTCCTTCCTAGTTTGTCTTAGTCTGGAAGCTCAGCTGAAACCTGCCCACCATAGGTAACCCAGCCGGTACCTAAATACTAGTGACATAGCTTCCAGAATCACAGCAACAAGCAATCCTCCACTGACAGACAAGTCGGGGCTGCTCACACTCTCTTTACTCCTTCCTAGTCTGCCTACTCTCGCTTTACTCAGTCTTCCAAGCCAGCTCACCCTCCCTTTACTCACTGCTTCCTCTCCCTTTATGGACAGGGTGTAAGGTAATTGTAAATCAATTTTGTCTTGGAGTCACCCTTGGGAGCTCTCATACCCATCCAGTTCTTCCTTCTCACTCAGGACAAGCAGGTGGTGATATCTCACACCTCAGTCATTCACTGGGTGCATTCCCCAGTGCACACCTTTCTGCCTGGCTCTGCTGCTGCCCAAAGAGGCCCTTGTGCCACTAATTTAGCAGGCTAACAGTAATGCCGCTCACTCCCCAATGATGCCAGCATAGCCTACCCAACTTTTATTTCTCCACTGCTCAGAGGTTGCCATTTCTTCAAGATGTTATCTGTGCCAGGTGATGAAACCAAGCTTCAGAATGCTTGTTCATTTTTTCTTCAACAAAAAATGGTTCAAGTCTGTGTCCCTCTACATCCTGTGGCCATTCTGATGTCTACTTAAGTTTTAGCTATCAAAGATGGACAGAATAGAATAAGTTCAGTCCTCTTTCCCGTCCCATTGACGGTATGAGAAGTACTTCTTTCCTTCTCTCTTTCTGTCTCTATCTTTCCCACCTACACCATGAGCCAATCCTCTCTGCTCTCTTCCCAGTGTTATAAGTTAACTCAGCTCATCTCAAAACCCTAGTCTTTCTCATGTTCATTTATTATCACCTGCTTCTTACAGAATTACACAGTGAATTTATTTAAAGTTCTGTGCTTATTTCTTAGGAAACTTTTTATAGTGACTACAAAAATAAAGTGCTTATTAAATCTGTAGCACAGCTGAAAACTTCTATTTTGTGTTAGATTAAAATTATTAATTTCTGCTGTATTAAGAAGAGGTTTTAAAGAGAATTTTGACGGTGGTCAAAGTTTTCTCTATTTCTTTTATTTTGGAATCTTCAAGCTCCATGACAACTAACTGCACAGAAGAGAGCTTCGTGGGAAAGAGTACAATTTGGAAACATTTATAGCACAAAAACTTCAGCTACAGGGTTGATGTTGAGTCCTTAGTTTATTGTCATTGTCTTGGAATTGATCAAGTACTTTCACTAGATGGAGAAGCTGAGGTAGGGATTATATCTTCTGTATCTTCACATGACTCAAGAGAACATGTGCAAGTAATGTTATTGTTGTTGGTAAGTATGGAGGAGATGGTTCTGACTCACAGCGACTCTGTACAACAGGATAAAATGCTGCCCGATCTGTGCCATCCTCAGAGTTGTTGCAGTGTTTAAGCCTATTGTAGCCACAGTGTCGGGAGAAGAGCCAGTTCCTTTTTTACCATTGAGAGATTTTTGAAAGTATAAAGTTTTGTATTGTAATGAATACCAGAGTTAATCCCAAGTGAAATTAAAATGGTTTAGATTTCAAGAAGACATAGCTTTCAAATTATTTTTCTTCTGGCCCTGCCAATCAACCGAAATTCAATTTATCCCTCCCCAATTCATTTTTTAAATCAGAATAAGAAGCATAGATCCAGAAGTTGTCTTACACTCCTTTTCCCTAACTGTTATCTAACCAGTTCCCAAGTTCTATAAATCTTACCCCTTGATATATTTTAAACTCTTTCCTACTGCAACTGCCTAAATTCAGAATCTTATCACATCTCCTAACCTTATCACAGTTACCTCTTAACTCTTCTCCATTAGTTGAGTTTCACTTCCATCTAATACAGAAATTTTATTTCCAGTGTTATTATTCTAGAGCCAGAATCAGCATGTCCCTATTCTGCTTAAAATTCCTCAGCAACTCCGGGGAGACCGTGTAATAAGTTGCCTGGCAAGATATTGCATCATATGGGATTCCGCGCCTATGGATCAGGTATTTAAAACAAACAAACAAATTGGTGTTGGCTGAAGCTCTGCAAATATGAATCAATTCCATAGCCAGAATAGTTATCTGTCCCTGAAATGATAAGCTGTTTGTTTTTCCTGGTTGAAAGAGGCCCAGTGTAGTTCTTGCCATCCGTGACTGGTTGGTCTTTTTGAGAAATAGTGCCATGTTAGGATATCAGCACTGTTGGCTGTTGCTGGAATGTTAGAGGTCCAGAGGCAGCAGGAGCCTGGCAGGAGCTTGGTAATTGGGAGACCTGGCTCTTGGGCTCACGTGTAGTCTCCGTCTCTGCCACCTTCACCACTTTATCGCTATTCCCATCATTCTGGTTCTAAGTGGCTGTTGACAAAGGCTAGATAACATGAGCTGCTCTAGCCATTTTTGTCTCCTCACTTGTTTAGACCCTTTACTAGGATGAATGCTTTATAATGGGTGATGATGGGTGTTGGAGAAATCTTTTTTTGTGTCCCCGGCCATACATTCATCTACACGTCTTTATACCAGATCTTCTTGCATCTGATCTTATAGGTCTTCTTCTAGAACTTTGGCCATCCATTGTGGCCATTGACATTGCACTGAATGTTCTCATCCTGGGCCACTTCTCTTCCTACACAAAGTGGGTGGTCAAGTACATTGCTTGCAGCTCCATCTGTTGTAAAGATTTTCCCTCATCATGGCTTTCAAGATAATTGCCCGGATGTGTCTAGATTTTTAGATTCCATCCACATACAGAGTTGATCCATCTGTTAACCAGCTCAGGGTTTCCCTTCCTCCTTCAGTTGCTCATAATGATCTTTATATGGCCACAGAGCCATCACAGGCAGGGATGCTGGTCCACCCATGGTCATCTTCTTTCCTAGATTTATCACAAGATTTTCATGGTCTTTTTGAAGACACTTTATGGAGATTCTTATCTTCCATTTCATGACTGCTCTTCTCCATGTAACTTAAGAAAAATACCCACCTTAACAAGGACTCTTGCCAGGCTGTGGGCCCCAAACAAAGGGATGTTTCAAAATAGTGATGTAAGAATTCCTTGAGTGTTAAGTTAATTTCTTTTTTTTTTTTTTTTTAAAAAGTTGCATGAGCAGCTACATTAAAAAAATAATGGTCACTGTAAGTTTGGGCATACAACTTAGGAGGAGTTCAAAGATTCAAGAGGGACTGCAGTGATAAAATACGTGTATTACCACCTGCTTATTACCATCTACAGTTTAGTTCTAAGCTGTTATTATAAGTAGATGGTAATACAGGAATTTTTAAATGGTTATCAAAAATCACAGCATATTCATTTTGACTAGAGAATTTGTAAACTATATTTGCAAATGTAATCCTGAAAAAATGCTATTAATTTTAGGGACAGTTGTAAAAAATAAAAACATTAAACATTTCAAATACGTATCTACATGTTTGTTGTTCAGCAGTAGAAATTTGGAAACGCTGGTGGTGTAGTGGTGAGGTGCTATGTCTGCTAACAAAAAGGGCGGCAGTTTGAATTCACCATATGCTTCTTGGAAACTCTATGGGTGGTTCTACTCTGCCCTATAGGGTCACTATGAGTTGGAATCAACTTGATGGCACTGGGTTTGGTTTTTGCGTTTAGTAGAAATTTGGTCATAATTTCAAACATGGAATACATTATGTTAGGAAAAATTATTTAGGAAAGTAAAATAAAAATGCAAGTTGAAGCAGAAAAAAATTAAATTTCAGTTTCTTCAAGAAGAATTTATTCAAGTTTTGTTAAAAAAGAATGATGCAGGTATCAAGTCAATATATGTTTAAATTCTTTAGCATATATTTAAAAGGGCAATTTAACATTTTAATTTAAAATGTCAATATTGACAGTCACTGGAAATTATAACTTTTACAACTATTTAAACATTTGATTAAATTTCTTTAGCGTTCAGCTTAAAAAACTGTCAGAGGCAAATATTTTTATAAAGTTCTTTTGGGAGTATGTGAAAAAATTAAAAATAGCTAATGGCCTGTTGCATGTTGTTGATACCACTTATTTGGGATAAAACAAGTGTCTTGAATCATCTTAACATTACTCATTGCCTTGTGAGCACAATACCTTCTTCCACGTCTTGAATTCCTGGAAGACAGGACAAATTCTGCACCTTACTACAAGGACCCATCTGACAGTTTGTTCTACTGTGGTGGCTTGCATGTCATTAGGATCCTGGAAGCTATGTCCATGGTATTTCAGATACCAGTGGTGACAGGTTTCAGCAGAGCTTCCAGACTAAGACAGACTAGGAAGAAAGACCTGGTGAGCTACAAATTGGCCAGTGAAAATCCTATGGATCACAATACGATTTTGTTTGATTGTAGTTCTTGAAGATGAGCTCCCCATGTTAAAAGCCACTCAAAATGCATGCAGCTACAACAACGGATTCAAGCATAGCAGTGCTCGCAAAGATAACACAGGCCCTAGCAACATTTTGTTCTGTTGTACATGGGTCACCATGAGTCAGAGCTGAGACAGTGGCAGCTAATGACAACACTGGAGCTGTGGTCTAGATGAGGATGGTTAGTGTAGTGATCCAAACGCTAAGGAAAACTCCGTGCAGGCTTTTGAACATATGAGGGACTGTCCAATTAAGACCCCTCTCCACACAGTCCTCACAGCACCTGGGTCATTTTGACATCTCTCTGGTGTCTCGTCCTCTGGTTGGTGAATTCATGGCATGCCTTCCACTGCTGCCATCTAGGAGAGTCAACACTGATTAAAGATGATACTCTTTCCTGGTGGTGTTGTTGTTGTTAGGAATGATTGAATTGGGTTCCAATTCATAGCAACCCCATGCATGAAAGAACAAAACACTGCCCAGTCCTGTGCCACATCCACAATTGTTTTTATGCTTAAGCCCATTGTTGCAGCCACTGTATCAGTCCATCTTGTTGAGGGTTTTCTGCTTTACGAAGCATGATGTCTTTCTCCAGCTGGTCCCTCCTAACAACATGGTCAAATTACATAAGATGCAGTGTCGCCATCCTTGCTTCCAAGGAGCACTCTGGTTATGCTTCTTCCAGGACACATCTGTTTGTTCTTTTGGCAGTCCATGGTATGTTCAACATTCTTCTCCAACACCACAATTCAGTTCTCTCTTCCTTATTTGTTGTCCGGCTTTCATATGCCTATGACGCAAATGAAAATACCATGACTTGGGTGAGGTGCGCCTTAGTGTCAAGTGACATCTTTAGTTTTCAACATTTTAAACAGGTCTTTTGCAGCAGGTTTTCCCCATACAGTTTGTCTTTTGGTTTCCTGACTCCTGCTTCCACGGGCTTGGATTGTAGAAACAAGTAAAATGAAATCCTTGACAACCTCAGTCTTTTCTCCATTTGTCATGATGTTGCTTAATTGTCCAGTTGTGAGAATTTCTGATTTCTTGACTTGGATCTTTATCAGCAAGTATTTCAAATCCTCTTCCCTTTCAGAAATCACTTTCCTGGTGAGCATGGACAAAAACTTGGACTCTATTTCAACACACATTTTATTCAGCCACTGCCAAACAAGAAAGTTGGCATTTTAGTTGTAATTTGTTAGCTTTCCGTGTTGTACGTTGTGGCTATTCTCCAATTCTTTGTTTCCCTGTCTAAGAGTTAGCACTGGAGCCCTGATGGAAACGTGGTTAAGCTCTCAGCTGCTAACCAAAAAGTCCGCTATTCAGATCCACCGGCCATCTTTTGGAATCCTGTCGAGCAGTCCTATTCTGTCCCTTACAGTCATTATGAGTTGGAATTACTCAACAGTAATGGATTTGGTATGGAAGAGTTAGCACTGCTCACTAGCGCTTGCTGCTAACCTTACATTAGAGATTTACAACTGGAAACCAACCCATCGGGAAGCCTAGAATGTATTGATCATTTTTAAACCATGAGTGAAGTTTTCTGCTATGCAGACTGCAGTGTACGCTCAATACAGTGATATAGGGTAGGAACTTTTAATCTTCAGAAACATTGCATCATTCAAAAGACTATAACTTTCAAAGCCTAACTATAGAAGAAATGGAATTTGTCTCTGAGCTATTAAAAATAGTGTATGGAGAAATGTACTGAGCAATAGAACTAATCCTCTTTATGTTTCGTTTAAAACACTTATTCCTTAGGCACATACTTAACCAAGAAACTTAGTAATTGTTGGTAAGACTAGTGCAAATTAGTGGAAAATCTGTTTTATAGGGCGCATTTTTGCAATAATCAAAATCTCAGTGTGTTTGAGAATAAATAATTAATAAAATTGAGGGGTTATCTCGTGAAGATGTTTAGATAACCCTGCAGTGCTTAGAAAACGTAAATAACAATGGGACATACGTTTTTCTCGTATTTTATGTTCCTGAAAATTAGAGGGTACCTAACATGGTTTCCAAATGCTATAATTGTTCTCCGTAAAATTTTGTATATAAAAAAACTTCTTAGAGAACTCTGACTATGGTACAAACACAGGCTTCATTCCAGCCTTTGCTCAAATTATCACCACTTCCAAAATAATAGTGTCAGGTTGAAAGTCTTTTTATTTATTTATTTATTTTTTGCAAGCAAAAAGCTTACAAATGTCCTTATTCAGAGATCAAAACAGACTCTGAATACAGGAGTGTTTTATTATTTGCCTTTTGAGATCTGGATGCTGGTAGAAAAGGGAGGCGGATTCTCTTCCATCTTTTTTTGTTTTCTGTTTGGATCCTAATGTTATTGTGAGGTGCCTTCAAGTTGGTTCCTACTCACAGTGGCACTATCGGACAGCATAGAACTACACTGGAGGGTTTTCTAGGCTAAAATCTTTATGAAAGAAGATCACCAGCTATTTTCTGTCATTGAGCCACGGGGGTTGAGGGGAGGGGTTCGAATCACCAAGTGTCAGTTAACAGCGGAGCACTTAGCTGTTGTACTACGGAGGCTCCCTTGATTCCTAAGAAAACCATACTTGTTGCCCCTGAGTAAATTCTGGCTCAGTGTGACCCTACAGGATGCAGCAGAACTGCCCTACAGAGTTTCCAAGGAGAGGCTGACGATTTCATCTGCTGAACTTTTGGTGAACAGCTAATAAGTCTTAACCACTGCTCTACCAAGGTATCTTGATTCCTAAAACAAACAAACAACTCTTCACCTCTGAGTTGGTTCCACCCTATAGTGATTCCTAATCAACTCTAAATATGTTTATTTAGTGCCCTGAGTTTACATGAGGCCAAAGAAACAAAATTCTTGAAGTAAGCAATCTCAGACTTGCTAAATATGTGAGCAGAGGCAACTTCCTAGAAGCTTTTTGTTTTGATACTCCTCCCCTCCCCAGGTAACACCCCAAAGCCACTGCTGTCAAGTCAATTCTGACTCACTGTGACCCTAAGAGGTCAGAGCAGAACTGCCCCACAGAGTTTTCAAGGAGTGCCTGGTAGATCTGAACTGTTGAACTTCTGGTTAGGGCACAGAGCACTTAACCACTGTGCCACCAGGGCTGCCTTTTTCAGGTAAAGGAAATCATAATTCCCATCTAAAAAATTGTGAGGATTAAATTAGACGCTGTGTGTAAAGTGTCTAATGCATTGCCTGGAACAGAGGGTACACTGAATGGAGGAAGGGCTTTTTCTTTGACTTTCAAAATTATTATAGGGAATACTAAAGCAACAAATGTTTGTGATGTCCTAAGATAGAGGATTAGTTAAAGAAATTGTGCATGTACTGTCTCAGTTTCCCAGGGATGCTGAAACAGAATACCACAAGCTGGGTGGCTTATAAGATGAGAAATTCATTATCTCACAGATCTAGAGGCTTAAAGAAGGAGAGAGAGGAGAATGATGTGTGTGGGATCATAAGCTAGATACATAAATACCCTACAGCAATTACTTATACTATTTTGGCCAGAATGAATCACATAGAACCACCCAGGCTAAACACTGTTATAAGTACTCTGTTTAAAGCACTCTGATCAGGAGAAAGTCTAGATTACTCCAGGATTACCTATAGGGATCACTTACTCGGATTTGGACACTTACAAGAAAATGGCCAAATTTCCTCCAGTTTCCCACCCCCTGCATTTCTGTTTAAGCCCTAAAAGTTAAATATAGATAAATTTCATTCAAAGGAAATCAAAAGGAGGGGTCAGTATACATGTTAAAATTAATTTTATGTGTCAGTTTGGTTATACCACGGTTTCTAGTCATTTGGCCAAACACTAGTCTTGTTACCCCCCAATGCCTATCAGTTTGTGGTATTGGGGGGACTTGTGTGTTGCTGTGATGCTGCAAGCTATGTCACTGGGAATCAAATACCAGCTGGATCACCCATGGGAAGCAGTTTCAGCGGAGCTTCCAGACTGAGACAGACTAATAAGAAGGGTCTGGCAGTCTACTTTCAAAAAGAATTAGCCAGGAATACCTTACAAATAGCAAGAGAACATGAGCAACATAGTCCCTGAAGATGAGGCCCTCAGGGCGGAAGGCACTCGAAGTACCCCTGGGGACAAGCTGCTTCCTCAAAGTAGAGATGATGTGAATGACGCGGACAGAGTCAAGCCGTCTGGACCTTCACAGATTGATGTGGTATGGCTCAAAATGAGAAGGAACAGCTGCAAACATCCATTAATAATCAGAATCTGAAATGTAAGAAGCATACATCCAAAAAAACTGGAAATTGTCAAAAATGAAATGGAATGCATAAAAATCTGTATCCTGGGCACTAGTGAACTAAATGGAAGATTTCAAAGAGCAGCTCAAGGAGACAAAGTAAAGCATTATAATGATGTGCAAAGAGATGGAGCTAGGAAACAAAAAGGGAAGAACATATTCTGCTTTTATCAAACTGAAAGAACTGAAGAAAAAATTCAAGCCTCGAGTTGCAATAGCAAAGGATTCTACAAGAAAAATATTAAACGATGTAGGAAACATCAAAAGAGTACAGAAGGAACATGCAGAGAACTTAGACCCAAAGGAACTGGTCCATGTTCAGGCATTTCAAGATACACTTATGATCAGGAACCAATGGCACTGAAGGAAGAAGTCGAAGCTGCACTGAAGGCATTGGTAAATACACAAGGCTTCATGAATTGACATAATGTTAACTGAGGTATTTCAACAAATGGAAGCAACACTGCAGGGGCTCACTTGTTTATACTAAGAAATTTGTAGGACAGCTACCTCGCCAACTAACTGGAAGAAATCCATGTTTATGGCCATTCACAAGAAAGGTGACCCAACCGAACGCAGAAATTATTGAACAGTATCATTATTATCACATGCAAGTAACATTTTGCTAAAAATCATTTAAAAGCAGCTGCACCAGTACATTGACAGGGAACTGACAGAAATTCAGGCTGTATTTAGAAGAGGACATGGAACTAAGGATATCATTACCGATGTCAGATAGATCTTAGCTGAAAGCAGAAAATACCAGAGAGATGTTTACTTGTGTTTTATTGACCATGAAACGGCATTTGACTGGGTGGATGATAACAAACTGTGGATGACATTGCAAAGAATGGGCTTCCAGAACATTTAACTGTGCCCGTGAGGAACCTGTGCCTAAAGGGATACTGTGTGGTTTAAAGTCAGGAACTGTGTGTCAGATTTGTATCCCTTCCCCATACTTATTCAGTTCTCATGGTGAGCAAATAATCTGAGGAGCTGGACAATATCAAGAATATGGCATCAGGATTGGAGGACAATTCATTAATAACCAGGAATATGAAGATGACAAAACCTTGCTTGCTGAAAATGAAGGAGAGCCGAAGTACCTGCCGACGAAGATCAAAGCTCATTGCCTTCAGTATGGCTTATGCCTCAACATAACAAAATATGAAATTTTCACATCTGGACCAATAAGCAACATGATGAATGGAGAAATGATTGAGGTTGTCAAGGATTTCATTTTACTTGGATCTATAATCAAAACCCATGGAAGCAAGAGTTGAGAAATCAAAGGATGCATTGCTTTGGGCAAATCTGCTGCAGAACACCTCTTTAAATTGTTGAAAAGCAAAAAAATCATCTTAACAATAAGAAGTTCCTGACTAAACCGTCTTCTTTTCCATCATCTCATATGCATGTGGAGTCTGGACAGTGAATAAGGAAGACCAAAACAGAATTTGACATCTTGGAACTGCAATCTTCGTGAAAAATATTTACTATACCATGGAGTGCCAGAAGAAGGAAAAAAAGAAAATTGTCTCTGAAGAAGTTCAGCCAGATTGCTCCTAAAAAGCAAGGACAGTGAGATTAAGTCTCACATACTTCAGACATGTTATCATGCCAATCAATTCCTGGAGAAGGACATGGTGTTTGGTAGAGTACAGGACAAAAAGGATGAAGACATGTGATGAGACAGTTACACACAGTGACTGCAGCATTGGCCTCAAGTATAACAACAAACAATGGCACTGAACAACAACAATCTAGTTGCTGTTCTATGATTTCATTACTTCCCATAATGCAACATAATATAATACAGTGAAATTCTTGAGAAGTGGCAACTTGATGGACTGCTTTGTTTTCCCAAGTCTGGCAACCTTTTCCTGTTTGGCAGGTGCAATCTTACTACTTTTCTATGGCTTTTTATTAATGTAAAATATTTGAGTTTTCTTTCTCTGACAGGTTTCTACCTTAGGCATGTTCTAGCTTTCACAGGTTTAACTGTACAGATGGCATCATGGAAGGTGAATTTTCATCAGTTGAAAAGGGAGTTTCTTAGGACATGCTCTATCTCTCAGGCTATAATCAGATATTTTGGCAAAAGTCTGCCTTTTACACTTTCTCCATTCTGCACTATTTTGCTGTCACCTCGGCTATGGATTTGGGGATTTAAGTTTGCAGAAGTCTCCACCTTGCCACAAGACTTATGAATTTTGGACCATCTACTGGTTGTGTTTACATAGAAAATCCTAAGACATTTGGCTTCCTGAAGAAGGTTAAGTCTCAAGGGAGTTATCTTTGGTTAGGTGAAGGAAATGGGCAGAAGGAAAGGGGGTGTTGTGTGAGTATTATGTATCCCCTGCAGGGAGACCTCAGACTATGGTCAAGTGATAAAAGCTCTCTGAATTTCCATCTCCACTGTTGCAAACATCCTCTGAGATTCAAATGCAAAAACATAGCTGAGTACTTAGGAAATAGAAAGTAAAATGTTGGAGAATTATTAAGAGAATGCTGTGACCTACATTATTCCATGTACAATCAACATGCTGACATTAGTTGCATCATAAAGCAAACTTTGCAATTTTTCCCTGTGGATTAAAGGTGACCAGAAGCTGCAGAACCGGGCAACCAATGGCTACTGCTTTATTCCAACACCAAGTCATTCCCATTGCAAACTGTTCACACATTCAGGTCCAATGTCATTGAAGCCCGTGTTCTACGGGGGACAGGGGTGTGTGCCTAAACTTGCAGAAAGAATTAAAGTTTTTGTTCTCTTACCTAAGATTTTTATGTAACTTTGCAGGTGCAAACCTTTAAGCTGCCTTTCATAAACAGGCCATGGTTGATTAGGTTATTTGGTAGGTTTGGGTTTTTTTTTTTTTCTCCCTAAAGGAGGTAAGAGTTGAAAATAGCTGTATCGAGATAAATCATGTGCCTGTCAACCCTTTTGAAACTTAGTGAGCACTTTCAATAAGTCTAAAGTGTATCTGACATGTGTTGCTTTGGCTCTTTGCTAAAGTTTCTGTTGGCTTTCTCTTCTAATGCCATTTCCAACTCTAGAAACCACTTTCTGTTAAGTGAATTTGTAAGATGAATGAGAAAACCTTGCAAGGTTGATTGGAACTAGATGCAGGGAAACCCCTAAATGCTTTTTCTGTATGAAAGAAAACATTATTTTACTGTAAATCTAGAGTTTTTCAGAAGTGATGTAATTTTAGATGCTGTATTACAGTCCTGTTTATAAAAAAAATTGAATGAGTTGCAAATTGTCTAAATAGTTGATTTCCCAATGACACATCAACTTAATATTAAGTGTTTTAGTTTACAACTTCAATATTTTAATTGAATAGCAATAAAAGTTCTAGACGTGTTTAACCATGTGTTAGGTGCAGTCAGATCTTTTCTAACTTATAGTGGCCCGATGTACAACAGAAATAAACACTCCTGGACCTGTACCATCCATGTCACCATTGTCCCTGAGTCCACTGTTACAGACACTGTGTCAGTTCATCTTGTTGAGGGTCTTCCTCTTTTTTCTGACCCTCTACTTTGCCAAGCATGATATCTTTCTCCAGGGACTGATACCACCTGATAGCATGTCCAATGTATGTGAGATGAAGTCATGCCACTAAGGAGTATTCTGGCTATACTTCTTTCAAGACAGATCTGTTTGCTCTTCTGACAGTCCATGGTCTATTCAATATTCTTCATCAACAGCATAATTCAAAGGCACCAATTCTCCTTCAGTCTTCCTTATTCATTGTGCAGCTTTCTTATGCATTTGAACATACTGTAATTTGGATAAGGGGCACCTTAGTTCTTAATGTGATATCTTTGCTTTTTAACACTTTTGAAGACATTTTGCAGCAGATTTGCAAATGCAATGTCTTTTGATTTCTTGACTGTTACTTCTGTGAGTGTTGACTTTAGATCCAAGTAAAATGCAATATTTGAAAACTTCAATCTTTGCTCTATTTATCATGATGTTACCTATTGGTCCAATTGTGAGAATTTTTGTTCTCTTTATGTTGAGGTGTAATTCATTCCGCAGGATGGTCACTTCGATTTTCGTCACTAAGTGCTTCACGTTCTTTTTCACTTGCAGCAACCAAGGTTGGATCATCTGCATAATGCAGGCTGCTAATGAGTCTTCCTCCAAACCTGATGCCTCATTCTTCTTCATATAGCCCAGATTCTCAGATTATTTGCTCAATATACAGATTGAATAAGTATGGTAAAAAGATAAAACCCCAATGCACACATTTCCTGACTTTAAACCACACCAAATCAATCAACCAAACAAACTCAGTACCTGTAAATCATTTCTGACCCATGATAATTTTATAGGACAAAGTAGAACTGCTCCATATTTGCCAAGGAGCGCCTGGCAGATTTGAACTGCCAGCCTTCTGGTTAGCAGACATAGCACTTAACCACTATGCTTTGACAGTTTCCTTTAAACCACACAGTATCCTCTACTTTGGTTCTAACAACTACCTCTAAGTCTAACTACAGGTTTCTGTGAGCACAGTTAAGTGTTCTGAAATTCCCATTCTTCACAGTGGTATCCATAATTTGTTATGATCCATACAATTGAATACTTTTGAATAGTCAGTAAAGCATAGATAGACATCTTTCTGGTATTCTCTGATTTCAGCCAAAATCCATGTGATATCAGCAATGATATCCCTGGTTGCATGTCTTCCTCTGAATTGGCTTGAATTTCTGATAGTACTCTGTTAATGTACTGTCACAACCACTTTTTAATGACCTTCAGCAAAATTTTACTTTCACAGGACAGTAATGATTTTTTAAAAATAATTTCTGCATTTCCTTGAATCACTTCTGTTTGGAATGGGCACAGATATGGATGTCTTACAGTTGGTTGGCCAGGTAGCTGTCTTCCAAACTTCTTGCATAGATGACAGAACCTCCAGCACAGCCCACATTTGTTGAAACATCTCTTTTTTTCCGTTGGTTTCTGGAGACTTGCTTTTCCCCAGTGCCTTCAGTGCAGTCTGTACCTCTTTACTTCAGTACTATGATTCTTGATCTTATGCCACCTCCGGAAATGCCTGACTTCTTATGTGTTCTTACGATGCTGGAAATTATGTTACTGATTTTCAAAAGCCAGCAGTGTTGTAACCTGACCCTAGTAGTGCCAGTACATTTCCATTAGTCCTTAAACTAGTCCAGCCAGAGTTGGTCAACCCTACATGCACATAAAGGCCATTTGTGTCCACCAATTGCCTTCAATAGAAGACCAGCAATAAGTGGAAAGAATCAGAAGGAAAATCATTACCCAGACCCTATTCTGAAACAAGAGGTCCAAGAAGAACCATGTCTCCTCTGTTTCATGGTTGCCTTCTAGAATTTTCTCTCTATTATGGCTATGCAGTCACCATCTTGCTGCACAAATCACATATAAGTTCTTCTTCCCTATAGCTTGGTAAGTCAGATCTGAGGAACTTTCTCCCAGCTTCCTGCTGTACACATTGCAATAACATTACTTTCTCAACGACCAGTGTCCAGGTAATTGGCAAACCTGAGTACACTGGACAAGGACTTACTTTCCCATGCTCAGTAACAGGGTTAGCAATGGTGGACAGGTTTCAGCAGAGCTTCTAGACTAAGACTAATGAAGAGAAAAGGCCTGGCTATCTACTTCCGAAAATTATTCAAAAAATTAAATAAAATCCTTATGAATTATAACAAAACATTGACTGATAGAGTGCTAGAAGATGAGCCCTCTAGGTTGGAAGGCACTCAGAATACACCGTGACTGCAATGAGCTCAAACACACCAGTGGTCAGGAAGACAGTACAGGACCGTGCAACAGCTTGTTCTGTTGTACATGAGGTTGGCATGAGTTGTTGGTGACTCAGAAGCAACGGACAACAATAGCAGTGTAAGCAAATGTTAAGTCCTCCAAAATCAGTGTATTGTTCTGTTCATGATGAAGCATAGGGCAACTTTTATTAGGACTGAAGAAATAGTTTGGATTGAGTGTGGCCACTCTCCAAAGTGCCCTGAGGTGTTCTTGTCACACATGAGATGGTATGGGCTGGCTGTACCTAGCTTTGAGGCTGTGTTGCTAAACCTGGGTAAATATACCCAAATATGTACTTTTGATGTACATCATGTAAGGACTGAATCTTTGCCAGCTGATTTTGATGGAAGACTTTGCTTCTATCCAAAATCGTATGCAAATTGCTGGTGCTGGCTGTGTTTCCTCACTGCCTTGCTCTCTGATCTCAGGGTTCTGTGTCTGTCAGCAGCTCCGCAGAGATTTTGTGGGAACTGGTATTCACCCTCTCTGGCAGCTGTGCTCTTCTGCAGGATCATCAGTCTTCTGCAGGCTGTGGTGATAGGGTGAGTTTTTAAACTCTTTTGGCAGAAATAGTCATTTCCTGCTCAGAAATAAAGATGAAAGTAAATCCCACACTTTGCAGCAATGTGGGTACTGTGTCACTTCCACACAGCATCATTACGCTGCCTCCACCCACCCACCCCCATAGTTAGCCAGAACTTCACTACTCCATCCTCTCTTGACTGGGCTGTACCAGCTGCATCCATCTCCAAGATAATGTCCCTGTTCCCAGGGACCAGTTACTCAGCTTTATAGCCTTAGGAGTTCATACCAGTCTTTTTGTTTTCCTGTTATCTGCATACTTTTGAACCTGAAAAAACCTTGGTAGTCAAAATGTATGCACCATACATTAACAAACAACTCACAAAACCTCTAATGAAAATTGCTTTCTTTGGCTATGTTATAGAAACATGTTGTAGTCACTTGTTACTGGAATGAAAACTGAACATCTATATTCATGATTCCTTTTTGTAACTTAACATTTTGGTCATGGTAAATTGTATTAGTTTCTTAGAGCTGCTATAACAGATATACCACAAGTGTGGGGCTTTCACAAACAAAAATTTAATTTATCACAGCTTGGGAAGCTAGAATCTGAATTCAGGGCACAGGTTCTATGAGAAGACTCTGTCCATTCTTTATGTATAAATGTACATATATATAAGTGGATGTGGGTTTAGGGATCAGATACTTAACAAATTAGGTTTATGCCTCAGGCCTCAGGCCTCAGGTCTCAGACTGTGTCCATGAACTTATATCAAATATAGGCTCCCAAGAGAAATCTCTGCAAAAGATACTACTTATGTTGTTATGTTGCTCACTATAAACAAAAAGAATCTTACTTCTAATAGAAGAATTAATTCAAACCAGTAATAGCTATATTAATAAAATGAGGTGTTGTTGGGTGCTGTGAAATTGATTCCAATTCATAATGACCCCATACAATAAAGTGGCCCCATAGAGTTTTTTGACTGTAATCTTTAAAGAAGCAGGCTGACTGACGTAAGGTTTTTCCTGGCAGTTTGAAAGAAAAGCCTGGTGATCTACTTCTAAAAGCTCATTCATTAAAAGCCCTACAGAGCACAGTTCTACTCTGATATAAATAGGATTGCCACGAGTTGGTATGGATTTCATGGTAACTGTTTTACGAGGACTGATAATGAAGTTTGCCAACTCATCCTGGTAAAAGTACTACATACCTCATTGCCGAATGTCACTACAGTCACCTTTGAAGTATTCCCCTTGGGAAGCTGTGCACCGACACTGGCATCTGGTCCACCTTTCAAAGCAATCTTGAAACTCTTTTTCTGGAATGGCCATCAAAGCTGTCATCACATTACCCTTGATGTCCTGAATGTCATCAAAGTGTCTTCCTTTCAATATTTCTCTTATCTTTGGTTTTTAAAAAAAGTCATTGAGGGCTCAGATCAAGTGAGTAAGGGAGGGAGTTCCAAATATAGTTGTTTACTGACTAAAACCTCCCTCACAGGCAGCTACACAATTACATGCAGGAACTTTCTGCCTTGTCACCATGCACAACAGCCATTCCAGAAAGACTTCCAAAATTGCTTTAAAGGGTGGATACGTACTGGTGTCAGTGCATAGCTTCCTAAGGGGAGTACTTCGAAGGTAATCCTAGTGATATTCAGCAACGAAGTATATAGCCCTTAGAGCAATTAAGTTCATGGACTTAACTGTCAGACCTAATATGCAGATGTAACCAAAGTCAAATTCAGAAGCACCCAGGCAGTTACTGGAATTATAAACCTAAAAACACATAACCAAATGAATAAATTCACACCAAACTTTCCTCAGAGAACACGAGATTAAAAGAAATGTTACTAGCCCTCTGTTGCAGATGGAGTTCCCATCAGGCTCTCATCTTGTGGGGTGGGTTGTACAAGTTTCGGACCACAGGTTTCTTGGTCTGGACCTTAGAAAAGAAACAAAATGCAGATGCAATGCTCTTCCTTATCCCGTGGAGGGTTTGGCCTCTCTGCTTAATAAATGTGAACTTCTTAAAAATTCTGTGTAAAAGAAACTAATTAATGCCTCTGTTGGGGTTCCAAGTGTCTAGCCTGCCCAAGGCATTCAATGTGCCTATCCTTGCCTCGACCTCAAAAATGCTGTCTTTATTTTAAAATGTGTTATTTTGTTCATAGTGGATTTTTTGCTTTGATTTTTGGTTTTTAAATGTTGCCTCAAAAAGTTGTTCATCTTGAGTCTTTTGCTGCTCTCTTAAATGTTGTACCTAACTTACTTTTCTCTTGTAGCCTTAACAGAGCACCTGTTCTCTGGAGGCTATAAATTGAAAATGAAGGTATCAGGACAGAATGCCTCGTTTTCAGACTCTAGGCTAGAATCCTTACTTGCTCTTCTGCCTCTGGTGGCCCAGGCACATCTTGGCTTGTGGCAGCATCATTCTGGTCTCTTCCTTGGTCTTTGCATGTCCTTTCCCTCTGTGTCTTCATGTGTCAAATCTCCCTCAGCCTTCCCCTTGTAAGGACACCTGTTGGTGGAGTACCACAGAACCTTGGTGGTCAGTGATTACTAGCTTGGCTGCACCCAAAAAGTCAGCAGTTTGAATCTACCAGCTGCTCCTTGAAAACCCAATGGGTTTCTACTTAGTTCTACTCTGTCTTCCTGGGTCTCCATGTGTTGGAATTTACTCTGCTGCAGTGGGGTCACTGTAGTTTGGGCTTGCTCTAATTCTGGCATGATCTCATTTGGAGACCCTTGGCTTCCTTATACCTGCAAAGACCCTTTTCCCAAATAAAGTCACATTCACAGGCTCTTGGGTTAGGACTTCAACATATCTTTTTGGTCCCTGGATGGCACAAATGGTTTGTGCTTGGCTACAAACTAAATAGTGAGCAAGGTAAATCCACCCAGAAGCACCACGGAAGAAGGGTCTGCTGATGTTGTTGTATGCTATTGAATTGATTCCAATTCATAGTAACCCTATAGGATTGAGTAGAACTGCCCCATGGAGTTTCTCCAGGCTTAAGTCTTTGTGGGAGCTGATGTCTTTTTCTTCTGTGGAGCTATCAGTGGGTATGACTCACTGACTTTTTCACTAGCACCTGAGTGCCTAACCTTTGCACCTCCAGGGATCCCTCTGTAAGATTATAGCCACTGAAAATGCTGTGGAGCAAAGCTCTGCTCTGAAATACATGAAGTTGCTGTGAGTCAGAATTGACTGGATGGCGATGAATGTTTATTCAATCCACTAGAATACCCAAACCAGGTACCTCACTTGCCCTAGCCCTCCCACAGATACGTGCATTCCTTGTGGTTCCCGTATCATCATTAGCAAGTCACAGATAGTCCTTTCAGGTCAGCCAGAGGGCAATGGAAAGGGCAATGGAAAGCACTAAAAGCAGACCTGGAGAAAGTTGGGACTTCTTGTAGACATCCCACCTAAACACAGAGAGCGTAACAAGAGAGGAGACATTTTTCTACACTGAAGTTTTTCTGTCCACTGCCATCAAGTCCATTCCAACTTATAGCAACCCTGCAGGACATAGTAGAACTGATACATATGCTTTCCAAGGAGCAACTGTCACCTTTTGGTTAGCAGCAATAGCTCTTAACAACTGTGCCACCAGTGTTTCTAAGATTTTCTTAGGGTCCTGAAACTAAGCTATAGAGAAATCACCAAATGTCTGTCATAACAACAGCATAGATTTAGGCTTTCACTTCACACAGTTTTATTTGTTCCTTGAACTATACTTTTCTAATATCTGCTTTACTTTTATCGATTAAAAAAAAAAAAAAAAAGAACCAGCTGCATGGATGTTGTAAACTGAAATTCTTCCAGCATGATCTTCTTCCTATGATTGTGGGAAAGAGCGAGCTACTTTAAAAACACAGACACATACACACTTCTTGAAGCCATATGGAGATTGAATTCATGCGAGTAGAGCCTCGTTTTTCTCCTGCTTTCCCATAAGGCACTCCTTAGCATTGAAAAGATCTTCACCCCTCAGTAAGACATGTAAGGGTGATCCCTCTCTGATGGAAAGATACCCTCCCTTTGCCTTGGCTTGAAAATATGCACACCCCATATTACCTTAACAATGGTGGGAGGGAGCTATAAAATATGAATAATGACCATGAACAGTTCCTTTGAGAAACTTCTATGCTGCACTTAAAGTACAATTTAAGATGACTTTGTACTTGAATTGCTACCATATTAGGTGAGTCAAAAGCATTACCTCAAGAAATGGGACAAATACAATATGTTTGGGTAAGCTTATCTTGTATAATACATTTAAAAATCAGCATCATGTGGGCAAATTATTTGCCAACTGCCAAACAGGATGCATAATCTGACAGCATATGGAGGCCATTTATGCACTACAGTGATTTCCACGCTCTTGATCATGTGTAAGATAAACAATATAACTGAAGTGAATTATTGCTATTCCATTATATTCTTGGTCTATTAAATTTAATGATTAAATAGGGAAGAGCCGTTTTTGTGAGTTTCTCTTATATACTTAGAACTCACTAGTCAAGAGAAAATTACTTGGGTTTGCTGTTTTGTGACTTGAACATAAAACATGTTTTTCTCTCGCTAGATGCACTGACACCTCATAGAAAGGAGGGTTAAATAACAGCATTAAGTAAATAGCAACTTTTATCCGTGTGATATGTCTTAAAAAATATGTTATGGGGAGGCAGATGTCAAGCAGAGGGTGTGTGAGAATGAGTTGCAAGGGTGGGTGGCAGTTAAGGAAATGAGGATTCTGGCTTTCACATGAAGTCTTCCACTCAGATGCCTCTCTGAGCCCAGATCCTCATAAATCCTAAGAGCAGGAGGAGAGGGTGTCAGTGGAAATTGGAAGGGCCTTTAAGATACTGGAATACAACGTGATTCTTATCCATTGTACCACCGAAATATCTTTTGAATTCATGCTCTGTTCTTGAGCTTCTATGTTACCACTGAAGCTTGCAGTTGGTGGTTTTAATAGCATGCTAACTTCTCTCTGGCATTCCTGGGTGGTGCAAACTATTAATTTGCTTGATTGCTAACCAAAAGATTGGAGGTTCAAGCCCATGCAGAGGCATATCAGAAGAAAGCCTTGGTGATTTAACTCCAAAAAATCAGCCCCTGAAAATCATATGAAGCCTAGTCCTACTTGGATGCACACGGGGTCACCATGAGCTGAAGTTGACTCAGGGGAAACTGGGGGTTTTTATTTTAAAATTCCATTCTTGCTGCATAGACAAGGCCTGACATTTAAGTCTGCAAACTTAATCGATCTAGATGCTACCTACTTCCTTGCTGAGTATCACTACAGTCACCTCAAAGTACTCCCATTGGGAAGGTCTGCACTGATGCTAGTGCCTAGCCTACCCTTCAAAGCAATTTTGAAATTCCTTCTGGAATGGGCATTGTGCATGGTGGCACAGTAGCAAGTTTGAGAACTTAATTGTATCGCTGTCTGAGAAGGAGTTTTTAGTCAGTAAACAAATAACTGAATTGGAACACCCTCCCTACTCACCTGATCTGGCCCCAGTGACTTTTTTCTTTACCCCAAAATAAAGGAAATATTGAACGGAAGGCATTTTGATGACATTCAGGACATCAAGTGTAATATGGCAACAGCTCTGATGGCCATTGCAGAAAGAGCTCTAAAACTGCTTTGAAGGGCAGACTAAGCACTGGTGTTGGGGCATGGCTTCCCAAGGGCAGTCCCTCAGAGGTGAACATAGTGATGTTCAGCAGTGAGGTATGTCGGACTTGTTCCAGGATTAGTTCGTGAACTTAGTTGGCAGTCCTCATATGTAAATAACCGGGCCAGACCAGACCTAGTAAGATCAACTTTATTTTGGGATCAAGAATATTTTCTCTTTGAAATGAGTTTTGATTAAGAGAAGAGTATCTATAAAAAGAATTGTATGTTACAGTTGGAACACAATAGCATACCTCTGGAGTTCTCAGATTTTAGTCGTGTTTATAGACTTAGCTAAATTGTGGATAAATGGTAAATGGGCAAACTTTGCCCTTTCTGGTAGAAGTTTAAGCGACTTCCTCCCTGCTGTGGGAAAACCACACCCTACTTCTCAGTTATTACTAGATTTTCAATTTTTCCAGTTTTCTTCAACATCTGGCTGCTGTTGTGAGGTGTTGTAGAATCAGCTCCCACGTATGGTGACCTCAGGGTAGTGGAAGGAAATGTTGCTAAGTTCTGCACCGTGCTCACCATCATTGGAATGTCTGAGCCCTTGTTACAGTCACTGTCCAACCACTTCATCAAGGAACTCATTCTTAGGCTGACCTTCTACAGTCTGGGTCTGGCTCCACGTCTGGCTGTTGTTTGTTGCTAACTGTGGTTGAGCCAATTCTGGCTCTTTATTGTTGTTGTTATTAGGTGCTATAGAGTTGGTTCTGACTCATAGCAACTTTATACACAACAGAATGAACTACTACCCAGTTCTGCACCATGTCTACAATCATGTTTATGCTTAAGCCCATAAAATTAACCAGCACAGACAGTTGATCATTTAATCAGCTGTACATTTCTGAAGCTCTTACAATCAGGCCCTGAACTTGATACTCACCATACCTGCCTCGAGTCCACAAGAGATTAAAAGTTACTTAAAAGCTGTCACTGGGGCCTTCATGCACGCCCTTAAATGAGTGTTTCTGACACATAATTTATCTTTTTTCTTGCACAGTACAATAATAAGAAACCATATAAAGAAGTCAGTGGTCAGCTAATTTTGCATTAAAAACTGTCCCAAATTCAGTGACTTAAGAGACAGCATTAACTTTTGGATTACAAATTTGGGAGATGGTTAAGGCAGCTTAAGACTGATGGTTAGCTAAACATGGCCTCAGGTCAACTTTATATCATCCCACTTTGAGGACAAGGCTGAAGAGACAGTAGCTAGCAGGGGCATGGTCTAGTAGTGACCATGCAGACACAAGAAGTGACCTGCATGACACAAACGTATTTAAAACCTTTGCAAACATCATATGTGCTCATGTCTCATTTGCCAAATCAAGGTATGTATTGGAGTCCAAAGTCATTGGAGATAGGAATTGCGCTCTCTCCCACAAGGAATAACAAGTGTGGATAATGCCCAAGGCCGCCAGACCAAGCGAGTCATCAGCCTCAGTAATTGCCAGCCAAGCCAAGCCAAGTGCCGTCGAATCAGATCTGACTCATGGCACCCACAGTAGCCATATTGACTTAGTGCCACAGCCTCTTGACCTTCCAGGGCCCTCTTATAGATGCACTTCATCCTGTGCTTCCACTGGTAGTGACTTCAATTATCACAATGCTACTTGACACTTTGGGTGACCAGTATCATAACAAGATTATTCAAGCTCTCAGTCAATACTATGATCAACCCAATCCCAAAAAATACATTCTCAGGTTCTGTTTCCTAAAGCTACTCCTGGTACCAATCATGCTGTCAGACACAGAAAATAATGTTATATCTGGTGCCAGCCAGCCAAGTGCCGTATATGTTCATAATGCTTCATGAGAAAGCAAACTAAATATCCAGATTTTATATATCCCATCAACAGGAGAGAGGTAAGATCTTTAAAAAAAAAAAAAAAATTCCAACATTTCTGTGAATCTTTACTACCCAAGATACACACTAAAAACGTGTGGCAAGATCTGCCCCCCATCATCTTTGTAACAAATATTGAAAATACCTGAGAATGTTAAAAGTTTTAAAGATACAGTCTTGTATTTTGCATATAGATTTAGGGCTATATAAAAATGAATACCCCTAAAGGAACTGTGAAATGTAATATAAAAGCATAGTCATATTCGAGAAAACTGGTCTATTAATGCAAGTTGTAATACAAACAAATCTCTCAGTAAATGTCATCAATATATCATCATTATGAGCAGAAAAAAACCAGAAGACACACAGCATTTGCAATAAAACTGAGGATTTAAAAGCAAGGTCTGCAAAACCGCTCACTGAGATCCTAATCACTCTTTGCTAAAAGAAAAAAAAAAAGCTAGACGGACAGACAGATGAACACATGCGTATGCAGACAGATACACTAAAACACTTTATATTGCCAATCCATTTATTTTACATCATATCTGAGGTTTTCTTTAAAGTATAAGTTAAAGGTGTCTCCTATCAGCAAAACTAAAGCATAAACTTCCCTGAAAACTAAGCTTTCTCATACCAAGCAACTATTAACATGAAGTGACTACTATATTTGAAACAGTATATTGGGAGAGACAACCAAGATTTTTAACTGGTGAAAACTGATAGCCACATTCTGGTGCTGAAGAGACACCCGCATCTATCTTTAATCCAGCATCTGCTCATCCTTCTAGACTAGACATCGTAAACGTCTTAAAAACATTCACATGCAAACAAAAGCCGTTATGTTATCACGTGATGGTGCTTTCTGCACGTGACAATGAAGAGGTTGTCCTTCAGGAAAAGGATTGGTAGGCTTTGGAGAAGATACTGGTGTTAATCAGCATCCAGGCTAAAATGGGCAGAAGCCTTTAGCCTCACACGGTTATGTTGTCCATTATGTCTGGAAGGATCTGGAAGCCCTGAAGGACTTTGTTGTGTCCTAGTTCTACCGTGAGGTAGGGAGAAAAGTGCTTGTAAATTAAGTTTGCAAACTCATTCTAGAAAAAAGTGTTACATACCTCATTGCTGAATATCACTGTGATCACCTTCAAAGTATTCCCATTAGGAAGCTATGTACCCACAGCAGTGCCTAGTCCACCCTTCCAAGAAATTTTGGAACTCTTTTTTGGAATGGCCATCAGAGTTATTGTTATATTACCCTTCATGTGTTCAATGTCATCAAAATGTCTTCCCTTCAATATTTCCTTTAACTTTGGGTAAAGAAAAAAGACACTGAGGGCCAGATGAGGTGAGTAGGGACGATGTTCCAATACAGTTCTTTGTTTTTGGCTGAAAACTCCCCCACAGGTAACTGTACAATTAAGTTGGTGAATTTGTCACTGTACCACCATGTGCAATGGCCATTTCAGAAAGAGTTCCAAAATTGCTACAACAATGGGCTCATACATACCTATTATTGTGGGGATAGTGAAGGACCAAGTAACATTTTTTTCTGTTATACATAGCGTCATGGATTGATTTGTGTCCCTAAAAAAACATATGTAGCATTTTGACTGGGCCATGATTCCCAGTACTGCGCAATTGCCCTCCATTTTGTGATTTTCCTATGCTGTAAATCTTAATCTCTGTTTATGGTTAATAGATAGGATTATGTTAAAAAAGGGATTAGAGTGGGGCTGCAACACCCTCACTAAAGGAGTTTTTCTGGTGTGTGGCTTACACATCCGTTTCTCCTAGAAGAGATAAAAGGAAAGAGAAGCAAACGGAGAGTTGAAGACCTCATACCACCGGGAAAGCAACTCTGAGAGCAGAGCACATCCTTTGGAACTGAAGTACCTTTGCCAAGATGCTCTCAGACCAAAGAAAGACTGACACAACACAAGGACCTTCTTCCAGAGCTGACACAGAGAGAGTGCATCACCCGGAGCCAGCAACCTGTTTGGTCTTCTAGCCTACTGGATGATGTGAGTGTGAACTTTTCTTTGGTAAAGCCATCCACTCACAGTATTTCTGTTAGAGCACTACTAAATGACTATGGGGTCACTGTGAATTGGAGCTGAGTCAACAACACCTAACAACAATTTCTATTTCGAATCTCCCTTAAAGTAGAAGGGTGGAGACATATTTGTGTTTTTTTTTTTCAATTGTGATTAAGTGAAAATTTATAATCCAAGTCAATTTCCCATATAAAACCACCTTTCTGCAGCTGTATCTGCTCTCCTCACCCTGTAAAAGCACACTCTTCTTTTGCACTCTTTATTTCCAGTATCTACTCAACCAATACTTCTCCTCTCCTCTCCACCCTCTTCTCTCCCCTCTAAAAGTAAACCATTAAGACAATCTTATATGTATATTAAATCATAAAGTACACACACTACATGCACCACTCTGTGTTCACAAGTTCAGTCCATTCTTTGTCTGAAGTGTTGGCTTCAGTACTGGTTTTAGGTCTGGGCTAGCAGCAAGTCTAGGGACCGCGTTCTTAGGGGGATCCTCCAGGTCATCAGACTATCAGTTCTAGTCTTTTAATAAAGTTCTTGATCTGCACACCTCTTTACCTTGTGCTATGTCAGGGATTCCATATTGTGTCCCCTGTCAGGGCTGTCCTTAGTGATGGCCAGCCACCATCTGGTTCTTCTGGTCTCATGCTGATGTAGTCTCCCAATCATTTGGGTCCTTCTGTCTCCTGGGCTCATTTTTCCTCACATCTTTGATGTTCTTGGTTGTCATCACTTTGGATGGAAGTATTTTTGTCTTTCTTAGGGTTAGTCCTGTGTGATTTACGCTTTGATTTCCCTGCAACAGTCTTCGCTTATATTTGTTACAGCAGGATAATTTTAAATGTTCCCAAATATGTCTCAGTTTTTGTATTTGATTACCCTGGTAAATCATTTTCCCAACCTCTAAGTCATTGCAATGAACAAAGATACTGATGTCCTTCAGTGCTGGAGGAGTCTGAGCCCAAGTGTGAGCATCAGGTTAGACAGGTTGAGTTGAGAACTATGTGGGAAATTAAGCCTGGGGCTGGACTTTCTGCTGCATCTCTGCATACTTGGGGGTGGAGGATAGCATGTTTCCAAGTCTGTCCGTGCTCTTATGAAGAGATGCTGACATCCACCTCTGGGGTCTGGGAGCTTCTGAATAACAGAAAGTTGAACTCTGGTCCATGTGGGAGGTAGCCCATAAAATAGCCTCCTGAAATGCATAGCTAATTGCCTCCACAAACAACTGCCTCATTTGCCAATAGACCCTAAGAGCTTCCATTAGTAAGCATTTTGATCAAAGATTCTGTAGAGCAATCCTGATCAAATAGGTGATAAATACAGAACAGAATTTCAAATTCTCGTGCAATCTAGGCTTTCTAGATCCACTAAGACTAGATTCACTCCCAAAACTACTGCCCTGAGATAATTATTAAACATTAAACCTTAGACCAAAAATATCTCCTGAGACTTCTAGGTCAACTGGCCTAATAAAGTTTATTACAGTGTTGTGCATCCCACTTCGGTGAGTGGTATCTAGGATCTTAAAAGAGAACAAGTAGCCATCTAAGAAAAATCAAATGGTCTCAACCACCTAGAGCATAGGGAAAAGAAGAGCATCAAAGACACAAACAATGTGTGAGCCTAAGAGACAGAAAGGGCCGCAGACAAGAGATTACATTAGCATAAGACCGGAAGAACTATATGGCGCCCAGCCACCACAAAAGACTGCTCATATAGGGAATTCAACAGTTTCTGATGGAGTAGAAAAAATGTGGTGTGCAGAGCTCAAACTCTAGTTAAAAGATCAGATTTGTTAGTATGACAGACTGGAGGGTCCTTAGAAGACATGACTGCCAGACTCTTGTTAACTCAGAACTGAAATCATTGCGGAAGCCAACTTCTAAAACAAAAATTGAACCGACCTTGATAGACACGGAAGACTAACTGGGAAGCTCCTGTCCAGAGGCAAGATGAGGAGACAGAGGGGGACAGGAATGGGTTGAATGGACATGGGAAAAATGGAGTAGAGAGAAGAGTGTTGTCACAGTGTGGAAAGCGCAGCTAAGGTCACATGGCAAAGTGTGTGTAAGTTTTTGCGTGAGAAACTGACTGGAATTGTAAACTTTCACTTGAAACACATAAAGTAAAAATAAAAATCCCCTGATATTTTCTTTAAACCAAACTGTAATTCAGTTTAATTAGTAAAGAATGTCTACCTTGAGCATTACACAGAACTGTCTACGCAAAATCCGGAAACCCTTGTGGTATAGTGGGTGTGCTACGGCTTCTAACCTAAAGGTCCACACTTCAAAGTCACCAGGTGCTCCTTGGAAATTCTAAGGGGCAGTTCTACTCTGTCCTCTAGGATCACTATGAGTCAGAGCCAACTTGACAGCAGTAAGTTTAGTGTTTTTTTATATGAGATCATACTGACAGCAGAAACTATGCAGTACTATGCACAACTTGAAGAATGTGATCAGTGTCACTGAATTGCACATGTAAAAATTGTTGAATTGGTACAAGTTTTGTTGTGTATATTTTCAATAATAATAAAAATTGGCCTCCTGATATTGGTACTCCCCTTGTATGTGGAATATACCTAGAAGCATGCTTCTAATAAACATGAGAAAATTGGTAAGATGTCACTTCTGATAATATTGCTATTAGTAAGCCAAAACCAAACTCAGTGCCACTGAGTTGATTCCAACTCATAGTGATCCTATAAAACAGAGTAGAACTGCCCCACAGAGTTTCCAAGGAACAGCTGGTAGACTTGAACTGCCAACATTTTGGTTAGCAGATGTAGCACTTAACCATTGCAACACCAAGGTTTCCACTATTATTAGTAGGTGCTGTCAAGTCATAGCAACATGCAGAACAGAACAAAACATTGCCTAGTCCTACACCATCCTTACTATCATTGTTATTCTTGAGACCCTTGTTGAAACCACTAAGTAAATCTGTCTCCTTGAGGGTCTTCTTCTGTCTTGTTGACTTTCCATTTCACCAAGCATAATGTTCATCCTCCAGGGACTGAACCCTGTTGATAACATGCCCAAACTATGTGAAGTAAAGTTTTGCATTCCTTGCTTCTAAGCACACTATGGCTGTACTTCTTGCAACACAGATACGTTAGTTCTTTTCCAAGTCCATGGTGTATTCAATATTCTTAACCAACATGACAATTCGAAGGCATCAATTCTTCTGTGATCTCCCTTATTCACTGTTCATCTGTCACATGTATGTGCCAAGCCAAGTGCCATCGAGTCGGATGTGAGACAGTTGAAAACACCATGGCTTGGGTTATAGGCACATTAGTTCTTAAAATCACATCTTTGCTTTTTAACACTTTAAAGAGGTCATTTGCCACAGATTTGCCTGATGAAATGTGTCCTATGATTTCTTGACTGCTGCTTCCACTGTGGATTCAAGCAAAATGGGAAAATAAAATCCCACTGCCATTGAGTTGATTCTAACTCGCAGCAATCCTGTAGGAGAGAGTTGAACTATACCACAGAGCTTCCAAGGAGCACTTGTGCATTTGAACTGTCTACCTTTTGGTTAGCAGCTGTAGCAGTTAACTGCTATGCCCCAGGGTTTCCAAGTAAAATGCACTTCTTGACAATTCCAAAATTTTTACCCTTTATCTTGATGTTGCTTATTAGCTTAATAGTCTAGCTGTGAGGATGTTTGTTTTTCTTTGTGTTGAGGTGTGATCCATAATGAAGACTGTATTCTTTGATCTTCACCGGTAAGTGCATCAAGTTTTCTTCCCTTTCAGCAAGTAAGGCTGTGTCATCTGCATATAGCGGGTTGTTAATGAGCCTTCCTCCAATCTTGATACCAAACCCATTTGCTCAGGATATAGATGGAATAAATATGGTGAAAAAACACAACCCTGACACACACCTTTCCCCTTATTCCACTAGTTCAACTGCTTCTTGATCTATGTACAGATTCCTCAGGAGTATAAGTGGGGAGGCAGCTCTTCCTTGGTCTTATTTTAAGTGGTTTCTAACCTTGGGGTTCATTGTCCACTACTGTACCAGAGGATGTCCTGCTGCTATTCTGTAGACTACCCAGTCTCCAGACCTCTGTCAATTTATCACACTCTGCAGGTTTGCATGTTATTGTGATGCTGGAAGCGATGCCACTAGTATTCAAATATAAGTAAGGTCACCCATGGTAGACAGGTTTCAGCAGAGCTTCCAGACTAAGACAACTATAAAAAAAGACTTGTGATCTACTTCTGAAAAAAAAATAGCCAATTAAAAACTAACTAATAGCATCAGATCGACGGCACTTGGCTTGGCAATAGCATCAGAAAGTTGTCTGATACAGTGCCAGAAGATGAGTCCCTCAGGTTGGGAGGAACTCGAAATATGACTAGCAAAGAGATTCCTCCTCAAAGCAGAGTCAACCTTAATGTCGTGGATGATGTCAAACTTCTGGGACCTTCATTTGTTCATGTAGTATGACTTAAAATGAGAAGAAACAGCTGCATAAATCCGTTAATAAAAAGAACATGGTACATAAGAAATACGAATCTAGGAAAATTGGAAATCATCAAAAATTATGTGGAATGCATAAACATCAATATCCCAGGTATTAGTGAGCTGAAATGGACTGATACTGGCTGTTTTCAATCAGATGATCATATGGTCTACTATGCCAAGAATGACAGATTCGAGAGGAAGAGTGTACCATTCATTGTCAAAAAGCACATTTCAAGATCTAACCCAAAGCACACCACTTTCAGTGACAGGATGATATCTATATACCTACTAGGAAGAAAAGAAGTTAGAGAATTCCCTAAAGATGTTTACCTATATTTTATGAACTACACAAAGGCATTCGATTGTGTGGATTGTAACAAACTAAGAATAATACTGAGATGAATAAGGATTCCAAAACACTTAATTGTTCTCATAAGGAACCTGTATGTAGATTAAGAGGCAGCCATTCTAAAAGAAAAAGAGGATATTAGATGACTTAAAGTCAAGGAAGGTGTGCATCAGGGTTCTAACTGTCCACCGTACTTAATCTGTAAGCTGAGAAAATAATATGAGAAGCTGTACTATATGAAGATGAATGGGACATCAGGATTGAAGGAAGATTCAGTAACAACCTCTGTTAAGCAGATAACACAATCTTGCTTGCTGAAAATGAAGAGAACTTGAACCACTTACTAACGAAGCTCAAAGACCACAGCCTTCAGCACGGATTATACCTCAACACAAAGAAAGCAAAAAATCCTCACAACTGGACCAATAAGCAACATCTCTGTAAATGGAGAAAGGACTCAGATTATCAAGGATTTCATTTTACTTGGAGCCACAATCAACATCTGTGGAAGTAGCAGTCAAGAAATCAAATGACACATTGCATTGGGGAAACTTACTGCTAAATATCTCTCTAAAGTTTTTAAAAGCAAAGATACCAACTTGAGGACTGAGGTACACCCGGCTCAAGCATGGTATTTTCAAATACCTCATATGCATGAAAGGTTGGACAAAGAATAGGGAAGACCAAAGAAGAACTCACATATTTGAATTACAGTGTGTGCAGGGAATATTGAATATGTCATGTGCTGGCAGAAACACAAAAAGGAAAGAAACAATCTAGTCTTGAAAGAAGTACAGCAAGAATGCTTTTTAGAAGTGAGGATATCGAGTCTTCATCTCACATGCTTTGAACATTTTATCAGGAGGGTTCAGTCCCAAGAGAAGGACACCATAGTTGGTAAAGTAGATGGTCAGCAAAAATAAGGAAAACTCTCAAGGAGATGGATTGACGTAGTTGCTGCCATAGACTCAAGCCTAACAAAGATCACAAGGGTGGTGTAGGACCAGGCAGTGTTTTCTTTGGTTATACATAGAGTAGCTATAAGTCAAAACTGACTTGATGGCACCTAACAGCAACAAGGCTGTCCTAGTCTGTCTTAGTCTTGAAGCCCCACTGAAACTTGTCCACCAAGGATGACCCTGCTTGTATTTGAAATATCCATGGCAAAGCTTTCCATATCCAAGCAACAGACAGGCTACCACTCCAGGACAAACTGACAAATACATGGTGGCTTCTGATATTAGGTTATAGGAAGATTCTGGCTGCACCTTGCTTACTCTGCCTTATTGTCTTGCTTGCTTGTTCTGATGGAAGACACTTGCTGTGCATAAGCTACCCTGCAGAGAGGTTTTTGTGAAAACAAACAGCCGGTGACAAATGGAAGTCCTCAGTCAAACAGCCCATGGAGACTGAACCCTGCTAGCAGTCACACATGCCAGGTGGGAAGCACACTGCTATGCGGTTAAGCTCTGAGAAGACAGCAGCATGACAGCCATCTTTCCTGCAGCCTATGAGATACCCAGGGCAGAGGACTCGGGTGAGCCAGGCTAGGATTCCTTACTCACAGAGAAAGTGTGACGTTAAATGTACATTGTTTTTAACACAGACCAGACCAAATCCACTGCTACTGAGTAGATTCAGACTCATACCAACCCTATAGGACAGAGTAGAATTGTCCCATAGGGTTTCCAAGGAACATCTGATAGATTCATACTGTCAATCTTTTACCCAGCAACCAAAACTCTTAACCACTTGCCATCAGGGCTCCATTTGTTGTTTTACGTAAGTTTTAGGGTTATTCATCATACAGCAGTATATAATGAATACAACCACCCTGGCTCTAGGGTCCTGCATACCTGCAGTGGGTTTGATGTAGGGCATCAAGGAGCAAATCCTACCTCCTTTCTCCTTCTCTCCAGTGATGAGCATCTTTTCTGGTTGAGTAGGTGTAGAGGGTGTCTCCACATTCCTTCTTGTGTCTGGCTAAAACATTTTGTCTAAGTGTCATACCCTTCCTTTTTACATAATGTGATCAGTAAAAGTCAGAGGTGATAGATTTTTTCCTACTCTTAACCATGTCTATGGGCTAATCTTTAAACTTAGAGGGAAAAGGAAGGAAATACTAGGTGACTATATACCACTGAGCTGCTGCTAGGTACCACTGAATCCATTCCAATTCATAGCAATTCCATGTGACAGAGTAGAATTGCCTAATTTTCTTGGCTGCCCCATCTTTCTCATACCAAGCCCCTGGTGACTTCAAACCATCAACCTTTCAGTCAGCAGGTGAATGCTTAACCCACCGTACAACCAGGATTCCTTACACAGGAGTTACTACCTCAAGATATTTTGCCATAAGCTGTGCCTTTGCTTTCAAGAATGGAAGCTCCTCCAGGTATACTTCTGAACGGAAGGGACACCAGGACGTAGTGAAACAGTAAAGAAATATAGGATGAATCTTTATGCTTCCTAAGAAAGAAAAGTGGAGGCTTACAGGAAGCATGCTGGGGACAAAATTAGAGATTTTTCATGGCAAGGAAGACCATCATCAGTCTGGTAAATTTAAGGAAAATGCACACCAACAGAATCTCTGTGTGTTCCGGAAGAGAGTAAATACTCCAGGAGACAGTACAGGGTGACAGTGAGTCAGAACTGACTCAACAGTACTCAACAATAGTCACACACCTCTATATAGTTATTTTTAAAACCACTGCTTTATTCTCTTCAGCTCCAAGGAGAAGCTCTTGATTAACAGTGAATTCTGACACTAATGTAACTTTTGTATACTAAAGTTAAAAAAAAAAGTGCTGTTATAAAATTAGAAGAAAAGAAATTCAAAAAGGGGTACTCCAAGTTTCCCCCCCTTCCTATTCTCCCCACCTCCAAGTAAATTTATATTGAGTGGTTCATTTAATAGAAGCCTTTTTGCAAACCACAGCCCATGTGGGACGGCTTGTTTTACATGGGTCACTAATACAGAAGGCTTTGATACCTTATGTTGAAAGTAGAGTGGTCAATTAATTCCATGAGTATAAACTTGGCATCTTATCCAACTTACCCTTAGGGGAAAGCTGCCAGAATCCAAATACTGGTTTCTAAATAAAATATTTAATTCTCTGACTTGAAAAAACAAAAACAAAAACAAAAACATATTGCTTTAATTCACAAAGCATGAACTGATGATTATGTCTATTTTCTGTCCTCTTGTTTTCCCTAAAGGAATCCTGGGCATGAATTCACTGTAGCAGTATGGAGAATTCAGCTTCCTGACTGTCTTCAGAGAGTTAAAATCCTACCTTGTTCAGACCCTGTTTTAGTCAGTATATGATGGGCTGCATTGCAGTAACAAACAATTTCAAAGTAAAAGAAGGTTTATTTCTCACTCACAATATATGTCCATTGGAGCTTTCTAGTACTGTTGGATTCAGTGTATTCAATTAGTGATCTAAAATGATGGAAGAGTCATATTTTCTAATTTTGCTGGTTCCTGAGACAGAAAGTAAAACATTCTGGAGGATCTTAACTTGAAAGTACATGCTCCATTCCAAAGTGATTGGCCAGGGCTGGTCACGTATTGTTGTTGTCCAGAACCTTCAGTTCCAGCTCACAGCCACCCTATACAAAACAGAATTAAGCACTATCCAGTCCTGTGCCATCCTCACCTTCATTACTGTTTGAACCCACTTTTGCAGCCACTGTGCAAGTCCATCTCCTTGATGGTTTTCCCCTCTTTACCTAACCCTCTACTTATCAAGGTGATGTCATTTTCCAGGGAGTGGCCCCGCCTTGTAACATGTCAAAAGTATATAAAAAGAAGCCTTACCAATCCTCTCATAAGGAGCATTTTGGCTGTACTTCTTCCAAGACAGATGTGTTCATTCTTCTGGAAGTCTGCGGTATATATTCAGTATTCCTTCCTACGACTGTAATTCAAAGGCAGCAATTTTTATTCAGCCTTCCTTATTAATTGTGCAACTTTCCTTATTAATTTCCCATGCATCTGAGGCAACTGGGGTCAGGCACACCTTAGTCTTCCAAGCGATATCTCTGTTAACACTTTAAAGAGGTCTTTTGCAGTAGATTTGCCCAATGCAATGCATCATTTGGCTTCCTAATTGCAATTTCCATGGGTTTTAATAGGGGATCCAAGTAAAATGAAATCTTCAACAACTTTGATCTTTTCTCTGTTAACCATAATGTTGCTTATTGGTGCATTGTGAGGATTTTTGTTTTCTTTCCTTTGAGATGTAATCCATACTGAAGGTGTGGTTTTTGATTCTCGTGAATATTTCAAGTCCTCTTCACTTTCAGCAAGCAATGTTTTAAGTATTATCATCTGCTTATCACGGATTGTTAGTCTTTCTTCAATCCTGATGCCACATTCTTCTTCGTGTAATACAGTTTCTCAGATTATTTGCTCATCATACGGATTGAGTAAATATGGTGAAAGGATACAACCCTGACATGTATTTTTGAAATTTAAAACCACACAGTATCTTTTTGTTCCATTTAAACAACTGCCTCTTAGTCTGTGTACAAGTTCCATGAGAGCACAATTAAGTGTTTTGAAATTTCTATTCTTCACAGTGTTTTCTATAATTTGTTATGATCCACACTGTTAAATGCCTTTGCATAAGCAATAAAGCACAGGTAAATGTCTTTCTGGTAGTCTCTGCTTTTACCCAAGACCCATCAGCAGTGATATCCCTCATTCCATGTCCTCTTCTGAATCCACATGGAATTTCTGGCAGTTCCCTGTCCATACACTGCTGCAATTGCTTTTGTAGGATCTTCAGCAAAATTTTACTTGCTAATGATATTGCTTGATCATTTCTGGATTCAACTCAATCACCTTTCTTCGGAATAGACATACTTGTGGGTCTTTTCCAATTGGCTGGCAAAATAACTGTCTTCCACATTTCTTGGAATAAGTAAGTGGGCCCTTCCAGTGTTGCATCTGTTTGTTAAAATATCTCACTCTGTAGTCTGTCAGTTCCTGGAGGCTTGTTTTCCGAGAGTGCCTTCAGTGCATCTGGGACTTCTTCTTTGAGTACTGTTAGTTTTTGACTAGATACTACCTCCCGAAGTGGCTGAAAGTCAATCAGTAACTTTGTGCATCACTTGCATCTTCTTTTGATACTCTCTATATTGTTCAGTATTTTGGCCACAGAATCCTTCAACCTTACAACTTGAGATTTGACTTTTTTTCACTTCTTTCAGCTTAAAAAATGCCAAGTGTGTTCTTCTATTTTGTTTTCCAACTCCAGGTCTTTGTACATTTCATTATAATGCTTTGTCTTCTTGAGTCACCCTTTGAAATATGTTCAGCTGTTTTACTTCATCGTCTTCTTCAGTTCTCTTTAGTGACTAGGTGATTGAGAGCAAGTTTCAGTCTTTTCTCATATTCGTTTTGGTCATCCTGTCTTTTTAATGACCTCTTATTTTCTTTATGTATGATGTCCTTGATGTCATCTCATAATTTAGTCTTCAGTCATTAGTGTTGAATGAAGCAAATCAACCCTTCAGATGAACTCTAATTTTATGTGGGATATATTCAAGGTTGTACTTTGGTTCTTGTGGACTTGTTTTAACTTTCAACTTGAAATTGCATATGAACAATTCCACAGTCAACCTCTGGCCTTGTTCTGCCTGATGACATTGGGCTTATTTATCATCTCTTTCCATAGATGTAGTTGATTTGATTCCTGTGTATTCCATCTGGCAAGGTCTACATGTATAGTTGCAATTTATGTTGTGGGAAAAGGTATTTCCAATGGACAGGTCACTGGTCTTACAAAATTTTATTATGCAGTTTGGAGTTATTTCTATCACCAAGATCATACTTTCCAGCTACTGACGCTTCTTGTTTCCAACTTTCATATTTCAATCCCCAGCACTTAATAAATTGATTGTGTGTTTCACGAATTTCAGAAAATATAAGCTGGTAAAAATCTTTAATTTCTTCGTATTTGGGATTAGTTCAACTAAAATGACAGCTGCTTACTGCCTCAATCACTTGAATTGATGACCTGATTGTAGAACCTATCTCGGTCTCAACATCAGTCCCTAGGAGGCATCAAGAATGGAGCACCAGGTACTAGGGCTCAGGCTCCACACATTTGAGTAAGGGGATCTCTTCCCTGAAAGCCAGAAGTGGTTTCTTTACCTAAGAAAAATTATAGTTCCAAACAAAATCCATCAAGTAATTACCCCCCGCCACCCTTCCTATGACCATATCAAGTTGCTAGAAAACTTCATCTCTTGAGGTAAAGGAAGAGACAGAACCAATTAATTAAGAAACCGGAAATGATTCTGCTACAGTTACCCACTACTGTGTCAGAAATCACCCCTAAATGTAGAGGCTTAAAATGATAGAAACCAGCAAAATAGCAACAAGAAAAGAATAAATAACACAATTAAGCTTTGGGCAAAGGAAATGTACAGACACTTCACTAAAGATGATATCCAGACAACTAAAAGACATATGCGGGAACGTTCACAATCATTAGCTATTAAAGTAATACAAATCAAACTGCGATGAGACACCATCTCACCCCAATAAGGTTGGCTATGACCCAAAGAACACAAAACAACAAATGGTGGAGAGGCTGTGGAGAAATTGGAACTCACCTACACTGCTGGTGGGATCGCAAAATGGTATAACATCTTTAGAAAGCAATCTGACGCTTCCTTAAAAAGCTGGAAATAGATATACCATTTGACCCAGTAATCCCACTGCTTGGAATACATACTATAGGATCAAAGGCAGTCACACGAACAGATACATGTGCACGAATATTTATTGTGGCACAGTCCACAATAGCAAAAAAATGGAATCAACCCAGATGCCCAACAACAGATGAAAGGATAAACAAACTATGGTACGTATACTCAAAGGAACACTATGCAATGATAAAGAAGAATGATGATTTAGGAAGCATCTCATAACCTGGTTTCAACTGGATGACATCATGCTGAGTAAAATCAGTCAGAGGCACAAGGACAAATGCTATATGAGACCCCTACTATCAGGACTTAAAAACAAACTCATATACAGAAGAAAAGAGTCTTTGATGGCTGCAAGTGAAGGCAGGCAGGGAGGAAGAGGGCTGGTTACAGAATAGATAGTTGATAGAAATTTGGTTGGGTGAAATCAGTGACAGCACACATTAGAAAGAAGACCAATTTAACTGGGCTTCAATATAATCTGAAAACTCCTCCAATCTTAACCCAATATTGCAAGAATAGAGTAGCAGGGGCAGAAGTAGGGGGACCATGCTCTCAGGGGACATCGAGGCCAATTGGCGTAGCTAGCCTATTGCTAAGAGAATCTTCTGCACCCCATACTGGTGAGTGGCTTCTGGGGTCATAAAAGCTAGCAAGCTGCCGTCTGAGGTACACCAGATGGTTCCAACTCAGCAGGAACAGATGATCACTAAGGAGACAACAATGAAATGAGGGAAAAAGAGCTCAGAAGACAGAAAGCAAATGTGTGACTACATCAACATGTGACCAGAAGAACCAGATGGTGCCCAGCCACCACCAGTGACAGCCTTTATGGGGCTCACAAGATTGAGTCCCAGGGGCAGCATGAGGAAAAAAAGGGTTACACCCTAAGAACTCCACTAAAAGACCACAATGGATGGTCCGAAGGCCTGGGAGTTCCCCTGAGACCATGACCCCTAGACCTGATGCTGCCACTGATCGTAAATCAGTACCTAGGTCAATTCTTCTGACAGGAATGGATTGGACTCGGGGACACAGAGTGACCATATCATGTGTGCACTTTATGGTTCTATGTATCTATAGGATGTTGTCCTACTGATCTCTGATTAGACAGAAGTAGAGAGGGTAGGGAGGAGAGGACAAAAGATTGTCAAGAGGATTCAACATGTTTAGAATGGATAGGAGGAGTATGCTGTCACTGGGCAAGGAGAGCAGAAGGAGCTGCTGATAAGGGGGCATTGATTAAATTGTATTGTAAACTTTCACTTAATCACAATAAAAAATAAATGACAGAAATCAGTTATTTTTCTGACAAATCTGCTAACATCTCCATTCCACATGACGTCAGGTGTGGTGGCTCACCCAGCGATGTAGTAACTACGCATAAGATAGAGACGAACCACCCCCATGGCTGTCCACTTGGTGCTGATTGTTGGTCCCTCTGCATATAAGCCTCTCCATGGGATAGCTTGTGCTTCCTCACAACATGACAGATGGGTTCCATGAGCATAAATAATCCAAGACATGTTGAGTGGAGCTCCGTAACTTCTTGTATGGTGTTGTGCTGGTGGCATAGTGGTTAATTGCTATGGCTGCTAACCAAAAAGCTGGCAGTTCAAAACTACTAGGCACTCCTTGGAAACTCTATGGGGCAGCTGCAATCTGACTTATAGGATTACTATGAGTCAGAATCAACTTGATGGCAATGGGTTTGGTTTGGGATGATCTTGTTGGAAAAACACCAGTGACACTGTATTAGAGACAGACATGCCTTAGAAACTGACTGAGGTATGAGACTGTGTGACAGTAGGAATTACTCTGTGCGTGTTGTTTGTAATCTTCTGGTGATCAACACAAATAATTTTTCTTTTAATATAACTTAAAAAAAAAACTAAACCCACTGCTGTTGAGTCCATTCTGATTCATAACAACCCTATAGGATAGAGTAGAACTGCTGCACAGAGTTTTGAAGGAACATCTGGCAGATTTGAACTGCTGACCTTTGGCTCAGCAAATGTGGCACTTAACCAGTGCACCACCAGGGTTCCTTTTAATTTAATACATATGGTTAAATGTGTTTTCTTTAAATAATTTTATTTTTAAATATTTTTGTAAATACTAATGTATATAGGTCCATCAATATAATAAAATTTACTGTAGCTCAATAAATACTTTTAAAAGTTGTGTGATTTAAATTCTTTTAGAGCTCCTTTAACTCACAGAAATATCTCTCTTGGATGTTAAATTATATAGTCATTTATTTAATAGTTATTAGTAGCATTTTCTCATATTTTTAAAATTAGTAACCAAATTCTATCAGTTAGAGTTGGTTGTGGTATATGTATGGAATTTATAATTACTTCCAAATAACTTGTGATAACCTACCATTCACAATATAAACAGTAGTTATCAAAATTTAAATGTCTTTTTTATGTTACAGTTGGAATAATTGAACTTCGGGGGTATTTCCTTACTGTTAAAATACACCAGTTCTTTTCCTCTGCCTAATTTCAGACCAACATTCACTTGGACAAATATTCTACCTCTCATTTATCTGGGTTTTAAACTTCAGTCTCAGGAAGCATCCCAATTAACATGCTGTGTTTTCAAAATGCGGATTCCTGCACCCTACGTCCAAGGTTTTCATTTGCTAAGTTTAGACCGGCACTCAAAACTGCATTTTTCATAGTTTTTATATGATTCTGCCACAGTTCTAACACCGCAGCATAATGGTCCATGGTCTGAGGAATATAGCTTCACGGTCACTTCTTCCTCCTGTTCCCGTGTTATTGCCAGAGTGACTTTTTCAAATGAAAATGATAACTCACTACCAACTTTATTTAATCCAAAGTCTTCAGTGGTGGATGCAACAACCTGCAACAAAGTGGCAAATGCCAGTGCTGTCTCCCATCTCCTCTGCATCTGTGTTCAAGCCCCATCTGCCAGGGTCATGAGGCTCAGTGATTTGGGCTGCGCTGGCCTACACTGTGCACACACACAGCCTGTATTCAACCAAGGACATAGCAGACCTTAGCAAGCTCCCTAGGGCTGTGTGACTTTCCGGAAACAAACCCAGTGCCCTGGAGTCCAACCCAATTCATGGAAACCCCATGTGTTCAGAACAGAACTGTACTCCACAGTTTTCAATGGCTGATGTTTTCAATGGTAGATGTTTGGGCATGGTACTTTGGGGCTGACTTGAACTGGAACTTTCCCTTAGCAGCCTAGTACATTAACCCTGTGTGCCGCCCAGGTACAGACCCCCTGCTAAATTCTTGACTGGTCTTCCTGAGTATTGCTTTCCACAAATGAGTTTACAATCTCAGGAGCTCTGAACTGTTGTTCCTCCTTGATGACTTGCACTGAGTTGCCTCTTTAACTGATAATGCTCCAAACCAAGGCAATCCCTTTTGGTGGGGACAGTTAACCTGTTACCATTAAGGGCTGCCTCTCCTGCCCTAGGTACACTACCACACCAGCAGAGTTGGAGGTGGAGACAGGAACCACTTCAGGAATAATGCCACTGACACCTGCTGTTCTCAACCATGGCTGGGTAGCTTTTGTGAACATACCCTCCTCAGGTCATTGTATGCTTCTGATCAGATCTCAAGAGATGAATGGTTGCTTCTGACCATTTTGTCCAGCTTCAGCATTGCTTTTGAGGGAGTCTGAGAGGATTTGTCAATTACCAGAGATAGAAAGAAAGCTCTGTATCCCTCTCTCTCTCTATTTCACTCTCTCTTACACATACACGCTGCATTCCCTTGTATATGAATATATACTATTATCATTAATCACCAGAAGCTATGTGTTTGAAATTAATGTTTCCCCCTGTTCTGGGGACGGGTCACACAAAACAATTACACTCTCGCCCTCTTTGTGACTACCAGAATGCCTGCTCATCATGCTGGCCTGGGTTAGAGGCATGGTCTCTTCGGGCATCTAATTTTTCAGTGCAGAACTCAAAGGCCCTTCACCCTCTGAATCTCATGGCAATGAGTGACACAGTCAAAGTGACTGAACTAAAAGGTGCCTACAGCTCATAGATGCATTTAAGGGCATTGAAATTATACCCGTTCACATGTCGATAGAACACACTGAGATGCTGCTAGAACTTCTAAGAAGCTTTGGGATATTTTTCCCTTCAAATGCTTCCACAAGCTCACCCAGAAACCATTCTGAAAAAGCTTTAACAGCATAAGGATAAAGGGTTGTTTAGTTATAAAATGTTCAAATGTTTTTCATGTATGGTCAAAGCTGATCTGATTAGCTCACGAGAACGCCTCCAAACATTTGCCAGAACCTGACAGATTTTCTATACAGCTCTAGCTGGAAAGGAGAAAGAGAAACTGCATACAGCTGTTCCCAGGCTGGGAAATGCTGTACAGAACTGACAGCAGATGTTTGCATGCCAGATCATTCCAGCAATTTCTAATTAGATCCAGCTCAGGAGAAATCTTATGATCTACCTCACATGATTGCTGTCTATATCGGAGATGCTTTTCCTCCCCTTCTGCAGGCTCTTCCAGTGAAGTCTGCCTGTTTTCTTCATCATAGAGGGCTCTTTAATCCAGAGGGAAAAATATCATTTTGTTCTCCAAGGTTCCAGCACCCGCAGGGTTCAATGCCTATGTTCTCTGGAAAAGGGATTCTCCATTTCTTAACTCTAACAAATGAGGAATTGGGAAGATTGGGGTAAGAGGCCAGCATCCCCGTTTTGTAGTTCCTCCACAGCATCTCCACTTGTTGCAAGTGAGCAGTGTGCATATCTGTGCCTTTCGACTTTAATTCATGACTCCCTAATAGTCATAATTAAATCCTAATTATTACATGGATAGAACACTTTACAAAGCACTTTCATACATGTTGTCCCATTTTTTACTTAGATCATCCATGTGAAGGACACCGTTGTTCCATTTTACAAGCTAGAACACCAAAGCTCTCGAAGACAATGCCATTACTAATAAATGTTCAGGTCATGTGGTTAGTTAATGCCACAAAAGGATTTGACAGCAAATCATCCAGCTCCAAGTCCATCACCACTTTCACTTAGCTCTTTCCCTCCTTCACCTGTTCAGCTAGACAGACATATGTCCCCCTCCCACCCCATTCCTGAATTCAAATGGTGCCATCTCCCCAAGAGTGTCTATATATTTTGCAGGAGAGCAAAAGTGTCTGTATACTTTGATTGCCTGTAAGAGACTGAAGTTGCCTTTTCCTATCAATCCAACAGCAAGGTGACACACACATTAGGCCTAGATGATGCCAAGTGGTATGTAGTGATGAGAAATTTCTGAGTTTGCATTAGTAGTGAACATTTAGTAGTAGTGAATCTTAAAATTAAGGATTCCTGTCTGAGAATTCCTTCTGTGAATATGAGCTATCCGAGATTCTCATTGTTCCGGGACACAATTCCCAGAAGTTAACCTATAATGTACATTTGCAAAATCCCTGCAACTAAGGATCAAAAAGAATTTTAACCATACTGAAATAGAAATCTGTCTATGAATAAGATTTTCATTAAGGTCAACAAAATAATAAGCCATAGCCTTTTTATGCATTTTATTAAGGGTATTAATAATTAAAGCAAAACTGAGAAATGATGATGTAAAAGAGTCAAACATGATTTCAAAAGTGGCTTGAGAAGACAAAGTAAAGTATTACAGTGACATGTGCAAAGACCTGAAGTTAGAAAATCAAAAAAGAAGAACAGGCTAGCCATTGCTCAAGCTGAAATAACTGATGAAACAATTCAAACCTCCAGATGCAGTATTGAAGACTTCCACAGTGAAAATCTTAAATGACACAGGAAGCATCAAAAGAAGATGGAAGGAACACACAGAAGTCCCTCTACCAAAAAGAATGAGTAAATGTTTGGACATTTCAGGAGATAGCTATGATCAGGAACCAACGGTACTGAATAAGGAATTCCAAGGTGGATTGAAGGTATTGGAGAAAAAAAGAGAGGGCTCTAGGAATTGATTCAATACCAACTGAGATGTTTCAAAAAACCAATGCAGCTCTGGAAATGTTCACACTCATCTATGCTGAGAAATTTGAAAGACAGCTGCCTATCCGCCAACTGGAAAAGATCCATATTTATGACTGTTCCAAAGAAACCTGATCTAACAGAATGTGGAAGCTATGAAACAATACCACTAATATTACATACAAGTAAAATTTTGCTGAAGATGATTCAAAAGTAATTGCAGCAGTCCATCAATAAAACTGCCAGAAATTCAAGCTGGATTCAAAAGAGGATAGATATCATTGCTGATGTCATATGGATCTTGGCTGAAACCAAAGAATACCAGAAAGATGTTTACCTGTGTTTCATTGATTATGCAAAGGCATTTGATTGTGTTCATCATAACAAATTATGGATAACATTGTGAAGAATGAGAATTCCAGACAGTTAATTGTGTTCATGGGGAACCTGCACACAGAACAAGAGGCAGTTGTTTGAAGGTAACAAGGGGATAGATACTCCATGGTTTAAATTCAGGAAGAGTGTACATGTGCATTATATCACTTTACCCAACCTATTCAGTTTGCATGCTGATAAAATAATCTGAGAATCTGAACTATGTGAAGAAGAGTGGAGCATCAGAACTGAAGAAAGATTCACTAACAATCTTCAATATGCAGATGACACAACCCCGTTTCCTAAAATAAAGAGGATTTGAAGTACTTACTGACAAAAATCAAAGACCACAACCTTCAGTATGGATCACAGCTCAACATCAAGAAAACAAAAATCTTTACAACTAAACTGATAAGCAACATCATGATAGCAGAGAAAAAGATTGATGTTGTCAAGGATTTCATTTTACATGGATCCACAATCAACACCTATGGAAGTAGCAGTCAGGAAATCGAAGGACACATTGCATGGGGCAAATCTGACTCAAAAGACATCTTTAAAGTGTTAAAAAGGAAAGATGTCACCCGTAAGACCAAGTTGCACCTGACCTAAGCCATAGTTGTTTTTAGTCACTTTTATATACGCATAAGATAGCTGGATAAAGAATAAGGAAGACTAAGGAAGAACTGATGCCTTTGAATTGTGGTGTTGAAGACAAACATTGGGCATACCATGGAATGCCAAAAGAATGAACAAATCTGCCTTGGAAGAAATTCAGCTGGAATACACTTTAGAAACAAGGATGTGGAGATTACGTCTCACATACTTTTAACAGGTTATCAGGAGGGATCAGTCCCTGGAGAAGGACATTATGCTTGGTAAAATAGAAAGTCAATGAAAAAGAGGAAAATCCTCAACAATATGGATTGACACAGTGGCTGCAACAATGGACTGTAGCATAACAGTGAATGTGAGGATGGGGCCAGTACTAGGCAGTGTTTCACTCTGTTGTGTATAGGGTCATTATGAGTCCAAACCAACTCAGTGACACCTAAAAATAACAATTAATGCTTGCTTCCATGTGGTACGTTATTTCTGGATTACTGGTGTGTGTGTAAAGGGCGTGAGAACATTTTTACACCATTATAAATGAGATCAGCCAATAGAAAAATATTAAACTGAACAAATTTGGATTGGAAATATTTGACTGTTTGATAGTTTTCTGAGTTTATTTTTCGACGTAATTGACGTTAGTTGTCACAGTAAACAAGCCCAAAAATCTCAGTGAATAATTTAAATGAAGTCTACGTCTTTCTCACATAAAGTATAATGGAGGTTGGGCAGCTCTGGGTGGGTGGGTGGGTGATTCAAGGATCTGAACTTCTCTTATGGGATGTTTTCAAAACCAGGACTGGAAGTAGCTTCCATCACTTCCTTCCACACTGCCTGGAGTACTTTATAACTCTAACACTACAGCAAGAGAGTCTGAGGAATGTCATCTTACTGAGCTTCCATGAAAGGGAAATGGTATAGGGAACACACGCTCTGGTCTCCGACACACTGATAGAGAAACTTCGTGTAAGAGGAGTTTCTCTGCAACTGTATCACTCCAGAAGCACTAAATACTCTAATTTGGAAAAATAAAACAATCTAAAGAGTGGAAATTTGTAACTCTTTTTAACAGGAGGATTACACAATTTAGAGAGATTTCTCTTTTGAAAGATTACTCTCAACTCCTCAAGTCTCTGCTTATAAGAAGTAGGAGGAGGGAGTCTTTATAAGGACTGTGAGGAAGATACATTGAGGAAAAGAGACAGAGCTGGGAAGAGGCTTGGCAATCCAGACCTGTCATCTCAATTACCTAATCCAGTAAATATTTTCTGCCAAAGACGTTTACACATACACAGTGTTGTTAGTTGCCATTGAGTCAGCTTTAACTCATGGTGACCCTACAAGTAACAGAATTAAATACTGCCCCATCACGGCTGTTGGTAGGTTTGTGTAGATATGTCATCAAGCCATCTGATAGAGGATTTCCCTCATTTTTGCTAGTCTTCTGCTTTATCAAATGTGTTGTCCTTTTCTAGTAATTGGTCCTTCTTGATGTCTACCCAAAGTGAATCAGTCAAAGTCTATGTACCTGCTTCTAAAGAACATTCTTGTGTGGGGCCACGATGGCAGAGTAGTCGGACAGCTTCCTTTGATTCCTCTAACAACAAAGACCAAAAAAACAAATTGGTTATGTATAACATTCTAGAAGCCCTGAACACCAAAGGGAAAATTGAGAAATTGGATTGCACATCAGGGAAGGGAGTGTAAGTCCAAAAGTACCTAGGGCTTGACAGGTGTAAGCACCCTGCAGGTAGATCAGCAGGATGGAGCTTGGCAAGCAGAGCAGTGGTTTTCCGAGAGTGTCTTCCTTAGCAGGAGAGATCCAGCAGTGGAGAGCTTACTCACACCACCAGAATCAGTGGAAGACAGTGTTAGATCCTCAAAAACTTAATGGATTGCATTTTTTCTGCCACATAAGGTTGTAAACATTTCTTCAGGATAAATCTCTCTCTCTCTTCCCAGTATTTCCCTCTCTGTCTCTACACCGTGCACAGCTCTGGGGTCTGATGCCATTATCTGGGCCATGAGTAGGACTCCTTACACACACCCTGAGTCACTTATCTGAGACAAAATGACTTAATAAACAAGGGAGAAAATAGCAAATAAGTAAATAAAATAATCTGCCAGCTCCCTCAAGCCAGGAACTTAGGCCAGAAACAGCTACTTTGCTTGTGCTCAAGTATAATGGGATATGTCTTCCTTATAGATACTCACTGATGGTTGTCAGCCCCCTGCCTCTCTCAACATGTGCAGCCAGATACCTGTGCCTATACAAATCAGCCCTGCCTATCGAGAACTGTTGGGGAGAGCCTGTACCACACACACCTGAGCTGAAAACTACAAGAAAAGTAATCAGATGCCTGGATTCACCTTCCCAGTAGCAGCTGTAACCACCTTGTAACAGGATGTTAGAGCCTCAAAGGTGCCAATAATCAAATTAACTCCATAACCAGAATATTTACATATTTTGAAACAAAACTAGAAGGCAGAATATAGCAAGCAAACATGAAATAAATAAATGCAAAAGTGTACTGATGGTTCAGAGACAATATTCAGCATCAAGTCATTTAAAAAGGCAGATGACATGGCTTCAGGAAGCTCTCAAAACAAACAACCAAGAAATTTTCCAGATGAAGAGCATTTTCTGGAATTATTAGAAGTAAAATACAAAAGGTTAATATCTAGAACTCTCAAAGAGATCAGGAAGCAGATCAAACAAAACAGAGCACAGCACAATGACAAATTAAATAGGCTTCAAGAACACATAGAGAAGCAGCAGTCAGAAATCTAGAAGATTTATAATTTAATTACAGAATTAGACAAACTCTATAGAAACTGTAAGAAGCAGAATTGAGGCAATGGAAGCTGAAATCAGGGAGACTGAATATATAGAAGAACCCAAAGACAGGATGAAGAATTTCACAGAATCAAATGAGAACAAAAACATGTCCTGTCAGAACCTTTGTGACACAGCAAAGGCAGCACTTAGAGGTCAATTTATTTAAATAAATGCACATATCCAAAAAGAGGGACCCAAATCAAAGCATTAACTCTAAAACTGGAACAAGTAGCAAGAGAGCAGCAAAAGAAACCATTGGATACCAGAAGAAAGCAAATAATAAAAATTAGAGAAGAACTAAATGAGTTAGAGAACATTGATTCAAAGAATTAAGAAGACCAAAGACTTATTCTTTGAAACAGTCAACAAAATTGATAAACCATTGGCCAAAATGACAAAAGTAAAACAGGAGAGAAAACAAATGATCAGAATAAGAAATGAGATGGGTAATATCACAACAGACCAACCAAATAATAATAATAATAATGGAATAGTATGAAAAATAGTAGTCCAGAAAATTTGAAAACATTGAGGAAAAGAACAAGTTTCTGTGAACACACTACCTATTTAAATTACCACAACAGAGGCATACAATTAAGCAAACTCATAACAAAGGAAGAAATTGAAAAGATAATATAAAAAGCTCCCAACCAAAAAAAAAGCTATGGCCCTGACGGCTTCACTGGAGAATTCTACCAAACTTTAGAGAAGACTTGACAGCACTATTACTGAAAGTACTTCAGAGCATAGAAAAGCATAGAATACACCAAAACTCTTTTTATGAGACAGCATAAGCCTGATACCAAAGCCAGGTAAAGAAACCACAAAAAGAGAAAAGACAGACCAATATGTCTCATGAATTTGGAAGCAAAAATCTTGAACAAAATTCTCACCAAGAGAATTCAACAACATACCAAACTAATAATAATAATAATTCACCACCACTAAGTAGAATTCATACCAGAGATGGAAGAATGGTTCAACATTAGAAAAGCAATCAATGTAAACAATCACATAAATAAAACAAAAGATAAGAACCACTTGATCTGATCAATTGATTCCAAAAAGGTATTTGACAAAGTCCAACAGACATTCATATTGAAAACTCTCAGCAAAATAGAAATGTAGCGGAAAATCCTCAACATAATAAAGGGCATATATACAAAGTCAACAGTGAACATCATCCTAAATAGAGACAGTCTGAGAGCATTTCCCTTGAGAAAGGGAACCAGATAAGGATGCCCTTTATCATTATGATCTTACACATAGAAAATTTTAAGGAATCCACCAAAAAATTATTGGAACTAATAGAAGTATTCAGCAAAGTTTTAAGACAGAAGATAAACATGCAAAAATTAGTTGGATTGGCTTACTACAAAAAAGAGAATATGGAAGAGGAAATCACTGAATCAATACCATTTACAATAGCCTCCAGTGAAATATTTAGGAATCAATCTAACCAGAAACAAACAAAAACAGACCTATACAAAGAAAACTGAAAGACACTACAGCAAGAAATCAAAAGTGGTGAAACCTATCTTGTTGGAGGATAGGAAGACCCAACATTGTGAAAACGACTATTCTGACCAAGACAATCTGTATATACAATGCAATCCATCTCCAAATTCCAGTGGTGTTTGTTAATGAGTTGAGAAGCAAATCACTAACGTCATACAGAAAGGAAAAAAAAAAAAAACTCAGATAATCAAAGCATCACTGAAGAAAAAGAACAAAATGAGAGGCCTCGCACTACCTGCCTTTAGAAACTATTACGCTGCACTGTAGTCAAAACAGGTTGGTCCTGGTACAACAGCAGATGCGTAGACCAATAGAACAGAATTGAGAATCCAAACATAAAATCATCCACCTACGACCAGCTGATATTTGATAAAGGTCCCTATTCTGTAAATTGGGAAAGAGGCAGTCTCTTTAACAAATGGTATAGGCATAACTGGATATCCATCTGTGAGAGAAAGGAAGAGAGAGAGAAAGGCAGAAGGAGAAAGACAGAAAAGAAACAAGCCTCATATCTCACACATATATGTGTACAAACAAACTTAAAACAGATCAAAGCCCTAAACATAAAATCTAAAATGATAAAGAACATGGAATAAAAAAATAAAGACAATGCTGCAAGCCCTAATACAGCAGATAAACAGAATACAAAACAGTACTAACAACACACAAACACTAGAAGAAAAAAAAATGACAATTGAGAACTCCTAAAAATCAAAGAATTATGCTCATCCAAAGACTTCATCAAAAGAATAAAAAGCTAACCTACAGACTGGGGGGGATAAAAGAATTGCTATGATAAATCCATGAGTCGGATCCGACTCGACGGCACTTGGCTGGCTTGGCTATGATAAATCCAACCCATATCTAATCTCTAATACGTACAACATGCTGCAAAACCTCACCAACAAGAGACAAAGAACTTGATTAAAAAATGGGCAAAGGATATTAACAAGCACTTTACCAAAGAAAACATCCAGGAAGCTGACAGATACATAAGGAAATGCTCATGTTCATTAGCCATCAGACAAACCTGAAGCTACAATGAGATACCATCTCATTCCCAAAGGGCTGGCATTAATGCAAAAAATCACAAAATAGTAAATATTGGAGAAGATGTGGAGAAACTGGAACACTTATACACTGCTGGTGGGAATGCTAAATGGCACAACCACTTTGAAAATCAATGTGGTGCTTTCTTAAAAAGTTAGAAATAGAAATATCGTAATGATCCAGCAATCCCACTTCTTGGAATATATCCTAGAGAAATAAGGGCTGCCACGCAAACAGATACATGCACAGAAACATTCACTGTAGCACTATCCACAATAGCAGAAAGATGGTATCAACCCAGGAGCCCAACAACGGAAAAATGGGTGAACAAACTTTAGTATACTCACACAATGGAATATTACCCAATGATAAAGAACAATGGTGAATTTAGGAAGCATCTCACATGGAGGAATCTGTAAGGCATTATGCTAAGTGAATTATCAGTCACAAAACGGTAACTATTGCATGAGAACACTACTGTAAGTACTCACAAAAATGTCTAAAACACAGAAAAACAAAAAACAGTCCTTGATGGTTACAAGGGTAGGGAGGAAGGGGGAGAGGCCTTTACTTAATTTTTTGTTGTTGTTGTTTAACATTCTGGTTGTATTTCTTCTTAGACTGATTGGTTTGTTCTTTCTGCAGAATGATCTGTCAAATGACTCATTTGACAGAATGACTCCCTGTGGTGACATGCGTGTTGTTGTGATGCTGGAAACTATACCAGTAGTAACTCAAATGTCATCAGGGTCATCCATGGTGGACAGGTTTCAGGGGCACTTCTACACTAAAACAGACTGTCTTAGTCACCTGGTACTACTTTAACAGAAAATACCACTAGCGGAAGGTTTCATGAACAGAAGCTTCATTGACACAGTCTGGTAAGCTGCAAATCCATTTCTAAATTTTAAGTCCATTCAGTAAAAGAATTTATCACAGTCCAGTAGGCTGAATCCAAATCCAGTGAGAGCACCTCTGCACAGAAACCTCAGGCCCGAAGGACATGCTCTTCTCTCCGTGCTTCTCTCCTGGTGGCGTGAGGTTCCCGGTTTCCTCCTCAGTTCTCTCCCTTATATACCACAAGCTTGTAGCTTGAGTCCTGCCTCACTAACACAACTGCAGCCCATTCTCCATCATCAACCTCACAGAGGCAGGATTCACAACACGTGGGAAGAAGGGCACCATATTGGGACTCATAGCCAAATCAAATCAACACATACGTTTTGTGGGGGACACAATTCAATCCATGATACAGACTATGAAGAAAGATCTGGTAATTCACTCTTGAACATTACCCAATGAAAATACTGTGGAGCTTATATATCTGTATATCTCCAGACGTGTGTGTGTGTGTGTGTGTGTGTGTGTGTGTGTGTGTGTGTGTGTGTGTGTGTTGGGTGCTGTTGAGTCTATTCCAACTTGCAGTGTCCCTATATGACAAAGCAGGAGTGCCCATAGAGTTTTTGCTGAAACATATTGCCCTGTCTTTTTCCCACAGAGCTGCTGGGTGGATTCAAACCATCAACCTCTCGGTTAGCAGCCAAGCACTTATCCTTTGTGCCATAAGGGCACTTTACATATTTGTGTGTGTGTGTGTACACACACATATATATATACACACATACATATACACATAGAGATATATAGAAATGCACTTTTAAAATATTAAGCATTCCTGCTGAGCTAATGAAAGAAAGATTGGCTTATAATTTGAATGACCTTGTTAAAATCATAATTGTAAATGATGGCACTTGGCTTTGGCTTGGCATAGAGAACTCTGGATTCTCACAAAAGACTCACGATCAATAATGCCCAAAGACATTGAATGGTCTGTTTTTGTCAGCTAGGGCTGCTCTAACAGAAATACCACAGAAAGGATGGCTTTAACGAAGGAAGGTTTATTCTTACATAGTCTGGTAGGCTGCAAGTCCATATGCAGGGTGTCCGCTCCCGGGGAAGGCTTTCCCCTTGTCGGCTCAGTAGGAAAGTCCAGTATTGCATCAGTCTTTGTCCAGGGAGCATCTTGGCGTAGGAATCTCAGGTCTGAAGAACACACTCTTCTCTGGGTGCTGCTTGCTTGATGGTACAGGGTTCCCAATTCTCTGCTTGCTTCTCTTTCCTTTTATCTCTTGCAGGCTGAAAGGATTAAGGGTGGGACAAGCCATACTCCAGGGAAACTCCCTTTACAGAGGAGCAGGGAGGTGATCTTATAAAGAGGTTTACAGTCCCACCCTAATCCTGTAACATACAGCATAGGAAAACCCCAAAATGGAGGACAGTCACGAGATACTGGGAATCATGGCCCAGCCACATAGCTACACATATTTTGGGGGGGACACAATTCAATCCATGACATGGTTCAAGAAATTACTTTCCTTATACTGTTGCAAATGCTTTTTAATAAGCCACAGTAAATACACTCATGATCTCAAGTCATAACATAGTCATAGCTCAACTGCATTTCTCAATTAAATGTGATATGGTATCCGTGTATATTGCCTGACTATACCTGTCTTTTGGTCTTCTGAAAACCCTGGTGTCACAGTGATTAAGAGCTACAGCTGCTAACCAAAAAGGTTGGCAGTTCAAATCCATCAGGTGCTCCTTGGAAATCTCATGCAGCAGTTTTATTCTGCCCTATAGGGTCCCTATGAGTCGAAATTGACTTGACAGCAGTGGGTGTTTTGGGTTTTGGTGCTTTTCAGCTAACTATCTAGATGCTTTTCTATTGTGTCTATGCACTTCTTATTCCACAGAAAGTAGCAGCAAATGATCTTACAAAATAATTTTTTTTCAAAGCTTAGGAAGCCAAACTGCCTATGTCATTTACAGATAGTTGCAACCAAATAATGTCATTTACCCATAAAGATTTTTTTTTTCCTTCTAGAAGACATAATCAGGCCCATGCATTCATATCATGACCTGTTTTATTCCCATTCCCATACAGCAAAATGAGACATCAAATAGCTTTCCAACTATTGTGAGAGCACATCTGAGACTCAAGTACACATAAAACATAGTGATGTTTAGTTTAATTCCCACTCACACACATTGTGTTTTGTCCTTTAGCTGCTCAACTAAAAATTTAGGTGCATCAACCTCTTCATGAGTATAGTATGCATTTAGATTTTGAAACAAATTAAATAAGACCTGTCAGTTCTCAACAGCTCTGTTCGGGTTTGCTACACATATTTCTGGCCCCGAGAGTGGAACAAGGTATGTGGACTTCACAGAAACAGAATTTCAGTCTCTTAAAAAATTCAGTCGACACTCTTGACACAGACAATATCAAATTTTTTATCATCTCGAAAAACACTTCATATTTCTGTGTCATGAAAGTATATCAAGAGGCAATATTTTGTGAATCCTGAGGGGCTATACACTTCATGTTTAAAGTGCAATTAGTTCTACATGAAGACAATGTAATATGTCATTGGGAATTGGGAATTTATTACACACAAGATGAAAATGGTCAGTAAAATGACTGGATTATCTATTTTGCCACTTTCCAAATAGGAAAAATATCTTTTATGGCATAGAAACACGTACATTAGAAACCAAAAACCTCTGTTAGGTCATTTAACTTCTTATGTACTTTAAAGATTATTGAATTTTTCTTTTTAATAAAGAAAAGTCTTACAAGCAGCAGAAAAGATATGATATCCAAATTTCTTTCTGCTTTATTTCTGTTATGATTGTTCAATTTGATTTAAAATCTATTAACTGAGTTCCAACACATTTGGCAGAGCAGAATTTTCTAAGCCATTTTCACAGAATAACTTACACCATAAGAAATAGATCCATGGTTACAAAATTTGAGAATGCTTGAATAAATAAAATTGAACAGATTATTTTTATTGAAAGTTTTTTAGAACTCTTAATAAACTAACACATGCAATACCTTCCAAGTTGTCTCATCTCCAAGATGCTATATTTCCTGAACTTACTTGGCCACCACAAGACCTTTTGGCAAACCTCTGTTTCCATCCTGCATCATAAAACCAAAGCCAAAACAACTGCTCTCAAGTCAATTCTGACTCAGAGGGACCATACAGACAGAGTAGAACTGGCCCATGGAGTTTCTGAGGAGCGCGTGGCAGATTTGAACTGCCAACCTTCTGGTTAGCAGCCATAGCACTTAACTATTGCCCCACCAGGGTTCCCTCTTGTACCATATTACCATTGTAATAAAAGACAAGCAATTACAATTGCCTACTATTGGTAAATACCAAATACCAAACCAAACCCCAAACCAAACTTAGCGCTATTGAGTCAGTTCTGACTCATAGCAGCCCTACAGGGTACAGTAGAAATGTCCCATAGGGTTTCCAAGGAGTGGTGGGAGATTCAAACTGCAGACCTTTTGGTTACCACAAAGCTCTTAACCACATGCCACCAGGGCTGCCACCAAGTAGGAGAAATGTTTTAAAATGGAATGTTTCTTATTTAAAAAGTTACGGATCTGACTCGACGGCACTTGGCTGGCCAAATCTTTAAAAAGATGTATCTGGTATTCTCTAAGCAATTATTGCAGTTAGAGCCAAAAATCACATTTTCATCTCAAGTTTCTGTTGAGTTTACAAAACAACTTTTGGCAGTTTTTCTCTAGACAGTTTTCCTCCAAGAAGCAATGAGGCTATTATCTTTAGGAAATGTCACAGAACTCCCCCCACACCCCAAAGGAATTGCATTACCTTACCTCTAGGCAGAGTCATACATTTTCCAAACAAAACATGAGCTAATCACAGACTTTCTTCAATACGTAGACTTTCCGTTTTTTTACATGCTTGTCTGTTGGGAAGTAAGGCCAAGTGTATTACAACATTAATGGAACATGTTGTTGTTGTTGTTGTTAGGTGTCATTCAATCAGTTCTGACTCATATGATCCTTTATGTGACAGAGAAAATGCTGTCAGAGTCCTGTACCATCCTCAAAATCTTGACTAAGTTTGTGTCCATTATTGCAGTCACTCTGTCAGTTCATCTTGTCGAGGGTCTTCTTCTTTTTCGGGGGGGTGGGGGCTGACCCTCTATTTTACTAAACATGACATACTTCTCCTGGGACTGGTCCCTCCTGATAACATGTCCAAAGTACACTTCTATGGAACATTCTGATTGTTCCTCTTCCAAGAAAGAATGTAACTTACTTTTATTTCTTAGGATGCTGGCATGTTTTTTTAAATCAATTCTGAGGGTGGCGATTCTGAATTCTAAAGGTGGGGAAAGGGGATGGGATTAGGCTGGGCACCTTTTCTCCAGCTTGAACCATTTTCCTTTGTCCATTCTCTACTTTGAGTTTTGGTATGAGGGAAAGAGAAGACTGTGGAGATGAGGAGGAAGATGCTGAGGAGTTGTTTGGAGTAGGAAACGGGTGAGTGTGTCTAAGGATGCCACAAGTGCACGTACAACAGGGAATGGTAGAGGCTGAAAGTGCAGGACCCTTTAGAATACGAAACAGCAGCTCACTGATTTTCTTTGTGTGCTACTGATGTCTTCGTTTAGAGCAGTCTTTGAAATCCACCTTCAGATCAACAATAACATCACATCTTCATAAACTACTAATTGTTGTTTATGTGACCATATCTATGTGTTTGCCTTGCTAAATAAGTAATTAATGCTCTCTCGACTAAGCCGATACAATGTCTGCTTTGCATTTTAGCATCTCTACCATCTCAAATTCTGCACTCTCCCCTCTCAGTAGCACAAGTGAGAATCTAGGGGTCCATTGGCCAAGTCTGGCCTGCAGATGGATTTGTTCGGGGGCAAAACAAAAATCAAAGCAGACATAAAATTCAAACTTCTGACTTTTTTTTGGAAAACCTGAATGTCTCACAACTCTGGCCTCAGTATTCCTACAAGATACAACCAACAGGAGCTTAAGAGCATGAGCATAACAATTCTAAGTTCATTGCTCCCGCAGCATCTGCTAAATAACACTTAAAGTAGGGTGGCTTCCTTAGTGTAAACCACCTGCTTGACCCCTGTGGGTAGTAACCACCCATCGCAATGAAAACTGAAAGTCAGCATAAGGTGGTCACCTAATTAAGATAATTCTCCCCTTCTGACTGACTGGTCTTCAAAGATCATCTATCCACCAGTGCTCTGAAGGCTCATACCACATAGAAAACAAAAATAACGCTAATAGATGATTGCATTATAGCTACTCTCACTTATGCAAAGAGCAGTTCACAGTGTAAACTTAATCAGCTGGCAGCATGCATTCTCCCTGCATATAATCAAAAGCTATGTAATCATCACCAAGTCAATAGCCTGGCAACTTTAAAACTTAGAAAGTAACCACATTAACCGTTTGTCCAATACAATTCTTTTTCTCTCCTACTCCTCTTTAGATCAGAAAAATGTACACAGAACATAAGTGACAGAAAGCATCTGCTTTTGTCTCAACAGAATATGTGGCATGATTCAGAGGCAGAGCAAAGGAAACACAAACACCATCTTAAAGCACATTATCTCCCTTAATCTTTATGTTCTCTCACTGAATGGCTTTTGTTATGATTGAGTCCCATAAGCTTTCATAGTTTTTCCACAAATTCAAGATGGGTAACAAGTAGATTTTAAACATATGTCAACTTCTTCTGCTAGTGAAGCCGAAAGATGAAATGCTTAATTTCTCATGGCTGTTTATAATAAGAAAGGGCCACGTGACACAGCTCTGTCCAGTTACAAGTACCTGAAAATCACGTTAGCACACACAAGTACATGGAAGTGGATGAAATTTCTAAGAACCACAATTGATGGTCTGGGGGCTTCAGGGTTTCCCTGCGAGCATGGCCCCTGGCTCTCATGCGGCCCCTGGCCCTCATGCGGCCCCTGTCCATAAATCATAATAAAGGTCAACTTTTTGGACAGCAATGGATTGGACTTCGTGATGCAGAGTGACCGTATCTTGTGGGAATTTTATGGTTCTATGCATCCATAGGATGTCATCCTGCTGACCTCTTGCTGGAGGAAGGGGAGTGGATGGAGAGAAGGAAATAGGAGACTGTTGGGAGGATAGGATGTGTATGGAGCAGAGAGGAGGGATGTGCTGTCACTGAGTAGGGAGAGCAGTGGGAGCTGCATATAGGTGAGCATGTGAATTTATATGGGAATGTACATTTTCATTCAATCA